>OX352758.1:4800000-6262766 GCA_947095525.1 Trisateles emortualis | reverse complement strand
TATAATATACTAGCTGTTGCCCGCGGCTCCGCCCGCGTGGATGTCGGTTATCGCTGCAAAAAGTAGCCTATGTGTTATTCCAGACCATAATCTATCTGTGTGCCAAATTTCATCCAGATCCGTTCAGTAGTTTTTACGTGAAAGAGTAACAAACATTCATCCATCCATTCTTACAAACTTTCACATTTATAATATTAGTAAGGATAATACTAATAGTAACACATATATGTATATCCTACTACTGGGCACGGGTCTTCTTTCCTTTATCAAGGCAAATAATCGCAAATGAGTTGCGGATAAAGCTTTTGGTTGTGATGATGATAATTATAAGCAGCAAAATTATGAAGAAAAGTAAAATCAATAATTTTATTGCATAACTAGGTGTCGCCCGCGGTTTCGTCCGCGTGGTAATTTGGAATATTTTCCCCGATTTTGCAACATATTTCACTACTGCTCCACTCCTATTGATTATAGCGTGATGTTATATAGCCTATAGCCTTCCTGGATAAATGCACTATTCAACAAAAAAAGATTTTTTCTAATCGAACCAGTGCTTTCTGATACTAGCGCATTCAACCAAACAAACAAACTCTTCAGCTTTATAATATTAGTATAGAAAATGGTAGTTTATTTTTAATTTAAAATGATTAATCATTGTATTGTATAATTTGTAATTTACTAACATTAGAATGAAGTAAAAATGCTAACCTCTAAAATTGGGCCTAGCCGCCATTAATAAACAATATAAAACATTTAATATTTTTCGGGACTTCTCACACACCGCCATCTGATCCCGAACTAGGTATAGCCTGTACTATGGTAACTAGACAACTGATAAACATACTTATTTATTTCTAAATACATATATATTATAGATAAATAACACCCATACACAGAACAAATAATCGTGCTCATCACACTGATATTTGTCCTGGATGGGAATCGTACCCACGACCTCCGGCGTAGCAGTCAGAATCACTAACCGCTAGACCAACAGGCCAGTCAAGAATAATTAATGAATTGAATAAAAAAATATTAATTTACTAGTTGATGCCCGCGACTCCGCCAGCGTGGATGTCGGTTATTGTTGTAAAAAGTATATATATAGCCTATGTGTTATTCCAGACCATAATCTATCTGTGTACCAAATTTCATCCAGATCCGTTCAGTAGTTTTTACGTGAAAGAGTAACAAACATCTATCCATCCATTCTTACAAACTTTCACATTTATAATATTAGTAAGGATTAATATAAATAAAATAATAAGACAGAGTACTGCTATACGTATGTTGTAATAATTGTGTTGTTGATCAGTGGGTCTGGTGGTCCACAACGTGGCGCCCACAACGTCGGTGTTGGCGCCCCCCGGCCCCGCGCTGGCCGCGCCGCCCGCGCTGCCCCCGCAGGCCCCGCGCGGCGGCGAGTCCCGCGCCCGCTCGCCGCCCGCGGGCACGGTGGCGGGCGGCGCGGGGCCCCCGCGCGTGGTGGTGGCCCGCGCGGCCCGCGTGGCGCCCGCGCCGCTCAACAGGCACCCGCACAACGAACATACTCTCGTCAAGGTACGTGCGCGTTATATTCAAACTCAAACTTATTTATTCATTTAGATCAAATACATGATACTTATGAACGTCATAACAACAAATGCCATCATACTTTTATCCTATTAGCTTACTGGCGGACCCGGAAAACTTCGTACCGCCTCAGAATAAAAAGTCACTTTTAAATTTTCAAAGTCAAACTCATTTATTAATTTAGATCAAATACATGATACTTATGAACTTTATAAAAACAAATGCCAGCATACTTTTATCCTACGGCCAATTCGCTGACTAGGCTTGGGACTCGAGACAAATTGGCAAGAAACTCGGGCCACTCTTTTTTTCTCTCTTTATTTTATTTTATTTCTGAACAACTTTTAAACTTAATTTCTATACGACGGGATGAACATCAAATGTTTGACAGGTAGGCATATAATATATATGTATATTCCAAGCATATTTTTCATATTTATTCACCTTTTAAACCTTCCCTGGACTGCCACAAATAAATCAAAACCAAAATTAACCAAATAAGTCCAGCCGTACGTGAGACTTATAAACAGCAGTTGATTTATATATATGTATACATATATATAGATTATCAACACACACACACATTTGTGTATGTAATAAATAATAGATTATAATAGCAAACCATATACACACCACTGCTGGGTACTAATGTCGCTCAAATTTCACTCCAAAAATGTCTTTTTTTCAGGTTATACCATTGACTGAACTATTAGAAGAACCAGTAGACCAACCGCCCAGAAGACGAGACAGGCGTGGAGACTCTGTAAGTACAAAATATCCTATTTAATATAATATGACATAGATTCGCCAATAATACACCGGACTTCAGCACCTAACATAGCTGCTTACTGACTGCCTCGGTAACTCAGTGGTCGATATGTGTGACTGCTGATTACGAGGTCCCGGGTTCGATTCCCGTCAGGCCTTAAGTTAATATTGGTTTTTTTGTCATGAATTTGTATTTATTATTCATGTTACATAGGCCTCTACTAACACAGCTATTAACATGTTCCTGCTGTTATCATTATTATTTATTAATTTGGTCACCAATCTTCAGACTGACCCTGGCAAAGTTGCTTAACGTCGCAGATCTACGCCTCTAAATATATATACTAATATTATAAACGCAAAAGTTTATAAGAATGTATGGATGTTTGTTACTCTTTCACGCAAGAACTACTAGACGGATCTGGATTAAATTTGGCATAGAGAATAAATAACACATAGGCTACTTTTTATCCCGAAAAAACTCTTTTTCCGAGGGAATGTACGGGCAAAACCGCGGGCGGAAGCTAGTTAATAATAAGATGTATGTTTGACAGACTCGTGACAAAGACGACCGCCGCCGCAGACGGTCCCGCTCTTGGGAGAGGCGCGCTAGAGCGAGACGGCATGGGAGAGACAACGAACACAACAATGACGTCAGGAGGTACGTACATATACTTACATACGACTGCACGTATATACGTAAATGGTAGTCCCGAGTCTGGGTGTACTTTGTGTCCGTTAATTGTATGTTTGTAAAATCCCCCGCGACAAAGGGATTGTTATGATGGCAAACAAACATACGGCCTGCTTGATGGTGCACTCGCTGTTCGGTAAACGATCAGCGGGTTAAGCTACCAAAGGCGCGGTAATCCTATAGATGGGTGACCGCATAGTGGTATTTCATCTGAACGTCTTCGTGCTTCGGAGGGCACGTTAAAAGTCGGTCCCGTCTATTTTTAGTCGTTAGATCACGACAGAGGCCTAAATATGGGCGATCTTAATAACTCTGTCACCAGGTTGGCCAAACCAAACGATAAGAACTGAAGAAGCCTGGAAGAAATCGCGCTCAGCGATAAGGCCGCCCATTGTACTTTATTTTCTGTATGTATCTAACATAAGTTTTTGTTAAATTATGGTGTACAATAAAGAATTATCTATCTATCACACAAGTCACAATGGGAGGCAATGGCGGCAGACCGACCACGGTGGAGGCAGACCATAAACATCAAGGTGGCCGAGTTTGAGACAAAACGAATAGTAGAGCTCGATGCTAAACGAGACGAGCTCAAGGCCCGAATACCCGAGGCCATACACTATAACTATGTCGGAGGGGTACTGACCGTAGCGTATGTGGTCGTACATGCGTTGCAAAGATCGGTTACGTCAGTCATATGAGAGCACATCAACGAGGCTCTCAATAGTTAGTAGCCAGTCGCTGTGGCCGAATACGGTCAGGATATATCTATCTATCTATCTAACCAAACGATAAGAAGAAAAAGAAGCTACCGTAGCCTTGCAATACCAGGCAACTTTTTTATCCCGGAAAACATGTTCCCGTGGCAATATGGAAGCTTGTGACGTAACACGTCCATCTCCACCAGTCTACCCTAGCACGAGACTATAAACCTCGATCGCGGCCGCCGCAGTCCTCTCTCCTGCGCATCACTGGCCAATTAAGTGTTCTGCTACTACTGCGGGCACCTCAGCATACCTTGTGATCACACAATAACGATCCACTACGTTACAAACTTTTTGACTGCCTCGGTGGTCCAGTGGCCGCAGTATGCGACTGCTGTGCACGAGGTTGTGGGTTCGATTCCCACACAGTACAAAACTTTGTGTGACCAACGAAGAATTGTTCTGAGTCTGGGTGTTATTTGTGTCCGTTAATTGTATGTTTGTAAAGTCCCCCGCGACACAGAGCTTGTTCTCTAGTGCGGGAGTTGTCTTTTTATTAAAAAAAACTAGTTTACCTATAAATGGATGTTGTTAACAGGCGACCTCCGTCTCGTTCCCCTTCACCCCGTGGCCGCTACAGGAACAGGAGTCCACCGCCACCAACCCTCGACAGACAAACCAGCAGATCTAGGTATGTACAGTATATTATTTGACAAAGTCAAATTACGGTTTCAGAGGAATTGCCTCCCACGTACGATTGGGCTGTGGAATGAGCTTCCTGCCGAGGTTTTCCCGAGAGACTATAGCATGGGGTTCTTCAAGTAGTATAAAATGCCGCAGCACAGAGCTGATATCTCCACAATGATAGGGTTGCTACATCAGAATTAGACCGATTAGTTATAGAACACAAGTTAGATATCGTTTTAGTTCAGGAACAGTATCAGAATGCGCACTTTCGTAGGCAGGTAGTACAACACAACAACAGAGCACGAGCTGGGATATACGTCGCGAATTCTAATTTTACAATAACGGCACTTTCCGATCTAATGACGTCACACTGTGCCGTTGCAGAAGTTACATCCTTATCCTGCAGGGTTTATGTCGTGAGCTGTTACTTTCAATATTCCGATCCTGTCACTCCTCATCTTCACCATCTTCGCCACGTCTTGCGGTCTCTCGCAGGCCACAAGATTATCATTGGCGCAGACGTCAATGCTTCTTCAGTTCTTTGGTATGGCAAACATAGGTCCAGTGATAGGGACCGTCGCTGTGCGGTCGAGGATTTCATTGCAGAAATGAACCTCTCTATACATAACACCCCCGATGCACCACCAACTTTTTGCAGCCCAATGGGCGAGTCTTCTATTGACGTCACACTTTCTTGTGGAGGCGTTCGCATTGATAGGTGGCGTGTCCTACCGGATGCGTCGTGTAGTGATCATCGTTTAATCGTTTATGGGTTTTCTTCTGGATTTGCACGGGATCCTTATAGTGGTGCCGGCAACTTCAGATATAAGAGTAAAGGTGCTAATTGGGAGTTTTTCGGTTTGCTCTTTGCTGCTCATGTCAGAGACTACACTCGCAACGACTTGACCGCCGAAGAAAGTGCTGTTATTTTGTCAGACACTTTCACTTATTGCGCAGATGTGGCTCTTGGTCGGAGATCTCTTACTAGTACTCGTAGATGTGATTGGTGGAGTGATCACCTAGCTGAACTTCGTAGACGATTTCGTAGAGCGCGTAGGAAATTTAATATTATTAAGAAACGTAATATAGTAGGAGAGGCCCATGTTTCGGCCCTTGTTGCTCTTAGGGTTGCCAGATCTCATTACAGAGCTGCTGTGGAGAAATCTAAGGGTAATTTATTGCGTAGAATAGTCGATAGGCTTGATAAAGAGGGTCCATGGTCTCCAGTATATCATGAATTCAAAGCAAACAGGTCAGTTGAACTTGCATACATACATAACATAAAGTTCAACAATACACATACTGTAGGTTTAGAACAGACAGCCAATAAGCTACTAGGTTCTCTTGTACCCGATGATCGACAAGATAATGACACGGAATACCACCAACAGATTAGACAATGGGCAGCACAACCGCCTTTATCTTCAATGTCAGATTTACCATCCACTGACGAATTTATCAATATTGTCAGATCTCTACCCATCAATAAAGCTTCAGGTGATGATAAAATTTCAAACAAAATGATTATAGCGGCTTGTAAAATCTCTGGGGAATCAATCTTAAATGTTTATAGGCGTTGTATTATATAGGGTATTTTTCCTAGTATCTGGCGTTCCGGTAACATAAGGTTAATACCAAAAGGTGGTGATAAACCACTAGATGACCCTAAGTCGTATCGACCTATAACCCTATTACCATCTTTAGGGAAGTTGCTAGAACGCCTTATCGTTCCTCGACTTTTGCCGGGTGGGGTTAAATTTCATGAAAAACAATTTGGTTTCACAATAGGTAGGTCCACTGTAGACGCAGTTATATCCGTTAGGGAAACAGTCACTAGATCAGATTGTCAATATGTATTAGGTATTTTCTTAGATATATCTGGCGCCTTTGACAATGCATGGTGGCCGATGTTACTTTTGAAATTAAAAGCTCGTGGTGTGTGTAGTAATATATACTCACTTATCTATACATATTTTTCACATGGAACAGCTAAGCTTAAACTTGGCCACTATGCAGTGTCGAAGCCGCTAACAATGGGCTGTCCCCAGGGATCAGTATTAGGGCCGTATCTTTGGAATTTAGGTTTTGATGATTTCCTGACACTGCCATTACCATCTGGCTGCACTTTGACCGGTTACGCTGATGACGGTCTTTTACTTATACAATCTAACACCAGGGCTGGACTTGAGAGCTTAGCGGAAAAATGTTTGCGCCTGATCTCTGATTGGGGAGTGCGCAACCGCCTATCGTTCGCGCCTCATAAAACATTTCAGCTACTATTGAAAGGGAATCTAAAAACGCCACCTAGAATTAGATTTAATAATATTACTGTTAGAAATAAGGATTCCGTTTGTTATTTAGGTTTGATTTTAGAAAGGAACTTCACTTTTGTAGATCATATTACAACGATAGGAGAAAAATCTAAGAATAGTTTTTACGCCTTGACGAGGATATCGACGTCGACATGGGGTCTGTCTTTTAACACCTTAAAAATTATCTATGCAGCAACTTATTTGGGTTGTATGTGTTACGGTGCACCTGTGTGGGCTGATAGGGCAACCATCGGTGCCGCACGACGCAAGTTGCTTCAGAGTCAACGTCTGGCGTTGATATTTTTGTGCAAGGCGTATAGGACAGTTAGCACTGAAGCTTTACCAGTACTGGCAGGTGTTCTTCCTGTCGATCTAGAGGTACAGAGACGAGCGGCGATTTATTACACCACACGTGACAACATCAATTCCAACTTTTTAATGCCACGTGATCGCCTTAAAATCACCCGATTATTTAAAGAACAAACTGAAGTTTATAGAACCCTCATTAATGAATGGCAACAGCGATGGGATACATCAACCAAGGGACGCCACCTCTACCAGTTTTTTCCTTCCGTTACTGACCGGTTGGCAAAGACATGGCTGGAGGTTGATCACAGTGTCGCTCAGTTCCTTACAGGTCATGGTAACTTTCGGAGCAAGTTATACTCATTTAAGCTAGTTGATTCGCCGAACTGTCAATGCTCAACACCTGGCTCCGATCAGGAGCAGTCTGCTCATCACATACTCTGGGAGTGTAGTCTTTGGCATAATGATCGTACTATTATGTTGAACAGCTTACATATATCATCTGGAGCGGCTTACTATGGGGATTTAGTCTCATCTAGGGGGAATTTCCGTGCATTTAAACGTTTCTGCCATACATATTATAGCAATCAAACTTAGCTCACTTAGGTCCCGTAGTTTAAGGTCCTCCGTGGTGCTCCTTTTCATAGGTTACAAACCTATACAGATTTATTTTGTCTCCCGCTTTGCTATGGAGGGAAGTGGAAACTTTTCTTTCTAACTCCTCCTATTTACTTCTGATTAAATTCGTTGCGGGGTCCAAGACAGTAGGTTTAGTTGTCCACGGGACGCACGAGTGTCAAAACTCGGTGTATCAGTTGGTTACTCCGCTGTTAATCCTGGCTCACAGGAGTCACAGTGGTGGGCATGTGGGTGGGATTGTCCCGAAGCACAGAGCTGAGATTGGGACCTTTTCTGACATCACACAGGATATACCTACCTATATATATATATATATCTTTTTTGTGTTCTAAGCGTTTTTTGTGTTGCTATTATGAGTCCATCTGTTATCCTGTGTATGTTCGAATAAATGCTTTCTTTCTTTCTTTCAAGAAATAAGTTATAAGGTTTCTAAAGGGTCGGCAACGCGCAAATGATACCCCTGGTGTTGCAAGCGTCCATAGGCTACGGTAACTGCTTACCATTAGGCGGACCGTATGCTTGTTGGCCTCCTTGGTAGTATAAAAAAAAAACCTCATTTATTCAATTAGATCAAATACATTATACTTATGAACGTCATAAAAACAAATACCAGCATACTTTTTTCCTACGGCCAATTCGCTGACTAGGGTTGGGCCTCGAGGAGATTTGGCAAGAAACTCGGGCCATTCTTTTTAATCGTCAGAGTATAACATTTACAATTTGGTATAAGTTACAATATTTGTGGTAACAAAAATGGACAGAAACCAATATACTATACAAGATAAAGTTTAGGTAACTATAGATTAATTTTAATTAATAAAGAACACACAGGAACACAACTACGCCGTTGTGTGTAGTTATTTGGCTGTGGTCTTCTGTAAGGTCCTCCCAGTCGGGTTTGCTCGCTAGTATGGTACCCCTACCTCTCTTTCAATTCCACTGCTGGACATTGGCTTTCCCAAGTGAACTCCACTCACCAGATCTTCGGCCTCCTACATCCTGCTACACCCAGCCATATTACGAACATGTTTTAATGATAATAATTTTCAGATCACGGTCGCCGGTGCCCCGGGACCGCGACCACGAGAGAGAGAGGGACAGGCTGAGGATGCCGCGGGACATGGAGCGAGACAGAATGTCGCGGGACAGGGAACATCGGGACAGAGTGTCACGCTCCAGGGATAGAGACCGGTAAGTTTATTATGACTAAAAAAACTCAAAATTCATTTACGTTACAAAGTGATACTTGTGAACGATGATGTCAGTGAAATTTTCCTACGGCTAGTTCGCTGACGTGGAGCCTTGAGAAAAATTAGCAAGAAAGTCAGGGCTACTCTTTTTAATCGCCAGATAGTTACAATCTTTTGTAAAATACAAGTATGATAGCATGCAAGCTGATGCAGTCAAAGCACGATACTTACTATATCCTTACTAATATTATAAATGTGAAAGTTTGTAAGAATGGATGGATGGATGGATGTTTGTTACTCTTTCACGTAAAAACTACTGAACGGATTTGGATGAAATTTGGCACAGAGATAGATTATGGTCTGGAATAACACATAGGCTACTTTTTACAGCGATAACCGACATCCACGCAGGCGGAGCCGCGGGCAACAGCTAGTTGATATATATATTAGCAGAATGTTCTTCTTCTTCACCCCACTGTTGAATATAGGTATCTTCTTTTACGCGCCTGGAAGACCTGGATGCATATTAGAAAGATTGGTAGAACAAGGCAGTGGACAGACAGGATTGGAAGTTTATGGGGGAGGCCTTTGCTCAGCAGTGGGACGATACAGGCTAGGCCTTTACTCAGCAGTGGGACGATACAGGCTAATAAAAAAAAACACCAACACGCACAATCTAACTGTACTATTTATTTCCAGATCCCGCGACAGGTCTCGCGACCGTTCAAACTCACCTCATGACGGAAGACTGGACCATAATGACGCTTATAAACGGCGTTGTAGAGATTTTGACGGTAAGCATTTACTTTACTCAATACTTTATTGCGTTCCACAATGTTTATAATAATAATAATAATCATTTATTGCAGAAAAATCCATATAACAACAATTAAAATTTCCATTAAATTAACAATAATATAAAACAATAAACAATGAGAATAGATTTTTTTTATTTTTTTTATACTACTTGGGTGGCAAACAAGCATACGGCCCGCCTGATGTTAAGCAGTATCCGTAGCCTATAGACGCTTGCATTACCAGAGGTATCACTTGCGTGTTGCCAACCCATTTTTTTACACCAGGGCTTTAAGATGGAAGTAACCCTGGAATAGGAATACGTTTCTTTCAAAACGCATTCCTAAATGAGCGCTGGAGACCTGTACTCACACACAGGAACACAACTACACCACTGTGTGTAGTTATTTGGCTGTGGTCTTCTGTAAGGTGGAGGTCCTTTCCCAGTCGGGATTGCTCACTAGTATGGTGCCCTACCTCTCTTAAAATAAATATAAATTAAAATATCACAATATCAGGCAGCTATTTCAAGCCATCGCCTGTACGTGCTCGACGCATGCAGACGGTCTGCTAGACCTCTTATAATTATATTTTTACACGTATCCACTCTGGCCATGAATGATGCGATCCTGTACCTCTGAATGGCATTAAAGGTGTTCAGCCTCGCCTCCGTGAACATCCCGGAGGCGCTACAATGTCGCTGTAGCCCCATGAGGTGTTACCCTTATAAAAGACCTTAAGATAAACAATGGTTCAGTTTTAATTGTGGACCCTTTCGGGCACAGAACAGTTTAGGAGAGAGGAGGAGGAGCGCATAATATATGTTATTGCTGAATTAATTTTTTTTTCCTATGCAAGATTTTATGTCTATTGTTAGAAAATGTATGTGTTTAATTATATTAATAATATGTATAAAATGAAATAAATATAGATAAAGTATCTTTAAATTGCACGTTTTTGTTTACCCTTAGAAAAATAGGGCACAATACAAGCGAGCAAAGAACGACTGGGGAAGAACCTCCGCCTTACACACACATAGTTGTGTAGTTGTTTTGTCTTCAGTGTTTATTTAAGGGTTATTTCTTGCTCATTTGAGACCTGTACTCACACAGGAACACAACTACACCGCTGTGTGTAGTTATTTGGCTGTGGTCTTAGCTAGGGCACCATACCAGCGAGCAAGCCCGATTGGCTGCGGTCTTCTGTAAGGTGGAGGTCCTTCCCCAGTCGGGCTCGCTCGCTAGTATGGTGCCCTAGCTCTGTGTTTAGAAATATATTTAACAGTAGTCTAGTTGCTATAGTACAGGCACAGCTATGTGTAAGTATTCCTAATATGTATTCATCTCAGCCATAAGAAGTCCACTGCTGGACATAAGCCTCCCCCAAGGTTTTCCACATCAATCGGTCCTGAGCTGACCTATGTCCATCGGTTGCCCGCGACCTTTACTAGGTCGTCGGTCCACCTTGTTGGAGGCCTGCCCATACTTCGTCTTCCAGTTCGTGGTCGCCAGTCTAGAACCTTTCTGCCCCAACAGCCATCGGAATATAAATATAGCTTGCAGAATATGTATATTAATATAATATTGTTTCCCCCCACAGAGAAAGGTTACTGCATGCGAGGAGACCTGTGCCAGTGGGACCACGGCAGTGACCCCGTGGTGTTAGAAGACGCGGCTGCTGCATTGTCTACAGTGCTGGCCCTGCCGCCCACTGTTCCTGGTCAGTATCACTTCATTAGCTGTTCTGTTATCCACCATTTAGGGATACGTTTTGAAAGAAACGTATCCCTATTCCAGGGATACACCATCTTAAAGCCCTGGTATAAAAAATGGATTGGCAACACGCAAGTGATACCTCTGATAGTGCAGGCGTCCATAGGCTACCGTAACTGCTTAATATCAGGCGGGCCGTTTGTTTGCAATCCAAGTAGTATTAAAAAAAAATAATTGTGTGTGTACCAGAGTACACAGGTAAGAAGTGAAACTTCTTTATCTTAATTATCTTTTCAAAGTAATACAATTATATGATGACAGTTAATCTTGTAGAAATGCAACGATTTTATAAAATTAAAAATGAATAAATAAATCATTAAAAACGAATAATTAAAAAAGATGTACGTATACATATTTTTATTTTCTAATCGTGTTTTGTTTTATTTTTAAATTATTATTTAATTTATATTTTTTATTGTTTTTAGAATTAATAATGTTCACCAGATTTACAGTCATATTTATTAATACTTTTAATTAATATTTTTAACAGATTTATATACATTCACTGATACTTACAATCAAAAAGTGAGGTTAACCTCAAATAAATATTAAAATCATGCTCATACGTGTTGAATTTATAAAACGAAATATATAATCACTCTCACTTTTCTTGTAAATTCACTTAAATTTGAATAAGTCTTTTTATTTTATCACTTTCAAATTAATATATTGTTATTCTTATTTCAAACCAAACTTCAAAACTAATATATTGTTGTTATTATTATAATATATTACATTATATTCTTTACGTCACTATACTAAACTTTGATAAAAAAAGCAACATGGCGCGTAACCGAAAAACGTGACGATTTTTTTACACTGCTACAAAATTTCTCCCATACGTCGATAAAGAAGTTTCACTTCAAATATGCAATTATCTTTTCACATTTATAATTTTAGTAGGATTCCACCTTACACCTAAACCCACCTACTTAAACTTAATACAATGATATTGAACTATTATTATTGTACATTTCGATTTATTTTAATGAATTATAAAGCTAATATTAGTTATGTTAAATAATGTATCTTTTAATGAATCAGATTATGAATCATTTATTAATGATAATTATATTGTTTTTACTAACACTAGGGTATAAGTATAATTTATAACTAACACAATGGATTTTTATCTGATTAAACAATATTACTATATTATATCCTTACTAATATTATAAATGTGAAAGTTTGTGAGAATGGATGGATGGATGGATGTTTGTTACTCTTTCACGTAAAAACTAATGAAGGGATCTGGATGAAATTTGGCACAGAAATAGATTATGCTCTGGAATAACACATAGGCTACTTTTTACAGCGATAACCGACATCCACGCCCTGCAACAGCTGGTATTAAATAAGTTTTGTTTGTTTGTTGGCAGAATACAACCCTTTAGCTCCTGACATCTGGTGTGGAGGCGCAGGTCCGTTCCCCGCCTACCCTCACCCTCACCCGCACCACGCACATCCTCCGAGGGAACTTATACCTATACCCAGGTAATTTATTTATTTCTTGTTTTTTAAATAAGACCCGGCTTTGCATTGGTGGATATTAGTTAGTTTATCGTAGGGGTCCATATATATTTCACTGCTGGGCACGGGTCTCCTCTCCCCTGTCAAGAGAGAGTTGGTTTAGGTCTTAATTCACACACGCCTAATGCGGGTTGGTGACTCAGAAATGTCTTTTGAATTTATTCTAAGACATGTGGGTTTCCTAACGATGTTTTCCTTCACCGGTAGCAGATGGAGAATCATTTGATTAGTACATATAAACTCTACTAAGTGAAATTCACATTAGTAGTGCACCCCGGGATTGAACTCGCATCTCTTGCTTTTAAGTCGGTTATATACTTTTCCACTTGGCCACCACTGCTGTTACTAAGTCTATGTTACTTGCTGGTAATGTAGCTTTCTATACATAAAATAATTTTTAAAATCGGTCCATTAGTTTAATCGTTACAAATAAAAATACATTTTTTAATTTAATATTAGTATAATATAGAAGTTAACTTTTAACATAAACGATGGGTCATTTCACAGGATTTTTTTTGCCATGTGGTCTGTTTGAATTAAATGGAAGAAAGAAAAAATTATAAATGATAATAGTTGGTGTATAGTTGGTGTATGGTTGGTGTATGTTTGTTGTACCTAGTAGAGGCAGTAATAGTGAAGTAAGTTTCAGCGTGGCACACAGGCTGCGGCACGACGGGGCCGCGCGCGCGCCCGCGCCGCACGCGCACGCGCACCCTCCGCGCCTGCCGCCGCCCAAGAAGAACTTCGACTATACACGATTTGGTGAGTACACACACATTTTTGTAACATAAAATCACTAAAAATACAAAGAATCTAGCATATTTCCAAAACATTTTTATACCACCCAGCCAACCTTTCATAAACATTTCATACCACCTAGTCAACCTTTCATAAACATTTTATACCACCTAGTCAACGTTTCATAAACATCTTATACCACCTAATCAACCTTTCTTAAACATTTTTATACCACCTACTCAACGTTTCATAAACATTTTTATACCACTCAGTCAGCCTTTCATAAACATTTTATACCACCTAGTCAACCTTTCATAAACATTTTATAGCACCTAGTCAACCTTTCATAAACATTTTATACCACCTAGTCAACCTTTCATAAACATTTTTATACCACCTAGTCAACCTTTCATAAACATTTTTATACCACCTAGTCAACCTATCATAAATATTATGTACCACCTATTCAACCTTTCATTATTAATATTACATATTTCTATATATACAATATACCTAATATATTTACAATTCTTAAAAAAAGGAAACAATATATACAATACAATTATATACATAGAAAATACACGAAAAACGGGAGGGACTGCTTAATAGGCGTCATAAAATTCCTCCGCATCGACGTCTGCTGGAAACGTGCCCAAAAGACTGGCAGCATTGCCACGTTGAATGGCAATGCTTATTCTTTGAGCCAAAAATAAGCCAGCTCTCTGGTCACGTGATAATAAAATAAAATAATGATAATGTAAATAAAATATTTATATGGACCTTTCATAAACATTTTATACCACCTAGTCAACCTTTAATAAACATTTTATACCACCCAGTCAGCCTTTCATAAACATTTTATACCACCTAATCAACCTTTCTTAGACAGCTCTGGATACCTTACTCATCAGACATACGCTCCCAACGACCTTATTTCTTGTAGTTTTCAAGCATTTAATATGGACTCGCCGCACACAGTTGACGCCGATGGTTACCACTTGCTGCAAATTATTATTATTAGCCTATACTGTCCCACTGCAGGGCAAAGGCCTCCCCTTCCTTTTTCCATGATAGTCTATCTTTTGCCAATTGTAGCCAATCCCTTTTGCTACACATAAAAAACAGGTGTTTTGTGACCGTCGCTTGTGGCCCTGTGTACTCATGAATCGAAAGATTTACAAGGCAAGCTTGCTGAAATTAACTCGTAAATCGGGGACAATTTTTTAAACACAGCGAAATCTCTCCGTGCCTTGGAAAGCACCATTTGTTCTGAGAACTCACTTAAGTTACTCTACGAAGTACGACTGGTGAAATACCACACTCATACACACATATCATCACGACCGTCTCCCAGTGGGTTAGGCAGAGACTACCCCAATAAAATACCCTAAAAAGAAAATACCCTAGAGAGAGTACCCCAATTGTTTCGATCCAAACATACTTCCTTCGCCTCCTCTACATTCATCAACCTCTTCATGTATAAACGTCGATTCTGGGTACTTGTAATTTGGCCCCGTTTTTAGCAAATCCCCTACTTGTCGCTGTATGTTCTCTTAGGGCGGCCCTATCGATATCTCCATTCATTTTATCAATACCACATAGTCACCTATTGATGGGAAAACTGTGCCCTTTGATAAGTTAGTCTAATGATCGCTCCGTGGTGCTCCTTATCATAGGTTACAAACCTATACAGATTTATTTTGTCTCCCGCTTTGCTATGGAGGAAAGTGGAAACTTTTCTTTCTAACTTTTACTATTTACTTCTGATTAAATTCGTTGCGGGGTCCAAGACAGTAGGTTTAGTTGCCCGCACGAGTGTCAAAGCTCGGTGTATCACTTGGTTACTCCGCTGTTAATCCTGGCTCACAGGAGTCACAGCGGTGGGTGGGATTGTCCCGATTATGATCGCATTCCTATCAGCAACTGCACCTGGCTACCTTTAATAAAATGTTGTTATTCCAGGTCCCGCCCGTCCACCTCTACCTGCCGGCGCAGTGAACTGTTCGCTGGAGGTGAAGAAAGTCCCCCGGGGACTAAACGACATCACACACTTGAACAATCACTTCTGCAAGTTTGGAAAGATTGTTAATATCCAGGTATGTTTCTATTGATGGCTCCGTCCGCGTGGGTATTGGTTATCGCGATAAAAATGGGACCATATCCTTCCCCAGGATACCATCTATATCTTTGCCAAATTTCATTAAGAAAAAGTAACTTTTGTAACTTTGACCGATGAACGGCAGCGGTCAAAGTTACAAAAGTTACTTTCAAATTTATTATATTAATTGGGAATATTCAGACTGCCAGTGTCAAAAATTTAACAGCTCATTTTTTTTTCTAAGAAGGCAAGCTAGCATACGGCCCGCCTGATGGCAAGCAGTTTCTGTAGCATATGGACGCTTGCAATACCAGAGGTGTTGCCAATCCATTTTTTTTTGCACCAGACGTAGCAAGTTTCTCCCAAAACGCAGCCCTAAATGAGTGCTGGAGACCTCACAGCTACACCACAGTTACTTGGCTTTGGTCTTCATGTGAAGGTCCTTCTTCACTCGGGCTTCCTCGCCTGCATGGTGCTGAACCAGGCAGTCTATATATTTTATTTATATTTATAGGTGTGCTATGATGGAGATCAGGAGGCAGCTCTGATCACGTTCTCGAACCCAACGGAAGCCAACGTGGCTTACAAGAGCACTGAGGCGGTACTTAACAACAGGTTCATCAAGGTCTTCTGGCATAACCCGGAGGTGAGACCTTATTTATTATATGACTAGCGGCCCGCCCCGACTTCGTCCGGGTTAAACTATTTTCTTTTCCTTTTTTTTTCATAAGAACCTTCATCTGACAATAAAATAATTTTAACAAAAAAAAACCGACTTCAGTACGGCAAGTTGTAAAATTTTCAAATATTTGTTTATTACAATCGAATAAAATCGACTGAGCGTCGGGCTGAACACAGGTCAAGTAGGTACTAAAAGCAATATTTAATCTGTGCAATCCGCGCTCAATTCATTCACGTCATTATTTCTTATTAATAGTTGCTTAGCAACAATAACCTAAACTTATCTAATCGCCATCAGTAAAATACTTATTATTGAAAAGTTCAGATGGCCATCTGTGGTCTTCTTCATCAGTTTTACTTCACCAAATTACACTTTCTGAATGAAAAATGATTGATTAGTTGTTAAAAATATTGAAATTGCTATATGTGTGCCTATAACTTTTGAGGAGTTCCCTCAATTCCTCATGGATCCTATCATCAGAACTTTCTTTTGATGATAATGGGACCAAACTGGAAGTATGTCCAGTCAGACAAAAAAAGAATTTTTCAAATCGATCCATAAATGACGGAGTTATGCAGTAACAAACATAAAAAAAAAATACACACGAATTGATAACCTCCTCTTTTTGAAGTTGGTTAAAAAGAATTACTGTAATCGGTCCAGCCGTTCACGCGTGATGCCGTGTAACATTGAAATAGGGATTCATTTTTATGTATAAGATTATTAATAAATATAAATTAACGTGTCAAATCTTTTTTTTTACAGAATAAACAGGAGAACACAGCTCCAGGAGGTCAACCAGCTAACGCTAAGAATGAAAGACAAGTCTCTCACCCGATGTCACACAACAAAGTACTTATTAATAGAGATAATATTAAAGCTACTGCGGATATTAAACAGGCTCAAGAGAAGGTATGTACATTATTTATTTATATCAGAAATATCATTTCATCATGATCATATCAACCCATAAATGTCCCACTGCTGGGCACGGGTCTCACCTATACACTTGAAGGGATATTAGCCTACTACACCACGCTAGCCAGACGGATTGGTATAGGGTTTTATTTCGAATTTTCCTTCTCTTGCAGTGGATATTGTCTGCCTGACTTACTCCTTTAGTCGACTCTTACGACACCCTTGGGATAGAAAGGGGTGGTGACATTTTGTATTCTTAATCCGTCACCACACGGATAATGTATCATTCCATACATTGTGTTAATAACAGAGACTTATAAACTATGTTAGTACATGTAATTGACCTAGTTAATACAAAATATGCCTGCCTCGGTGGTCCAGTGGCCGCAGTATGCGCCTGCTGTGCTCGAGGTGGTGGGTTCGATTCCCACATAGGACAAATCTCTGTGTGACCCACAAAGAATTGTTCTGAGTCTGGGTGTAATTTGTGTCCGTTAATTGTATGTTTGTAAAGTCCCCCGCGACACCGAGCTCGTTCTCTAGTGCGGGAGTTGTCTTTAAAAAATAGGACAGTCTAGTTTGTTAGCAATGACCTTTATGTCCAGCAGTGGACGTCTTTTGGCTGAAATGATGATGATGATGATGATGACCTTTAAGAGACTGTTAGGGCTGGCTCTCACTCTTTCCAACAATGACGCAGCATACTTGCGTCTGATCGCCGCGAAGCCGTCTGTGCGAGGCTCAGCAAACATGCCTGACGCGCTGCAGAAACGTGCCAGCCCTATCATCCTGAACGCATTGTTATATTGAACACGAAGAGCATTGACGGCTTTCAATGTACAGCTAGTCCAAAGGCTAAATAACTTGACAGAAAGCTTTAAAGACCTATTGGTCTTATGGTTAGTGACCCTGACTGCTAAGGCGGAGGTGGGTTCGATTCCCACACGAGACAAAACATTGTGTGATTCATAATTGTTAAGAGCCTGTGTGTTATTTGTGTCCGTGAATTGTATGGTTGTAAAGTCGGAGAAGGGCTTGTTCTTTAGTGCAAGTGTTAAAGAAAGAACGATAATTTTACGTGATAACGTCGTACGTATGCTCTTAGGCCGATCGTGCATCTCTATCGCTTGTTTCGCGCTCTCGCTTGCACTCTCGGCTCAAGCGGAACGTTACACTTTTTCGTGCGTGCAGCCGGCGTTCATCAAAAGACGTTACATCAATAAAATGTTTTCAAATCAAATCAATATTTATTTGCGAATATGGGTACAATAGCAATAATTACGTCTTACAATGTTTTAGGTTTCTCCATACTCCACCTTTAGGCATGCTTTTTCGGCGTTCATTCATATATGCATGCATATTTAACGTATATTTTTTATTTTCACAGGAGAAGGAGCTTGCAAATGGCATCGAACCGAAGAAAGAAGTAGTGAAACCGATAGCCAAGAGTAAACAAATAATGGAGATGCACAAACGCGCTCAAGCATTACTCGAGACACAACTGCAGCAGCAAATGTTGCTTATACAGAGGCTTGAGTCTGGTGAGGAACACATTGTTATTTATTGACAATTATAATATAATTCCAGTCGATAGTCTTCCCACCATACCCTACTATTTCCTCTTCTTCCCCCATACCCCACCTCTTCCCCCATTACCCCTCTTCCCCCATTACCCCTCTTCCCCCATACCCCCTCTTCCCCCACACCCCACTCTTCACCCCATACCCCTCCTCTTCCCCCATAACTTTTTCTCCATACCGCCCCTCTTCCCTCATACCGTCACTCTTCCTCCATACCCCCTCTTCCCCTATACCCCCTCTTCCCCCACACCCCACTCTTCACCCCATACCCCTCCTCTTCCCCCATAACTTTTTCTCCATACCGCCCCTCTTCCCTCATACCGTCACTCTTCCTCCATACCCCCTCTTCCCCTATACCCCCTCTTCCCCCACACCCCACTCTTCACCCCATACCCCTCCTCTTCCCCCATAACTTTTTCTCCATACCGCCCCTCTTCCCTCATACCGTCACTCTTCCTCCATACCCCCTCTTCCCCCATACCCCCCTCTTCACTCCATACCCCTCTTCTTCCCCCATACCGCCCCTCTTCCCTCATACCGTCACTCTTCCTCCATACCCCCTCTTCCCCCATACCCCCCTCTTCACTCCATACCCCTCTTCTTCCCCCATACCGCCCCTCTTCCCTCATACCGTCACTCTTCCTCCATACCCCCTCTTCCCCCATACCCCCCTCTTCACTCCATACCCCTCTTCTTCCCCCATACCGCCCCTCTTCCCTCATACCGTCACTCTTCCTCCATACCCCCTCTTCCCCCATACCCCCCTCTTCACTCCATACCCCTCTTCTTCCCCCATACCGCCCCTCTTCCCTCATACCGTCACTCTTCCTCCATACCCCCTCTTCCCCCATACCCCCCTCTTCACTCCATACCCCTCTACTTCCCCCATACCGCCCCTCTTCCCTCATACCGTCACTCTTCCTCCATACCCCCTCTTCCCCCATACCCCCCTCTTCACTCCATACCCCTCTTCTTCCCCCATACCGCCCCTCTTCCCTCATACCGTCACTCTTCCTCCATACCCCCTCTTCCCCCATACCCCCCTCTTCACTCCATACCCCTCTTCTTCCCCCATACCGCCCCTCTTCCCTCATACCGTCACTCTTCCTCCATACCCCCTCTTCCCCCATACCCCCCTCTTCACTCCATACCCCTCTTCTTCCCCCATACCGCCCCTCTTCCCTCATACCGTCACTCTTCCTCCATACCCCCTCTTCCCCCATACCCCCCTCTTCACTCCATACCCCTCTTCTTCCCCCATACCGCCCCTCTTCCCTCATACCGTCACTCTTCCTTACAAAAAAGTGATACTTCTGGTATTGCAAGCGTTCATAGACTGCGGTAACTGCTTAACTTAGGCAGGCCGTATGCTTGTTTGCCACCCAAGTAGTATAAAAGATATATATACCTATGTGGTTCATGGTCCACCTTCAGATTTCATGGATTCTGATATTATTTTAAAGGGAAACTCCAAGCGTAGCTCTCCAATACCTATCTACTTCAAATCTTTTTAAACAATAGCTTTAATTTTTGACTAGCCTTAGTTGATCTAGTGGTTAGTGACCCTGATTGCTAAGCTGGAGTTCGCTGGTTCGATTCCCGTACAAGACAAAACTTTGTCAGATCCATAAATGTTTGTCCCGAATCTGGTTGTAATTTGTTTTCGTGAATTGTATGTTTGTAAAGTTCCCTCGCGACACAGGCTTATCCCCTAGTGTAGGTTGTCTTTAAAAAATATATATATATATAATTTGTGTGTTGCGCACGCGCAGGTAACGTGACGGAAGCGCAGCGTACTGCGCTACTGGAAGCGATCAACTCTGCGCAGGAGGGCATCGAGAAACTGCGCAAAGAATTAGTCGCATACAATGGAACTCTTAAACAAATGCAGGTATGTTCACCATCAGGCGGGCCGTATGTTTGTTTGCCTCTTTAATAGTATTAAAAAAATATATATGTTGTTTTCTCTGGTCTGTTGGTTTAGCCAGGGATTCCCAAACTATTTTTGGTAAGAAACCCCTTTTCCAAAATGAAGGCTCTGCCTTATTTATTATATCGAATCACGTAAAAGGTCCTACGCCTGATCTCTCTCCGGTCGTGTCGGATTGCCGTCCGATCGGACTATGAGTGTGAGTGAATAAAGAGTGCACTTGTGTTTGATAGCTAATCTCCGTTGAGATTAGCCGCCGTGACCGAAATTCGGTTGGGAGGACATTATGTTTTATATCGAACCCATAACCTTCGGTTTGGCCGTTAGCGACACTACCCACTAGACCAACAGGCCAGCCAGTAGAATTGTTGATAAAATATTTATTTGTATATTTTTAAATACATATAAATAAAAATTTATGTGTATTATGTGTTTGTCCGTGTGGTATCATATAGACATCTACGATCTTTGTCGAGGTTTTCCTAGTGGCTTGTGCGCTACTAACACCGCGCCAAGTAGTGGGTTCGATTCCCACGTAGGACAATATTTTATGTTTTTCCTTTCTGTGCTTTGTGTCCGCGTTTTCACTAGAGGATATGTTGCGAAACATTCACGTAGTTTCTGCGACTTTGTTGGACAATGTTGCTTGATGTTTCCCTTGTTCATACTATCTAGTCCTTGGGCGCCTCTTTATGTTTAGTCAAGACCAAGAACAAAAAACAATAAAGACAAACTAAATCAAGCCTACTATTATGTGGAGCGACTTGTGGATGTCGCTAGTGACGTCGTCGAGAGACCTGTCGATGTCGCTAGTGACGTCGTCGAGCGACCTGTAGATGTCGCTAGTGACGTCGTCGAGCGACCTGTAGATGTCGCTAGTGACGTCGTGGAGCGACCTGTAGATGTCGCTAGTGACGTCGTCGAGCGACCTGTAGATGTCGCTAGTGACGTCGTCGAGAGACCTGTAGATGTCGCTAGTGACGTCGTCGAGCGACTAGGACACTCTTATAGTCTCGATAGTCTCAAACAAATGTCCCCCTAGTGAAAACGCATCTTTTTTTGTTTGTAAAGTCAACCCGTGGCTTGTACCCTGCAGGAGTTGCCAATAAAAAAACAAACGGAAATTAAAATGTATACTCATATATGACAGGACGAGTCGGTAACGCGAACGATGTCTCGGCTGCATCTAGCACAGGTACATAATAGTGCAAACGATGGATGGGGGCTTGGTTTAAATATATATATTATACCTATATATGTAGGATGTATGTATCATTTACAATATTGTGATATAGTCTCAGTTGATATGTCTAATGGATAGTTTGTTTTCTCTCGTCTCTAACATACCAAAATTGTAGGAATGGTAATCTTTTATCTAAGCAGGCAGCAGGTTCAAAATTACCATTCCCACGACAACTTATTGACTGCCTCGGTGGTCCAGTGGTCGCAGTATGCACCTGCTGTGCACAAGGTTGTGGGTTCGATTCCCACACAGGACAAAACTTTGTGTGGCCCGCAAAGAGTTGTTCTGAGTCTGGGTGTAATTTGTGTCCGTTAATAGAATGTTTGTAAACTCCCCCGCGACACAGAGCTTGTTCTCTAGTGTGGTAGTTGTAAAAAATAAATAAAATCAAATAAAACAACTAGTAGCTGTCCGACCATACACCGCTGTGTGGAGTAATTTAGCTGTGGTCTTCTGTAAGGTGGACGTTTCACGCTTGTTCTACTGTTAAACAAGCATACATTTTATACTGAAAGAATCTAGACTAAATTAACGGTCGATAGAAAAACCTAAATTTCGTTCTGTATGGTATATTGGTTTCGGTTTTTCGTCCGTTTCCGTCCCTTTTTGTTACCACAAATATTGTAAGTCATACCAAATTGTAAATATTATACTTTGGCGATTAAAAAGAGTTGCCCAAGTTTCTTGCCAAATCTTCTCGATGCCCTACCCCTAGTCAGCGAATTGGCCGTAGAAAAATACTGCCATTTGTTTTTGTTTTTATGACGTTCATAAGTATCATGCATTTGATCTAAATTAATAAATGAGCTTGACTTTGAAAGTCTATAATTTATTTGGATTCTAAGGCGACAACTGAGACGATATTATAATAACACTATATATATTATACCTCGTCCATTATCTGCGCTAAACGGTTGCGTTTCGCATGCAGTGTGCACAAACAAACATATATACCAACAAACATATATAAGAATGACGCATCTTGTGTTTTAACAAACATTTGTACTGTATACCATGAAGCACAGGTCATGTCGCATCCTTAGCAGAAAACTGGCATAACTTGAAAAATTTAATGTGCAATTTTGAACCTTAGCTGTTGAGAATAAGATCTAAATTTCAAACCAAACATGCTTCAACTTAAGTCATTTTTCCATTGTGGGTGCGACAGCTACCTCATTAAATTTTAATAATTAGCTGACCGCGTTCATGTTGATTATCGCGGCAAAAAATTCCCTTCCCCGGGACACCATCTATCTCCTTGCCAACTTTCATTAAGATCCGTTCAGCCATTTAGTCATAAAAAGGTAACAAACGCACATACATAGAGTTACTTTCGCATTTATATTATTAGTATGGATAATGTCCTAACCGAATTTGGTCACGACAGCTAATCTCGGCGGAGTCTAGTCCTAGTATCTGCGCGGGGGATATTATAGTGCATAAAGAAAAATAGGGACAACCACCAGTTTTTACATTTATTTTTAACCCCCTACCAAAAAGAGGGATGTTATAAGTGTAACGTATCTCCTATTTGTGTATTGGAACGCTAAATAGATTAAATTTAATCGAGAATACAAGTAACGGTCGCCCGACTCAACGACGCTTATATTACAGAATGTAACGAATTAAGATTTAAATTTTATTATTTACTTTTTATGTCGGGGGCTTAAATAATTTAATTATATTTTTATTCTACAAAAGAGACGAAAATGTAATTCACGTGAACTGAATGAAGTGAACTGTTTCTTAAGGTTCAATATAGATTTATTTTTGTATGTAATGTATAGTTGGTAACTAATGTCTCAGGCATTGCAAGCGTCCATAGGCTGCGGTAACTGGTTACCGTATGTGGGGTATGCTTGTTTTTCTTCGTAGTGGTATAAATTAAACGGTTTAAGAAGAAACGTGATTTTTGTACGATGGTACGGAGCCCTTAGTGTTTATTTTTTATTGTTTTCTGTGGTATGTTCGTAATACCACACGGATTTTTTTTCTGTGTGTTCTGCATGAAAGCTATAGTTTTGCTTTTTTACTATGCTCTCGTTAATTTATTTATTTAATAGAAATAACCCACAGCTCACTTTGTGTAAAATTCGGGTCAAATACGTATAGTACGATTTCGCGTTTAAAAATGTTAACGCTCGAATTCACCTCTTTAGAATAATCTAAACTATTTAGTTTATGAATGTATGCCTAACCGAATTTCGGTCAGAAACCCAATATTATTTACCGGGCTCGGGCCCGATAATCGGGCCGAAAATACGATTACGAATCGTATTTTTATAGCAAACCATAGTATATTTTTCATTTATTCAACCTAGATACAATTATTGCAAAAAAAAAAAACGATAACCACACAGGTTTGTAGTTCAAATCAATCATCTAATTAAATTGGTTATATGTAAAAGTAATAACTCACCCCACTGTATGCGACATTTTACCATTGCACTAAGCATGCGCAGCGCAAACGTATATCTAGTCACTTATCATTTGTGTCATTATTTGGGAACAGGAGGGATTGTTATATGTCATTCCATTGTAATAATTAATTATTTAGTTTATTGTAAAAAGTAATACATTAATTATTTAGTTCACTGTAAAACTTTTTTTTTTGTAATAAAATAAGGTGAATTGTGATACGAGGGTGAATTGTGACTCGAAGGGTAAATTGTGTCTGAATGGTGTAACTTAATTGATTTATTATTATTTATTAAATTTGATCAAAAACTTAGTTAAAATCATTAATATTAATAATAAATCATACAGAAATAGGATGAGCACTACAAAGACATGGTTACAACATTCACCTTTTTATCGTAACATTGAAAAGAAGGAGTACGTACTTGTTTAGAATTAACAAACGTTTATTGTATTCACCACTGGTCCCTATTCAACCTCAGTGTCCGTATTCACCCTGTTCATAGATACACATAACATACGAGTTTATTGTACATAAATAAGATCATAACATGTGTGTGTATATAATATAATATTGTATGTTCGTGTTTGTGTATGTATATAATATAATAAAATGTAACTGGTGTAGTTATATTTAATAATAATAATACATATTATGTCCCAGTGATGAGCACGAGTCTCCTATATCAAGAGAGTGTTTGGCAAAGAGTGGGTGTAGTTTGTATGTTTGTTAAGTCTTTCTCGACTCGGCTTGTTCCCTATAAAAACTAATAAAATTAAATATAATCACACCATTTTGTTACGTGATATAAAAGTGTGTATTTGTTGACTAATAGATTTATTCATAGATATCAGTAGCCCTTGCACGAAAAACTATTGAGAAAGTATTTGTATCGACAACAAGTTGTATAACATTTGTTGACTGCCTTAGTGGTTCAGTGGCCGCAGTATGCGCCTGCTGTGCACGAGATTGTGGATTAGTTTGCCACACAGGACAAAACTTTGTGTTACCCGCAAAGAATTGTACTGAGTCTGGGTTTAATTTGTGTCCGTAAATTGTAAGTTTGTACAGGGCTTGTTCTCTAGAAGAGTACTCTTTCGTACGTAAAACGAACTTAATTTTGACGTACGGTAATGTTACATTACAAACTCGATACTTTTTCGTGCAATACAGCTCGTATAGTAATTAATTAGTTAAGTAAATTGACGCTATTAAAGTATACTAATTTTGTTTAGTTAGTAATTGCATAGAACACTAGTATTCACATAAACACATACCCGCAGACAGCAGTTGTTATATCTGTGGATGGTTCAGTCTATTTTCGTCGTAACTAAAGTCGTAGCTGGGGGAGAGGGGGTTGGTGGATTATGACTAGGTGGTTGAATAGTGACTAGGCGGGGGAATAGATGAATGAATAGTTAATAGGTGGATGGATAGTGAATAGGTGGGTTAATTGTGACTAGATGGGTAAATAATGACTAGGTGGGTAAATAGTGACTAGGTGGGTAAATAGTGACTTGGCGGCTGAATACAGTTTGGGGGGTGAATAAGATGGTTAATTAGGATTCGAGTTGAAATTAGATGAATCATCTGCAGTGTGTGGGTGGGTTATATTTTATTTTAAACATTACAATTCACAAAATGTTATTTGATGACTTTGTATCTGTTATTAATGTTTAAAACCCCGAAGTACTTTTGTTTATTGTGTGGTTAGATAAGCCTTCCTAAGCACAGAGACCCTCAGATGAAGAACCCCGCCCTTAATAGCATAACCCGCTGATCGTTCACGTCTTTCAAAATAAATATATTCATATAGACTGTACTGATAAATGAAATGCATTATGGAAACACCGGGTTTTGTCCATCATAGTAAAATCATCTTCACGTAGCTTGTGTGCTTTGTACATAGCTTTAATAGCGTTATTATGTATTTGTTAGCAGGCCAAGAAGCCGAAGACCAAGGAGGAGGCGCAGAAGGAGATCCTCGATGCTGAACTGGATCTGTTCAACAAGCAACAGGTTTGTTGACTTATCATCACAACCCATGAACGTCCCATTGCTGGGCACGAGTCTATATTAGCCTAGATATTAGCCTACTATACCACGCTGGCCAGGAAGGGTTGTTATAGGGTTTTATTTCGAGTTTTCCCTCTCTTGCAGTGGATATTGTCTCCATAACTTACTCCCTTAGTCGACTCTTACGACACCCTCGGAATGGAATGGGGTGGTGACATTTGTGTTCTTAATCCATCACCACACTGACCATACTAGTCCGTATGGCGTATAGGCAGTTACCGTAACCCATGGACGCTTGCCATAACAGAGGTATCACTTGTTGCCAACCAACCCAACACCAGGGCTTTAAGCTGGGAGTATCCCTGGGATAGGAATGCGTTTCTTTCAAAACGCTTTATTAAATGAGCGCGATTTTCTGTACTCACGCTTTATTTGCAGCCCTACTACTATAGGGTCAACTGGAGCTACTGCCCAAGGCGGTTAATATCAAAATATCTTACTTATATACTTTAATTTAGGCAACGAAGTTTTCACCGCGATGTCAGCGGCGGCAAAATTCGGCGCGTAAGATATAAAATTACACATTAATTATATTTTAGATAACATGAAAGATTTTTTCTCTTACGCTCCAAATTTTATCGTGGTGAAAACTTCGTTGTATAGTGCAACGGGGCGGCACTAAGGTTAAATCCGGCCCTGATTATTTGCCTGTAGGTCTTCTGTAATGTGGAGGAACCATCCTTGCTTGCCTGTATGTTATCCTACCACTCTTAAATTAATATTGTTTCCCTATTTGTTTTTATTAATAGGAAGGCCAAGATGTAACGGAGCTTCAAAAGAGAATTGCGGAGCTTCGCCGACAGATGTCGCTACAGTTTCCCTCTCATAGCATCATGAGACGACCACACGCCAGGTAGCTATCCTAATCTTGATATTGATATCTTTAAGGTTTGATTCCCAACTCGTGCTATGTATTACAGTGGAGCCCCGGTAATCCGACTAACGTTTTACAGGGCAGTGTCGGACTACAGAATTTTTCGGATTATAAAGTACTGCCTAAGACCCCCTATAGTCCGGAATTTTTTTTGAAAACCTTGTAACCCGACAGATAATAGATTAAACTGATAAGATCTTATCTGAACTATAAATCATACTTGACTAGTACTACAAGATTTGCTAAATCGGGTACACACGGTAACGTTTACCAAATTGTAAATGTTATATTCTGGCGATAAAAAAGAATGACCCGAGTTTCTTGCCAATTTTTCTCGAGGCCCTACCATAGTCAGCGAATTGGCCGTAGGAAAAAGTATGCTGGCATTTGTTTTTATGACGTTCATAAGTATCATGTATTTGATCTAAATGAATAAATGAGTAAAGATTTCACACAAATTCATACATTGGTTTTACTAAAAAACTAATCTTCATATAGCGGCCCTGTACTAGCTAACTCCGTTGCAAACCTTACTTACATTCAACAGTGATGAGCATGGCGGAATACAGAGGGCTCCGAATTAAACATGGGCTGGATTACCGGGGATCCACTGTATTGGGTTTTTTTAACAAATTGAAATGTCAAACACTTCTGCTTTCCATTTTGGGCAAAGCCGTATTTCTTGGAAGAAAATTTTGAGATTAAAATTAAAGATGAAATTAATATTGACCAAATTGGTGCTCGGACATTACCAGCGTACTATTTTTGTCTACCCCAATGAGAGACTGGCTTGATCATAATATATGTATGTATGTAAAAATATATCTACGCAAGATTTGACATGGATTATGGATAATTAAAGTGACACAGTCATCATTATCATCAGCATCAGTCCACTGCTGGACATAGGCTTCTCCAAGTGCACCTAGCACGATCCTCGGCTTCTCGCATCCAGCTACTCCAAGCTGCTTTGCGAAGATCCTCGTACCACCTCGCCTAAGTTCCTCGCGTCGTCCTACATTTAAAAAAAATGTAGGACCTTTAAGGTCGAAAATCGCTAAATTAAAAATGTTTTTGATTGGCTTGTTGGTCTAGTGGTTAGTGACCCTGACTGCTAAGCCAGGTTGTGGGTTCGATTCCCACATGAGACAAAAGTACCAGGGTCCTAAGATGGGGTATCCCTGGGATAGGAATTCGTTTCTATCAAAACGCATCTCTAAATGAGCGCTGGAGACCTGTACTCACACACAGGACCACAACTACATCGCTGTATGTAGTTATTTGGCTGTAGTCTTCTGTAAGGTGGAGGTCCTTCCCCAGTCGGGCTTGCTCACTAGTTTGGTGCCCTACCTCTCTTAAATGTTTGTTTTTGATTCATAAAAGAGTTCCAAGTCTGGATGTAATTTGTGTCCGTGAATGGTATGTTTGCAGACACAGGGCTTGTTCCTTAGTGCGAGAGTTACCTTTAAAAAAAAGTGTTCGAGCTCCAAATTGGTCGATTGTATTTATAGATGCGAATGCATCCTAGAAGTCGTTATGTATTACTGTTATGGTACAAACATTCTATAAACTCCCATTGTAATAATGGCTTTTTATAAATTTTCAAGCTATCGTATTATCAAGCGAAAACTTTGGTAAGCTACTAATATATTTATTGTAGAAAAATGTCTTGCGCACATTTAGGCAGACGGGTTTCCGTTTTGAAGGTAATACGGCAAATTAAGAGCACGTGTAAACTACGGTCACGATTGTAGTATACTTCGACTAGCTAAAAGTAGACACAAACCTATCGAAGAGATTGACGACAATCAAAGACTTTGATTGAAGATGATCGACGACACCGAATTAGACCGCCAGTGATTGACTGAGCTATATTGACGTAGACCACATTAGCCACTAGACTAGTCGATCAGCCATCAATGAAAGTAGATCGACGATATCGATGAGCGCTGGTCTACGACATTGTTCGACGTGTTATTATTTATTTATTTATTCTTTATTGTACACCATTATAAAACATTACACAGTAACTTAAAATAAATAAGATTGTACAATGGGCGGCCTTATCGCTAAGAGACATGTTGTACTTAGTACCTAATTATCTACTATCTATGTATGTAACTTTGCCCTCTTATGGAGAAAAAAACATTTTTCTTTTTCACATACATCAAGTAAATATAGTAGTCTGTAATATAGTAATTATTTATCGTACCATCGATACGAAGAAGAAGAAGAGTAATAGCCTGTCGAGCCTGTTGGTCCAATCCAGTCTTTCTGAAAGCGGCCGTTAAAGCCCACTTGTGAGCGCTGGAGGTCGAGGAGAGGGGCGGTAAGGGAACTGAAAAAAACTAATTTAAAGAAAGTAATTTAGGCGCACTGAAAAATAATAGATTTTTAAAGTAGGCGGTAGATGCTATAAGTTTGAGAATATCTGGTCTAGCCGTTAGTGACTGCTAAGTCCAAGGTCGTGTCATTTAATGAAGCATCGTCCTCCTAGATGTGCGTAAGGTTTTAACATGATTAAATTAAGAGCGATTGCCATTGCCCATTTTTTTTTTCTTACAAACTTATTCTTGATTTTCCTTCGTGGCATTGCTGGCATGGATTGATATTAATATAATAAACTATGCACGTGAGTGTTATGAATAAATTTTCAAAAACACTGGCGCGTGGCAATCCCTCTTTATGCTACGAAACTAGAAGATACCCTTTGTATTTATTTGTTGTTGAATGTCCGATCTGGAAATAGAAATAGAAAGAAATGGCAACACAGTTTGCAGTTTGCATGCGGTTATTACTCATCATTGTTTTTAATTAATGAATTTCAATGAAGATCTAGATCGGCTACAGAATGAGCTGGATGAGCTGCATCTGCAATGATTCACAGTCTCTCTTTCAGGGGAGGCAGGTATAACACCGCGACGCGGTTCACTCGAGGCGGTATCACCACGAAGATGTTCAACCACAGCATGAACCAGTCAGTGGACCACAGGCCACGAGCGTTACTCATATCTGGCTTCGAAGCTGATGAGCTTGACGCACTGGTCGCGCACTTTTCTGTAAGTATCTTATTATTTGTAAAAGTCTTGTCTTTAGCCTGGATCCATGTTTTTTAGGTCTTTAACTGCCTCTGTTAAGTGCAACTGCTGGGTTCAATTTCTTCAAACATGAAATTCACAATAGATGCCTGAAGTTCGGAACTTCGCGGTGGTTATACTTCCGTGCCTCGGAAGTATAACCGTAGGTACTACGACTGACCCGAACTGCTGCCGGTCTCTCTCCGGTCATTTCGGATTGCAGTCTTATCTTTTTCTCTCTCTCTCACTCTCTCTCTCTTTCTCTCTTTATTCCCGTTGCCTCCCTTTCATGACTATCCCACTCTCACAGTTATGAGTGTTAGAGAATAAAGAGTGCACCTGTCAACTGATCTTTGTTCTATTTGTAATAGCGTACAATTCCAAAGGAACTGACATTTTTTGAAATGAAAAGTAGCCTATGTAGTCCATAATCTACGAATTTTTGTGCCAAATTTCATCCCAATCCATCCATCCATCCAAACTGTCGCATTTATAATATTAGTATGATGTTATCTTTTTCATATATTTTGTTTCCTACAATATGTGTGTGTGTTTTGCAGCAATTCGGCGAGGTGATCAGCAAGGAGGTGGAGCTGTCAGTACCTCAACTGGTGTTGCAGTACAAGTCAAGGTTGCACGCTGAACACGCCGCCGCCAACGGGAAGCATTACAACGATCGCACGCTTTCTGTAAGTATACGTGCACGTACACGTGCACGCGGCTATAAACATTAATAGAGAAGATCCGAGCCCATCTGTGGGACATAATTATATTTGTTGTTATTCATTAAATCCAGCGGTGGCCTGAGTGGGAAAGTAACCAACTTATACAAGTGAAGTTCTATTTAGGGTTCCGTACCCAAAGGGTAAAAACGGGACCCTATTACTAAGACTTTGCTGTCCGTCTGTCTGTCACCAGGCTGTATTTCATGAACCGTGATAGCTAGACATTTAAAATTTTCTCAAATTATGTATTTCTGTTTCTATAATAACAAATACTAAAAACAGACAACTATTTATGTAAGAAAATTATTCTTTTATGCTCAGGGGGGCCTGGTGACCTGTAACACAGGTATTTTATAATACCTATCTAAGGCACCAGAATCTCACAAATGTATAATTATACCTATTAGATGTATTATATATATAGTAAGCAACATTTGTGAAGAGAAAATAAATCTTATTATTATTATTAACTATTTAAGTGGGGCTCCCGTACAAAATACGTTTTTTGCTTGATATTAATAACGGCGTTAAGTTTATTATCTTGATGATTTTGCCTGAGTGGCATTCCTAGATTAGAAATTGTGAGAGAGTATTGTTGACAGTTGTTGATAGTCAGTTATAATGGGTGGTACTGTTGCAGATAACATGGGTGGGCAACACGTCGAGCTCAGCGAACAGTCGCACGGGGCCCGCCGCCCCCGAGCCGCGCGCCCCGCCGCCCAGGAACGGAGACGTCATCCATGACAACAAGGACGAGGTACTATTTCATTTTTCTTTTAGAGACAAACCAACTAAAGAAGCAACATGAATGACTATTAGCTATGGATAACTAAGTGTCCTATTCAGTATGAGCTACACCACAGGGGCTGGGCGCTGGTTTTTAACTGGATTTGAACTAAATTAATAAATGACTATAGCATGGGGTTCTTCAAAAAAGGAGTTATAAGGTTTTTAAAGGGTCGGCAACGCGTGAGTGACACCCCTGGTGTTGCAAACGTCCATAGGCTACGGTAACTGCTTACCATCAGGTGTCATATGCTTGTTTGCCACCTTGGTAGTATATAAAAAAAAATGATTATGACTCTAATATAGAAAAAGAAAAACATAAAACAAATCTAAAATCTCTTCTTAATCAGTGGTGGTGGGCGAGTGGCAAAGAAACCGACTTGCACGCAGTACCAATGTAAATTTAACTTTGTGGAGTTTATGTGTACTAATCAAATGATTCACCATCTGCTAACGGTGAAGGAAAACATCATGAGGAAACCCACATGTCTTAGAAATAATTCTAATGACATGTCTGATTCACCAACCCGCATTAGGCCAGCGTGTGTGAATTAAGGCCTAGACCCTCTCTCTCTCTCTTGATAGAGGAGAGGAGACCCGTGTCCAGCAGTAGGCTGAATATAGGGGTTGCTATTATATTATAAATTTTCTTTATAATATCCTTACTAATATTATAAATGTGAAAGTTTCTGAGAATAGATGGATGGATGTTTGTTACTCTTTCACGTAAAAACTACTGAACGGATCTGGATGACTGATGATTTGGCACAGAGATAGATTATGGTCTTGAATAACACATAGGCTACTTTTTACAGCGATAACCGACATCCACGCGGGCGGAGCCGCGGGCAACAGCTAGTAGAACATACTAGTACTAGTAGAACTTACTTTCAGGTGTTCATACAAAGTTTACTTCCACAGCTAACCGCCGATCTACCAGAGGAAACCCTGCTCCGCTTCGACGAGGAAGAAGATGAAGAGGCGGACGAAGAACGTTCCTGGCGACGTTGACACTACCCCCCCGGGGGTTAGCACGCTGGCGGCCAACACCTCTGCGTCCAACAGTACTGTAGCTGTACACTAGTCCTTAAGCTCTTACTATATTGTATACCTTTACATCTTGGCTAGGGTTTCATATTATATCGATAATCGTCCAGTATAACTTGGTCTTCTTTCAGTGACATTTGCTTACGTCACTACAACGATAGATAGCATCGGAAGTACTGAATGACTTATAACGAATTATTCTTTTGCTATAATGCTGTCTCTGTCACATCCATGTATGAAACAGGCGTGAGTGTGCATGTATGTATGTATGGTAGACCATATATACGTACCTGTATCTCAAAAACGAAGTAAATATAAAGATTGTTTAGATTGAAAGTCCGTCAGTACTTCGATACAGTATTAAATAAGTATCCTTCAGATTAAATTGTACTTAAATTTAAAAAAAGATATTTAAAGTACATAAAAGTTAAATATATACACTCTAGTGAATTGTGACGTAATCAAGTGTCACCCCACGTGACTATTGTTCGTCGAGAGAATGCTAGGTTTATTATATTATTATACTATATATACCTTAATTAAGGTCATCAATTATTGTAACTGTAGACGTTCCATTAAGCTGGGTATCGACATTGCTAAGCCGCCTCGCGAGGCTGCCTCGCGCGGCAACTTATCTGATGCTCGCATTGAGCAGGCAGGCAGTTAGGCAACGTTCAAATTGCCTCGCGAAGCAAACGCGTCTGCACATCACGAGGTTGCCTCGCGAAGCAGCTTCGTGATGTCTTGTGTAGAACGTCACTTTCGCAAAACGTTTAAAAATACAAAATGTAGATATTCTACTAGTAGTTGACCGCGGCTTCGCCCGCGTGCCTAAAAAGTACCTTATATCCTTTAACACACATCTATCTTGATGACAAATTTTATTAAAATCTGTTGAGCCGTTTAGAAATGAAAAGGCAACAGATAGTTAACATCGCAGTTACAATATTAGTAGGAGTTACACAAGTCAAGTCAGTTTAATGGACATTTAACTGTATTAGTTATAATAACTTGATGACCTTAGGGTTTACCCCTAACTTGTTAGCATGTGTTAAGAGTATCAGTAATACTTTACCGTGATGATAAGTTGAGGTGCAGTTAGGGATTAATAAGCTTATCGGGCGCGGGTCACATAGAAAAAAATATCGGAGGCGTGTCGGTAACGGGGGGTGTAACCATTAGCATGTTAAAATGTAAGGGATGCGCATGCGCATGGTTACAGAAGCGCATGCGCGAATAATGCAGTAGTAAAGTGCGACACAAAAGTATCGAATTCGTACACTTATATAAATTTAGCGTCATCTATCAGGCCAATAGAATAACGCAACGAAGTTCAACATAGAAAACACAGATGTCACTATACATAGAAACACGCAACCGTAGAACAAATATTCGAGAAGCTGAATCGCGATACCGAAGTTTACACAGACACTCAGTATTATGGTCAAAAAACAATAATTACCCAGGCATACAATAATAATAAGTATTCATCATTTACATATATATACATTTACTACCTATATACACAAAACTAATTTAATTATAACTACAAAAAAAAGGAAAATCAAAATACAAACGAAGACTGTTGTTTAAGCGTCGAAATATTTCTCAACATCACCGTCTACTGAGAACGTGCCCAAAAGGCTGGCGGCATTGCCACCATGAATGGCAATGCTTATTCTGTGTGCGAGAAACAAGCTAGCCCTCTGATCACGCGAAGCGTAAATCAGTTGTTTCGCTAATAATAATTATTAATTATTCTAGTACCCAAAAAGAAGTAGTATTTTCTATAAGCAGAGTTACTCTTTCAACGCCCCACGCAACGCACTGAGGCCGTACCATGGCGAGCGTTAGCAGTTCGAATGAGAAAGAGAGATGGAGCAATATAGCGTTTATAGCTCTGTCCCTCTTTCTCGCTCGAAAGAACAACAAGTATGGTAACTCCTATTTTACGGATAAAATAGGAGTTACCATACTTGTTGTTCTGTGTTGCTGAGACGGATCTCAGCCATAAGACGTCCACTGCTGGTCATAGGCCTCCCCCAAGGTGGACTCTCCCCACTCCTATTCACTTCTGATTAAATTCGTTGCGGGGTTAAAGACAATAGGTTTAGTTGTCCACGGGACGCACGAGTGTCTAAGCTCGGTGTATCAGTTGGTTACTCCGCTGTTAATCCTGAGTCACAGCGGTGGGTATGTAGGTGGGATTGTCCAGAATAAAAAAAAAGTGATGGGTACGACGCTTAGTTGGGTCGCATCGCGTTTCAATAGTATATTATCGCCTTTATTCGCGCATGCGCTATCACACTTATGCTCGTGCGCATCTCCTGCATTTTGCGTCCGCCATTAGTTTTACGTGACCCGTTAGCCAAGGGACACATTAACACCGGTATTATAGCATACGTCAGAGCTTTTCAAGCGACTCGAAAGCCGGAAATCATTAAGGGCGATTATTGGCCAAGGTGTGTCGTATAGAATAGAAATCGTGGGTGTGTGCGTGTTATTATACGTTTGTTGTTAGGGAATGGGCTGTTGGTAGTTAGAGAGGGCATTATATGTCCCGCTATTGGGCACGGGTTTAAATAACATGATAGCTTAGAGCGTTTAGAACAGTCTTCAAAGATAAGGCCCTCTTGTGGGCGCTGGAGGTCGAAACGGGCCAAAATAAATCCCATCGTCAAATTAAAAGAACATTTTAGGGCCGCTGAAATATAATTGATTTACAAGGTGGGCGGTAGGCGAAATAAATTTGAGAACCTCTTTAGATCTTAACTGCCCATATTGTCCCCCAGGATATGACCTATCTCCTAGTAAAAATTCCTCAGAATACCATTTGCCATTTAGCCTAATTATTGTTTCTTCATTCCTTAACAATACAAAAATGTATAATAACATGTATAATACTAAAACAATACAAAAAATATATCGAAATTATAGTTAAATATAAAAAGGCTTGGTGATGCTTTTAAGCAATAAGTCTTCCTGCTTACCTCGTTATCAAATAAGCTTGAAGATATAATAGTACTTGAGTACAGTAAGATTGCCCGTGCAAAGTTCTGTGCCCCCAGTTGTGTGGTTATTGCCGCTAGATGGCGTTTTGTGACCTTGATCTTATAGGGGTTATAGGGGTCATAAATTAATCTTAGGGTCAAGTCATCTCTTATATTAATGTGGTATTCTATTCTGGAATACTTGATTTTAAAAATAGTGATAAATTTTTGCCCTGACACAGATAAGGAAATATATATAGGTAGACTGATAGAGTTTTTAGCATTAAGTCCGCCTATACAAACCATTGTATGAATTTATAAATAAATAAATATATTGGTAAAAGGACAAAAAAAAAGCTGAAATGCCCTAAGTGTAACCCGCAAGGGTATTCCTTAAGAGCAAAAACCGAGCCACCGCGAAAACCGCGCAAAATCTGGCTGTCAGATTGAAAATCGGTATTCCGTAAGAGCAAAAACCGAGCCTTTTTGACGTTTAGTCAATAGATTGTGCCGCCACCAAGCAATCACAACTGTCAGTTTGCCATCGCTGTTTCTTAGAGAATCAGCCGGCCGATCAAGCGCACGATGTCGCACTGTAAGCTAGACTATCTCTGTCTCTCCTATACTTATATCTCTGGTACTCCTAACGTCTGTAAGACGTTCCCAGACTCCATTAATGGTAGGAAATTACTCCAAACCCAAAGAAATACAAGGCCACATAAAGTCGAGGGTCATTAACTACCACAATTAGGGGCACACTGAAGGTTAAAAGGTTGAATAGTTGAGAATTGTTTAGTGTTCGGTGATGGTAGACGCGTTAGTGCCGTAGAGCGGTTTAGTTACGTCTGACTTTAGTCTAGATAGGCTGAATTTTTAGTCTATTTACGACAGGCTGGGTTTTATAGTTTAAGATTTAATTTACTTTATAGAAAAAATACAATGCTGCAAACATGAAAACACAAGATTGTTGCTGGCCCTCATGATATAAGGATGTCGTTTATCGCGATAATAAGTAGCTTATTCGCTATTCCAGTCTATAATCTTTCTCTATGTCAAATTTCATCTAGATCCGTTCAGTAGTTTTTACGTGTAAGAGCATCTTCACACACATTCACATTTATAATATTAGTAGGGTTAGCAATCACAATTTATGTCCCACTCCTGGGCCACTCCTAGCTAAAAATAGTTGTCATTTCAACTAGGTAAGGAAATATTCATTGACCACATATATTCGCAAGCATCATATTTTCAATAGGACATGCAGCATGAGGCCTTGGCAAAAGCGTGCAGCAAAAAATCTATTCTGATTTCTTGAACACGATTTGTCACGCCATCTTTCAAGTAACACATTATTATGGTAATTAAATGAAAAAGTAACAATAAATAAATGAATAAATAATGAAGTTAGCATGTTGCATAAAGTCTCTGGACTGGAGAACTTTTGGTCGCGTAGTCATCATATTTATGCTGCATATTATTGTCATGCGACATAGCAAACTTGTCTTTAGTTACTTAACAGGCAATATCATGCCGCATATTTGCAGCAATGTAGCAAATACTATTTGCATTTATAAAGTAAATTATAAATTAAAAACTATCAAAAAACAGCCTGAATATTATTAAAAGTTTGTTTTTATTATTTAATAACGAGTTTGTGAGGTTCACTTACAATTGTAGGTTATTATTGAGGATTGGTACACACTGTGTTTGTTTAAAACGCCACTGTTTTCACTATTGTTAGATATCAGACGAATTTACAACCTATGCTTATTAGGCGTAAGGTTTGAATTTGTTAAATGATATTTCTTTTATTTAAGCTTTTTCTTAAAGTTGTTTAGGATAAACAATCAATTAAATAATGAACTGTACAGTATAACTGGACTAGGGCAAAGGGTTGTTTCGTATTGCGTGGCAAGCCTGTTCGCATCGCATGGCAAGGCTGTTCGCATTCCGTGGCAAGCCAATTCGCAGTGTGGCAAGTTAGTTCGTGGCAGTAATCATGCCAAGCTCATATAAACAATGCAATTTTATATTTTGTTTACAATATGCTGAGCCAAACAGGATAGGAAAGGATTTTGTGCAATTGCATAGAATTAATCACACTTTATGGGTATTATTTTCTACAGTGTGTACCAACCTCAAGTGTCCGTTTTTAACGGCACACTAATAATTTTATATAATATTTCTTTTTATTATTAATAAATAAATTATATTGTTTTAAATTTATATATATATAAGAATTGTCATGTTTGGAGAAACATAGCACAATGTAAGGTTTGCGCACATCTAGACTGGGTGAGACCTTTTCGTATTACAGAAATAAGCTTCAGTTTTATAATAATAATATATTTTTACTGTCTTTAGAAGTTACAATATAATAGTGAGGTTCCCTAGTCCCCACACTAGGATTCCCTGAGTCGTGGGGACTAGTCTCCTTCAATCCGTCGCAAGTAGACTGTATTATCCCACTGCAGGGCAAAGGCCTCCCCCACTCTCCTTCCATTTCTCTCTGTCTAAAGCCGCTGAGGACCAGTCTTGGTTAAATGAATCCAACTCATCCCGTTATCTCCGTCTGGGTCTACCGCGATGTCGCTTGGCATATAGAGTCACCCAAATTTAAATAGAAATACCACAGACCACGTCATAAAACTGTGCTTATTTATTAATTTATTACGATTGTCAATGCAATTCTCACTGTTCGGCTAGATGTGCGCGAGTCCTTATCGCGACATCAAATCAGTCGTTTTAAATAGCGTAATATAACAAGCGAAGCCATACGCTAACACTAGTCTATGTTTCTTAAAATATGCACCAACATTAATTAGTTTTATTTAGTCTTGTTTTAAATAAAATAATATTTAATTTTTTAGTGTGCTCTGCGGGTTTGATGGGAATGGTTTGTTTTGTGGTGTTGTGGGTTCGAGTCTTATTTACAAGAATATGCCTTAATAGTAGTAGGTTTAAAAGCTGATTTACACCATGCAAGTATTGAAAAGCTACAATTATTCTATTATTAAGAAAAATAGAGGGAAAAAAGCTTTTATAAAATTTGTATAGTCTAAATGCAGCTTTTGTTTTCCCCTGAATACTCAAGTGTTAATGCTTGGTGTTCATGGGTGTTTTAACTCCTGGCTTGACAGGAGTTTCAGTGGTTCGTGAGCGAGATTGTCTCGTACGTACAAAACTTAATTATTTATTACTAGATAATTCGTTTGCGTGGTATGTCGGTTTAAGTAGGTTAGCTTAGTATGAGAATGTTTAAATTGTCTCTGAAGAATTTCGTGAAAATCTGTTCAGCAGTTTGGGTTTGATTGAGGGACAAACATTGCACGTATGACCTAGTAGTTAATGTTGCTATTTTGTGTCTTAGTATTGTTGGTTCGAGTTCCAAATGCGGCAATTAATAGGAGTATAAACACAGATACACTGTCTAGAAATTGTTAGGTCGTCCGCAGCGCTACTTACCAGTTCCAAATATGAATCTAAACCATCCAAGAAACCACTCAAATACCCGCAAGAATAATATCAAAATCGGTCTAGCCGGTTAAGAGGACTTCAGTAACACACTCACATAATACGCCCGCTATGAATAGATTTAACGGAATTCAAAAACGGGAAACGTAGCAAAAATACCACGCGGATTGAAAACTAGTATGAAATATATATTAGGTTCGAACCCACTGCCTCACAATATGTCGCTTTTAAGCACCATTGTATAGTTATTAGCATTATACCGCTAGAAGATTTTTTTTTGTTAAGATTTTGATTGATTTTGTACATAATTTGATTGTTTATAGTTATAAGGCAACGGTCGTAAGTTTTAGTGATGATAGAAAAGATTTGATAGTAATGAAATTATGTGTGGGAAGTGCTTTTTGGGTGATGCCGAAATTTTAATGAATTTTTGTTTCTATACTTGCTTATTTACGATATGCAAGTAGATAAGCAAGTTTCATGTTGCCTTTGTTTTTTACTTTACGAAAAAATATAATGTGACATTTTCTTGCATTGCGTTGTCAATGCAAAATGCAAGTTCTGTCAAATTTCTTTGGTATTTGTTTTTCAATCGTTTTTCAAGTTCTTGCGTTATTTACCTTTAGTTTGCTTGATTTTTAAACTAGGTTACACCGGTTACAGGTCACAGGTCAGCTTGTGATTGCCAGTGTAACCTATTTGAAACGTCAAGCAACCTAAAGGTATCGAAGCGTATATTATTGTATATCATGCAAAACGATAGTTTTTGTTTTATTTGTGGAGTAAAACGGAGTTGTCATGAGACTTGCTTTGGCGGAACTTGCATCATGCAAGGCGCTTAAAGTATGGTTATATTTCACTTTTTTTTTATTTAAAATTGGCTTAACATAATTACGGTTCAAATTTATCCTTAATTTATTTTAATTCAGAATATTAATGCAAATTTACACAATGCAAGACATGCAAGAAAGCTACATGCCGTCTTTATTTTACTCGTTGAGAAGAATAGAGGTGGTAAGAAACTTAATTTAATTTCTAGCATTGTGTAAAAAGCGCGTTATAAGGCATCTTGCTTCCGTTTTGCAGTAATGGACAAGCAATAAACAAACTAAAGCGTACGACCGTTATATGTACATACTAGATTAATACATAGCTTACATACTGACATATTATTATGTAATGTTGTAAAAAAAAAGAATACATTAAAAAAATACCCCTTTGAGCCGTTAAAAAAAGAATTGAAATGGCGGTTAAAAATATTTTTTCTAAGTCAGTTTAAGGCGGCTGTTATAAATGTAACGCAAGAAAAGATTAACTTGTGATTTTTTTTTCTCGTTTTGTAAAAAAAGATGGCCGCCAAAATAAAAAATATGGTTCCACGTTTCTACTGAACAGTAAATCATAATATCATTTGAAGCTCATTTACGAGATGCAAGATATGCAAGAAAGTTTTTATTCTGTCTTTGTTTTATTCGCTAAGAATAACAGAGACAGCATGAGAATTGTCTGTTTCTTCCATATGTAAATGGTGCTTTATGGGTGGGTTTACATCAAGAAAGAAGAAGAAGGAAATTGGAGAAGAATTTTGGAAGAAAAGAAGAAAATAATCAGTACAATAAGTATGTGTTTAATGCGTAGACTGTGTGATTCCTGGCTCAGAGAAAGTAAAATGTCTGGTTCTCTCTTTCGTCTTGAAAAGGCCTAAAATTTAGTTTTCCCTATTTTAGGAATCGTGAGTTTTATGCTGGACCTTTATTATTACTATCCTGGTTATATAATGGTCTCAGTGCAGGGCATAAGCCACCCCTTCCATTTTCCATGATATATCTTTTGACAGTTGTAGCCCTTTGAGCGTCAAGCTCATCCCGCCATCTTATTTTAGGTCTACCACTGTTGGGGCTTCAGGTTCTTCCAAGAAAAACTCCAACTTATGTTTTAGTTAGTATTTAATAAAAATACGACAAAGGTTTCTACAGGCGTAAACAACCACATTGGTATGTTTGGACATACTCCTATATTCTGAATATTCTTACAAGTCACCGTGACACTGCAGGTTTAAAGAAAATGCCAAATGATACGTCAGCTAATTTGCCAACTACCAGATTCGCTGACTGAACAGACAGGAGTCGAGCCTAAGGAAACTTAACCCCACTCTTCATTTTTTTCCGCGATATATTCTATGCACTATAGGCGGCATTAACTAAGCTTATGTACTGGTTTAGATGAGAAGAAGAGAATACTCCTATCAAGATTAAAGAAGAACGAAGAGATGAAGATTAAATAAAGATTTGTGTAGTATTAATTTTACCCTACTTCCTCCCCTCCCACACGGTTGACGCCGGTGGTTACCACTTGTAGCGAATGGGAACCACCAGAGATATGTAGCTATACAGGGCCGCTATACTATGAAGATTAGTTTTTAACAAAACCAATCAATGAATTTGTATTAAATATATTTTTATCTATTTAACACAAATTCCACAGAAATATATACATACAATGGTTTTCTTAAAAAACGAATCTTCATATAGCGGCCCTGTACAGCTAATTTCCGTTGCCGTGTGTACATACCTGATCAAATTAACATATTTCATGCGTGCTACCCCTGTTAGCTATCACAAATGAGAATTTTCGTAAGAGAAAAGTTGGGCGTCTCATCAAATTGAAGCTACGCACGAAAAATTTGCTTGTTAGTAATCACTTGTAAAAATGTTAGGTGGATCCTGGTCTATTAGGTGTTGATAGCTATGAATAAAATGCGTATTACACATTTAGCGTAAATGTCAAACTGCGTATTGCACATCTTGCGTAAATATCAAAATGCGTATTGCACATTTTGCGTAAATGTCTAAACGCGTATTGAGCATTTTGCGTAAATGACAAAATGCGTATTGCACATTTTGTGTAAATGTCAATGCGTATTGCAAATTTTGCGTAAATGACAAAATGCGTAATGCAAATTTTGCGTAAATGTCAAATGCGTATTGCAAATTTTGCGTAAATGACAAAATGCGTATTACACATTTTGTGTAAATGTCAATCAAAATGCGTATTGCACATTTTGCGTAAATTTCAAAATGCGTATTGCACATTTTGCGTAAATGTCAAAATGCGTATTGCACATTTTGCGTAAATGACACTGCGTATTACACATTTTGCGTAAATGTCAAAATGCGTATTGCACATTTTACGATAATGTTAATGCGTATTTAAAAGTAATCAATACGCGTGTTGGTCATTATGCGCCAGAACGAAAAGAAGTATATTTTTAGTACATTAGGTAGATGTCCTCTATTCATAAAATATATACGAATATCAAAACTTATATTAATTTATTGTCACTTAATCGATTTTGAAGATGGCCTTGGCAATGGATCCCGCTTTCAGGTCTGCCAACGCTGCTTCATACTCCGAAAGACGGTATGTCTTGACTCTCTCTGGAGTTTCTCGTAACTCAGATATCTGAGAAAGATATAACTTACGGACAAAAAAACTACGTTAAAGTACCGAATGAGTTATACAATTATGCCTATTTGCTATTTCAGACTATAATCTATCTCTATGCCTAAATTTCATCCAGATCCGTAGTAATTAGTTAGTAGGTAATAGTAAGTAGTTATTAAGTGAATCATACATCCTTAAACTTAGATACATTTTATAGTATTTACTATTAGTAGGATGTATGGACTGACAAAGGCTGACATTAAATTGATGTAAAGGTCGATAGTTTAAAAGTCCGCCTTATTTTTATTTTTTTTATACTACCTGGATGCAAACACGCATACGGCCCGCCTGATGTTAAGCAGAGGTTTCACTTGCGTGTTGCCAACAACCCATTTATTTTACACCAAAGCTTTTAGATGTATTATCCCTGGAATAGGAAAACGTTTTATTCAAAACGCATCCCTAAATGAGCTCTGGAGACCTGTACTCACACACAGGAACACTACACCGCTGTATGAAGTTATTTGGCTGTGGTCGTCTGTAAGGTGGAGGTCCTTCCCCAGTCGAGCTTGCTCGCTAGTATGGTGCCCTACATCTCCTATGCAGTTTTTTTCGTCAGAGATAATATATATAAATATGTAGTTGTTAAAATAATAATTGTTTTTTTACCTATCACCCATAGCTTTGATCCATCCAATAGCGCTAGGAAAGCTGTAGGGATTGATCTTCACTCCAATGATAGTTATCTCCTTGTTGTAAATATCGAATGGGTTTAGACTGTAAAAGGAGAAAAGAAACATACAGGCGAACATAGAAACTCCTTCTTTTTCAAATCGGTGAAAAATTTGATAGTGTTCTACCTGCTTTGATGCGTGGGAGGGCAGCATCCGAATAAAACATATTTGCCTTCGTGTTGCAGATAATTGAAGCTGATTTCCAGCACTTTGCCCACGCCTGGAATAGCAAATCTATAATTGATCTAATGTTCTTGATTGGACAAAAAAAATGTAGTGCAGTCTTTGGGGACTGCCGATAGAAGTGAAAACTTAAGTAATTTGTGAATTGTATCATCGAGCTATTAGATTATTATTTTTAAATATGGAAAGCGTTCGCTAACAATGACGCGAATTCCATGATTTTTGTTCCCCCAAAAAGTGCTCAACGCGCTTAAAGAAGATCTCACTTTAATACAGATAAGAGTTATAATTACCTGTGCAGTCAATGATGACATCGTACAATTTATTCTCTTGCCCCAAAATGTCAGGACTGATTAACCTGAAGCCTGTGTCTGAAATATATATTATGAAATTTTATTATAATAGGTGCCCGAAGTTTGGAAATACTTACCCGCAGGGGTAAGAGCGAAAACCAAGCGACCGCGAAAACGGAGCAAAATCGGGCAGTCAGATTGAAAATCGGTATTCCGTAAGAGCGAAAACCGAGCCTTTTTGACGTTTAGCAATCGTGTGTGCCTTCACCGAGCAATTACAAATGTCAGTTTGCGATCGCTTCGTTTCTTAGAGAATCAGGGGAAAAAAGAGTGCTCCTGTAATTGCTCTCACTCTTGTGCTCTATAATATCTTTAGCGCAGATGGCTAACCATCGAGATTTGCCGTCGTGACCGCGAAATTCGGTCAGGGAAACTTTTGTTGTGTGTTCATAAATGTTTGTTCTGAGTCTGGGCGTAATTTGTGTAAAGTCTCCCGCGACACAAGGCATGTTTCCTAGTGCTAGTAGTAATAAACCATTCTACAATTTACCCAGCCTCTTGACGATATCCAGCCTTGTCTTGTTCATCTCGGAGACAGTGACTTCCCGGTGTCCATGATGGTGGAGGGTCGAGACCCACAAGTTACCTGCGTAACAAAACATTTGTACTGTAACCATTTCAATAGGCATGACATTATTTAAGCTATCTACGACATACAATGATTGTAATTACCTACCTAATAATACTTTTACACTCGACTCTACAAAAAGCGAGGTTCCATACCTACAGAACCTTGCTTTTTTGCACAGTTGAGTTACGGTTGGAATACGGACAGCTTTTAGAATAGGGACACTGTAAATGTGTGACGGTTCGTGAAAAAAACAATAATGTGAAGGTAGGTTAGACGATTCCACCATACAAAAAAAACGTCAAGCTATCTAAAAGTATTTAAAATACTTGAAGTGTAGGTATAATAATGTACTACCTATCGTGCAACGGGATAGTTTAAAACTTAATACTTATGATGTATTTTAGGATTGCTTCAATTAAGTGACAATTTACATTGACATCGCTCGAAAAACGGCTGTTGCGGCAGAAAGGTTCTAGATTCGCGATCACCCTTTGGAAAATGCAGCATGGACAGGCTCTGAGCCTACTATACCACGCTGGCTAGACGGGTTGTTATCGGGTTTTGTTTCGAGTTTTCCCTCTCTTGTAGTGGATATTGTTAATAGTGCATTTATTCAGGAAGGCTATATAACATCACGCTATGATCAATAGGAGCGGAGCAGTAGTAGAATATGTTGCAAAATCGGGGAATATATTCCAAATTACCACGCAGATGAAGTCGCGGGCAACCCCTAGTATTTGATAACTATCTGCCGAAAAGGCAATCGCAAACGGTACTTTATAACACACTAGCTGTTGCCTGCGGTTCCGCTTACGTGGATGTCGGTTATCGCTATAAAAAGTAGCCCGTTCACCCTTCTATACTATAATCTATGTATATCGTAGTTCAGTAGTATTTACGTGAAAGAGTAACAAACATCCTCACAAACTATAACATTTATAATATTAGTAGGATTGTGTGATTGACAGAGCCATTATTCGCTAAAACAACTCACTGTTCGGCCATAAACAACCATTGACGCAGAGTTATGTTGCGGACAGGCACCATAATACAAGATAGGTACTTACCTAATTTGTTGTTGTCATTTCAACTCATTATAGGTACTAACTTCAACTCTTGAAAAATGGCTTTCATTCGTAGGTCAACGACATATGACGTATTTTTAACATAGCTAGGACACCATAAAAGAAAACCACGGCCAAATAACTACGTACACAGAGTTTATTTAATGCAAACTAGCTGTTTTTTTATACTTCTTGGGTGGAAAACAAGCATACGTCCCGCCTGATGCTTAGCAGTTACCGTAGCCTATGGACGCGTCTTACGTGTTGCCAACCCATTTTTTACACCAGGGTTTTAAAATAGGAGTATCCCTGGGATAGGAAGACGCTTGTTTCAATACGCATCCCTACGTGAGCGCTGGAAACCTGTACACACACACAGGAACACAACTATACCGCTGTATGTAATTATTTGGCTGTGGGCTTGCTTGCTTGGTATGGTGCGCTACCTCTCTTAGAACTCTTTTGTTTACTGCGGCGTTACCAGCGTGGTAATCGCGGTGATGGATTTCGCGGTAATAAGTATACCATGTCCATTCCCAGGATAACATTTATAAAGTCAAAGTCAAACTCATTTATTCATTTAGATCAAATCCATGATACTTATGAACGTCATTAAAACAAATGCCAGCATACTTTTTTCCTAAGGTATAAATATTAGGTATCCCACGTTTATCCCACTGCTGGGCACGGATCTCCTCTGCTCTATCAAGAGAGAGAGAGTGGGTTAAGGCCTTAATTTACACACGCTGGCCTAATACTTGGATTGGTGAATCAGATATGTCTTTAGAATTTCTTCTAAGACATGTGGGTTTTTTCCTTCACCGTTAATACCGTCAATGTCCTTACCAAATTTCATTAAGATCAGCTTTGCCGTTTAGTCGTGAAAAAGTAACAAACTAACTAACAATGTTTTTAAAGTTACGTTTTCCCTACCCCATACATAATATCCTATTATTTGGCATTGCCCTTATGTAAGGTCCTTCCCAAATCGGAATTGCTCGCTTGTATCGTATCGTAAACAATAACTTACCAATGATCCCAGCACCAATTATGAGGATCTTCTGCCCAACCTTGATGGGCGAAGCGCGTTCGAAGCCGTGAGCCACGCAGGAGTAGGGTTCTGTCAGACCGGCTGAAACAAGTTTAAAATAAATGGTCAGGGACATTTTGACCTAAAGTAGGTAGAACCAGAACCTTTTTTTTTTGTAGAGGAGAAATGCTTCGCCGGTGACGGATCGGATCAGCGAGGAGACTTTTCTTCTCGTCTTCTATAAAAAAAACCACACACACTGGTCTAATGCCGGTTAGATAAAACATGCCTTTTGAATTTCTACATCGTTAGCAGATGGTATATCATTTAATTAGTACCTACATATAAATTCCACAAAGTGAAATTCATATTGGTAACTACTGCCATCTGGGATCGTAGTTAGTAGTTACTTTCCCTCTCGTCTATCACCACTTACCTTGTTCAGTGTCGATTCCGTCAGGTAACGCGAAGACCTGGCTTTGTGGTACGACGGAGTACGTAGCCCATCCACCATCACGTCTGGTTCCGATGTTACTGTTGACTCCAGGTGTTAGGCAATGCTGGTAGCTGCCGATGCGGCAGAATTCGCATAATTCACAGGGGCTAAATAAAATATTACTTATTTATTATATACATAGTAGCTGTTGTCCGCGGCTCCGTCCCCGTGGATTACGCGGTAAAAGGACCCTAAGTCCTTCCCAAGATATCTTCTAGTAGAGCCTAGATATAGAAGTAGAAGAGTACGCCATTAACTATCGCTAAATCCTACTCAGATATCCATCCAGATTCAGAAATCGCTGTTAGCAATAAGGCCGCGTATTGTTTAAACTTATTTTTAAGCAATTTTTGTAAAATTATTGTACATGGCTCCACCCGCGTGGATGTAGGTTATCGCGGTAAAAAGTACCATATGACCTTCCCCAGGATACCAGCCACGCCAAATTTCATTAAGATTCGTTCAGCCGTTTTGTCGTTAAAAGGTAACAAACTAACTAACAAAGAGAGTTACTTTTTCATTTACACTATTATAGTCTATATCACATAGCATGGGTACTGTGCCGTTTGACATTTGAAGATAAATATCAATTAAAATGAAAGACGATTAAATTAAAACATATCGATATACTTTGGGTTCTTGATTATTCAATAAATCTTCTTCGTAAAATGTTAAGGACCAAACCTTGTTTATTCCATATTCGGACGCTAGTTGTCGCTAGCTGCACGTTCATTGTAAGTTCTATATTTTAACGCTAAGTGTCGCTAGCTGTACGGTCATTGTTAGTTCTATATTTAGACGCTAGTTGTCGCTAGCTACCCGGTTATTTTTAGTTCTTTACGTAAACGCTATTTGTCGCATGCGGTACTTACCAGTTAGGGTCAATGACAACTTTCTGGCCGATTTTGAAGATGGATTTCTTGCCGACTGCGTAGATGGTACCGGAAGATTCGTGGCCGAGGGTAAGTGGACGTTCTTTTGGAATGGGGAATTCTCCCTGGCATAGAAGAAAATGGGCTATTTAGATTCCGACAACATGTAAGTACTATCTGTATTATTAAACGGTGGCAGTGGATCCATTACAACAATTTGCCTTCACCTTAGAATGGTGGTGGGTAAGTGTGAAAATAACTGACTTACATATATGTGGGTAGTGTATTATAAGTTTGATCCCAGGTGACAGTACTTAGGTCTAAACCCTATTAACTAGATTGATAGAAGAGAGTGATTATATTACCTCCGACTTACAGAAGACCACTGCCAATTAACTACACACAGTTGTGTTCTTGTGCGTGAGTTATTAAAAAACGTCTGTGTCATACAGATTCTTGGGACGTAAAAAACAACCTAATAGCTACCTGAATGATGTGCAGATCAGTTCCGCATACGCCAGAGTACTCAATCTTGACGATAACCTCATCGTCTTTCGTGATCTTCGGGATGGGGTAGTCCTTCTGATACTTCAAAGACAATGTATTCGCATCAAATACTATGGCCTCCATTTTTCTAGTAAAAAAATGATTTTTATTCTAAAATGATAATTATATTAGTTAATTACAAAAAAAATGTAGTCCAAAAATCGTTGTCCCGAGTCTGGGTGTTCTTTGTGTCCGTTAATTGTATGTTTGTAAAGTCCCCCGCGACACGCGGCTTAATTCCGATGCAATGTCTGCCTTGGTGGTCCAGTGGCCGCAGTATGCGCCTGCTGTGCACGAGGTTGTGGTTTCGATTCCCACACAGGGCTAAACTTTGTGTGACCCACAAAGTGTTGTTCTGAATCTAGGTGTAATTTGTGTCCGTTAATTGTATGTTTGTAAAGTCCCCCGCGACACAGAGCTTGTTCTCTAGTGCGGAAGTTGTCTTTTTAAAAAATAAATAAATAAAATATAATGTCTTTAAAAAAATAAATACCTATATAATAGCAACCCATATATGTCCCACTGCTAGGCACGGGTCTCCTCTCCTCTATCAAGAGAGAGAGCATAAAAAATATATAAAACAATATATATAATTATACTCACGTGTGTTATTCTCACCAGGTGTCAAAAACTGATATAAACAACACATTATCTGTTAATAAATAAGATTGATAACATTACCCTTGTGTAATAATAGCGAATATACTCGCGTAATCTGCTTTTATTTGATACCGCAGCTCTTTGAAGATTGATAAAGTAATGAAAATTATACATCTGTGTTATGATTTTGATTGATGTTTTTATACACTGCCACACTGTGACATACAAGCCTAAGTAGGTCCTAATGGTAAGCAGTTAATGTAGCCTATGGACTACATCATGTAACACCAAAGTCTCAGTCACAAAGAGTCTCCAACGCTCATTCAGGGATGCGTTTAGAAAGAAACGTATTCCTATCCCAGGGATACTGCATCTTAAAGCCCTGGTGTAAAAAAATGGGTCGGCAACACGCAAATGATACCTAGTATTGCAAGCGTCCATAGGCTGCGATAGGTACTGCTCAACATCAGGCAGCCCGTAGACTTGTTTGCCACCTAAGAAGTATAAAAAAGTGTGTTATTGGTAAAGCCAGCATCTCTGATGTGAAACGCAAACTTAATGCTGCCTCGAGGTCCAGTAAAAGAGTAATTGCCAGGGCCAAATTCGAATTCGTCGGCAGAATTGGTGAGCGACTAGCAAACCATCCCTCTGGGAGTCGTGCTTTCTGGTCGCTTGCGAAGGCTGCTGAGGGAAACTTTTGTCGGTCGTCCTTGCCCCCACTACGGAAGCCGGACAATAATTTGGTCCATAGTGCAAAGGAGAAAGCCGAGCTTTTGGGTTCTCTTTTTGCCTCTAACTCGACTCTGGACGACAGAGAAGCCGTACCGCCCACGATTCCGTAGTGTGGTATCGCCATGCCGGATATCAGCATATCACAGCGTGAGGTCCGGCGGGAGTTGCTATCTCTTGACGTCCATAAGTCGAGTGGGCCAGACGGCATACCGGCAGCGGTGCTAAAGCAGTGTGCCCCTGAGCTGTGTCCTGTATTAACGCGTCTTTTCGGACTTTCGTACAACAGTAGGCGAGTTCCGTCTTCGTGGAAGACCGCCCATGTGCATCCGGTGCCCAAAAAGGGCGATAGATCAGACCCGTCGAATTACAGGCCTATAGCTATAACGTCCCTTCTCTCGAAGGTGATGGAGCGAATTGTAAACCGGCGGCTCTTGGGATACCTAGAAGATCACGAGTTAATTAGCGACCGACAATACGGCTTTCGCCACAGTCGCTCAACGGGTGATCCTCTAGTGTATCTCACGCACCGCTGGGCTCTAGCCATCGAGAGTCAAGGTGAGGCGTTGGCGGTTAGCCTAGATATAGCTAAGGCGTTCGATCGGGTCTGGCATCGGAGTCTTTTGTCGAAGCTACCATCATACGGACTCCCCGAGGGATTATGCGAATGGATTGCCAGCTTTTTGTCCAGCAGAAGCATACAAACTGTCGTTGACGGTTGTTGCTCGGATCGCCTGGACATCAATGCTGGCGTACCGCAAGGCTCTGTGCTGTCCCCGACGCTGTTTTTGCTGCATATAAATGATATGTTGTCTATCGACGACATTCATTGTTATGCGGACGACAGCACCGGGGATACTTTTTACACAGGCCGCGCAAATATCCCTCGTTCCACTGTGGATGAAAGTCGCGAAAAACTTGTGTCTGAAATCAGTAGCACTCTTTCCAGAGTCTCTGATTGGGGACGACTAAATTTAGTCCAATTTAACCCCACTAAGACACAAGTTTGCGCGTTCACCGCTAAGAAAGCCCCATTTGCTATGGCTCCACGGTTCCAAGACACAGCCCTTACAATATCCAAGAGCATTGGGATCCTCGGCGTCGACATCTCCAGTGACGTTCAGTTCCGTCATCACTTGGAAGACAAGGCTAAGCTGGCATCTAGAAAGCTAGGTGTGCTCAACAGGGCAAAGTGGTACTTCACCGCGGGCCAAAGACTGCTGCTCTACAAAGCGCAAGTCCGGCCCCACATGGAGTACTGCTGCCACCTTTGGGCGGGAGCACCTGGGTACCAGCTTGGACCCTTTGAATCTATCCAAAAACGCGCTGTTAGGATTGTTGACGATCCCAAGCTCACAGGGGGTATTGAACCACTAAGTCTTAGGAGAGACTTCGCCTCCTTGTGTGTGTTCTACCGCCTGTACAATGGGCTGTGTTCTGAGGAATTGTTCGAGATGATGCCCACGGCCACATTTTATCAACGCACCTCTCGCCACCGACAGGGAGTTCATCCTCACATCCTTGCACCTCAAACATGCCGTACCGTAAGATTCCAGAGGAATTTCTTACCACGTACGATAAGGTTGTGGAATGAGCTCCCTGCCCAGGTTTTCCCAAGAGACTATAGCATGGGGTTCTTCAAGAAAGGAGTTATAAGGTTTTTAAAGGGTCGGCAACGCGTGAGTGACACCCCTGGTGTTGCAAACGTCCATAGGCTACGGTAACTGCTTACCATCAGGCGGGCCGTATGCTTGTTTGCCACCTTGGTAGTATAAAAAAAAAAAAAAAAAAAAAGCTGCAATGAGGAAAACGTTATTTTAGAATCTGTTTCCTGTAAATAAAGACTTGAGACGTATACTTAGGCGCAACAGACGCCTTTGCACAAATACAGGTCCTTCCCCAGCCGGGATTACTGGCTTGGATCTTTCTCGGTGCCTTACGTCTCTGTGTTCTGCGTGTAATTTAGGTATAATTATATAACTGGTTTTGACCCACGCTTGCAAAACCACGGGAATAGTATATTATACGGGCTAAAAGTAGCTTATGTGCTTTTCCAGACTATACCACAGAATACTTAATAGTACTGACTATACTCTTTATAACATCTGGTTAGCCATTTTGGCGGGTTAAAGTACAACAAACATCCACCCATTCAAGACTGTATTTGTAAAATTTAGTATAGATTTGTATGTATTCGGCACCATTACATATTCCGAGCACAGCAGCTTTGGAGACCCTCAAATGCAAAAATAAGAACTGTAACGTATTTGTTAAATATGGCACGTTCCAAGTAAGTTGATAGTTACTGATGTCGAGGAATACTATGACGTTTGGTTTGTGACCCTGAATGCTAAACAGGAGGTTAGGGGACTAAACCTTATATGAATCATGTTTTTTTTTAAATATGACAGCTCCCGCACTAGGGAACAAGCCCTGTGTCAAAGGAGACTTTACAAACATAATATATGTACAATTAACGGACACAAAGTACACCCAGACTCGAGACAACTATTTATGGACCACACCATTTTTGTTCCTGCGTGGGGATCGAACTCACAACACACCACGCAGTGCCAAATGGCGAGGTAACCATTTAAGCCACTGAACTAACCGTGCAGTCAACAGTTTAATTTGTATCTGGGTGTATTTGTGTCCGTAAATTGTATATTTTTGTAAAGTCTTGTTCCCTAGAGCGGGAGTTATCTTTTTACTTGAAAAAATGTGTGATTTATAAAGCTGGCAAACAAGCATACGGCTCTGCACCACTTACATGGCTTCTAACCCGTCCTTCAGAGCAGGCAGCTGCTTGTCTGTGCCGCAGCAGGTAGATACCAGCCATGCTTACTCAACTGTTCTAACAAACACCGTGTCGAATCTCTCTCTATATAATATTTGTTTGATAATATTTGAGCTACATAATTATTTGTTGATTGAGTTGATTTCCAAATCTTATCTATGTGGGTTTTTTTAATAAAAATCTTGATTCAACCAAGATTTTATTAAAAGGTTTGCTACTCTATAATTTGCATTGCGACTGTATAGACACAATAAGGTTTTATGTAGATATCGATGCAAAAAGCGGTTGTGTGTTAAGGTTGTAGGTGCAGCGACTGTATCGCGTTTGCATGGCGATCAGCTTTATTTCCCATATTTTATTGCGTACTTGCTTATAGATTTCAAGTATGAATGCGATAGATAATACGGAACGTAATGATACAGAAAGGGATAGTGATAGATGAAGTAAAGCTACTGACGGCAACAATTTCAGTGCGCTAGTGCGATGTTTACTTTAATGTAGGTAAATTTTTTCAGGTATCGCACTACACCGAATTTTATCAATGCAAAAATTCGTGTATGTTTAATTAATTCCTTCATATCATCACATCACAAGAAAATAAAACAAAATAAAAGTAAATATATACACATTTATTTATCACTTAATCCTGGTTGATCTTGAAGATGGCCTTAGCGACGGATCCTGCCTTCAGGTCTGCCATAGCTGCTTCATACTCCGAGAGGCGGTACGTCTTGACTCCAAGTTTCTCGTAGTTTAAGTATCTGAAGAAAATTTTATACATATATATTTTTTTTTTTGTTGAATAAATCAAATTCCATCCTAAACCTATGCATGGCAGATTTTCATACTTTTTAGACGTTCCAGACGTCTCTACTGCATGATTTGAATTAATATTGATCTCAGGGTCAAAAAGTTCATAGTCATTTGAAGGCAGAAGGGCAGCTTGGCACCCTGAGGCTGCTCGAGCCTTCTTTGCCTTTAAATGACTTTAAGTTTTTAACTCAAGAAGATAAGATTCAAAATGGTTCGTAATATTTTGTCGCTGTCAGCTGCTGCTCCTTCAGTGGAAATTGACCCTTAGATCCGTTGGTTCATTGCCTTTTCTCTCTGGTATTTTTTTTTTTTATTCTACTTGGGTGGCAAACAAGCATACGGCCCGCCTGATATTAAGCGGTCACATGCCCATGGACGCTTGCAATACCAGCGGTATCACTTGCGTGTTGCCAACCCATTTTTTTACACCAGGGCTTTAAGATGGAATATTCTTGGGATAGGAACCTGTTTCAAAAAGCATTCCTAAATCGTGTCAGATTATCGTCTTATCGGATTTTGAGAGTGAAGGAATAAAAAATGCACCTGTATTTACGCACATACCTCTAGTTTAACTAGTCTTCGACGAGATTAGCTGTTGTGACCGAAATTCGGTTAGGATGACATTATAAGACAAGTGCATTATTACCTGTCACCCATAGCTTTGATCCATCCAATAGCGCTGGGGAAACTGAAGGGGTTGATCTTCACTCCAATGATGGTTAATTCTTTGTTGTAGATATCGAATGGGTTCAGACTGAAAAAGAAGACAAAATATTCATTTATTGTTTTAATTTTTTAAATTGAAACTTTCTGGCGATTGAGAAGAGTGGCTTGCCGATTCTTTTCTAAGGCTCTAACTCTGTTTGCTTCGTCAGCGTTTCAGGGCATTATGGAAACATATATACAAGATTTACATTCTACAGCTGACATCGTCATGCCAAGATGATAATAATGAAAATGCCTAAGTCTGCCGTTGTAAGTACATATTTGTGTAGAAAGTTAAAATAAATAAGAAGCAGTTTCTTTACCTGCTCTGGTGTGTGGGTGGGCAGCATCCGAAGAGTACGTATTTACCACCTTGGCTGAGATAGTTGAAGCTGATTTCCATCACTTTGCCCACACCTGAGAAAAAAAAAAGATTAAATAAAAATTCTCATTTAAGTAATGTTTAAATCAATAAATTTAATGATTCTTCTAAAAATATTATAAAGCTTAATAGTTTGTTTGCTTGTTTGCCTATCATCATTATCATCATCAGCTTATCGCAGTCCACTGTTGGACATAGGCCTCTAAGTACGCCACCTAACACGATCCTCGACTTGTTTTTTAGAATGTTCTAACCTCCGGATCTACCAGTCAGATGTGGAAAATTCTTATAATTTTTTTTTCATAATTTTGAGGTCAATGTCCAGCATTGGACGCCTTCAGTTGAGATGCTGATGAATATCAGTAGGACTTACCGGTGCAGTCAATGATGACATCGAACAATTTCTTCTCCTTCGCCAAAACGTCGGGACTGACTAACCTGTAGCCAGTCTCTGAAAAAAATAGTATTATATGTTACTATTTATAAAAAACCAGAATGACTAAAACCCTGATTGCAGTGATCTCAACTAACTAAAAGACCTGACTGCAGTGCTCTCAATTGAACTAAAATAATAAAGCCTATTTTCGTAGCGTTCGCGTTTTAAGAATTCCAGAACGCTCTAAGCTAGCAGCCATAATAGTCGAGACAGACACATTAGTGCTAAAATGTTTTTTGTTTTTCAACTTACCCAGCCTCTTGACAATGTCCAGCCTTGTCTTGTTCATCTCGGAGACAGTGACTTCCCTGTGTCCATGATGATGGAGGGTGGTTACCCATAGGTTACCTGGATAAAAAAACAAAATTCTATAATTATAGAAAACTTATATATCTTCTTGAAATTTTAAGTTGTTTTTGGTTGCTGGGCTAGGTTTGATTACCGGGTCGGTAGCCTATGAACGCTTGCAATACCAGAGGTATCAGTTGCGGGTTGCTGACCCATTTATTTTACACTAAAGCGTTAAGATGAAGTATTCGTAAGATAAGAAAACGTTTCTTTCAAAACGCATCTCTATCTAAGCGCTGGAGACCTGTCTATTTGGTTTGATAGTATTAATTCACTCTAAATTTAATAATAATTAATCTCAAGCGGCGCAAATACAATAATCTCATTGGAGATTATGTGTTTGAGCCGTTCGGAGTCGAAACGCTTGGGCCGTGGGTATCTACGTAGGAACGATCTGTCGAAGCGATTAATCGAGGCTTTACATGACCAGAGGGCTGGCTTATATTTGGCTCAAAGAATAAGCATTGCTATTCAACGTGGCAATGCTGCCAGTCTTCTAGGCACGTTTCCAGTTGACGTCGATGCGGAGATATTTTATGACGCCTTTTAAGCAGTCCCTCCCTTTTTTCGTGTATTTTTCTTTTTTAATAAGTGTAAATATATTAAGTATATTGTATATATAGATGTACATAAATTATGTTTAAATAATAATTGTTTGATATCTATAACTATTAGAATCTATGTGCCCAATCTTTACAATTCAACCGTAATAGTGACCTTGAAAAACCAGTGTAATTATGATACTACGTAACCAAATATTTAATCAATTTAATTCCAATATCTTATGAGATAAACAATCTAAATAAGACACAGTTTGATCTTGTTTTGCTTCTGAATAAATTTAATCTATGTTAATATAATCAGAAGACCTTATCGGCAATTTTTTTTAATGTCATCGTATACATAGCTTAGATTATTATCTTAATTATGACACGTGATGGTATGTAATTAAGGCTATGCGCAAACGGGCTAACCACTACATCCACAAGTGGCTGTTGCGCGCCACGTCCTTAGGTACCGCGCAAATAAGAGTGGTCGATGGCCGCTACAATGTGTTACACTCTTCTGCCCCTCTAGACAAATGGCATTCGTTGTGGTCAAATCGAATAGAATATAAAGCAAATTTATTGGATTTTACGAGATGCTGACTTACGTCAAAACCCATACATCTCTTTCTTTTATATATATTTCTATTATATTATATCTCTATTTGATTTGGCTACCGTTTATGCCACTTGTCTAGAGGAGCCGCTGTGTATTTTTAAGTAGCGAGTGATCGCCACCGGTGGTGTATCGCTTGTGGTTGCTAATTCGCGACTGTGTGCGGCAAGTTCATACAAATTGTATGAAAAATCGTGTAAACTGTTTGTCGCTACGCGCCACCAGTGGCCGCCACTAGTGGCTCGTTTGCGCGAAGTTTACTATCGTCTGACCGATAGTAGAAGATACGCATTGTGGCATTTATACGGATATGGATTGATTATGATTTTTATACGAAGGAGGCAAACAAGCATATGGGCCAGCTGATGATAAGCAGTTACCGTAGCTCTCTCCGTCTACCGTAGTACTCGAGCTTTGCCGACCTTTTAAAATCCTTATAACTCCTTGCTTCAAGATCCTCATGCTATAGTCTCACGGGAAAACAATTGTGGAAAAGAAGCTAGTGCTAGCTAGAGTAGTTATGTAATGACTCTGTTTTCCTGTTCTCCTTGTCTCTTCTTAATCAGGTGTAAACTTCATTAACTCCCTCAACTTATTTTTCCTCTACCACTCTAAGGTTTGCTGGTAGAAAACTCATGCTGAGTAAAGCTTGCCTTTGTAAATGATATTTTTAATATATTATATTGTTATTTTGTGTGTTTACAATAAAAAAATAAGAATTAAGATGGACATGGAATGCCATCATGACGTTTTTAAAACGATTTATTTTAGTAATAATGTTGATAAGAAAGAACAGCCCGTTTTTGCTAGGTAAGTAGGTGGGAAGTAGTTACTTTATCTACCAGGATAAAGTTGACTTTATTAACTAGCTAGAGGAAATTCCTTCAATGTACACAAATTTGTAAATTACTTCACTAAATGTTTTTATTTTGTCGTGTTAGTTGGTAGGTACTTACATTAAGTATCTTATGAAAATTGTGAAAATTAGTCTTGAATATTAAGTATGAACACAATGAATATTTGTTTAGCAATTTAGTGATATTATTGTGTAATTTATTATAATAGTTTGAGTGTTTTGTTAAACAGTAATCTTCTTTTATAACTGTGCTTCGTATTTTACAATGACATCACACTTAATGTCAGTACTAACAACTTCATTTGTATCTGTCCATTCGAATGGAATAGAATAGAATAAATTTACCTACCATACCTGTACCTACGCAATCAGATTAATAATTATTATTAACGAAAAATAATAAGTTTCGAAAATAAAAACACTCAAGGAATAATCAATATCAAACCATAAATATTCCACTGCTGGGGACAGGTATTCTCTTCTTTATAAAGAGGGCTGAGAGGGTAAAGGCCCTTATTCACACACGCAGACCTAATGCGGGTTTATCCAACTCCAGGATCGAATCCAAAACCTTAATACATCAACCATACGCAAATAAAACTAATTATACTTAAATTGAGAACAAACCCGATGATTTCAAAGAATGTTTTTTTTTACCAAAATAGAAAATAACTTACCAATGATACCAGCGCCAATGATGAGGATCTTCTGCCCAACCTTGATGGGAGAAGCGCGGTCGAAGCCATGAGCCACGCAGGAGTAGGGTTCTGTGAGACCGGCTGAAACAAGTATAAAACAGTTTTTAAGAGGGATAACGCACTATTCAGGCGAGCACGTCTGACTTAAAAAAATAAATCTTCAGCATACAGAAGAACACAGATTTATCCTTCGTGGGTATCGAACCCATGACTTCAGGTTTAACAGTAACGGCCACTACACCAATAAACAGTACATACAGTAACAGTAAACCATTTGACTCCAGTGAAGGACATTTCCTAATTATTAATACTAGAGGTCACCAGGTAGTCGAAACGCGATCGTAATATCTTTTTGCAGTCATTCTCCACATGAACTTTAACTATGCCAAAACGCACACCGAGGTGTGTGCGATTTGCTTGAAAAGGGGTACAAAGTATTTTTTTCATACATTAATATTAATGATATGTAGGACAGAATGATGCACTACCTGAGCGTGGCTAATAGTGGAATATCAAGCAAACTGTTTGATAAAAACGTTCTTTTTATTTTTGAGTGAGTTTGGCTTTGGCGCGATCATAGACAACGGGTAACAGATGACGTTTGACGTGTGACGTTTAATTTTAGAGTTGACAAATGACAGCTAGTTAATAAAAGGGCATGCGAACGTCCATTCGATTAATTCTTGTATCGAACGAGCTAACGATCGGTCGTAATTGCGCAACAGCTAACTTTACTACATTCCACGAGTATTTTGTTAATTCAAATCCGAAAGTATTGTAAGCATCTTGCACTATTTTATAACCAATGTCTGGTTATTAATAAAGATCATAGCAGTGAACAATCTACGAGTATTATTTGAAGATTATCCTGATGTCGGACCAACATTAGAACAAACATGAACAAGAAGACTTGCCTTTTCCGCCGACATACATAGTAATTTATATGACAAGTAGTGCCACTGTGAAATATATTAAGTGCGAAGTTGCATTTGAAGACACTGAATAAATTTAAATTGTGCATACTATTAGTACTAATATTAGTTATAAATAAAAAAAATAAGATTACTAACCTTGCTCAGTGTTAATACCCTCGGGTAAAGCGAAGACTTGCTGTTGTGGTACAACACAGTACTGAGCCCAGCCACCATCACGCCAGATTCCGATGGTGCTGTTGATACCAGCGGTCAGACAGTAGTGGTAGCTACCGATGCGGCAGAAGTCGCAGAGTTGGCAGGAACTGGACAAAACGAAATATACATATATATATATATAACTTTGCTGCAAAATTTATTTAGGTGATAAAGTAACACTAATAAAGATCATAGATTATGAATTATCTAACAGATTTTATATATCTCATTTCAAAAATAGTTAATTATGTCATTGTTAGTTATTTATTTTGACGCTAGATATCGCTTGATGTACGATTACTATTAGTTCTACATTTACACACAAGTTGTCGCTAGTTCTACTGTCATTGTTAGTTCTATATTTGGACACTAGTTGTCGCTAGCAGTACTTACCAATTAGGGTCAATAACAACTTTCTGTCCGACTTTAAAGATGGAGTTCTTGCCGACTGCGTGGATGGTGCCAGAGGATTCGTGTCCTAGAGGCAGGGGACGCTCTTTTGAAGCGGGGAACTCTCCCTGTGATAGAAGACAGAGTTAGAGGTAAGTGCAGCTTGTACTTATTAGTTCTTTTGATACTGCTTGGGGCGCAAACAAGCATACGGCACGCCTGATGTTAAGCAGTTACCGTAGCCTATGGACGCTTTCTTTTTTTTACAACATTACTTTAAGGTGGAGTATCCCTGGGATAGGAAAACGTTTCTTTAATCCCTAAATCGACCTGTACTTACATACAGGAACACAACTACACCGCTGTGTGTAGTTATTTAGCTATGATCTTCTGTAAGGTGGAGGTCCTTCCCCAGTCGGGCTTGCTCGCTAGTATGGTGCTCTACCTCTCCTAAATAATTTTAGCATGGCAATTTATAAAGCTTTTTGCGGTAATATATTACCTGAATGATGTGCAGATCAGTGCCACAGATGCCAGAGTACTCAATCTTGACGATAACCTCATCATCATTGGTGATCTTCGGGATGGGGTAGTCCTTCTGATACTTCAGAGACAAGGTCTTTCCGTCAAATACTACTGCTTCCATGTTGTATCTGAAAAAAAAATTTCTTCAGTTTTATGTACAATTATCATGCTTGGCCCGATAACTAGTCAGCAGCCATCGTAGTTTATGTGCGCTTGTAATACCAGAGGCCGTACCATGACATCCGATTAGCGATTTATTTTATGATCTAAATTCAAATCAAGACTGAAAATAAATCGTTATGGCTATGGTTGTCATGCTGCGCCGCTTATATATCTCCTTTCTTATTCTTTAGTTATTTGGCTGTGGTCTTCTGTAAGGTGGAGTTCCTTCCCTAGTCGGGCTTGTTCTCTTACGTTGCTCTACCTCTCTAGGACTCTTTTTAATTAAGCTAAGCAGGTAGGTAGGTACTTTGTAAACTTACGACATTTAACAATATTGTTATTTAATCTAATAAGGAAACGATTAGATAATATTATTAGGTATTAAATTCCTCAGCGGTCTAAGTACCTCGGTAGAGTTGTTGATCTTATTCTACTACAACTCTACCAAGAGAGACTCAAAAGACATCTCCTGCACTACAAAAGCCCTGTGTCGCGGGGGACTTAACAAACATAGAATTCACGGATACAAGTACACCTAGACTCTATCTAGATTAAGAGAGGTAGGGCACCATACTAGTGAGCAAGCCCGACTAGGGAAGGACCTCCACCTTACAGAAAACCACAGCCAAATAACTATACACAGCGGTTTAGTTGTGTTTTGTGTGTGAGTACAGGTCTCCAGCGCTCATTTAAGGATGCGTTTTGAAATAAACGTATTCCTATCCCAGAGATACCTACTCTCATCTTAAAGCCTTGGTGTAAAAAAATGGGTTGGCAATACGCTACGGTAATTCTTCACATCAGGCGGACCGTATGCTTGTTTTTTACCCAAGTAGTATAAAAAAACTCGGAGCAAATATTAATGAATTACTAGCTGTTGCCCGCGGCTCCGCCCGCGTGGATGTCGTTTATCGCTTTAAAAAGTAGCCTATGTGTTATTCCAGACCATAATCTATCTGTGTGCCATATTTCATCTAGATCTGTTCAGTAGTTTTTACGTGAAAGAGTAACAAACATCCATCCATCCATCCATTCTTACAAACTTTCACGTTTATAATATTAGTAGGTTACAAAGTTTTGTCTCGTGTGGGCATCGAAACCAAGACCTCCTAAGCTCAAGAGTCAGAGTCACTAATCATTAGACCAACAAGCCAGTCTACTGGATTGTAATCACGATTTCCTCAGGATGTATTCCTTTACCGTCAAATACATAGTAAGCAAAATGTGGCGTTCTAGGAATAAACTTATCTCGATCTGATTCACCAACCCGCATTAGGCCAGCGTGTAAGAATTAAGGTCTAAACCCGGTTTCTCTCTCTCTTTCTTGATAGAGGAGAGGAGACCCGTGCCCAGCAGTGGGATATGGGTTGCTATTATTATTTTTTAAAAGTACGAATATATATTCAAATTCAAATATTTATTTGCCAGCTAAGTGGTCTTATATTTAGGTAGCACATCACTTAGCGTAGTAACTCTTTAGTAATCTGTGGCGTAAGGTTGCGCTTTTTCAAGCGCAACATTATAAGATATTTACAAGAATAATTATTAAAATAAAAGTAACTTAACCTAAACTACTTTCAAGTAATCAGATAAGTACTAAATCTATCTTTACTCATATTATAAATGTGAAAGTTTGTAAGAATGGATGGATGGATGGATGTTTGTTACTCTTTCACCTAAAAACTACTGAACGGATCTGGATGAAATTTGGCACAGAGATAGATTATGGTCCGGAATAACACATACTGGCTACTTTCTGCATCGACATCCACGCGGGCGGAGCCGCGGGCAACAGTTAAGTACTTAATATTATAAAGCTGAAGAGTTTGACTGTTTGTTTGTTTGTCTGGTTGAACGCGCTAATCTAAGAAAGTACTGGTTCGATTAGAAAAAAATCTTTTTTTGTTGAATAGTGCATTTATCCAGGAAGGCTATAGGCTATAATATAATATCACGCTATGATCAATAGGAGCGGAACAGTAGTGAGATATGTTGCAAAATCGGGGAAAATATTCCAAATTACCACGCGGACGAAGTTGCGGGCGATCCCTAGTCTATATTAATATTATAAAACTGAAGAGTTTGTCTGTTTGTTTGTTTGTTTGGTTGAACGCGCTAATCTCAGAAAGTACAGGTTCTATTGGAAAATATATTTTTTTGTTGAATAGTGCATTTATCCAGGAAGGCTATAGGCTATATAACATCACGCTATGATCAATAGGAGCGGAGCAGTAGTGAGTATGTTGCAAAATCGGGGAAAATATTCCAAATTACCACGCGTTCGAAGTCGCGGGCGGCCCCTAGTAATATTATAAATAGAAAAGATTAGTATTTTTGTTTGTAATTAATAACTCAAAAACTACTGAAAATTTGTTTTATCTACAGAAAGCTACAATATTAGCGAGTAACATAGGTTATATTTTATTTTAAAAAACTACCGATCCTATTAATATTATAAACGTGAAAGATTGTAAGTATGTATGGATGGATGTTTGCTACTCTTTCACGTAAAAACTACTGAACGGATCTGGATGAAATTTGGCACAGAGATAGATTATGGTCTGGAATAACACATAGGCTACTACGCGGGCGGAGCCGCAGGCAACAGCTAGTCTGTTATATTAATAAACCCTGATACAGCTATAAAAGCTTGGGGATTAAATTTTCGGAAATCCTTTCATAGTGCACACCTACGTCACTAAAGGTTCTTCTAGCGGTTTCTGTGCGTTGATCGATCAGTCAGTCAGTTTCTACTTTTATATATATATAGATATGTAAGTATAAAGAGATAAGAATTACTACACTTGTAAATTATCATTTCCAATAATAACTGACGATATTGTCAATATGTTTACTTTTAATATTAAATAAATAAAGATATAATTTATAAGATCACCAAGGTTAAGCTCAAATTATTGATAACGGGGTTTTAATTAAATGAAATTCTATAAATATTTTAAAATCTCGCATGCCAGTGTTGGTTAATACCTGGATTAGGTATAATATTATCATGTACCACCTTGTCTACCCATATTTCTGTGAGTAAATGATTTGTTTTGATTTATCTAAGTATATAAATGGGCCGGCCGGCTGATTCTCTAAGAAACAGCGATAGCGAACTGACAGTTGTGATTGCTCGGTGACGGCACAATCTATTGACTAAACATAAAAAAGGCTCGGTTTTTGCTCATACGGAATACCGATTTTCAATCTGACAGCCAGATTTTGCTCGGTTTTTGCTCTTACGGAATACCCTTGTCGGTATGAGCCGGGCACATAGCTCGCAGAACTGATGGCCGTTGGGGCAGAAAGGTTCTAGAGTGGCGACCACGAACTGGAAGACGAAGCGTGGGCAGGCCTCCAACAAGGTGGACCGACGACCGGTGACGATGACGTGAGTTCCATTATTTTTGTTCACCCAAAAAGTTTGAATATGGAAAGCCTTCGGTGAAGATGACGCGAGTTCCATTATTTTAGTTCACAGAAAAAGTGCTCAATGCACCTGAAGAAGTTTTTACTTATAAAAGGTATTAGGTATATGCGGCTAGCTTTAGGAGATATGTCAGTCCCCATAACATTATGTCAAAGAGTTATCTCTCGATAAGAACACACGCACATTATATTATCTCTACCTACGTGCGTGTACAAGAGATAAAATGAATCTATAGGTACCTACTAAGTATCTATACTTCTATACTAATATTATAAAGCTGAAGAGTTTGTTTATTTGTTTGGTTGAACGCGCTAATCTCAGAAAGTACAGATCCTCTAGACATGTGGCATAAATGGTAGTCGAATCGAAAACTCAACAAAACAAATGTATGGGATTTGATGTAAGTTTACGACATTATATCGTAGACTTACGACTACCATTTATGCCACATGTCTAGTGGCTCTGGTTCGATTAGAAAAAATCTTGTTTTGTAGCACAATTCTTTGTTATCTTTGGAAGTTTCAAAGCTAGTTTTACAATCGATGAATATGAACTATCTTTAAGCCAAATTTCGATATGATCGGTTCAGTCGTTTAGCAGAAAAGGTAACAAACAAATAGTATAAAAGGTTACCTAGTTTCGCATTAATCCTTACTAATCCTATATTATAATACTAGCTGTTGCCTGCGGCTCCGCCCGCGTGGATGTCGGTTATCGCTGTAAAAAGTAGCCTATATGTGTTATTCCAGACCATAATCTATCCCTGTACCAAATTTCATCCAGATCCGTTCAGTCGTTTTTACGTGAAAGAGTAACAAACGTCGATCCATCCATCCATACTCACAAACTTTCATATTTATATGTCGCATGGTCATTAGAAAAGATGATTTAAAACGTAAGCGATAAACACTTATGGCTAAGTACCATCGCTTTAATGGAGTCTTGGTGTGGCAAGGAACATTGATTCAGGAATCGTGAGACGTATAACACGTAGTCCTGAGAGAGCCCGTGACAGTGGCGTGCGCGCACCGAGGAACTGTTACACGTTTTAAATAAACTCCATACATAATTTATTAGTGCTAGATATTTTAGTAGTGATAGTTATTAGTGGCGATAGTTTAGTAAACAAAAACTGATAGTAACTGTGACAAGAATTAAATAGACTTGATGAACAATATAGCTGTAAATTACGAAGTGTCACAGTTTAATCATGAGTCTGAACCAAGAATGCTATCCTGATCCAACATCAGAAGCGGGATCTGAATCTGTCCATGAAGAAAATAATCTACGGAGCCAACGTGGTAGCGCAGGTCGGCGCATAAACTCAATCAGGTGTGTTGTTTTCATGTTGATTCGGGTACTGAATGTTCGCTAGTAAAATAATGTGGCCTTTCTCTGGAAAGATATTTTATAATAGCACAAAGTTACTAGCAATAGAACAAGTGTCAATATTCAGTATCTACCGAATAAATTTTATGTTATGTTCGTAGAACATAGAAATTTTATATCAACTGTTTTCTTATATTTGAACGAGCGAGCGAACCGAGCGAGGCTTTCCGATACTGCTGGGGCAGTCCGGCGTTTGTGTGTATGTGTGTGTATAAATTTCATGTTTTCTGTGGTATTAATGTTTCTTCGACGTTGACTTGGTGTCGTTGATCGGAGTGACGCTGTAGCCTTCGTGGAATTTGGCGAGCTAATTATTACGGCGAAAAAATCATTTTTGGGTTTGAGCATGAGCCGGATCGGTCGGATGGGAGTCGAGAGGTTGTAGTTCGGGGCGAACTACTAATTTAATTCATAGCCAGCGATTATTCAAGATTTTATAAGAAGTGAATACAAACATACCACAACCCTAAAAAGTGATCATTTCTTTGTACAGTTAGATATGCTGCGGTGGGTGACAAACTAAAGTCCTGACCACCAGCATCTATTTCAAGTAAAGTAGACTATGCATGCTACTAGAGAGCACACCAGAGAGCTGAACTCTAGAACTCGATATGAGTTTAGAAGCGGTCGCTGTGGCCAAGCATGGCTTTGAGGCTACCTATTATTATTATTAGATTGTGTTAGCGATTAAAGACAACACATCTATACACTATATTATTATGGACAGTAAGAATATCTGTCCATGTCCTTTGATTTACGTATCATTCAGTCTGTATTTCAGCAAGCAATAAGTAGGACTCTAGACAATCTAGAATACATTACACTATGTATTATGTCATGGTTTACGCAGACGATACTTTAAATGTATCGGTAACAATAGAACGAGGAATTTAGTGACTACAAAATGTTCTAGATACACTAGCAAAATAAAGGTTTTCCACGAATCTAGCTCAAAGAGCTTTTGCTTAAAGACAACGAATATGAAGTTCAGCCAGGTGCTATTAGACCAAATAAACGTAAGGTCAAAACTCTCAGTTCTTTATCACCAGCTAAAATAGTCTCACAATTAAGACAGTTTATAGGGCTTGCAACGCCATAGTATTTCCGTCATTGTTTATTCCAAAGTTATCGGAAGTAATAGGACCAGTGTATAAATGAACGTGAGAAATGGTACCTTTAAAGTGGATAGAACATAAACAAATTCAAGTAATGGTTATCGTTAAGCTAACTCAACGCTTACTTATGATATTTGACTCACAATACTCAAACTGAATTACATACTGACGCAAGTGTTGAGGGCTAAAGTGCTATATTATTTCAAATCGTAAAGGGCAAGCGACAAAGAGTTTCATTTTACTGTATCGCATTTCTCGAACAATAACTCTTTGACTTAAAACGCTAGCTGTCATCAATACAGCTAAACACTTTAGTCATTGTTTATATATCCGAAAATTTATTGTAGTGGCAGATTATAACTCATTTAAGTACTTTAGTGAAAAGATTGACTTAACTCCACGTATAAACCATAAGTGGACCTTTTTACAATTGTTTTATTTTGAAATTGTTTATAATTTATGCAAACAAATAGCTCACGTAGACTTCTTTCACACATTCTCATAAAAGGATAATTAAGTAACTCAAAACGTAGAACAAAAGAGATGCGTTTGAATTATCAGAGCTTTCGTTAAATTGGATACCTATTGGCTAAACAGCAACGCGATACAGATATTTTAGACCTAGTCGAAAAATTTAACAATGGTCAAATAGGTAATGATGTAGCTAATTCCTATGAATTATGATCAGCAGTCCTGTACAGAGAGATGCAAAGTAACGGACAAACAAATTGTCTTCCAATTGTACCTCGAGCTGTAAGGTAGTTAGATATTAACAACATTCATAACTTTATTATTCACCTTGGTTACGACAAAACATTAGAAAAGGTTTACAATCACTATTAGTTTGAAGGTATGTCTCGTTATGTGAAGCATTTCACTGATAATTGTGTAACATGCAAAGTAGCAAAATCTCACTCCGGACAAATACAGGCTCAGTTACATCCAATACCTAAAGTATCATATAAAGTATCTCCATGGCATACTATTCACATAGACGCTACTGGTAAAATTAGCGGTAAAAGAGATTCAAAAGAATACGTTTTTGTTTTCATATACGCGTTTACTAAATTTGTACTACTAAGGCATTCTAAACAAATAGATACTAAAAGGTAGTATTAGAGCTGTTAAAGAAAGTATAGTATTATTCGGTACACCGTCACGAATAATAGCGGATGAGGGGCGTTGTTTCGCGAGTAGCGAGTTTAAAAAAAAAATTGTTAGGCCTCAAATATTAACTTAGGTGCATCTTATTGCAACAGGATCTTCACGTGCGAATGGACAGGTAGAACGCGTAATGAGTGTCTTAAAATCAATGCTTACTGCCGTAGAAACTTCCGATGACAGGAAGGATTAGCAGGATGCACTAGGTGTCATTTTGACCGGCAATAAATTGCACAATTATTAGAACTACAATAACTAGTCCATAATCAGTGACGTAGCATGACCTGTAACTTAGATGACAAGTGACGTTGTCGAGGGTGAAATAAATTTACAAACCGTGAGAAACAATGATACACCTAACACAGAAAAACTGGCGATCGATATATTCTAGAAGAATTAAATTCTCAACGGACGTACAAGAGTGTGACCATGCTAGAATTACGAGAATCGATTAAAAAAATGCCCGAAAAGCAAGAAAACTTTGACTATTTAAACTTAATTAATAATGACACTGATTTAGTATATGGTTAAATGGCTCGCATTGAGTTAAGATGGGCTCAATGGTAATCGATTTCGTCATCATACGGGATGCGGTTACTTTGAGCAGGTTGCCAGGCGGTGTGTGCGGTTCCCGGCGGGAATTGGCAAAGCTGTATGGGACACAGCAAGGTGATGTAGTAGACCCGGAGTAGGTCCGGCGACTCCGAGTGGGAGTGCGCAATAGTGTACGTGACACAAGTGACATCACATTAGCCCCTGGTAACAAATGGATTTAATGGAGAGCTATTTAATTATTTTACTATTTGGCTATTTTAGAATTATGATACTTTTCATATTTTACTATTTTGATATTGAGAGTTATCTGAATTGTGGGTTACAAATGTGAACCCAAAGTCAAAGATTTCTTAAGTGGCATAATATGAAATCTTAAGCAATAGGAAGGGTATATTTTTCTAGTTTGATAAGTCATGTATCATGTAACGATCATGACTAGGTGTACTCGCTGTTCGGTAAACGATCGGTGGGTTGAGCTGCCACAGGGGTGGTGGCCCTATGGGTGGCAAAATGTCTCCGTGCTTTGGTGGGCACGTTGAGGGTCGGTCCCAGCTGTTGAGGGTCCTTGGATCGCGATTTAGGCGATAAGAAGAAATGTTACATTTAATGGTGGTCAGAGTTGGCCGAGCGAATGATATTGTGCGAATTTCTCTTGCGAAGTGGACCCACGAGGACGTGAGTCTCGCAGGATGGCCGTGTCGCATGGTCATTAGAAAAGATGATTTAAAACGTAAGCGATAAACACTTATGGCTAAGTACCATCGCTTTAATGGAGTCTTGGTGTGGCAAGGAACATTGATTCAGGAATCGAGAGACGTATAACACGTAGTCCTGAGAGAGCCCGTGATAGTGGCGTGCGCGCACCGAGGAACTGTTACACGTTTTAAATAAACTCCATACATAATTTATTAGTGCTAGATATTTTAGTAGTGATAGTTATTAGTGGCGATAGTTTAGTAAACAAAAACTGACAGTAACTGTGACAAGAATTAAATAGACTTGATGAACAATATAGCTGTAAATTACGAAGTGTCACAGTTTAATCATGAGTCTGAACCAAGAATACTATCCTGATCCAACATATAATAATAATAAGGATATCGTATTTACCCACATTACTAACACGTTGCTTATGTACTTAACTAACCGGACAGGCACGATATACTATCATATTATTAATCCATAGGATTATTCACACGGACTTTACATTTCGTACTAGTGGCCCGAACCCGACTTTGCCCGGTTTTAACTATGTTTTACCTGTTTACATAACTACACACAGCTGTGTAGTTGTGTTTCTAGGTGTGAATACAGATCTCCAGCGCTCATTTAGGGATGCGTATTGAAAAAAAACGTTTCCTATGCTTAGGATACAGGTATAAAAAAGAATGAGTCAACAACACGCAAGTGATACCTCTGGTATTGCAAGCGTCCATAGGCTACGGTAACTGCTTAACATCAGGGGGGAATTAAGGATTGAATTTACAAAAATCCTTTTTTTCTTCTTTACGTTATCTTCCAAACTAAAATTATGAAGAGGAAAGATTTTATTTATTGTTTGTTATGATTGTACTCAAAAACTGCTCAACCGATTTTAATAATTAACCAATAGAAAGCTACTAAAAAAATTACGGGCTCCGTACGAAAACTAATTACTAAATCTCCATCCATCCGTGCAAAGCCTGGTAGTTCCCGCCAGTAGAAAAATAAACTTATAATTCATCATTTTAGGCTTAGTAGTTACTATTAGGTTGTTTGTTGATCGTCGGTCTTGACAAACAATCCTTACTTCCTTATATGATGGATAGATGGATGGATGTCATCATCATATTATTATATAGAACTAGCTGTTGCCCGCGGCTCCGCCCGCGTGGATGTCGGTTATCGCTGTAAAAAGTAGCCTATGTGTTATTCCAGACCATAATCTCTGTGCCAAATTTCATCCAGATCCGTTCAGTAGTTTTTACGTGAAAGAGTAACAAACATCCATCTATCCATTCTTACAAACTTTCGCATTTTTAATATTAGTAGGATTAATTAGATAAAGTATATCAATTTAGACTGGCTGCATTAAGGCTAAAACCCTCTCTCTCTTGATAGAGGAGACCCGTACCCAGCAGTGGGACATAAATGAGTTGCTAATATTATTATTATGCAATATTGCATATCGACGCCCCCAAGCAATAACCCAGTAATCGCAAAACTCAAATTTTACAGGAAAAAATATTTTGTGGTTTTCGGCTATATCTTTCCAATAAATTATTATTATACCATGTTATATATATCCAATGAAACTATATTTTTTAAAGAATCATTTTATTATATTAGAATCACATTATATATTCGTAGATTTATGTAATACATTAAAGTATATATTACGAAAATAGTTTTAGTAACGTTTTAACAATAATTGTATCTTACCTTATTGAACTATAACAATGAATTCAGTAATATCAACTTACGAGATTATTGCGGTAGATTTTCCAAATATAATGGCACAATAATGATTATTTACTGGGTTGTTTGACCAAATTTTTTAATGATGATAGAAACTGTAAAGTTCTATTACTGTCTTATTGCCGTGTAATCTTAACTGTCTCTAAATAGTAAACACCAAGTACAAAAATGAAATTTTACGTATTTGAATTGTGTTGATTGAATACTGATATTTAATGATAAGTGTTTTCAAGAGGATTATAAAATAAAACTACACAAAATATGATGTTTATTAAAAAAATACGCATCGAAACATAATAATAATAATCAGGCTTAATTATTACTTTTTTTTTATACTACCAAGGTGACAAACAAGCATACGGTCCGCCTGATGGTAAGCAGTTACCGTAGCCTATGGACGTTTGCAACACCAGGGGTGTCACTCACACATTGCCGACCCTTTAAAAACCTTATAACTCCTTTCTTGAAGAACCCCATGCTATAGTCTTTTGGGATAACCTCGGCAGGGAGCTCATTCCACAGCCTAATCGTACGTGGTAAGAAACTCCTCTGGAATCTTACGGTACGGCATGTTTGAGGTGCAAGGATGTGAGGATGAACTCCCTGTCAGTGGCGACAGGTGCGTTGATAAAATGTGGCCGTGGGCATCATCTCGAACAATTCCTCAGAACACAGCCCATTGTACAGGCGGTAGAACATACACAAGGAGGCGAAGTCTCTCCTTAGACTTAGTGGATGAATACCGCCTGTGAGCTTGGGATCGTCAACAATCCTCACAGCGCGTCTTTGGATAGAATCAAAGGGTCCTAGCTGGTATCCAGGTGCTCCCGCCCAAAGGTGGCAGCAGTACTCCATGTGGGGCCGGACTTGCGCTTTGTAGAGCAGCAGTCTTTGGCCCGCGGTGAAGTACCACTTTGCCCTGTTGAGCACACCTAGCTTTCTAGATGCCAGCTTAGCCTTGTCTTCCAAGTGATGTCGGAACTGGACGGACTCACTGGAGATGTCGACTCTGAGGATCCCAATGCTCTTGGATATTGTAAGGGCTGTGTCTTGGAATTGTGGAGCCATAGCAAATGGGGCTTTCTTAGCGGTGAACGCGCAAACTTGTGTCTTACTGGGGTTAAATTGGACTAAATTTAGTCGTCCCCAATCAGAGACTCTGGAAAGAGTGCTACTGATTTCAGACACAAGTTTTTCGCGACTGTCATCAACAATGGAACGAGAGATTATACTTATTTTTATTAAAATCAAATTAAAAAATCAGGATATGGCATTAAAAAGAAGATATAAAACTAAATGTAGTCAATCGTCATTATCAGTTTCGTCAGTAAGTGTGTCATTAATATTGTCGTGTAAATATGTTAGTGAATTAAAAAAATTGTGATAATGTCTTGGAATTGCTCCACTATTGCACAAATATATCAAATCCGAATGCAGTGGATTGCTAATGGGAACAGGATGATTATAAGCCGGTTCTAGAGTAATATCTTCAATCGGAGAGCTCGGTTTAGATTTTCGTCCCCGTCGTCTAGTTTGGCTTGTATAATGCGACTCTACTGTAGGAAATAGTTTAATATGTGTTGTAACACATATTAAACTAACCTAACTAACTAAAATGAGCAGTGATACAGAATCCAGTATTGTAATACTGGATTCTGTATCACTGCTCATTTTACGAGGTCTATTTGCATGTTTTCCTCTTTTATCATCTCAACATTCATCTAATTTAGCCTTTTCTATAGCAGTATAAATCATAGTTCATAGCCTGGTACACTCGCTGTTCGGAAAACGATCAGCGGGTTAAGCTACCAAGGGCGCGGTTACCTTATAGATGGGTGACCGCATAGTGGTATTTCATCTGAGCGTCTCCGTGCTTCGGAGGGCACGTTAAAAGTCGGTCCCGACTGTTAACAGTCGTTAGATCACGACAGAGGCCTAAATATGGGCGATCTAAATAACTCTGTCACCAGGTTGGCCACTAACCAAACGATAAGAAGAAGATAGTTACCCCAATATTTAAAGTATTGACGAAATTTTTTTTACAGACAGCCACTTCGATCCCGTCCAAAGGAAAAAAATATCTGATTGTTTGTGTACGGTTATTTTTGCGTTCTTAGGTCATTCTTTTAATATCTTTAACTTTAACGTGTCTTGTAATATACAACCACTGGTTCTCTCGATTAGAGAGTCTATAAAATGTATTCGTATGAATACTGTTATGAATCTTTACCGAAAACATCTGCCGCATATTTCACTGCAATAAACTTGTAATCGCGTTAACCGAAATTCTACAAGACTTATTTTACAGTATTACTATAATACCAGTTACCAGTCATGAAATTTAAAAAGTACTATTGTATAACTTTATTATTGTAGTATAAATATGTAATATAATTTCCGTGCAATAAAACTTTCATTCATCATATTTATGTAAATAACCATAGAAAAAATAAAAAAAAAATTACATACATGAGTCTTAACCCACAGAAGCCAAATTACAAATAAAAAAAAATTCCGGTAATATGCTATTACTGGGTTATTGCACGAGGGCGTCGATATACGGTCTACAGGTAAATAAGCATGGGGTTCTTCAAGAAAGGAGTTATAAGGTTTTTAAAGGGTCGGCAACGCGTGAGTGACACCCCTAGCACAGATAATATAATACTAGTATTGTAAACGTCCATAGGCTACGGTAACTGCTTACCATCAGGCGGGCCGTATGCTTGTTTGTCACCTTGGTAGTATATAAAAAAAAGATCAAAAATAAATCGCCATAACGACTCCAACTGTTCAATCTAAAAATATAAATAATATTGACTATTGCAATGAACAATTACTTGATGGCACAGTCCACCATAACAAATTAACCTTTAATTTACATCAAGGTTACTTAGTTTAAACATTGTTGAACGAACGCCATTTGACAGATCAATAATAAAATCACGAGAACGTGAATATCCTACTAATATTATAAACGCGAAAGTTTGTAAATAAGGATGGATGGATGGATGTGTGTTACTCTTTCACGAAAAAACTACTGAATAGATCTGGATGAAATTTGACACAGAGATAGATTATAGTCTTGACTGCCTTGGTGGTCCAGTGGACGCAATATGCGCCTGCTGTACTCGAGGTTGTGGGTTCGATTCCCACACAGGACAAAACTTTGTGTGATCCACAAAGAGATGTTCTGAGTCTGGGTGTAATTTGTGTCTGTTAATTGTATGTTTGTAAAGTCCCCCGCGACACAGAGCTTGTACTCTAGTGCGGGAGTTGTCTTTTTTAAAAGAAGAAGAAGAGTAGATTAGCATATAGCTTATTATCGCGATAACCGACATCCACGCGGGCGGAGCCGCGGACAACAGATAGTAAACATAAATTATCCTATTCTATCTAGATACGTTCAGTAGTTTTTGCGTTAAAGAGTAACAAATATACATCCATACATTCATAGAAACATTCGCGTTTATAATATTAGTAGAATTGACGCCGAGGAAATGTGGGAGGCACGGCGGTTTTTTTTTATACTACCAAGGAGGCAAACAAGCATACGGTCCGCCTGATGGTAAGCAGTTACCGTAGCCTATGGACGCTTGCAACACCAGGGGTATTACTCGCGCGTTGCCGACCCTTTAAAAACCTTATAACTCCTTTCTTGAAGAACCCCATGCTATAGTCGGTTGCCGGGCGTTTAAGTCTACAGTCTACTCAAACATAGTTCTGTATCCTCCATAGATAATGAATGATACTAGAGCAATAATAAGTTATTGTTTATAATATTAGGTATCTTTATCTAAGCGACTGTCAAGTTCCCTGTCTTGTATTTTTCCATAAATTTATTATCTGTAATACTTATAACAATTAAAAATCTTCCAGACGATATATTGAATTAATAAAATAATTGTTTACTTATAAAAATAACTGTAGTTATTGTAGAGAATAGTATAATAAACAATTTTTAGTTTCTTTTTTATACTACTTGGGTGGCAAACAAGCATACGGCTTGGCTGATGGTAAGCAGTACGGAACTTGTTTAACTGGTGTTACTTTATTACGTAATAATATTTACCTTCAACACGATTAATTTATCCTCACATATTGTCAAATAATTAACAAAAACTTGTTTCGAATAATAAAGCAAGTACTTATATAATTTACAAGTATTCTCCTGATCACATTATGACCATAGATATACTTATATCTACGTATTTCAAAAGATAATATATTCTATCTATGGTCACGGTAATAATGGTCGTAAACGGGTGTTACTTAGGTTGGCTGGTCAATCTGTGGATGATTTATCCTTACTAATATTATAAATGTAAAAGTTTGTGAGTATGGATGTATTGATGGATGTTTGTTACTCTTTCACGTAAAAACTACTGAACGGATCTGGTTGAAATTTGGCACAGAGATAGATTATGGTCTGGAATAACACATAGGCTACTTTTTACAGCGATAACCGACATCCACGCGGGGGCCAACAGCTTGTTTTTAAATAATAAAGATATAATTTATAATTATAAACTCAAAAACTACTTGACCGATTTTACAAATTCTTTCACCATTAGAAAGCTGCATTATCTAGTAAGTAATATAGGCTATATTTTATTTAAAAATAGTAAAGGGACATGTCAAAAAATAAATAAAGCTCCACCCGTCCGTAGCGGGAGCGTGGCGCTAGTTATCAATAAAATTTTTCGCAATAATAATAAAATAATAATAGACTCACGCGTGTGTTATCTGCGGCGGGTCTCAATAAAGTGTAACAAATAATAAAACATATATCTATTATTATGTAATGTTGATAAACGTAATTCTTGCGTTATTAAATAGTGGTGCCATGATTTTTAGTATGTTTGGGATATGTCTCGGTAGTTTTTTTTATAAACTCAAACTGAAAATTAATTTAGCTTACTGCCTTGGTGGTTCAGTGGTCGCAGTATGCGCCCGCTGTGCACGAGGTTGTGGGTTCGATTCCCACACAGGACAACTCTTTGTGGGCCACACAAAGAGTTGTTCTGTGTCTGGATGTAATTTGTGTCCGTTAATTGTATGTTTGTGAAGTCCCCCGCGACAGAGAGCTTGTTCTCTAGTGCGGGAGTTGTCTTTTAAAAAAGAGAAAGAGAGAGAGCTTACACAGTAACACTTGAAGGTCATAAATTATAAAATTAATTATCCAACGGCTAGTTCGCTGACTTGGAGCCATGAGAAGAACTAACAAGAAACTCTCTTTCCCTCTCTTTCAAGGCCACTCTTTTTAATCGCCAAAAAGTTACAATGTTTTATAAAATACTATAATGGTAGCATTATAAATGTGAAAGTTTATGAGTATGTTTGTTACTGTTTCACGTAAAACCTACTGAACGGATCTGGATGAAATTTGCCATAGATATAGATATGGCCTATAATAGCACTTTTTTTTTATACTACCAAGGAGGCAAACAAGCATACGGCCCGCCTGATGGTAAGCAGTTACCGTAGCCTATAGACGTTTATGAGTGATACCCCTGATGTTGCCAGGGGTGTCACTCATGCGTCAAATAGTTTACATAGACTTACTGTCGCGATCTTCTTCTTCTTATCGTTTAGTTAGTGGCCAACCTGGTGACAGAGTTATTTAGATCGCCCATATTTAGGCCTCTGTCGTGATCTAACGACTGTAAACAGTCGGGACCGACTTTTACGTGCCCTCCGAAGCACGGAGACGCTCAGATGAAATACCACTATGCGCGTTCACCCATCTATAGGGTTACCGCGATAACCGACATCCACGCGGGCGGAGCCTCGGGCAACAGCTAGTTAAGAATAAAATACCACTCAAATACGCCATTGCAAGAGTCAATAGGCTACGGTAACTGATTAACATAAGACAATATGTTTGTTTACCTCCTAAACTAATAAAATAATACTTTAACAAGAAATGAAAAAAATGAACAGACCCCAAAATCATTGTTGATACCTCTAACACAGGTAAGTAATAGCTAAAACTAAGGTTTTTTTAGAGATTTTTTGTATGTGATTGCTTAGAACACCATTTTACCTGCAAACTAAGATTATGACATTATAATATAGACTATAAATGTAACGCTTTAAAGCTCTAATTGCAATGACAAGTTTAGATGTACTGCAGTAGGAAGAAAAAGATAAATGGACAGGAATCTTGTATATATCTCAACCCATAAACGACCCACGGCTGGGCACGGGTCTCTACATACATTTGGAGGGATATCAACCCATAAACGACCCACTGCTGGGCACGGGTCTCTACATACATTTAGAGGGATATTAGCCTACTACACCACGCTGGCCAGATGGGTTGGTATAGGGTTTTATTTGGAGTTTTCCCTCTATTGCAGTGGATATTGTCTTACTTACTCCCTTAGTCGACTCTTACGACACCCTCGGGATGGAACTGAGTAGTGACAGTTTTGTATTCTTAATCCGTCACCACACGGACAAACTTTTCCTCTTAATAATCTATGTATAATCTATACTAATATTATAAAGCTGAAGAGTTTGTTCGTTTGTTTGGTTGAACGCGCTAATCTCAGAGAGTACTGGTTCGATTGGAAAAAATATTTTTTTGTTATCCACGAAAGCTATAGGTTATATAACATCACGCTATGGTCAATAGGAGCGGAGCAGTAGTGAGATATGTAGCAAAATCGGGAAAAATATTTTAAATTACCACTTAATATAAGTATATTTCCATTGTTACTTTTGCCGATTAACTGACTGATTCATCAACGCAAAACCTAAACAACCTTGAAACTTTACAGGAAAAGTCGTAAGACATTGACTTATTTTGTCTGCTCCTTTATCAGAGCAGGCAAAAAAACTTGTTTATAGTGGTTAACAATGCAATGAAAATCAGACCATAGTTTTAGTTTAATTCTTACCTGATACTGATATGACTTTAAATATATTTTGTAATTCCCTATGGAGGTGATATGATCACTGTGTGATCAAGCCCCTTTCTCTCTATAAAAAAAGACGTTGACTTTATAGTCTCCGGACTCCTTGCTAGCATAGATTTGAAACCAATAAGATAGGCCCCTCTCTCAAAAAATGATGAAAAAGAGGTGTAAATGAAACTATTTTTTGTTGACATAATAAAAATAATATATAGTTGACAAATGACTGCCAAAAAATACAGTATTAACCTACAAGATGTTTTTCATAATATGGTTTTGTCATAAATTATATTGTAATTCTCAATAGTTCGAAATCATCGAATCAGCACCAAATTATTGAGATGTAACCACTTTATGACTTCAAATTTTATCAAATAAAAAGCAATATTTGAAGAAAACATACACATAATTTGGTGATGTTATATTTAGAATAAGTTTAAATTTTAATTTATTAAAAATTAATAAGATGTCCATTCAAAGAGTACATCTGTTTGTATCCCCGCGCTCGCCTAGAGAATTAGGTCGTGTTTTCTTCGCCCAAATGCTCAAGGTCTTTGGCGATATCAGAACCTCCTGCGATCATTCTATTCTCCCTCTACCCATCCTACATCTAAAAATCTCCCGATGTTATGAGCTGATTTCATTGTGTAGTTTTTTCTACACAATTATGGTCACCTAGCGGAGAGTGCCGCTAGGGCCGCAGGTACCTACCAACCGTTTTGGTGTATTGTGCATTTTTAAAATTAAAAGATGGTGTCTGACTTTAAACAAATTTCATTCATTATTGAGACAAAATATATAACATGGTTTACTCGATTCTTTTACTGATTCTGAATAAACTACTTCCAGGTTTCGCCTATAATAGCATTGATATGGTACACACATGTACAAGGCCGCTTTAAGAATATTATATTTTTAAGAAAACCATCCTACTAATATTATAAACGCGAAAGTTTGTAAGTATGGATAGATAGATGGATGTTTGTTACTCTTTCACGTAAAAACTACTGAACGGATCTGGATGAAATTTGGCACAGAGATAGATTATGGTCTGGACTAACACATAGGCTACTTGTTACAGCGATAACCGACATCCACGCGGGCGGAGCCGCGGGCAACAGCTAGTTGTATATATTTCTGTAGAATTTGGTAACAGTGTACAAGACTAAACCTACAGATGAAAATATATTTCACACAAATTCATACATTAGTTTTCCTAAACAACTAATCTTCATATAGCGACCCTGTACAGCTCTATATCTCCGTTGCTGACCGTACAATATTATATACATGATAACGCTATAATAAATTGAATCAGCTTGAGATTACCGACTACAGACAATGCATGTAACTTAGTCGAAACGTCAAACATTTAAAGTGAAATAAAATATCAATTGTAATAATACCAAAAGTATATAATATTATATACAACACGTAAAAAATGACCTAAATATTATAAAAATAATAGTTTTTTACTTACATTTAATTCGTGTAGCCCTTTTGTAACTTATTTTCTTGTTGTTAAGCAAACTATTGCGTCATACCGCGTCGGAGTCGCGAACCAAACTGCGATATATCACGTGGTCAATGATGAGTCTGTTTGTTTTGTATAAATAGCTTTTTTACACGAGTTTGTCAATGGGGAATTTTGTTTAATAGGCAAAGGCAAATAGTGGGTAAAATATGTTATATATTTTGTTGGATCAGGATGAAATTTTTGGTGTGAAACTTAATAGAGTAACAGCTTAACGCTCGCGTGATCAGGCTGGCCTATTTCTCGCACGGAGAATAAGCATTGCTAATTGCTAGGAATTGAGTTGCCAAGTCGCCAAACCCGACAGACCAGCTAGTTTGGCCGGACATTTGGGTAAAAAGGCCGGACACCCTACATTATTGAGGACTAGCTGTTGCCCGCGGCTCCGCCCGCGTGGATGTCGGTTATCGCTGCAAAAAGCCTATGTGTTATTCCAGACCATAATCTATGTCTGTGCCAAATTTCATCCAGATCCGTTCAGTAGTTTTTACGTGAAAGAGTAACAAACATCCATCCATCCATTCTTACAAACTTTTACATTTATAATATTAGTAAGGATTTTATGTCTCAGTATTAATAGGTACGCCTTAAAAGTTGTGATTGAATACCTATTAAGAAGACCTGAAATCCATCTTTCTGTATTTTCGTTTGCGGAATGTAAAAAGCCTATCAAAAGCCGGACAAACGGGACAATATTTATTTTGACTGGACACGCAATCAAAAAGCCTAATTATGTCCGGCTTTATCCGGAGGCCTGGCAACGCTAGCTAAGAGTGCTGCTAGCCTTCTGGGCACGTACCCGATAGACAGTGATGTTGAGGAATATATTGACGCCTAAACGACAGATTTTTTTCTTATTTGTTTATTTATAACAGCTAGGTATATTTTTCATCTGGTTTATATATTTTTTGTTACAGCTATTAATCAGTTTTTGTTTGCTAAACTATTGTGTATTTCACATAGCAAGGGTACTGTGACGTTTAACAGTTTACTATGAAGATGAAAGAAAATTATTAAATTATTCTCTAATCAATCGGCTTATTGAATGATCAAGAGCCTAGAGTATTTAATCGATAGGTTTTAATTTAATCGTCTTTTATTTTTATTTTATTTATTTATTGGACCTTCAACAAAGGATATACACATATATTACAAACAATATTGCAGAATGGTTATTGGCCCGTGTACTCCTTCAATTATAGAAGGCCACAGCATGCACAATAATAACTATAAAGACTTAAAACTAATACTAACTAATTAATTAATAAACAATTTCGTTTTAAATATAAATATTTTATACAATCTGTTTTCATTGATCATTTATCGTACACACACACCATTATACATTATTATTTTGTTTGTTGCTAATTTAATTAATTATTTCATCACATTTGGTATAATTATACCTTTATCTATTTGTACATCACAAAATACTTAAGTTACGGAAGAGTGTGGTCTTCTGATACAGGCATATCTATTCTGCTTAAAAGAAGATCTCAACAATTTATGTATGAAACATTATGTACTGATGGAAATAAATTATTATTATTAATCTTATGCTATGCGAAATAGATTAAATTAACTATCACTACTAAATTAATTAATTGTCTACGGAGTCTATTTAAAACGTGTAACAGTTCCTCGGTGCGCGCACACTCCTGTCTCGGGCTGTCTCTGGATTACGTGTCACGATTTTTAAATCAATGTTCCTTGACCTTGTCTCTCCAAAGACTCTATTCAAGCAATTACTATAGAGGTTTATAGGTGGTCGCTTGGCCGTGTGACTATAGTTAAACCTCTGGCGTTTAGAAAAGAAACGCTTTTAAATATTAAGAAGTTTTGTTTTGCAGTCCCTAAAGTGCCAACACCAGGAATTTATGATGGAGTAGGGTATTCCTGGGGTGGCACAACGTTTCGTTCAAAATGGTTTACGTAACTTAACTATTTAGTAATCTGTGAAATGGTTTTCTAAATAAGCGATGGATGCTAGTTAACTGAAACTACACCGTTGTAGTCATTTGGCTGTGGTCTTCTGTAAAGTAGAGGGCCTTCCCCAGTTGGGCCTGCTCACTTGTATGGTGCTCTACCTACCCCCCTTAAACATGTCAGTTTGGAGTACTTACTCTTTCCCCTTATTGTGAATTTAAGCTCTACATTTCCCGTAACTACTTAGGTTTTTCTTTATTTTTTATACTACCAAAGTGGCAAGCAAGCATACGGCCCATCTGAAGGTAAGTAGTTACCGTAGCCTATGGACGTTTGCAACACCAGGGGTGTCACTCACGCGTTGCCGACCCTTTAAAAACCTTATAACTCTTTTCTTGAAGAACCCCATGCTATAGTCTCTTGGGAAAACCTCGGCAGGGAGCTCATTCCACAGCCTAATCGTACGTGGTAAGAAATTCCTCTGGAATCTTAAGGTACGGCATGTTTGAGGATGAACTCCCTGTCGGTGGCGAGAGGTGCGTTGATAAAATGTGGCCGTGGGCATCATCTCGAACAATTCCTCAGAACATAGCCCATTGTACAGGCGGTAGAACATACACAAGGAGGTAGGTACCTATTACATATTTTGTTACCAATTTTCTTCGTATCTCTGCATCTCTGAACGTATTCTTTATCTCCACCGATGAATGCAGATTGTCGTTGTCAATCAATTGTTATGTTGTAGTTAGTGCAGTCGATAAGATTATGATGTCTTAGCATGATTCGGGTGTTTTATATTGGTTTTTTTTTGTATATACTAATAATAATAATAGTGTCCTTCTAACCGAATTTCAGCATTAAACAAGCCAGCCCTCTGATCACGCGAAGCGTCGATCAGTCGTTTCGCTAGGTCTCTGTAAAGGAAACGAGCACTCGGACCCCATGAACCTATAGTCTCCACCCCAAACGGCTCAAAAATGTAGTTTCCAAACTATTTTGTATTTTCAAATCTTCTCCTAATTAAAAATAATACATTATTAGACGACCTCACTTCTTGAAAGCCCGATCCTGACTCTTCATGACAACCTTCAAGTTATTATCATTTGTCAAAACGTTTTTTATTCAAATTACATAAATTTACTTTTATAAAACGCCAGAGGTTTTACTATTGGCATATGGCCAGCTAGTGACCACTAATAAACCTCTACAGTACTTCCCTAGTAGGGCTTAACCAGCTGTTCGGTAAACGATCAGCGGGTTAAGCAGCCAAAGGCACGGTAACCCTAAAGATGGATGACCGCATAGTGGTATTTCATCTGAGCGTCTCCGTGCTTTAATGGGCACGTTAAAAGTCGGTCCCGACTGTTAACAGTCGTTAGATCACGACAGAGGCCTAAATATGGGCGATCTTAATAACTGTCACCAGGTTGACCACTAACCAAGCGATTAGAAGAAGATTGCAATACCTGAATACAAGTTCGATTTGTCTGGAGATTTCATCTATTACTTTTTAAAACTATATGTATCTATACTAAGTAATATTAAAAAGAAAAATGAGATTTTGTTTTTTGTTTGATTGTTACGATTTAACTCAAAAACTACTTACTCGATTGATTTTAAAAATTCTTACACAATTAGAAAGCTACATTATCAGCGGATAACATAGGCTATATTTTTTTAAATACGGGATCCGTGAAGAGGTAACAGGCGGACAAAGTGATTTTCGCATCTAGGTATATCCTACTAATATTATAAATGCGAAAGTTTGATGGATGGATGTACCTATGGATGGATGGATGGATGTTTGTTAATCTTTCACGTAAAAACTACTGAACGGATCAGGATGAAATTTGGCACAGAGATAGATTATGGTCTGGAATAACACAAAGGCTACTTTTTACAGCGATAACCGACAACCACGCGGGCGGAGCCGCGAGCAACAACTAGTAATATTAGAAAGCTGAAGAGTTTGTTTGTTTGGTTGAACGCGCTAATCTCAGAAAGTACTAGTTCAATTAGAAAAAATATTTTTTTGTTGAATAGTGCATTTATCCAGGAAGGCTATAGGCTATATAACATCACGCTATGATCAACAGTAGCGGAGCAGTAGTGAGATATGTTGCAAAATCGGGGAAAATATTCCAAATTACCACGCGGACGAAGTCGCGGGCTAATTTCACAAGTACAACTAAAACATATGAAGTGCATTATTTTGATAAGATTAGATTAGTAGAGGATCAAAGCTTAAAATATTTATCAATGTAAAGTACTCATTTAAACACGACAGCTGACATATATCCATTACTGTTTGGATGGATGGATGTATATGTTTGATATAAGACTGCCTTGGTGGTCCAGTGGCCGCAGTATCTGCCTGTGCACGAGGTTGAGGGTTCGATTTGTACACAGGACAAAACTTTGTGTGACCCGCAAAGAGTTGTGTCTGAGTCTGGGTGTAATTTTTGTCCGTTAATTGTATGTTTGTAAAGTCCCGCGCGACACAGAGCTTGTTCTCTATATAGTGCGGAACAGACACATATTACACTCAAACTCGAAACGACCATTTATGAAGAACAACATTTTGTACCGTATGAAAATCGAAGTCACGATCTTCGGCATAACAGTCAGACACTAACCAGTAGACCAACAGGCTAGTCAAATTGTTTTTTTTTTCACAAAACTTTATTATAAAAAAAAATATTATCATTATTATATTGTATACAATATAACTATATTTTTATTAAAAAAGAAAAAAAAAAGGAAAATTGAAACTTAAATTCTACTAATATTACACTGATCAACAAAATTTTGTAACCAGAAAAGTCTGAAGTAATTTTGAAATATCTACCTAACCTCTGCACAAAATCATGTGTATATTGATTTGATTAGGACTAGTTGCCGGTTCCGGCACATATATAGTAAACTTTAACATCAATTGGTGTTTCCTTATTATTTTTTAATTCAGTGTTTTATTTTTCTGAAATGTGTCTGTGTTTTGTGTTTGATGAGTGAAGTGATTCTTAAAGAATGTCTAGAAAGTGTTCTGTTACATTTGTGGTGAAATTACTTTTGTATCTCAACGAAGAAATTTGACACCGTTGATAAAATTGGCGCAAAAGAACGATCTCTTACTCCAGGAGTAAAAAATGTAAAACATGCTCCATTAGTACAACCTAAAGATATATTTTTACCACCTCTCCATATAAAACTTGGCCTGATGAAAAACTTTGTGAAAGCAATGGATAAAAATGGGGCTGAATTTTAATATCTAAAAGAAAAAATCCCTAAAATCAGTGACACTAAGATTAAAGAGGGTGTGTTTGTGGGTCCTCAAATCAATAGGCAAGTGAAAAAAGATGATATATTTAAAGAATAACTCGATGATCTGGAAAAATCAGCTTGGGAATCATGTATAAAAATAACTGATTTTCTTCTTGGAAATCACCAATCAAATGACTATAAAACTATTGTCGAGGAACTTTTTGAGAATAATAAACCATTAGGCTGCAATATGTCCTTAAAAATAATTTTTTTACAATCACATTCACACTTTTTTCACCCAAACTTGGGTGCCGTTAGTGATGAACACGGGGAATGATTCCACCAAGACATATAGAAAAACGATACCTGGGAAAATAGAGTCCAACTATGCTGGGAGATTATTGCTGGGGATTACAGAGGGACGTTCCTGACGTAAAATATAGAAAAAGTACTTATATTAATAATATAACATTGATAATAATTTATTTTTTGTTAAAATAATTTGTAATTTTAGAAAAGTAAAAAAGTCCAATAAAACTATTCGTATCTAAAATTTTAGACTTCTATTTCTATTCTACTTGACCTTATTCCTAACAGAATCAGCCAAAGTTTTTCTTGTTACACAGAAAAAAAGTTTTTTTGTTGATCAGTGTTATAAATGCGAAAGTTTGTAAGAATGGATGGATGGATGGATGTTTGTTACTCTTTCACGTAAAAACTACTGAACGGATCTGGCTGAAATTTTGCACAAAAGATAGATTATGGTCTGGAATAACACATAGGCTACTTTTTACTGCGATAACCGACATCCACGCGGGCGGTGCCGCGGGCAACAGCTAGTATAAAATAATATGTCCTACTTTTCAACATATTCATAGACATAGTATTAAAACACGAGAAATGAAAGAGATACAGTTTATCTTTAATTTTAATTGCCTTGTTTTTAAACTTAGATATAATCAGGTAGGAGATAATGTACCTCATTGACTGTTATGAGACTTTTTATTTCAGTTATATATTACTTATCTTAACTAAATAAAAGTTAAGTAATAAACCGGCATTCTGTTGACAAGTGAACATTTCACTTATTCGCTTTAGGACAGATTAGCTTTATGGCAGACTAGCTGTTGCCCACGGCTCCGCCCGCGTGGATGTCGGTTATCGCTGTAAAAAATTATCTCTGTGCCAAATTTCATCCAGATCCGTTCAGTAGTTTTTATGTGAAAGAGTAACAAATATCCATCCATCCATCCATCCATTGTTACAAACTTTCGCATTTATAATAATAGTAGGATTAGCTTTAGGGCAGAATCGATTTATGACAGACTAGGGGTCGCCCGCGATTTCGTCCGCGTGGTAATTTGGAATATTTTTCCCGATTTTGTAACATATCTCATTACTGCTCCGCTCCTTTTGATCATAGCGTGAGCTTATATAGCCTATAACCTTCCTGGATAAATGCACTATTCAACAAAAATCTTAGATTTTTTCTAATCGAACCAGTATTATTAGCCAGATTAGCGCGTTCCACCAAACAAACAAACAAACTCTTCAGCTTTATAATATTAGTATAGATTCGCTTTACGGCAGAAGTACAGACAACTCGACAATAATTGATTGAGCCATTTATTGAAGTCTCGGTGGGACTCACATTTTTGAGCCTAAACGGCTCAAAAATGTAAGTCCCACCATTTTCACGTTTCAGGTTCGTTTCGTTCTTTCGTTCGTTCGTTTCAGGTGGTAAACTCTTATCCTTACTAATATTATATAAATGCGAAAGTTTGTAAGTATGGATGGATGGATGGATGTTTGTTACTCTTTCACGTAAAAACTACTGAACGTCTGGATGAAATTTGGCACAGAGATAGATTATGGTCTGGAATAACACATAGGCTACTTTTTACATGGATAACCGACATCCACGCGGGCGGAGCCGCGGGTATCAGCTAGTATTATATAGTTGTATTATACAAAAGTTTTTGTCAGAATCATCTTAAAACTCTCATTAATTTGATATTATTTATTAATTTATTTATTGGTTATATTATATTTATGTATACTTATTATTATTTTTATGTTTATTGGAATATATTTATCATATAATATATTTAGTATCTATCTATTGTCTAAAAATATTTAGTTAAATTAGTTTTCCTAAATTGTTACTGAATGCACCTACCTAGTTTTGTCTCTGCATCACCCAAAGGTTGACTGGTAGAGAATGCCTTTGGCATTAAGTCCGCCATTGTACCATTATGTTGTGCAAGAAGTTTTAAATAAATAAATAAATAAAAAAAATACAACTATAATAGATTATTATAAAAGTAAATAATGTATTACGATTATATTACCTAGGTATTGTTAAATAAAAAGATAAACGTTACCTAGTTACACTTATCTAAGAGATATCCACAATAATATTATAGATGCGATTTTTTTACTTCTTAGGTGGTAAACAAGCATACGGCCCGCTTGATATTAAGCAGGTAGCCTATGGACGCGTGTTGCCAACCCGTTTTTACACCAAGCCTTTTAAGATTTTTTATACTACTTGGGTGGCAAATAAGCAGAGATGCGATTTATTTGAAATACTTCTATTTAAAATGCAAATACAAAATGCAAAATACCTATTTAGTATTTTGCATTTAAATGCCTTTTAGTAAAAAGCATTTTGTATTTTATTTGAAATACCTTTCGAGATGTATTTTGCATTTTTAATATTCATTTCAAAATGCAAAATACTTTGTGATCAAGTTTCGCCAACATTACCAGTCAAGCAAAATGAAATGAACGAATGACACTTGTATTTTCGAATTTGACCGATAGAGACGCCTGCTAGCCATGCGCGCCCTTTTTAACCGACTTCAAAAAGAGGAGGTTATCAATTCGAGTGTATTTTTTTTTTTATTTGTTACCCCATAACTCCGTCATTTATGGACCGATTTTAAAAATTCTTTTTTTGTATGACTGGACATACTTCCAGTTTGGTCCCATTATCATCAAAAGAAAGTTCTGATGATGGGATCCATGAGGAATTGAGGGAACTCCTCAAAAGTTATAGGCACACATATAGCAATTTCAATATTTTCAACAACTAATCAATCATTTGCATTCAGAAAGTGTAATTTGGTGAAGTAAAACGTTCAGATGGCCATCTGTGGTCTTCTTCATCAGAAAAAGACCAGAGATGGCCATCTGAACTTTTCAATAATAAGTATTTTACTGATGGCGATTAGATAAGTTTCGGTTATTGTTGCTAAGCAACTATTAATAAGAAATAATGACGTGAATGAATTGAGCGCGGATTGCACAGATTAAATATTGCTTTTAATACCTACTTGACCTGTGTTCAGCCCGACGCTCAGACGATTTTATTCGATTGTAACAAACAAATGTTTGAAAATTTTACAACTTGCACTACACACTACACTTTACTGAAGTCGGTTTTTTTTGTTAAAATTATTTCTTCTTTTGTATAAATAAAAATTGATGTTTATTTTTACCCTTTTTAACAATACCAGTCCAGTTGTTATTAATAAAATAAAAGTGTTTTAATAATAAAATAAGAACTAGATGCGCAATCAACCGAAATAAATGGCTACACAATTTTCACAAAATGGAGCCATGGCCACAGATTACTAAATAGTTACTATGTAACAGATACATCACTCCCATACAAAAGCGAAAATACCTACGCCATAATAGCCTACAAAATCTTAATAATAATACAGGCTGTTCGCAGCGAAAAGAAATGTACCATAAGAACGCGAACAAAGAGTCGAAATTGTGTTGCCCGCCGTGCGACTCACGTGCAAGCTCGTCATCGCACGAATGCGGTAGGGTTGTCTTTCTAACTTTCTCGTAAATTTTTACGAAAGAGTAAAAATTAAAAATTACATACAAGAAGCATTTTAAAATTACTAGGTACTATTAACTGAAGCCAGCTAAAATGCGTACCTACTTTCAAATAACGTAACGTACCTTTCTTCATCTTTCGGCAATGAAAACAAGACAATTTTTTATTTTTCTTTTGACTATGACATCCAACGACTTCACAATAATTAACCATCGTGTCGTTAGTCAAAACTTAGTAATATTAACTTGATATACGTAGTGTACGTAAATATCGTATGCGTTTTGAGCGGGAAACGTGGTGTGCGCGCTCTGTGTCGCGTGCGGCAGCCCACTGGCGATCGGCTCGGTTACGAGCTACATAGCGGTAGACACATAGCGCGTAACCTTGAGCGAGTGTCGCGGAGGCCTGCCATGGCTCTCTTTTCGTTAGTCTGGTTTTTTTTTCATTATTTGAATAATTTCTTGATACGTGTACTGATAAATATGACCAAAATGTCATGAATAAGGTGCCATGTTATTAGACGTTTTTGTTCGGTTCGGCATTGTGTCTCTATTTCTCATGATAAACACCTAAAATAAATAAAAATATCTGAGATTTGGTCAAAAGGTATTTTATTTTAAAAAAGTATTTTGAAAATACCTATTTTGCATTTAGCATTTGAAATACATAACGCAAAACTATTTGGTATTTTGCATTTGAAATAGTAAATCTGAAAAGTATTTTGCATTTTGTATTTAAATGCTTTTTAAAACCATTTTGTACATCTCTGCAAATAAGCATTAGATGGGATTAAGATGAGTGTCTCTGGGATAGGAATACGTTTCTTACAAAACGGATCCCTAAAGGAGCGCTGGAGAACTGTACTCACACACACGGTAGGGGTTTGGTAGCAGAAGGTCCCATTCCCAAACTCGTCACGCTGTTTCAGATGGTCCCATTCCCAGATGGTCCTATTCCCAGATGGTCTTATTCCCAGATCGTCCCATTCCCAGATGGTCCCAGGGATGGTAACGCATGACGCAGTTTTAATTATATGAATAAAAACCAATCAATAAGGACCATCTGAAACAGCGTGACGAGTTTGGGAATGGGATCTTCTGCTACCAAAGGGCGGTAGGGTGACAGCCTAAGGGCGCAAAGCATGAAGGGGCACTGAGGGCGCCTCCTTTAGTTTGGTCACCTTCAATTTCTTATATATTCATATTTCTTCGCCCAAGAGCGCCGGTAGTGCAAACATATACAATGATAAACAAGTTTTCACGTAGAAAAAGGCCTTTCTCACTTAGGAATTTAAAAATTACATAAATAATATTCATTTGTATGGATGTTTGGTACTCAAGCACGCCAACTTAGGGCGAACGGATTTGAATGAAATTAGTTATAAAGATATATTATAGTCTGGAATAAAAAAAATTCTTGTCGGGTGCTCCAGGCATAACTTTGAATCCTCCACAAATAAAACCACGTTAGGACTTTTATACTTTTCTATTCACTTCAAAGTTTCTCTGCATATAATTTTTATTACAGAAGCGAGTATCAAAACCAACTGACCCTCAAGGAAACCCGCCGGCTGATTCTCTAAGAAACAGCGATGGCAAACTGACAGTTGTGATCGCAAACTGACAGTTGTGATTGCTCGGTGACGGCACAATCTATTGACTAAACGTCAAAAAGGCTCGGTTTTTGCTCTTACGGAATACCGATTTTTAATCTGACAGCCAGATTTTGCTCGGTTTTTGCCGTGGCTCGGTTTTTGCTCTTACGGAATACCTCTGCCGTGCATGACTCTCCACGTCACCTGATCAAGTCTCATCTTGTAATTTTTTACTTCAACATTTAAATATTTGAATTGAAAACATTTGTTTTTCTAAACGCCAGAGGTTTTACTATGGTCACACGGCCAGCGAGTGACCACCAATAAACCTCTACAGTACCTACTATATTCCTAGGTGGACATAGAAACTCTTCAACGAAACTAATCGATCGAATCGATTTGTTGATTTGTTTTGAAGGGTTATAAATTTCTAAGTGGAGTTCAGTGTGTGATAATAATGTTCGAAGATGGCTATTAGAATAGTCTTGTTTCGTTGAAGGGCTCTTCAACGAAACAAGACAGCCGCGTCTTGTTTAGGTTCGGTAGGTATAACATAGATATATATTAAGAATATTTAATGCGTAAAAATCCATAAATTACGAAAATACCCTCTACACATAAAAGCTTAGATATACTTATTTAAAAAATATAGGTATAAACATACGAGTCCATAACTATATCACAGTGTAAATAGACAGTTTCTTAGACTGTGGCTTATATAGCTACTTAATTATTTACGTAACTATATTATCTGTGCTAAGAGTTATTTATGTTGTTATTAATTTTCTTGTTATCTCTTCAAGCCACCCTAGACCCTCAGGCCTTGACCTATCTGGAAAATAAGTCAATAAAATTAAAATGTCTGTTTGTAATATAAAAATAACGGCTTTCAGTAGATACTGTTAGTAAATAAAAATGTTCATGAAATTTTTTTTATACAAAAAAGAACAAAACGAGCGCATGTAGGGATACCCCATCAAAAATTCCTGGTGTTCAACATTTTAGAGTCTACAACACGCAAGTGTTGCCTCAGGTAGGTACTGCAAGCGTACTGCAGCGTCCATAAGCTACAGTAACTGCTAACCATCCTCCACCTAATAAAGTAGTAATAAAAATAACCTTTTGTAAGTAAGTATTTTGTAATCAAGAAAATAGGCGGCAAAGTTCTGTATCCGCGAAAAGAACGCCATCTATTAAAATAATTTTGATTATTGCATAGAGAGCGACACCTATTGCCCAATAGCGCTAACATTAGAAGACACTTTAAATCCTGTTTTATCGACAAAGCGAAAAGGCGTTGGCTGTAAAAATAGTAAATTGTTCATTCGTTTAATTTTGTTCATTCATTAACTTCTTGCTTCAAGACGGTTGCCAGATCCTCTGATTTTATGGGAATTAATTTGGCAAAACCAATCTTATATAACTTTAAAATCTTTCTTAATTGATTAAAGTTATAAGGTACCTAACCAGTTTAAATATCCAAACAAGAATACATAAACATAACATTAACTTTAGAGATATCGTCATTTTAATCACACGCGCTAATTCGCGCGAGACCACCTAGAAGACCACTCGATAGATGCGCAAAATCGCGCAATATGGCCGCCACATTGAAAAGGATATGCTATGTATTTAGTTTTTTTCTTAACCTACTCATTTTTACCACACAAAGCTCTGGTGTAAAGAAATGTGTCGGCAACAAGCAAACGTACATAGGGTACGGTAAGTGCTTAACATCAATCAAGTAAGCCGTATGCTTGTTTGCCACCACGTAGTATAAAAAAAATCATATGTGCGACACAACAAAGTCATTATAAATGTGCGCCAATCGTAGTTGTACTGTATCTGACAGACTGGTGATCATGGTAATTTCTGGATGACGACATGACCATTTGAAGTTAAATATTTGTTTAGTCGAGACAATGCTACATCATCATCGTCATCTCAACCCATAAACGTCCCACTGCTGGGCACGGGTCTCCTCTATTCAAAGAGGGATATTAGCCTACTATACCACGCTGGCCAGACGAGGTTATGCTACATAGCACTGTTAAAATAAAATGGGTATGTAAAGAATGAATTTATTTTAAAAACCATATTTTTTCATTTTATTTCTATACAAGTACAACAGCATCTTGATCTCCTATTTCGTTCTGTTACAAATTCTGATTTTTAATAGTGCGATTGGCAACACTGCGCTCGAATTGTCGCTATTCCGGTCATTCACTCATTCGCATTCAAACAAATCATTCAAACGGAAGAAAAAAAACTAAGTTTCTGTTGTTGTGTGAACTTGTGATGCGTGTTGCAAAAATGGAGTTCAAAAATTCAATATATTTGCTTTTATTACTGTGCTTAGGAACAATCGGTGAGTAAAAACATGTAATTAAGATTATAATGCAGTCTATTATATTGTAAAAATAACTCTGCATGCACTAATATCGTTGGTCCACGCCTTCTTTTTGCAACTTCACTTTTCATAAGTTTTAAGTAATATTTTCGTGTTTACCAAACTTAATAACTACACACGCAGTTTCTATAGTAATATAATAGTTTTACATACTTTTACTCAATGTTTGTGCGGAATTTAAGGTTTAATTAATTTTTCTTACTAGGTATTTGGAACTCGTAAAGTAAGGACGGAAAGGTATAATATTTTGGGTGCCATGTATGCGTAATTTAGACACCGGTATTATTCTACTTTGCAAGTTGTTGAAGTGCTGTATTTGCACGAAATTTACTTATTTAATCCGCTATGACGATGAGAAATAGTTTATACAAATTATTATAGTGTATTTGAGCGGGAATCCATTGTTTTTTTTTAAGTTTTGTGTCAATGAACACAAAACTTAGCTTGGCCGGTTTCTTCGTTCCATTTTTAAAACCACAAAATCTAAATAATCATAGAAATAATTTAACATTGTTATTCTTGAACTATTGCGAACTAAAAACATAGACAATTTAGGTATGAGAGAAGTCAGAGAAGTTGCATTGAACTAGGCTTTCCTTTCTTCACATTATGCCTCTGATAATTCCCGTTCCCGCGGGAAATATTCTAAACGTTCAAAATAATAAAATTAATATTTACCGATTTAAATCAATAACTACTTATAAATAGTTTTTAGTTTAAATTTCTATAGAAATCGAGTTATAATAAGAAAAAAAAAATCATGGGCTGAATTTTATTAGTTTTTTTAGTCCCTTCGAAACATTGCAACTATAACAATTACTAAGGGAGATTTCACACACGCTGGCCTAATGCAGCTTTGTGGATCAGACATGTCTGTAGAATTTCTTCTAAGACATAATATTGTGTGTTTACTCACAATATGTTCCTTCACAATTAGCAGATGGAAAGTCATTGTCCTAATAAATCAATACTGGTCAAAGATATAATAAAAAAAAAGATAAGCAGCCTTCATGCTTGTTTGCCTCCTTGGTAGTATAAAAAAAATACAAATAACATCATTGATACTGGCCGTTAATAATCCACAACAAACAATACACATCATTTTGGACAATGTCCAAACTACAATCTTTTATAGCTTGGTTGGTTACCAAATTAGTTTGAAGAATCCATTGTCATATCGTAACTAATCCTGCATACACATTCATAACTAGCAGCATGTCCAGGCTTCTAAAGGGTAGACAAGTTTTTTTTAAATACGACTCCCGCATTAGAGAACAAGCTCTGTGTCGCGGGGGACTTTAAAAACATACAATTAACAGACACAAATTTACATCCAGACTTAGAACAATTCTTTGTGGGTCACACAAAGTATTGTCGTGTGGGGGAATGGAACCCACAACCTTGTGCACAGCAGGCGCATACTGCCACTGGACCACCAATGCAGTCTTTACATTAATTTCAGAGAATTTATTATGTGTTCTGCAAATGTTAAGTCTTTAAAGTACTTACATCTAGAATATAGAGTTTTTTTTACCCTTAATTTTCCACTCCTAAGCAAGTGTACTCTATTCCTTCACTCTCATAGTCTGATGAGACTGCAATTCAACACAACGAGATAGAGATATGGCGTAGGACCTAGGAGCTTAACATGCATTCCAGGGCACGGGGCTGTCAACCCTGCCAATATCCAGGCATCTTTTGTGGATTTATTGACACAAAAACCCAATATCATTTTTTGGCTCGACACGGGAATCAACATCGACACTGTCACACAAATTGACCACACCACATAGCCAGTCAAAGATTTTATATAAAAAAAGAAAATTATCCCATGGTTGCAAATAAGCATACGACCCACCTGATGATAAGCAGTTACCTTAGCCTAAGGATGCATGCAATATCAGTGGTATCACTTTTCTTGCTAATAAATAATTTCTGACATTGAAATGAAGCTTTCCCCAGTGGGGCTTTTTTCGGGACAATCCCACCCACATGCCCACTGCTGTGACTCCTGTGAGCCAGGATTAACAGCAGAGTAACCAAAAAAACTACTACTTATAGCGTCTTCTGTAAGTTATTCTAAATAAAAGAAATTTAATTTTTCAGTGTCAGCGCAGAGAACTCCAACCATATCCCATATAACTCAAGAACAGATTAGAGATATTGGTGGTCAAGTGGACTTGGACTGCTCGGTGCACTATGCATCAGATTTTCCGGTTATTTGGGTAAGTTGTACTTTTCTTCTTTGGGATAAAAGTGTTGAAAACAGCTGAATAGCCTTAAAAGATTTTTTTAGCAAAATCTGTGTCATTAATCCTTATCCTTACTAATACTATAAATGTGAAAGTTTGTAAGAATGGATGGATGGATGGATGTTTGTTACTCTTTCACGTAAAAACTACTGAACGGATCTGGATGAAATTTGGCACACAGATAGATTATGGCCTGGAATAGCACATAGGCTTTTTATCGCGTTAACCGACATCCACGTAAGCGGAGCCGCGGGCAACAGCTAGTGTATTATAATTTATAACTTATACATAACTAGTTGTTGCCCGCGGCTCCGCCCGCCTATGTGTTATTCCAGGCCATAATCTATCTCTGTGACAAATTTCATCCAGATCCGTTCAGTAGTTTTTACGTGAAAGAGTAAAAAACATCCATCCATCCATTCTTACAAACTTTCACATTTATAATATTAGTAAGGATACATAATTACAGGCAATTGTTCTTTATGATTCATAAGGAACAATAAATCAGCAATTAGTTTTTCTTTGTCATACGTAATAATAATAAATTGCTGCGGTTTAGAACAATATTATTACTTATATAAACATGATATGAAAGCCGCGATTATACGAGGAAAATATATAAAGACTGACCTGTTGGTCTAGAGGTTAGTGACTCTGACTGCTAAGATGGAGGTCGTGGGTTCGATTCTCACCCAGGACAAATATTTTAGGTTAAAAATATCCTGTGTGATGTTGGAAAGGGTCCCAATCCCAACTCTGTGCTGCGGAAATTTAAACTGCAGTGCTTATTTTCTGATCAGGCCTTAAAGTATAAACAGACGATCGAACATGGTGCGCTCCGAACCATATTCGCTCGTGTGGTGCACGGTCCGCCGGACATTATTATTATTAACTAGCTGTTACCCGCGGCCCCGCCCGCGTGGATGTCGGTTATCGCTGCAAAAAGTAACCTATGTGTTATTCCAGACCATAATCTATCTCTGTGCCAAATTTCATCCAGATCCGTTCAGTAGTTTTTACGTGAAAGAGTAACAAACATCCATCCATCCATTCTCACAAACTTTCACATTTATAATATTAGTAAGGATATCATTATAATATGGCACCATGTTCGTGGTTCGGCCCGAACCAAGTTCGATCTTCTGTTTATACGTGAAGTATTGTTTGATGACTAAACTAATATATTGTTGATACAAAAAGTAAAATACCCTACGTAATTAATACTCTCTACATAGAGATTATATAAGTAATTACATTGAGGTCAAATGTTATATATTGATATTATATCTTTTGTGTAATAAGAATGTTTCATTGTTTTGTATCTAAGTATTATTTATATCTGTAAATAGCTGACTCGGTGAACTTTGTGCCGCCATATTTTTATTTTTCTAGAATTATGTTCTTTAAATTTTCTTCTATACAAACCTTGTCCTGACAATAACAAACCCAAAAAATTGAATTATCTAATTTGGTGCAGTCAATTGGAAGTTATGCGCGTACATAATTTTGGGGTTTTTTTTATTTTTATTTATTTATAAAAATAAACATGCGGACTTAATGTCAAAGGCATTCTCTACCAGTCAATATCTTTTGTGTAATAAGAATGAATCGTTGTTCTGTATCTGGGTATTATTTATATTATATACTAGTGGCCCGCCACGACTTCGGCCGGGTTAAACTATCTTCAGCTCAACTTTCTTATTATTTTTTCTACATAAGAACCTTTTCCTGACAATAACGAACATAGCAAAAAAAAAGAATTAGCGAAATCGGTTCAGCTGTTCTCGAGATTTGCGCTTAGCAACACATTCAGCGATTCATTTTTATATTATAGATCTACATTTAATAGTATCGGCACGTCCAGACTTCGTACGGGTGGTCATTTAGTTTGTTTTCGTAGCGAACCCGTTTTTTTTTTCAATAAAATATAGCCTATGTTACCCGCTGATAATGTAGCTTTTAACGGTGAAAGAATCTTTAAAATCGATCTACTAGTTTTTGAGTTAAATCGTAACAAACAAACAAAAAAAAAACTTTCCTTTTTACAGTACTAGCTGTACCGCGTTGTTGTTGGTTGTGGTAGCCTATGTACTATTCCAGACCATAATCTATCTCTGTGCCAAATTTCATCCAGATCCGTTCATTACTTTTTACGTGAAAAAGTAACAAACATCCATTTTCACAAACTTTCACATTTATAATATTAGTAGGTTGAAGGCAAGAATTGTTGTCAGTTATGATTCAACTCAAAGTTCATATAGGTTACAAAGAACACTTATGAAAGATGATAAGTTATGTAGATAAAATGACTTGTTTATATAACAGTGATGACATAACGTCCTTTATTTATTTGCGATTTATTTTCCAACAATTTCATATTTGACTGCATGGTTGGTTCAGTGGTTACCTCACCTTTTACTACTGCGCGGCATGTTGCGGGTTCGATCCCAAACGGGACAAACATTGTGTGATCCATACGTCTGGATCTCCATTCAGTCCATCCTTTTCAAATATCCAAACTTTTTTCATCTTTTTATCGTTTGGTTAGTGGCTTACCTGGGCCACAATTCTGCTAATTTATTAATGGCTCAATTGAATCTGAATTGATCCTCAATCGAATTTAAGACTAATAGTTGGAAAACTTGGTCTTAAATTATTTAGCAGAATAACAATAATGTAATACCAAAAATGCTAATAATTTAAGACCTATAGTTTTCCAACTATTGGTCTTAAATTTATTAGCAGAATACCAAAAATTCTACTGAGATTCAATTGAAAATCAATTCAGATTCAATTGAGTCATCCGTAAATTAGCAGAATTGGGGCCCTGGTGTCAGAGTATTTAGAACGCTCCAATTTAGGCTTCTGTCGTGTTCCAACGACTATCCAAAGTACCTTGATATCCTGTTTTAATTGCAGATACTTGTGCATATTTAGATGTCCTACGCATTTGGATTTATGAATTGATTGTATCAGTTTACATGACAGGAATTACAAAAGTGTTTAACAAGCATTTTATCAGTTGAAATTACATAATAAATCACCATGAATAAACTTAAGTTTGTAACTATCTGGCGATCAAAGAGAGTCTGAGTTTCGACTCTTTTTCATCGCGAGATAGGCAAATTAGAAGACAACATCGTTTTTGCTTTCTTGCTAGCAAGAATCTCAGGCCACTCTTTTTCATCGCGAGATAGGCAAATTAGTCGCGTAGGCAAATTAGCTGACAACATCGTTTTTGCTTTCTTGCTAGCAAGAAACTCATTCCACTCTTTGATCGCGAGATAGTTTGGCAAATTATTTATTTATTTAATAATTTATGCACAGTAATGTACAAAGGTTAGCTTAATGATGATTTTGCCAGTTTATCAAAAAGGAGGTCTCGCACTTTCAATTTGAAAGTGTAGCGGTTGGTGGCCATCCTAACTTCACGAGGGAGCGCATTCCAGAGTAGGACAAATTGTATAAAGAAAGAAGAATGAACAAAATCAGTTGTATGTGAGGGACATGTAAGAAGAAGATTATGAGAAGAGCGAAGTTCTCTATCATGTACTGAACATAAGTATTGGAAGTAAGAGGTTAAATAACTCGGAGGGGTCGTTTTTGCTTATTCATAATTTATGACCTTCATAAGTGTCACTTTGTAACCTAAATGAATTAAAAAATCTTGAGTTTGAGATAATGAAATCTACATTGATTTGTTGACAGGTAAAATACGATAGATTCAAGACGATAGAATCCATCCCGCTGTCCAGTAACGCTGGCCTGATCATCAAAGATTCGAGGTTCTCACTCCGGTTCGACGATGCGACTGCTACTTATACACTTTCGGTGAGTTTTTTTTCTTTCTAAAACGTTTTTATCTTCATATTTTTAGTTTCAAAGGAATTTCCTACCACATAGGTTGTGTAATGAGCTCCCTGCCGAGGTAACTATAGCATGGAGTTCTTCAAGAAAGGAGTTAAAAGAGTTGGCAACGCACGAGTTACATCCCTGGTGTCGCAAGCGTCCATAGACTACGGTAACGGCTTACAACCAGGCCGTATGCTTGTTTGCCACCTTGTTAGTATAAAAAAAACTGCCTTAGTAGCGTGTGGGCGTAGTATGCGCTTACTGTGCACGAGGTTGTGGGTTCGACGGGGTATGGCTTGTGGGTGGGACGACATGGAATAGGTTCTATGCTGATTGATGGTCTTGATAAAACCTCTCTAAAATATAGTCACTTTTTTATACAACTTATATGGAAAACTGATTAACTGCATCGGAGGTCGATGTATGTGACTGTTAATCACGAGGTCCCGGGTTCGATTCTCTGGTCGGGCCAAAAATTGTTTGGTTTTTTGTCAAGAAAATTTGCAATAAGTGCCCGGAGTTGTTTACACCCCCTGTGCCTCGGAAAGCTCGTAAAGCTATTGGTACTCCGCCTGATCTCTCTCCGAGTGACATACGAAAATGTCATAGCGCGAATGTTAAGTTAGGCTATCTTCGAAAGTGACCAAACTTTTGGCAGTGTATATTTGCGATAGTGACATCCTGCATCAAGATTTCACTGGTGTCATATCAGGTTCTGGTGGTCCATCCTTGAAGGCAGGTATGGTGGTCTACAACAGTCCGCCCACGAACAAGGCTCACGGCTGCTCACGGTGAGAACTAATGTACTAAAACGTTCTATAACGCCGCTGACGTCGCCGCTCACGTCGCCATGCGGTTTTATTACATTAGTTGCCGCCACCGCTCGCCGCTGCCGTGTGAAGTCCTCCCCGGGCCATGGAAGTCCTTTCCCAGTGCTGCCGTGTTATAACTTAAATGCCGTTATCTGACATCTGGTCGTTTTTAACTTTACATTAATATAGCATCATATTAATGAGAAAAAAAAATCGATCGATCTGTGTTTACGAATTTTTAATATCTTGAATAGTTTTAGATATATTTTTTTTCAAAAAGTCGTTAAGTATATATGTTTCTCGTGTGAAATAAGCAAAAATGACATTAAGTAACAACGTGACCAGATGTCAGATAACGGCATTTAAGTTATAACACGGCAGAGTGAGGTTTGCACGCTTATATGCGGACGTATCTCTCTATCTATTTTTTTCCTATCTCCAGATCAAAGACATACAAGAGAACGACGCGGGCCTGTACCAGTGCCAAGTGCTGATCTCCATCAGTAACAAGATTACTGCAGAGGTGGAAGTCCAGGTCCGGCGTCCGCCCATCATCTCTGATAACTCTACTAGGTCTCTTGTCGCTAGTGAAGGAGAGAGTGAGTATATAATTTATCTATTTGCGAAATTTTAGATGGATGTTTGGATGTTTGTTATATTGCAAAACGGCTGAACAAGTTTAAATGAAATTTGGCACTTTGACAGCTGCAAAATTACAAAAATCGGGTTATATGTAAAGATAATTAGAAATATATAAGTACTAGCTGATTTAGCAAACTTTGTTTTGCCATATAAAGTAAAAATAGTGCCTAATATCAGTATTAAAAAATAGGGGTTGATGGTAGAAGGGTGAAAATTTAGGGTTGTATGTATTTTTTAATGCCACATCATAAAAAAAAAATGTTGTCCAAAAAGAATAATATTGGGATGGACCACCCTTATCACTTAGGGATATAAAAAATATATAATCTGATACTGAATCCTACTATCCTACTCTTACGAATATTATAAATGTGAAAGTTTGTAGGAATTAATGGATGGATGTTTGTTACTCTTTCAAGTAAAAACTACTGAACGGATCTGGATGAAATTTGGCACAGGGATAGATTATGGTCTGGAATAACACATAGGCTACTTTTTACAGCGATAACCGACATCCACGCGGGTGGAGCCGCGGGCAACAGGTAGTTTTATATATAAGATGTTTATCATAGTACAGGCTCTTATCTAGTTAGATATCAGATGGCGGTGTGTAAGTAGTCCTAAGATATGATTATCTTAACTTTGTTATAGGTGTTCAAATGGAGTGCTACTCCGGTGGTTTCCCGCCGCCAAAGATCTCCTGGCGTCGTGAGAACAACGCCATTTTGCCCACCGGTGGATCTATCTACAGGTATGTTATTACTTAAAGCTAAGAAATTACAAATGGAGAAGAAGAAAAGAGGTAGGGCACCATACTAGCAAGCAAGCCTGATTGGGGAAAGCCCTTCACCTTACAGAAGACCACAGTCAAATAACTACACACAGCGGTGTAGTTGTGTTCCTGTGTGTGAGTACAGGTCTCCAGCGCTCACTTTGAGATGTTTTTAATTAGACATACTTATACCTATCCCATTGGTTTTCATGGAATAGGAATATGTTTATTAGATTAATGATTTTTTTTACTCTAAGGCTTTAAGATGGGTATATTCCCATCTTAAAGCCTTGATGTAAAGAAATGGGTTAGCAACACGCAAGTCTTCTTAGCGTGTCGATGGCAAACTAAAATGTGTCAGCCCAGAACCTGCTCAGGTGGGGATTTATAGACGATTCCAACCTGGAGTGTAAATGTGGTGCTGAGCCACAAACCATGGGGCACTTGAAATCATGCCCCGCGTGCCCTGATACCTGCACCTTAGGGGAGCTTATGGACGCTACTGAAAATGCAAAACACGCTAGTGATACCACTGGTATTGCAAGCGTCCATAGGCTTCGGTAACTGCCTACCATCAGACACGCAGTATGCTCGTTTGCCACCCAAGTAGTATAAAAAAAAATTGTCAATATTGTATTCAGATTTTTTTTTTTATAAAGACAACTCCCGCACTAGAGAACTCTTTGCGGATCAGACAAAGTTTTGTCCTGTGTTGGAATCGAACCCACAACCTCGTGCACAGCAGGCGCATACTGTGGCCACTGGGCCACCAAGGCAGTCAAATAAATAAATATAATAATGATTACAGAGGAAACATATTAAAAATCGCACAAGTACACAAGGAAGACCGCGGCACTTACTACTGCGTCGCTGAAAATGGCGTCGGGAAGGGAGCTCGACGTAATATCAACTTGGAAGTGGAGTTTGCACCTGTTGTCACCGTGCCTAGACCTAGATTAGCACAGGTAATGTACTTGTATTTTAAGAGAGGTAGGGCACCATACTAGCGAGCAAGCCCGACTGGGGAAGGACCTCCACCTTACAGAAGACCACAGCCAAATGACTACACACAGCGGTGTAGTTGTGTTCCTGTGTGTGAGTACAGGTCTCTAGCGCTCATTTAGGAATGCGTTTTGAAAGAAACGTATTCCTATACCAGGGTTACTTCCATCTTAAAGCCCTGGTGTAAAAAAATGGGTTGGCAACACGCAAGTGATACCTCTGGTAATGCAAGCGTCTATAGGCTACGGATACTGCTTAACATCAGGCGGGCCGTATGCTTGTTTGCCACCCAAGTAGTATAAAAAAAAAAAAAAACGACTTCAAAAAAAAGAGGTCCTAGCAGAATATCAGCGCTGCAGCGTCTGCGATGTTGTAAATAATCGCTGAGCTAGGTCCTGTTTTGTCTTGTAACCATTATATTTTTTTTTTAATTTCTGTAGTAATATGTAAAGACATAGTCCGTTTGGTGACGGATTTAGAATACAAATGTCACCACCCCATTCCATCCCGTGGGTGTCGTAAGAGTCGACTAAGACCAAGAGTCGAAAACTCGAAACAAAACCCTATACCAACCCGTCTGGCCAGCGTGGTATAGTAGGCTAATATCCCTCCAAATTTATGGAGGAGACCCGTGCCCAGCAGTGGGACGTTTATGGGTTGATATGATGAACCTAAATGAATTATGAGTTTGAGTTACCACTTAACATCAAGGTTTTGTACTTGAGTAGTTTTATTTTATTTTGTTTGAGAAACAAACAAGTGTACATTGTATATTACAGTAAATTATATTACAAAGCAATTAAATGTACAGTCCACAACATTTCCACTTATTACTATGTTACAAAATAGTGAGGTACAGTGAGAAAATTTAAGATTTTAAGAACTAATAAAAAAAAAACTATTTTTATTTATATTTCAAAGTATACTCTAAATCACATCCCTAGAATCAAGAAACCTTGAGTCCATCCATCTCAGCCATAAGACGTCCACTGCTGGACATAGGACCCCCCCAAGGTTTTCCACATCGTTCGGTCCTGAGCTGACCTTGTCCATCGGTTGCCCGCGACCTTTACCAGGTCGTCGGTCTACCTTGTTGGAGGCCTGCCCACGCTGCGTCTGCCAATTCGTGGTCGCCACTCTATACCTTTCTGCCCCAACGGCCATCGGTTCTGCGAGCTATATGCCCTGCCCATTGCCACTTAATTGATGCAATTCTTCGAGCTATGTCGGTCACTTTAGTTCTCCTACGGATCTCCTCGTTTCTGATTCGGTCTCACAGAGAAACTCCAAGCATAGCTCTCTCGATTGCTCTTTGGGTAACTTTGAGCCCTCGCATTAGGCCCATAGTGAACGACCACGTCTCGGATCCATAGGTCATCACTGGCATCACACACTGGTCAAAGACTTTCGTCTTGAGACACTGCGGTATTTGGGCCGAGAAGATATGGTTAAGCTTCCCAAACGCTGTCCAGCCGAGTCGGATTCGACGAGTGACCTCTTTCTCGAAAATTGAACCTTGAGTATTCATTACAAAACCCTGGTGTTAATTTTTTTCGTGTCTGCAATAAATGGTACTCTTGTTATTGCAATCTATAGGCTACGGTAACTGCTTACCATCAGGCGGAGCGAATGCTTGTTGGCCAGTTGAGTATAGTATGATTTTAATTTCTATATTTGATCTGTCTCCAGGCTCTTCAATACGACATGGATCTCGAATGTCACGTGGAGGCGTACCCGCCTCCCGCCATCATCTGGCTGAAGGATGAAGTTCAACTGTCCAACAATCAACATTACAGGTATATTAATTCTTTTATATCGGTTGAGAGGCTCGTTGCTAAGTTCTTTTTTTTTTTTGACAACTCCCGCACTAGAGAACAATCTCTGTGTCGCGGGGGACTTTACAAACATACAATTAACGGACACAAATTACACCCAGACTCAGAACAACTCTTTGTGGGTGGTTCTTCAAAGTTTAGTCCTGTGTGGGAATCGAACCCACAACCTCGTGCACAGCAGGCGCATACTGCGGCCACTGGACCACCAAGGCAGTCAAGTGTAAGAGATGTGGGGCACCATACTAGCGAGCAAGCCCGACTGGAGGACCCCCTCGACCTTACAAAAGACCGCAGCAGAATAACTACCCACAGCGGTGTAATTGTGTTCTTGTGCCTTAATAAGTGTCGTAAACTTATTTAGTAATGCATTTTTAAAGAAATGATTTCTTTCAGAAATACTCCAACGCAAAAATCCTGGTGTTAAAATTTTAGGGTTGTCCAAGTCATACTTGAGCAAGAGTCTTTAGTCTACGGTAACAGGTTACCGTACAGGCAGGCGTAGTATATTTGTTTGTCACCTAAGTACAATAAAATGAGCTGCTTCGGTAGCTCAGTAATGTGTGTCTGCTGATCATGAGGTCCCCGGATTGGATTCCCGGGTCGGGCTAAAAATTTATATTGGGTTTTTCTGCCAAGAAACTCACAATAGATGCCCGGAGTTGAATTTGGCGGTGTTTACACCCCCATGCCTCGGAAAGCACGTAAAGCCGTTGGTTCTACGCCTGATATCTTTCCGGTCCTGTCGGATTGCCGTCTCATCGGACTATGAGAGTGAGGAAAAAAAGAGTGCACTTGTGTTTGCGCACACACTTGTGCACTATATTATTAATATCTCCCGCGCAAATGGCAAGTCTCCGATGAAAATGAGCCGCCGTGACCGAAATTCGGTTAGGAGGACATTATTATTAAGCGGCTGAAAAGAAAGGATATCCAATAGAAAACAAAATAAAGAATAGATGTCCTCACTGGAGGACACATTCGACTCAATAAATACACCATACCATATCATCTGCTGATTGCAGATTAAACAAACAAAAACCTAAGAATACTATTCATTCATTCATCTCAACCCATAAACGTCCCACTACTGGGCACGGGTCTCCTCCATAAATTTGGAGGGATATTAGCCTACTATACCACGCTGGCCAGATGGGTTGGTGTAGGGATTTGTTTCGAGCTTTCCCTCTCTTGCAGTGGATATTGCCTGCCAGACTTACTCCCTTAGTCGACTCTTACGACACCCACGGGAATGGTGGGGTGGTGACATTTGTATTCTACTAATAATACTATAAAAAAATAATATTTTTTTCCCCAGAATCTCTCACTTCGCGACTGCAGACGAATTCACAGATACGACGATCAGAGTGATTACTATAGAGAAACGTCAATATGGCCTGTTCAAATGTAAGGCACAGAATAAATTGGGAACGGATGAAGGGCAAGTTGAACTCGTTGGTAAGTACTGAATATATTTGCTTATATATCGTTACTGGAAAGAAAAAACTATATAGAGGGAGAGCCCGCAACGTATTTACTTTTGTCAAAGTCAAGTCAAAGTCAAACTCATTTATTCATTTAGATCAAATCCATGATACTTATGAACGTCATTAAAACAAATGCCAGCATACTTTTTTCCTAAGGCCACTTCGCTGACTAGGGTTCGAGAAGAATTGGCAAGAAACTCGGGCCACTCTTTTTAATCGCCAGAGTATAATATTTACAATTTGGTATGAGTTACAATAGTGGTAACAAAAAGGAACAGAATTTTGTAACTCATGAAAATTCACAAACTAACTCTTTTATACCTGCAGAATAATAAAAATGGGTTGGCAACACGCAAGTGATACCTCCGGTATTGCAAGCGTCCATAGGCTACGGTTGCTGCTTAATATCAGGTGGGCCGTGTGCTTGTTTGCCGCCCAAGTAGTATAAAAAAAAATGATACCTCTGGTATTGCAAGCGTCCATAGGCTATGGTAACTGCTTAATATCAGGTGGGCCATATGCTTGTTTGCAACCCAAGTAGTATTAAAAAGGTCATTAATTTAAATCCCATTTTCAAATGTACTATTTTCGCGCTTAAGTAATTTTGGTTTCCGGAATTAAAATGAGAATTAATTTATCTTGTTCATTTGCATTTTTTATTACTATCTAAATACTTAGCAAACCTTTTTATTGAACTCTGTATTTTGTTGCTATTGTAGAAATATCTGGTTTTTCGTTATGGTTTTTTTTTTTAACGAATTTTGTGTTTTTATTTTAAATTTGTCTTTTAAATTTCAATATTGCTGCCGTGCATTTTTAATTATACACAGAGGGAGATTTTTTTAGTACTTAAAATACCTGTTGGTCTAGTGGTTAGTGAGACTGATTGCTAAGTCAAGGGTTTGGATTTGATTCTCAGAACAAATCTTTGTTTGATGAGCATGTCTTTGTTCTGAGTTTTTTTTTAAAGACAACTCCCGCTCTAGAACAAGCTCTGTGTCGCGTGAGACACAAACATAAAATTATCGGACACAAATTACACCCAGACTCGTAACAACTCTTTGGGACACACAAAGATTTGTCCTGTAAAGGAATCGAACACACAACCTAGTGCATTGCAAGAGCATACTGCGGCTACTGGACCACCAATTATGTTTATTAGTTGTCGGGTTGCTATAGTACAGGCTCTGCCTAGTTTGGGATCAGATGGCGTTGTGTGAGTTGTCCCATGATTAGGTATTGTTTAATTTTGTACATTAAGTAATGAAAATCTACCTCTGTGTATGTATTTAATGTTTTTTATAAATACGACTGTGTAAAGAAAAGTTTGGGCAGTTATTCCAATCAGTGTATTTGGTTCTTCATATCGTTTGGTTAGTGGCTAACCTGATGACAGAGTCCTTTAGATTCTGTCGTGATCTAACGACTGTTAACAGCCGGGACCGACTTTTAACGTGCCCTCCGAAGCACGGAGACGCTCAGATGAAATACCACTATAGGGTTATCGCGCCCTTGGTAGCATGAACGTTTACCGAACAGTGAGTGCTCCTGGCTATGAGCGCCTCAAATCCTCAGTGGAATTAGTGATAGTGATCAATGAATTATTTATTAATTAAACTTCATGCACATAAAATTAAGTCCGCCTATAAACCTATGTGCCTATATAATTATTGTTTTTCTATTACGCAGTCGTGTTTTATTTTTAAATTATTTTGCAACTGCATGTGTCGCATGTAGAGATGGGCATTATAGGCGTAATGACGGTAAAAAATATACTACTATCAAGAGAGGGAGAGGGTTTAGGTCTCAATTCACACACGCTGGCCTAATGTGGGTTGGCGAATATGACCATGCCTTTAGAATTTCTTCTAACACATGTGGGTTACCTCACGATGTTTTCCTTCACCGTTAGGAGATGGTAAATACTTTGATAAGTACATATAAATTTCATCAGGGATCGAGATCACACCTCTTGCCATCACCGCTTTTTCACCTTTACAAAAGACCACAGACAAATACCTACACACAGTGATGTATTTGTATTTCGGTGTATGAGTACAGGTCTACAGCGTTCATTAAAAAAAAAAACGTATTCCTAGTAATACTCCACCTTAAAAAGCTCTGGTATAAAAAAATGGGTCGCGGCAACACGCAAGTGATACATCTGGTATTGCAAGCGTCCATAGGCTACGGTTACTGCTTAACAGGCGGGCCGTATGATTTTTTGCCAAGAAGTATGAAAAAATAAAGATAAGAGCCTGAGAGAGAGACCTGTACTCACACACAGCAACACAACTACATCGTTTGTAGTTATTTGGTGGTCTTCTGTAAGGTGTAGGTCCTTCCCCAGTCGGGCTTGCTCGCTTATATAGAGCCCTACCTCTCTTATCTAGTTTGGGATCAGATGACCATGTCCCAAAATATTGCCCATCTCTAAACGCATGCTTACATCATTTATTTCTTTAGAATCAATAATCCCGGTGTGCCCGCCTGCTTGCGGCACTACAAGGTATGCGGGTGCGCATAGTATCGCGCCATCTGTCACTACAATAGTGTCAATGTTGGCGATTTATCTCGTGTATGCTGTAAAGAGGTTAGTAGCTTTGGTTTTTTTTTTTGTTATTTTGCTTGTTAAATGTTTTGTGTTGCATATAAATAAAATAGCAGAAAAATGTCCAAGATTTTTTGTAAGGGGATATAAAAATGCCCAAGGTTTTTGAATGGGGATATTGTCAATTTCCTTCACTATTTAAAATGTTCAACGTTTTTTAATGGGGATATTGTCCAATTCTTTCACTGTTAAAAATTATGTAGATTTTTGAATGGGGATATTGTCAAATTCTCTCACTAATAAAGAATACCCAGAATTCTTAAATAGGAATATTGACAGATTATTTCTTTTATTTTTAGATTTGTTTCTTTATATTTCAGAATCGCCAATGCCGGACATTAATTACCCGGGCTTACGTCCGGATCCTTTAGTGTACGGTTATCCGGATACAGCCACCATTCACACTGCACATATCTTATTTATACTAACACTAGTATATTTGACTTTTATCTTAAATTAATTGACATTATTTAACATTTTAATTGACATTGATATTTATGTATGTATTGTGCCAAAGTATTTAAACAGAATTCTCAAATTAGTTTTTAGATAGTTGACTTTTTTCAGTATATATTTCTAATGCAGCTATAACCAAAAATAAACTAAAAATTAAAGGGATTCCCATTTAAAAATGCGTCGCCAAAGGAAGCTCCTTCCTGCCCCCCCCCCCCTCCAAATATTCAAAAACCCCTTAATTTCCTTCCTTCTTCAATATCCAAAAATCCTCTTAATTTGCCCTCCTCCGTCCCTTTCAATATCCCAAAAACCCCTCAACTTGCCCCCCCTTCCCCTTTCAATATCCAAAAAACCCTTCAACTTGTCCTCCCCTCCCCAATATTAAAAAAACCCCTCAACTTGCCCACCCCCCACATTTGGCTATCGGCTGGCAACGATAGAAGAAATGATATTTTCAGTGTTACCCTTCATGTCAAAGTCTGGACTCGCTAATTTGAGAAGTCCGTATATATCTTTAGTGTTAACTATCTTTCTTACAATGTTCCTTTGCATTACGAGACGGTTAAAGGTTGATTCACGATACACCGGGGCACGGCCGAGCTCCGACCAGGGCATGACGGGGCACTAACAAGTATGAATTACTTAAAACAAAATGATACTATAGATGTTCCCGGCCCGGTGTGAAAAGAATCATCCTTACATTCGCTACCAACGGCAGCGCAAAAAATACTGGCCTAAATCCTAGAAAGAAATAATTACCTTGAAAATTAACTAATATTACGTGCATCTATGTCTTTGATATTATTTATAAAAATAAAAGTCAATTTAGGTATGTATAGTAAGGCGATAACATTCATTTGAAATGGGGTGCGACCCGACGATACTAATATAATCAATAGGCTACGGTAACTGCTTACCATCAGGCGGGCCGTATGCTTGTTTGCCACCTTGGTAGTATAAAAAAAAAAAAAAAAAGTAGTATAAAAAAAAACATTTTTTTTTCACGCAACGCACATAAAAACGTCCCGTTGCGTCTTAATAACATGTTACCACCTTTACAATTACCGTCAAACTCAACCTCAAAGTCATTAATTCATTTAGATCAAATGCACGCAACTAAAAAAAAAAGTCAAACTGACAAAAGTCAGTATATTTTTCCCTACAGCCAATTCGCTGACAAGAGTAGGACCTAGACAAGAATTGACAAGAAACTTTGGCCATTTTTTTAAATCGCCAGAGTATAATATTAACAATTTGGTATGAGTTACAATTTGAGGTAGGTAACAAAAAGGTACGGAACCAAAACACCATACCAAAAGGAAATTTAAGTAATTAAAATAAACAAAGTATCGAATTACACATTCACAATTTGGTCAATTCGCAGCCTTAGTTATATCTAAAAATATCTTTGCCTACCCCAATTAGAGACGGGCGTGATGATATACTAGTATGAATCTTTGCTGACTTAACTAATAAACTTTTAATATATTGAATAACTGCCAATGAAATCTCAAAATAATACAAATTTTGTGCCTATAATTACATTTATAAAAGTACCTACGCTAGATATTTTATATAGCATCGTCAAATGAATTTCAACTTTAACATAATGAAAATAAGTAATAATATTTGTATGTAATGTATATCTGACTCAAAGGAATATTTGTCTGAAGCCGTATAGGCGTATATGACAATGTTTTATAACTGTACAGTTGGAGTTGTCAAAATCGTTAGGTTGGGATGATTGTATTCCCCCGCCCGCTTCCCTTCCTACCTCCCCGCAGGCGCCTGTCCCTGTCAGTACGGTCTGCACTTTCGTGTCGTCTGCGTTATTTGAGTATCCATATCCCTCTTAATAAAAAAGATTTTTATTCACATTACTGTACATACCTATCAATAAAAATGATTAATATGATTGACATTTTGTTCCAATGCAGCCAACATGGCAATATTTTGACAATGACAGCTGCGCAGTTAAAAAAATGGATTGTAGCTTGCGTGTACGCATTATATGGCAATGCGTTTTTTGCGTATACGTACGTATACGCTTTTCGAAATGTACGTGCACGAGCATAAAACCGTCTTCAAACGTTTAGGGATAAGTTTGGCCTAAGTAAATATAATATCTCTAGCTACAAAATGTCGAGAAATATCTTCAAACTAAAACCATTAATGTTATAAGCAGTTGATGATTATCAATGTGAAATACACATTGTTAAAATAAAAATAAACTTAATTTATTGATAAGACTATATATTTAAAATAGTAGCATATTGTAATTAATGCGGTATTTAGTCTACCTCAATATAAGACTTCCTCAAAGAATTCTACAATATTCTGTCCTAAGCTGACGTTGTTCAGCCGCAAACTTCACTAGGCCGTATGATGACGTTTTTATAGCGATTTATTTTCGATATTAATTTGAATTTCGACTAATAAAACCTTTCAAGTTTGGTAATAACTTGTCGTTTAATGAATTTCAAATTAGGATCAAATATAAATCGCTATAAGTACGTCATAGTACGTTTCTATTCCTGTTGGAGACCTACCAATGCTGCGTCTCACAGTTCTACAATCTCAACATTCCAATGCTACATTTTGTGCATAGTTTTATCAATAAATGTTAAGATATTTTGTACCTTTATATATTAATATAGTATAAGTCGTACCTGCAAATAGATGTTGTGTGCGTGTGTGTGTATTTTGTATTATTTTTATACAAAACTTTATAATTAGGCTCGTGGCAGAGTAATGCGATACTATTTAAGATTAGCTGCCGCCCGCGGCTTCGCCCGTGGTCCAATCCCTCGGATACAGAGATTTTTCCGGGTTAAAAAGTTACTTATGTGATTTTCCAGACATATAATCTATCTATGACATATTTAATCCAGATCCGTTCAGTAGTTTTTGCGTGAAAGAGTACCAAACATACATCAATACATTCTTACTAAAACTTCATTGAAGAACACAGTTTTACCCGGGTGAAGTCAGGGTGGGTGGCTAGTTAATTATGAAATATAGTATCGCATCAATTCTGGAGCAAATATTTATAAGAGTTTGTACAAACCCCAGTATCCTGTAGCGCATCTGCACTTTAGTAAGATTCTAATCAATTATTATTTAGTCGTTTTTTGCTTTAATGACACAAATATCCATAATATCAGTGTAAATCAGTAAAATTCTGATTTGCGATTTTTAGTCGCAGTTATGATAATACAATCGCAAATGTGTGTCGCACTTGCTTTTTGCAGCTAATACAAAATAGCCACAAATGGTTGTTTGCGATTTTTAAACGCAGCTTAGACAAAATAATCGCACTCTTTGTAATACATGCGAATTTTGATCGCAGCTATGATAAAATAACCACAGATGGTTTTTAATACTTGCGATTTTCAATCGCAGCTAAGACAAAATAATCGCAATGTATGATGTCAATTTTTTCATGGATTGTATATTTTTTTAATAATATGTGTATTATTTTGTATAATCGAAAATGATTTGTAAACTTTAAAAATATGATATTTTGGTAGAATATAAACTTGTAAGCATTTAATTAGCAATAAATAATTTAGGAGACATGTGTTAGTGATATATATACATGCATGGTTTTTTTCGTAGACTTATTGAAATTATACATTCCGATACTTGGATTTATTTATGATATGAATTGTCAATACAAGCCATTAAATCCCAAGACTTACACAATGCCAATTTTGTAAATGGCCTATTCTGTGAAAGGTTTACTAACAACCAGGGTCCGCCCGTTCGGATACTCGTTCAAAGGGTTATTGATGGGGTATTTTTGAGAGCCTAAAAATACGTCACGTGATACCTATCACTTGGATATTCATTGAAACTGTTCAAGTATGTTGCACATATCAACCGGTTTTTGTTAAAAAATACCGCTTCAATAATCCCTTAAAATAGTATCCGGACGGATGCTTCAAACCCCCTTTCAAGAATTATAACAAATCGCCAAAAAAATCGTTACATTCTTGATTTTTTTAAATAATTATTACAAAATTGGCACCTTGTAAATGAGCCAGTTTTACAAATTAGTGTTTTTAATTACAATTGTAAAAAAATATTAAATTTTACACTTTGTATCTTAAATGGTTCAAGTCAAATGATTTGTTAAAGTCGCTCTTAAACCTTTTAACTAACAACGGATTAATATAAATCCCCGTATGTCCCAATGCTGGGCCCGGGCAAGAGAGCTAAGAAAATTTAGGTCTTAATCCACACAGGATGGAACAATGCGGGAAATTAACATACTATCAAAAGATTTACCATCCATCGTGAGGTAACCCACATGTCTTAGAAGAAATTCTAAAGACATGTCTGATTCATCAACCCGTGTTAGGCTAGCGTGTGTGAATTAAGACCTAAACCCTCTCTCTATCTTCTTGATAGTGGATAGGAGACCCGTGTCCAGCAGTAGGACATGGATAGCTACTCTTATTAAGTCGAAATATTAAGTTACCATACACCATGTTTTCATAACCCTTGGTATTTCACTGGACTGTCTTGGTGGTCCAGTGGCCGCAGTATGCGCCTGCTGTGCACAAGGTTGTGGGTTCGATTCCCACACAGCACAAAACTTTGTGTGACCCACAAAGAGTTGTTCTGAGTCTGGGTGTAATTTGTGTCGGTTAATTGTATGTTTGTAAAGTCCTAGCGACACAGAGCTTGTTCTCTAGTGCGGGAGTTGTCGTTTTAAAAGAGAGAATTAACTTAAGTGGTATAAAAAAACTTAAAGAGCGAATTTAACAAATTATAACGTCGTTTATTTAAATAATATTTTTGGACTGTAATTATTAATTATTCCATCCAATGTAAGACTAATTTTGGGAATTATTAATGTCTAGGTGATTTTTTTATTTATTTTGTATTTTGGCTGTATTCAGTAATTAACTGATATTAATTTTGTTCTACATTTAAATTTTTTGCTACACGTTTTATATTTGATTCACTATATACCTGATATACTTTTTGAAGATAACAATACGTATTAGAATTCGAAACTAATACCACGTACGATTAGGCTGTGGAATGAGCTCCCTGCCGGGTTGCATGGGGTTCTTCAAGAAAAGAGTTATAAGGTTTTTAAAGGGTCGTCAACGCGTGAGTAACACCCCTGGTGTAGCAAACGTCCATAGGCAATTTTTTGTGATTGAGCATTAAAAAATACATACAACCCTTAATTTTCATCCCTCTACGATCAACCCCAATTTTTTAATAGCGATATTACTATTTTAGTAGCAAAACAACGTTTGCTGGGTCAGCTAGTTTTTGTATATAAAGATAATACATGCATATTATAACAGAGAAATCCAGAAAAACTGAAGAGAAATAAGTAGTTGGTCGCTGAAAAATAGTAGGTATACTAATGTATTGAATATCTTCTTAAAGATTGTCAGGTATGCCGCTAACTAAGACTTAATATTATTGTATATTAATATAAGTTTTGCTTTAAATAGAATCTCATAACATCACCTGATGTAATTTAGTGCAGATTTTTTTTGTTTTTTGATATTTAATAAACAATTTGACAAGATATATGTATTTTTATTGATATACCATAAAAGTATAAAAAATAAAGAACATTTTTTTTCTTCTAGTAGTCGTTTTGATCGCCAGTCACACGACTGGTGATCATAAGATCCTAGGTACAATTCCAGGGTCAGGCAATACTGGATATTGGGTTTGTCTGTCAAGAAATTAACAATAGGTGCAAGTTACGAAATGGGTGATGATTACGCCAGCCAGACCCTCTAGACAAGTGGCAAGAATGATAGTCGAATCGAAAAAGCGAATGTGATGAATGAAATTTGACGTAAGTTTACGATATAATGTAAACTTATGTCAAATCCCATACATTTGCTTTATTGACTTTTCGATTCGTCTATCGTTTATGCCACTTGTCTAGAAGGGCTGATCTCTCTTCAACCTTGCTGGATTACTGTCCCAGCGTTCATAATCGTCGTTTTTATTTTCTGTATTTTAATTTATTACTTTGTTCCTACTTAATCTTGTTATAATTTACTGTCTTCCTTATTGTAATCATGTGTCTTTTGTTCAGCAAGTAAATGTTCTCTCTTTCTTTCTTCCATCGGACAAAGAGTGGAGGAATAAAGAGTACGCCTCTGTTTGTACACACATTTGTGTAGTAGGTATAATATCGATGTGTATAAGCATGACAATAATTAATATTTCTCGTGCCTGGATTTCATTAATCATATTTTGCCAAAAAAAAAACAAAATATTGCCATATAAAAATTTATTTTTACAGTTCTGGTACAGATTATACATTACTTATTCGACTAAATACTTTTTTTTACAAATATTATAGATTAATACTTATCTTATTAATAATTATTATTAATTGGGTTTTGGTAACATTCCTTTTTTTACCTAACACCTATAAGTGCATACATTTTATATTAATTATAATTAATTTACAAACAATTTGGTTTGAAATAAAATTAATGTCAAATTACACCTTAACAGGTGTCAATCCAAGAATGAGACCACAACTAATTTAAAAAACCCGACAGGAGCTGTAAAAATACGTTTTTAAAGCAATTTATTTTCGGACCTCAATTAAGATTTATCAATTTTTAACTAGCTCTACAATACCAAATTCCAATTACGATCAAATTCCAATCTCTATCACTACACCATACGGTCCCGAGCACCCAAAAAACTGGTATTTTAAAATAAAAACCAAAACCAAATTTTGGTGGTCCCAAACTTTTAACAGACTTCTTCTATAATAATTACTTACATACTTATATCTAAAAATCACCTTTTTTAATTAATATCTGTACAGTTTTATCCAGCATAATTATATTGTGAACATAAAAATATAATAGTGTTATTTCTATTCATTGGTTGATTTCACACAAAGCGCCTCTAGTGGTGAATAGCTAGACCTAAACAATTGACATTTCAGTTATGTCCTGAAAACAGGTTCAATGTAGTTTTTAACAAAAAGTTTAGAGAAATGAAAAAAAAAAAGATTTATTTCAAGCCAATTTAGTGTTTATTTTAGAAATAAAGCGCTACTTCTAAAATTTCACGTCCACAATATATTTTGCCGAAATATAATAAATAATTTAGAAAATTAACGAAAATGTCCACCATAACGCGTAGATTGCCAGGACGAAGAAAATAAATCTTGCTATCTGGTGTAGATAGTATAATCTGTAACAAAAATATAAAAAAATACATAATTATTAAAGTTAATCAACAATAAGGGCTCGTTTAGACAGGTGGTGACAAAAAAGTCCGTTAAAGTGTCGAATTGAAACAAATGGATTAGTATTGATAACGAACGAATTAAGTACGTCAGCCGTTTTATATAATACTATTAATAATAATTTATTTCGGATTCATTTTACATCCAAAATAAATGATTACTTATTATTATAACGCGAAGTTTTTTATAAAGCTGTATTTCAAATTTAACGCTTTTTAACTTCATTCTTACCCAACCGGGCTTGCTCGCTATGACTTCTGAAGAAAGTATGTATAGTTTGAAAATAATATCTAATAGGTAATATTTTACGTTTATTTCAGAATGATTTTCATTTTTTTTTATACTACCAGGGAGACAAACAAGCAAAAGGGCAGCCTGAAGGTAAGCAGTTACCGTAGCCTATGGACGCTTACAACACCAGGGGTATCACTCGCGCGTTGCCGACCCTTTAGAAACCTTATAACTCCTTTCTTGAAGAACCCCATGCTATAGTCTCTCGGGAAAACCTCGGCAGGAAGCTCATTCCACAACCTAATCGTACGTCGGAGGAAATTTCTCTGAAACCGCACAGTGCGGCACGATAGAGGTTCTAAAATGTGTGGATGAATTGTTAGTAACAATAATTAGTTCTAAGTTACGTGAGGCACGCTGATCCTGGGGACTGTCTACTTAAGTCGTATCCACCGCCACAAGAGAGAGTCCCACCTATCCGCCAACGTTCTAAGAATGGTGTTGGGGCTGTCGCGAAAGATGCGCATCTCTTGCGCATGAGGGCCAAAAAGCTATTAAAACAAGCTTACCTTTTCCATTTAATCCTGGCTTGTGGTAGTGTGTCATCGCTCTCCTTGAACAGGTACCTCCTGATGCCAGCTATGTATTGGTCGAAGTACTGCTCCCAATCCATATCGCTCATGCTGAATGGGTATATCTAGAATATTAAATACAATTTAGTATCTATTAATATAGACCAGAGCCGTACCCATGACGACGTAAATAAGGGAATTCGTTTTTGATTTTAATTTGAAATTCTAGCCCGTCTGTGGCCATCTTTATATAAAAAAAATAATCCCTATTTCCCTTGGCCATGACACGCGTGAACAGCTGGACCGATTTCTAATGCTAATTCTTTTTTTGTTGTGTTCGTTATTGTCAGGAGAAAGACGTGTGTGTGACTCGGGGACTGCCGCGGTAAAGCTATTGCATATTTTTAGTATGATTTTTTTATCATTGATATTTTTGAATTCGATATTATCAATACTACATCTCTAGATATTTTAAATGCGAAACGTCACGAAAAATCAATTTTACATAGCATGAGTACGGTGCTCATACTATGTAAAATTGATTATAGTGATCGCCTGTGGTCGAAATTCGACCATAATTCATTAAATTTTAGGCTACTATTTGACCTTTAATTTATTCTTTACCTACTTATTTTTTATTCTCTTAGATCATAACCTCCTTATACAAATTTGACATATTATTATTAGCAGTTTAAAGAATTCGTCGTTAAAAAAAGTACCGCTGTGCCGGTCGGAGTGGGGGGTGTTAGTTATTTTCGTTACGGAATTTCTGGATTCGGTCTCCACGCCCAAGGCCCGCGATAAAAGCTATGCAATAGCTTAAAAATAAGAAAGCTGCGCGAAAAAAATTAAAATTATCGATAACTTCCCGATAGTATTTTTTTTGTTATTTCATTTGTCAAAATGAAATTAGGCTGCATGGAGTTGCATGAAATGCGGTCAGCTAGCTAGCCTAATTTTCACGACTGAGTAACTACAACGGCGCCCAAGACACAAGCATTAGCTTAGTTTGGGGCTAAAGAAAAACTTTTTGAAACATGTAGGTATCTATGTATTTTATTTATCCTACTAATATTATAAATGCGAAAGTTTGTAAGAATGGATGGATGTTTGTTACTCTTTCACGTAAAAACTTCTGAACGGATCTGGATGAAATTTGGCACAGAGATAGATTATGGTCTGGAATAACACATAGGCTACTTTTTACAGCGATAACCGAAATCTACGCAGGCAACAACTAGTTTAAAAATAAACTGAATAAATTAATATAAAACATTTATTTATTCTAAGGCAGTTCGCTAGGACCGATATTGGGAAATACAAAAAGATTGCATTAGCTCACATTACAATATAATGATAACTTTAGTTGTCGTTGGTTTAAAGGCGATCTTGACTGAAAATTTTGAGGCATTTCAAGGTCAAGGTCATCAGAAGATCGAAGTTAATATTAAGCCTGTAAGCTTGGGATCTTCAACAATCCTCACAGCGCGTCTTTGGATTGAATCAAAGGGTCCAAGCTAGTATCCAGCTGGTTGTACGTACCTTCTTATCGACATCAGAAGTCTTGTCCCATAACTCTTGTGTTCTGACGTTGGAGAAGGTGATCTCTCTTGTGCAGAAGTAAGATATCACAGAAGAGAATTTATGTATCTTTTTGTATACTTTTAACATCCTGAAAAGAGATGAAATGTTAATTATATTATAAAGAAAGATAAGCTACCTTCATACTGAGCGGCGTTCAGTTTTGTATATGTCACCGGAAAATAACAAGAATCGTAAGTTGATCAATTTTCGAGGAATTTGATAAACTTTCGGAATATAACAAACGGCAGTTGAAATGTATTATTTAACGCATTGAATCTTAGTAAATTGATCAACTTACGGTACCTGGCAGTAATTTAATAATTCACTATTATGCTACAAGTAAAATCATCCACAAATGAGCCAATCGTTGCTCAGTGTACTATTTAACGGTACACAATTACCCGTCATTCAATACACTGTTCTCTGATTGGTCGACAGCATTAATTACAAGCATTTCTCAAGTGTTTATTCATAGAGTTAATAAACACTTAGATATGTTATTTTAATACTGATATTTTAGAGATAAAGAAAAAAAACCTAACCTAACCTAAAATTTTAGCAAGATTGTATTCTTCTATCATTTGAATAACATTTTTGATTTTTTTACTTGGAGCGGTGTAAAAGTACGTGAGTCGTTCAACCAATCAACGCACACCTCGCCTTCGTCCGATGATTTAATGGCAAGATGCCGTCAATTAATCAATTTACTAAAATACATAGGTACGTTAAATAATACATTTCAAGGGCCGTTTATTATTTTCCGAGAGTTGATCAACTACCTAGGAAATTGATCAACTTACGATTCTTGTTATTTTCCGGTGACATATACATGTTCTGGTGCGTTCTTCAGAAAGAGAAAGAGAAGATACTGTTGACGACAACAATTTCCACGCAATAGACTGCGATAGTACATAGATACTAAAAAAGCTTTAAATTTTTTTTAATTTAGATTATAAAGTAACGCTTATGAAGGTCATAAGTTACGAATGCATCTAACAGAAATTATAGACGATGACAAGGTTAATAAAATAAAAAGAACTGGCTTAGAACTCTTTGATTAAAGTCTTATTAGGTTATTGTTATACTTACAGATGATTCTACAACCGTCTTTATAACTATTCATTTTCGATTTAAATTTGAAATTCATTAATCAGAATTCAAAAAGATCGAAAAATCATTAATCCTGAAAAAGACGATTGGTACGAATCCAGGGGGAGAATGTTAAAAAAATGGCTGGTAGACTCTTCCTGTATTTTTACCCCTTCGGTTACCCCATGTGAGTGAGTACAGGTCTCCAGCACTTATTTAGGGATGCGTTTTGAAAGAAATGTATTCCTATCCCAGGGATACTTTCATCTTAAAGCCCTGGTGTAAATAAATGGGTTGGCAACACGCAACTGATATCTCTGGTATTGCAAGCGTCTATAGGCACGGTAACTGCCACAGAATAGATAAAGAAGGTCGACAGAACAGATAATTTATCTGTTCTGTGGTAACTGCTTAACATCAGTTGGGCCATATGCTTGTTTGCCACCCAAGTAGTATAAAAGTATCATATGTAGTACTCCGTCAGTAGACTAGCTTATTATATTAGAAGATAAGTCTACTTACTTTGGTTTCCTTCCCAGACAAATGGCGAGTCCATCGACTAACGCTGCAGGTATTAGATGCAAGAAGAATATGTTGATTTTGTTCATTAACGCTGATTTAGTGAGGGTTAAGGAGATAAACCTGAAACGAAGACATTCATCATCAGCTTAACGCAGTCTACCTATAGAGGGAAAGCCAGTCAGTCTTTACATTTGTCATCTTAAAAGGCAAAAGAAAATTCACAAACTAACTCTTCTATACCTGCAGAATAATAAATGGCTCTTCTGGCAACCCTCTGCGGTCTGGGTGTTAAAAATAAAAAAAGGGTAAGAAATTAAATTAAAAATTAAAATCTAAATTATTAAATATTGACCGTGTGGTTACGGATTAAGAATACAAATGTCACCACCCCATTCCATCCCGTGGGTGTCGTAAGAATCGACTTAGGGCATAAGTCAGGCAGACAATATCCACTGCAAGAGAGGGAAAACTCGAAACGAAACCCTATACCAACCCGTCTGGCCAGCGTGGTATAGTAGGCTAATATACCTCCAAATTTATGGAGGAGACCCGTGCCCAGCAGTGGGACGTTTATGGGTTGAGATGAATGAATGAATAATGACATAATTTACTATTGTCAGTAGGCCCAAGGCCGCAGAGAGTTTCCATAAGAGCCTTTTGTTAGTTTACTAGTAAGATATAGTTTTTATTTCAATTTGTAAATGTTCATTACTAATGAAATGAAAAAAAGTAAATTCGTTGCTGGCTTAGTCCAATAGGCCTCTCCAAGTACACGCCACTTAGAATGCAAAAAAGCAAAAAGATCTGATAGATTCAAGAGAGGTAGGGCACCATATTATCGAGCAAGCCCGACTGGAGAAGGACCTCCACCTTACAGAACACCATAGCCAAATAACTACAGACAGCGGTGTAGTTGTGTTCCTGTATTTGAGTGCAGGTCTCCCGAGGTGGGGATGCTGTTAAACCTCGTTTGATCGAATATTCTAGAAGCTTAATCTTACCATATAGCATCAGAGAAAGGATAATGATGGATCCTGGCCATGTTTTGTGATACGAAGTCACCCCACGTGATTCTGTTTTCCACCGAACTGACGTAATTGAAGATTGGCGGCTCCAAAGGTGGTGAACTGTAAACAAAAGGAGCATACTTAGTCTGGTTTTCTAAGAAAGACATCTCCCGCACTAGAGAACAAGCAAGATAGGTAGGGCATCATACTAGCGAGCAAGCCCGACTGGGGAAGGACCTCCACCATACAGAAGACCACAGCCAAATGACTACACACAGCGGTGTAGTTGTGTTCCTGTGTGTGAGTACAGGTCTCCAGCGCTCATTTAGGAATGCATTTTGAAAGAAACGTATTCCTATCCAAGGGTTACTTCCATCTTAAAGCCCTGGTGTAAAAAAATGGGTTGGCAACACGCAAGTGATACCTCTGGTAATGCAAGCGTCTATAGGCTACGGATACTGCTTAACATCAGGTGGGCCGTAAGCTTGTTTGCCACCCAAGTAGTATAAAAAAAAAAAAAAAAAAAAGCTCTGTGTCGCAGGGGACTTTACAAACATACAATTAACGGACACAAATTACACCCAGACTCAGAACAATTCTTTATTGGTCACACAAAGTTTTATCCAGTGTGGGAATCGAACCCACAACCTCGTGCACAGCAGGCGCATATTGCGGCCACTGGACCACCGAGGCAGTCAAGGTTGTTTATAGATAGTCAATATACTCGTAGTTCAGACAGATTTCGGGAATGGCGGCCAATCTCAACGGAGATTAGCCAACTGCGCAGGACATACTATAGTACACAAGTGTGTGTGCAAACACAGGTGCACTCTATTCCTTTATTCTCATAGTTTGATAGGACGGCAATCTGACACGACTGGGGAGAGATCAGGCGCAAGATTGAACATCCCTGCTCTAACGGAATGTCTTACTTACCAATCTGTATTAGGCCAGCGATTAGGACCTGAACCCTCTCTTTTTCTAAGAGAGGAGATCCGTGCCCAGCAGTGGGACATATATACTATCATTACTTAAACTGGGGAAGGTCCCATTCAAAGACCTATGAAACAAACCAAGTAAATCGCTGAACATAAAATGATTTTAAGAGAGGTAGGGCACCATACTAGCGAGCAGGCCCAGCTGGGGAAGGACCTCCACATTACAGAAGACCACAGCCAAATAACTACACACACACACAGGAACACTACTACACTACAGTAGTGTTCCTGTGTGTGAGTACAGGTCTCCAGCGCTCATTTAGGGATGCGTTTTGAAAGAAATGTATTCCAATCCTAGGGATACTTCCACCATAAAGCCCTGGTGTAAAAAATGGATTGGCAACACGCAAGTGATACTTAGTGATAGTAGGCTAATATCCCTCCAAATGTTTGGAGGAGACCCGTGCCCAGCAGTGGGACGTTTATGGGTTGTGATGATGATGATGAAGTGATACTTCTGGTATTGCAAGCGTCCATAAGCTACGGTAAATGCTTAACATCAGGCGGGCCATATGCTTGTTTGCCACCGAAGTAGTATAAAAAAAACATAGAATGAGAATCCTCACCTTTCTTTATAAGAATTATGTACATTACAGGCGGCTACCATCAAGCAGTTGACGACAGAGTCTACAGGCACTATGTCTGCTGACACCAGCTCGTCACACTGTACTGTCCGCAATATACCTGTCACTGGAATATTATAAAATTAAACTTTAATAACTATATGCTATTCTTGGCACCTATAGGTGAAACCTGACCCTCTAGACAAGTGGCATAAGCGATAGACGAATCGAAAAGTCAAAAAAAGAAAATGTATGGGATTTGACGTAAGTTTAAGACATTATAACGTAGACTTACGTCAAATCGTCGTCAAAGGGTCGGCAACGCGTGAGTGACACCCCTGGTGTTGCAAACGTCCATAGGCTACGGTAACTGCTTACCATCAGGCGGGCCGTATGCTTGTTTGTCACCTTGGTAGTATAAAAAAAAAAAAAAATCCCATACATTTTATTTTATGACTTTTTGATTCGACTACCGTTTATGCCACTTGTCTTTAGGGTCTGGTAGTAGTTTGTTTAGAAACAATAATATATTCGAGTAGAATAATTTTTAAACTATGTTATACTAGCTGTTGCCCGCGGCTCCGCCCGCGTGGATGTCGGTTATCGCTGTAAAAAGCCTATGTGTTATTCCAGACCATAATCTATATCTGTGCCAAATTTCATCCAGATCCGTTCAGTAGTTTTTACGTGAAAGAGTAACAAACATCCATCCATCCATTCTTACAAACTTTCACATTTATAATATTAGTAAGGATTGTCCCAATAATGTATGAAAATTGTTTAAAATTGGACACCCATATTTTAATTTTACAAATGTACAATGGTTTGTTCTCAGTTACAACGGCACTTTCCGCTAGAGGTGACCATAATTGTGCAGAAAAAACTACACAGTAAAATTAGCTTATATGTGAGTTTTAATTATTTTATTTTTATTCTTACTCAAATTTATTTTTTATGAAATAATTTTTACAATATAGGTACCGAAACATCGATATCTATCCTGTAAAGATTATACGTTATATGATATAAAATGTCTGTATTTCTAAACGCACACTAACTGTCCTTATAAATTAACTTATAACTTTATAACATTATACTGTATTACACAATACCGAATATAACCTCTACTAGGTCAGCACTTCAGAAGACAACCTTCCAATCCCGATGCTCCGTAAGAACTGAACTAAAATCCAATACCATCTCTCTGAATATTATATTTTACAATACAAATCCGTTAATTGTCAATTGAGAAACTTATTTAGAGCATTATAGGAACAATTTGAGTCAAATCAATCTTTAAATTATTAATTTATAATTACAAAAATCATGACAATCCTTACTAATATTATAAACGTGAAAGTTTGTAAGTATGGATGGATGGATGGACGAATGTTTGTTACTCTTTCACTTAAAAACTACTGAACGGATCTGGATGAAATTTGGCACAGAGATAGATTATGGTCTGGAATAACACATAGGCTACTTTTTACAGCGATAACCGACATCCACGCGGGCGGAGCCTTGGGCAACAGCTAGTATTGTATTTACAAATCTGTGTTTACGAGTTTGTGAACTTGAGAAGTTTTCACTTCTGGCGTGCAGTCCTAAGACTGACTTTTTAAAATAGTTAAGTTACATATTCCAAATTATTTAAATATAGTACTTACCACTGCCAACAGCGACCCCTGTTGGTCCATACATGTTATCTAACCAGCCTTTTAAAGGTTCCTTTACTGTAGAAATAACTGAAACAAAATATCAAAACTATAAATTTATATGGTATAATTATTTGGCTCCTTCCTAAGTTAGGTTTTGTGTCAACTCTTCCTTTCTAGTAGTTACCTATATAGTACCACAGAATACTTAATAGTACAGACTAATATATATAAAATTCTCGTGTCACAATGTGCGTTCCCGTACTCCTCTGAAACGGCTCGACCGATTTTCGTGAAATTTTGTGTGCATATTGGGTAGGTCTGAGAATCGGATAACATCTATTTTTCATCCCCCTAAATGTTAGGGGTAGTCCACCCCTAAATTTTTTATTTTATTTTTTAGACAAAATTTTTAATGTCTATTTTTTTATGATACATCATACAAAAATACATACAACCCTTAATTTTCACCCCTGTACGAGCAACCCTTATTACTACTTTAGTAGCAAAACAACGTTTGCTGGGTCAGCTAGTATTATATAGAGGTACCTAAAGTTTTTGACGTTATATGGGGTAATCTCTGGATATACTGAACCGATTTTGAAAATCCTTTTACCATTACAAAGCCACGTTATTTGTGAGTGTCATAGGCTTTATATTTACCCGAAAAATGCCCAATGAATAGGGCAAGGGTCAGCTAGTATAGATATATAAGACTTACCTATGGCAGGCCTAAATATACCTATAGGCATGTTTCCAGCATTTACTCGTATTTCTTTCTCAGCTAATGCTTTTGTGAATGTGTACGTGTTTGGCCAGGGTCCGAGTATGCTGGAAAATAAAGACAAAATACACATTATGTTTATTATAGTATTCATTATGGTAAACAAGATTGTTACAGAATCTGCAACGCGCTAGTAATATTATAGTGATACATGCGTGTGTAGGCTACGGTAACTGCTTTCCATCAGGCAGGCCGTTTGCTTGTTTGCCACTTTAGTAGTAAAAAAAATACTAATATTTCCTCTATATACCTATATTTAATTTATATGTTTTAAAAGGGGTCTCCCTCGATTTCGTTCGCGTGGTAATTTGGAATCCATTGATCGTAGCGTGATGTTATATAGCCTATAGCCTTCCTGGATAAATGTATTATTCAACAAAAAAGATTTATTCTAATCGAACCAGTACTTTTTGAGACTAGCGCGTTCAACCAAACAAACAAACCCTTCTGCTTTATAATATTATACCTAGTATAGATACATTTACATTTTTAACCACATCGACGCTTCACGTGACCAAAAGTATACCGCTGGAGTATGTTTGACCCAAAGAATACCAACTCATTGAGCGTGGCAATGCTGCCAGTCTCCTGGGCATGTTTTCAGTAGACATTGATACGGAGGAAGTTTTCGCCGCCTATTAAGCAGTCCTCCCCCCTTTTTTGTGTACTTTTTTATTATTATTATTATGTTTCTCTTTATCACGGGTATTTTCCCATCATTCAAGGAGAATACCCGGGCCTTTGGAAGGCTTACGTGGGGACATAGATCCAACACGCAGAGGCCCTTAGAGAATTTTAATTTAAAATGGGATGAGACGCTTACCATAGTCATGCCACAACTGCACTATTGCAATACAGCCATGATCTGCCTATAGCAAGTGTAAAACTATTGGAACATGTGAAATCAAATAATTTTGGGCTATGGAATTGGGTGTTCGGTGGACTGGACAAAGGTTATAGGATACAACGTCGCCTGCCTTATTATTATTATTTTTTTTCTTTTTATGTGTGTAAATATAGTTTTAGCGTTTATTTATATTATTAAATGAAATGAAGAAAGCTTTAGCATTTTGAATCTGAACGGCAATGTTTACTAATACTTACGTAGGTAACATATCATTTATCTCGTTATCAGACAGCTTATCTATCATCTGATGCAACTCTTCGCAGTTCGCTTCACATGAATAAAACTTCTCCTCGATTTTAGAAAGGTGCGAATTGGAATATGCCGTCGATATGTGCATTAATACCTGGAAATAGAGTTTAAAATTAAATAAATTACAGACTTCTATACTGAAATTATATAGAAGAAATTTTTTTAACTTTTTATACTACCAAGGTATATCGGGACAATCCCACCCACATGCCCACCGCTGTGACACCTGTGAGCCAGGATTAACAGCGGAATAACCAACTGATACGCCGAGTTTTGACACTCGTGCGTCCCGTGGACAAATAAACCTACTGTCTTGGACCCCGCAACGAATTTAATCAGAAGTAAATAGGAGGAGTTAGAAAGAAAAGTTTCCACTTCCCTCCATAGCAAGACTACCAAGGTAGCAAGCAAGCATACGGCTCGCCTGATGGTAAGTAGTTACCGTAGCCTATGGACGTTTGCAACACCAGGGGTGTAACTCGCGCGTTGCCGACCCTTTAAAAACCTTATAACTCCTTTCTTGTGACATGGTTCACTCCTGATTATATTAATAACCAGATTCTGCCCGCGGCTTCGCCCGCGTAGATCGCGGTAAATTTTCAACGATTTTAATAGTTATTTTGCTATTCAGGATGGAGTCAAATCCAAGATAACAACAACCATGAAAATAAGTTCTCAATAAAATAATACTGTACGAAAAGTTATTTGAAATTACTTTAATAAAATCTCTGAAGATCAACCAAGAAATGAGGGCGAGCCAAAGAATCATTGCCTACCCTCGCCAATTCTGCAAGAGATTTCGGTTCCATCCGAAATATCATCATCTCAACCCATAAACGTCCCACTGCTGAGCACGGGTCTCCTCCAAACATTTGGAGGTATATTAACCTACCATACCACGCTGGCCAGACGGGTTGGTATAGGGTTTTGTTTCGAGTTTTCATTCTCTTGTGGTGGATATTGTCTGCTAGACTTACTCCCTTAGTCGACTCTAACGACACCCTCGGGGTGGAAAGGGGTGGTGACATTTGTATTCTTTATCCGTCACCACACGGACAATTCGAATCCGAAATATATTTAAGTCTAAAAACATAAAAGCCATAAATAAATAAATTCTAAGTTTGAGTACTTACATCAAGTTTCTTCATATCCCTAGCCAGTCGGAGTAGGTGCAGAGGTGCCCTGACATTAGTCACAAGCGCGGCTCGAAGGTGCTCGTCAAACTTCACTGTCGCCGCCGAGTGGAATATTATATTTACCTGAAATATACATTTATTGTTTATTTAATAATAGCAACTCATGTATGTCCCACTGCTAGGCACAGGTCTCCTCCCATTTTTGAAGAGAGCATAGTTTAGGCCTCAGTCCACACACGCTGACCTTTTTTTAAAAAGACAACTTCCGCTCTAGGGTACAAGCCCCATGTCACGGGGGACTTTACAAACATACAATTAACGGACACAAAGTAGGTACACCTAGACTCGGGACAACTATTTATGAATCTCGCAATTATTTTGTCCCGTGTGTGGATTGAATCCACAATCACAATTTGGATTAGTATTTAAGAATTTCTTCTAACACATGTGGGTTGCTTCACGATGTTTTCCTTCACCATTAGCAGATGGTAAATCATTTGATTAGTGCACATAAATTCCAAAAAAGTGAATCCTGACATATCGGCTGACGGTCACATCTGCAGAAGGACCGACGGCCGATGGAGCAGACGTGGAGAGTCTCCTAGAGTGGAGACCGTGACTAGGTAAGCGTAAGGTAGGGCGGCCTCCAGCTAGGTGGACCGACGACCTGAAAAAGGTCGCTGGGACGCACTGGATGCGGAAGGCGGAGAACCATGTGCTATGGCGCGTGTTGCGAGAGGACTATGTCCAGCAGTGTACTGCGATAGGCTGATTGATTGAATCCCGATATCCCGATATGCAATAATAAGTAGCATATGTATCTCTTTGCCAATTTTATCCAGATCATCATCATCACCAAAAAATTTATATATATCAGCATGCTGTTGGAGCTAACCCTGACATGTCAAAGTCAAAGTCAAACTCATTTATTCATTCAGATCAAATACATGATACTTATGAACGTCATAAAAACAAATGCCAGCATACTTTTTTTCCTACGGCCATGGTGAGGCTACCTTCCTACGTACCTTCTCAGTAAGCATCTGCCTGTCTGTTAATGTGAGTCCAAGTCCTGCAGCCTCGCAGTCAGCTGGTACCACCACGACTTTGTGACGGAACTTCGGCATTTCTTCTTTTAGTCGGTGGAATACCTGGAATCATGAAATAGATAGCTAGATATCGTTTGATAGCTGATAGCTACCTATGTATAGAAACTGCCTTGGCTCAGTGGTCGATGTGTGTGACTGCTGATTACGAGGTTCCGGGTTCGATTCCTGGGTCGAGTCAAAAATTGATATTGAGTTTTTTCTGTCAAGAAGTTCACAATTGAAGTCCGTTAGTCCGGAGTTTGGAAATAGGTTTTTAAACTCGGAAAGCACGTAAAGCTGTTGCTACTACGCCTGATCTCTCTCCAATCGTGACGGATTGCCGTCCCATAGGACTATGACAATGAGGGAATAAAGATTGCACTTGTGTTTGCGTACACACTTGTGCACTATAGTCTCCTGCGCAGATGGCTAGTCTGCGTTGAGATTAGAAATAAAAAAAGAAATAAATTCGGTTAGAAGGACATCTTCTTCTTCTTAGCTTGATCATGCGGTGTAACAACAAACAATGGCCCACCTCACATCATGTCCTGCATGCCCTAACACCTGCACGCAAGAGGACTTGATGGCTGCCTCTGACAATGCAGTCAACGTAGCTGAATTTTGGGCCGCAATAATATAAATTTAACGATGTTTGCCATCGAAACGCTAAAAAGATGGAGGACATTATTATTATGTATAAAAACTGCCCAGTTGGTTTAGTGGTTGTTGAATGCGGACGATTACAAGGTCCCGGGTTCGGTTCCTAGGTTCGGTTCCTAGGTTGGGTCTATAAGTAGATATTGGGTTTTCCTGGCATGAAATCTATAATAGTTACCCGAAGTTTAGAATTTGCAGTGTTTACATTCCTGTGTTTTTTATACTATGTAGGTGGCAAACAAGCATAAGGCCCGCCTGATGGTAAGCAGTTACCATAGCCTATGGATGCTTACAGTACCAGCAGAAGTAGTATCTATAGCACTGACACTGGAGACCTGTACTTATGCACAACGAGACGTCTACACCCCTGTGTGTAGTTTTTTTTTTTTTTTTTTTTTTAAATAAAATACAACTCCCGCACTAGAGAACAAGCTCTGTGTCGCGGGGGACTTTACAAACATACAATTAACGGACACAAATTATACTCACACTCAGAACAATTATTAATGGGTCACACAAAGTTTTGTCCTGTGTGAGAATCGAACCCACAACCTCGTGCACAGTAGTCGCATTCTGCGGCAACTGGACCACCGAGGCTGTCAATGTTATTTGGTACACTTCTGTAAGGTGGAGGCCTTTCCCTAGTTGGGCTTTCTCGCTTATGTGACGCCCTCTTTATATGTTTCTCATTATTAGATTACTCAACATTTCTACTCCTAAGGATGTCAGGGACAACAAAAATCCTTATTAGTTTCCAATAATTGGCCATATTGCCAAAACAATAAACCACAAAAGGCTACCTACTCCTAAATATTCTCAGAATTGCCTTCCGATTGACCTCCATCCATCCATATGTATATCTTGGCAAGAGCCAAACTTAGGCCCGCCAAATACATACGTTTTCCTGATTAGCCTTGTCTCCAAACGCGTCCTTATTATTTATTTTCGATTTTAATTTAAATTTCGATTAATAAGTAAGCTAGATTAATAAAATTGACGTCTTATTTATATACTACTTGGAAGGCAAGCAAGCATACGGCCCGCCTGATGTTAAGCAGTTACCGTTAAGCCTATGGACGATAAGAACACCAGAATATCACTTTAAAAAAAATATTCCAGGGCTTTAAGATGGGAGTATCCCTGGGATAGGAATACGTTTCTTTCAAAACGCATCCCTAAATAAGCGCTGGAGACCTGTGCTGACACTCTGGAACACAACTACACCGCTGTGTGTAATTATTTGGCTGTGGTCTCCTGTAAGGTGGAGGTCCTTCCTTCCCCAGTCGGGCTCGCTCGCTAATATGGTGCCCCACCTCTCTTAAAAATTCCAAATGAAGATCGAATATGAACCGCTATAAAGACGATACTGTACTGCCTCAATTCTTATCACACACGTTCAGATTTTTTCCATATCTATTCTATATCCATTCCATACATATACATTTTCCGTCCATTCGTTTTGATAGTCTTTGCGTTCGAAATCCCGAACGAAGTAAAAATCGAATGTTTGTGGTATTTGTACGGAACTACGAATACGGTTTTGGAATACGGTTTTTAAATCAGGAAAACAAATGTAGGTGGTGGCAGCCCTAATTAGCTACTAATAAATAAAAATAAATTTATTCCGCAACAAAAATGACAAATGCCTTTCTATTTTTTTTTTAGTTTAAGTATCTAAACTTAATTAAGTGGCAATGGGCAGGGCACATAGCTCGCAGAACTGATGGCCGTTGGGGCAGAAAGGTTCTGGAGTAGAGACCACGAACTGGAAGACGCTGCGTGGGCAGGCCTCCAACAAGGTGGAACGACGACCTGGTAAAGGTCGCGGGCAACCGATGGACAAGGTCAGCTCAGTACCGAATACTGTGGAAAAACTTGGGGGAGGCTTATGTCCAGCAGTGGACGTTTTATGGCTAATAAACAAATAATTATTATTATGGCTAAGATGGAAGTATCTAAACTAATATTATAAAGTAATTTCATTTGTCATTGGCAGTTTTCTTTTTAAACAAATAAGTATTAAATATTTAAAGAGGTATATCGTGCAAGAATGAATGGAGATGTCGGTAGGGGCCGCCCTAGGAGAACATACAGCGACCAAGTAGGGGATTTGATAAAAAAGGGCCAAATTAAAAGTACCCAGAATCGACGTTCATGCATGAAGAGGTTGATGAATGTAGAGGAGGCGAAGGAAGTATGTTTGAATCGAAGCAATTGGCGTACCATAGTCTCTGCCTACCCCGCTGGGAGACGGGCGTGGTGATATACATGTATGTATATAAATATTTTATTTGTTAAAAATTACAGACCAAATATATGTTAATCGGGTGTTCAAATTGGTAAATATTTTCGTACGAATTTATCCTCTATGAATACTCCTTGACCAAGATCCTTTGTGTCAGGGTAATGTCAATATTGACTGCGGTCTTGGGTTACTTACTGCATAATGCATACTTAGCGAATTATTGTTATAGGTCTAACTTAACCGTGGGGTCTACACTTCAGAAGACCAACTTGGAGTTGGAGACGCATCGATTAAGAATACAAAATAATGTCTCCACCCCATTCCACCCCGTGGGTGTCGTAAGAGTCGACTAAGGGAGTAAGTCTGGCAGACAATATCCACTGCAAGAGAGGGAAATCTCGAAACAAAACCCTATACCAACCCGTCTGGCCAGCGTGGTATAGTAGGCTAATATTCCTCCAAATTTATGGGGGAGACCCGTGCCCAGCAGTGGGACGTTTATGGGTTGAGTTGTAAGTAGCAAACAAGCATACGACCCGCCTGATGGCAAGCAGTTACCGTAGCCTATGGATGCTTGCCATAATCTAAATCTAAACATTGCCCCATCAAAAAATAGTAACAAACAAAAAAAATCTTTAAAATTATCTATCTGTAGTCCTCTGCTAGGTGAAGGTCTTTCCCCAATTAGCTTGCCCTCATGTATAATGCCCTACCTCTTTAAAAATATAAATAAGTTTCTTTCTCCAAAGAGATTGGTCTTGACCGAACGAGGTTACCAGAACATCATACAGTAAAACGTCGAATTAATAACTGATACGACATATTAAAACTTAAAAATAACCGGCTTGGTAGCTATTTTTATGTATTTCGCATAATTATTTATTGTCTTTTGGTATAATATATATGTTTCCGGCATATCCCGTATAGTAATTTCTTTTTATAGCCGAATTACTTCCTCAATCGATAAGTTTTTTACCATTTAATATGGCCTTAAAATAATAAATTATTTTTACTTTTATGGAAACCATCATCTTGACCCTGTGGCTAGGACATCTGCTCACTCAAAATAGCGAGGTCTTAATATTAATACATTATGGTTTTTTTTTGTAATTTTTTGTTCCGGGAAGTCTTAGCATTGAAAAGGTAGATGAACTAATTAGTTTGTTAATATTATGGGCATATATATTATGGCCATCTGATCCCAAACTAGGTAGAGCCAGATAACTGGCATAAACGGTAGTCAAATTGAATAGAATAGAAAGAAAATGGGATTATGGGATTTGACGAAAGTTTACAAATTACACCCAGACTCAGAACAACTCTTTGCTATTCACACAAAGTTTTGTCCTGTGTGGGAATCGAACCCACAACCTCGTGTACAGCAGGCGCATCAGGTCATATGTTATTGAATATGTAAAAATACTCACAGGATCATCAAAGATCTCTTCCATTCTTGAATATATATCCTTCCCTCTCTTCTGCCGTACCAGTAAATATAAGTTCTCCACACCCGGACAACACCGGAGAAGCTTCTCCACTAATATCTTTCCGAGGAAACCTGTAACACACGGAAAAATTAACACGTTATTAAAGTTTTTCTTTTTATTTTGTAATCTTTAGGGTTCCGTACCACGAAAGGAGAAAACGGAACCCTTATAGGATCACTTAGTTGTTCGTCCGTCCGTCTGTTTGTCAAGACCCTTCTGTTTGTTTAGAGAGGTAGGGCACCATACTGCTAAGAGAGGTAGGGCACCATACTGGCGAGCAAGCCCGACTGGGGAAGGACCTCCACCTTACAGAAGACCACAGCCAAATGACTACACACAGCGGTGTAGTTGTGTTCCTGTGTGTGAGTACAGGTCTCCAGCGCTCATTTAGAAATGCGTTTTGAAACAAACGTATCCCTATCCCAGGGTTACTTCCATCTTAAAGCCCTGGTGTAAAAAAATGGGTTGGCAACACGCAAGTGATACCTCTGGTAATGCAAGCGTCTATAGGCTACGGATACTGCTTAACATCAGGCGTGCCGTATGCTTGTTTGCCACCCAAGTAGTATATAAAAAAAAAAAACCCTTTTTCTCAGGAAATTTATATCAAATACTCAGGTTTACTGTCCCTCAAAGCTGTGAAAACAAACGCAATTAAAAGATACAGCCGTTTATGCCGCAAATTTTCGACACTCGCAAGGGAATCAAAACCTACAGGATACTCCCCGTGAACTCAGAATCTTGAAATTTGGTACGAAGCAACGTCTTATAGCACAGATAAAAAATTCTAACACCAATTCATTGTTTGCAACAATTATTTTAAGTAATTTGGTGCCCCTATATAACTGGTTCAGTAGTTTTTGAGTTCATTCTTTACAAACAAATATACATTTTTTCTCTTTATTTATTACTAGCTGTTGCCCACGGCTTCGCCCGCGTGGATGTCGGTTATCGCTGTAAAAAAATTGTCCAATGTGTTATTCCAGACCATAATCTATCTCTGTGCCAAATTTCATCCAAATCCGTTCAGTAGTTTTTACGTGAAAGAGTAACAAAGATCCATCCATACTTACAAACTTTCACATTTATAATATTAGTAAGGATTATTATAATAGGTAATATCGAGTTTGATTGTAATATGCGTCTGTGATTTTTTTTAAAGACAACTCCCGCACTAGAGAACACGCTCTATTTTGCGGGGGACATTACAAACATACAAATAACGGACACAAATTACACCCAGACTCAGAACAACACTTTGTGGGTCACACAAAGTTTTATCCTGCGTGGGAATCGAACCCACAACCTCACTGCGCTCACTGGACCACCAAGGCAGCTTAAATCGGTTCAGTAGTCTTTTAGTTAAATCTTTACAAACAAAAATATATTTTTTTTTCTTTATTTATTTTTTACAAACAGCCATATATATTTCTTTCTTTATTTATTTTTTACAAACAGAAATATATATTATTATTATTATATTTTACAAACAAAAATATATATTTATTTCTTTATTTATTTTTAAATAACAGGTAATAAAGAGATAAATTAAGGTTAACATTGTTTGAAATTCAAAAATGTCAAAATGAAGGTCGTTATTGTCCGACGCATTGAATTGTGTTAATATTTACTTTAATGATTACATATTTATATAGTACCTGATTTACAAACAAGTTGAGACATTTTGAGTTCAATTACCTATTTATTTGCATTATTCTAGTGTCAAATATGGGGACAGCAAGTCATAAGTGTAGATAGGTACCTACTTATGTGTACTCTCATAGTCCGATCACTCGACCAGTATCTGCTAAGTCCTGACCATCTAAATCCTGAGTTTTTTCTCCTATAATGTCATCCAGAATTGTTTTTTCTCATAAGAGAAAAAATAGTATAGAATGTCCTCCTAGCCATGTTTCGGTCACGACGGCTAATCTTAACGGAGACTAGCCATCTGCGCGGGAGATATTATAGTGCACAAGTGTGTGCGAAAACACAAGTGCACTCTTTATTCCCTCACTCTCATAGTCCGATAGGACGGCAATCCGACACGACCGGAGAGAGATCAGGCGTAGGACAAACAGCTTTGCGTGCTTTTTAATGCGATGTAAGCACCGCCAATTTTCAAACATCTACCTAATATCTAATCCCAGGAATCGAACTCAGGACCTCGTGGTCAGCAGTCGCAATAAAAGACCAACTTGGCAGTTTAACTTGACTTTGACTGCATGGTTGATCTCGTGGCTCAAATGGTTTCCTCGCCTGTACCACTGCGTGGCGTGATGTGGATTCGATTCCCACACGGGATAAAAAAATATGTGATCCATAAATGGTTGTCCTAAGTCTGGGTGCACTTTGTGTCCGTTAATTGTATATTTGTAAAGTCCTCCGTGACCCAGGGCTTGTTCATAGTGGGGAAGTTGTCTTTAAAAAAGTATATCTGCGCTATTGTGCAAATATTACCATCCAATGCAATAAATAGTGCACCTGTGTTTGCGCACACACTTGTGCACTATAATATCTGCCGCGCAGATGGCTAGTCTTCGAGATTAGCCGTTTACAGACCGTTGTGAAGACGAACATAGATCCTCCTCCTTTTTGAAAGATCCCTTCGTGGTATTGCGCCTGGACTCTCTCCGGTCGTGTCGGATTGCCGTTCCATCGGATTATGAGAGTGAAGGAATAGTGAGTGCGCCTGTGTTTGCGCACACGCTTGTGCACTATAATAATAGTTGGCTAATCTTCGTTGAGATTGGCCGCCGTGACCGAAATCGGCCTGGACGACTATTATCTATACTAAATATTATAAACCTGAAGAGTTTGTTTGTTTGTTTGGTTGAACGCGCTAATCTCAGAAAGTACTGGTTCGATTAGAAAAAATCTTTTTTTGTTAAATAGTGCATTTATCCCGGAAGGCTATAGGCTATATAACATCACGCTATGATCAATAGGCGCGGAGCATTAGTGAGGTACCTATGTTTCAAAATCGGGGAATTTATTCCAAATTACCACGCGGACGAAGTCGCGGGCGACCCTAGTACTAATATAAGGTAGACATCTTCGAGTTTATTTTTAAGTTCAGTTTAAAATCAGCGTCGAACATCAACTTGTATGTTTAGACCTATGCTGAACTGGACCTATTTGGCACAGCTCTGAGGCATACACAGTATTTATTGACCTTGTCTTATTTTATATGCCTTTTTTGTTTCTTCTTCTTTTTAACCTACTTCAAAAAGAGGAGGTTATATATTTTTATGTTTGTTACCGCAGAACTCTCTCATTTATGGACCGATTTGAAAAAATCTTTTTTTGTCTGATAGGACATATGTACTTCCAGTTTGGTCCCATTTTCATCAAAAGAAAGTTCTGATGATGGGATCCATGCGGAATTGAGGGAACTCTTCAAAAATTATAGGCACACATATAGCAATTTCAATATTTTTAACAACACATCAAACATTTGCATTCAGAAAGTATAATATGATGAAATAAAATGATGAAGAAGACCACAGATGGCCACCTGAACTTCTCAATAATAAGTATTTTACGGATGGCGATTAAATAAGATAAAGAGTTAAAAAGAAAAGAGCTAGCCGTTGCCTAGCTAACTTAGCAAGATAAGAAGTTGCTAAGTTAGCTAGGCAACGGAACTTCATAATTAAACAATGTAATCTAGCCGTTTTTAAGTTTTTTGAAATTTTGCAACTTGCCGTACTGAAGTCGGTTTTTTTTCGTTAAAATTATTAACTGTTATATTTAAGTTAATATAGCTAGTGTTGTCTTCGTATTTGTCCTAATAAAGACTTTTTCTTTCTCTTTATTTCTTCCAAATTACATTTGAAAGTCGAAACATATTAAGAACGTCATAGTAAGGTCTTAGATCCCGTGTCCAGTAATGGGACATTAAGTTACCTACTATTAACTCATCACGGCACAAATCTGTAGCTGAGAGATAAAGAATAACAAGCGCCAAATCTAAAACTTTACACGGTGAGCTTTTAAAAGACCTGGGCGGGACTTTTTACACACACTTACAACACACTTAAATAAGAGCAAACAGTTGCGGGGTAAATAATGACACATCCGTCTCCAGTGGCGCTGGGAGCAGCGCGCTTGGACTTATTACCTAACTGTTGTATCGAGTTCTCTCCTGATGCGGCAGGTAAACAATCATAAGGGGACTTATTACTATTTATCAATTAATCTTCTATTGACTTCTTACTGTTTTATTTTGAGTAAATTAAAAAGTATTGTCGATAGGACTTATTACTTTTCCCACGCTCTAGATACTCTTTACCTCTCAGCTACAGAAATTATTGTAGTCAATTGTACCACGCTTACTTCACATGTACAACAATAGATTTAGTGAATTTGATATCTTCTTTTTGTCTAAAAACAGTTTTAGGAATAAAATCATTTGCGATCTGACCACTAATTCCTGTTACTAATAGCCTGCATCATTCATGTCCCTTGTTTCTCACTTCATCTCGACCCATAAACGTTCCACTGCTGGGCACGGGTCTCCTCACTTTTGAAATTAAAAAGACTATTTTGGCTTTAGGAACTTAGTTTAGTTATATTTTACCACTTAATGCATGTTTTTCTCTGTAATTGGCTTAGAATACCTTTGCAATAAGAATTGATTGTAGTATTGATCCACTTAGTTTAAGAAGAGACTTTGCCTCCTTGTGTGTGTTCTACCGCCTGTACAACGGGCTGTGTTCCGAGGAATTGTATGATATAATGCCCACGGCCACATTTTATCAACGCACCTCCCGCCACCGACAGGGAGTTCATCCACACATTTTAGAACCTTTATCGTGCCGCACTGTGCGGTTTCAGAGGAATTTCCTCCCACGTACGATTAAGTTGTGGAATGAGCTTCCTGCCGAGGTTTTCCCGAAAGACTATGCATGGGGTTCTTCAAGAAAGGAGTTATTAGGTTTCTAAAGGGTCGGAAACGCGCGAGCGATACCCCTGGTGTTGCAAGCGTCCATAGGCTACGGTAACTGCTTACCATCAGGCAGGCCGCTTGCTTGTTTGCCTCCTTGGTAGTATAAAAAAAAAAAAGAAATTTGTATGATTTTTTTTTAAAGCTGTAGTTTCCTTAAATAAATAAATAAACTCACCTGTGGCTCCAGTAATGAGTACATTCTTGCCATCGTAAAATTTCTGTATCTCCGACATGTTTTCTGTTTTGTTCATATTTTCGTCAACACTATCACATTTGATACATCTGTCGTTTGATTCTTTTGTGTTTAGCATTGTACAGTTCTTGTTACTGTCCTGGTTGGTCTCGGGGCAGATGAGTTTGGTGGCTGCCATTTTCTGGGGTTCTTTTCTATTGCATTTTTCTGGTACAAATAGAAAAAATATGTTATTATAGTAACTGGCATTTTGTGGTTCGTGACCCTGACTGCAAAACCTAAGGTCGTAGGTCACTTGACTCTAACAAAAAAAAAACATGCGGGGCAGTCTTTCGGGACTGCCGATAGAAGTGAAAACTAAGTACCTAACTTGTCAATTGTATCGTCGAGCTATTAGATTATTAATTATAATGGTTTTAATAAAATTGATTTTAAATATGAAAAGCGTTGTGACGATGACGCGAGTTCCATGATCTTTGTTCACCCAAAATGTTTGAATATGAAAAGCGGTCGGTGACGATGACGCGAGTTATTATTATTTTTTTTTTCAAAGTTTAAATATGGAAAGCGTTCGGTGACGATAACGCAAGTTCTATCATTTTTGTTGTGTTCAACGTGCATATAGAATTTTTCACACTTTAAAGCTTAAATATAAAAAAAAAAAATCAAACCCGCAATATTTAAGAGACCTATTCAAGGATACCCATATAATGGGGTAGTTGAAAAAAAAAACAATTGCAGCCCCACTTCACATGTACAGGAGATACCCTAAATTTTTTATTTGGGATTCTATTTTACCACTTTGCCTACAAAGTGGTAATATAAAATCCCAAAAAAATTTTTGAAAAATGACTATTATATACACTTTTATATTATAAAGCTGAAGAGTTTGTTTGTTTGTTTGGTTGAACGCGCTAATCTCAGAAAGTACTGGTTCAATTAGAAAAAATCTTTTTTTGAATAGTGCATTTATCCAGGAAGGCTATCGCTATATAACATCACGCTATGATCAATAGGAGCGGAGCAGTAGTGAGATATGATGGAAAAACGGGGAAATTATTGCCAATTACGAGTACCACACGGATGAAGTCGCGGGCGACCCCTAGTGTATTATATCTTTGTGCCAAATTATAGTTTTCTAGTATTAAGAGGCCGACCTAGAAAACGCTGGCGTGACGACCTGGATGCATATGAGAAGGATTGGTGGAATAGGGCAATGGACAGACGGGACTGGAAGTCAATGGGGGAGGCCTTTGCTCAGCAGTGGGACAATATAGGCTAGTAAAAAAAAAAAAAAAAAAAGTATTAAGAGTCTCTGAGCTAAGCTGCAAACAGAACCTTACAGAAGACCACAGCAAAATAACAACACACAGCGGTGTAGTTGTGTTCCTGTGTGTGAGTACACTCTCCGTGTGGTGACGGATTAAGTAATTAATATAATACAAATGTTACCATCCCGTTCTATCCCGAGGGTGTCGTAAGAGTCGACTAAAGGAGTCAGGCAGACAATATCCACTGCAAGAGAGGGAAAACTCGAAGCAAAACCCTTTACCAGCCCGTCTGGCCAGCGTGGTACAGTAGGCTAATATCCCTCCAAATGTATGAAAGAGACCCGTGCCCAGTAGTGGGACGTTTATGGGTTGAGAAAGTGTGAGTACAGAGCCTCTAGACAAGTGGCATAAGCGATCGTCGAAACGTCGAAAGTCAAAAAAGGATTTGACGTAAATTTACGACTTTATATCGTAGACTTACGTCAAATTCCATACATTTTATTTTTTGACTTTTCGATTCGACTATCGCTTATGCCACTTGTCTAGAGGCTCTGGTCTCCAGCGCTCATTTACGGTAACAATTTCCGCGCACTTGTGCTTTATCACCGTCTTTCTTACTATGAAATCGTTATCAAAAGTCAATTGCTATCAATACCTATTACATTCCGACGACATTATCATTCTTAACACGTAATATAAGCTCACTGGTAACCCAGTAACCTCTACAGTAACTTATGTAACCGTTAGGTAACCAGCTCAAATATTTACGGATCATAGACATCCTATATTGTTTTTGTTAACAATTTTACGACTTTAGGATCTATACTAATACTAATTAGATATACTTTAATGCAAATGTTTGGATGGATGGATAGATGTATTTGTTTTTATATACTATCAAGGTGGCAAACAAACATACGGCCCGCCTGATGGTAAGCAGTTACCGTAGCCTATGAACGCTTGCAACACCAGGGGTGTCACTCTCGCGTTGCCGACCCTTAAAAAACCTTATAACTCCTTTCTTGAAGAACCCCATGCTATAGACTCTTGGGAAAAGTTCGGCAGGGAGCTCATTACACAGCCTAATCGTACGTGGTAAGAAATTCCTCTGGAATCTTACGGTACGGCATGTTTGAGGTGCAAGGATGTGAGGATGAATTCCCTGTCGGTGGCGAGAGGTGCGTTGCTAGAATGTGGCCGTGGGCATCATCTCGAAAACCTCAGACACAGCCCATTGTACAGGCGGTAGAACGCACACAAGGAGGCGATGTGTATGTATGTATGTTTTCTTTACTTCCAATACCAGAGGTAATATTGTATAACCCGTTTTTTTTAACTATGCAGCTGTTTTCAATGATAATTCAATGATAATTGTATCTAATAATTTTGGTAAATTATGTACAGTATCAGTTTATATGTACTAATCAAATGATTCGCCATCTGCTAAAGGTGAAGAAAAACGTCGTGAGGAAACCCACGTGTCTTAGAAGGAATTATAAATAAAGACATGTCTGATTCACCAACTCTCATTAGGCCAGCGTGTGTGAATTAAGGCCTAAGCTTCTCTGTCTCGATAGAGGAGAGGAAACCCGTGCCCAACAGTGGGACATAAGGGTTGCGTAGCGGGTCACAGTTCTACCTAACCGAAGTGATTTTGTAGCACAACATGTTGATTTTTAGTTTTTTCGAAGTAGTGAAAATCGGAATGTCGTTTTTCGGATCGAGAACCCTCTCAAGCATTTAACACCTTAAACGTATAAAAATCGAAAAACTAACAAATCGCATTTACGACTTTCGGTAAAATAAATTTCGTGATTTTCGTGTGACAGTAGGTTTAGTTGTCCACGGGACGCACGACTGTCAAAACTCAGTGTATCAGTTGGTTACTCCGCTGTTAATCCTGGCTCACAGGAGTCACAGCGGTGGGCATGTCGGTGGGATTGTCCCTATAAAAAAATAGACATTAAAATTCTTAGGTATTATGAAATTCGGACTTTTGAAAATCGGACTAAGAATTAAATATACTTAAATATTAAAGCAATGTGGAAAAAGACGAGCCCGGAGCAGGACTCGAGCGCCTCTCAGGTTGCGGCCCACAGCGCACTACCCGCTGTGCCATCCGAGCTCCTACTCGAGAGTTCGAATTTGTCCACCTCGTCTTTTTCCACATTGTTTCAATATTCCCAAACACGGGCACGTTCCGAGTACATAGTGATGTTGAGGAATATTTCGACGCTTAAACAACAGTCTTCATTTGTATTATGTTTTTCCCTTTTTTTGTATTTATGATTAAATTAGTTTTATGTGAATTCGAATATTATATCTCTAGCCATTATAAAACTTTAATATTTAAGAATATCGGAACATCGAAATTCGGAATAAAGTATTTCGAAGTATTTGGGTGTTCCCGTATGCTTGTTCGCCAACCAAGTAGTAATAATTTAAGAGAGGTAGGGCACCATACTAGCGAGCAAGCCCGACTGGGGAAGGACCTCCATCTTACAGAAGACCACAGCCAAATGACTACACACAGCGGTGTAGTTGTGTTCCTGTGTGTGAGTACAGGTCTCCAGCGCTCATTTAGGAATGCGTTTTGAAACAAACGTATTCCTATCCCAGGGTTACTTCCATCTTAAAGCCCTGGTGTAAAAAAATGGGTTGGCAACACGTAAGTGATACCTCTGGTAATGCAAGCGTCTATAGGCTACGGATACTGCTTAACATCAGGCTTGTATGCTTGTTTGCCACCCAAGTAGTATAAAAAAAAAAAAAGTTTAAAAATATCACTACACTTACCACTGCCACTAGCCAACTTACACTTAACTATAACGTCATGTCTTAGATGAAAGATTAAAGACATGACGTCTGATTCACCAACCAGCATTAGGCCAGCGTGTGTGAATGACTATAACGAAACTTATACAAGATAATTTATTTGACGCGCTAATTATTTATATGTATATATATATACTCATAGAAAATTTATTTAAATCAATGTTTATTAATTCTATTTCTTTAATTAAAGGATTCTAATCTTCTTTTGTTAATTATGAGTAAGTATGTGTATTGACCATGACAATCTGTGTTCAAAATCTTGTAGACTTTTTTTTTTCATATTTGGTAGGTATACCTATACATAATTTCGATTACAGTAGGTTTTACTGTAAATATCATTTATATGTACTAATCAAGTGGTTTATCATCTGCTAACGGTGAAGGAAAATATCGTGAAGAAACCCACATGTCTTAGATGAAAGTTTAAAGACATGTCTGATTCACCAACCTGCATTAGGCCAGCGTGTGTGAATTAAGACCTAAACCATTTCTCTCTTCTGAAGACCTGTGCCCAGCTGTGGGGCATATATTATGATTGGTTGTTTATATATTTGTTTGTAATGGATAAACTCAAAAACTACTCAACTGCTGGCTCAACAGATCTTAATTAAATTTGACAAGGAGATAGATGGTATCTTAAGGAAGGACAGGATATCGATAATCGACATTCACGTGGGCGGAGCTGGTGGTAATAGCTTGTATTTTTATAAAAAGATACCTAATTATGTATAATTAGGTATCTATTTAATTAATTTGTTTTTCTTTTGTTTTAATAAATTAATTATTTTAAATAAATTATTTATATTGTACACAATGAATACATTACATAATACGAGTATTATAAATAACTAGCTTTTACCCGCGACTTCGTCCGCATAAGTTTTTTTGTTTTCTCCCGGCTGTAAGTCCCCCTGCAACAATGTCCCACTATCGTGTTCCAGTCCTCAACTTCACATCAAAATTTGTTCAAAAGCTACCTAAGCTACATAATTAGCTCCGAATGTTTCCTTAGTAAATATAAAAAGTAAATAATGTAAATCGGTTTAAAATACTACTAACTACCTACCTGCCAACCCCCGATGTTAGACAGTGTGACATCCGCAACATCGTCTGCGTAGGAAGTACTAACTTAATGTAAGTAGTATAATAATGTAGGAAGCTAAAAATAAGAGGCCTTATTACTGTAGTACATTTTTGTAAACTATGTTCTTTGTTTTTCCCTCTCTGGCCAACACATGGAGATTCTGTGGACTTGAAACACGTGAGCAAGCCACGTATAATTGTCCGTGAGAAAAACAACTCTTTTCTAAATTAATGCCGGCTACTTTTAATGTTTGCCCCTGAGCTTTATTTATCGTCATAGCGAATGCGATTTTCAGCGGAAACTGTAATCTCTTAAACTGGAATGGCAAATCTGTCGGAATTATGGGTATACGGGGGATTAAAACGTTCTCTCCTTTTGCCATTCCAGTCATAATGATTGCTTTTACAATATTGCGACCGAGGTCAGCATCCAGGGTCTGACGGGCCTGAGTCTGCGTAAACGTCTCAGAGGCCCTTTGAAATGCGTGGCGCTCAGCATCTAAGGTTTGTCGGGCTTGAGTCTGCGTATAGGTCTCAGAGGCCCTTTGAGATGCGTGGCGTTCAGCATCCAGGGCTTGACGGGTCTCAGTCTGCGTAAACGTCTCAGAGGCTCTTTGAGATGCGTGGCGTTCAGCATCTAGGGCCTGACGGGCTAGAGTCTGTGTAAACGTCTCAGAGGCTCTTTGAGATGCGTGGCGTTCAGCATCTAGGGCCTGACGGGCTAGAGTCTGTGTAAACGTCTCAGAGGCCCTTTGAGATGCGTGGCGCTCAGCATCTAAGGTCCTACGGGCTTGAGTCTGCGTATAGGTCTTTGAGTCGCATGACGCTGAGAATCTAACATCTGACGCGTCAGAGTCTGCTCTTCAGATTCTTGGCTTCCAGCAACTTTTGCAGTTCGAGCTCTGCTAGAACTACGGCTTAGATTGGATTTACGTTTGCGTGGCATATCGAAAACAATAATTAAAGATTTTTAAAATCGGTAGTTTTAAAAACTACAACGTAAGACAATTTTTTATAAAAACTTAGATAAAGCAAACCTTTTTACTTAAAACCTAAATATCTAAATCAATCAATAACGTATTGAACCTAAACAACTATGCACCTGACAAACCTTTTATACCTAAAACCTAAATTAACTAAATAAATTCAAAAATATTGAATTTATGTACCACACCACAATACACAATTTTCTTCACTACTGGTACTACCTACTTATCTATCAAAACTAACATAAAAGTACTATAATATAACGACAAAATCTATTACTAAACTAATTTACTACGAACTATAAACATCCTTTCCGTGTGGTGACGGATTAAGAATACAAATGTCACCATCCCATTCATCCCGAGGGTGTCGTAAGAGTCGACTAAGGCAGTAAGTGTTATCCACCACAAGAGAGGGAAAACTCGAAACAAAACCCTATACCAACCCGTCTGGCCAGCGTGGTATAGTAGGCTAATATCCCTCTAAATGTTTGGAGGAGACCCGTGCCCAGCAGTGGGACATTTATGGGTTGAGATGTGTGTGTGTATAAACATCCTGATGTGAGCTAAAAAACACTTAACCTACACATGAATAAAATTGAGAATTAACAAATGAAAGCGACTGCAAAAATAAAGAATAATACGTATCTGAGTAAACCTAGAGATATGAATGATTGGTTAAGAAAATACCTACATCTAACAGCTACCTTAACTACCTAGTAATAAAAATGTAACTAAGTACTTAATAAAAATACGAAAATGACGTCGACTTGGACTCAAAAATAATAACCAACCAAATATTTATTTAGATATCTAAAACAAAGGACTAAATTAAAGCTTACAGACACTACGCGTAGACCGTAGTACCTATTTCAACTCGGAATTTAAAAAGAACGTTTTTAGCTAACCAAAAATACGCAACGAATAGAGTTTCGTAACGCAAAATTTCAATATTCGCATACGTGCGACGACGACGTCTGCCCTCGTCAGCCGTTTAGCAAAACTCCCAGCAAAAACCATAAAAAAATCACTAACTCAATTCAGTTTTCTGCCTACTTCCTACCCCCTAAGTACGATGACGTGATCATTTTGATCTTATATCCGTTTTTAGGTAACTATCTATTACCTTACTAAATTTCATCAAAATCTGTTCAGCCGTTTAGACGTGAAAGAGCAAAAGTCCCAACAAAAACGACTAAAAATCACTAACTCAATTTAGTTATCTGCCTACTGCCTACCCCCTAAGAACGATGGCGTGATTATTTATAGCCTATGACCATTTCTAGGTTATCATCTATCACCATACCAAATTTCATCAAAATCCGTTCAGCCGTTTAGGCGTGAAAGAGTAACAGACAGACAGACAGAGTTACTTTCGCATTTATAATTTTAGTATGGATTTATTAAAACAAAAGAAAAACAAATTCAAATTATTATAACTCTGTTGAAAAAGGAGGTGCGGCAAAAATCTGGAAACTTCTGAGAACACTGGGAGTTGGAGAGTCACGGTCAAATACTAGATCATCGGAAAATTTAAGGGCTGGCAATACCAATGCATTCCACAGAATTCTATGACAAACCCTTTACCGTACATACTGCACGTTTGTGGAATGCATTGCCAGTCGCTATTAGGCGAGCACAGACCTCTAAGCCTCTAGACAAGTGGCATAAGCGATAGTCGAATCGAAAAGTCAAAAAAGCAAATGTATAGGATTTGACGTAAGTTTACGACATTATATCGTAGACTTACGTCAAATCACATACATTTGATTTTTTGACTTTTCAATTCGACTACCATTTATGCCACTTGTCTAGAGGGGCTGATGCCTAATGGTATGTAAAAGTAGTAATCTACTTTTAAAAAATGGTATGGGAACATTTCCTCTCAACCTGACATTGTATTAGCTTTATTCGTATTCTTTTTTCTCTATATTTGTAATAAAACAGTATGTATTTATGTATTACATAATTTGTATGTAACTAAGCTAAGTATTTGTTTTTGTAGATGTATGTATTTTTTACACGCTTTTTATTAGCTTCACCTGTATGTTTGTAACCGACTTCTTTGGGCGCCATTTTGACCCACTTTAAACGGCCAGATTTCGTTCAAACTTTGTAGATTTATCGAGGACCGATGACAATACACTAATTTGATGAAATTATTCCATTTTCATATAAATAAACCAAACTAAAAAGAAGAAAATAAATAATAGTTTAAAAAACTAAAAAACACGCTTTTTATAGAAAACCGAACAAAAAATTGAAAATAAATTTTAATAAATTCAAATTAAGAATAGTGCTAAAAATTTCAATAAATTTAAATTAATAAAAGTGTGAATAAAAAAATATATTAAATTTTAAAAAAGCGTGGGGTGCGTTTAAGATATTATCAAAATGATAATCACTCTACTCTGTCAATAAAATATTTATAACTATTGACACCATGCACCTCACGCTTTTTTTTAATAAAATACTTATTTTTTTATTCACACTATTATTAATTTATATTTATTGAAATTTTTAACACTATTCTTAATTTAAATTTATTAAAATTTATTTTCAATTTTTTGTTCGGTTTTCTATAAAAAGCGTGTTTTTTAGTTTTTTAAACTATTATTTATTTTCTTCTTTTTAGTTTGGTTTATTTATATGAAAATGGAATAATTTCATCAAATTAGTGTATTGTCATCGGTCCTCGATAAATCTACAAAGTTTGAACGAAATCTGGCCGTTTAAAGTGGGTCAAAATGGCGCCCAAAGAAGTCGGTTACAAACATACAGGTGAAGCTAATAAAAAGCGTGTAAAAAATACATACATCTACAAAAACAAATACTTAGCTTAGTTACATACAAATTATGTAATACATAAATACATACTGTTTTATTACAAATATAGAGAAAAAAGAATACGAATAAAGCTAATACAATGTCAGGTTGAGAGGAAATGTTCCCATACCATTTTTTAAAAGTAGATTACTACTTTTACATACCATTAGGCATCAGCCCCTCTAGACAAGTGGCATAAATGGTAGTCGAATTGAAAAGTCAAAAAATCAAATGTATGTGATTTGACGTAAGTCTACGATATAATGTCGTAAACTTACGTCAAATCCTATACATTTGCTTTTTTGACTTTTCGATTCGACTATCGCTTATGCCACTTGTCTAGAGGCTTAGAGGTCTGTGCTCGCCTAATAGCGACTGGCAATGCATTCCACAAACGTGCAGTATGTACGGTAAAGGGTTTGTCATAGAATTCTGTGGAATGCATTGGTATTGCCAGCCCTTAAATTTTCCGATGATCTAGTATTTGACCGTGACTCTCCAACTCCCAGTGTTCTCAGAAGTTTCCAGATTTTTGCCGCACCTCCTTTTTCAACAGAGTTATAATAATTTGAATTTGTTTTTCTTTTGTTTTAATAAATCCATACTAAAATTATAAATGCGAAAGTAACTCTGTCTGTCTGTCTGTTACTCTTTCACGCCTAAACGGCTGAACGGATTTTGATGAAATTTGGTATGGTGATAGATGATAACCTAGAAATGGTCATAGGCTATAAATAATCACGCCATCGTTCTTAGGGGGTAGGCAGTAGGCAGATAACTAAATTGAGTTAGTGATTTTTAGTCGTTTTTGTTGGGACTTTTGCTCTTTCACGTCTAAACGGCTGAACAGATTTTGATGAAATTTAGTAAGGTAATAGATAGTTACCTAAAAACGGATATAAGATCAAAATGATCACGTCATCGTACTTAGGGGGTAGGAAGTAGGCAGAAAACTGAATTGAGTTAGTGATTTTTTTATGGTTTTTGCTGGGAGTTTTGCTAAACGGCTGACGAGGGCAGACGTCGTCGTCGCACGTATGCGAATATTGAAATTTTGCGTTACGAAACTCTATTCGTTGCGTATTTTTGGTTAGCTAAAAACGTTCTTTTTAAATTCCGAGTTGAAATAGGTACTACGGTCTACGCGTAGTGTCTGTAAGCTTTAATTTAGTCCTTTGTTTTAGATATCTAAATAAATATTTGGTTGGTTATTATTTTTGAGTCCAAGTCGACGTCATTTTCGTATTTTTATTAAGTACTTAGTTACATTTTTATTACTAGGTAGTTAAGGTAGCTGTTAGATGTAGGTATTTTCTTAACCAATCATTCATATCTCTAGGTTTACTCAGATACGTATTATTCTTTATTTTTGCAGTCGCTTTCATTTGTTAATTCTCAATTTTATTCATGTGTAGGTTAAGTGTTTTTTAGCTCACATCAGGATGTTTATACACACACACATCTCAACCCATAAATGTCCCACTGCTGGGCACGGGTCTCCTCCAAACATTTAGAGGGATATTAGCCTACTATACCACGCTGGCCAGACGGGTTGGTATAGGGTTTTGTTTCGAGTTTTCCCTCTCTTGTGGTGGATAACACTTACTGCCTTAGTCGACTCTTACGACACCCTCGGGATGAATGGGATGGTGACATTTGTATTCTTAATCCGTCACCACACGGAAAGGATGTTAATAGTGCTAAAAATTTCAATAAATTTAAATTAATAAAAGTGTGAATAAAAAAATATATTAAATTTTAAAAAAGCGTGGGGTGCGTTTAAGATATTATCAAAATGATAATCACTCTACTCTGTCAATAAAATATTTATAACTATTGACACCATGCACCTCACGCTTTTTTTTAATAAAATACTTATTTTTTTATTCACACTATTATTAATTTATATTTATTGAAATTTTTAACACTATTCTTAATTTAAATTTATTAAAATTTATTTTCTATTTTTTAGCTCTATAAAAAGCGTGTTTTTTAGTTTTTTTTTATTTATTATATATTTTATTTTATTTTTTATATTGATATATTATGATAAGTAATGTTTAGTAATAGGTATTCATTTGTACCTAATTGTTTTAAACTAACTCCTTTTCTTATAACTACACCAAAACCCTCCCACTTTTCTTTATTATATTTAACTTTATTTCCTGACCATCCAAAGGTTGCCTGTTAGAAATTGCTTTTAGCGATAAGGCATTGTACATAACTAATATTTTTATAAAAATGTAATTGGTGTACAATAAAGAGTCTTCTATTCTATTCTATTATTTACCGTCCGTTACTCCGGTATGTTGTAAGCATAAAGCAGGTATAAGTGTATGCTTGGCCGTATGGCAAACCTGATGGTAAGCAGTTAACGTAGCCTATGGACGCTTCCAATACCAGAGATATTACTTGCGTGTTGCGGCCCCATTTTTTTGCAAAATGGAGTATCCCTGGGATAGAAAAACGTTTCTTTCAAAACGCATTTTCTAAATGAGCGCTGGAAACCTGTACTCATACAGGAACACTGCTTTGGTGGTCCAGTGGGTGCAGTATGCGCCTGCTGTGCACTAGATTGTGGGTTCGATTCCAACACAGGGACAAAACTTTATGTGACCCACAAAGAGTTGTTCTGAGTCTGAGTGTAATTTGTGTCCGTTAATTGTATGTTTTTTTTATGAGTTGAATTCATTTAACCAAGACTGGTCCTCAGCGGCTTTTGACAGACAGAAGTAGAAGGAGAGTGGGAAGGCCTTTGCCCTGCAGTGGGACAGTACATGCTTATAATAATAATAATTGTATGTTTGTAAAGTTACCCGCAACACAGAGCTGGTTCTCTAGTGCGAGAATTGTCTTTAAAAAAAAACACAACTACACCGCTGTGTGTAGTTATTTGGCAGTCCTTCTATAAGGTGGAGGTCACTCCCCGGCTTGTTCGCTAGTACAGTGCTCCACATCTCTTAAATTTAACTTATATTACTGATCTAGAATATATCACATAAGGTACTTGCGCTTGCGCATATATCAGGGAAGATTACACTTCCGTGCTTTCCTATAGTGTTGACGGACAGTCGGACATGGTACTTACATAATATATGTATATTACGTATTGACATCTATTAAACATAAGTATATATACTTTGTCGACAATATTGTATTTCTAGATCTACATTTCTGTTTTAGTTTTTGTTCTTAACTGCAGCAGAAATAAAGACAGTATATACAATATACACTATACAAAGTCAAAGTCAAACTTATTTATTCATTTAGATCAAATACATGATACTTATGAACGTCATAAAAACAAATGCCAGCATACTTTTTTCCTACGGCCAATTCGCTGACTAGGGTAGGGCCTCGAAAAGAATTGGCAAGAAACTCGGGTCACTCTTTTTAATCGCCAGAATATAACATTTACAATTTTGTATAGGTTACAATATTAGTGGTAACGAAAAGGAACGGAAATCAATATACAAGCGATCAAGCCCGACTGGGAAAGGACCTTACGTTACGAGGTACATCTAGATTATCGGTATATTTTAGAGGAACACAATAAGGGAAAAATCTATTTTTAACCGACTTTAAAAAAGGAGGAGGTTATATGTTCGACCGATGTTTGTGGACCGATTCTCAAAATTATGATTTTTTATTTGAAAGAGTATACTCTAGAGGTGGTCCCATTGGCACCAAGTCAGGATCTGATGATGGAATCCCAGGGAGATCGAGGGAAACGCTAAAATGTTATAGGTATTAACAATGTTTTTCATATATACTTTTATTTTATTACTAAAAATAGAAAAATATTTAGAAAAAAAATTAAACCGACTTTAAAAACCTAAAAAAAACTTAATAATGATTAAAGTCTATGTCAAGCTTAATATTAGGTGACAGGATGAACCTAGCACCGATTTCAATCTGTATTCAGTTATTTTTAGGTTTTTGAAGTCAGTTAATTTTTTTTTCTAAAAAATTTTTTAGGGTTTTCAAGTAAACAAGGAACCCTTATAGTTTCGCCATGTCCGTCCGTCTGTCCGCAGCTTAGCTCAGAGACTCTTAGTACTTGAAAACTATAATTTGGCATAAATATACATACTAGTGCGAAAGGCTAATTTCTTGATTGATTGATTACATCGCACCCACAGAGGAAAAATGACTTAAGTTGATAAGTGTTCAATTTGCAATTTATATCTTATTGTTAACAGCTAAGGTTCAAAATTGCCCAGTGACATTTCTCAAGTTACGCCAGTTTTCTACTAAGAATGCGACATATTAGTCAAGCCGACAAAGTTTATAGACTGCCTTGGTGGTCCAGTGGCCGCAGTATGCGCCTGCTGTGCACGAGGTTGTAAGTTCGATTCCCTCACAGGACAAAACTTTGTGTGACCCACAAAGAGTTGATCTGAGTCTGGATGTAATTTGTGTCCGTTAATTGTATGTTTATAAAGTACGCGACACAGAGCTTGTTCTCTAGTGCGGGAGTTGTCTTTTTTTTAAAGAAGAAAGTAAGTGGTAGAATTAAAAAAATGGGTACCTACATGTAAAGTGTTGAGATTTTTTTCTTCTCATCCACCCCATGATGTGGGGTATCGTACTATACCGTAGCCTATAGACGCTTTCAATACAAGAGGTATCACTTGCGTGTTGCCGACTCATTTTCTTACACCACGGCTTCAAGATGGAAGTATCCCTGGGATAGGAAAACGTTTCTTTCAAAACGTATCATAAGTAATATATCTATATATAATATCGTATAATAAGCGCTGGAGACCTGTACGTACACACAGGAACACAACTACATCGCTGTGTGTAGTTATTTGGCCGTGGTCTTCTGTTAGCTGGAGGTTCTTCAATCGTCGGGCTTTCTCGCTAGTATGATGCCCTACCTCTCAAAACTTCTTACTAATAATGCAAAAGTTTGGATGGGAGTTTAATCTCAATATTTGATACTTAATCAAGCTAAAACGGCAAAAAGAATGTGGTTAAAATGTTGTATGAAGATAGATTAAGTCTAGAATAGCATGTAGGTTTATATGCCGAAAAAAAATGTTCCCGTGAAAAAAGAATGCGCGGCAAACTTAGTACTTCAAACACTGCGTGGCTCAGTGGTCGATGTGTGTGACTGCTGACCACGAGGTCCCGGGTTCGATCCCCGGCAGGCGTATTTCGTAAGAACAAAAACCAAGCCACCGCAAAAACAAAATCTGGCTGTCAGATTAAAAAAACCCGGTAGGTAAGAGCCCTTTTTGACGTTTAGTCAATAGATTGTGCCGTCACCGAGCAATCACAACTGTTAGTTTGCCATCGCTGTTTCTTAGAGAATCAGCCGGCGCGTCGGGTCGGGCCAAAAAATTATATCTAATCTAACCTCATAAAGAAGGTAAAGCCGTTGGCCCTATACCTGATCTCTCTCCGGTCGTGTCGGATTGCCGTCCCATCGGACTATGAGAGTGAGGGAATAAAGAGTGCACTTGTGTCTACGCACACACTTGTGCACTATAATATCCGCTCCGTTGACGCTCCACCGAGACCGAAATTCAATAAGAAGGACATTATAACTATTATTATCATATTATACTTCAAACAAGTACTGTATGAACTTTAAGAATAGGTATTTATTGTCAAATACTTGTTTTCCCGCGAATTTTAAACCATAAACCACAGAATACAGACGTTTCGTCAAACCATAATTGAGGTCAACAATAAATAAGTATTAATTCTACGAATCAACCTCTTTGTTAGGTACCTCAGTATACGAGTACTACTGAGAAATTTACATTACTTAAATTGTTTAAAGAGAGGTAGGGCACTATATTATATATTCCCCACTGGGGAAGGACCTCTTTAATTCTTTATTTCACACACATTAGATAGAATAACAATACAAAATACTTAATAAAATACATGTACCAAGGCGAGCTTAAAACTCCATTTTGAATTTTCTAGCAGCAAACCAATAGTGATAGAGGAAATATACCTATAAGAATATTATTCCTCCATCTTTCAGAAGACCACAGCCAAATAATTTACGTTGTGTTCCCGTTTTTAACGGAATATTTGCCTAGGAAAATAGGCATAGGACCAACCGCTTTATATGCACTCCGAGGCTTGGGGGTGTTACCACAGCCTATTTATAACCGACTTCAAAAACAGGAGGATGTTCTCAATTCGTACGAATCTTTTTTTAATGAATGTTTACCGAGTACTCGAACACGCCATAACCGATGTAGACAAATATTTTTTTTGTTTTAAACGTGGATCCCTACTAATTTTATCGAAATCGATCAAGCAGTTTTTGAATAATGAACGAAGAATATAATATTCTATAATTAAATCGGTTTCATTTTTGAAATAAAAAGTTTTTAAATTTCTTGATTGAAATACTTATTACCTATATTTTACCCTAACCGAGAATCAAACTTGAGACTTCATAATCAACATCCACTACAAACAAGTTAAAGGAAAACAATAAGAACATCTTCAACGGAAGAACGATTCGGCAAACATTTGGCATCCAACGTCCAATATCGCCAATACATTGCGACATTGGCGAGTGAAACCACGGTATTATACAACAGATACTATGAACTTGAGCTACTTTATACAGTGACAGTGTCATTCGGACATGAGAGAGACGTTGCTTGCCGATTTTATAATCAAAACGCCCACCCACTGGTCTATACTTCACTATGGTCATAAATGGCGGGTTATAGGGATTTTTAAGCTATTGCATAGCTTCTATCGCGGGCCTTGAGCGTGGAGACCGAATCCAGAAATTCCGTAACGAAAATAACCTAACACCTCTACTCCGACCGGCACAGCGGTGATACTTTTTTGAATGACGAATTCTCTAAACGGCCAATAATAATATGTCAAATTTATGTAAGGAGGTTTTGATCTAAGAGAAAAAAAAATAAAGAATAAAATTAAAGGTCAAATAGTAGCCTAAAATTTTAATGAATTATGGTTGAATTTCGACCACGGGCGATCACTAGCATTTAAAATATCTAGAGATGTAGTATTCATAATATCAAATTCATAAATATCGATTAAATAATTTAAACGATATAATTTACTTTGAAGTAAGAATCGATTTCACGATTCAATTTAAAAACAAAAATACTGCATAAATAAAATAAATAAATAATTATAATTGCTAATAAGTTGATAATAAATGCTATGCAATAGCTTTACCGCGGGAGTCCCCGAGTGCCACATGTCTTTTTTTTTGTCAAAAAATCTAATCGAATCACAGGACAATCACTATCTAACAAAAATGTACTTGTTAACGAAATAAACAATTTGAAAACAATTTTGAATTTAAGGACAAATCGCACCCATAGTGGAATAATGACTTAAGTTGAAGCGTGTTTGTTTTGCAATTTACATCTTATTCTCAACAGCTAAAGTACAAAATTGCCCGGTAACATTTCTCAAGGTACGCCTGTTTTCTACTAAAGATGCGAAATATTTGAGTGATGAGCATTGTTTGTTCTGTGTCTGGTTGTCATTTGAAAGAAAATGAAGAAAAACAATTTATTTTTACACACAATTGATGCACAACATACAAACACACATTTAAACAGAATACAAAAGGCTGGCCTGTTTCTCGCACAGAGAATTAGCATTGCCATTCAACGTGGCAATGCCGCCAGATTTTTGGGCACTTTCCAGTTGATAGTGATGCGGAGGAATATTATGACTAATGCCTTTTTTTTATTTATTAGTTTTCCGTACAGGTTTAGTGAGTTTAAATAAGTTTTTAATATTATTCTTTGTATATATCCTATCCTACTAATATTATAAATGCGAAAGTTTGTAAGAATGGATGGATGAATGGATGTTTGTTACTCTTTCACGTAAAAACTACTGAACGGATCTGGATGAAATTTGGCACAGAGATAGATTATGGTCTGGAATAACACATAGGCTTTTTACAGCGATAACCGATATCCACGCGGGTAGAGCCGCGGGCAACAATTAGTATAGCATAATAATATAGTCCTTAACAGAAAATATCTAAACAATATTTTTTTGTGTGGTGTACGTCACACACATATTTAAAGTACTTATATCTTTTTTTTATGAATTAGAGTTAATTGTTTATGATATTCAATTTATACATATTATTTAATATCTTAAACCTACTATAAAACTATATTATTATATACAATATATCGTCGTCTCAACCCATAAACGTCCCACTGCTGGGCACGGGTCTCCTCCATAAATCTGGAGACGGATATTTATGTATATATTTAGATATACATAAATGTCACTTTCACGCTGGCCTAATACGGGTTGGTGAATCAGACATGTCTTTAGAATTTCTTCTAAGATATGTGTCCTTCACCGTTAGCGGATGGCGAAATTCACATTGGTACTGCTACCCGGGATCGAACTTGCACCTCTTGCGTGCAAGTTGGTTACTTTCCCACTAGGCCACCAACGCTTTTATTTAGTTTTTATCTATCGATTACTAGCGGTCGCCCGCGACTTTGTTTGCGTGGTAATTTGGAATATTTTCCCCGATCTTGCAACACATCTAACTACTGCTCCGCTCCTATTGATCATAGCGTGATGTTATATAGCCTATAGCCTTCCTGGATAAATGCACTATTCAACAAAAAAAAAAAATTCTAATCGAACCAGTACTTTCTGAGATTAGCGCGTTCAACCAAACAAACAAACTCTTCAGCTTTATAATATTAGTATAGATAAGTACCTACCTAATTAATTTGCATAAATTTTATTAATACGTATATATGTGTTATATATTAGGTATATGTATCATATTAAAGAGAGCTGTGGTATTTGAGAGGGAAAGTAGCCAAACATCACATGACATATGAGTTCAACTTTCGCACCCGAATTTCACTTTGTGGAATTTATAAATACCTATTCATATTGACTGCACGGTTGGTTCGTGATTACCTCGCTATTAACTACTGCGCGACGTGTGGTGGGTTCGATCCCCACACGTGACAAAAATTTGTGTGATCGAAAACATTAAATTAACGAACACAAAGTACACCCAGATTTGGGACAATCATTAAGATATTTCGAAATAAAGTATTGTCGAAATGAAGAAGTTGCGGAGTTCCATGTTCTCGAATTAAAATCTTGTTGTAAAACGAGAAGAAGAAGAAAAAGAATTGTAGAAATGTAGTTTGGGAGTCGGATATAATATCCATATACGAGTATCCATCCAAACTGTCGCATTTATAATTTTTTTTTTTATACTACTTGGGTGGCAAACAAGCATATGGCCCGCCTGATGTTAAGCAGTATCCGTAGCCTATAGACGCTTGCATTACCAGAGGTATCACTTGCGTGTTGCCAACCCATTTTTTTACACCAGGGCTTTAAGATGGAAGTAACCCTGGGATAGGAATACGTTTGTTTCAAAACGCATTCCTAAATGAGCGCTGGAGACCTGTACTCACACACAGGAACACAACTACACCGCTGTGTGTAGTCATTTGGCTGTGGTCTTCTGTAAGGTGGAGGTCCTTCCCAGTCGGTCTTGCTCGCCAGTATGGTGCCCTACCTCTCTTAAAATACTATTATATTATATATAATACTATATAATATTACTAGCAACCCGCTTTGCTTCGATTTTTTATCAACCTTTCTCTTAAATCACTCTATCTATCGCTGAAAACTGCATTAAAATCTGTTGCTTAGTTTAAAAGATATAAGCGTACAGACAAAGAGAGTGACTGTTTTATACTATGTAAAGATATTGTATCTTATCATGGTTAAAAGGCTGAACCGATTAAGAGTATTTCGTAGCAAAAGTTACCTTGATTCTCATGCCAGTGAACTTACAAGGTCATTTATAGCATAATTAATATTTAATAACATAAATAATAACATGTTTCGAAATCGACCGTCAACTGCCATGCATCAGTGGATTACCAAAAACATATTTCGAAATAAGTGTATTGAGAAATAATAAATTATAGGAGAACGGTAACTTCTACGGTGGCTCAGTGGTCGATGTGTGTGGTCGATCACGAGGTCCCAGGTTCGATCAGTCGGGCCAAAAATTTATATTCGGGTTTTCTGTTAAGAAATTCTCAATTTCTGGAGTTTGTAAATTGGTGGTGTTTATACATAAGGAAAGCACGTAAAGCCGTTGGTTTTATGCGTGATCTTTCTCCGGTCATGTCAGATTGCCATCGGACTATGAGAATGAGGGAATAAAGAGTGCACTTGTGTTTGCGCACACACTTGTGCACTATAATATCTCCCGCGCAGATGGCTAGTCTCCGTTGAGATTAGCCGCCGTGACCGAAACTAGGTTAGGAAATTATTAATATTATTGAATGTAACGTGAAATTTATGTAAAATAGCAACCTATATAAGTCCGTGTGGTGACGGATTAAGAATACAAATGTCATCACCCCGTTCCATCCCAAGGGTGTCGTAAGATTCGAACTAAGGGAGTAAGTCAGGCAGACAATATCCACTGCAAGAGAGGGAAAACTCGGAACAAAACCCTATACCAACCCGTCTGGCCAGCGTGGTATAGTAGGCTAATATCCTTCCAAATGTATGAAGGAGACCCGTGCCCAGCAGTGGGACGTTTATGGGTTGAGACGATGATATGTCCCACTGCTGGGCACAGGTCTCCACAAAGAGAGGGTTAGCATTAGGCTAGCATGTGTGAATTAAGGCCTAAACCCTCTCACGTGAAATTTGGTACAGGTATTATATTATCTTAATTGATAAGATAAGATAAGATAGATAAAGTGGCAATGGGCAGGGCACATAGCTCGCAGAACCGATGGCCGTTGGGGCAGAAAGGTTCTAGAGTGGCGACCACGAGCTGGAAGACGAAGCGTGGGCAGGCCTCCAACAAGGTGGACCGACGACCTGGTAAGGGTCGCGGGCAACCGATGGACAAGGTCAGCTCAGGACCGAATGATGTGGAAGACCTTGGGGGAGGCCTATGTCCAGCAGTGGACGTCTTGTGGCTGAGATGGATGGATGGATTATATTATCTGTGGTACCTACAGGCAATTTTTTTTTGTTTTTTTTTATTTAGTTTTAAGAACGCTAACAGACTAATAACAATGTAGAAAAACAAATATATGACCATAAAGCTAATAACAAGCCTCCACAGGTAATAAATTAATTAAGAACCTAAAAGATTTTTTAAAGTTCGAACATGAGCCAAATCAGTCAAGGGTGAGTCGTGAGTTCATAGCCCGAGCCGAACCAATAATGTTATGTTAATTTCCGAGATCAAATTCTTTTCACATGAAATTTGTACAATACAGACTAACAATCATTATTTGCTCAAGTCCACATATATAGTAGTGCGTGATATATTATGCGGGTTGCGTGCTACCCATACAAGGTTAGTGAAATGGGTCGCCGGTTCGAGTCTCGAGTCACGAATATTTGGTAGGCTGTCTCATTACTCTGTTACATGATTTTTTCTTTTTTTATGGTATAGGTATTTTTTGTATTTTACGGGACAACTCACACATTACCATCTGATCCCAAATTCTAGACAGAGCCTGTACTATCAGATAACTGATAAACGTACTTATATATTTCTAAATACATACATATTATAGATAAATTACACCCAGACACAGATCAAACTATCATGCTCATCACACAAAGATTTGTCCTGGGTGGGAATTGAACCTACGACCTCCGGCTTAGCAGTCAGAGTCACTAACCACTAGACCAACAGGCCGGTTTTAACGTTCTTCTTCTTCTTATCGTTTGGTTAGTGGCCAATCTGGCGACAGAGTTATTTAGATCGTATATATTTCGGCTTCTGTCGTGATCTAAGAGAGGTAGGTCACCATATTAAAGAGCAAGCCCGACTGGGGAAGGACCGCCACCTTACAGAAGACCACAGCCAAATAAGTTGTGTTCTTGTGGGTGAGTATAGGTCTCCAGCGCTCATTTAGGGAAACGTGACACAGTTTTGAAAGAAACATTTTCATCATCTCAGGGATACTCCATCTCAAAGCCCTGGTGTAAAAATATATATCTACGTTTTTCTTACTGTAATATCATTAATAGTATGTTTTTGAATTTATCGCGGGCAGAGCTGAAGAAAACAGCTAGTGTATTATTAAAGACATCACGCTATGAGCCAAGAGGATCAATGCAGTATCCATAGTCAAAGTCAAGCCCATTTACATCTTTAATTTTGTTGCATAAATCACAGTTGGGCGTAACAGGAAGCAAACTTTGCCGACATAAATGTCCTGAACGAAGTCTTAGTGCTAATTTTAATTTTGACTGCCTTGGTGGTCCAGTGGCCGCAGTATGCGCCTGCTGTGCACGAGGTTGTGGGTTCGATTCCCATACAGGACAAAACTTTGTGTGACCCACAATGAGTTGTTCTGAGTCTGGGTGTAATTTGTGTCCGTTAATTGTATGTTTGTAAAGTGTTTATGACACAGAGCTTGTTCTCTAGTGCGGGAGTTGCCTTTTAAAAGAAGAAGAAGATATTAATAGTCAATTTCTTGAAAAACCCAATATCAATTATTGTCCCGACCCGGGAATCGAACCAGCAGGAGTATTCCGTAAGTGCAAAAACCGAGCCACCGCAAAAACCGAGGAAAATCTGGCTGTCAAATTTAAAATCGGTATACTGTAAGAGCCTTTTTGACGTTTAGTCAATAGATTGTGCCGTCACCGAGCAATCACAACTGTCAGTTTGCGATCACAACTGTCAGTTTGCCATCGCTGTTTCTTAGAGAATCAGCCGGCCGGTCAGCAGTCACACACATCGGCCAATGAGCCACCGGGGTAGTAAACACAGTTCAAATACCACACAAACAGAGTCACGGGTACATAAAGTACATAAAATAACTTACTCATAAAATTTCAACATATGTTACAACCTCGACTCGATGTTTAACGGTCGTGACCTTAGGGTACCAGCAGAGAAAGGTTATTATTAGGTTTTTAACCGATTGCGACATACAATTTACAATTTTTAACTAGCTATTTCTCGTGGTTTTGTCCACGTTTTTTTTACACACAAAATAGTTATATTTTATTTTTTCATTTAATTTATTTCTTCTTTAAAAGACAACCCCCGCACTAGAGAACAAGCTCTGTGTCGCGAGGGACTTTACAGACATACAATCAACGGACACAAATTACACCCAGACTCAGAACAACTCTTTGTGGGTCACACAAAGTTTTGTCCATGTGTGGGAATAAACCCACAACCTCGTGCACAGCAAGCGCATACTGCACCAACTGGACCACCGAGGCAGTCAAATTCCTCACATCGCATCCCTAAATGAGCGCTGGTGACCTGTACTCAACTATCATCTATCGGATCTGAGGTTGTGGGTTCGATTCCCACCCGGGACAAATCTTTGTGTGATAAGCATAAATGTTTGTTCTGTGTCTGGGTGTAATTTATCTATAATATGTATGTAGTTAGAAATATATAAGTATGTATAACAGTTGTCTGGTTACCATAGTACAGGCTCTGCCTAGTTTGGGATCAGATAGCGATGTGTGAGTTGTCCCGAAAATATTATTATTATTATCTCCATCCATAAACGTCCCACTGCTGGGCACGGGTCTTCTCCATACACTTGGAGGGATATTAGCCTACTACAGCACGCTGGCCAGATGGATTGGTATACGGTTTTATTTCGAGTTTTCCTTCTTTTGCAGTGGATATTGTCTGCCTGACTTAATCCTTTAGTCGACTCTTACGACACCCTCGAGATGGAAAGGGGTGGTGACATTTTGTATTCTTAATTCGTCACCACACTGATAGTACTCGACTACTCACACACAATAACACAACTACACCGCTGTGTGTTGTTATTTGGCTGTGGTCTTCTGTAAGATGGAGAGGTTACTCACATATATGGTGCCATCTCTTAAATATAATTAAGAGAGGTAGGGCACCATACTAGCGAGCAAGCCCGACTGGGGAACGACCTCCACCTTACAGAAGACCACAGCCAAATAACTACACACAGTGGTGTAGTTGTGTTCCTGTGTGTGAGTACAGGTCTCCAGCGCTCATTTAGGGATGCGTTTTGAAAGAAACGTATGCCTATCCCAGGGATACTCCCACCATAAAGCCCTGGAGTAAAAAAAAATGGGGTTGGCAACACGCAAGTGATACTTTTGGTATTACAAGCGTCCATAGGCTACGGTAACTGCTTAACATCAGGCGGGCCGTATGCTTGTTTGCCACCTAAGTAGTATAAAAAAATATATATATATAATAAATTACGTTAATTATGATGTAAAAGTTAGTTATTACAAAGTTTTAATTGTAAGTAAGTATATATTAGTTAACTGTCATGCACTGTTTCCTTTCAGTTAGTTATAATTATTTATTACAAGCGCGTTTTGTGCAGATTTAATTGAGATTCTCATTTAACAATACCATCGAAATTTCCGGATTGATACGATTTTTTGAGCAAAAAAACATTTCCCAGAGTAACACATGCCAAAGTACTACTATTTTCGGCAATTTATTGTAAAATAATTACATGGCAATGTTTCATTTTACCAAGTATTATTGATTGTTAGTTACAAAATACTTCAAAACTAATGTTAGTAGTAAAAATAAAATAATATGCTCTTCCCAAAATATTACATATCATCAAGAGTCTAAATTCACTGAATTATACAAATCAATTCCGCCGGCTGTTTCTCTAAGAATCAGCGATGGCAAACTGACAGTTGTGATCGCAAAATTGACAGTTGTGATTGCTCGGTGATGGCACAATCTATTGACTAAACGTCAAAAAGGGCTCTTACGGAATACCGATTTTCTATCTGACAGCCAGATTTTGCTCGGTTTTTGCGGTGGCTCGGTTTTTGCTCTTACGGAATAGCCCTGCCGGTGTTCGGGTCACAGTTCTAACCTAACCTAACCCACTTTTTTTTTGGAACATAATCTTTTACAAAATAAAGCATTTGCTTAATGTATATTTGACTTAATAAAACTTGAGCAAGTAAAAAAATTGCCAAATTAATATTTGACCAAGTGATTAAAATGCGAAATAATAAATTTGTTAAAGATTCTTTTGGGAAATGAAAATAGTGCGATAAGTTTTATGGGAAGTAAAATTTGACGAAAAATATTTCGCCAAACGGAAGGATACCAAAATGTCCACTATTGTTTTTTTTTTTTTTTTCTTAGGAAATCCAACAGCTAAAATAACAAAGTATATATAATAAGGTATGCGTTTTGAAATACATAAAAACACAGAGGGCCATTATTATGTCTTCATAATTAGATGTAGCGTAAATCTAAGAAATTATATCAGTCTTAACACTCGTAATAAAGGAAATTACATTTTTTTTAATGAAAAACTTTAAAAATCTAATATATAAAATTCTTGTGTCACAGTTTTCGTTGCCTCCTCCGAAACGGCTTGACCGATTTTGATGAAATTTTTTGTACTTATCCGGTATCTATGATAATCGGCCAACATCTATTTTTCATCCCCCTAAATGTTAGGGATAGTCCACCCCTAATTTTTTTTTTTTTTTTAGACAATTTTTATTGTTTTTATTTTTTTGTGATTCAGCATTAAAAATACATACAACCCTTAATTTTCACCCCCTATATATTAGTAGCAAAACAACGTTTGCTGGGTCAGCTAGTACTATATGTATGTCATGTATAAGAAGAACTAAAACTTAATAATAAACTAAGTTTCTCCCGTGTATTTTTCAAAAAATATAAATTTCATAGTCTATCTTTGCCAAGACGAGACAACGAAAGCGCAGGGCATTACCTACCTCTTATTATTAATTTTATTTATATGTATATATATATTTTTTTATTCCACTTGGGTGGCAAACAAGCATACGGCCAGCCTGATGTTAAGCAGTTACCGTAGCCTATGGACGCTTGCAATACCAGAGGCATGGGGTCTCATCAGGAACAAATCAAAATTAGTACGAATAAATACCAATAGATGGAGTTACATATATCGATTTGTTATTTACGTTTATGTAAAATTCAAACCTGGAAGAAATATAGCCTGAAACATATACGTACATATTTTAAGAAATCCTACTAGCATAGGAAAATGAAATAAAGGGCTCATAAAACAAAATTACAATTATATATTTACAAATTTCAATAATGTCGCCGTAGTCCTGGCGGCAGTATTTTGTACTACTAAGAAGTTGAAACTTGCGAGTGACTTGTGAGTAATGGCGCTGGCGCTGTATGCATTTTCAGATTTTTATAAATTAAAATACCTACCTGGTTTTGAAGTTTAATGTTGGGTCATACTACTTACTCGTAGGTATAAAAATATATAAAGCTTTGTGAAACAGTGACTTATGTTAAAAATAAATAATACGGGCATATGTTTTTTTCTCTCAACAAAAAACTTTAAAAATGTTTTACGTTATCAAAGTTATCAACAAAAATATTGCATCCAAGATATATAAAATATTTTAAAAACTAAACAAAAACTAAATACAAAAAGTGTATTCGAGGTTGGGATTCGAACCCGGTTCGGCCGGTTCTACGGCCGGTACGGTGCAGCGGTGCTAGGGTATCGTACTGTGGGAAAATTACCTATTTGTGAATTCAGACTGATACTAAATAATTACTGTTTTACTATATTTTTACAAATAATTCAAAAAAATATTATCTGATATAAAAACCATCTACAAAAAACAAATTTCAAAAAGTGGACATGAATCTGGGATTCGAACCCAGTACCATCGGACTGTTGGACTAATACCAAAGAATGCTATAATTTACTCCATCCATTAATGACATCGACTGGCCTGTTGTACTAGTGGCACAGATTACTAAAGAGTTACTACGTAACTAGTGGTTAGTGAATCTAATCCATGAGGGTTCGATTCCCATTCAGGACCAATCTTAGTGTGATATGCTCTGTCTGTCGTCTGATTACCATACAGGCTGTGCCAAGTTTGGATTTAGATTTAGAGTTGTCACAAAATATTATAATTAACCTAATTTGACTAAGACAGAAACAATTCAAACAGACCCTTATCACTTCAAACAGATTATTTGTTTATTTGCACTGATAAATTAATTGCTTAGTATAGTTTCACGAATATTCTTTTTAATAAATCAATTTATATTATAGGTATACCTAATATAAGCCATCAACAAAAAAATAAACTTAGGTTAATAGGTATATTAACATTTTAATATACCTAAACGGGAAAAAATTGTTTAGCCCGGGCGAAACCGGGGCGGAGCGCTAGTTAAATACGGAAGCAAACAATCAAAATAAGTATATTTCGTAAAGCGCGTGACCTTGAGCGAGCAAAACGTGGCCCGAGCCCGAGACAATGAGTGATACCTACCCTTTATGGTCGGTAGATCTATGTGAGTGATGAAGTAGGTGCCTACTATATCTTGTGAAAAATATAATTTTAAATAAAGTGTCGCCATCTGTTGATTTTATGTGTATGCACGTAATCTGTTGGATACAGACATGTACAGATAGATAGATACTTAAAATTTAGCCCGAAGGTTAGCCCGAGTTAGCGGGGAACCATTTCTTTGTATGGGATGGGGTATCTGTACTAGTATTATATTATCTGTGCCAGAGGTATAACTTGCGTGTTGCCGACCCTTTTTACACCAGGACTTTAAAATGGAGTATCCCTGGGATAGGAAAACGTTATTTTCAAAACGCATCCCTTAATGAGCGCTGGATACCTGTACTCATACACAGATTCAGATTATTTAAAGGTTTGACATCTCGTGAGTGCAAAACCTGGAATTGCAAGCGTTCACAGGCTACGGTAACTGCTTACCGTCAAGCAGGCCGTATGCTATTTTGCCTCCTTGGTAATATAAAAAAGTTACTGTGTGTTATATCTTTATATATAAAAAAAAATACACACGAATTGATAACCTCCTAGTTTTTAAAGTCGGTTAAAAATGTATCCCTTTTTCCCCTTGCAACGGCATCACGCGTGTACGGCTGGACCGATTTCAGTAATTATTTTTTTGTTGTGTTTGTTATTGTCAGGAGAAGGTTCTTATGTTAAAAAATGCGCTGAAAATAGTTTAACCCGGACGAAGTCGGGGCGGACCGCTAGTAAAGTTAAAAAGAATATTAATTATTAAAAAAAATGTTTACATAACTTAGAAACATATTTTAGCATATTTTAATATTTTTTTATTTTGAAAAAAAAAATGTTTTTTTTTTGTCAGAGACCTTCACGGATGCGTGCACACTAATATTTATACGTAGTAGAATAATTAAAAATGTATCTAATCTATACTAATATTATAAAGCTGAAGAGTTTGTTTGTTTGGTTGAACGCGCTAATCTCAGAAAGTACTGGTTCGATTTGAAAAATCTTTTTTTGTTGAATAGTGCATTTATCCAGAAAGGCTATAGGCTATATAACATCACGCTATGATCGATAGGAGCGGAGCAGTCGTGAGATATGTAGCAAAATCGGGGAAAATATTCCAAATTACCACGCGGACGAAGTCGTGGGCGACCGGGGCGACCTCTAGTCTATTCTTAAAATGACAACTCCCGCACTAGGGAACAAGCTCTGTGTTGCGGGGGACTTTACAAACATACAATTTACGGACACAAATTACACTCAGACTCGAAACAAACATTTATTATGGATCACATAAATTTTTGTCACGGGTCGGAATCGAACCCACGACCTCCAGCTTAGCAGTCAGGGTCACTAACCACTAGACCAACAGGCCAGTGTTGTGGGTTCAATCCTTATTAAGACAAAAAAAGTGAAAGAATCTTTTTGAATTTCTTGACAAAAAAATGCAATTATTTTATAACGACCCGGGTATTGAACCCGGGACCTTATAAAAGAAGTCTTACTCAACAACCACTAACTAGACCATCAAAGCAGGAACCAATTCAAACTGTATGTTTGTTTGTCACTTTATTAGGAAAAACCCCAGAAACTGCTTGACCCAGAAATATGCTGCATTTCTGCACAAATGCAAATAATTCTCTAATAGTTATAAAATCGTACGATATCGCGATTTGTTTGTATTAAATGCATAATAATTATATAAGCGACCAATCCTCGGATTATTATACAGAGACTGGGGTCATGAGATTACATAAATTACATTTATTTTGCTGTAAATTAAAAAATAACAATGGTGTGTTCTAATAAACTAGCGGCCCGTCCCGGTTTCGCACGGGATTTAGTAAGGATCCCTAATCTTTTCTAGCAATAAATATAGCCTATATCACTCAGGGTGAATGTAGCTTTACAATGGTGAAAGAATTTTTGAAATCGGCTCAGTAGTTTTTGAGTTTATTCATTACAAACATACACACAAAAATTGTCCGTGTGGTGACGGATTAAGAATACAAATGTCACCACCCCTTCCATCCCAAGGGTGTCGTAAGAGTCGACTAAGGGAGTAAGTGCTATCCACCGCAAGAGAAGGAAAACTCGAAACAAAATCCTATACCAACCCGTCTAGCCAGCGTGGTATATCCCTAGGCTAGTATCCCTCTGTTTGGAGGAGACCCACATATTGCCTTATTCTTTAATAGCAATATGTAAATTGAAGCAGACTTTAACACCATACTTTTTTTTTTTCTCGCACGACCAGTAATAAGTACGATTACCTTATTTTATCAATATAGTTAGTATCGTGTTTTGTCTGCATCAGCTTGCATGCTATCATACTTGTATTTTACAAAAGATTGTAACTATCTGACGATTAAAAAGAGTGGCCTGAGTTTCTTGCTAGTTCTTCTCAAGGCTCCACGTCAGCGAACTAGCCGTAGGAAAATTTTGCTGACATCATCTTTCTGGTTTATTCATAATTTATGACCTTCATAAGTGTTACCTTGTAACCTAAATGAATTTTGAGTTAGAGTTTGACCCGTGCCCAGCAGTGGGACGTTTATGGGTTGAGACGTACGTACACAAAAATACAAATCTTTCTTCTTTATAATATTTTTATAGATAATAGCAACCCATCTATGTCCCACTGCTGCACGGGTCTCCTCTCCTCTATCAAGAGAGAGAGAGGGTTTAGGCATTAATTCACACACGCTGGCCTAATGTGGATTGGTGAATTAGACATGTCTTTTGAATTTCTATTAAGACATGTGGGTTTCCTTCTCCTCCTTCGATCCCGAGTGGCAGTACCGATGTGAATTTTACTTTGTGGAGTTTATAATTATATATGTACTTATTAAATGATTAGCCATCTGCTTACGGCGAAGTAAAACATCGTGAAGAAACCCACATGTCTTAGTAGGAATTCTCGCATTAGGCCAGCGTGTGTGAATGATGTCCTGTAATTTAACCCTGTCTCTCTCTTGATAGAGGAGAGGAATATCCTTACTAATATTATAAATGTGAAAGTTCGTATAAGAATGGATGGATAGATATTTGTTACTCTTTCACGAAAAAACTACCAAACGGATATGTATGAAAATTGGCACAGAGATAGATTATGGTCTGGAATAACACATAGGCTACCTACTTTTTGCAGCCATAACCGACATCTACGTGGGCGGAGCCGCGGGCAACAACTAGTATATACATATATGGGTTGCTATTATTATTATTTTAGAATAGAATAGAATATTTTACCTCAGTACTTCGTCAATTATATACCGATATTTCGTTTTTATAAAAGAAAAGACAACTCCCGCATTTGAGAACAAGCTCTGTGTCACGGGGGACTTTACAAACATACAATTATCGGACACAAATAACACCCAGACACAGAACAACACAAAGTTATGTCCAGTGTGGGAATCAAACCCACAACCGTGCACAGCAGGCGCATACTACGGCCACTGGACCACCAAGGCAGTCAAAAATAAAAATATATCCTTTCGAATAAAAAATATAAAAGTTTTTATAAAAGTTGATCACGTTAGTGACCCTGACTGCTAAGCCAGAGGTCGTTGGTTCGATTCCCACACGGGACAATAAATTGTGTGATCCATTAATAGTCGTCTCGAGTCTGGGTGTACATTGTGTCGGATCATGACAGTGAGGGAACAAAGAGTGCAGTTGTGTTTGCGCACACACTTGTATACTATAATATCTCACACTCAGATGGCTAGTCTCTATTATTCTTAATAACAATATTATATAATACAAGTAATTTAAAACTAAAACTATATTTACACTGGAGAAAAGTGATGACCCATCTGCTGACTGACCGCGGCATCACAGCTTAACTTTGCAGATTTCGGGACAATCCCACCCACATGCCCACCGCTGTGACTCCTAGTAACCAACTGATACACCGAGCTTTGACACTCGTGCGTCCCTTGGACGACTAAAGCTACTGTCTTGGACCCCGCAACGCATTTAATCAGAAGTAAATAGGAGGAGTTGGAAAGCAAAGTTTCCACTTCCCTCCATAGCAAAGCGGGAGACAAAACAAATCTGTATAACCTATAAAAAGGAGCACCACGGAGGACCTTAAACTACGAGACCTATGTGAGCTAAGTTTGATTGTTATAATAAGGCTATATATTTGACTGCACGGTTCAGTGGTTTAAGTGGTTACCTCGCCATTTACTACTGCGCGGCGTTGTGGGTTCGGTCCTTACGGGACCAAAATTTGTGTGATCCATAATTGATTGTCCCGAGTCTGGGTGAGCTTTGTGTCCGTTAATTGTATGTTTGTAAAGTCTCCCGCGAGACGGGGCTTGTTCTTTAGTGCGGGAGTTGTCTTATAAGAAAAAAAAAAAGTATGGCAAAAACGTTTAAACGCACGGAAATTCCCTACAGATGAGACTAAATCCCCATTCTAGACCACAGATCTATCAATTCGCGCGACAACTTTTTTTTTAACGACAACTCTCGCACTAATGAACATGATCTGTGTCGCGGGGGACTTTACAAACATACAATTAATAGACACAAATTACACCCAGACCCAGAACAACTCTTTGAGGGTCACACAAAGTTTTGTCCTGTGTGGGAATCGAATCCACAACCTCGTGCACAGCAGGCGCATACTGCGGCCACTGGACCACCAAGGCAGTCAAAATATGTACAGCAGAAACGTTTAAACGCACGGAAATTCCCTACAGACGAGACTAAATCCCCATAGTAGACCGCAGATTTATCGAGTCGCGCAAAAAGTACCTATAAACATTCTAAGTATAGGCTCCTATTGCATGACATTTCTATATAATCAGTTCAAAATTATGCCGAGCGTGTGCCCTATACAATAGACTTAAACGCGCGATTGACCAACTATATGGTAGAAAATATTATTGCATTCTCGACAACGAAGCCTTATATGAAACACTTGGCTTACTGCCAAGCCTCTTAGCGGTAAAGCGTTAATATATAGACTAACGTTTATAAAGAAAGTTCGATTTTTATAAATAAATTTGTGGTATTTATTTTATTTTATCAAAAATAAAAGGTGTTTTGAAATGTGTTAATTTTTTATTTTGTCTCATATCACGTTTATGGTTACTGCTCAGCTTTTAAAAGTCATAGCGTGATATTAAATGGTTTATAATATTCCTCAATTAATGGGCTATAAAGTGCAAAAAGAATTTTTCAAATCGGACCGATAGATCTTAAGATATCGGCATTCAAACAAGTGTTATAAATTGACCTATTTATTTTATTTTATCAAAAAATTGGCTTTTTTTTAAGCCAATTATTTGAAATTATAAATTCAGGTCGTCGAACTCTTGTAGATCAATAGAACAAATAATAAATATTGCATAATTATAATGACATTATGTCTACAAATTACCATACTTATTAACATTATTACATTATAATATAATGCATTTAAGTATCTGATTCTACAAGACTGTTATTTAGAAAAAAGTAGGTTATACTATCGCAATGTATACCTATTATCTAACTGTCAAATTGGGCAATATATTAACTTAGTTCAACACATACCTACATACACAAAAAGGCAAGCAGATTTGCCCGCCAACTTTCACAAAACAAACCCATAAAAAAAAGAAAATACTCACTTGAGAAATAAAAAGGTTTTATTCACAACACTTTTTTTCACAACACTCAAAACTTTTTTAATTAAAAATTTGGGACACAGTTTTTTTAGATGGAAAGCCCGTCGGTCTCCATGGCATACCGTTGACTATCGTAACCACCAAAATATAAGGCCAAAATGCTACTTATGCAATACTATTTATTACTTTGGATTACATAAAAACTGCCGTCGGCGTCGGCGCAACTACTTTATTATGCAAAGAGCACGATTTTTTGGGTTATCATAAGAATCCTTCCACACAGTAATTTGTATCTAAATATGCAATACAATAAACAAAAAATAAAATAAACAATTGATTAATAAAAAAAACTGGCACAAAATAAAATAAACAAATATATTTTTTGTAATTTTTAAATTTAAAATTCGAATTTTGTTGCAATTTTAATTGTGTGGGGATTTTTCTTTAATTTATTTATTTTTATTAGCTTTTTTATTTTGATTTAACAGACGTAGGTCGTAATCGAAAGTATGGATCAATATGAATGGCGGCTGAGTCTCGGTTGTAGTAATTCAGTTGTTTGACTATCCCCTCTTCGAAGAAAGTGGGGGCATGACCACGACATGACATGACGTAGTAAGACAGTGATGACAAAAAACCGCTGACTTGTCTATTCTACAGAATTTAATTTAGCAAGGTCGTACGTTTTGATGTGCGGTTGAAAGGAGGTCGCGTGAAGTGCGCGGTTAAGCGTCACAGCGCGAGGTTTGGATATGGATGGGTTTGAATTACACGAATGTTTTTTTTTTATATTCATTACAGTGGATAACAAGATTGTTGAGCTTGTCTTATAAATAAAATTCCCGTGTCACGGTGTATGTAATTAAACTCCTCCGAAATGGCTCGACAGATTTTCGTGAAATTCTGTGTGCATATCGGTTAGGTCTGCTAATCGGACAACATCTATTTTCCATCCCCCTAAATGTTAAGGTAGTCCACCCCAAATTTTTATTTTTAGACAATATTTTTGTTTTTATTTTTTTATGTTTTAGCCTTAATAAATACATACAACCCTTAATTTTCACCCCGCTACGATCAACCCAATATTACTATTTTAGCAGCAAAACAACGTTTGCTGGGTCAGCTAGTAATTTATAAAAATATGTTTTTATAGGGATACTAGCTGACCCAGCAAACTTTGTTTTGCTACTAAAATACTAATATCGCTATTAAAAAAATGAGATTGATCATAGAGGGGTGAAAATTAAGGGTTGTATGTATTTTTGTATGCTATACCATAAAAAAAAAACAATAAATGTTATCTAAAAAATTAAATAAAAAATTTAGGGGTTGACCACCCTTATCATTTAGGGGGATGAAAAATAGATGTTGTCCGATTTTCAGACCTACCCAATATGCACATAAAATTTAACGAAAATCGGTCGAGCCGTTTCAGAGGAGTTCAAAGTTGAACACTATGACACGAGAATTTTATATGACATGTATATTAGACATTTGATTCACCAACCCGCATTGGACCAGTGTGTGTGGGTAAAGGCCTAAATTCTCTGCTCTTTGCTCTCTTGATAGAGAAGAGCCTCGTGCCCAACTGTGGGACATATATGTGTTGCTATTATTATAATATTTTCATTTATAAAAAAAATAGAAAAACTTTAAACCGACTTCAATATTAGCATTTTGAAATCTGTGACTTCAATCTGTATTCAGTTATTTATAGTTTTTTGAAGTCGGTTTAATTTTTTTCTAAAAAAAAATCCATAACAGTTGAGGGTCGCCCTCAATTTCCCTGGGATTCCATCATCAGATCCTGACTTGGTGCCAATGGCACCACCTAAGGATTATTTTGAGAATCGGTCCACAAATAGGGTAGAAATCGGTGAACATACATAAAAAAAATACAAACTGTTGAACATAGAACCTCCTCCTTTTTTGAAGTCGGTTAAAAAAGACTGCCTCACTAGGGAACAAGTCCTGTAGCGCGAGGGACTTTACAAACATACAAGACTACACGTCTAGTCTAGTGGTTAAAATGATCACGCTACTACAAGTGGTGTGGGTTCGATTCTCAAACGAGACAATTATCAACTCTCAACTGCCTTGGTGGTCCAGTGGCCGCAGTATGCGCCCGCTGTGCACGAGGTTGTGGGTTCGATTCCCACACAGGACCAAACTTTGTGTCAATCAATCAATCAATCAGCCTATCCCAGTCCATAAACTACAGTAACTGCTTACCATCAGGCGGGCCGTATGCTTGTTTCTCTCACGCAACCCATAAACGTCCCACTGCTGGGCACGGGTCTCCTCCATGCACTTGGAGGGATATTAGCCTACTATACCACGCTGGCCAGACGGGTTAGTATGCAAGAGAGGGAAAACTCAAACACATCCCTGTTTGAGTTTTCCCTCTCTTGCAGTAGATATTGTCTGCCTGACTTACTCCCTTAGTCGACTCTTACGACACCCTCAGGATAGAACGGGGTGGTGATTGTACATTTGTATTCTTAATCCGTCACCACATGGACGATTGTTTACCACCTAACTAATTGGTTCTTATTCCAAAGTTTTTGCATTTTAAAACTCGGCACATTAATCAAAATGTTATAGTTATTATAACTCAGGTTATTTTCGTAATAAATATTAATTTAATAAAACAGAGATGCCAAATGATTTGTGCAATGTAGCGTCATAAGATACACAAACATGGCCGCCCGCGTTTCGGTTCTTGTAATCCACAGATAATATATCGCAAGTTTATTTTGCAAAAATAAAATAGTTAAGTACACTAAGTTTCTTGCAAATATAAGTTATGTTAATCTGTAAGCTGCCTGAACCAATACATTTCATATTTTATTATAACAACTGTCAAGTAGCCAATTTTTTGACTGCCTCGGTGGTCCAGTGGTCGCAGTATAGGACTGCTGTGCACGAGGTTGTGGGTTCGATTCCCACACAGGACAAAACTTTGTGTGACCCACAAAGAATTGTTCTGAGTCTAGGTGTAATTTGTGTCCGTTAATTATATGTTTGTATAGTCCCCCGCGACACAGAGCTTGTTCTCTAGTGCGGGAGTTGTCTTTTTTTTAAATCAAAAAATCAAATCAAAATATTACAAAAAAAACTTAGTACCACTTTACCTGGATATCGAATCTGGGACATCACTGCGGCTATCATACACACCACTGAGACACTCAATAATTGTTTGTTAAACAAATATTGTTATTAAAAAACAATAACTATACGAATTGTTTATATTTATATATATAACACATTCATTTTCTATAGGCTTACTAACCGTGTATATTATAACAATAAATAACATATATACAATACACAATAACATTTAATAACATTTTAAAATGTTATTCTGAGTAAACATTTATTTCATTTATTTACATGAATACTTAAATAAAAGTAACTTATCCTAAACTACCTACTTACAAACAATCAGATAGGTAATCCTTACTAATATTATAAATGTGAAAGTTTGTAAGAATGGATGGATGGATGGATGGATGTTTGTTACTCTATCACGTAAAAACTACTGACTAAAATAAAATGTATGGAATTTGACGTGAGTCTACGATTTAATGTCGTAAACTTACGTCAAATCCCATACATTTTCTTTTTTGACTTTTCGATTCGACTATCGCTAATGCCACTTGTCTAGAGGCTCTGAACGGATCTGGATGAAATTGGCACAGAGATAGATTATGTTCTGAAATAACACATAGGCTACTTTATGCAGCGATAACCGACATCCATGCGGGCGGAGCCTTGGTCAACAGCTAGTCTTATATATAAAAATGAATCCCTATTTCCCTTTGTCACGGCATCACGCGTGAACGGCTGAACCGAATTCGCTAATTCTTTTTTTGTTTTGTTTGTTATTGTCAGGAGAAGGTTCTTATGTAAAAAAAAGTTGCGTAGCTTTCTAATGGTGAAAGAATTTTTAAAAATGGGTCAAGTAGTTCAAGCTCTTAATAATATTAGTTTAGATACTTACATTGTTTTATTTTCTCTTTATGCTAATAGAGGGAGAGCCAGCCACGTATATTCTTTTGTCATTTTATAAACAAACACCCCGGCTGCAGAGGGTTGCCTAAAGAGCCTTTTATTATTCTGCAGGATTATAAGAGTTAGTTTGTGAATTTTTATAACTTATGAATTATGACAAAAAGTAAATTACGTATTTACTTTTGTAATGGGTTCCATGCCCATGAACAACAGAGCTTCTAGACAAGTGGCATAAACGGTAGTCGAATCGAAAAGTCAAAAAATAAAATGTATTGAATTTGACGTAAGTCTACGATATAATGTCGTAAACTTACGTCAAATCCCATACATTTGTTTTTTTGACTTTTTGATTCGACTATCGCTTATGCCACTTGTCTAGAGGGCAGGATAGATTTACACATAGATTTTCGTCATCCCATCAGCTTACACATTTCCTTCAGACCATGGAGCTGATGCCACAGTTATTACAACATAAGATTATAATGTAAGGTATATATTTACCACGGTTCGAAAACAATATTAATGACTAGCCCGCAGCTCCGCCCGCGTGGATGTCGGTTATCGCGATAAAAATATGCTATATGCTATTCTACACTATAATTTATCTTTGTGCCAAATTTCATCCAGATCCGTTCAGTAGTTTTTGCGTGTAAGAGTAACAAACATACATTCTTACAAACTTTCGCGTTTATAATATTAAAAACGCATCCCTAAATGAGCGCTGGAGATCCTTACTCACACACAGGAACACAACTACACCGCTGTGTGTATTTAATTGGTTGTGATCTTTTGTAAGTTGAAGGTCCTTCCCCAGTCGGGCTAGCTCGCTAGTATCCTTATCTTAAAAGATTAAACGCTTGCCCTTAAAAGAGCAATACTTCATCTTTGCAAGAAAAAACTCGGCCATTATCTTTTAAGTTATATAAGTGTACGTGTTAAGTAAACATAATTATATACATGAGTACAAAAGTTATTATGTTATTAAACAGAGTGTAACATGTTGTCACATTCCATAACTTAGGTTATTGCGCATGCGCATGGGGAAGGGAGGGGGTATTCCTCGAAGCGCACCCATTTTGAAACGCACCTAACGAAGCACACCTAAAGTATTCCTCGAAACGCACCATTTAGGTGTGCTCAGGAAATTATAGCGCACCTGAATGGTGCGTTTTGAGGAATACTTTAGGTGCGTTACGTTAGGTGCGCTTCGAGGAATACCCCGAAGGGAGAGGCTGGAGAAGCTACGTTTGCAACTTCATGGTTTCTTTTTTAGAGGGGTAGGACACCAAATTAAGGAGCGAGCCCGACTGGGGAAGCACCTTTGCAGCCAAAAAAAAGATGCCTATAAGTTACTGTACATATCAGAGATTCTAGATAATTTGAGACAAGCTAGGAATCTATCTAGTTTCGATATATCTAAGTGTTTTTGGCAAACTATGATAAACGAGGAGGATCGTTTTAAAAAAGGTTTTTATGTTCCCACGCGTGGTATTTTTCAATTTGAGTCTTTGTCAATGTCAAACTCATTTATTCATTTAGTATTTGGTCTAAATGAATAAATGAGTTTGACATTGACAAAGACTCAAATTGAAAAATACCACGCGTGGGAACATAAAAACCTTTTTTAAAACGATCCTCCTCGTTTATCATAGTTTGCCAAAAACACTTAGATATATCGAAACTTTTACCTATGAACGTCATTAAAACCAAATGCCAGCATACTTTTTTCCTAAGGCCAATTCGCTGTCTAGGGGTAGGTAGGGCTTCGAGAAGAATTGGCAAGAAATTCGGGCAACTTTTTTTAATCGCCAGAGTAAAACATTTACAATTTGGTATAAGTTACAATATTAGTGGTAACAAAAAGGGATGGAAAGACAGAAACCAATATACCATGAGAATGAAATTTAGATAAATATTAAATGAATAAGGAAACAATATAATTAAAAAAATGAATTTAGCTTTCCACTGTATGGTAATAAGGGCTCGTTTCTTTTTGTAAGTTTAAGATAGGGTTTGGGTTGACAAATACATCAGCGGCGTTTGGCAGACATTTTATTCTACAGCAGAACTCGTTCCGAGTTTGATAATAGGGTAATCATCATCATCATCTCAACCCATAAACGTCCCACTGCTGGGCACGGGTCTCCTCCATAAATTTGGAGGGATATTAGCCTACTATACCACGCTGGCCAGACGGGTTGGTTTGGTTGCTTGGTTTCGAGCTTTCCCTCTCTTGCAGTGGATATTGTCTGCCTTACCTCCTTAGTTGACTCTTACGACACCCACGGGATAGAATGGGGTGGAGACATTTGTATTCTTAATCCGTCACCACGCGGACTAATAATAATAATATATTTATCAAGAGAGGTAGGGCACCATACTAGCGAGCAAGCCCGACTGGGGAAGGACCTCCACCCTACAGAAGACCACAGCCAAATGACTACACACAGCGGTGTAGTTGTGTTCCTGTGTGTGAGTACTGGTCTCCAGCGCTCATTTAGGAATGCGCTTTGAAAGAAACGTATTCCTATCCCAGGGTTACTTCCATCTTAAAGTCCTGGTGTAAAAAAAATGGGTTGGCAACACGCAAGTGATACCTCTGGTAATGCAAGCGTCTATAGGCTACGGATACTGCTTAACATCAGGCGGGCCGTATGCTTGTTTGCCACCCAAGTAGTATAAAAAAAAATATATATATATTAATTCTCTCAAAAAGGTTAGTACATATGTATTGTTTAATAAAGGTTAGTACATAAGTAGGGTATTCTGCTTTGTCGACGATATCATTTGTATATCGAATTCCTTCGAGTATCATATATATTTATCTTTTAAGACCGTGCCATGAATAATCCTTTATGATTTCTATGGACACTCTTGCATACAGGAAAACTAAAATACTAAACTAACTAATAAACTAGTTTAAATATTAACAGACTAATAATGACGGTAGTTCTTAAATAAATACATTAGGGATTCCCCTTTTGGAGACTATAATACAAGAAACAGGTCATTTTAAGAGAGGTAGGGCACCATACTAGCGAGCAAACCTGACTGGGGAAGGAACTCCACCTTAAGAATTTTTTTTTATCGGGAATACGGTAAATATACGTGCAGCCTATTCAGTAATATTTTCTCTAGTAGTTTACCCAATACACAGAGAAGGCTTATTGGTCTGTACGACCTGGCTTCATGGGGTGGTTTCCCTGGTTTGGGTATCATTTTAACCTGCGCTATTTTCCATTGGACGGGGTAGATATGAAGTCTTAGGCAAGCATTGAAAGTCATACCACCTCACCAATTTGGCTTCCGAGAGAAGCATGGAACTATTGAACAGGTCCATCGTATAACGGACACAATGAGTCGTACGCTGGAATGCAAACAATTCTGTTCTGCGGTATTTGTAGACATTAGCCAGGCTTTCGACAGGGTATGGCATGACGGGCTTTTGTTTAAAATTAAAGAACTGCTACCTCATTCTTTCTTCCCAATATTAAGATCTTACCTCTTCGAAAGATGTTTTGAGGTAAAATTCAACAACGAAACTGCTCCCTTAAAAGAAATTCTTTCAGGGGTACCTCAGGGAAGTATATTGGGCCCAATACTATACCTTCTGTATACTGCTGACCTGCCGACACAGGCCGATACTATAACCACCACATATGCAGATGACACAGCTGTACTCTCGGTCCATGAAAACCCAGCAATAGCTTCAGACAAACTACAAGCTCACGTCTATAAGATAGAAGAATGGCTAGACAAATGGCGCATTAGGGCAAATCAAAGCAAATCAGTCCATGTTACCTTCACCCTCAGAAAACCGACCTGTCCCGCCATAAAACTCTACAATGAAGACATTCCCCAAGCTGAAGACGCCAAATATCTTGGGATGCATCTTGATCGACGGCTAACCTGGAGAAAGCACATCTTGGCCAAACGAAAACAGCTTGATACAAAATTCAGATCAATGTACTGGCTAATAGGCCGCAAGTCAAGTCTGTCACCTGAAAGCAAAATTGCTATATACAAGACCATTCTGAAACCAATATGGACGTACGGAATTCAACTGTGGGGAACTACTAGCAATAGTAATATCGAAATTCTTGAAAGATTCCAAAGCAAAACACTTAGAGCCATGCTGAACATACCCTATTATCTGAGCAACAAATACATACATGAGGATCTTAATATCAGAACAGTCAAGGAAGAGACTGCAAAGCACAGTAGTTTTAAGGGTAAAAAGCGGTTTATCTCGATTTCCGGCAAAACTACAAGTCCTATGGAAAAAAGTTAAATGGCAAAGTTGTAGGTAATACAAAGATCTACAACTTTTGTATTCACACTTTTTTCACATAACCTCAAAATGTATGTGAAAAATTCAAATAAGTTTTTGGTTTTTTATTTTTATCTTTTTTTAACTTTATCTTTAACTTAATATCGAAAAAGCACCCTAATTTTCGACCGAAAAATCTCACTTCAAAATATCTGCTTTTTGAAAAAGTTTTTTGTACCTTGAAATCTCTTCTTTCTGATGTTGTAAAAAAAAAATACTATGGTAAATTTTCTCAGACAATGCAAAAAACCGAAAATATATTATTTACAACCAAATAATTTAATAAATTTAGTATTTAGAGCTCTACAATATTTTGAGAAAGTTGTAGAATCTTCTTTAAATTATTTGCGTAGATGCCTATTTATTGCTACTAGAGGACTAGTATTATATTATCTGTGCTAGAGGTCACTTAGTGATCGAAATTGGACCGCAATACTAAAAAATATAATAAAAAAGTGAGTACATTTTATTATTTAAAATAGCAATGAAAATAAAATTTACTAAACTATTTTTATTGATTTATATAATAATGTCCTCCTAACCGAATTTCGGTCACGGCGGCTAATCTCAACGGAGACTTGCTATCTGCGCGGGAGATATTATAGTGCACAAGTGTGTGCGCAAACACAAGTGCACTCTTTATTCCCTCACTCTCATAGTCCGATGGGACGGCAATTCCGACACGACCGGATAGAGATCAGGCGTAGGACCCACGGCTTTACGTGCTTTCCGAGGCACGGGGGTGTAAACAACACCAATTTCTAAACTCCGGGCATCTAATATGAATTTCTTAACAGAAAATACCAATATCGATTTTTGGCCCGACCCGGGAATCGAACCCGGGACCTCGTGATCAGCAGTCTCATACATCGACCACTGAGCCACGGAGGCAGTCAATGATTTATATATTGAGTCTGTGGTCAGACAGTTGCATTTTTTTTAAATAACAAAATATTCTTGAAGAAACCCATGCTATCACTGAGGTAAACATACATGCTATAGTCTCTCGAGAAAACCTCGGCAGAGAGCTCATTCCAAAACCTAATCTTACTTGGTAGGAACATCTTAAAAATGACATGCATTTTTTTTTAAACTACAATACAATAATAATAGCAACCCATATATTTCCCACTGCTGGGCACGGGTCTTCTCTCCTCTATCAAGAGAGAGAGAGGGTTTAGATCTTAATTCACACATTCACATTCAGGCTGGCCTAATACGGGTTGGTGAATCAGACATGTCTTTAGAATTTCTTCTAAGACATGTGGGTTTCCTCACGATGTTTTCCTTCACCGTTAGCAGATGATGAATCATTTGATTAGTACATATAAACTCCACAAAGTGAAATTCACATTGGTACTGCCACCCGGGATCGAACTCGCACCTCTTGCGTGCAAGTCGGTTACTTTCCCACTCGGCCACCACCGCTATATAAACGCTATATAAACTACAATAATAAACACAAATATATTTTTGTTCAGAATAAAAGACTTTTATGACTCACTTATGACATGATATCTCCCGCGCAGATGGCAGATCTCATGGAGATTATGCACCACGGCTGAAAATCGGCTAGGGGGACATTATCTATATAAAAATACTTGAAGAAAAAACTTTGGTCCCCTTTGGTTTTGAAGCATATAACGCGCACGGATGAGTGTCAGACTTGGCACAGATAGGACTGACAACTGCCAACGACTGATTAAATAAATAGTCTGGTCACTGGTTATCTGTATAGGAATGAAAGAAAGGCAAATAATACAAAAGAGTTGGCGCAACGCTGAAATTAAGTACAGAATTGTGAATAATTCTTTCTTCTAAATAATGTAATATTTAGAAGAAAGAAAGAAGAAGAAATAAAGAAGTGTAGCGTCATCTATCAGGCCAATAGAATAACGCTACAACAAGCAACGAAGTTCAACATAGTAAACACAGATGTCACTATATCCACAAACACGCAACCGCAGAACAAATGTTCGAGATGCTGAATCGCGATATCGAAATTTACACAGACACTCAGCATATATACAACGCCCAACAACTAACCGTTGGGCCGCGGCCCGCCAGACACAATCACCTGGCCTGGTCGGATTCGTTGGAGGTGTGTGACAGCCTCCACAGAAGTAATCTAATATTATAAAGCTAAAGAGTTTGTTCGTTTGGTTGAACGCGCTAATCTCAGAAAGCACTGATTCGATTTGAAAAAAAAATATTTGTTGAATAGTGCATTTATCCAGAAAGGCTATAGGCTATATAACATCGCGCTATGATCAATATGAGCGGTGGTAGTAGTGAGATATGTTGAAAAATCGGGAAAAATATTCCAAATGACCACGCGGATGAGGTCGCGGGCGACCCCTAGTTAAAATATAAAACGGTAATATTTTTAAGAAAGAAATACTGTACAATAACAGTATTTCTTTCTTAAAAATATTACCTTGCTATGCATACAAGAGCAAGCTTATAGGATGAGATGATGAGATGAGAACTGATTATAATAATATGCTATGACAACAAAAAGAACACTCAATAAGCTTCAAGCTGCAATATCGCCAACTCGGTATTGCAGCATTTTAATCTAATATATAAAATTCTCGTGTCACGGTGTACGTTATTGAACTCCTCTAAAACGGCTCGACCGATTTTCGTGAAATTTTGTGTGCATATTGGGTAGGTCTGAGAATCGGACAACATCTATTTTTCATCCCCCTAAATGTTACCCCTAATTTTTTAGACTTTTTTTTTGTTTTTAATGTTTTATAATTTAACATGAAAAATACATACAACCCTTAATTTTCCCTCCTCTATGATGAACCCCTATATTTTAGTCGCAAAACAACGTTTGCTGGGTCAGCTAGTCATATTATAAGTAATTAGCTAATATACCTAATATTACGAAAATAGACGAAATATTTTTACTACAAATTATACATTAAAAAAATATTATTTTTTTACTTTTTTCATAGCTTGGCATTTTTTTAAATGTATTTTTAATTTATTTAATGTATTTCGGAGATAACTTCCTATATATTGTAAATATTATGAAGAACAACATCCTACTCCTACTAATATTGTATACGCGAAAGTTTGTAAGTATGGATGGATGGATGTTTGTTACTTTTTCACGTAAAATCTACTGAACGCATATGGATGAAATTTGGCACAGAGATAGATGATGGTATGATTTTTATCGCGATACCCTCCATCCACGCTGGCGGAGCCGCGGGCCACAGCTAGTATTATAAAATTTTATTGTGATTTGGGCAGAAAGGTTCTAGAGTGGCGACCACGAACTGGAAGACGCAGCGTGCGCAGGCCTCCAACAAGGTGGATCGACGACCTGGTAAAGGTCGCGGGCAACCGATGGACAAGGTCAGCTCAGGACCGAACTATGTGGAGGACCTTAAAGGAGGCCTATGTCCAGCAGAGGACGTCTTATGGCTGAGATGAAACTAAACAGATTTTGCTAAAAAATAATTTAAATTAGTTATTAAAAACATCGTGAGGAAACCCGCAGTCTTGGAAGTAATTCTAAAGACATGCCTGATTCACCAACCCGCATTACGCCAGCGTGTGCGAATTAAGGCCTAAACTCTCTCTCTCTCTTTTTTTTTTTTTTTTTTTATTTATTTATTTATTCCATTAAAATTAACAGGTATACAATAAATTTACTCGCCAAACTGCTTGCGCAGTTTGTAGGCGAACGCTCACACTCAGTAATTTTAACAAGCATTGACCTGCCTTTATACATCTACTATACTTATCTATCTACATTATGTACTAATCTTAACCTAGCCAATCAATAAACTATTTTTAACACATTTTTTTCTTTTTACCTTTACTACAATTGTACCCAAACATTTCCTTAATTTTGCTTTTTAGTTTAATTTTACATTTTATTCTATTTTCATCCCTTAACAATTCATATTTATTATATAATTTTGGTACTAAATACTGTCTCGTTCTTTCACCATAATAATTATTTACCTTAGTATTCCATAGCTTTCCCTTTTTTACTGATCTGGCACTGTACTTATATATTTTCTTACTTTTAAATTCTTCTTTATAATAGGTCTCTAAAATTATCAAATACTTCACCTTAACTTCTATTGGCATTATTTGGCATTCCAAAAATAGTTGGTCATAATCACCCTTAAACTTATCTCTAGTTTTTTTGTTAACAATAATTTTCAAAAATTTTCTTTGTACTTTTTTAATATCATCTAAATATGTTTTAAATGTTAATCCATAGCAGCTCAACCCATAGCTTACTACTTACTATCTTGATAGAGGAGAGGAGACCCGTGCCGAGCAGTGGGACATATATGGGTTGCTATTATTATTATAAGCCTGTACTGTCCCACTGCAGGGCAAAGGCCTCCCCACTCTCCTTCCACTTCTCTCTGTCTAAAGCCGCTGAGGACCAGTCTTGGTTAAATGAATCCAACTTATCCCGCCATCTCCGCCTGGGTCTACCGCGATGTCGCTGGGCATTTAGAGGCACCCACTGGGTAATGAGTTTGGGCTATTGATCATCTGACATGCGGCAGATATGACCAGCCCAGTTCCATTTTAGCATGGCAATTTTCCTGGTGACGTCAGTGACTTTTGTGCTGGAACGGATTGATGTATTCCTAACTCGGTCTGTTAGTTTAATCCCCAGAATACTTCGTTCCATAGCTCTTTGACAAACCTCGAGCGTGGACCTCTGCTGAATTGTCAAAGACCTAAAGGTTATTATTATTAAAAAAGATAAATTGTTTGGTAATCAGCGCCTTAATAGGCTTCGGCTTCAATTTGAACTATGACGTTATCAGACACTTATAATTCCCTAATCGCTAAGCAGTCACGCTAATATGGCGGATGATCTTACTTATATGTAATAAGATATGATTTACGCGGGAAAATTCAATACCTATGACATTTTAAAATACATTATGTATTATTAGTTTAACAAAATAAACATATTAGAATGTCATTTGCAAATATTTATACATAATGGATGTTTACTGTGACTTATATTATTTATTCTTAATAATAAATATGCACAATTGTAGTTTTAGGAGTCCGTAATGTTGTCCCTTTTTGTACAAATCAATAATAATTATAATCATTTTATTATCGCGTCACATAACCGCGTAGATATATACCTAACAGACGAACGTACATCCTTACTAATATTATAAATGTGAAAGTTTGTAAGAATGGATGGATGGATGGATGTTTGTTACTCTATCACGTAAAAACTACTAAACGGATCTGAATGAAATTTGGCACAGAGATAGATTATGGTCTGGAATAACACATAGGCTACTTTTTGCAGCGATAACCGACATCTACGCGGGCGGAGCCGCGGGCAACAACTAGTATTAATATAATTCTGTGTTAGTATTAAAAACTATGTTAGTACACTTCGCTTGCACTATGTCGCAGTGCGTTCGTGTGGCACTTGTCCGCGGAAGCGACGGAACACTACACCTGTCGGCCAAAAACTCTTCCAAGACGAGGTTTGGGTTACTGTTGGTACTCGCACCACAAAAGCCCTAAAATTGACCAACAGCTGCAAATCAATAAACAAATCAATAATATCTAATGAATCACCTTCTGCCTATATCTGTTTGTTTTTTAAGTAAAAACTGCTTTAAGGGCGCTAAAGACCTTCAGTTTTAACTTTGCAAGTTAACTGTACAGTTAAATCGTTGGTCCCTAAAGCCTAACCCAGTCCAACTGTCTACTGCCTTGGAGGTCCACTGGCCGCAGTATGCGCCTGCTGTGCAAAACTTTGTGTAACCCACAAAGAGTCGTTCTGAGTCTGGGTGTAATTTGTGTCTGTTAATTGTATGTTTGTAAAGTCCCCCGCGACACAGAGCTTGGTCTCTAGTGCGGGAGTTGTCTTTTTAAGTTTTCTTTTTAATCTGTTTATTGTCTAAAGACGCTTGTAATACCAAAAGTATAACTTGCGTGTTCCCAACCCTTTTTTTTTTAAACCAGGGCTTTATGATGGTAGTATCCCTGGGATAGGAATACGTTTCTTTTAAAACGCATCCCTAAATGAGCGCTAGAGATCTGTACTCACAGGAACACAAGTAACACGACTACACCACTGTGTGTAGTTATTTGGCTGTGGTCTTCTGTAAGCCCAGCCGGGCTTGCTCGCTAGTATGGTCAGGCCTCCGTCACTCGCTCAAGGTTACGCGTTATGTGCCTACCGCTATGTAGCTCGTAACCGAGCCGATCGCCAGTGACGCGACACAGAGCGCACACAGCACGTTTCCCGCTCAAAACGCATACGATACTAACGATATTTACGTACACTACGTATATTAAGTTAATATTATTAAGTTTTGACTAATGACACGATGGTTAATTATTGTGAAGTCGTTGGATGTCATAGTCAAAAGAAAAATTAAAAAAAAATCTTTTTTCGTTGCCGAAAGATGAAGAAAGGTACGTTACGTTATTTGAAAGTAGGTACGCATTTCAGCTGGCTTCAGTTAGTAGTACCTAGTAATTTTAAAATGCATCTTGCGTGTAGGCACTCTTTCTTAAAAATCTACGAGAAAGTTAGAAAGACAACCCTGCCGCATTCGTGCGATGATGAGCTTGCACGTGAGTCGCACGGCGGGCAACATAATCTCGACTCTTTGTTCGCGTACTTATGGTACATTTCTTTTCGCTGCGAACAGCAGGTATTATTATTAAGATTTTGTAGGCTATTAAGGCGTAGGTATTTTCGGTTTTGTATGGGAGTGATGTATCTGTTACGTAGTAACTATTAAGTAATCTGTGGTATGGTTCCCTACCTCTCTTAAATCGTCATCGTCACAGGACGCTTTCCATATTTATAAATAATAATCTACTTAATATCTCGACGATACAATTTCCAAGTTACTTAGTTTATACCATACCATACTTTTTTTATTCTACTTAGGTGACAATAGCCATATAGAGGCGCTCATAGCCAGGTGCACTCGCTGTTCGGTTAACGATCAGCGGGTTAAGCTACCAAGGGCGCGGTAACCCTATAGATGGGTGACCGCATAGTGGTATTTCATCTGAGCGTCTCCGTGCTTCGGAGGGTACGTTAAAAGTCGGTCCCGACTGTTATCAGTCGTTAGATCACAACAGAGGCCTAAATATGGGCGATCTAAATAACTCTGTCACCAGGTTGGCACTAACCAAACGATAAGAAGAAGAATCAAACGTACGGCCCGCCTGATGATAATATTTTCATCATCACAACCCATAAATGTCCCACTAATGGGCTAGGGTCTCCTCCATACAATTGGAGGGATATTAGCCTACTATACCACGCTGGCTAGACGGGTTGGTATATAGGATTTTGTTACGAGTTTTCCCTCTCTTGCAGTGGATATTGTCTGCCTGACTTACTGCCTTAGTCGACTCTTACGACACCCTCGGGATGAAAAGGGGTGGTGACATTTGTATTCTTAATCCGTCACCACATGGAGAGTAATAAAATTTGAGTTAAAAAAAATTAAACATGGGAAAGGTTTTATTCAAAAGTTAGACTAAAGTTGATTGTACGGCTCCCGTATTAGAAATTACAAGCCTCTCTTCCGTAGGCATGTGTAGATGTGTACGGTTTCGAACCAGTGTTTAGTGCTTATTGTGCACACACATGTGCACTATAATATTTGGCATTGGTCATCGACACATCGCGCACTCTGCATGACATTTTTTTTTTTTTTAATATGTTATGGCTCCATCCATTTAGTTATACCAATGATTCTGCTAATGTCAAGGTGGAGAGAGAAAGCTAATAAAGATTGGTTTGCCTGTGTCCATAGCTACGCTCACTTTTGTAGGTTGTAAAAATCCCTTATTTTTCATGATCAAATCTTAAGTATTTTTTAATCGACATCACGTGGAAGCAAAATAAACGTGATCATCTTGCATTTAGACGCGCTACCAAATTATCTACACTTATATTTTACAGTAGGTACTTACTAGCTGTTGCCCGTGACTCCACCCGCGTGAATGCCGTAATAAAAATAAATAAAAGTAGCTTAAGCAACTTCAATATTAAATCAGCTATCTGCCAGTAAATGTCTCATAAAATTCGGTCCAGCCGTTTTAGAGATTAGTCGGAACAAACAGGCAGACAAAAATTGAAAAAAGGAAAAAAAGGTATATTATGTACCACACCAAAATATGCAAATTTAAAATTTGCGCTCAAGGCAGAGCGCCAGCAAGAGGGAAGCAGTGAGGGAACGACGAAGATGATGACCGTGTATACATCCATATGCATTTAGTAAAAAGAGGTTATTTTAATATTACAAACAGACACTCCAATTTTATTTATTTATATAGATTTTTCTAAAGATAATAGGTACTAGAATAATAACATAGATCAGAGTTAAACACAAACGATCTTCGTAAATGTTTGACCACAAACTCACGTTGAAAAACGTGACGAAAACGGAAACGTTTTCAAGAGATAATAATGCTAAAATTACTTTTATCGGTATAGATGCTGACCGTGATGAAGACGGATGAAAGAAGAATGTTAGGGTATAATATTAACGAGCAAACTTAAGGTCACTTAATGAAAAACAGCGCTGCAATACCGTGTTGGCGATATTGCAGCACATAGCTGATTGAGTGTCCTTATTTGTCATAGCATAATTAATCTGTTTTTATCCTATAAGCTTGCTCTTGTATGCTATTGCAATAAAAAGTTTTTCTTTCTTTCTTCTTTCTTTCTTTCAAACCCGACTTGTGAAATACTCTACCTGACAGTGGAACGCACAAAATAAAACCTTTACGAGATTTGCCCGAAAGTTTTTGAAGAGTTGACAAAGCCCTGATACTTCTGCACTTACTTACCACCAGGCCTTAATTATTAGCATGAGTATAGCCACAGAATACTTAATAGTACAGGTATAGCATAGAGTTCTTCAATGAACAAGTTATAAGGTTTCCTAAGAGCGTCTATATAGGCTACGATAACTGCTAACCATCAGCGCGGGCCGTTTGCTTGTTTGCCTCCTTGGTAGTATAAAAAACAAAACTATATCGTTTGACGCCTGTGGTAATGTTGTAAGGGAGCAAACCCGACTGGCGAAAGACCCTCTACCTGACAGTGGAACACACAAAATAACACACAGTGTAGAAGAAATGAGTCCCTTTCCGACATTTTCCCGAAAGTTTTTAAAGGATCAACAAAGCACTGATACTTTTGCAAGTCGGGCCCATGCCCCGGGCAGCAAATTCATACTGTCTTTGGACGAATGCACTACTCATCATTAAACCTACTACGCCCCAGTGTTCTCGTATAAGGACATTCATTAAAAAGAACTGGTATCGGTATTGAAAATTTGGGGGTTGGCGACATTTTTCAGTTTTTGCTACGCCACAAATAAAATTGTAGATCCGGGGCTGGGAGTTCTTCAAGGAATGAGTTATAAGGTTTCTAAAGAGTCGGTAACGGGCGAGTGGTACCCTTGGTGTTGCAAGCGTCTATAGGCTGCGGTAACTGCTAACCATCGGGCGGGCCGTATGCTTGTTTGCCTCCTTGGTAGTATAAATAAAACTATATCGTTTGAGGCCTGTGGCAATGTTGTAGTAATAAATATCGGGATTTTTCTGTGCTCACGGCCACCATCGGGCTGGGGATCCCTTCAGACCTGCCTTCGGGCCTGTGGTCTAATTGTTACGCCACTGCATCAGACAGACCAGCCCGTCTAGACAAGTGGCATACGTGATTGTCGTATCGATAGTTCAAAAAGCCATACATTTGCTTTTTGAACTATCGATACGAGTTTACATATCGCATCTTTATGTACGAGATGCAAGACAGATCTGCCCCTCTAGACAAGTGGCATAGAGAATTGAAAACAAATGGGATTTGACGTAAGTTTACGACATTATATTGTAGACTTACCTACGTCAAATCCCATACATTTGCTTTTTTGATTTTTCGATTCGACTGCCGTTTATGCCACTTGTCTAGAGGGGCTCGGCCTCAATTCTGCTAATTTACGGGTGACTCAATTGAATCTAAATTGACTCTCAATTTAATCTCAGTAGCATTTTTGCTATTCTGCTAATAAATTTGAGACCAATAGTTGGAAAACTACTGGTCTTAAGTTAATAGCATTTTTGATATTACATTATTAGTATTCTGCTAAATAATTTAAGACCAATGGTTTTCCAACTATTGATTACGTACCTAAAAAAACACATAATTCGTCATACCTACGTAATATATGTAGATAGGTAGGTACCTACGTGAGCGGCACGTCCCAGTTTCGCACGGGTGGATATTCGTTAAAGTTTTTGTAGGGATCCCATAATTTATTTTCAATAAAATATACCCTACTAGTTGTTGCCCGCGGCTCCGCCCGCGTGGAAATCGGTTATCGCTGTAAATGATAGCCTATGTGTTATTCCAGAACAGACATCCATCCATCTATCCATCCATACTAACAAACTTTGCATTTATAAGATTAGTAGGATGTTACCTGCTGATAATGTAGCTTTGTAATAGTGAAAGATTTATTTAAATCAGTCGAGTAGTTTTTGAGTTAAATCGTGACAAACAAACAAAGAAATACGTATGTAGATAGATAGTTCTATACGTGCGTTCTTCACGCATATTACACTATTTCATTCAACATTTAAATATATAATTACCGTACAGTTGGCTATTTGGACGCTTAATTAGTTTAACTTTATTAGTTTTTTCCCACGCAAAGTTTACATATCGCATCTTTATGTACGAGATGCAAGGCAGATCTGCCCCTCTAGACAAGTGGCATAGAGAATTGAAAACAAATGGGATTTGACGTAAGTTTACGATAGAATGTCGTAAACTTTGGGGAGAGGAGGGTTCCAGAGTTGCTTTTCGATTTTTTTTTTTTTTTTTCAAAAAATACTGAGTACATTTTAGGAGATTTGCTTTGCTATAATGAGTGTAGGTAATTGTTTAACCTTACAAAAACTCAACAAAATATTTTTGTCAGAAAATAGGGCAGCATGACAGCAAAAATAAACTTGACACGGAAGAAAAAAAAAAGGTAGGCAGTGGCTACTGTTTTCCACTTTTACACTAAATTAGGAAAGGCATATGTTCTGTAATGACTGCAATGGACTGAAAGAGGCTCACTCCATTTACACTCTTAACATAGGTACTTCATGCATGCATTTCGTATATTTAATTTTGTAAATAGATTTTTTTACCAATATAATAGAATCATACGGTATATAATACGATTATACAACGCCATCTAGTTTTAACTAAACGTACCATAACAAAAGTGCTACGTTTAGTTATTATTATTATTATATAAGTTGACGGGACTTATCATTCTCATGTCATGATTGTTGTTAACCTTTTAATTACAAGTAATTACAAAACCAACATGATATCAATACTATATTTTATATTAAATCATAGAATTTGAAGTTGCGTTTAAGTGCAGAAATGCAGAAACAAAACGAATTGACGTTGACGTTTGTCAAAAAAGAAAATGTTTTCATTGCTTTTGTCATAAAAACTGGCGCTGCTATTGGATAGAATTTGCTTACAAATATTTGACAACCAATGGTAGATCGATTCCGAAGACAAGAAATTGTAGTTTTTCTTTACGGAAAACGTACTTAATACAATATTTATTGATTGACTTGTAAAAAGGAAAATATTTTGAAAAGTCTAAATACTTTTCCGTTAATTATATATTCGTACAGTGAAGTTAAAGGTGAAAATATTACGTTTATTTCATATACTATTTTATTAATTGACAAAGAAATCCAACCATATATAAACTACTAGAGAAATACTTAAAAAATCTTAAAAGAATGTCGACAATGTTATCCTTCGAAGAAAATAATCCAACCATACATATATGTATGGTTGGATTGAAACTAGATTAGAAGAATATTCTAAATTTAATATTAGCAACTATCGTCGTCGAGTTGACATTGATCAGGCTGTAGACACAAAATAAAAAACAACTTTTTTTTCGTACACGTAGTCCACCTTCTTGACTCCTAACGACCTGGTAAAGGTTGCGGGCAGCCGATGCACAAGGTCAGCTCAAGACCGAATATCGTGTTAATTCTTGGGAGAGACCTAAGTCCAGCATTGGACATCTTCTTGATAATAACGTGAAATTTGACAGCTTTTTCTATAATTAAGAGTCTTTTCAGTGATTACAGTGTGCTAACATGATGCAGCGCCAGTATTACAATGAGCAGGACATGAGGAAACGTCAAATTGACACATTAAAAGTTTTCAATGATCATGTGGTAGAAGTAAGCGATAACTCAGAATATCGAGTAGAATTCGTTGCTGATGGTAAAAATATGAGTCTCTCCGTGATATTAGGACCTGAATTCCCTAATGAAAAGCCTTCTATATTTGTCAATCCTCCGATTCCTCACCCATGGATCGGAGAAAACTCAAACCAAGTAATTGGAGCACCTGGACTGCTAAACTACACTCTTCATTCCGACTTAGGCCGGGTAGTCCAGGCTATTATACGAGAGTTTCAGAAGTCAGTACCAAATTTACCAAATTCTGATGACAACGTAAAGTCTACTGATACAAGCCCGCAGTCACATGTCAGCGGTCAGTCTCTGATGTTTCCGGAGCTAAATGATATCAGTATTGAAGAGTTGGAGAACATACTGGAGAATACAGATCTACAGGTATGTATGTAAATTTATTGATATTTTGAAATGTTCGTGTGGTTACGGATTAAGAATAAAAATCCCGAGGATGCCGTAAAAGTCAACTAAGGGAGTAACTAAGGCCTACAAGAGAGGGAAATCTCAAAACAAAACAAAACCCTATACCAACCCATGTGGCCAGTGAGGTATCATCTCAACCCACAAATGTCTCACTACTGGGCACAGGACTTCTCCATACGCGAGGTACAGTAGACATAATATCTGTCCAAGTATATGGAGTAGCCTGTCGCATCGATTTGGTTAATTATTTCATTTATTACCCAGAGATCTGTGATTAAACGCAGAGAGTCACCAAATCAGGATGAAGCATTGATATAGTTGCAAAATCGTAGGATTAGTGGCCACCTAAGTAGTAGACATGGGCGTTATCGGTTATATTCGATAACCGTTGGATAGCCGTTATTTGGTTTTAATATCGATATCAATAACCGTTGCTTAATATCAGTATCCGAGTCTTGATTAGTTCAGTAGCTACAAACTGGATTAGTTGCGAATAACGTAACATACAGTACAGCTATCAAGCTGTTGGTAACTGTTTTCAGTTACGTTACGTGATATCGGACACATTTCTACTAAGTAGTATAAAAAAATTATAATAATTATAATTTCAGGACAAAATCATAGAAGTGAACCCACAAATAGTGGAGTTAGACATGGAAACCGAAGAACTGATGACGAGCATCGAAGAAATAGCCCAGGAGAACTTAGCCAAGCAACAAGTACTGGATAATCTTAAAACCGAAGTTATTGACCGTATTTCTACTATCGTACAAATGAAAATGAATTTCGAAGAGATGAATCGTAAACATCAGAAGTTGTCGGCCATGTTTGATCCGTATAGGATCAGGGAATATTTGAAGGAGGCAACTTTAAAAGCTGATGAGGAGTCGGAGGTCATTGCTGAGCAGTTCCTGACTGGTATGCATAATTTATATATGTTTCTTCAAGTGAGATTTCTAGCCTACTATCCAAGAAAACTTCTTCATGATGCTAGACAACACTGCTCGATAATGCCTGCTACTTGATACTAGATGGCGTTGTTAATATAATTGACTGCTACTTGTCACTGGTCCTAAATATGGTCGATCTGAATAACTCTGTCACCAGGTTGGCCACTAACCAAACAATAAGAAGAAGAAAAAGATTATTTTAGTGACAGATAGCGCTGATCGATCTGTCAATTTCTGACAAAATTTCTTGCAATTTTTTCATGTGAGGTAGGGCACCATACAGGCAAGCAAGCCAACTTGGGAAGGTACCTTAACCTTACAATAGTTCACAGATAAAGAAGTAACTTTCCACAATGGTGTAGTTTTGTTCCTGTTCGTTAATGTTAAATAGTTTTTGGGTCGGCTACACGCAAGTGATCCCTCAGATATTGCAAGCGTCCATAAGCTACGGTAACTGCTTACCATTAGGCAGGCTGTATACTTATTTACCAATCAATAATTATGAAAATAAAAAAAGCTTTTTTTTTTTCAGGAAACATGCCAGTGGAAACTTTTGTAGTAAAATTCGCTGAAAAACGAGCCCTAGGACAGGCTAGACGCGCCAGAGAAGAAAGGCTAGGACACCAACTAGCCTTACTCGACAAAGCTACTACTATAACTAGAGCTACTTTAATGAAAAGCTAGAAATTATGGTTATGAAATAATTCTTCCATTATTGTATGTAAGTTATATGTTTATATCACTCGCGTGGCAGCGGCAGCGGTGAGCGGTGGCAGCAACTAATGTACTTGCAATACCAGAGGTATCACTTGCGTGTTGCCAACCCATTTTTTACACCAGGGCTTTAAGATGGAAGTAACCCTGAGATAGGAATACGTTTCTTTCAAAAAGCATTTTTAAATGAGAGCTGAAGATCTGTACTCACACACTTTGACTGCGTCCAGTGGCCGCAATATGCGCCTGCTGTGCACGAGGTTGTGGGTTCGATTCTCACACAGGATAAAACTTTGTGTGACCAACAAAGAATTGTTCTGAGTCTGGGTGTAATTTGTGTCCGTTAATTTGTATGTTTGTAAAGTTCCCCGCGACACAGAGTTTGTTCTCTAGTGCGGGAGTTGTCTTTTATAAAAAAACAGAAACTGAAAACACAAGTACACAACTGTGTGTAGTTATTTGGCTGTGGTCTTCTGTAAGGTGGAGGTCCTTCCCCAGCCGGGCTTGCTTACTAGTATGGTGCCCTACCTCTCTTAAATGTTGTAGTACATTTGTTTTCGCCGCTCGCCGCTGTCGCTTCAGCGGCGTGTTTGGGATGCTGTTAAGCTACCCGGCACATAGTTTCTCTATAGATGGATGTTATCTAATGGTAATAGTCAACATAATGACTCATACCACAGATTATTGTATAATTTGGTGTAGCGTCATCTATCGGGCCAATAGAATAACGCCACAACAAGCAACGAAGTTCAACATAGAAAACACAGATGTCACTATACCTAGAAACACGCAACCGCAGAATAAATGTTCGAGATGCTGAATCGCGCTATCGAAGTTTACATAGACACTCAGTATATATGTCACCGGAAAATAACAAGACTCGTAAGTTGATAAAGTTCCTGGGTAGGTAATCAACTCTCGGAAAATAAGAAACGGCAATTGAAATGTATTATTTAACGTATGTATTTTAGTAAATTGATTAATTGCCGGCGTCTTGCCGTTAAATTATCCGACGAAGGCGAGGTGTGCGTTGATTGGTTGAACGACTCACGTACTTTTATACCGCTCCAAGTGAAAAAATCAAAAATGTTATTCAAATGATATAAGAATACAATCTTGCTAAAATTTTAGGTTAGGTTAGGTTTTTTTTTTTTTTTTTCGCTTGGGCAGGGCGGCGGTACGGGACCCTTTCCTTCCGACTGGTGCAGGTTTTGTCCGGGCATGGTTGCTTCGGGCATTACCTGCACAAGGTCGCTAGGAGGGAACCGAGTCCCGTCTGCCACCACTGCGACTGCGGCGACGACTCGGCGCAGCATACGCTCGAGTCATGTCCGGCTTGGGCGGGGCAGCGCCGGGACCTTGTCGCAGTCATCGGTGTAGACCTGTCGCTGTCCGCCGTGGCACGGTCCATGGTCGCCAGCGACAGGGAGTGGATGGCGGTCGCATCCTTCTGCGAGGACGTCATCTCGCAGAAGGAGGCGGCGGAGCGGATCAGGGAGGAAAGTCTCCTGGCTGATCCGATCCGTCGTCGGCGAACTGGGCGGCGTCGGCGCGCACACGAGCGCCTGATGCCGCCATAGTGAGGCTGCGGGGAGGCTGGGGCAATTGAGCCTCATCCGCAACCTTCCGCGAAGGGACAGCGTCTCCGGTGCACCCGGACGCTGTCACTAGTGATGGAGCTCGCGTAGCGCGGGCAGCTGCTGGGTGGACCACTGATGTCATATCAGGTTCCAGTGGTCCACCCGTGAAGGCGGGTGTAGGTGCACAGGGGGGTTTTAGTCGGTATACCGGTCGCCCACCACCTTTAGGCCGAAGAGTCCGACATAACTGCCTCGCTTCCCCAGGCGGGGCGGTATGCGCAAAGCATTTCCCCTCTACAAAAAAAGGTTTTTTTTTCGCTATCTCTAAAATATCAGTATTAAAATAACATATCTAAGTGTTTGTTAACTCTATGAATAAACACTTGCTAAATGCTTGTAATTAATGCCGTCGACCAATCAGAGAACAGTGTATTAAATGACGGGATTGTGTACCTACCTACCGTTAAATAGTACACTGAGCAACGATTGGCTCATTTGTGGATGATTTAACTTGTAGCAAAATAGTGAATTATTAAATTACTGCCAGGTACCGTAAGTTGATAAATTTACTAACATTTAATGCGTTAAATAATACATTTCAACTGCCGTTTGTTATATTTCGAAAATTGATCAACTTCCTCGAAAATTAATGAACTTACGATTCTTGTTATTTTCCGGTGACATATATACAACCCCCAACGACTAACTGTTGGGTGGCTCGCCAGCTACCATCACCTAGCCTAGTCGGGGATCCTCCCTTTTCATTGGAGGTGTGTGTCTGACTGTTGGATTGAGTCTCCTGTCACTTTAGTTGTAACTGCCAAGCGCCCTTGTATTGTAGCGTGATGTTAAATAGACTGTAACATTCCTCAAGAATTAGGCTATTGAATGCTAAAAGAATGCTTCAAATCTGACCGATAGTTTCCGATATTAGAAAAAAACTTTTCATATTTATATATTGCTAGCTGACACAGCAAACGTTGTAAATTTTGTATACTTATACCATTAATAGCTATAGTAAGCATCATAGATATATTCCCATTCTGTACTTTATAATATGTATGCAGAGTTTACCTGTAAGTGATTGTTACACTTTTGCTACATTTTATATTTGATGTAACCATTGTTATAATACCCCGTGTAAACAATTGTTGGTGAACCAATAAAATATAATAAATAGGGGTTGGTAGTAGAGGGGTGTATATTAGATGTCCCAAAAATATATCTTCTATATATCAATACTTGAAGAAAAATCTTTATACCCATTTGAAGCACATTTTGCGAACGGAATAGTGTGAAATTTGGCATAGAAAATCTTCAGAAAGCAATCACGGTCGAATTTCGACTACCGGGCGACCTCTAGTTATAATTACTAGCAACGCATATATTATGTCCCACTGCTGGGCACGGGTCTCCTCTTCTATATCAAGAGGATTAGGCACCACACACACACTGGCCTAATACGGGTTGGTGAATCTGTCATGTCTTTAGAATTACTTCTAAGACATGTGGGTTTCCTCACGATGTTTTCCTTCACCGTTAGCAGATGGCGAATCATTTAATTAGTACATTATAAACTCCACAAAGTGAAATTCACATTGGTACTGCCCAGGATCGAACTCGCACCTCTTGCGTGCAAGTCGGTTACTTTCCCACTCGGCCACCACCGCTTTTTAGTTATAATTAACTCGCTTATATTAAGAAATGTTTATATCATGTGATTAATGCAATAATTACATATTTTAATTATAAGAAATATTGGAATAGTAATATATTTATTTAATTATTTATTGCATTTTGTGATAATTAATATTAAATAGTTACATTTTAAGTATATTGTTTTTATTTATATCAATATTTTTTTTATACTACTTTGGCATACAAGCATACGGCCCGCCTGATGTTAAGCAGTTAAACTCAAACTCAAAATTCATTTAGGTTACAAAGTAACACTTATGAAGGTCATAAATTATGAATAAACCAGAAAGATGATATCAGCAAAATTTTCCTATTGTACTAGTTACCATAGCCTATGGAGGCTTGCCATACCAGAAGTATCACTTGCGTGTTGCCAACCCATTTCTTTACACAAGGGCTTTATGATGGAAATATCCCTGGGATAGAAATACGTTTCTTTCAAAACGCATCCCTAAATGAGCGCTGGAGACCTGTACTCACCCGCAGGAACACAACTACACCACTGTGTGTAGTTATTTGGCTGTGGTCTTCTGTAAGGTGGAGGTCCTTCCCCAGTCGGGTTGCTCGCTATTATGGTGCCCTACCTCTCTTAAAGTCCCGGGTCGAGCCAAAAAATAATATTTTCTGTCAAGAAATTCACAATAGATGCCCGAAGTTTGGAAATTGGCGGTTTTTATTTCAAGTACGTAAAGTAGCTTACGGCTGATCTCTCTTTAGTCGAGTTAGATTGCTGTCCCATCGGGCAATGAGAGTCTCACGAGGACATTATTATTATTTCAAAAATCTGCCCGCCTCATAGTATAATAATGTCCTCCTAACCGAATTACGGTCACGGCGGCTAATCTCAACGGAGACTAGCCATCTGCGCCGGAGATATTATAGTGCGCAAACACAAGTATACTCTTTATTCCATCACACTCATTGCCCGATGGGACGGCAATCCGACACGACCGGAGAGAGATCAGGCGTAGGACCAACCGCTTTACGTGCTTTCCGAGGCACGGGGGTGTAAACACCGCCAATTAACAAACTCCGGGTATCTATGGTGAATTTCTTGACGAAAAACTGAATATCAATTTTTGACCCGACCCGGGAATTGAACCCGGACCTCATGATCAGCAGTCACACACATCGGCCACTGATCCACCGAGGCAGTTAGTCATAGTATACCGAGGCTTTAAAACGCTTTCCATGCCAGAGACATTGCCTATGTCGCTTTTACGCAGATTGTCCACCGCTGCCGTTACCCAGAACGAGATAATTTCTGGCAGGTTTGGATGAGACATGCGATTTTTTTTAATACTTTTAGTTTGCAGTATCAGCGATAGATGTCGCTAAAGTTTGTGAGGATGGATGGATGTTTGTTACTCTTTCACGTAAAAACTATTGAACGGATCTGGATGAAATTTGGCTAGTCACCTAGTAAAACCTCATACAGTGAGTAAAATCCACTAAGCCAATAACTCAGTAACAAATTATTTATTTTTTTGCCAATTCGACTTTACCCGAGCTGTGGTGAGGACTGATGACCCTCGACCTAAGGTCGTATATTGTGCATCATAAAAAAAAAGCCTGATAAAAATAAATAGCAATTTGCAATGCTTTTGAATTTTTTTAATACGTACATGTTTCAAATAATTAAACCTTTATAACATACAAGTTTGAAATAATTACTAAAAGCCTGCTTTATAGAACACATTAGTGTATTTGGCAACATAGTAATTAGTAAATAATACACATTTTCTTATACTAAGAAGAATTTATTTATACTAGCTGTTGCCCGCGTGGATGTCGGTTATCGCTGCAAAAAGTGTGTGCAACTGTAGCCTATGTGTTGTTCCAGACCATAATCTATCTGTGTGCCAAATTTTATCCAGATCCGTTCAGTAGTTTTTACGTGAAAGAGTAACAAACATCCATCCATCCATCCATACTTACAAACTTTCGCATTTATAATATTAGTAGGATTTACAGTAGACTACCGGTTATCCGGCCCCTAATTGTATTTACAAATACTTATCTCATTTTAGTGCTCACTTACGTATTCATGAACCGCAACGTATCAACTACACTCATTTATTAATTTAGATTTTAGATCAAATACATGATACTTATGAATGCCATAAAAACTCGCCTACTATAGGGCCTCGAGAAGAATAAGCAAGAAACACGGGCCTTCTCTTTTCAATCGCATCAATGGCCCCATCGATTTAGGTTCTGCCCCTCTAGATAAGTGGCATAAGCGATAGTCCAATCAAAAAGTCAAAAAAGCAAATGTATGGGATTTGACGTAAGTTTACGACACTAGTAAACTGTACAATGGGCTGTGTTCTGAGGGATTGTTCGAGATGATGCCCACGGCCACATTTTATCAACGCACCTCTCGCTACCGACAGGGAGTTCATCCTCACATCCTTGCACATCAAACATGCCGTACCGTAAGATTCCAGAGGAATTTCTTACCACGTACGATAAGGTTGTGGAATGAGCTCTCTGCCGAGGTTTTTCTAAGAGACTATAGCATAGGGTTCTTCAAGAAAGGAGTTATAAGGTTTTTAAAAAGTCGGCAACGCGTGAGTGTCACCCCTGGTGTTGCAAACGTCCATATAGGCTACGGTAACTGCTTACCATCAGGCGGGCCGTATGCTTGTTTGCCACGTTGGTAGTATAAAAAAAAAACTTACGTCAAATCCCATACATTTGCCTTTTTAACCTTTCGATTAGAGTACCGTATGCCACTTGTCTAGAGGGTCGGCTTTGATGAATTAGTCAGTACCTAATTATATTATCTGCAATAGATAGATCCGCTATATAGGTTTTCCTAATTCGATAATCGTATAATTACCTCAACATCACAATAAATATTTGATTTTTTTCTTCGGTCGGAATACGAACGCAAGGGCTATCACACGAAACGAATGGGCGAAGAAGTATATTTATAGTTTTTTAACCGACTTCAAAAACGAGGAGGTCATCAATTCGTGTGTATTTTATGTTTGTTACTGCAGAACTCCGTCATTTATGAACGGATTTGAAAAATATCTTTTTTTGTTTGAGAGGACATATTTCCAGTTTGCTCCCATTTTTATCAAAATAAAGTTCTGATGATGGAATTCATGAGGAATTGAGGAAAATCCTCAAAAAATATAGGCATACATATAGCAATTTCAATATTTTTAACAACAAATCAAATATTTGCGTGTAATTTGGTGAAGTAAAACTGATGAAGAAGACCACAGATGGACATCTTACTCTTCTCAAAAACTTCTCAATAATAAGTACCTATCTATTTTACGAGTGCCGATTAGATTAGTTTCGATTAAGGTTGTTTAGCAACTATTACTAAGCAAATGTAATGTAGCAAATGAAAATGGTACAATTGAACTGAACTGATGATGAAGCCGCAAGCTAGGCAACGGAACTCCATAATTGAACAATGTAATCTAGCCGTGTTTGGGCTTATTTGAATGGTCATGAGATGCACTTTAGCTGTAAATTATCAGATTAACAAGAACCTTCTTTAAGGGAGGAAAAGTGAGATAAGAGTTTGTATGAAAGTTCATCCTGTTAAAATACGTTACGGATTTTAAAGTTTTTGAAAATTTTACAACTTGCCGTATTGAAGTCGGTTTTTTTTTTTTCGTTTCTGCATTCATTTTTCAAACGCATTAAATGTATAGGTACAAAAAACAGACCTTGTCACACACGTTTAATATTTTCGTACGGAACTTCGTTGTCCATTCGTTTTGATAGCCCTAGCCTTTTAATAACCCTTGCAGTGTATCTTGTCTGCCTGACTTACTCCCTTAATCGACTTTTTCGACACCCTCGGGATGGATCGGGGTGGTGACATTTGTATTCTTTACCCGCAGGTAAGGTAGGTAAGTATGTTAAACATTCATTATTTTAAATATTTTTTATGGCAAACTTATGAGCCTAGATTGTAAATTGAGCGTACGGACCGTTATTAGTGCAATAAAAAACAAAAAATAAAAATAGCAATACCCTTGAAAACAATTCGTTATAGAACTGATTATTATTTTTGAAGGAATGTCGATACGTAAAATTTTATCGAACAGTGTTGTATAAAAATTTGAATAATAATAACATAATTTAAAAAATAAAGGCCGCGTATCACACCGTAGCAACATTTTTTTATATATTATTATAATTGTGACATAAGAGAACGATGTGGATTGAAAGAAGATGTAGTGACAAAAGTTAAAAAGGGGATGTTAAAATTTAGAATGGATGGATGAAAGAAGAATAACAAAAGAGGTATATCGTACAAGAATGAATGAAGATGTAGGTAGGGGCCGCCATACAGCGACTATGTATATTTGCAAAAAAAAAAGTACTTTGTTTATACTTGCTAAAAAAGGACCAAATTAAAATCCGGAATACCGGAACCAAAATGGATCTAGACTATGGTTCTTAGTGGAATGATCCCAATTAACAAAGTACACCCAGACTCGGGACAACCATTTGTGGATCACACCCACTCGGAATCGAACTTACAACACGCCGCGCAGTGGTAAATGGCGAGGTAACCACGTAAGCCACTGAAGCAACCGTGCAATCGAAGAAGGTTTTTTAAATATAGAGACTTAGCAAATGTTTTTGAATTTGCAGATATCTGGTGGTAAGTAAGTAGTTATCGTAAATTAAGGCCGTTTGCGCTATAGCAGGGACAACGAGGTTCAGAGTTGATTCCGAGTCAAGTAATTAGATTCGGAGGCAGCAGAGGATACTAAATAAAACCAAGGTTTTTTTATACTACCTGGGTGGCAAAAAAGCTTACGGCCCACCCGATGTCAAGCAGTTACCGTAGCCTATAGACGATTGCAATACCAGAGGTTTTACTTGCGTGTTGCTGACCCATTTTTTTGCACCAGGGTTTTAAGATGGAGTATCCCTGGGATAGGAAAACATTTCTTTGAAAACGCATCCCTAAATGAGCGCACACAGGATCAGGTTTTCTTAAATGTGATAAAAAGATTAAAGTTACAAGATTTTTTTTAAAGACACCTCCCGCACTAGATAACATGATCTGTGTCTGTGACTTTACAAACATACAAATAACGGACACAAATTACACCCAGACTCAGAACAACTCTGTGGTTCACACAAAGTTTTGTCTCTGTGTGGGAATCGAACCCCCAACCTCGTGCACAGCAGGCGCATACTGCGGCCACTGGACCACCAAGGCAGTCAAAGAATGCATGTGAATCTAACTTATATGGGTATCACAGGGATCAAATAAACGGTCTCAACTTCGGTCAACACGAGGTACCGCGTCACCAGAAAAAGAACTCTAGCGATGCGCCACGGCTATGCTTGCGTAACAAAGTCAATATAAGAAATTTGGCTTTTCTGTCAATAAATTCACAATAGATGCTCAAAGTCTAAAAATAAGTGGTGTATATAAAAATAAGTGTGCTTTGAAAATTACGTAAAGCCGTTGGTCCTACTCCTGATCTCTTATTAGTCACGTCGGATTACCGTTCCATTGGACTATGAGTGAGTGAATAATGAGTGAATGAGCAAATATAGATAGGTACCTACACCTATCTATATTTGCCCACACACTTGTGCTCTATAATATCTCCCACGCAGATGGCTACTCTCCGTCGAGATTTTCCAGCGATTCGAGAAAGATAAGGTGATAAACCAACGCACGGTACGAATCACTCGCTGTGTTTTTAACACTTACAGAGTGATCGCGGCAACCTAGCTTGCTTAGTTACGATTAGTTACGATTCTCAAAAGAAGGCATGTGGGTAAACATACTATCTACATAATACCCAGACAGAATGAAGAATCAAATGTTCATTCACAGATTTGTTCTAGATAGTGATAAATCCTACGACCACCGGCTTAACCAAACTATCTATTTATCTGTACCAACAGACAAATAATAAGAAGGATATTATTTTTTATCATTTTAGCCGAGGCGCTCATAGCCAGATGCACTCGTTGTTCGGTAAACGATCAGCGGGTTAAGCTACCAAAGGCGCGTTAACCCTATAGATGGTTGACCGCATAGTGGTATTTCATCTGAGCGTCTCCGTGCTTCGGAGGGCACGTTAAAAGTTGGTCTCGACTGTTAACAGTCGTTAGATCACGACAGAGGCCTATATGGGCGATCTAAATAACTCTGTCACCAGATTGACCACTGACCAAACGATAAGAAGAAGATCATTTTAGCCAGTATTATAACATTCATCTTTAGCCGAAAACGCTTATTTTCGACCAAAGATTACGGCTAACAATCGGTGTCCGCTTAAATCAGACTTTCGGTCCGACCCTATATTTAAAGTACTTACCTAAAGTTACGAAAGCAAACAGGATAATATAAACTTAACAGTCAATTGAGAAACTACTTATTATTCAAGTCTGTTGTAATAAACAGAAATCTAAATACAGACAATAAATATTATTGTTGATTGGCACCATTTACTCCATAACTGCTTTCAAACTCGACTTCAGGCAAATACTATATACGTTATTTATGATAAATTAGTTTTTTGCAAAGTCTATTAATAACATATCATTATTTTATTTAACTTTTTTTACTATTACATATTTCTTTTTAACTAGTAATTTATAGTAAGTAAAAAAATCCTCCTTAAATTAAAAAAAGAAAATTGTAATAAATGTAGTAATTCAACCTTTTCAGAACTCTGTAGTACCAGATACTGGCTGTTCACATAATTAAGAAAGCTGATTCCAATTTCAATTAACTTTTCATTGAGAGAAATGTGATAAAATGTAGTAAAAAATTGAGTTCGGAGACCCGCGGTCCGAATTCAATTTTTTAACTCTACTTACTCGTCTACAACTCGGAAGACGTATAGCAGAATGGCCTCAGAGATCAGAACTCCTTACACCATGCCTCTGCCTTTTGGAGCTACGATCTTCGCAAGAGGTCTAGAAGCAACTGGATGCGAGAAGTCGATGATGGATTTGTACAAGTATCCCGTACCTACTATACTGCCTACTATAAATTAGTATTAAGTTGTCTGTTGGATTCTGTAAGGTGGAGTTCCTTCCCCAGCTGGACTTGCTCACTTGTACGGTGATAGGGGCACCGTACAAGTGAGCTCTATTAAATTCATACAGGTCTAATTTACATATTGTCGATATTTATGTGTCATTGTGTTTGTTATCTATCTACATATATTATATATGATAAACGTCATATGAACGCAATTAAAATTAATTACCGAACGTATTTTATCGATTACGCTTCGGTGTGATAAGCAGTTTGTTCAGCTGTTGTAAATTATTTTGTCGAATGATGAAATGCATCGAACTTTATCAACAAGAGTGAGTAAGTCAGTCTCAGTTTGCTTCCAAACGTGTGAAGTGCTATAAGAATAAAATAAATCATACAAAAATTCTATAAAATAAAGTGTTATTAGTTATATTGCAAGAATAAAATCAAGATTAATGTGACAAAAAATGGCGCGAATTTTGTTTTTGTTCGGGCTCATTGCGTTGTGCAAAGGAATCGAACTAAACAGCCTAAAATTAGAACAAGTTTTAATATTAAGTCGACATAATCTACGTACGCCATTAACGTCAAATTTAGAGGTTTACGCGCCAAAAATATGGCCAAAGTTTAACGAACCGGTGGGTTATTTGACGCAAAAAGGAGCTCTACTCGAAAGTTATATGGCAGACTACATATCTGAGTGGTTGGCGAGTGAAAATTTCATAAAAGGATGTCCGAAACAAGAAGAAGTACTGATTTATTCTAATACAAAACTCAGAACAAGGGACACGGCAAAGCATTTTGCCGAATCAGCATTTCGTTCATGCAATATTTCTGTTCATCATAATGAAAATATCGATGTTTTTGATCCTGTGTTTCATTCTATTCTTCGTAATAAATCTGAATATTATAAACAACAAATGATTGAAAGTATGGAATTAAAATTAAATGAGACAGATTTATCTGAAAGTTATATGGAACTAAATAAAATTTTGAATTTACAAAATTCGAATATATGTAAGCAAAAGTTTTTGTGTGATCTCAATGCGCTTCAAAATGCAGTAGTTTACGAAGTAGGCGAAGAACCAGAGGTATTCGGCGCCTTACAAGTTGGAAATAATATTGTCGATTTATTTTTAATGAGCTACTATGAAGGATTTCCACTTAAAGACGTAGCTTGGGGCCAAATCAAAACTGAAGACCAATGGAAATTATTAGCAAAAATTACTAAACATAATCAATATGTAAGATTTAATTTTAAACCAGGTTCTGAAGATATTGCTAGACCATTATTAAAATACATGTTTGGTATTTTTAAAAGTGGCAATCCTAAATTGACAGTTCTCGTTGGTCACGATTCAAATTTAACCCCAGTCTTATGTGCATTAGATTTTAAGGAATATGAACTTAAAGGTCAATACGAGCCGTGTCCAATTGGTGGAAAATTAGTGTTTCAAAAATGGACTGATGGTGTAAATAATTATTTAAAAGTGGAATACATTTATCAATCTACAATACAATTAAGAAATGCTGTTAAATTGTCTTTAAATCAACCTCCTTATAAGTTAGTAATGGAATTGAATAGTTGTAAAATCGATAAGAACGGATTTTGTCCGTGGGATGATTTTATGCAATTAAATTTCTGATTTATTGACTTCAATGTAAATACTCTTTTATTATATCTGTATGTTAGAAAAGACTCCTTGATATTGATAGAGGGAGAGGGAATTATATCAATGTCTAATCTCCTGTCCTGCTCATAATGCCCTTAAAGCTGCCCTCTGAGCGACCTCTGACGCCGTAAAAGTGGCAATATTATGATGATGATTATTATGATGCAATATTGGCAATAGGTACATATTATGATGCATACTTGACGTACCATCGACACGAAGAAGTAGTCCAGTATTCGAAATTTAATATGCAAATAAATTTGCACCGTGTTACCAAGATCAAACGCGATCATGCATTATTTACTAATTTACTACGTTTTAATTTATTTCTTCTCGACATGGTGACTAGTCACCAGTCTGCTTGTGACCAATGATCCAACCGTGCTATACACGTAATATAGAAATACTATATTTACTTACTAGCTGTTGTTAGCGGCTCCGCCCGCGTGGATGTCGGTTATCGCGATAAAAAGTAGTCTATATGCTATTCCAGACTATAATCTATCTCTGTGCCAAATTTCATACAGATCCGTTGAGTAGTTTTTGTGCGAAAGTGTAACAAACATACATCCATACATCCTTACAAACTTTCGTGTTTATAATATTAGTAGGACTCACACATTATATACCTACTTATAAATCTATAGCTTGTAGGTAGATACTATTAAGTATTCTATGTCTTTATTCAGAGATCTACCTATATACCTATTAATATTATAAATGCGAAAGTTTGAATGTATAGATTTTGTTATTATTACTCAATTTACGCCAAACTGGATCAACGGATCTGAATGAAATTTCGCACATAGATAGCTTTTAGTCTTTAAAACCACATAGCCTAATAGAGGCTTTATATCCAAAAAACACTATTCCAGTGGGATTGACCGCGCAGGCAAAGCCACGGAAAGACTTCGCCCGGGATAAACTATTTTCAGCTCAACTTTCTTATATATTCTTTTCGGAAGAACCTTCTCCTGACAATAACGAACATAGCAAAAAAAAAGCGAAATAAGATTTATTCAATAGAAATAAGCTGTTCTCGACAGTGCTAAGCGCAAATGTCGAGAACAGCAATTTGGTTTAGCTGTTCTCGACATTTGCGCTTAGCAACACATTCAGCGATTCATTTTTATATTATCGACTAGCTGTTGCCCGCGGCTCCACCCGCGTGGATGTCGGTTATCGCTGTAAAAAGTCCGTTTAGATCCGTTCAGTAGTTTTTACGTTAAAGAGTAACAAACATCCATCCATCCATCCATACTTACAAACTTTCACGTTTATAATATTAGTAGGATTCCTCTTTTGAGCTAACTTCACACTGTTATTTTAGTGACCGTCACAACATGCGATAATAATAAAAGTATTATTAATTTAATAATAGACGTATTCGATGCAATCAGTGATCAGCTATTATTATAAACTCAATTTTATGTTTAAAAAACGTATAAATATAAATCTTGAACTTCAAACAGGTCATGATAGTACAAAATACAAGATAATTTTATTGTATCTTTTTAATAATAAAACTGTTAGAGGTCAAACTATTAATCGATTTGAGTACCTAATTAATCGATTAGTTGTTTGAGCTTGTTTTTTTTTATGAAATTGTTTTTATTTTAAACTAGCTGACCCGGCGAACTTTATACCGCCATTTTTTTTTTCTTGAATATTTTCTAAAATGTTCTTCTATACTAATCTTGTCCTGACATTAAAAAACACAATCTTATTTCGTGCAGTCGATCGAAAGTTATGCGCGTAGGTACCTACATACATTTGGGGGGTTTCATTTTTATTTATATAGATACTAGCTGTTGCCCGCGGCGCCGCCCGCGCGGATGTCGGTTATCGCTGTAAAAAGTAGCCTATGTGTTATTCCAGACCATAATCAATCTCTGTGCCAAATTTCATCCAGATCCGTTTTGTAGTTTTTACGTGAAAGAGTTACAAACATCCAGTCATACTTACAAACTTTCGCGTTTATAATATTAGTAAGATTTGGCAAGCAATTAAAATCATCTAAAAATATATTTTTGGCATATGGTTCATTTTTATGGCTGACAAACACAACAATAAACCTTCATCAGTAGGTATATACCTGTACCTACTATGCCTGGACGTACAACATCGAAAATATGCACTACCTATCGTTTTTCGTCGGTCATTGTTCGTGACATTGGCAGAATGTACTTACAGCCAAATAAACCTTGTTTAAGATGCTTAAGATGCCGCTATCCGTTCGTGTGTTAGCGGAATGTATCTCATAAACCACAACAGGTACAATGATCCCACTGTTGGGCACGGGTCTCCTCTCCTCTATCGAGATAGAGGGTACCTATCTACGTTGGCCTAATGCGGATTGGTGAATCAGACATTGCTTTAGAATTTCTTCGAAGGATTTCCTCATAATGTTTTTCTTCACCGTTAGCAGAAGATGGTAAATCATAAAAAAAATTAAATAGGTAGGTACTTGTAGCAAAAATTAAAAGAGGACGGTGTATCATTCTTAAATTATAGTTTTTGTTAATGTTTTTTGTACCTATACACCGGCATCGGAGTTAGCTGTATGAAGATTCGTTTTTTAACTAAACCATTGTACTTATATATTTCTGAGGAATTTAGTCATCATCATCATCTCAGCCTGATAATGCCACTGCTGAACATAGGCCTCCCTCATATGACTCCACAATGGCCGATCTTGAGCTGCCTGCATCCAGTGCTTTGATGATGTCGTCTGTCCACCTAGTGGGAGGTCGTCCCACGCTGCGTTTTTCTGTACGTGGTCGCCACTCGAGAACCTTTCTTCCCCATCGGTTGTCGGTTCGTCGAGCGATGTGGCCTGCCCATTGCCACTTCAACTTGCTTACTGTAAGAGCTATGTCGGTAACTTTGGTTCGTCTGCGGATCTCCTCATTGCGGATTTTATCACGCAGCGAAACATCGAGCATAGCTCTTTCCATAGCTCGCTGAGAGACTCTGAGCTTATGATGGTATTTCTGAGGAATTTAGTAACAGTGTACAATTAGACTAAACCTACAGATAAAAATATATTTCACTTAAAATTCGTACATTGGTTTTCCTAAAAAACTAATCTTCATACACTGTATACATATATTATATCCGTTGCCGTGTGTACCTATGATTGCGCATGAATGCTATAATTATGAAATAAATTGATACCCAAGACACAGGCTTGCCTAGTTTGGGGTCAATGTAAAAGTTTAAACTGTACAATTTATTGCCTGATAAACTTTATTTTATTTATTTTTATTTTAAATAGGTATTACCTACGGTTTTAATCATTTTTAGTCATTATTATCAACCTTCATTGTAAGTTAATAACAAATAACAAAAATGTGATAAAAAGAAAGAAAAGCATTTATTCGGACATGCACAGGAAAACAGATGGTAAACAAAAAACAGACACATCTTTTTTTTTATAGTACTTGGGTGGCAAACAAGCATACGGCCCGTCTGATGTTAAGCAGTTACCGTAGCCTATGGACACTTGCAACACCGGGAGTATCTCTCGTGCGTTGCCAACTCTTTAGAAACCTTAGAACTCCTTTCTTGAAGAACACCATACTATAAATACCTAATATTCTCTCGGGAAAACCTCAGCAAGGGACTCATGCCACAACCTAATCGTACGTGGGACTCGTGGGAGCGAAATTTCCGTACAGTGCGGCACGATAGAGGTTCTAAGATGTGAGGATGAACTCCCTGTCACATTCATTAATTTATATCTATTCTTAGAAATAATAAAAATGTAATTGTAAGGTCTGATTGTGATATAAAAAAAATAAAATGAAACATAATAGGCTATTCTCGGCGTTCGGTGAAGATGACACGAGTTTTGTTCACACAAAAAGTGCTCCACGAACCTAAGTCTTCACTACTGCAATGCAAAAAACGGGCTTGCTCTTGCTATGAATAATTGGTACTTGCCCTGCCTAAAAGCGTCATCTATTGCCAAGTCAATTTACTATATTTTAATAGTGGCGTCTGCTGTCAAGCAAAATACATTACTAACAGCGCAATCGCATCTAGTAGCTATTAGTCAGTATAACACTAGATGGCGTTAATTGTTCATGGCATCTACTTGACAACAGATGGCGTTGTTCTAAGAACCACACAACAATAGGAATACGGGGGAATCAAAAAGATCATGGAGCAATCATAGCTGGAGGTAACATACCTATACGTAGTGTGCCGACTGAAGACTGGGGTTTGAAGTCATCGCGGGTAGCCATATGGCTATCAACACTTTGTTGACTAATTTGCATATTTTACGTGAGTTACAATATCATTTCGAAATATCAAAAACATCAACAATCACGGTCAAATTTTGATCTAATAATAATAAGTATATATAAAGCTTTAAATAGAGTAAACTTTACAGGTACAGAAACATTAGCAAGCCTGCGGGCTAGCATATTATTATATATAATGCTGGTATAAACTGACTTACCCTAGCCAAAAGCCAACCACTGAATGTTACAAGAGGAACACTAGAAGGATTATTGCAACCACATATTGCCTTAGACCAAATCCTATAACTGTGTAATCCAAACAATATCCCACCTCATATCATGTCCTGCATGCCCTAACACCTGCATGCAAGAGGATTTGATGGCTGCCCCTGACAATGCAATCAATGTAGCTGAATTTTGGGCAGCAATAATTAAAATTTAACGATGTTTGCCATCAAAACGCTAAGCAGAAGACTCTCATATAGACCGCCCAAAGATTGTTTGTTGCTGAACAGATTACTTAAATATGAACAGAGCTAGTACAGTACAGCATATTTGGAATTTTATCTTATTGATATGTATGGCGAGAGTGAAAGATGATGAGAAAAATCAGAACACAACTTGTTCCAACTGTTGCCTGTAAAAATATTACATTAGATTAAGTACAAGTATTAATTAGGTACAGCATAGAGTTCTTTTTAGACACTGACATACTGTAGATACTAAATCTTGCATAAAAACCGCCAAGCCGTTATTTGTTGTTGAACAAAAATACGATACTTCAAAAATGAATGGATACCGATTTGGTTAGAATTTTCATGAATTTTGACTGAGTGACAGAAAATGATATCATTAAAAGTCTATTTGTCTCTTTTTTTGAAGTGAAAACTTCTTTAGCGGCGTTGTGCACTTTTTTGGGATGGGTAAAAATGTTAAACTCGCGTCAGGCAGTACACGTGACCTGATCGAAAATTCGTAAGGCGGAGGGAGAGAGAAGAAGTAATATCCCCCTCTCTTTCTACGCGGCGAACTGTCATGTTTGTGTTACGATAAGTATATTGTATTTTACCACATAAATTATAGTACTTTTATACTAATAACTAAAGCAATTTGTGCGAAATTATTCCCTAACTATTCCAAAATATTCAAAAATGCACAACGTCAATGTTCAAGTTTTCACTTCTGCCAGCACTCCCGGAGTGCAACCCGTTGTTTTTTTATATGACATTTTGTTCACGTGATATGAGAAATCCGATGTTAAAAGTTCATTCTACTTAATATGTAAAATTAACATCGGATTTTAACATAATTTTATTGTGTTTCGTCTATTCTAATCATTTGTCTTTGCTCTGAGTGAGAAGTGAGAAGTCAACTGTCAAACAAGACAAGTGTCATTACTGTCATTATGTTTTGAACTTTTCGTTCACCTCTATAAGTAGGTATTTAATTTATCTTATCATTAAAATAACTATAATTTAATTAGCAATGTGTCTTTATAATGCAAGTGTATATATTTATTGCATACATTCTTACAGGGTATTATATATTGTGTATGAAAATGGATGAATTAATTGAATTTATAGCTTTTAATTATGTTTAACTATAACCTCAAAGTTACTTTGTTTATATACCATATACAAATGCAGGTTGCATTATGTATATTATGTAATTTTACTTTCCCTTTGTACCAATATTATCATGTGCTCACACAGTTTGGCTGACAAGCCTACGCGCGTCATGAGATTGTTTTCTTTGTTCTGTACTTAAAAAAGTTTGAATATGTATACAAGAACATTATTCTTTTTAATTTTTTTAAAATTATATGGCTGTCAAAATTTGAAATTGGAACAAGTGTTAATACTTAGTAGGCATAATGTGAGAACACCTTTGTCTAAAAATCTTTTTGAATTTACACCAAAACCTTGGCCTAATTGGAGTGAGAAAAATGGATATTTAACAGAAAAAGGAGCTTTGTTAGAAGGTTATATGGGAGAATTCTTCTCATCATGGCTTATAAAAGAAGGTTTGTTAACAAAGACATGTCCAGATGACAAATCTTTTTATGTGTATGCAAATAGTGCTCAGCGAACAATGGCATCAGCAGAAGCCTTTGTCAGCAAAGCATTTCCACTATGCAATATCACTGTACATCATACTGACAATGCACAAAGGGATCCAATTTTCAACCCAGTGGTACATAATTCTTCTAAAGAGTTTAAATACGAAGCACTGGAACAAATGCAAAACTTATTATCATCTCTTCATTTAAATTCTTCATATTTAGATTTAAATAAAATATTAGATTATACAGAATCTAAGTATTGTTTATTAAAGAAAAAATGTGACTTATGTAAGGATAAAAACAAAATATCTGTTAATACTGGTCTCAAACCTAATTTAGAAGGACCGCTAAAGATCTCTAAGTCTGTTATTGATTCTTTTATAATGGAAAATTATGAGGGATTTCCAACTGATACCGTAGCTTGGGGTACGCTTAAAAATACAGAACAATGGAAAGCTATTTTAGACTTAACAAGAGGCTACCATAATGTCATTTTTAATACAACCGTAGTAGCTAAAGACTTAGCTAAACCGCTGTTGAAATTTATAACCAATTTACTATTAAAAAAACAATATAAAGTCACATTACTTATGGCTCATGATGCAAATATTTACACCGTACTTAACAGCATGGAATTTAATCCGTATACTCTTAAAAATCAATATGAAATGGCGCCGGCTGGAGGAAAGCTTGTTTTTCAAAAATGGATTGAAATGAATACAGGCAATTCTTTTCTTAAAATAGATTATGTGTATCAAGGTACAATGCAAATGAGGGAAGGTAAGAAATTAAGTTTGGTCAATCCACCTGAGTTTACACTGTTAGAATTAGACGGCTGTAAGACAGATGAAAACGGATTTTGTCCATGGGATAAATTTGTGACATTATTAAATATTTTAACGAATTATGTCTAATATATGCCTCTCAATTACTATTATAGTATTTGTCACATAGCATGGGAACTCTGACGTTTGACATAAGAGATAATATGGTGTATATATATGTATATAATAAGTATGTATGTATAAATATATATTTATTTAGTATAAGTATTAAGTTTTACATGTAGTTTATGTAATAGTATTTTGAATATTTATATAAGTTAAATTTTATTATATTCTGCTTTATTTCAATTTTATGTTTTATCTCTGCATCACCCTAAGGTTGGCTGGTAGAGAATGCCTTTGGCATTAAGCCCACCATTGTACACATTGTGCATAAAGTTCTAAATAAATATTAATGAAAATGATAGACAATTAAATTAAAACTTATTGATCAAATACTCTGGGCTCTTGATCATGCAATTAGTCAATGATTTTCTTTAATTTTCATTGTAAACTGTTAAACGTCACAGTATCCATGATATGTGGAATACAATATAAAGAACAGAAGATTAATTTGGAGTCTGTATCTAAATGGATCTTTTGTTCTATTTCTATATAAGAATTGCTATGTCAAAATACTTAAAATACTCCAGTAGTTTAGTCATTTACTACCAGGTGACAGGTTTTATAGTGTCATTTTTGTAAATATAATAATATATACATAATATATATAGGTTAATCTTCCCAATTATTGGCACTTTAAGACTAAAGGCCGTGTGCTTGTTTGTCACCTTAGTAGTATATTTAAAAAAAAAAAGTCCACAGAGCATACTTATAATGGTGCTATAGTCTGTATCTAATTATTATTGTTGTATAACCTCCTTTTGTCTATGTTACTCCACACGTGCTATAGTTGGGTGAGTGCCAACAAATAGGTTGGTTATGGTATACATTATTTTTTTATTTTCTTCCCAGTAGTTCTAAGAAGCCATTAGAAGCAAAAATATGTGATATAAGTACCCATTGTATAGTTATCTAAGTTTCAAACTTTGTATATTAATATTATACTTATATTTGGTCATATTTTGTTTTATTTAAGAATATTTTTTACACCTTGCAGTCTTGCACTGCATCCCAAGGGTGATACAGAGGTAAATGAAGTAGGTAGGTAATTTTTAACATCCAGACAAACCTGTTAAGGTTTTTGGTGATTTTTATATATTTAATATACTGTTTACTTAATATGAATAAATAAATAAATAAAATAAAAATGTGGATACAGACCGGAATAGTTTTATGCGTAACGAACTTTGCTGGAATTCAGAAATTTAATGTTTTTTATTTAAGTGCCAGAATCAAAACTGTGGACCATGGCGAAACCAATGATTCTTCAACATACGTCAGAAACATCAAAATTTCTAATTAATTAATTTGACTGGCCTGTTGGTCTAGTGGTTAGTGACTCTGACTGCTAAATCGGAGGTCGTGGGTTCGATTCCCACCCAGGACAAATAATTGTGGGATGAGCACGATTGTTTGTTCTGTGTCTGGGTGTAATATTTTTCTAAAATATGCATGTATTTAGAAATATATAAGTATGTTTATCGGTTGTCTGGTTGCCATAGTACAGGCTCTGCCTAGTTTATAAGACCTAATGATGAACTCCTAGTAAAATTAAATAGCAACACACAAGCATGAATATTTTTTTCTTTAAAACACAATTATAAAAATACTAGAGGTCGCCCTGAGTTTGAATTTTTTTTATACTGCTTGGGTGGCAAACAAACATACGGCCCGCCTGATGTTAAGCAGTATCCGTAGCCTATAGACGCTTGCATTACCAGAGGTATCACTTGCGTGTTGCCAACCCATTTTTTTACACCAGGGCTTTAAGATGAAAGTAACCCTGGTATAGGAATACGTGAGTACAGGTCTCCAGCGCTCATTTAGGAATGCATTTTGAAAAAAACGTATTCCGAAATGAGCGCTGGAGACCTGTACTCACACACAGGAACACAACTACACCGCTTCTTCTGTGGTCTTCTGTAAGGTTGAGGTCCTTCCCCAGTCGGGCTTGCTCGCTAGTATGGTGCCCTACCTCTCTTAGAAATTATTTTTTTAATGAAATAAACCCTGTGTCGCGGGGGACTTTACAAACATACAATTAACAGACACAAAGTACAACCAGACTCGGATGTCAATATGGATTGAGGAGCCATTTTTTGTATACGTGTGTATTTTTTTAAAATGTTTGTTACCGCAGAACCCCGTCATTTATTTGAATTATTTTGTCTGAGAGGACATAGGTACTTCCAGTTTCGTCCAATTTTGCATCAAAAGAAAGTTCTGATCATGGGATCCAAGAGGAAGTTAGGGAAATCATCAAAAATTATAGGCACACATATAGGTAGTAATTTCAATATTTTTAACAACACATCAAACATTAGCATGCAGAAAGTATAATACGAGAAGTAAAACTGATGAAGAAGACCACAGATGGCCATCTGAACTTCTCAATAATAAGTATTTCACGGATGGCAATTAGATAAGTTTCGATTATGGTTGCTCACGCAACTATTGCTAAGCAAATGAAGGATATAGCAAAAGAAAATGGTACAATTGAGCTGAACGCTGTCCCAGGGATACTCCATCTTAAAACCCTGGTGCAAGAAATGGGTCGGCAACACGCAAGTAAATACATATAGTATTGCAAGCGTCCATAGGCTACGGTAACTGCTTAACATCAGGCAGGCCGTATGCTTGTTTGCCACCCAAGGAGGTAGATTAAAAAATGAAGGTGACCTTCTTGTGCTAGAGGGCGTGAAGCCAGTCCTTAGTTTAACCACTTACCTACGTAAATATATCTCCATAGTTACTAAGTAGGTACTTACGTAGTTAGTTAAGGCGACACAAAAGGATTTTATGGACCATAAAATCACTGAAACTAAATCACTTTATTTTTATTTATTTATAACTTATTTTTTTATTTAATTTGTAATTTAATTTAAGCTTTATATACCTTCTCACTTTTAATAATTGCCTATATGTACAAATTGTATTTATTTATTAAAAATAATATTATGCTTATGTTAAAAACACCAAAATGTACAATGTATCTACTTATTTAAATAATATTTGCATGCCTTTAAAAAAGGCGGAATATTCCTTGTACAGGTCATTTTATTATTAAGAACTTAGTAACACATGTTCCTGGGAATAAATGTCTAAATGCCAGCAACCTTTAGCTAGTGGGGAGGAGCTGTGCTGGGTAGACCACTAACATCATATCAGGTTCCGGTGGTCTCCCCGTGAAGGCGGGTGTAGGTGCACAGGGGGGTTTTAGTCGGTATGCCGGCCGCCTCTAGGCCGGAGAGTCCGACATATTCGTTTCGCTTCCCTGAGCGGTGCGGTACAAAAAAAAAGTGGGGAGCAGCTATTCCCCGCGATTTATTTATTTATTTATAGAACAACTTACAAAACATATACTTTCGATAGGATCATTACAATGTTTTAAGTGGCTCAAGCAATAGTGCTGTTTCAATTACAAGTAGCCACGACATGCATTAAAGTAAACTATCAAGTTTATTCGAATAATAAATCCTTCTTCGTTTACCAAACAAAATACGAATAAAAACTGTATATTAAAAGATTGGCCATTAAATTATCTTTTAGATTGTGAAAGTTTCATAAAAATACACCTTATAGTTTTTGCCTGATTATCGCATTTTGCCAGTGTTAAACATAACTTTAAAAATAAATAAAACAATGATTTACATAAAAATTAGATATTCGTATATCAAATAATTAAGGGAATAGCCTAGTTTTACATATACTTTTTTCATAATAATTTTAACAAAAAAAAACCGACTTCAGTACTGCAAGTTGTAAAATTTTCAAATACCTTTAAACTTTGTTCAGTTCAAATGTACCAGTTTTCATTTGCTGCATTACATTTGAAAGACAGAAAAGCATTTATTCGAACATACACAGGGTAACATATATAACCAAAAACAATAGACACACAATAACAAAACAAAAAATTATCCTGTGTGATGTCAGCAAGGGTCGTAATCTCAGCTCTGTGTTGTGGCATTTAAAACTGCAGCGCTGATATTCTGATCAGGCCTTGGTGAAGTCACGGTCAGTTATATAGGTAATTGATTTGATGCAAAACTCTTTATTGTACGCCACACATTTATGATACAGAATATATCGAATATACCTTTAAATACGTGTTTGAGAATATTAGGAAAAAATTAAGAGAATAAATATGTTTAAATAAAAAAATAAAGTTTTTTTTTGTTTGATAAAATCGAATAAAATCGATTGAGCGTCGGGCTGAACACAGGTCAACTATGTATTAAAAGCAATATTTAATCTGTGCAATCCGCGCTCAATTCATTCACGTCATTATTTCTAATTATTAGTTGCTTAGCAACAATAATCGAAACTTATCTAATGACCATCAGTAAAATACTTATTATTGAGAAGTTCAGATGGCCATCTGTGGTCTTCTTCATCAGTTTTACTTCACCAAATTACACTTTCTGAATGCAAATGATTGATTAGTTGTTAAAAATATTGAAATTGCTATAAGTGTGCCTATAACTTTTGAGGAGTTCCCTCAATTCCTCATGGATCCCATCATCAGAACTTTCTTTTGATGATAATGGGACCAAACTGGAAGTATGTCCAGTCAGACAAAAAAATAATTTTTCAAATCGGTCCATAAATGACGGAGTTATGCGGTAACAAACATTAAAAAAAAAAAAAAAAAAAAAAAAAAAAACACGAATTGATAACCTCCTCTTTTTGAAGTCGGTTAAAAATACACGCACTATCGATTAAGATGTCATGTTGGAATTGAAATCATCAAAAATCATATATCTGCCCCTTAAGAACTGTATAAATTTACAAAGCTTTGTTAGGACTGTTAGAATTCTCACTTAATATTTATGGAAAATTTCGGCATGTCTGAGTAATAACTAGGTAGTTAATTCAAAGTCAAATTGGATGTAAATAGTTATTTATTTAAAAACCTGGCACATACATGGTAATACATAATTAGCATTAGATACCTATTAAAATAATACCTATGGTATCTATTGTTATATGTACCTACCTACCATATTATACTAGCGAGCAAGGCAATAGAGGTAGGGCACCATTCTACCGAGCTAGCCCGACTGGGGAAGGACCTCCACCTTACAGAAGACCACAGCCAAATTACACACAGCGGTGTAGTTGTGTTCCTGTGCGTGAGTACAGGTCCCCAGCGCTCATTTTAGGAAGCGTTTTGAAAAGAACATATTTCTATCCCAGTGCGTTTTGAAAGAAACATGTTCCTATCCCAGAGATAATTCATTTTAAAGCCCTGGTGCAAAAAAAAAAAGGGTGTTGCAAGCGTCCACAAGCTACGGGCCGTTATGCTTGTTTGCCATACAAGTAGTATAAAAAAGTCTACCTAAATGTTTTTTTTAAATTAGGTTTTTTTGTTGTTTTTATTTATTGTTTTTTAAGGCACTAGGGAACAAGCCCTGTGTCGCAAGAGACTTTACAAACATACAATTTAACGGATACAAAGCCTACACCCAGACTCGAAACAGCCATTTATGGATCGCACAATTTTTTGTCCCATGTGGGGATCGAACCCACAACACGCCGCGCAGCCACTGATCAAAGGGTAGATATTAAATCGAGATACCTACCATTATTAAAATTTTAATTCGATTTTTTTATAATTATCATTATGTAATCATTCTTACCTACATAATTATACCTAGGTACTGTGACGCCGGAAATCTTCGTGCTTCTTAATTGTTTTTGTCATTTTAAGGTGGATGGATTTCGGGTTTTAGAATTAATAAAACAACATTCGTTTCGCGGGGTACAAGAATTTGGGTTAGGCCACAGAATACTTAATAGGTTAGGCTATGAATAGACTCAGCACAATTAGGGCTACGAGTTACGTTATGTTTGAGCAAATCTGTATATAAATACTTAGACAAAAACAAAACTGTTTAGGAGTCCTTAAAATGAATTATTATATAGGTATTTAAAGCCTTATAATTAGCGATTTATTTTCGAGCTTCATTATGATTCATAATTTTTATTTTTATTTTATTTTAATATTTTCGGAAAACTTACAGCTAGAATATGAGATGTAACATAATGCTAGTGAGCTGAAGGCCAATTATAAGTTTTCGCTATTAGTAATATTGTAACAGATTGTGATATACAATTTAACACATCAAACTATACAAGTCACATCATACAAGTTAAGAGTTAAAGGTTATTTCCTGTTATATATATAGACAAATAGATATTCCAAATTAAAAATAGACAACAGAGAAAAGATTCCGAATGGGAATTTAAAAAGAAAAAAAAGTGAAACGTTAGGTAACTTCAAAGAATTGGTTACAATAAGATGTCAACTTTACTAGTTTATTGTACAGACCTTATAGTACCTACTTAAATATGACTTTTGCAGGAATGTTATTACTCGGTTGAGGAGTTTTTGGGAAAAAATCCTTGTCAGTTTTATAATTTTAAACATTCATCGAGGTATTGATTAGTAGTTAGGTACTTATTTAATTTGTTTTATTTTATAATAGAGCCAGTAGCTATTAGTTTAAACTATATTTTGCATGCTGTGTAACGGCCAAATATGTGAAACCAAAGAATCGTAACATCTATGTAACCTACCATATTTGACGCAATAAATGATTTATTATTATTATTATTATATCTGTTTTCTTTTGTTGTTTTGCTAAAGGTTGTGTCATGTTATCAATAAAAAGAATTATCAAGAAAAACATATTTAATAATCCGTGTCAGCCATTAGACGTCCAATGCTGGACATAGGCCTCCCCCAAGGTTTTCCACATCACTCGGTCCTTTTTTTTTGTAGAGAGGAAATGCTTTACGCATACCGCCCTGCCCGGGGTAGCGAAGCGGATATGTCGGACTCTCCAGCCTAAAGGTGGTAGGCGGCCGGCATACTGACTAAAACCCCCCTGTGCACCTACACCCGACTTCACGGGTGGACCACCGGAACCTGATATGACTTCAGTGGCAGTTCCACCCAGCGGCAGCGCGAGCTCCACTCCAGTGATAGCGTCCGGGTGCACCAGGAACGCTATCCCTACGCGGAAAGGTGCGGGTGAGAGGCTCGATACCCCAACCTCTCACCAGCAGCCTACATCACTCGGTCCTGAGCTGACCTTGTTCATCGGTTGCCAGGTCATCGGTCCACCTTGATGGGGGCCTGCCCACGAATCTAATAATATCTATAGGTACTTAGTATAAAGAAATTTAAATTTGTAAAATTTTTAAAACCGATTTTGAAAAATCTTTTACTAGTAGAATGCCACGTTATTTGTTAGTTCATAGGCCGAATATTTGCGAGTGATAATAACTCGAAAAATAAAAATTAAAAAAAAAACAAAGCGGTTCGCTATATAGTTTTTAATATGTTACGTCCATTCGTCCATTCATACCTATGCTTGGTCAAAACACAGATAATATAATACTAGTACAAACTATTTTGCACAAGGGCCAAGTATAACAGATGCGCGAATTAAGCCGACTTTTGTTCAAGATTATTTGCCGGCTACATACACACAATATAAACAGATATAGATGACGAATCCGTCGAGGAGTAGGATAGATAACAAACAAAACGCGCGCCAGTTTATCGCGACTCGCGGCTGTATGTAAACGTCCCGTGCCAAACGATAGCCGCCGCGAAAAAAAAAAACAACATTCCGATTCATAGAGAACTCGATTTCGCGCTATTTTTGTATTTAAAACTGTCAAAAATGATTTCGTATAACTTTTAATTATTGTGAATTCGTTTTATAAAGTTCTTTTGAAGTTATGTGTGCGGAAAATATGTAAATAGGTCTACATTGTTTGTTGTGTGAATTTATGTATATTGTCGTAAGATAATATAGTAGCTAGGTACCTACTTATATAGAATGAAATGAAATAAATTGTTAATATAAAAAAAAACACTGAATCAAATCGAACGGTGAATTGCCAGTAAGTAAATAAAAAAGTTTCTTTTTTTAAATAACATTCATGATTAGATTAGCTATAAAAAGCGATACATCTAATTTATTCATATAATTTGACGTGACGATTTTTATGTAAGTATATTACATAGTAGCATTGTTTCTTTTTTTATTACCACAGTATATATTATTTAAAAAAACTATTACTTTTCGGATTTAAATCTACCTACCTACCTAAAAAATTTAAATAAATAATAAAATCTAAGAAAACATACCTAACCATAGTTTAAAGAATATATAGAGAAATATATTGTTCCTTGCTTTATGACATAACCTAAAATATTAGAAGTTAGCTCTGTCCTCTGTCTATTCCACTACTGCTGGACATTTGGAATAGTAGTGGAAAACTATGATAATCCACGTAGAAGGTATAGGCCTTCCATACTTGACTGGCCTGTTGGTCTAGTGGTTAGTGACTCTGACTGCTACGCCGGAGGTCGTGGGTTCGATTCCCACCTAGGACAAATCTTTGTGTGATGAGCACGAATGTTTGTTCTGTGTCTGGGTGTAATTTATCTATAATATGTATGTATTTAGAAATATATAAGTATGTTTATCAGTTGCCTGGTTACCATAGTACAGGCTCTGCCTAGTTTGGGATCAGATAGCGATGTGTGAGTTGTCCCGAAAATATTATTATTATTATACATAGTTTTCGGTTTTGGAGTCGTTTAATGACATCCTTAAAACGATTCATTTAGGAACGTTCTTAATTGAAACTAAGAATATGTTATAAAATTTTGTTACTGTCAGAAATACAATTTAAGATTGCAAATTAAGACGTGCGGACAAAATAGGTACCTGTTTTATGATTTTACTGTTTGCTTTTTTTAAGCGCTATACTGGCCAATCGTACATAGATTCTGTCTCAGTGATAGCTAATCTTAATACCATTTTTTTATCCAGAGACTATCTCCATTCAATGTAGTCTATGATAAGCGTAAAAATGAAGCGATTATTGCCCGGTGCACTCGTTAGTTAAACGATCAGCGGGTTAACACGCCGATAACTGCCAACGACCTTATGAATAAAGAGGGATTGCCACGGGCGGGTGTTATGAAAATTCGTTCAAAACACACACACATACATAGGTTTTTTTTAAAGGTAACTCCCGCACTAGAGAACAAGCTCTGTGTCGTGGAGGACGTTTACAAACATACAATTAACACCCAGACTCAGGACAACTCTTTGTGGATCACACAAAGTTTTATCCTGTGTCGGAATCGAACCCACAACCTCGTGCACAGCAGGCGCATACTGCGGCCACTAGACCTCCAAGGCAGTCAAATTCGTTTCTTTCAAAACGCATCCCTAAATGAGCACTGGAACATAGGAACACAATTACACCACTGTGTGTAGTTAGCTGTGGTCTTCTGTAAAGTCCTTCCCCATTCGGTCTTGCTCGCTAGTATGGTGCCCTACCTCTCTTTGTTACCAAATGCCACAGAAATATATTCAATGGTTTTTTTTAAAACTGAATCTTCATACAGCTATCTCCGTTGCCGTGTGTATTTCGAATGACCTTTAAAATAGATAGGTACTGCTAATATTAAATACATATGTACCATAGACACAATTACAGCTGTTATATTAATGCTAATTTAAAAGTAAATAGTGTATCTGGCTATAAAAGCAGGTTAATTAACATAAATCTTATCATAATAATATAATAACAACTTTTAATTATAATAAATAGGGGTAATAGAATAGAATAGAAAACTCTTTATTGTACACCAATTACATTTTGATAACAAACATTATTTATACTTAGTTATGTACAATGGGCGGCCTTATTAGTTTAGTCCCCCGCGACACAGAGCTTGTTCTCTAGTGCAGAAGTCTTTCTAAAAAAAGAAAAAAAAATCCTATACCAAGAATACTTCATCTTAAAGCCCTGGTTGGCCACACGCAAGTGATACCTCTGGTATTGCAAGCGTCTGTAGCGGTAACTGCTTAACAGCAGGCGGGCTGCATGCTTGAGTAAAAAAAGGAGTATAAAAAGCAAAGTCTACAATTAGAATAAACCTACATATAAAAATACTAGGGGTCGCCCGCGTGGTAATTTGGAATATTTTCTCCGATTTTGCAACATATCTCACTACTGCTGCGCTCCTATTGATCATAGCGTGATGTTATATAGCCTATAGCCTTCCTGGATAAATGCACTATTTAACAAAAAAGATTTTGTCGAATATAATCGAACCAGTACTTTCTGAGATTAGCGCGTTCAACCTAACAAACTCTTCAGCTTTATAATATTAGTATAGATAGGTGTAGTATTGTAGCCTGTTGGTCTAGTGGTTAGTGACCCTGACTGCAACTCCGGAGGTCGTGGGTTCGATTCTCACACGGGACAAAACTTTGTGTGATCCACTATTTGTACCAAGTCTGAATGTAATTTGTGTCCGTGAATTGTATGTTTGTAAAGTCCCCCGCGACACAGGAGTTGTGTAGTGCGGGATATGTCATTTAAAAGAAAAAACTAAAATAGTAGTGAGTATAAGTTGAATAGCTGTGTCTATTTAAAGTTATTGCATATAAAAAAACGATTAATATTATGAATCCCAATATGGCGTAATTATGAGCGCGTTGCTAACAGGTTTTTTTTTAAATATAATTGTGTAAGTTCGTCGATTTATCGACTTAATCTCGTTTGAACAACTTTTCGTTTTGAAACCCTTATTACCTAAATAAAAATGGCGATTTGTAATCTTTTTAAATTTCATACATATTTAGTTTAAAGTTTTTTTCGCAAGGGTCTGTAGGCTACGTTAACGTCTTAGTGCTTACCGACAAGCGGACCGTGTCACAGATTACGTCTCAACCCATAAACGTCCCACTGCTGGGCACGGGTCTCCTCCATAAATTTGAAGGGATATTAGCCTACTATACCACGCTGGCCAGACGGGTTGGTAAAGGGTTTTGTTTCGAGTTTTCCCTCTCTTGCAGTGGATTTTGTCTGCCTGACTTACTCCCTTAGTCGACTCTTACGACACCCACGGGATGGGATGGGGTGGTGACATTTGTATTCTTAATCCGTCACCACACGGAAACAGATTACTTTATTATTTACTAATTGTCACAGATTACTAAATAGTTACTACGACCGTGTGCTCGATAGGTACTACATGGTGAAAATAAACTTTTTTTTGTAACCTATTACAATTCTAACTTACGCCAAATTATAAAAATGTTGTATGAAACTTTGGTGATTAATGTCGTTAAAATGGGATATCCTATCATATTATATCCTATCGAACAAAAAAATAATTATCGAAATTGGACGGCCGTGTAAGAATTTATGCGTGGTCATACATAAAAAAAAATACGTAGACGACTTTTTTCGTCGGTTAAGTTAATAAAAAGTCGTGCCAGAATTTTTCGTCAAATTTCAAAATTATTCTCGAAGCTCTACCCTAGTCAGCGAATTGGCGACAGGGGAAAAAATATACTGACGGTGATAAGTATCATGCACTTGAACTAAATGAATAAATAAAGTTTGAATTTTAAAACAGAAATTTCCATAAAAGGCAATACAATAACGTAATGTAGGAAAATTTAGCTGACATCATCTTTCTGACTTATTCATAATTGATGACCTTCATAAGTGTTACTTTGTAACCTAAATGAATGAATTTTGAGTATGAGAAAAGAATAAAATCTTTACAGGACACACACAGTAAAGTGATATTAGAGTTAATATGAAATCTCATTCTGGTTTTTGAAAATTCTTCAACTTTCCGCATTGAAGTCGGTTTTTTTTTGTTAATGTTATGTTGGAAACCGGTATCTAATTTATAATTAATTTGGTATGGCTTATCTACCTAATTGGATGGATAACTAATTAATGAATGACGTTATGTTAAACGTACCTACTCAATTATATACACGGTGTATAAAGGATGTTGATAGACGGCATCTGTGACCACGTGACATAAATTGAAAACGAAAGAATACAGCATCAGCGTTTCTTTATTTATATAAAATATATTATTTCTTTTCTTTGTTTATTTATTTAGTAGCAAAACGTTAAATTCTACAATAAAAATTGTCACTATTCACATATTGCCTTATTCCTTAATAGCAATATGTAAATTGAAGCAGACTTAAACACCATACTTTTTTTTTCTCTCGCACGACCAGTACTAAGTCATCATCATCATCATCTCAGCCAAAAGACGTCCACTGCTGGACATAGGCCTCCCCCAAGGTTTTCCACAACTCTCGATCCTGAGCCGACCTCGCCCATCGGTTGCCCGCAACCTTTACCAGGTCGTCGGTCCACCTTGTTGGAGGCCTGCCCACGCTTCGTCTTCCAGTTCGTGGTCGCCACTCTAGAACCTTTCTGCCCCAACGGCCATCAGTTCTGCGAGCTATGTGCCCAGCCCATTGCCACTTAATGGAGGCAATTCTCCGAGCTATGTCGGTTACTGTGGTTCTCCTCATTTCTGATTCGATCTCGCAGGGAAACTCCAAGCATAGCTCTCTCCATTGCTCGTTGGGTGACTTTGAGCCTTCGCACGAGGCCCATAGTGAACGACCACGTCTCAGATCCATATGTCATCACTGGCAACACACACTGGTCAAAGACTTTCGTCTTGAGACACTGCGGTATTTGGGACGAGAAGATATGACGTAGCTTCCCAAACGCTGCCCAGCCGAGTCGGATTCGACGAGTGACCTCTTTCTCGAAGTTGGACCTACCTAACTGGACTGTATGTCCCAGGTAGACATACTCGTCAACAACTTCAAGTGTAGAGCCTCCAATTGTGACAGAGGTGGGTGCGACATGGACATTTGCCATAATCTTGGTCTTGTCCATGTTCATTTTAAGACCCACTTGTAGTGAGACTCTACTGAGGCCATCGAGCATTGCGCCAAGGTCTTCCATGGTCTCAGCCATGACCACGATATCGTCGGCAAATCGAAGGTGAGTGATGTACTCGCCGTTGATGTTGATGCCGAGTCCATTCCAATCCAGAAGCTTGAAAGCATCTTCCAGTGCAGCGGTGAAGAGTTTCGGGGATATGACATCACCCTGTCTTACACCTCGCTGCAACTGGATAGGCTTCGTGCTCTGATCATGGAAACGGACCGACATGGTGGCGTTTTCATACAAGCACTTCAACACTTCGACGTACCGAGTGTCAATTTGGCACCGCTGGAGAGACTGTAGCACAGCCCAGGTCTCGATCGAATCAAAGGCTTTCTCATAGTCCACAAACGCTAGACATAGAGGCTGGTTATACTCCTCGGTCTTCTGTATAACCTGCCGCAGCGTATGTATGTGGTCTATGGTACTAAACCCTTTTCGGAAACCGGCTTGTTCGGGAGGCTGGAAGTCGTCAAACCTGAACGCGAGACGATTCGTAATGACTCTCGAAAACAGCTTGTAGACGTGGTTCAGGAGTGAGATGGGTCTGTAATTCTTCAGCAGGGTTTTATCACCCTTTTTGAAGAACAGCACCACCACACTCCTGTGCCATGCCTGTGGCGTCTTGCCCGCGAGTATGACGGAATCAAAAAGCTTTTGCAGTGCCTTTAGCACCGGCCTTCCACCAGCCTTTAGCAATTCGCTTGTGATTCCGTCCTCACCCGGCGCCTTGTTGTTCTTTAGCTGTTTGAGAGCCATACTGATCTCGTCTAGGCTGACGACCGGGATATCATCGGTATAGTGTCGGGACAACTTAGCTCTTGGGTCGTCTGTCGAAGAGCTAACAGGTGACCGAGTTGTCGTGTACAGCTGCCTGTAAAACGTTTCGATCTCTTCCACCAGCTCGGGCCTGGACGATATGATTCTGCCGTCCCCAGTCTTCAGCTTGGTCAATTCGGCAGATCTCTAAGTCTTTGACTCGCGACCTTCGCCAATACAATACAGATTGTATTAAACAGGCTATAGAGCAGAACAAGGGCTCCAAAGTGTTCGCTAGAGATCTGTCTATCGGGCAGTACTAAGTACGATTACCTTAATTTAACAATTAAGTAAGTATCGTGTTTTGACTGCATCAGCTTGCATGCTATCATACTTGTATTTTACAAAATATTGTAACTATCTGGCGATTAAAAAGAGTGGCCTGAGTTTCTTGCTAGTTCTTCTCAAGGCTCCACGTCAGCGAACTAGCCGTAGGAAAATTTTGCTGACATCATCTTTCTGGCTTATTCATAATTTATGACCTTCATAAGTGTTACTTTGTAACCTAAATGAATAAATGAATTTTGAGTTTGAGTTTTGAATTATAGATATTAAAGTGGGATATGGATACTTCAATAGTGCTGACAACACGAAAGTGCAGACCGTACTCTGTCAGTACGGTCTGCACTTTCGTGTTGGACAGGCGCCTGCGGGGAGATAGGCAGGGAAGCGGAATTAGGCGGAAAGGATTTCTAGTTACAATGCCGATTCCTAATAACATAATGTTATCAGATGTTTATCATCTGTGACGTAGTTGCACTTCTAGATAGGTCAACAATGTCGAACATTAAGCCCCATATGCATTTACATCAAACAAAGTTTGTTTGACTGTTTATTGCATATTTTTATACTACTTACTAGCTGTTGCCCGCGGCTCCGTCCGCATGGATGTCGGTTATCGCTGCAAAAAGTAGCCTATGTGTTATTCCAGACCATAATCTATCTCTGTGCCAAATTTCATCCTGATCCGTTCAGTAGTTTTTACGTGAAAGAGTAACAAACATCCATCCATCCATCCATTCTTACAAACTTTCACATTTATAATATTAGTAAGGATGTGGCAAACAAGCATACGGTCCGACTTATGTTAAAAAACCATTTATTTTTGCGACACACATAAAAGTACAGAAAAAAATACATTTAGGTACACAGAAATTACATTTACACATACATAAAAATATTATACTTATTACATGTTTAGCAGGGGATCTAGCTCAGTATACGCTGTGCTTATAGTACAGCACTGATTTTCAGCTAGTACCCGTTAAGCAGTTACCGTAGCCTATGGACGCTTGCAATGCCAGAGGTATCACTTGCGACTTGCTAACCCATTTTTTACACCAGCGCTTAAAAATCAAGACGTATACCTGAGTTAGAAAAACATTTCTTTCAAAATATACGCATCCCTAGATGAGCGTTGGAGACCCGTACTCACACAAAGGAACACAACTACATCGCTGTGTGTAGTTGTGTTTCAGTGTCTTATGTAAGGTGGATGTCCTTCCCCAGTCGGGATTGCTCGCTAGTATGATGCCTAACCTCCCTTTGATATATCCTGTATTTTTTGCAATAAAGCAATTCCTATAGAGCGACTCTGGTACCTTATCTACGTGGTGATGAAAAAGTGTTAAAAAGTATAAATACGACGAAAAAGTGTTAAAAAGTGTAAATACGACTTAAAAGTGTTAAAAAGTGTAAATACTATGAAAAAGTGTTAAAAAGTGTAAATAATGGAAAAGTTAGTGAATCAAATAAGAGCGTGGAGAGGAGTGTCAGACAGGCGTGAAGACCTGTCCCGTAGCCGGTACTCCCTCGTGTCCAGCGGGGAGCTGACTGCTGAAGCGCTGGAACTCTGGCTCGGATTACCTGATGAGATCAAGTACGATCCAGCACTTGACCAGTTTAAGCAGCATTATGAGAAAGAACATGGTAAGTTTCCATATCTTTTATTCTACTGTTAGTTTTTTAAATACTACTTGGGTAAAAACAAGCATACGGCCCGCCAGATGTTAAGCAGTTACCGTAGCCTGGATGCTTGCAATACCACATGTATCATTTGCGTGTTGCCTACTTTACACCACAGCTTTAAAATGGGGGTATCCTTGGGATAGGAATACGTTTATTTCGAAACGCATCCCTAAAGTTGGGTATCATCCCTGAACTACGTGGGTGGCACGCAAGCCCGCCTGATGTAATGCCATTACCGTAGCCTATAGACGCTTGCAATACCAGAGGTATTACTGTGACTGCCGACCCATTTTTACACCAGGGCTTTAAGATCGAGTATCCCTGAGATAGAAAAACGTTTCTTTAAAACCCTTCTCTAACATACCACGCCGCTGTGTGTAGTTATTTGGCTGTGGTCTTCTGTAAGGTGGAGGTCCCTTCCCAGTCGGGTTTGTTCGCTAGTATAGTGATTCGTTCATCGTTCACCTACCTCTAAATCTGTAAATATTATATGTAAAGAAATTATATAGACAGTTGTTAAATCTTACGTTTATTTCAACTTGTGAACGTTATTAAAATATTCCAAATAACTTTATAACTGCCAAAAAAACAGTATTAATCTACAAGATGTGTTTTATAATATGGTTTTTTCATAAATTGTATAGTAATTCTAAATAGTTTGAAAAAAATCATCGAATCTGCACCAAATTATTGAGATGTAACCACTTTATGATTTCAATTATGACCAAATAATACGAAAAAAAAAAAACAATAGATGACGAAAATATACATCTATAATTTTGATAATGTTATATTTAGAATAAGTTTCAATTTTAATTTATTAAAAATTAATAAGACGTCCATTCAAAGAGTACATCTGTTTGTATCCCCGCGCTCGCCTAGAGAATTAGGTCGTGTTTGCTTCGCCCAAATGCTCAAGGTCGTTGGCGATATCCCAAGCCTTAAGGGCGGACGCACACGGGCCACAGGCGAAAACCACAAAACGCCGCCACCGACCTGTTTTCATACATGTTACATGTAGCGAATAGCGACGACCAACGTCAACCTTGTTTTAAAATGTATGAAAATTACAAGAAATAGGTCGATAGCGGCGTTTTGTGGTTGTCGCGTGTAGCCCGTGCGCAGACCCGATTCTGCTAATGTACTGATGGCTTAATTGAATCTAAATTGAATCCTAATTGAATCTTAATAGCATTTTTGGTATTTTGCAAAATAAATTTAAGACCAATGGTTTGCCAACTATTGGTCTTAAATTTATTTATCAGAATACCAAAAATATAATACCAAATATGCTATTGAGATTCAATTGACATTCAATTGAGTTTTTTTGTGGATTAGCCGAATTGGGGCCCAGGTAGGTAATGCTGCTGACATCCAGAAAGGTCCAAGACTACCAATATTTTATCAAATTGCACTTGCAACAGACAGGCAATTTAGCCTGGACCCTTTCTATCTTCGTATCCTGCATGCTGAATACATCAATATCGAAGGTCATATAAATATCGCTGCAACTCAATTTGAACCCTGCATTCTTCAGGGATGTCTGGTGGAGGTTTTGAGAGCTATTCATAAAGCCTTCTTGTCTGAAATGATGATAAAAAAATGTTAAAATATGTAAGGTCTCCGGCGCCACTTCGGCGTTTAATTTTAAGAGAGGTAGGGCACCATCTAGTATGCCCTATGCTGTGTAGTTATTTGGCTGTGGTCTTCTGTAAGGTGGAGGTCGTTCCCCAGTTGGGCTTGCTAGCTAGTATAGTGCCCTATCTCTCTTACAATGTGTGTACGAAGAATTAAAGAATACTTACTCGCAGAACCTTATATCAAAAAGTTGTTTGTATGTGTTTTGCTCCTTATCGTCATATTGAACGACAGCTCGAAATATTCCTGTCGCAATGTCTTTTACATAGTAAAGAGGCGTATCCTGGAAACAAATAATAGTTTCATTACATTTTATTATATACTAGCTGTTGCCCGCGGCTCCGCCCGCGTGGATATCGATTATCGCTGCAAAAAGTAGCCTATGTGTTATTCCAGACCATAATCTATCTGTGTGCCAAATTTCATCTAGATCCGTTCAGTAGTTTTTACGTGAAAGAGTAACAAACATCCATCCATCCATCCATTCTTACAAACTTTTACATTTATAATATTAGTAAGGATTGCGGCCCGTCCCAGCTTCGCACGGGTGGACATAAGATTTTTTTCATCATCATCAGCCTATCGCAGTCCACTGCTGGACATAGGCCTCTCCAAGGGCACGCCACCTAGCACGATCCTCGGCTTCCCGCATCCAGCTACTCCCAGCCGCTTTGCGAAGATCGTCGCTCCACCTCGCCTGAGGGCGTCCTACATTACGTTTGCCGAGCCGCGGTCTCCACTCAAGAACACGTCTGCTCCAGCGGTTGTCAGTTCTTCGGCAAATATGACCCGCCCATTGCCACTTCAGCTGACTTATTCTTTGAGCTATGTCGATAACTTTGGTTCTCTGTCGGATCACCTCGTTTCGAAGTCGATCTTTCAGAGAGACACCTAACATAGCCCTCTCCATAGCTCGCTGAGTGACTTTTAATTTGTGGACGAGCCGTACCGTGAGTGTCCACGTCTCGGCTGCGTATGTCATTACTGGTAGAACGCACTGATTGAAGACTTTTGTCTTTAGGCTTTGAGGTATTGGCGACGAGAAGACTCGACCTAATTTCCTAAACGCTGCCCAGCCCAGCTGAATTCTTCTATTGGCCTCACTCTCGAAGTCGTTTTTACCCATCTGCAAGGTCTGCCCAAGGTAAACATATTTTACAACAACCTCGAGAATGTCACCTTTTACAGCAACCGGTTCCGGAGTTATATGTTCATTGAACATGATTTTGGTTTTGTCAAGATTCATCCGGAGACCGATGCGTTGAGATGAATCAGCTAGGCTTAAGATTTTTTTATCTATATCTATACTATAATATTATAAAGCTGAAGAGTTTGTTTGTTTGATTGAACGCGCTAAACTCAGAAAGTACTGGTACGAATGGAAAAAAAACTTTTTTGTTGAATAGTGCAATTATCCAGGAAGGCTATAGGCTATATAACATCACGCTATGATCAATAGGAGCGGCGTCGTAGCGAGATATGTTGCAAAATCGCGGAAAATATTCCAAATTACCACCCCTAGTACTTAAATATAACCTGTGTCACTCAGGGTGAATGTAGCTTTCCAATGCAGAAAGAATTTTTGAAATTTGTAATTTTTGAAACTACTGTAGTTTGCGAGTTTATTAATTACAAACATACACACACACACAAAAATACAAATCTTTATATTAGTAATACCTCTGGTATTGCAAGCGTCCAAAGGCTACGGTAACCGCTTAACACCAGGCGGGCCGTATGCTTGTTTGCCACCCAGGTAGTATAAATAAAATAATAAAGGCTATTATTTATTTTCCTTACCAAGAGTCGTTTAGCTTTGCATTCATTGTCCCCCGGAAAACTGACTCGGTCAGAGTACTCATCATCTTCATTCCCTTGGCCAATCTATTTAAATGAACGAATGAACTTATTAGAAAGAAAGAAAGAAAAGCACAGGATAGCAGATTGTAAACACAAAATAGACTCATAATATTGTTGCATAATAAGCGGTGGTGGCCGAGTGGGAAAGTAACCGACTTGCACGCAAGAGGTGCGAGTTCGATCCCGGGCAGTACCAATGTAAATTTCACTTTGTGGAGTTTATATGTATCTACTAATCAAATGATTCGCGATCTGCTAACGGTGAAAGAAAACATCGTGAGGAAAATGTCTTAGAAGAAATTCTAAAGACATATCTGATTCAACAACCCACATTAGGCCAGCGTGTGTGAATTAAGGCCTAAACCCTCTCTCTCATTCTCCCGATAGAGGAGAGGAGACCCGTGCCCAGCAGTGGGACTTATATGGGTTGCTATTATTATTGTTCCGTGTAGTGACGGATTAAGAATACAAAATGTCACCACCCCATTCCATCCCGAGTGATCGATCGAGAGTGAATCGATCTTATGTCTCCGTCTGTGTCCAGCAGTGTCCCACTAATGTGGGAGGAAATAGGGATAATTTTTACCACATTTTTTTCTACTTCTTGGGTGGCAAACATGGCCATATATATGGGCATTTATATTTTTTTAAGGATTCCTTACCAAGTTACTGTTTTTGAGGAATACTTCAATTAGCTCAGCATCTGGATAATCTTCCCCCTTTTCCCAACAAAACGTTTTACCACTGCATGCCTTTGGTATATCATCTAAAAATGGGTAAAATGCTCATTATCAAAGTCATTTATAATATTTTCGGGATAACTCACACATCGCTATCTGATCCCAAACTAGGCAGAGCCTATGGTAACCAGACAACTGATAAACATACTTATATTTTTCTAAATACATACATAATAATATAGATAAATTACACCCAGACACAGAACAAACAATCGTGCTCATCACACAAATATTTGTCCTGGGTGGGAATCGAACCCACGACCTCCAGCGTAGCAGTCAGAGTCACTAACCACTAGACCAACAGGCCAGTCAAATGCATGACACTTATGAACGTCAAAATAAACAAAAGTCAGCAGATTTTTTCTTACAGTTAATTCGATGACAAGGGTAGACCCTAGAGAAGAATAGGCAAGAAACTCGGGCCACTCTTTTTAATCGCCAGAGTATAATATTTACAATGTGGTATAAGTTACAATTTGAGGTAGGTAACAAAAAAGTACAGAACCAACACACCATATCAAAAAATAAATTTAAGTAATTAAAATAAACAAAGAATCGAATTGCACAATGTCCAACAATGAACGAATTTTGGCTGGAATGGATGGATGGATATAGCAAGCATCCATAGGCTACAGTTACGATTTTTTTTTATATGAAAAAGACAACTCCCGCACTATAGGGAAGCCCTGTATCGCGGGGACTTTACAAACATACAATTAACGGACACGAAGTACACTTAGATTCGGGACAACCATTTATGAATCTCACAATTTTTTGGCCCGTGTGGGTATCGAATCCACAACACGGTGCGCAGTAGTAAATGCCGTAAATGGCGAGGTAACCACTTAAGCCACTGAACCAACCGTGCAGTCAGCTTACTATCAGGCGGGCTGTCTATTTATTTATCTCCTAAACAGTACAAAAATGTACTTACACTCAAATGTCCTTACATCTTTTACTAAAATCCCCAAAGCGACCTGAAAATAATTATAAATAAATAATAATAAATCTATTTATTATCGTGTCACATAAACAGACTAATGAACATATTAATATAAACCTGTGTTAGTATTAAAAACCTAAAAATACATATTATGTTAGTACACTTCATTTGCCCTGTGTCGCAGTGGGTTAGTGTGGCACTTGTCCGCGGAAGCGATGGAACACTATACCTGTCGGTCGAAAATTCTCTTCCAAGACGAGGTTTAGGTAGACTGTTGGTACTCGCACCACAAAATCCCTAAAATTGACTCACATTCACATTCACTCTTTTCGATGTGAATTTAAATGTTTCTTTTTTTTAATGTGAATGTTTGGATGGATGGATGGATTTATTTTGGAAATTATACGTTATTAGATTTGTCTACAGTGCGCGAGTGTCACTCAGTACATAATTTTTTTTTAAATAAAACGATTTTAACTACAGATGTCCTATACCAGACTATATTCTATTTCTGTACGAAATTTATATCTTACTAGTGGACCTGGCAGACGTCGTCCTGCCGGAAAAAGCTGAAATACCGACAGCAGCGCCACCTACCGGGTCCAATTGTGAATCTAAACCATCCAGGGCCCTACCCGAACACACACACAAAATTTCATCAAAATCGGTCCACCCGTCTAGGAGGAGTTCAGTCACATACACACGCACACAAGAAATATATATATTAAGATTTATATATATTTTTTTAAGATAGTTAGGGTGCCATACTAGCGAGCAAGCCCGACTGGGGAAGGACCTCCACATTACAGTAGACCACAGCCATATTACACACAGCGGTGTAGTTGTGTTCTTGTGTGTAAGTACGTAGATCTAAAGCGCTCATTTAGGAATGCGTTTTGAAAGAAACGAACTCCCATCCCAGGGATACTCCCATCTTATAGTCCTGGTGTAAAAAAATGGGTTGGCAACGCGCAAGTGATACCTCTGGTATTGCAGGCGTCAACATCAGGCGGGCCGTATGCTTGTTTGCCACCCAAGTAGTATAAAAAAAAATACAAATTGTCCCACTAGACTCAAACTTTACTCGTTTATTCAAAAATATTCAAAAAAAAAAACACTTACCGATAATAGTAACATAATTAATTTCTTTTTTATCATTATAAATACCACTATAAGAATCACAAAACTGGACAAACTATAGCAACCCACACCTCACTGCTGGGCACAGATTTCTATCAACCAAGCTAAGAGTGGCCTTAAATTAAAACTATAAAATATTAATATTTAATTTATCGAACTCCTTGTTACTCTTGTAACCCACAGATATGTAATGTGTTTTCCAACGATTAAATTTGAACTATTTATATACGTCGATATAGTACCTACATGGGTTTTCCTGTATGAAAAAATATTATGGTTAATTATTAATTATTATCGCGAATATGGCGACTATGACGTCAGGTACTATCAGCCAAATAGGTTAACTAATCTTAACATTTTTTGTTTTTTAAATACAATAACACGCGGCAGAGGCAAACTCTGGCTGTCAGATTGAAAATCGTTATTCCGTAAGAGCCCTTTTTGACGTTTAGTCAATAGATTGTGCCGTCACCGAGCAATCACAACTGTCAGTTTTGCGATTACAACTGTCAGTTTTGCGATCACAACTGTCAGTTTTGCGATCACAACTGTCAGTTTTGCGATCACAACTGTCAGTTTTGCGATCACAACTGTCAGTTTGCCATCGCTGTTTCTTAGAGAATCAGCCGGCGGGGCAGTCTTTGGGGACTGCCGATAGAAGTTGAACTTGTGAATTGTATCGTCGAGCTATTAGATTATTATTTTTGAATATGGAAAGCGTTCGGTAACGATGACGCGAGTTCCATGATTTTTGTTCACACGCGCCTTAAGAAGCGTTTACTTCAAAAAACAAAGAATAATGATATATATGTATATATTCAATAAATTAAATAGTGAGGCTCTAATAACCAGGTAGGTAGTCGCTGTTCAGTGCAGCGCGATGACCCTATTGATAGGTGATCGGTGGTATTTGTGGTCTTATGTAAGGTCAAGGTCCTTCCCTAGTGGAGCTTACTCGCTAGTATGGTGCCCTACCTCTCTAATATTAATCATTTACCAATGCGTCTACATCAAACTGTCGCAAATCAAAATAATTATACATAGAACTGGGAGGAAAATACGTCATTTAAGGAGACCGATTTCGATCACGGCTCTGTCAATCTCAACGGAGATCAGCCAAATGCGCAGGACATAATATTATAGTGCACAAGTGTGTGCGCAAACACAGGCGCCCTCAGTATTCCTTCATTCTCATAGTCCGATGGGATGGAGACTAGCCATCTGCACGGGAGATATTATAATGCACAATTGCACTCTATATAGTCCTATCGGACTATGAGAGTGAGGGAATATAGAGTGATAGATATCCGATAGGATTATGTGATCTTTTTGGACATGTTTGTATAATTTTTTGATTGTTATTATTTTATTATTATTTTACATTTTGACATTTTATTATTTTACATTTTGACATCTTATTATTTTACATTTTGACATCTTATTATTATTTTATATTTTGACATCTTATTATTATTTTTGGATTATTTTATTTGATTTTGACATTACATAAAACTATTTATTTTTAGGTACTTAAAATGTCATTGTATTTCTTGTTTGTTTAATATTTTTCAAACGCCTTGCTAGGCACATTTTGGTGAATCAAAATTAATTGTAAGACCAACCTGTAATACCTGAAATGAGTGAATAAATAATTTATGATTTATAACGGCAATCCGACACGACTTTAGAAAATGGTCACCTGGTTGCTTAATATGTGGTATATCTTCTCCAAGGTGCAATACCAATTGACTGCCTTGGTGGTCCAGTTACCGCAGTATGCGCTTGTAGTGCACGGGGTTCTGGGTTCGATTCCCACACAGAACAAAACTCTGTGTGACCCACAAAGATTTGTTCTGAGTCTGGGTGTAATTTGTGTCCGTTGATTGTATGTTTGTAAAGTCCCCCGCGAGAAAAAGAAATTTGAAAAAGAACCCTAAAATCCCTTAGGTCACCGTATTTCAACGCTGGAACTGAAAGGACGTCCTGTGAATTGTACACCGAGATATCTCGGAGTTGCAATTTATTTTCTTTCTTGTGTGACGCATGTTAATGGTATGCGCACATTTTCCTGGTAGATATAACATTATTTTATTTTTATTATAGGAATTTTATCTGGAATTGCGTTTGTTGATTTTCCAAGTCCTACTAATATTATGATCTATGTATGTAGTTGACCCGGCGAAATTCGTACCGCCATATTATTTTCTTACTTAAAATTTACCATTGAAATTAACTGATGATGAAGCCGGAAGGTAGGCAACGGAACTCCACATTTAAACAATATAATCTAGCCGTGTTTGAGCTTCTTTAAATGGTCCTTAGATGCACTTTCGCTGTAAATGAAAAAAGGGAGGAAAAGTGAGAATAGAGTTTGTATGAAAATTCATCCTGTTTTTCGAAAATTCTACAACTTGCCGCATTAAAGACGGTTTTTTTTTGTTAAAATTATTATTTATAAAGATGTGAGAGTTTGTGAGTATGGATGTATGGATGTTTTTTACTTTTCACGTAAAAACTGAACGGATCTGGATAAAATTCGACACGGAGATAGATTATAGTCTGGAATAGCATATAGGCTACTTTTTAACGCGATAACCTACATCCACGCGGGCGGAGCCGCAGACAACATATAGTAATCTATAATATTACAATTCAATTGCTGATTGTCTTGCTAAGCGCAAATCTCGAGAACAACTAAACCAATTTCGCTAAATTATTTTTTGTTGTGTTTGTTATTATCAGAAGAATGTTTTTATGTTAGAAAAAAGTAAGAAAGTTGCGCTGAAAATAGTTTAACTCGAGCGAAGTTGGGGTGGTTCGCTAGTATAATATATAATTAAGTATTTTTATTCTTATCTACTTAATTAAAACATAAATTAGATTTTTTCTTTTCTTTTCGACTGACCTTTGTCGAGTGGTTAGTGACCCTGACTGCTAAGTGAAGGTCGTGGGTTCGATTCCCTCACACAACAACACAAACACAACATTTGATGGGACAACATTTTGTGTGTGTCATAAATGTTTGTTTTGCGTCTGGGTCTCTGGGTGTAATTTGTGTCCGTGAATTGTGTCTATGAAGTCCCTCGAGACACATAGCTTGTTCTTTAGTGCGGGAGTCGTAGTTCGAAATCCGACATGGCAAGAAGGAGATCAGGTGCAGGATTTCCGGCTTTACGTGCTTTTTGAGGCGTGGAGGTGCAAACACTACCAATTTTCAAACTTTGGACACTTCGAAAATATCTATTTTTTTTAATACTACCAATGTGGCAAACAAGCATACGGCCCGCCTGACGGTAAGCAGTTACCGTAGCCTATGGACGTTTGCAACACCAGGGGTATCACTAACGCGTTGCGGACCCTTCAAAATCCTTATAACTCTTTCTTGAAGAACCCCATGCTAAAGTCTCTTGGGAAAACCTCGGCAGGGAGCTCATTCCACAGCCTAATCGTACGTGGAAAATCTAGACAGAAAAATCCAGAAAGGTAACTTTTTTTTGTTTAGTGGCCATACTTTGACTGGTTAGCCAAAGATCGTGGGTTCGATTCCCACCCAAAATAATGATTGTGTGTCAAAGTCAAAGTCGAACTCATTTATACATTTAGATCAAATTCATGGTACTTATGAACGTCATTAAAACAAATGCCAGCATACTTTTTTCCTAAGGCCAATTCGCTGACTAGGGTAGGGCCTCGAGAAGAATTGGCAATAAACTCGGGTCACTCTTTTTAATCGCCAGAGTATAACATTTACAATTTGGTATGAGTTACAATATAGTGGTAACAAAAAGGAACGAAAACCAATATACCTATATATATATGTGTCACTTGACTGCGGTCTCCTGTAAGGTCCAGTCTTTCCCCAGGCTTACTTTCTTGTATAGTGCAATACCTAAACCTTCTTCGTTTTTTCCAGGTGTTATTGACGAAATTCAAGACAAGAAGACCGGCCCAACTAAGCGTCTTCCATCAGTACATTCAGCTCCTCATTTGAATGAGAATGGTCATCAGAAAGAAGAAGTAGCTTTCCGTAATGGCGCTAAAAGTAAGGATAAAGAAATCAAGCAGGAGAAAATGTATGTATTTTTATTTTTTTCTACTTTTTTTTATACTACTTGGGTGGCAAATAAGCATACGGCCCACCTGATGTTAGGCAGTTACCGCAGCCTATGGACGCTTGCAATACCAGAGAGGTATCTTATACTTGCGTGTTGCCGACCCAATTTTTTACACCAAGGCTTTAAGATGGGAGTATCCCTGGGATAGGAATACGTTTATTTTAAAACGCATGCTTAAATGCGCGCTGGAGACCTGTACTCACACACAGTAACACAACTCGAAACAAAACCCTATACCAACCCGTTTAGCCAGCGTGGTATAGTAGGCTAATATCCCTCCAAATGTATGGAGGAGACCCATGCCCAGCGGTGGGACGTTTATGGGTTGAGATGGCGATGGAGATGTCACGATACTACCTGCGTCATTAGCGGTAATAATGATGAAATGTAAACAACAAAATATCGTTCAATAATTGGGTTATTTTTGTCAATTTACCTGTTACCTACATACATAATATAATATTATTTAACATTTTAAATGTTGAATTTTATGTAAGTTGACGTAGTATCCTGCGCGGGATTCGCGGCGATATCCATATTTGGTTCGATCAAATCATCGAAGCATATTTGAGTAAATAAAATAATTGTTATATGTATTTTTACCCTACTAATATTAGAAATGTGAAAGTTTTGATGGATGGATGTTTGTTACTCCTTTACGCAAATACTAGTGGCATAAACGGTAGTCAAATGGAATAGAATAGAAAGCAAATGTATGGTTCTTGACGAAAGTTTACGTCAAGACAAGTGGCATAAACGGTAGTCGAATCGAAGAGAATAGTAAACGAAAGTTTACGTCATTATGTCGTAAACTTCCGTCAAATCCCATACATTTGCTTCCCATTCTATTCTATTCGACTACCATTTCGCCACTTGTCTAGGGGGGCTGGTCAGGTTTTGATAAAACTTTTCAATGTTATCAGCTTAAAATATATTGTATAGAAAAATTACCTGGTCGGAGCCACGGGCTATAATTTGTACACATCTTCTATATACGTGAAGAGAAAAGTTGTTAAGTATCTCTTATAAGCACATAACGCGCAAGGAAGAATATAAAAATGTAAAGTTATATACGAAGAAGGATAGATAGATTGATAACTCTACAGAATAGAAAAGGACATGCGATATCTAGTTTCAAATTAATAGGTATTAGGATGTCATGATAAGGCCACTGTTCCTCTAGACAAGTGGCATGAACGATAGTCGAATCGAAAAGTCAAAAAAGCAAATGTATGGGATTTGACGTAAGTTTACGACATTATATCGTAGACTTACGTCAAATCCCATAAATTTGTTCTTTGACTTTTCGATTCTACTATCGTTCATGCCACTTGTCTAGAGGGTCTGCTCTCCCTACCTGCAGTCTGAGCGTCCTCTGAAAAAGAACAAGGCTGTTATTTTAGAAATCTAAATCTTTTTTGCAGACTTGCAGATGATGTGCCGAAAATTAAGAAGAAAACCAAGGTAAGCATGTAAATGAAAATGCAGCACAAAGCTGAGATTTCCTTTCTTTTTTTCTTTTCTTTAAAGACAACTCCCGCACTAGAGAACAAGCTCTGTGTCGCGGGGGATTTTTTACAAACATTTACACAATTAACGGACACAAATTACACCCAGACTCAGAACAACTTTTTGTGGGTCACACAAAGTTTTGACCCTGTGTGGGAATCGAACCCACAACCTCGTGCACAGCAGGCGCATACTGCGGCCACTGGACCACCGAGGCAGTCAATAATTGCTCTCAGATTTATAGTAATATGTATAATATAATACTTAACTGCCTTGGTGGTCCAGTGGCCAGAGGTTGTGGGTTCGATTCCCACATAGGACAAAACTTTGTGTGACCCACAAAGAGTTGTTCTGAGTCTGGGTGTAATTTGTGTTCTTTAATTGTATGTTTGAAAAGTTCTTCGCGACTCACAGCTTGTACTCTAGTGCGAGAGTTGTCTTTTCAAAAAAAAAAAGAAAAAAAAAATAGTTTATTTATTTAAGTCAATATGATCCAATAAAGCTATTAAAAAGTGTATTTTGCGAAAGGTCTTAGCAATTTAGTTAAATGGCCGACAAGAGGACAATCCCCACTGCCAGCTACCGCTCGTATAACTCCTACTGATGATTTGCAAACCAAAAAAAAGTCGCACCTCAATACCATAGAAAGCGTAACAGTAATACTGGAAAATGCAATCGCCATTCCTTCAAAAAAAGAAGCTGTCATTGTCGAACTGCGAACGAGCGAAAGCTAAATAAACAGTAAAATGAATCAATCTTTATTTACAGATGGCACAAGCAACATACACAATAAAAATAACTTTCCTCCTTGGCTTGTGGGTATTCTTTACTGTGGTGTTCCTGCTGCATAATGAGAAGGTGGAAATCACCAGGCATTCCTTCATAGCACCAGGAGAAATTAAGGGTGAGATTTTCTTAGGTGATTTGATAAAAAAGGCCGTATTAAAAGTACCCAGAACCGATGAATAATGAGGTTGATGAATGTAGAGGATGCGAAAGAAGTATGTCTGGATTGAAGCAATTGGCTTACCATAGCCCCTGCATACCCCAATAGGAACCGAGCGATTTTATGTATGTATGTACTTTATTAATTAATATCACATCTATCTAAACTAATATTATAAAGAGGAAAGAATTGTATTTTTGTATGTAACGAATAAACTCAAAAACTACTCGACCGATTTTTAAATTTCTTTCACCATTAGAAAGCTACATTATCAGCGGGTAACATAGGCTATATTGTCCGTGTGGTGACGGATTAAGAATATAAATGTCACCACCCCGTTCTATCTCAAGGGTGTCGTAAGATTCGACTAAGGGGGTAAGTCAGGCAGACAATATTTACTGCAAGAGAGGGAAAACTCGAAACAAAACCTTGTATCAACCCGTCTGGCCAGCGAAGCATAGTAAGCTAATATCCCTCCAAGTGTATGGAGGAGACCCGTGCCCAGCAGTGGGACGTTTATGGGTTGAGATGAGGAACATAGGCTATACTGGTACTATTTTTGACTAAACAATTACGGGATAAATGTCCATCCGTGCGAAGCCGTTAGTTAGGAAATAGGAGAAGTAGGACACCATAAAACCGACCACAATAACTATTGTTCATTGATATTGTAAGGTTTGCATGCTACCATAGTTTAAATTTACTAAAGGTTATAATCGTCTGGCGATTAAAAAGAGTGACCTGCCCCTCTAGACAAGTTGCATTTACGGTAGTCGAATCGAAAAGTCAAAAAAGCAAATGTATGGGATTTGACGTAAGTTTACGACATAAAATTTTTGACTTTTCAATTCGACTATCGTTTATGCCACTTGTCTAGAAGGGCTGGAGTTTTTTTTTTATACTACCAAGGAGACAAACAAGCATACGGCCCGCCTGATGGTAAGCAGTTACCGTAGCCTATGGACGCTTGCAACACCAGGAGTATCAATCGCGCGTTGTCGACTCTTTAAAAACCTTATAACTATTTCTTGATTTTCTGCTAATTCTTCATATTCATCCTGACATCTATTGTTTTTTACGACTTTCGTAAGTATACCTAAATGAATAAATTAATTACTTTCTAGTTTAAGTAAATTTGCCATTATGTCTTCCAGATTACATTCTCCGAACAAACCAGGATAAACTGTCAATCTTGCTGAAGCTGACTGGACCCTTTATATCAGAACACTACCAGAAGAAACTGAACGAGAATGAGAAGGTTAACATGACGGTGATGAAGATCTGGTTGGAAAAGTGGCGGTTGAAGAATCATGTCCAGGAGTATGGTAGAGCTGATGATGTGGATATTGTTGAGGTATGGAAGTTTTCATTGTCATATATGTCGGAGTTTAATAACGAAGATTTTTAAGAGCGTGCGCATGTGCGACGTGACGTAATCGTACCACTCGTTTAGTCAGGCGAGGTGGGGGGAAGCGGTTAGTTAGTTTGACGGGGCTTTTCCGCACCTGGCCGCTCTAGTGGGCCTTTGTGCGTGGGGTTCCTTATGGCTATTCCAACCACCCTAGGTTCTTCCAGAAGGCCAGCAGGCGTCCAAAGTCGCCGCAGGCCTCCGGTAGAGTGCCCGGTTTCCTGAGAGTTCGTATCCTATGGTCTTCTACGCTCCTACATTCCAGAAGGACGTGGGCGGGTGTTTCCTCGGTTCCTATGCAGCCCCTGCAGAGTGGGCTGTCGGTTATGCCTGGGGGGGAGCGGTATATACGAGCGCGCTGTCAACCTGGGCTCATTTGGACCGAAGCGATCGCTCCGTCAACATCTCTTCAATGTGACATGGTTCACTCCTGATTATATTAATAATTACCATTGCTTAAAATTAGTTAGTTTTATTTAATTATACTCAAATTAATACTGTACAAAAAGTTGTATTAAATTACTTTGATTAAATTGTCTGTAGATCAAACAAGAAATGAGCGTGAGCTAAGGAATCATTACCCGCCCTCGCCAATTATGCAACAGATTTCAGTTCCATCCGAAATACACTAACTATTACCCGCGACTCGGGCCGCGAACTTACATTTTCCGGGATATTTTGCCTTTGTGCTATTCCAGACTATAATCTATCTTTGTCCCAAATTTCATCCAAATCCATTCACACGTTCTGTCGTGTTTACGTCGTAACAAACATTCATCTATCTATCCATCCATCCATACTATTCGATAGGCTAATACTTATGTATTTGGATTATTTTTGCCACTAGACCAACAAGGCAAAGTCACAGGCACTTATTATTGGTGGCAGATATATGGTCAATAATATCCAATTCCAGTCTCTTCCACCCATTGTCTACGACTCGGTTGCCCTGATTTTAACAAAGAGTGTTAAAAACTTGGGTGTTATAATGGACACTTATCTATCTTGGGATAACCACATTGCAGAGGTAAGCAGGAGGGTGTTCTGCTCGTTTCAGTCTCTCAAGCGTCTCCAGAAATTCCTGCCACTTCAAACCAAAATTACTCTTGCACAATGCCTTCTACTCCCTCTTTTAGACTATGCAGATGTCAGTTTTCTAGATGCTAAGGAAGAACATCTCAACAAACTGGAACGACTGCAGAATTTAGGTATCCGTTTTATTTTTGGACTGCGGAAATATGACCATGTGTCCGAGTTTCGCAGGCAACTGAAATGGCTACCTATTCGGCAGCGTCGGCACACACATATTCTCTCTCTCTTATACTCTGTCCTTAACAATCCTAACTCTCCTTCTTACTTACGTGAACGCTTTGAGTATCTCGTTCCTAGGGGTAAACCCTGTCGCTCTTCTTCCTCACTCTTACTTAGAACTCCTCTTCACAGTTCTAGTCGTTACGATGGGTCCTTTACTATTGAAGCAGTTAGGCTATGGAATTCACTACCGCACAATATACGTGCCAGTCCTTCTGTGGATGTCTTCAGAGGAAGAACGAGAGAGCATTTTCTTTCTGTCGTATATCAGTAATTTATGTATTGTATGTATGTTTATGTATTATATATTTTTATGTATAATATTATATGATATATATGTACTCATTATATGTATGTATATGTTAGTAAGTATACATTAAGGTATACATTACTAAGTAAGTTAGTTCATATTCTGTTCTTTCACTTTTCCTCTTCGGTTGTACACTTTGCTTACTCTCACATTTGTATCTTTCTCCTCTGCCACACTGGTTTGCTGGTAGAAAACTCAATCTTGAGTTAGGCTCGCCTTTGTACATGTTATATTTATATGTATTTGTTCTCTTTGTTACTGTGTACAATAAAGAATTTAAGAAGGCAGTCTAATTAAGTCTGCCTATGAACTTGTGCTTTCCTGCAGCTCTGATGATATCATCTGTCCACCTAGTCGTCCCACGCTGCGTTTTCCTGTACGTGGTCGCCACTCGAGAAAGCACTGGAATCAGGCAGCTTCAAATTGGCCATTGTGGAGACATATTATGTATATGAGGAAGGCCTATGTTCAGCAGTGGACATTATCAGGCTGAGATGATAATAATGTACTTGTGTGTATGAAGTTTAATAAATAAATAATGCACCTTAAATTGCAGGCATCAACCCATTGGACAATTGTTCTCGAAAACGAAAACCAAATGGATTTCCAAGAAAGTGAACTCCGTTCATCTGTTTTGCAATTAGACACTCTTCATAATAACCGTAGTATATATGCTGTTAGGATGAGTACCAGCTCAAATGTGACTACGCCATTCACCCTGAGCTATACTGTGGACCCACTGGACCCTACTGTGGGCATCATTTATGCTCTTGTGCTGCTATGTGCTTTGTACGTACTGATCGTATTTGAGGTAAGTTTGGTCACTTTTAATTCTGGGTTTTTCCCTTTTTTTGCTGGATAAAGGCATCTTCCTACTTTATCTAATATATTGCCCCGTGCCGGCTTTGCACGGGTGGACATATATTTAGTTTTCGTATGAATCCCATAATTTATTTTAAATAAAATATAGCCTATGTTACCCGCTGATAATATAGCTTTCTATGGTAAAAGAATTTTTAAAATCAGTCGAGTAGTTTTTGAATTTATTTGTTACCTACAAAAATACAAATCTTTTCTGTTTATAATATTAGAATAGATATGTATAGATTATTAAGAGGTAAGATTTGATTTATTGTTTGTTACGATTTAACTCAAAAACTACTCGACCGAAAAATATAAAAATTTTCACCATTAGAAAGCTACATTATCAGAGAGTAAAACAGGCTTTTTTTTTTTTTTATACTACTTGGGTGGCAAATAAGCATACGGCCCACCTGATGTTAAGCAGTATCCGTAGCCTATAGACGCTTGCATTACCAGAAGTATCACTTGCTTGTTGCGAACCCATTTTTTTACACCAGGGCTTTAGATGGGAGTATCTCTGGGATAGGTTTCTCCCAAAACGCATCCGTATGAACGCTGTATTCTTCAGAGCCTGTATTTTACTTCCAGGTCATCAACAGAACCATGGCAGCTCTCCTATTATCAACTACATCCTTAGCAGCATTGTCTTTAGCTGGTGAAAGACCTACACTGACGGAGCTGATAACCTGGGTTGATGTGGAGACGCTCCTGCTGCTATTCAGCATGATGCTGCTAGTAGCCATCATGACGGAGACAGGGTTGTTTGATTATATTGCCGTACTCACTTTCCAGGTAGGTAAAATTTGTCTGTGGGGTTTGCATATGTCCAGCAGTGGACATCTTGCTAATAGTTGATGATGATTGCAATGAAACCGTCATTTGATAAAGAAGATGAAATCCATGCCCAGCAGTGGGACTTGCACATCGACATCTGATCCCAAACAAGGCTGAGCCTGTACTATGGCAACGAGACCGACTTTCAATGAGACCCAAGACCAGAAAACAAGCTCTGTGTCGCGGGGGACTTCACAAACATACAATTAACGGACACAAATTATACCCAGACTCAGAACAACTCTTTGTGGGTCACACAAAATCGAACAACCTCGTGCACAGCAGGCGCATACTGCGGCCAGTGGACCACCGAGGCAGTCAAATCGGTCACTTAAATCGGTCCAGCCGTTTATGAGGAGTTTAGTGACATACTCACGTACAGAAGAATTATATATAAAGACTAACTGACCCAGCAACGTTTTTTTGTCACTAAAATAGTAATATCGCTATTAAAAAATTGGGATTAATCGTAGAGGCGTGAAAATTAAGGGTTGTATGTATTTTTTAATGATGAATCATAAAAAAAGAAAAACAAAAAATGTTGTCTAAAAATAAAATTAGGGGTGGACCACCCTTGACGTTTAGGGGGGTGAAAAGTAGATGTGTCCGATCCGCAGACCTAACCGATATTCACATAAAATTTCACGAATATCAGTCGAGCCATTTAGGAGGAGTTTAATTACAAACACCGTGAAACGAGAATTTTATACATATACTAGCTGACCCAGTAAACGTTGTTTTGCTATTAAATAATAGGAGTTGATCGTAGAGGGGTTAAAATTAAGGGTTGTATGTATTTTTTAATGCTGAATCACAAAACAATAAAATTGTCTAAAAAATTAAATAAAGAAATTAGGGGTGGACCACCCTTAACATTTAGGGGGATGAAAAGTAGATGTCCGATTTACAGACCTAACCGATATTCACATAAAATTTCACGAAAATCGGTCGAGCCATTTCGGAGGAGTTTAATGACACGAGAATTTTATATAAAAGATACTATTAAGCATTCTGTGATGAAGTGCTAATGATACAATTTACTGTTACAGTCAGCGAAAGGCAAGATATGGCCACTGATAACGATACTATGCGGTATCACTTCAATAGTGTCATTGCTTTTGGACAATGTCACTACTGTACTGTTCATGACACCTGTCACTATAAGGTAAGATAACAGACATCTTACAAACAAACAGATAAGTCTTTATTGTATATTATATGTCGGAGTTGAATAACGAAGTTGTTAACGAGCGTGCGGTACCACTCGCTTAGTCAGGCGAGGTGGGATATACGAGCGCGCTGAAAGTTTGTATTCTTTGCAACCCATACATGTCCCACTGCTGGGCACGGGTTTCCTCACCTCTATCAAGAGAGAGAGAGGGAGAAAGGAAGCTTGTATCATATATTTAGTCAAAGTCAAAGTCAAACTCATTTATTCATTTAGATCAAATTCATGATACTTATGAACGTCATTAAAACAAATGCCAGCATACTTTTTTCCTAAGGTATTTTAAATAAGCTAATGGCAAATAATTAATTATACCTATGTATTAAACAGGTTCCAGTCGAAAACCAGCGTCAGGTCCCGAAGATCTGACTAATGCTGAACTGGACACCTGATTGCTACAATTATGAGACACATGCACTTTGTTTTATGTTTAGTTTAGGATAATTTCTTATTTTTTTAGTTTATATATTATGTATAATATTTCCTATACTTTCACATGTTAAATGTCTCTTATTGTAGCAATAAACGTTTCTTTCTTTCATATAAAATACATGTTTCTGTTCTTATCTCCAGGCTCTGTGAAGTGATGGAATTGGATCCAATACCAGTGCTGATGTCCATGGTAGTGTTCTGCAATCTTGGTGGCACAGCGACTCCTGTTGGTGATCCTCCAAATGTCATCATAGCTTCTAACAAACTTGTTGTTCAATCTGTGAGTATGTCAATCAGTCAATCCTGGTTTATTTGTTTGGTTCTTGGTAAGCTACTCTTGGTCTCTGTCTCATTGGTATGGTGGTTAGGGTTCTGGATTTGATGCCTAGATCAGGTCTTTTTTTTTTAAATAGATAACTCTCGCACTAAGGCCCAAGCCATTTGTCGCGGGGGACTTTACAAACATACAATTTGACAAAGAACACCCATTAATGGATCACACAAATTTTCGTTCCGTGTCGGGATTGAACTATAATCGCCGCCTAGTGGTAAATGGCGAGATAACCACTGAACCAATCATGCAGTCAAAAAAAGATATTGAGTTTTTCTGTCAAGGAATTCACAAAAGATGACTGAACTTAGAATTTTTTTACACCGCCTTGCCTCTCATTCAAATTCAAATTCACAGGACAGGTCTCAATTTAAGGAAACGTTTTTAAAATAACGTGTTCCAAAAGTCCATAGGCTACGGTAACTGCTTACCATCAGCGGGCCGTATGCCTGTTTGTTTGTAAAAAAGGCCTGTAAAGCCCCTGGTCCTACGCCTGATCACACAAAGATTTGTCCTGTCTGGAAATCGAATCCATGACCTCTGACTTGACAGTCAAAGTCACTAACTACTGGTCACCATCAACAGTCCAGTCTTGTTATTATTAAAGTGGTTTACAATTATTTTAATATCCTAGTTCTTCTCCATCAGGGTATTAACTTCACCAATTTCACACTTCATATGACGTTGGGCATCTTGTTGGTGTGTGTGCAGACCTATTTGCAGCTGAGGTACATAATATATAGAGATACTAGTAAGCTCAAGCTGACTGAACCCAGAGAAATTCAAGGTAAGTGATCTTTGTTTATATATTTGAGTATAGGTATATTTTTAAAAAGACAATTATATAAAAACTATATAAATACTTAGTTGTAACTTAATAGTTGGTACACGACAGATACAATTGCATTAGATAAACCTTAGTGAGTTAGGACCCAATGTAGATCCTTGATGTACACCTTTTATAATACGAAATGTTTCTGTGTCAGCAACAATATTTTTTTACTGCATATACCGTTTTTTTTTTTTTGTAAATATCCTACTTTACCTCTATACAGATACCTAATACGTTATTTTGTGTAAATACTAGCCTATTTTGATAGGAAACAGATTTAAAAGCTTTCTAAAAGTCTAAAAACCTTTCTTTTTTTTAATACTGATTGGATATATCGAACAACGTCACCATATAGCGCAAATAGCTGATTGTGTTTATATTAAAATATCTAGATTTTTATGAGAAGAAATTAATGAATTACCAAGAGAACAAAGACCATAAACCCTGGTCTAATGCGGGTTCTTCTAAGATGTGTGGGATTCCTCACGCTAATTTTATTAGCAGTTAAAAAATAGTAAATTATTTAATTAAGTAGTACGTTTTAATTCCTCAAAGTGAAATTCTAATTGGTACTACTGATCGAGATCAAACTCACAACTCAAGAGCTACAAATCGGTTACTCTTTCACTCCACCACCTCTTCCTTCATCTTTTAGTGATACTATTCTCATGTATTTAGATCTCCGTCATCAGATCTCGATCTGGCGTCGTGCAGCAGAATCTCTCCCTCCATTATCTCAGGATCAGCTGGTAGTACGTGATCGATTAGAGAAGAATATACGCAAACTCTCTGCCCGTCTTGATGCTTTAATCTCGGAGACCAGTCAAAGAGCCTGTCCAAAAGACTGCTTTGAAACTATGCTTGCAGATATGAGAGAAAAGGTGCGTATGATTAGAGTAAAAATCAGAAAAATATTTACACTAGTACTAGGCGAGCACTTGGAGAGATCTATGTCCAGCAGTGGACTGCGATAGATGATGAAAATAACTACACACATTTATGCAGATTTTTTTGTAAGCCAACCAAGCTCTATTTATTTATCTCTATAACTGTCCGTGACTTAACTAAGGCTTGATCAGAATCAGCGCTATAGGTAAAAATGCCGCACCACAGAGCTGAGATTAGGACCCTTTCTGACATCACACATGGTATTTTTTGTGTTGTTATTATGTGTCTATTTTTTACCATCTGCTATTCTGTATATGTTCGAATAAATGCTTTTCTTTATTTTCTTTCTTTATTCTCTTTCTTTCTTTTCTTTCTTTCTTTCTTTTCTTTCTTTTCTTTCTTTTCTTTCTTTTCTTTCTTTTCTTTCTTTTCTTTCTTTTCTTTCTTTTCTTTCTTTTCTTTCTTTTCTTTCTTTTCTTTCTTTTCTTTCTTTTCTTTCTTTTCTTTCTTTTCTTTCTTTTCTTTCTTTTCTTTCTTTTCTTTCTTTTCTTTCTTTTCTTTCTTTTCTTTCTTTTCTTTCTTTTCTTTCTTTTCTTTCTTTTCTTTCTTTTCTTTCTTTTCTTTCTTTTCTTTCTTTTCTTTCTTTTCTTTCTTTTCTTTCTTTTCTTTCTTTTCTTTCTTTTCTTTCTTTTCTTTCTTTTCTTTCTTTTCTTTCTTTTCTTTCTTTTCTTTCTTTTCTTTCTTTTCTTTCTTTTCTTTCTTTTCTTTCTTTTCTTTCTTTTCTTTCTTTTCTTTCTTTTCTTTATCTTCTTTATCTTCTTTCTTTTCTTTCTTTTCTTTCTTTTTTTATTTTCTTTATTTCTTTCTTTTCTTTTTTCTTTTCTTTCTTTCTTTATCTGTGTCGATGGGAACATTTACAAACATTCACGGACACAAAAACAAACATTTATGAGTAACACAAAGTTTGTATATTATGTTTAATATGATGCAAATATATGATATTAGTAAAATTCCATACGGAATTTTACTAATATCATATATTTGCTTTCTATTCTATTCGATTCGACTGCCACTTTGCTATAATTAAATTAATTAAACCTGTAGAAAGGAAAAAAACTAAATAAAAAACATCTTGTCAACAGTACACGATAAGAGACAGACCACTCCTGGTGAAGTGCTGCGTCACCATCGCGTTTGTGGTCATCCTGTTCTTCCTGCACTCCATACCTGAATTCAGTAAGTTCCTTTTTAAATGATAATTTTGAAGTAAAAAAAAATAAGCCACGTTGGGCACTTTTGGGATTGGGAAAAGGCACTGAACTTGCGTGACCGTCGCGCTCAGATACATATAATACAGATGTGAGTGTTTTCAAGCTTTTGAAGCCAAGAAGTTTTCATTCTGACGTCCTACAACTGACAGTTTTTTTTGGTCTGCCTTAGCAAAAAATTGTAAGAAAAAAAACTCTTTCCTTTTGCAGCCAATGCAAAGCTATTGGAAATTAAAAAAGCCAAAAGGAACGAAACTTCAGGGATCATGAGCACCTATCCTGAATACTTCGGGATTAGCCCCTTAAAGACATGTTGGCATTCACATTAGAGAAATTGAAGAGTCTAGAGTATAAATAGAAGAGTATAGTACAGTCTTACGACGCGATCTCACTGTATAAATGCTCTGGCCTATGAGGACAGACCCTACCAAGACTATCATCTCAGCCAAAAGACGTCTACTGCTGGACATTGGCCTTCCCTAAGAATTTCCAAAGCATTGATTTTGAGCTCGTCTTATCTATCTAACCAATATTATATAAATAAAAGATTTTGAGAGAAGACCACAGCCAAATAACTACAGGTTGCCAGTGCTTATTAAGGCATGCATTTTTAAACAAACGATTTCCTGTATCTGGACAGATTAACACCCTGGTGAAATTAGTTTTTGTGTTGGCAACACGCCAGTCCTTAGGTAATGGTAAATGCCAGCTAAATAACTACACACAGCGGTGTAATTGTGTTACTGTGCGTCAGTACAGGTCTACAGCGTTCATTAAGGGATGCGTTTTGAAATAAATGCTTGCCTATCCCAGGGATATTCCATCTTAAACACGCAAGTGATACTTCTGGCATTGCAAGCGTCCATAGGTTACGGTAACTGCTTAACATCGATGGGCCGTATGCTTGTTTGCCACCCAAATAGTATAAAAAAATGCTTACTATTAGGCAGAAAGTATTTTTCCAACTTGTATAGCAAAAATATAATGTTCTATATCTTCAGATCGAGTATCCCTGGGTTGGACAGCACTACTTGGTGCTCTGCTACTGCTGACCCTGGCAGATCGCGATGACTTGGAGCCGATCCTACACAGAATCGAGTGGTCTACTCTACTGTTCTTTGCGGCGCTCTTCGTTCTTATGGAGGTACGTCATTATAGTTAAAAAAAAGATGGATGGATGGATTTCGTGTTTAAGAATACAAATGTCAGCATCCCGCTACATCCTGAGTGTCGTAACAGTCGATTAAGGGAGTAAGTCAGGCAGACAATATCCACTGCAAGAGAGGGAAAACTCGAAACAAAACCCTAAACCAACCCGTCTAGTAGTCCCTCCAAGTGTATGGAGGAGACCCGTACCCAGCAGTGGGACGTTTATGGGTTGAGGTGATGATAATGACGATGATGAGGCGCTCATAGCTAGGTGCACTCGCTGTTCGGTAAACGATCAGCGGGTTAAGCTACCAAGGGCGCGGTAACCCTAAAGATGGGTGACCGCATAGTGGTATTTCATCTGAGCGTCTTCGTGCTTCGGAAGGCCCTTTAAAAGTCGGTTCCGACTGTTATCAGTTGTTAACAGAGGCCTAAATATCGGCGATCTAAATAACTCTGTCACCAGGTTGGCCACTAACCTAACGATAAGAAGAAGAAGAAGATGATAATGATGATACCACACTTATGATAAATTAAATTTCAGGCGTTAGCGAAGCTCGGTCTAATAGACTACATAGGAGGATGGACAGAATCTATCATACTCCGAGTAGACGAAAGCGATCGTTTAGCAGTCGCACTGGTTCTTATGGTTTGGGTATGTATTACTTTTAAAGATAATTGAGGATATTGTGGAATACATGAAAGAAAAAGAGCAAAATTCACATTGGTGCTGCCCAGGATCGAACTCGCACCTCATGCGTGCAAGTCGGTTACTTTCGCACTCAGCCACCACCGCTTTTTTAGAAGAGCATTATCATTTATTTATTATTAAGTACTAGCTGTTGCCCGCGGCTCCGCCCGCGTGGATGTTCGGTTATCGCTGTAAAAAGTAGCCTATGTGTTATTCCAGATCATAATCTATCTCTGCGCCAAGTTTCAACTGGACTTTGAGAGTCGAGATGTTGGAATCGCGTCACAGCAGCTACTTCAATTCGTTTGTGGTGCGGGCGCCGACTCAACATCTCGAGATAATAATAATAATATTTTCGGGACAACTCACACACCGCCATCTGATCCCAAACTAGGCAGAGCCTGTACTATGGCAACCAGACAACTGATGTATGGATGTTTGTTACTCTTTCACGTAAAAACTACTGAACGGATCGGGATAAAATTTGGCACAGAGATAGATTATGGTCTGGAATAACACATAGGCTACTTTTTGCAGCGATAACCGACATCCACGGGGGCGGAGCCGCGTGCAATAGCTAGTACTTATATATTTCTAAATACATACATATTAAAGATAAATAAATTACACCCAGACACAGAACAAACAATTGCGGCTTGACTGCCTCGGTGGTCCAGTGGCCGCAGTATGCGCCTGCTGTGCACGAGGTTGTGGGTTCGATTCCCACACAGGACAAAACTTTGTGTGACCCACAAAGAATTGTTCTGAGTCTGGGTGTAATTTGTGTCCGTTAATTGTATGTTTGTAAACTCCTCCGCCACACAGAGCTTGTTCTCTAGTGCGGGAGTTGTCTTTCTAACCATTAAATTGTGTTCATCACACAAAGTTTTGTCCTGGGTGGGAATCGAATCCACGACCTCCGGCGTAGCAGTTAGAGTCACTAACTACTAAACCAACAGGCCAGTCAAATGAGATATTTCTTAAAGGAGAGGTTTGGCCGAAGGGTATTTTTTAGCGTCGTTTTCATTTTGCCATTTGCTAACGGTGAAAAAAGAAACAGGACTTAGAAGAAATTCTAAAGACATGTCTGATTTAACAACCCGCATTAGGCCAGCGTGTGTGAATTAAGGCATGAACCCCCACTCTCTCTCTTGATAGAGGAGAGAAGACCGATACCCAGCAGTGGGACAAAATTGGGTTGCTATTATTAGAAGAGAATATAAAAGGCATATTTTCAGGTGTCCGGTATAACATCAGCATTTGTAGACAACGTGCCTTTAACGACAATGATGATCAGGGTAGTGACATCACTAGGTACTAACCCTACCCTCAACCTTCCAATGGCGCCACTCATCTGGGCGCTCTCATATGGAGTTTGTTTGGGAGGTTTGTATGAGTTAATTACTTCTATAGATGTGTTAATCTTTTTTTCTTTTTTACTGCCCTGGTTCTAGACCAGCCCATCTAGACAAGTGGCAGAAACGGTAGTCGAATCGAAAAGTCAAAAAAGGAAATGTATAGGATTTGACGTAAGTCTACGACATTATATCGTAAATTAATGTCAAATCCCATACATTTGCATTTTTGACTTTTCGTTTCTACTACCGTACTTCGTTTATGACACTTGTCTAGAGGGGCTGGGATTCCCAAACAAACCTTAGATCCCCATAGCCAAAATATATACTTAAAACATCCTATCACTAGTTTTTTGTATTGATACAAAATACTTAAGAGAGGTAGGGCACCATACTAGTGAGCAAGCCCTACTGGGGAAGGACCTTTACCTTACAGAAGACCACAGACAAATAACTACACATAGCGGTGTAGTTGTGTTTCTGTGTGTGAGTACAGGGCCCAAATTCTGCTAATTTACGGATGGCTCAATTGTATCTGAATTGAATCTCAGTAGCATTTTTGGTATTTCGCTAATAATTTAAGACCAATGGTTTTCCAACTTGTTAGATCCGCTGCGCGGGGGAATATCAAATAATAACAACCGGTACGCACAAGCTCGTATATTAGACTGGCGCAGCAGTCGACAAATAAATATCACTTAACCTATGTGGATCTACCCTACATTGGTAATATCAATGTCGTAACTTTCCTAACACAACTATTGGTCCTAAATTTATTAGCAGAATACCAAAAATGCTACTGAGATTCAATTTAGATTCAATTGAGCCATCTGTAAATTAGCAGAATTGGGGGCTTGGTCTCCAGCGCTCATTTTGATGCAAATTGTACCCAAACTGACGTAGTAGTCTTCGAAAAGTCTAAAAGTTGACAGGCATTGTTGCAAAAGTCGCATTTGGTTAGTGCGTATAAACTCCACAAAGTGAAATTCACATTGGTTATGCCCAGGATCGAACTCGCACTTTCCCACTCGGCCACCACTGCTTCAAAATCCAAATAGAATATTAATCTAATATAATATTACAGGTAATGGCACTTTAATCGGTGCTAGTTCCAACGTAGTATGCGCAGGAGTTGCAGAACAGCACGGCTACCGGTTCACCTTCATGCAGTTCTTCAAGATCGGCTTCCCCATCATGTTGGGACACCTCGTCGTTGCCACTGGCTACCTGCTTCTCTGCCACTGTGTTTTCGAATGGCATTAGACGCTAAGGTCAAGAGAACTGCCCTACTCCCTTATCCCAGGATCTGGAAGACCATCCTTAACTTTCCACAGGCTACCTTTTACTATGCCACTATGTCTTCCAATGGCATTAGATGGCTCCAAGGTGGATAAACCTCTCCTCTATTCCTGCTTCAAATAACGAAGTAAGAAGGAGAATAGTTCATGAAGCATCAAGAGGTACGGCACCATTTAAGGGAGCAAACCTGACTGGGGAAGGATCTTTACCTTACAGAAGACCACAGCCAAAAAACTACTTACACTGGTGTAGTTAAGTTCCTGTGCGTAAATACGAGTCTCCAGAGTATATGTAGGGATGTTTTTCCAAATAAAGGTTTTCCTATCCTAGTGATCCTACTAATATTATTATTATAAACGCGAAAGTTTGTAAGTATGGATGTTTGTTACTCTTTCCCGTAAAATCTACTGAACGGATCTGGATGAAATTTGGCACAGAGATAGATTATGATCTGAAATAACACATAGGCTACTTTTTACAGTGATAACCAACATCCACGCGGGCGGAGCCGCGGGCAACAGCTAGTATATAATAATGTTAGAAAAATACATTACTACATAATTTAGAAACTCAAATACTGCTTAAATATTTTTAAGAAATTTTGACTTGAGTTTACGGATTTCAAGAAATTTGCATGAATCCCTATTATTATTAGTATTCACAGATTTAATAATCATAATTTGAAATCACAGATTTCTTAGAAATTTCGGTCAGTTTTCACTGATGTACAAATAAACATTTTTGGTATTTACAGATTTCTAAACAATTACGATTATTATTTACAGGTTTTTAGGATATTTTGTCAAAGTTACATTGATATTCACCGATGATTTTTATAAAACGCAGTTTTTAAAAATCAATTTTAATTGAAATTCACATATTTAAAAAATCGTTTAGCGTTTTAAAATTTTCAAGAAAGTTTGATTAGGATTTACATTTTTTTTTTATTAGGATCAGCATGCTCGACGTTTACCCCAGTTAAGAATTGGGAGGAAGGGAGGATTATAGAATAGGAAAATTCACTCACAAAGAGGGTAGATAGAATTGTAAGGGAGAGTGGAGGTAACGGAGTAGAATTTTTGTGTATCAGCGATGGTCTAAAATTAGGGGGTAACTTCTGTGATTGATATACAATGCTATTTTTGGTATAGTAAAATACCGAAATACCCAAAATTTGTCCTTATTAGAAGAGACTAAAACTCATGATGTTATAAGCTGATGTCATTGTGTAGTATTTCCTGCACTATTATGGTCACCTAGCGGAAAGTGCCGCCAGCGACGGAGTAAAAATAATTTCAGTGTTTTGTGCATTAGTAAAATTAAAATATGGCGCGTTAAAATAACTTTAAACAATTTTCATACATTATTGCGACAAAATATAACATGGTTTTAAAATTATTGTACTCGAATCTATTTCTGTTTCTTAACAAACTACTTCCAGGTTTCACCTATATCGAGAACGGTAGTATTTAAACGAGCGAATATAAATTAAATTTATGGGTGTTAAAATTACTGAATATGGCGTACAGAAATACTGAATATGGCGTGCAGAAATACTGAATATGGCGTACAGAAATACTGAATGTGGCGTACAGAAATACTAAGTGAGCGAATAGCGCTTTGCTCGGCTCGCGCGTTGTTGGGGTCACAGTTCTAACCTAAGCTAACCTACTTGTCTGATAGCATCTCGTTTCTGGCAGCAAATGCATGATATATATATATACAAATGCATGAATTTCTAGTCGCTCACCTAGTAATTTAGTTGCACGGCTAGAATTTACAGTATCTTATCATCAGTCGCTAAGTTATTTTTTATTCGCTCGTTTTATAATTTTCCTATCGAGAATAGCATTGTATATTCTTATTCTAATGTATATAAGGACTCTTAGAAAACTTTATATTTTTTAAAGTAAGTACAATATTTATAATAATTTCGTTTTAAGTAAAAATTATCTACACTAATATTATAAAAAGGAAAGATTTTTGTATGTAACAAATAAACTCAAAAACTACTCGACCGATTTTAAAATTTCTTTCACCATTAGAAAGCTACATTATCAGCGGGTAACATAGGCTATATTTTAGTGGAAAAACTGTACGGGATTAATGTCTACCCGTGCGAAATCGGGACAAGCCGCTAGTATTAACTAATTAGCTACTAAAAGTTGATTTCATTTCTGCCTATCTGTTTAAGGAAAAACCCGTGATAGTATGTATTTTTATTAAATATAATAAGAAGTATGTTGCTATTGTGTCCAGTATATTATTGATTTACTTTTGTAAATAATATGATACTTAGTTTCTATTTTTAATGAATTTCAGAAAATCAAATGCGTTTGGTCGAGTCATATCACGATCCTAACGCTGGCCTTTACGTTACGTATTATCCTTGCAATCCAGCGTGGAAATGTGGCCAGTCTTTTGGACACCTTTCCTCGGAACTACGATCTCAATCAGATATTTTATTTATAGGTTAATACCTTTAAATACAATAACTGATTGTTTGTAAGTAGGTTAGGTTAGGTTACTTTTAATAACTATTCATGTAAATATGTTATGAAATAAAATATGTATACATTCAATGTTTTGTATTAAAAAAAGAATGAAATCATTTATTTGTTTTATTGATTCTAATTTCATATAGGTAACAAAAGATTTCCATTTTCGACAAGGTCGCTAGATTCATCATCATCATCATCATCATCTCAACACATCTTCTTATCGTTTTGTTAGTGGCCAACCTGGTGACAGAGTTATTGAGATCGCCCATATTTAGGCCTTTGTCGTGATCTAACGACTGTTAACAGTCGGACCGACTTTTAACGTGCCCTCCGAAGCACATAATCGGTCGTATCGGATTGCATTCCCATCGGACAATAAAGTGAAGGAATAGTGAGTGCACCTGTTTTTGTGCACACACTTGTGCACTATAATAATATGTCCTGTGCAATTGGGTAATCACCCGTGAGTTTGGCCGCCGTGACCGAAATCGACCTGGACGACGAATATATTATAAAAAATCTTTTTAGTCGGGTAAAAGCAAAACAAAAACAAATGACACAAGTTTTATTTAATGCCAGATCAAACAAATACTAATTTAATCAAACAGTAACTATTGCCATCTCTTTCATTTCACGCTACAAAGAAAGAGAACAACATAATATATATGAGTTACTCAAGTCCTGAACCTTAAAAATAATTACGTCAATTTATTAATTTCTTCTAAATACTTATAAAATCACACTTTAAACAATTAGACTTAAAATATCTTTAAGTACACTAAATAATAATAAAAATATCACAAAATTAATTTTGGGCTTATTATACAGATTGGGCTTATTTTCGGTATATATAAGCTCGTATAATACGTGCTTATTATCATAGTTTATCACTTAATTACGGATATTTTTCCTACCAGTAAATTGAAGTAATTATTTTTTTATTATATATAACTTTATTGGAATCAGAAAGGTTTGCACTCCGTGTATAGATAGTTTAATAAAATAAGCTCTCGATTTAACGATTAGCACTTATTGCTTGCTTGTTTTTGCACGCGTACACGAGCTTAAAAGACCGTCTTTACTCGTTAAAGTGGTATTTACGATTTTGCAAAACAGAGCTTATTATTACTCGATAAATATTTCCAATCTGTAAAAGAACTAAAGCCCTACACAAACAACAAAATTATCATAAGAATCGCCAACGTCATGAAGTTACATAGAATCGCTTATTTAAGTACGGTTAGCTTTTTTATCAATAAAGTAAGTATCGTGTTTGAACTGCATCAGCTTGCATGCTATCATACTTGTATCTTACAAAAGATTGCAACTATCTGGCGATTATAAAAAGTGGCCTGAGTTTCTTGCTAGTTCTTCTCAAGGCTCCACGTCAGCGAACTAGTCGTAGGAAAATTTAGCTCACATCATCTTTCTGGCTTATTCATAATTTATGACCTTCATAAGTGTTTCTTTGTATCCTAAATAAATAAATAAAGTTTGAGTTTGAATCTGGCTAAAACAATCTCGAGGTCTACTCTAGGGGAGGGCAAAGAGCTTATTTACTGCAATTATTGACGGGAAAAGGAGCCGAATAACTTTGCTAGTGTTAACGTGGGCTCTATTTAGGGGGGTTTGATTTAAGGATAAGATGAAGTATGAGCAAAAAGGAAGGACCAAAAACCCAAAGGGTAAAAGTGCTTAGTCAGCTCCAAATAAGGCCGATTTTCAGGCCATTTTTTTAAGACAGAGCATAATATTGGTTCATAATTTTATGTCGATAAAAAAAAACAACATTAGTGATTTTAATACCTATGTTGATTATCTAGGCTTATTTGCAGGTGTGGTGCAGGCCTAATATTGTTAAAAAACTTACATAATAAAGGAACATACACATCTAAAATCTAAATTAAATAAAAAATATTATTACATTAAATTGTGATTGTCAGTTATTAATTTAAAGTTATATTTTTATACAAAAATTATTAAAAATAAAATAAGCCATAATAATACGGTTTATTAATTATTGCAAAAGGTGCAATTACATAATAAACTTAGGGGCATTATACAAATTTCATTATGCAGTAAAAAAATAAACACAGGTCATAATGAAAAACAAATAAGTACAGGAACATAGAATACTTGAGTCTGTCAGCTCCAAGGAAACATTATATGATTATATTTCATAATTTTACAAAGGAGTATTTTCGCATCCAGTAAATAATTGAAGAGACAATAAAACTATCAAAACTTAATTTTAACCAATAATGTCCCATAAATGATTTCAAATTTGCAACGACGATATGTTTTTTACACAATACTTAAATAAATCTATCAATACTAAAAATGAATACAAGTCAATTTATAAAATTATTATTATATATTATTGTGATAATCACAGGCGCAAACACTATAAATTAAATTATCATTTAATTTTAAAAATACAATATTTATAATAAATATATTATGACTAATTTATGTAATATTATAAATTTTAATTTATAATAAATTATCGATGTCTTTTAGAATAATTAAAAACAGAATTATATACCTAATATAAATTGTAATATTTTATCACAAGAATAAATCTTTTAAAGCTCATTTACAGTCTGCAAGTTTTGTAAAGCTCTCACCGAAAAATATAAAGGCATTAGAATTTATTTACAAAAAACTGGCATATTGTAAATGGTGCTTAATAATAATTAATTTTAACTTAAATTATTAATAATTTGTTCAACAACAATACTGTAATATTACTAAAAATCTGGCTTGAAGCCTCAAAATTTGTACAATAGGCGTTTTAGCCAGAAAACAGATTAAATTATAGACGGAAAACTGGCAAATTTAGCCAGAAAAACATTCTATATACAAAAATTGTAATCATAATGCAGCAAAATAAATCATTCAGGCTTAAGAATGACCTACGTAAAAAGCCAATTTAGCTACAAATAATGACCTTGTACAAAAATTCTACAGCCAGAATAGCCAATTGTATTTCGTTTTGAAATCAGCCCATTTTTGCGATGCAATTAATCTTTAACGCTTTGAGAACTCACGGTACGATTTTTTAGTAAACAGGGAATTCCGCATGGCTATATTTTAGACCATGCAAGAATACCTAATTTTTTAAAGCCCGTGCCTAGCAGTGGGACACACACAAAATACTATTAAGAGTATCACTTAAGTTTTATTCTCGTCCTTATACAATATAGAGATCCATAACGAAAATATTTGTCGAAAGCCAATATAAGCTTAAATTTGACCTTTAATTGCGAAGCATTTTCAAGCGCTAATAGGTCTACATAAACTGGTTTTAAGTACCAATCCAAGGAACATGTATCAAAAAATCTTTGGGGCCTAGAAGAACTTATCCATCTTATTTAAGTACAGAAAATACTTGAGGATGGTCTTCCAGATCCTGGGGTAAGGGAGTAGGGCAGTTCTCTTGACTTTAGCGTCTAATGCCATTCGAAGACACAGTGGCAGAGAAGTAGGTAGCCAGTGGCCACGACGAGGTGTCCCAACATGATGGGGAAGCCGATCTTGAAGAACTGCATGAAGGTGAACCGGTAGCCGTGCTGTTCTGCCACTCCTGCGCACACTACGTTGGCACTGGCTCCGATTAAAGTGCCATTTCCTGAAAGCCATATAATTATTTAAAGAGAGGTTTGCTACATACAACTGAACAAGCCCGACTGGGGATGGACCTCCTCTCCTCTATCAAGAAAGAGAGAGGGTTTAGGCCTTAACGAGATAATTCAATCCTAGGCAAAAGGGATCCTACTAGGTTATTGATGCCTCATTGCAAAACCACCCAGGAATTGTGAGGACCTTGTTTTTGTACCTAACACCATATCTGTACCACTTTTCGTGCAAATAAAATGATTTGATTTGATTAATTCACACATGCTGGCCTAATGTGATGGTGAATCAGACATGTCTTTAGAATTTCTTTAACATGTGGGTTTCCTCACAATTTTTTCCTTCACCGTTAGCAGATGGCGAATCATTTGATTAGTACACATAAGCTCCATAAAGTAAAAAACATTGGTACTGCCACCCTGGATCGATATTGCACCTCTTGCGTCCAAGTTTTCTTTCTCACTTTCCCACTCGGCCTCCACCGCTTTTTCTGGAGGGTACTAATATTAAATAAATACGAGATTTCCTTACCTCCTAAACAAGCTCCAAATGACAGAGACCAAATTAACGGCATCATGGGTAAGTTCAGGGTTGGGTTGTTGCCCAGAGACGTGACCACTCGTACCATCATGGTTGTTAGAGGAATATTGTCCACGAATGCTGATGTGATACCTGACACCTATGGACATAAAGTAAAATTGAAGGAGTAAGCGAAATTCTCTGAGTCTACTGGAACAAAATTTGTGGGTTTAGGGCACCATACTAGCGAGGAAGCCCGACTGGGGAGGGACCTCCACCTTACAAAAAACCACAGTCAAATATTTCTGTGTGTGAGTACAGGTCTCCGGCGCTCATTTAGGGATGCGTTTTAAAAGAAACGTATTCCGTAACCTTAAGAAAACTACAGCTAAAGCCCTGGTGCAAAAAAATGAGTCGGCAACACGCAAGTGATATCTCTGGTATCGCAAGCGTCCATAGGCTACGGTAACTGCTCAACATCAGGCGGGCTGTATGCTTGTGGAGGCTGCGGTGAGGAGACGGTGACTGACGAGTGTCTGTGTAAAGTTCGATATCGCGATGCAGCTTCTCGAACATTTGCTTTACTGTTGCGGGTTTTTAGCGATAGTGACATCTGTGTTTTCTATGTTGAACTTCGTTGCTTGTGGCGTTATTCTATTGGCCTGATAGATGACGCTACACGCTTGCTTGCCAGTCCAAAAGTATTAAATAATCTGTAATACGTATATGTAGGCTGTGTTCCGAGGAATTGTTTGATATAATGCCCACGGCCAAATTTTAACAACCTCCTCCCACCTCCCACCACCGACAGGGAGTTCATCCACACATTTTAGAACCTCTATCGTGCCGCACTGTGCGGTTTCAGAGGAATTTCCTCCCACGTACGATTAGGTTGTGGAATGAGCTTCCTGTCGAGGTTTTCCCCAGAGACTATAGCATGGAGTTTTTCAAAAAAGGAGTTATAAGGTTTCTAAGAGTTATAAGGTCGGCAACGCGCGAGTGATACCCTTGGTGTTGCAAGCGTCCATAGGCTACGGTAACTGCTTACCATCAAGCGGGCCGTTGTTTGTCTCCTTGGTAGTATTAAAAAAAAGTACGTACCCATAACATGAGTAGAATAGCGACTGCCAATCTTGCGCTTTCATCCACTTGCAATATCACATTCTCTGTTACCCCTCCAATGAATTCTATCAGACCTAGTTTTGATAATGCCTGGAAAATAAAAACAATTTTATTTGTACATTTTTTAGCATTTTTTTTATCTACAACTAATATTATAAAGAGTAAATATTTGAATTTTCATATGTAACTAGCGGGCCGCCCCGATTTCGCCCGGGGTAAACTATTTTATATTAATTTTTTCTTGCATAAAAACCTTCTCCAGACAATAATAAACACAACAAAAAAAATTAGCGAAATCGGTTCAGCTGTTCGCGAGTTTAGCGCTTACATTCAGCGATTCATTTTTATATTATAGATGAATAAACTCAAAATCTACTCGACCGATTTTAAACATTCTTTCACCATTATAAAGCTACATTATCAGCGGGTAACATAGGCTATATTTTACTAAAAAAAAACAGGTTAAACAACCAAGGGCGCGGTAACCCTATAGTTGGGTGACCGCTTAGTGGTATTTTATCTGAGCGTCTCCGTGCTTCGGAGGGCACGTTAAAAGTCGGTCCCGATGGTTTAGAGTCGTTAGATCACGACAGAGGCCTAAATATGGGCGATCTAAATAACTCTGTCACCAGGTTGGGCACTAACCAAACGATAAGAAGAAGAAGAAGACAAAAAAAAAATACGGGATAAATTTCTACCCGTGCAAAGCCGGGACAAGCCGCCAGTTTTATTATAAAGACAACTCCCCCACTAGTGAACAAGCCCTATATCGTGGGGGACTATACAAACATACAATTCACGGAAACAAATTACATCCAGACTCGGAACAAACATTTATAGATCACACAAAGTTTTGCCCCATGTGGGAATCGAACCCACGACCAGTGGCTTAGCAGTCAGGGTCACTAGCCACTTGAACAACGGGCCAGCGTTTTGAAAGAAACGTTTTCTTATGCCAGGGATACTCCATCTTAATGACCTGCAGGGGTATTCCGTAAGAGCAAAAACCGAGCGACCGCGAAAACAGAGCAAAATCTGGCTGTCAGATTGAAAATCGGTATTCCGTGAGAGCGAAAATCGAGCCTTTTGACGTTTAGCAATCGTGTGTGCCGTCACGGAGCAATCACAACTGTCAGTTTGCGATCGCTGTATCTTAGAGAATCAGCCGGCCAGTGTAAAAAAATGGATAGGCACCACGCAAGTAATACTCTGGTATTGCAAGCCACCGCGACCAAAAAGAAGCCGCATCCTTAAATCCTTAAATAAACACTAGAAACTTGTCCATCCTATTAACCTTACCTCCATAAGAACGAAGAGCGCCGCAAAGAACAGTAGAGTAGACCACTCGATCCTGTGTAAGATAGGCTCCAGGTCATCGCGATCTGCCAGGGTCAGCAGTAGCAGAGCACCAAGCAGTGCTGTCCAACCCAGGGATACTCGATCTGGACATTCACGAAAGATAAATAAATCTTTTGTAATCATTATGATATAGAGTAAAGTGGTGTAGGTTGTTTTGTGAGTGCGTGCATACGTAGGTGAGTGCGAGCGTACTATATGAGTATGTGTGTGTGTGTACTATTTGAGTGCGTGCGTACGTATTTGAGTGAGCGTGTACGTACTATTTGAGTGTGTGCGTACGTATTTGAGTGAGTGAGTACGTGCTATTTGAGTGCGTGCGTACATATTTGAGTGAGTGTATACGTACTATGTGAGTAAGTGTGTACGTACTATGTGAGTGAGTGTGTACGTACTATGTGAGTGCGTGCGTACGTATTTGAGTGAGTGTGTGCGTACTATGTGAGTGAGTGTTTACGAAAGTCAGTGCGTATTACGTGAGTGGGTGGAATGCGCGCGTGCGTGAATGCGTACTTATAGAGTGCGAGCGTACTATGTCAGTGCGAGCGTGTGTGTGCAGTTTAGAATAATAATAATAAAAGTTTGTGTCAGAAATACTAATACTAACTGAATTCAGGTATGGAGTGCAAGAAGAACACGACAACCACAAATGCGATGGCGACCGAAGCCTTCATTAACAGCACCTTGTCTCTTATTTTATACTAGAAACCAAAGAAAATACAGCATTAGTACAGAATCATCATCTCAGCCAAAAGACGTCCACTGCTGGACATAGGCCTCCCCCAAGGATTTCCACAACTTTCGATCCTGAGCAGACCTTGTCCATCGGTTGCCCGCAACCTTTACCAGGTCGTCGGTCCACCTTGTTGAAAGATACGTACTAATACTACTAATACGCGCTCAGACAAGTGGCATAAACTGTAGTCAAATCAAAAAAGCAAATGCAAAAGATTTGACGTAAGTTTAGGACATCATCACAAGAATCAGATGGTGTATTCCTGTGCTTAAGTACACATTTTCAGAGCTCATTTAGGGATGCGTTTTTAATGAAACGTTTTCCTACCCCAGAAAAATTCCATCATAAAACCCTGGTGTTTATTATTAGGTCGGCAACACGCAAGTGATACCTCTGAAATTGCAAGCGTCTAAAAGCTACGGCAACTGCTTACCATCAGCCGGGCCGTATGCTTGTTTGCCACCTAAGAAGTATAAAAAAAATAGCAATATAAAAAATACAAACGAAACACAAGAAGTCCCGTATGCAAAAGTTGACAGATACTCGAGAAAAATCACTTTTTTTTTTCTTTTTAAAATGACAACTCCCGCACAAGAGAACAAGCTCTGTGTCGCGGGGGCTTTACAAACATATAATTAACGGACACAAATTACACCCAGACTCAGAACAATTCTTTGTGGGTGACACAAAGTTTTGTCCTGTGTGGGAATCGAACCCACAACCTTGTGCACAGCAGGCGCATACTGCGGCCACTGGACCACCGAGGCAGTCTCACATTGAAATTGTCTCACCTTTTCCTTCATGTCGGTAAGCATGGACTCAAAGCAGTCTTTAGGAACAGCCCTTCTTTTAGTCTCGGAGACCAAAGCATCCAGACGCGCGGTCAGCTTCCGTACTTTCCTCTCTAACCTGTCTCGTACCACCATCTCATCTCGAGATAGGTGCGGTAGAGAATCTGCTGCACGACGCCAGATAGAAATTTGGTGACGAAGGTCTGAAAACAATAAAACTCTTGTAATTATCTAAAATTTTTCGGCACTTTTCTATTCAGGCCCTCTAGACAAGTGGCATAAACGGTATCGGGACAATCCAATCCGGGATTAACAGCGGAGTAACCAACTGATACACCGAGTTTTGACACTCGTGCGTCCCGTGGACAACTAAACCTACTGTCTTGGACCCCGCAACGAATTTAATCAGAAGTAAATAGGAGGAGTTAGAAAGAAAAGGCATAAACGGTAGTCGAACCGAATAGAATAGAAAGCAAATGTATGGGATTTGACGTAAGTTTACATACAAAAGTACAATTTACGGAAACAAAGACACCCATACTCGGAACAATCGTTTATAATTTTAAAGCTATGTCTCGTATAGTAATGGAATCTACAACACTATAGTCTATTTCACATAGCATGGGTACTGTGATGTGTGAAACTTGAAGATAAATATCAATGAAAATGAAGAACAATTAAATTAAAACCTATCAATTGAATACTCTAGGCTCTCGATCATTCGATTAGCCAATTGGTTAGAGATTGATTCAATCATTTTCTTTCATCTTCATCGTAAAATGTTAAACGTCATAGTACCCATGCTATGCTATTTCCGTGCATTTAAACGTTTCTGCCATACATATTATAGCAATCAAACTTAGCTCACATAGGTCCCATAGTTTAAGGTCCTTCGTGGTGCTTCTTTTCATAGGTTACAAACCTATACAGATTTATTTTGTCTCCCGCTTTGCTATGGAAGGAAGTGGAAATTTTTCTTTCAAACTCCTATTCACTTCTGATTAAATTCGTTGCGGGGTCCAAGACAGTAGATTTAGTTGTCCACGGGACGCACGAGTGTCAAAGCTCGGTGTATCAGTTGGTTACTTCGCTGTTAATCCTGGCTCACTGGAGTCACAGTGGTGGGCATGTGGGTGGGATTGTCCCGAAATAAAGTACCCATCCTAACGTCACACTTTAGGCGCGCTATCAGTGGTAAGGTGACCTCTTTAGCCATTAGACCACATGTTCAGTTATCACCTACCTTGTATTTCCCTGGGCTCATTCGTCCGAAGTTTGTTTGTGTCCCTATATATGTATCTTAGTTGGAAGTAGGTCTGCAAACACACCAACAGTATCCCGAATACCATGTGAAGTGTGAAGTTGGTGAAGTTTATACCCTGGTGGATGAACAAAAGACAATATTAGCTAAAACAAGAAGTTGTAGGTAGAGGGCAGAACGCTCGTATGCTCGGGTATATGAGCGTTCTGCCAGCCTGGAGAAGGACCTCCACCTTGGGTATACGAGCATGGGGAAAGTGAAGGTCAGAAAACCACAGCAAAATGTATAAAAGCCACATACGATCAGGATGTAAAATGGATTTAAAATGTTTTTACAGGGCTGGTGGGAGCCCTGCATGCCATAAACACCTGCAGCAGGAGGACTTGATGGCTGCCTCCGACAATGAAGTCAATGTAGCTGGATTTTGGGCTGCAATAATAAACTCTTAACGATGTTTGCCATCGAAACAAGAAAGAAGAAGAAGGATCGGCAAACGTGCGATACTCTTGCTGTTTGAAGACCTGTTCTTAGGCCTTATGACATGTGCGGACCAACATTTGGACCAATATTGATATGCCTGATGGTAAGCAGTTACCGTAGTCTATGGAAGCTTGTATGCTAGGGCATCACTATATTCATGATTCACAAATTTGTAACATCAGGGGTTATGTGATGAAGTATTCCTGGAATAGCAAAACATTTCCTTAAAAAAACTTCCCTAAATGAGCACTGGAGACCAGCCTGTACTAATGCACGGGTAACACCTGTAGTTATTTGGCTGTAGTCTTCTGTAAGCTGGAAGTCCTTACTGAATCAGGCTTGCTCGCAAGCCAGAGAGCTTAGAAGAGTTAAGATTAATCATTAAGAAAGGTATGGCATCATATTAGCGAGCAAGCCCGACTGGAAAAGGACCTCCACCTTACAGAAGACCACAGCCAAATAAATACACACAGTAGTATAGTTCTGTTCAGATCTTCAGCGTTCATTACGGATGCGTTTTGAAAGAAAAGTTTTCCTATTCCAAGAATACTCCATCTTACAGCCCTGGTGGAAAAAATGGGTCGGCAATACGCAAGTGATACCTCTGGTAATCCAAGCATCCATAGACTACGGTAACTGCTTAACATCAGGCAGGCTGTATGCTTGTTTGCCATAATAGGTACTTACAGCCTGAATAACAGCTTTATTTGATGCTATGATGACATTCGGTGGGTCACCGACAGGAGTGACGGTACCTCCTATGTTGCTGTACAGCACCATAGACATCAGAACTGGTATTGGGTCCAGATCCATCACTTCACATAACCTGGTGATTAAAAAAATCATATTTAAATAGTTTCCACCTGTGGCTTCTCCAATCCTATGAAAAATATGCTGTTTCAGACTATATTCTATCACTGTGCCAAATTTTATCCGAAACTGCTTAGCCGTTCTGGCGTGATTGAATAACAAACAGCCACACATCCATCTAAAGTTTTGTAGTTATAATATTAGGGTCAATCTTTAAATAGGATTATATTGGATTTTGCCATCGAAAAATGAGCCTGATGTTGGTAATTCTAGCCAATGACAATAAGCTTATATGGTCAAACTAGCTGTTGCCCGCGGCTCCGCCCGCGTGGATGTTGGTTATCGCTGTAAAAAGTAGCCTATGAGTTATTCCAGACCATAATCTACCTGTGTGCCAAATTTCATCCAGATCCGTTCAGTAGTTTTTACGTGAAAGAGTAACAAACATCCATCTATCCATCCATCCATCCATTCTTACAAACTTTCACATTTATAATATTAGTAAGGATGTCACGTTGGTCTAGTGGTCGTTGTGTGCGACTGCTGATCACGAGGTCCCGGGTTTGATTCCCGAGTCGGTCCAAAAATTTATATTGGTATTTTCTGTCCAGAAAATCACAATAGCCCAGAGTTTAGCAATCTGCGAGCTCCGTAAAGCACCTAAAAATGGTGGTCCAACGCCTGATCTCTACGCAGTCGAATCGGATCGCCGTCCTACCGGACTAGGAGAGTGAGGAAATAAAGAATGTACTCTTTGAGCCGCGGTCGGCCCGTAGTAAATGGGTGACCATTTTCTTAAAACACAGCAAGATACTTTCGTGCCTCAGGAAGCACGTAAAGCTGTTGGTCCTGTACCTGATCTCTCTCCGGTCGTGTCTGATTGCCGTCTCATCGGACTATGAGAGTAAAAGAATAGAGAGTGCACCTGTGTTTGCGCACAAGCTTGTGCACTTTCATTCATTTAGATCAAATACATGATACTTATGAACGTCAAAATAAACAAAAGTCAGCATATTTTTTTCCTACAGCCAATTCGCTGACATGGGTAGGGCCTAGAGAAGAATTACCTAGAAACTCTGGCTACTCTTTTTAATCGCCAAGGTATAATATTTACAATTTTGTATGAGTTACAATATGAAGAAGGTAACAAAAAGGTACGGAACCAACACACCATACCAAAAAAAGAAATTTAAATTTATTTTTAATATCCGTCGAAATTACACGTCATGACCGAAATTCTGTTAGGCGGACATTATGACTGACACAGCTAACAAAATGACAATACGTGGCATCCTTACTGCTTACTCCTTGCGAGTAAAAGGCTATATTTCGCTTACCTTATAGTGACAGGCGTCATCAATAAGACTGTGGTGACATTATCCAGGAATGTAGATATAATTGCAGTGATAGCACTGAGTAGCATGATGAGAGGCCAGATCTTGCCTTTTGTTACCTGAAACGATATCATATTTTAAATGACAGGAGAGGAATGCGACTTGCAGGAGACCTACTGTCAATAACTACACACAGCGGTGTACAATACAATACAATACAATATACTTTATTGTACACCATAAAATTTTATTTTTCCAACTTAAATTACTAAATTCTTTTAAACTTTCACGATTTGTACACATATTATAACTATAATGGACAACGGAGATTACGCGATTTAGACAAATCGCGTAATATTTTAAAGGTTTTTATACCTTTAAACCACCACCAGTCAACCCGTGACCACGGTCGTTGTAATTCGACCGAAACGTGGGGAAACAAAAAGGTATGAAAACCTTTAAAATATTACGCGATTTAGACCCGTTGTCCATTATAGTTATAATTAAATTACTAAGTTAAGGCTAAGTAGTACAATCGGCGGTCTTATCGCTAACGGCGATTTCTTCCAGACAACCTGGTGTAGTTGTGTTACTGAGTGTAAATACAGGTCTCAAGCGCTCAATCTAGTTTTTTCTCTTTATAAATAACTAGCTGTTGCACGCGGCTCCGCCCGCGTGGATGTCGGTTATCGCTGTAAAAAGTATAATATAAGCCTATGTGTTATTCCAGACCATAATCTACCTGTGTGCCAGATTTCATCCAGATCCGTTCAGTAGTTTTAACGTGAAAGAGTACCAAACATCCATCCATCCATTCTTACAAACTTTCACATTTATAATATTAGTAAGGATGCAAACCACCCACCCCGAGTTCGCGCGGATAGCATTTCCCGAAGTCCGATAATGATTTTGTCAATAAAATATACCCTATGACACTCACAAATAACGTGACTTTTTATTGGTAAAAGAATTTTCTAAATCGATTCAGTACATCCAGAGATTACCCCCTAATACGTCACAAACTCTTATTCGTCACTTTATCTCTTTATGATATACTTGTAGTATAGATTAGTTTACTCAGATATAATTCTGTCTCATCCACGTGTCATCTGTCTCATGAATGTGCTCATAAACAAAGATAACATACAACACGTATGACGCAAACATCTCCATACAAATATATTATGTTAATACTTTGTTTTACTGGCAGATTGATTGACGGCAAGGTCTTTCTTTATTTTATTAAAACTAAATAGGTGTTTATCCGCCATGATGGTAATATTGTTTGTTTAATATTATGTATTGTTTAACGTATATGATTATAGATTAAATCGATCAAATAGTGACAAGGCCGCGCGTTAGCTGAGCTAGCGCGGCGCCCTGCTAAGTATATTCACTTCTTGATTTAATCATGTACCGTAGAGACGGAGAATATTATAGCCTATATACGCGTGTAATACCAAAAGCATCACTGATGTGTTGTCGATTAAAATCTTACCTCAAAAGTAAATACAGCCAGAAAATCGAAGACTCCAGTCTCCGCCATGATGGCAACGAGCAGCATCATGCTGAAGAGTAGCAGGAGCGTCTCCATGTCCAGCCAGGAGACTAGCTCTTCCAAAGACGGCCGCTCACCAGCCAAAGCCAGGGTTGCTAATGATGAGGTAGACACTAGAACAGCTGCCATGGTTCTGTTGATTAGCTGAGGAAGAGAAGTTCTTTTCAAACCAAAGTGACTTTTGGCGCAATGTAGACTTTAAGGCTGATAGCTATTAGATTTTTGTTATTTTTTTAAAAATCAATTGACAGATTTCGAAAAAAAAAAATTGGACCAAAACAAAATAATGAATTTTCCAAATCCGTGTTGAGTTTCTGATGTCTTCGAATAATCGGAGAAAATACATTAAAAAAAAGATTCCGAAAAATTGAGAATATTCTCCACCTTTTTTGAAGCTGGTTAAAAAAGAAAAATAAGATTTTGAGTCGTCGTGTCTGGGGCCCGCTAGTAAAAATATTTAGAAAAACATTTTTGCTAGCGGTGCCAGGACGCGACAACGTAATATTTAACTATTCACATGCTCTTTTTGTAATGTTCTTTTTAATTTTTCAGAATGGTCGTCCTCTAGGCCTTTTCTTAGGTTAACAAACTAGAAAACGTTCCGCCAGACGAAGCATTCCAGCTAGCACGCCAAAACGAAGCACGCCTAGCACGCCCCTAGGAGTGCTTCAATAAAAAAAAAAACTATTCCACGAAGCACGCCTACAAATATGACTCGCATTGTGTAGCGACTAAATAATCAAAATATCGACAAAAAATATTTATTACTTAATATGTACTAAGGCTAACTATTATAATGTTAAAGTAATTATGAAACAACCTGTGATTTTAAATAGTTAGATTATAAAAATAAAAAGTATTGCAATTGAAATACATTATATAATGAAACTTCATGTCAGAAATATAAGTAAGACAGTTTTTTTTTCTGTCGATAGTTTTATTATTTAGTACCCGCACTATGCGAGTCATATGGCTGTGCTTCGTGGAATAGAAAATTAATAAAATTATTTTTTTATTTGAAGTACTCCCATAGGTGTGCTAGATGGAATACTTTGGCGTGCTTCGTTTTGGTGAGCTAGCTGGAATGCTTCCGTCAGACTGTAAGCAGTTACAATAGTCTATGGATGCCTGCAATACCTTGCCGATATTGTATCTGTACGATATTTTTATTTTATTTTATTGAAATTCAATGTAATATTAGGATTATAAATCATCATCATCATCATCTCAACCCATAAACGTTCCACTGCTGGGCACGGGTCAGTTCCATATAGTTGAAGGGATATTAGCCAACTATACCACGCTGGCCAGACGAGTTGGTATAGGGTTTTATTTCGAGTTTTCCCTCTCTTGCAGTGGATATTGTCCCCATAACTTACTCTCTTAGTCGACTCTTACGACACCCTCGGGATGGAATAGGGACATACTTATTACTTGACTCGGTGGCCCAGTGGTCGAAGTGTGTGACTGTTGATTCCCGGGTCGATCCAAAAATTTATATTGGGTTTTGTCTGTCAAGAAATTCACAATAGAGGATGGAGTTTGAAAACTGGCGGTGTTCACACCCCTGTGCCTCGGAAAGCACGTAAAGCCGTTGGTCCTACGCCTGATCTCTCTCCGGCCATGTCGGATTGCCGTCCCATCGGACTAGGTTAGCCAGGGAATAAAGAGTGCACTTGTGTTTGCGCACACTTGTGCACTATAATATCTCCCGCACGCTAGTCTCCGTTGAGATTAGCCGCCGTGACCGAAATTCGGTTAGTAAGACAACCTCATCAGGAATTGTTTTATCCTATCAGGGGTAATAGTTATTTATTTTTAATCATAAGCAGATTTTGATTTTTAATCATAGCAGCAGATAGTCGTAAATTTATGTCGAATACCATAAAATAAAATAAATCCCATTTGATTTCCATTTTAGTCGATTCGACTACCGTTTATGCCACTGGTTGCTAGAGGGGCTAGTTACGTTTTCTTTGCAAAACAATTACCAATTACCAAAACTATTCTCTATCTACAGTAACAATTCTACAATAAAACAATAATTTTGAATATCAAATTCGTATAATTTCAAAAAGAAAATGAAACTTAGACATATTTACAAAAATAGATAGAAAATAGTTATGATGGTAAAATAAGTGCATTGCATTTTAATTAAAAAAAACATAAACAAAGCAACCCTCAAATTAATATTTTAGGAGAAATTTTAGAGACATGGCAATCAGGATAATTACGTGGCAAACAAGCATACGGCCCGGCAGATGGTCAGCAGATATCGTAACAGCGGAAGCGGCGAGCGATGAGAACAAATGTACTAAAACGTTCTATGACGTCACAAGGCATCATGTGGTTTTAGTAAATTTGTTGCCACCGTCGCTCCGCCGAAATTCGCCTAAATTCCGCGTAAATTCGTGATCAAGCCGTAACCTTTATACGCTAGACTTAGATTATATATAATTAGACTAGATTGAGTGACCCGTAATAACAAGCGTCGTTTACGTGGCTCCGCCGCGATTTCGATAAGTACGTGCCGCGAAATTAATGTGTGCGTGAAGCTCTGCTTCGATAAATCCACAGAAATAGATCACGATAGAACGGTAATAGTACGAAGTAGGCGTGGCACGCGTGCCACAAGTAAGCACTATTGTGCAAACTTCACATCGAGCATCCTCATTACGCCGTGCGACTCCTAAAGCTGCGTTCGGGACCTACAAAATAATTAAAAACTACACAAATATGCAGTATTAAAATCGAATTGGTTGAGTGAACATGAAGAAAGGAGGCATTTAATTTAATCGGGAAATGCTTTAATATAAGTAAAAACTATATAATTTCTGTGGATAAATCATAGTGTGTAAAACTGTTGATGTAGACGCACGCGATCACTCACGGTCTGGTCAATTCTCACCACTTGTGCCACGGTGCCATCTTTTGATGCCGGGCTACTTATCTAGTATATAAATAATCTAATACGCTAGCAATACGTGGGGCATTACTGGCGTGTTGTCAACCTAAATAAAAACCTTTCAGATCTTTTATAAATCGCCAGTGCTGATAAAGGAAATTTTAAAATAACGTTTTTTTTTTATTCTAAAGACACGTGTACATTAATGCTCCTGAATTGCAAGCGTCCATAGGCTGCGGTAAGTGCTATCCAACAGTCGGATCGTAAGCTTATCTGCCACCGTTATTATAAAAAAAGAAGCGGCTAGGACCATTCTAGAAATTTCTCTTAATCTAATATAGTTTTATACTTCCAAGATTTGTATACAATTTATTACTTTAGTACTATTATGGACAATAGGTTTAAATCGTGTAATATTATAAACTAGTCGTTGCCCGCGGTTACGCCCGCGTAGATGTGGGTTATAGCGATAAAAAGCCTATATGCCATTCCAGACTATAATCTATCTCTGTGCCAAATTTCATCCAGATCCGTTAAGTAGTTTTTGCGTGAAAGATTAACAAACATCCGTACATCCATTCTTACAAACTATCGCGTTTATAATATTAGTAAGGATATTTTTATCATTGTTACCTATTATAAAGAATTGCGACCACATACGACACGTCTCCAAGCTATGCGGTCTTCTGAAGTGTGGACCGCATGTTACATGCTACCTCCAAACGCCTTCTTAATGACGTCAGACCATCTTGCCGGCGCTCTACCTTGAGAGCGTTTACCTTCCACTCGGCCCAGAATCAAAAGCTTTTTCAGACGATGCTTAGGTGAACGCATAATATGTCCGAAAAAGCTAAATGCACGGTCTTTTTAGATGTAAGTAGTTTTAAAAGTACTTTGTTTCTTGGGTTCTGGACCGGCCACAGGTCGATTAGCCCATGTGGGGGGAAAACCCTGCAGACCACCACAAAGTTACACTACCTTCATACTTACTGAGCTGTGTTCAGTATTGTGCCCATATTTTAGTGCGTATTTGCTTTCAGGACAATCCCACCCACATGCCCACCGCTGTGTCTCCTGTGAGCCAGCATTAACAGCGGAGTAACCAACTTATACACCGAGCTTTGACACTCGTGCGTCCCGTGGACAACTAAACCTACTGTCTTGGACCCCACAACGAATTTAATCAGAAGTAAGTAGGAGGAGTTACAAAGAAAAGTTTCCACTTTCCTCCATAGCAAAGCGGGAGACAAAATAAATCTGTATAGGTTTGTAACCTATGAAAAGGATCACCACGGAGGACCTTAAACTACGGGACCTGTGTGAGCTAATGTGTGTGAGTACGTACTTGCTTACAGATTTCAAGTATGAATGCGATAGATAGTACAGAATCTATACTAATATTATAAAGCTGAAGAGTTTGTTTGTTCGTTTGGTTGAACGCGCTAATCTCAGAAAATACTGGTTCGATTAGAAAAAAACTTTTTTTGTTGAATAGTGCATTTATCCAGGAAGACTTTAGGCTATATATAACATCACGCTATGATCAATAGGAGCGGAGCAGTAGTGAGATATGTTGCAAAATCGGGGAAAATATTCCAAATTACCACTAGAAATTTATATAGAAAGAGAAAATGATAGATGAAATAAAGCTACTGTTGACGACAACAATTTCTTTTTCTACGTCTATCTCACTTGGTATAATATCATTTTCATTAATTTTGTTGCCTGACGTTTCGGGCGAATTGCACCGACCGTGGTCACGGCTTAACTGCCCCTCTAGACAAGTGGCATAGGCGATAGTCGAATCGAAAAGTCAAAAAAGCAAATGTATGGGATTTGACGAAAGTTTCAAATCAAATCAAATCATTTTATTTGCGAATATGATACAGAGATGAGTGTTACAGTTTAGATAATAGTTCATTCATATTCTACCTTTTGGCATGCAAATTTCAACTGTATGTAGAATGTGTAGTTAATGATTAAGATATGTATTTTAAATTTTTATAATAGTCAAATATGTCAATTTATATGTCAATTCATTGTCATAACATACATTACATCGTAGACTTACGTCAAATCCCATACATTTGTTTTTTTGACTTTTCGATTCGACTACTGTTTATGCCACTTGTCTAGAGGCTCAGAACCTCTAGACAAGTGGCATAAACGGTAGTCGAATCAAAAAGTCAAAAAAACAAACGTATGGGATTTGACGTAAGTCTACGATATAATGTCGTAAACTTACGTCAAATTCCATACATTTGGTTTTTTGACTTTTCGATTAGACTATCGCTTATGCCACTTGTCTAGAGGGGCTGGTATAAGGTTAGAAAATCTTCAAAATATTACGTAATTTCGACCCGTTGTCCATTATATTTTTTTCAATTTTACCAAATCTTTTGCATTTTTTTCACTTTAAATTTAACACGCTATTATGACGAATCGATTTATTGTCTGCAGATATGACACCGCGCAAACAGCCATACATATGTACTGATTAACACATTACCCTTCTTTTACACTTAGCAGCAGATGGGTAATTAATTACTATTATGGTATACCGTGCGTATCGTTTTTGTTTGAGTAATATTCTGACACTTCGTTTGTGTAATACTCTGACACTATGTGATATATTGATACCCGGGAAGGCGAATAGTCCTGTTTAAACAAAAAATATATATATTTCTAAAATATCCGCATTACAATAAGATAGGTGGGACACCATATACATGAGCAAGCCCGACTGGGGACACACCTCCTCTTAATAGAAGATCACACGAAAATAACTACACATTATGGTGTAGTTGTGTTGTTGTGCATGTCCCTTGAGAACAAATACTGTGTCCACAAAGTATATTAATATCCAGACTCAAGCAACTAATCTATGGAGAACGTGTGGGGATCGAACCCAGAACACGCCGCGCAGTGATAAATAGCGAGGTAACTACTTAAGCCACTGAAGCAACCGTCAAAATAAAATTATAAGGGAAATTGATTTTAAAGATATCATTTTCCGTGTCCCATGATTACCTAAAAAGATCAAGGCGGGTCTCGAAGTTACGAGCCTGCCTAGCGAGGAATGCCGCGCGTGGCAATGTCGTTATGTGCAGGCGCATTTGCCTCGTAAGAAAATTTGAACGTTGCCTGACTGACTGATTCACTGCCTGCTCAATGGGAGCAGCATCGCAAGGCAACAAGATGCAGAGCCCTCTTTACAAATGCCATCAACGGTAGTCGAATAGAATAGAATGTAATAAATAATTAGAATAGACAATTATGCACGGGATTTGACGTACGACATCATGTCGTAAACTTTCGTCAAATCCCAATTGCTTTCTATTTTCTATTCTATTTGATTCGACTACCGTTTATGCCACTTGTCTATAGGATTTGGTGTTGCAGGTCTTCATAGGCTACGGTAACTGCTATTATATGAAGTTTCTTGAATTAATAAAAAAATTAGACTCCTTCTCTAGGACAAAAAATACATTTTCTTTGCTGCTAAGCTGAGAATTTCCTAAAAGAAAAACCACCTCACCAACGCACTTAGCCCAACCCGGGAATTGAACCCAGGTCCTTACAATCAGCTACAAATTTATGCCACGAGTGGCAGTCTTCTTCTAAACTATTTTAAATGCCCAAAAGAACTTACCTCAAATATTATAAGGACATAAAGAGCACAGAGCAGAAGACAGGAGTATATTACTCCAGTAGACAAGTCCAAGGGGTTCAGGACATACTCCAGCGTGAACGGCGTCGTCACATTCGAGGAGCTGTTCATTCTGATGGCAAACATGCTGTTGTTCAAAGACGAAAAGTTCTTGTTAGGAGTTAGCTTTAGGGTGGAGGTCCGAAGCTCTCCTTCAGTGAAGTCGATTTTTTCATGGGAATCCAGGTATATCACCCAGGGTTCTGATTGCTGAAAAGAAGACAAAAGTGAGCTATTTCCTTCTTTTTGTGCCTTATTTGGGTAGGCTTAGGTAGCACTCGCGTGTTGCCAACCTAAAAAAAATCACCAGGGTTTTCTTTTTACACTACCAAGGAGGAAAACAAGCATACGGCCCGCCTGATGGAAAGCAGTTACCGTAGCCTATGGATGCTTGAAACACAAGACGTATCACTCACTTGTTGCCAACCCTTTAAAAACCTTATAACTCCTTTCTTAAAGAACCCCATGCTATTGTCTCTCTGGAAATTCTCGGCATGAGCTCATTCCATATTCTAATCGTACGTTTTGTGATAGGATAACAAAACGTATCATATCCCATTTACTTTGGGTTAAGATAACAGTTCTTTAAAAACGCTTCCCTAAATCATCATCATCATCAATATCTCAGCCAAAAGACGTCAACTGCTGGACATAGGCCTCCCCCAAGGATTTCCACAACTCTCGATTCTGAGCTGACCTTGTCCATCGGTTGCTTGCAACCTTTACCAGGTTAAATGAGCGCTGGAAACCTATCCTCACAGGCACACACAGCTGTATTGGCTGTGGTCAAAGTCAAAGTCAAACTCATTTATTCATCATCATCATCATCTCAGCCAAAAGACGTCAACTGCTGGACTCATTTATTCATTTGGATCAAATTAATGATACTTATGAACGTCATTAAAACAAATGCCAGCATTATTTTTTCCTACGGCCAATTCGCTGACTAGGGTTGGGCCTCGAGAAGAATTGGCAAAAAACTCGGGCCACTCTTTTTAATCGCTAGAGAAGAACATTTGCCTTCTGTAATGTAGAGGTTCATCTCCAGTATTGTATGGTGCTTTGCCGCTTTTGCTTATCAGGCAGGCTGCATACTTGTTTGCCACCTAGGAAGTATAAAAACACTCACCTGAATATCATATATATCATGAACTCCTTCATATTTCTGGACATCATTCTTCAACCGCCACTTTTCGAGCCAGATCCTCATTACAGCCATGTTTGCCTTATCACTGCTGTTCAGCTTTCTCTCATACTGCTCAGCAATAAAAGGACCCTTCATTTTCACGAATAGAGACAATTTGTTTTGGCTAATATTTAAGATATAACCTGGAAAAGAATAATTTAGTTAGGACTTTAGGTTATGATTATGGTATGAGCCTTCTGGGACTGGCATACCCTGAACCAGAGGATTACAGGCGCGCCCCCGTCAAGGATGTACTGAAACTCATGCAGGAAGTATTCAGGGACCAAGACTTAGGGTGAGCGGTAAGGTAGGGGCATGCACAAAAGACCCCAAGGGTCGAAGTGCGCTGACCGCAAGGACAGCCCCGACACAAGATAAGATAAGATAGGACTATAGGTTGGTCTGGGAGTTAGTGACTTCACAAGCATAACGCATGGACCAACCAAAATTTCATGATTTTTTTATACTACCCGTGTGGCAAACAAGCATTTGGCCCGCCTGATGTTAGGCAGTTGCCTATGGACGCTTCTAATTCTATTTTTTTACACCAGAGCTTAAAGATACAATATCCCTGGGATAGGAAAACGTTTATATCAAAAAGCATCCTTAAATGAGCTCTGGAGACCTGGACTCACACACAGGAATACAAGTACACCGCTGTGTTCTAATTTGGCTGTCTTTTGTAAGGTCCTTCCCCAGCCAGGCTTGCTCGGTAGTATGGTGCCCTACATATCTTTAACCTCATAATTTGTTGTCTATTATAATGTAGAAAAGAATGCTGAATATTTACTTTTACTTTCTCCTGCAGCAACTGAAGAGTGCCTGGTAATCTCCTCCTTCTCATTGTACATGAGGAAGACCACGGTGAAGAAGATCCAGCACGCTACCAGTACAATCATCTTGATCATGTGGCGCGCTTTTACCATCTGGTGGATAAATCCATGTAACGTGGTTAATAAGTTTTAACGCAGCTTGTGACCGCGTGGATTAGTTCACCCTCGAGGTTGTAGATTAATATTATACCTATATAATTCTATAACTGTATGTGGTTGTTTCTTTTTTGCTGCCGTGATAGTTAAGGATGCTTTAGATTCTAGAACATTCTTAACTGGCACGGCAAAAAAAAGAAAGAAAGCGGGCTCGGCGGCATTACGCTTGACATATTATAGTGCACAAGTGTAAATAAATAATAAATAAAATGTTTATTTCATTTTCTACAATTTGGTACAAGTTTTACAAATTGGAGTTTCCATTTAAGCTAAATAAATTATGCTTGTGAGAGGAAACTCTGCTCTTCCGAGTTATTAGTGTGTGCGCAGACACAGATACGCTTTATATACCTATTACTCTGTTCTTGATTGTAACCTCAACCCTTATGGGTATGGCGTTTATACGTCCCACTGCTGGGCACGGGTCTCCTCCAAACATTTGGAGGGATATTAGCCTACTACACAACGCTGGCCAGACTAGTTGGTATAGGGTTTTGTTTCGAGTTTTCCTTCTCTTGCGGTGAATATTGTCTGCTAGACTTACTCCCTTAGTCGACTATTACGACACCCTCGGGATAGAAGGGGGTGGTAAAATTTGCATTCTTAATCCGCCACCACACGGACAGCCTTATTATATATTTAATTGTTATTACTTACTTTTGTCTTGCTCTCTGGTGCCGGTACATCTTCAAGGCTGTAACAATAATCGGCATATTAATACGAGTAGAATTAACATCACTCCGTTCCCCCGTATTTTCCGTAAATATTTTATTACATTACAGTTCCTTAGGACTAGTACTTATATCTAGTGTTTGGTGCTACCTTACTTAAATGTCGCCACAGCATGCACTTAAGCAATACATTATAACAGGGTAAATAAAACTACCTATATAAATATTAAAGAATAACAATTTTTAAATATATTTTTTTCAATTATGTATGGAAGACAGATAAATTAGGTTTTGTAGTGCAGCAGGTTAAAATTTATTAAGCTGTGTCAAGAAGTATAACTTTAAATACCTATGCATTTTTTTTTAAATATTTGTTTAATTATAACTTCTATAAAAACAAAAAAAAAACTAACCCATTGTCAAGCCTGATATCTACATCAGGTTAAAATTTCATTGCTCTAGGCTCCAAATCCAGGAAGGAAAAACAGGCATACGTTTGTATGGAAAAATGGGCAGTGTTTTGAGTTGTTTTCAAGTTTATACGGAGGATTGCAGAAAGCAATGACCATCGAATTTTGACTACCGAGCGATCTCTAGTTAAAATTAAATATTGACGGCCTTTTTGAATTTATTTCGCAGTTTATGTATATAAATAATGAAAATAATATTTCCCGTTTCCACATTAAAAGTCAGTAAACAATGGAAGGCGGCGGTTTTTAAAACCAGCCCAGCTCAACAATGTTAAATACCAAAATAGTGTTACAATAGTTCTGTTCTATACCTGCCCTTAGTCTTATCATGGTTGTACTGCAATAGTGTGGCTCAATACATTTCAGATAAAAATTCTTTATGGGCCTCTGCGTATTGGACCTATCTTCCCCCGTGATCCTTCCAAAGGCCCGGGTATTCTCATTGAATGAAGGGAAAATACCCGTGACAAAGAGAGACATAATAATAATAGTCATCCAGACCGATTTTAGCCAACTGCGAAGGATATATTATAGAGCATATCATGCTATTATCTTATAGTACTTGTAGTTTAGATCCTACGCCTGATAGCACTCCAGTAGTATCCCGAAAAAAAATACTGTTACCGGAAAGAATAACTGTTCTCAGAAAAAAAAACTGCTCCCGAAAGCATATACTGTTTCCGAAAAATTCTGTTCCCGAAAGAATTACTTAATTGTTTCCGAAAAAAACTGTTCCCGAAAGAATTACTTAATTGTTTCAGGAAAAAATACTGTTCCCGAAAAAAATTACTGTTCTCGGAAAAAAATACTGTTTCCGTGGGATTACAGGTGCGGGTGCAAGCTAGTATGTAATAAAATATTATACACACATTTTCTTCTGCATCTCTTCGCTGAATGAACACTTGTTTCCATTAAGAATAGCGACATCATCTCTCAGGATATGAATGTTGTTGTTCAGATGAGGAGCTGAAGCCACGCACGGCAGCCGTTTCGTCGGTACCGCGCCATTGGTCCTCACTGTCAACGGTATTTGGTCTGCTCCACCTGCAAAAAATACAGTTGTGTTGTTATTATTATTTTATCCAGCAGTGGAGTCCTTTAGGCTGAGATGATGATGAAGGTTGAGGAACTCGGTCAGTTTGACTGCCTTAGTAGTCCTGTGGCTGAGGCACGTGTGTTGTGGGTTCGATTCCCACACGGGGACAAAACTTTGTGTAACTAAAAAATTGTTCTGAGTCTGGGTAAAGACCCCCGCAACACAAAGCTTGTTCTCTAGAGCGGGAGTTGTTTAAAAAAAAGTTGATAAATGGGTTGATAATGGACACCTTTGTGCCTCGGAAAGCACTTGAAGCCGTTGGTCCTGAGGCAAATCTCTCAACGGTAAGCTCGCCATTGTACGTGATACTGTTAAGTAGGTAAGTAGTAATAAGAGAAGTAGGGCGCCATACTAGCGAGCAAGCCCGACTGGGGAAGGACATTCACCTTACAGAAGACCACAGCCAAATAACTACACACTCTGTGTGTGAGTACAGGACTTCAGCGCTCATTTATGGATGCGTTTTGAAAGAAACGTTTTCCTATTTCCCTATCACAGGGATATTCCATCTTAAAGCCCTGGTGTAAAAAATGGGTTGGCAACACGCAAGTGATACCTCTGGCATTGCAAGCGTTCATAGGCTACGGTAACTGCTTAACATCAGGCGGGCCGTATGTTTGTTTGCCACCCAAGTAGTATAAAAAATGGTATATTATGATTTTCTCTGACAATAACGGATTAGTATGTCTAGTTAGTATTTCATGACTAACGACAAGGTAATGGACAATTTTACACAGATTATTATAATAATTACTGCCATTATACACAAAATAATTATTTTTGTGTATAATGGCAGTTGTTTAAAAAATTTCTAGATAAGTATAATGATACTAGCTATTGCCAGCGGCTTCTAAAAAAGCCTATATGCTATTCCAAGCTATAATCTATCTCTGTGCCAAATTTCATCCAGATGTGTTCCATAGTTTTTGCGTGAAAGAGTAACAAACATACATCCATACATTCTTATAAATTTTCACATTTATAATATTAGTAAGGATATTAGGGATATTAGTTGATGATAACATGTAAAAATAGACGTACTTAAGAGTGAAAAAATAAATAAATAATAAATAAATGTTTAAAAATATTGCCGTTTAATATTTTTAATTACGCCACTTATTGAGTACCTAAATGTTATTTTTCTCAATTCTGTTCTCAATTTCAGTGGTGCACCAACTCAATTGTACTATTTGCTTCTCTTTCATGCGTGTGCAGATCGACAGTGACCGAATGACTACATAATTCTCAAGGTCACTGTCAAGGTCATCAGCGTCTTAATTATTTGTCATTTTAGTGTCAGATTTTAGCTCTAAGTAAATTGGAAGCTTAATTAGTATTTTCATTTAACGACACGGTTATCATGGACAATTTTACGGATTTTTCACACAAATTAGTTACCACAGATTATATAATAATTACTGATATTACCGTGGTTAATTACACGTTAAAAATTATGCTTTTTGGAAACATTTTAAACAAAAACTTGTAATGTGTTGGTGCGTTATATAATACTAGCTGTTGCCCGCGGCTCCGCCCGTGTGGATGTCGGTTATCGCTGTAAAAAGTAGTTATGTTATTCCAGACCATAATCTATCTCTGTGCCGAATTTCATCCAGATCCGTTCAGTAGTTTTTACGTGAAAGAGTAACAAACATCCATCCATCCATTCTAACAAACTTTCACATTTATAATATTAGTAAGGGTTATCCTTTCAAATTTAAAATTTAAACAAACTACAATACAATCAAATTTAAAACATTTAGGTAACAAAGTAACACTTATGAATGACAGAATTTATGAATAAGCCAGAAAGATGATGTCGGCTAAATTTCCCTAAGGCTCGCTGACGTGGAGCCATTAGAAGAACTAGCAAGAAACTCAGGCCACTCTTTTTAATCACCAGATAGTTACAATCTTGTATCAAGTATGGTAGCATGCAAGCTGATGCAGTCAAAACACGATACATTACTTTATTGATAAAAAAGCTAATCGTACTTAGTACTGGTCGTGCGACATCATATCAAATATCTGTAATATCTACGTGCGTGTGATTCGCATTGCTTCGGACTATGTTTGCACACACACACACACACACACACACACACACACACACACACACACACACACACTAATTCACAATTATTACCGGAATTCGGTTAGGTGGATATTATTATTATGATTCTCATGTCATCATAGCATGCAAGCTACAGCCACACGAGGCACTCGATTTTGAGAATTTTTTTGAAAAGAGAGAAAGAATTTTTTTATTGAAAAAGCTTATTTTTAACCGACTTCCAAAAAGGAGGTTCTCAATTCGATCGCATATATTATATGCTCTTTTATGTTTGTTCGCGGATATGTTATCCGCAAACAATTATAAAAAAGCTAAAAAATAATTATAAATAAACGCTAAAAAAGCGTTGTTTATAAACCGATTCTCAAAATTCATTTTTTAATTGAAAGAGTATAAGTAGGTACTCTAGAAAAAATAAAAAAATATGTTCATCCTGTCACCTAATATTAAGCTTGGCACCGACTTCAATCTGTATTCAGTTATTTTTAGGTTTTTGAAGTCGGTTTCAGTTTTTTTTTTTTAATTTTATACCATCCTATTCGGGAATAAAAGCTGCCACCTTTGTACAGTTGTACACACACTACCACTGCTTCACTGAAGCCGACTAAATTATTTAAAATTGCAATAATTACTTAAACTGAACACATTATCTATCGTTAAAACGCTAAGTAATTATAGATACCCTAGACAAATGATTGACTAGTTAAATAAATACTAGGGTTGTCACACGACGAACAGGGAAAATTATATCTTAAGAGCGATTGCCACTGCCCATTTTTCCATACCAACGTATTCCTGATTTTGTTTTTTGGATTTTAAACCTAGAGCAATGAAATTTTAACCTGATTCAGATACCAGTCTTGACAATGACACATGGTTTCGTTTTTTTGGATAAACAGATTTTGTTATAGAATGTTTAAAAAAACGCATATTTGAAACGTCGCCAAATAAACGTGTTATAAACAAATAAGGTGGCGTAAAACTAAAAAAACGAATCATACCGTCATACACTAACCATTCTCTGCCGAATGATTAGTGAAAAAAAAAATGAAATCGGTTAAATTTGGCGAAGGAAAATCAGGAATACGAAACCTCGTTTTATTACGTTTTTGTCGACGGAAATCGGTGTGGTCTGCGATTGGCCCTTTCACTTTTTTAATGAATTTTCAAAACAGTCGCGAGTGGCAAACCTTCTTAAGATAATACACTTGGGAAAACCGCATCGAATAGCCGTGAATCTGCCGCCGCCAAATTGACCAGGTAAAATTATAACATCTTAGGATAACACACTTGAGTTCGAGATGATCATTCGTGTAGCCCTGAATCTGCCGCTGACAATGACTACGATCCAAAAAGCCTTAAAGGATAAATAAACTGATGCTACGGATGCGTGAGATAGAAATAGTTTGAACAGGCAGGCAAAGAATGCCGACTCCAGATGATGGGATAAGGATTAGAAAAGATAATTAATGTGATGGAACCTCTTGGCATAAAAAATAATGATTGCAATCTAGTGAAAAACAACAGATAAACAGTATTTTTGTGTAAATAAATGGTTCTGGAGAATACGCCTAGTTATTACTTGGTTGGCAACCCTAACAATAAACATAATAGTGGGTAATCATACCAAACAGTATATTAGATAGGTTTCACACTAAAAGCTTTTGCATCAATGTAAAAGCGTGAATCCCGAAGGTGCTAGTGCATCGATACCCTTGAAATTTAATGCGTCTGCATATTGTTGTATCGATGCAAATAAGTAGTGTGTTAACGTTATCAGCTTGTGCAGTCACGATTATTGTATAAATATAAAAAGCCGTAGTGTGTAAAGGTTGACAGTTAGCGACTGTGAGTAAACGGATGCAAATATCGGGTGTGTATTGATGCAAATAGCCGTAGTGTGTAAATATTGACATTTAACGATTGTATTACATTTGCATCGCGTTTATATCGATGCAAAAAGCCGTAGTGTGTTAATGTTGACATGTAACCACTGCATCATATTTGCATCTCGTTTATATCGAGGTAAAAAGCTATAGTGTGTAAAGGGTTGACAACTAACGACAGTCTCACATTTGCATCGCATTTATTTCGACACTAAAATCCCTAGTATGTAAAGGTTGGATAGCTATCGCCTGTATCACGTTTGCATCGCGACTGCATAGCATTAGTATCGATGCAAAAGTAGTATTATGTAAAGGCTTTTATATGTAGTTAAGTAGGTACATCAACAAACTGGTATGGACCGGTTTATATGTACCTACTGTGATTTCTCTGACCTAAGCTAGCTAGGTTAACGCTCGATTGATTCCCATACGTTTTACCATGCAAGCGTAGCCAGACACTATACACAAATATATAGCCTGATACAAATAGTCAGTCACAGACTACGCAGATGCGATAATATCAATATATCTGGGCGAATTTGAAAGATATGATTTTGACTAGTATAGAAATACTAAACTACCTAATAGCAAAAATCAAAATCATTTTCTCATATTGGTAGGTACTACACTGTGACAATTATGCTGGTCCATGAAATATTCCAATAAGATAGTTATTAGCTGATTTGCTTACTAATGACTGAACAGCCGGGCAATTAAAAAAGAACTGCCAATAAACTCAGGCCATTCTTTTCAATGGAATTCGTACTCATTATCGAAAGACATTTGAACAAAGCCCTTATTTTAATTTTGATTGGTTGATTAAAAAAAAGTTTTGTTAGGTACATCTTCTATCATTATCTCATTAGAAGAAATATGTAGTTACTATCGGTTAAATGGGATTCAAACATTTGGTTTTTCGGTGAAATTCTATGAAATAATCCATCAGTTAAATAGCTTTTCGGTGATGTAGCGCAGTAGAAATGGGCTTCGTTAAAATGTCTTTCTATAATGAGTACGAATCCTCTTTTTAATTGCCAGGCGCTCATAGCTAGGTGCACTCACTGTTCGGTAAACGTTCAGCGGGTTAAGCTACCAAGGCCGCGGTAACCCTATAGATGGGTGACCGCATAGTGGTATTTCATTTGAGCGTCTCCGCGCTTCGGAGGGCACGTTAAAAGTCGGTCCCGACTGGTAATAGTCGTTAGATCACGATAGAGGCCTAAATATGTGCGATCTAAATAACTCTGTCATCAGGTTGGCCACTAACCAAACGATAAGAAGAAGAAATTAAAGAAAGAAGTTACAATTTGTGATAGCGCAGAAAGTAATATTGTTTTTATTGTTTTTGTTTTATTGTTTTTTAAAAGACAACTCCCGCACTAGATAACAAGCTCTGTGTCGCAGGGGACTTTACAAACATACAATTAACGGACACAAAGTACACCCAGACTCAGGACAACTCTTTGTGAATCACACAAAGTTTTATCCTGCGTGGGAATCGAACCCACAACCTCGTTCACAGCAGGCGCATACTGCGGCCACTGGACCACCAAGGCAGTCAATATGCAAGCAGACTCCATACAAAACCTCTTTTCCAGTAGAAAGAGAAATATAAACAAACAAACAATATTTCTATCGGCATCGACATACCGGTTTTATCTTGTTCAGACCGGTTTTAAAAATAGCCAGATACTCGTGCCTGGTCTCGTCGCCGCGTCTGACGCTTGCTTGGAACACTGACAAAAATACTGAATACTGATGTACACATTGCATGTATGTTTTCGTATTAAATCAGTGTCTAGATGTTTTCATCCATGCTAATAACTAGGGGTTGCCCGCGACTTCGTCCGCGTGGTAATTCGGAACATACATTTCCCTGATTTTGCAACATATCTCACTACTGCTCGCTCTTATTGATTATGGCGTGATGTTATATAGCCTATAGCCTTCCTGGATAAATGCACTATTTAACAAAAAAAGTGTTTTTCTAATCGAACCAGCCCCTTTAGACAAGTGGCGTAAGCGATAGTCGAATCGAAAAGTCAAAAAAGGAAATGTATACGACATTATAGTGTAGACTTACGTCAAATCCCATACATTTGTTTTTTTGACTTTTCGATTCGACTACCATTTTTTGTTTATGCCACTTGTCTAGATTCGAGGCTCTGAACCTCTAGACAAGTGGCATAAGCGATAGCCAAAAAAAAAAAAAAAACAAATGTATGGGATTTGACGTAAGTCTACGATTTAATGTCGTAAACTTACGTCAAATCCCATACATTAGCTTTTTTGACTTTTCGATTCGACTATCGCTTATGCCACTTGTCTAGAGTCTCAGTACTTTCTGAGATTAGCGCGTTCAACCAAACAAACAAACTCTTCAGCTTTATAATATTCATATAGATATACAATACAATACACTTTATTGTACACCGTAAAAAGTTGGTAGGAATACAATCTATGAATCAAGAAGTTACAAATGGCCGGTCTTATCGCTAGCGGCGATTTCTTCCAGACTAAGTATAATCTATACTATAATATTATAAAGCTGAGTTTGTATCTTTGTTCTTTTTATACTACCAACGGGGCAAACAAGCATACGGCCCGCCTGATGGTAAGCAGTTACCGTAGCCTATGGACGTTTGCAACACCAGGGGTGCCACTCACGCGTTGCCGACCCTTTAAAAACCTTATAACTCCTTTCTTGAAGAAGCCCATGCTATAGTCTCTTGGGAAAACCTCGGCATTCCACAGCCTACTCGTACGTGGTTTCTTCTGAAATCTTGCGGTATTTTGTTATTTTGGTTGTTTGGTTGAACGCGCTAATCTCAGAAAGCACTGGTTCGATTAGAATGAACTTTTTTTTGTTGAATAATGCATTTATCCAGGAAGGCTATAGGCTATATAACATATCGCTATGATCAATAGGAGCGGAGCAGTAGTAGGATATATGTTGCAATATCAGGGAAAATATTCCAAATTACATGTATAGGGTTTTGTTTCGAGATTTTCCTCTCTTGCAGTGAATATTGTCTGCCTGACTTTCACTCCTAGTAGACTCTTACGACACCCTCGAGCTGGTACAGGTTGGTGACATTAATTCAAGGAGAAAAAAATAACCACAAAATGAATCGGGAAAATTGAATGGAGAGTTATCAATGGAGCATTCATAATGAGGGCCTTTGACAAGGTGGACTGACAACGTAGTAAAGGTTGCGAGCAACCGATGGCAAGGATCAAGTGCTGTTAAAACCCTTGGGAGATTATGTCCAACAGTGGACGTAATTTGGACTGAGATGAATCACATAATAAAGGTTGCTGGATAAAACTGAATGTGAAGCTGAGGACCGGGTGTTATGACGGTAAATGGGCAAGGATTAATTCCAAGAGTGGATTGATACTGATTGATTGATTTGATTTGATTTGATTCACATCAATGTCATGGGTATCTTTTACTTACATAAATCGCGGGATATCGGACCTGCCGGCAAAATACAGTCGATTATATATTTGAATTCTTGATTAGGTTTTTTTTCGCTTTAAAAAAAGAGAGGTAGGGCACCATACTAGCGAACAAGCCCGACTGGGGAAGGACCTCCACCTTACAGAAGACCACTGTGACATCACATATATCTAAAGCGCTCTTTTAGGGATGCTCCATCAGGATATTCCATCTTAATGTCCTGCTGTCAAACAATAGGTCAGCAACCCCGCAAGCGATACCTCTGATATTGAAGCGTCCATAGGCTACGGTAACTGCTTAACATCAGGCAGGCCGTATGCTTGTTTGCCACCCAAGTAAACTATTCCTCGCACTAGAGACATTATGGAACAGATTTTTTTTTGTCGTGTCGGTATCGAACCCAGAACACGCCATGCAGTGATAAATTAAGTTTTCTATTCTCATCTAGCTTTATTTACTGTACCTACTTACTTTATTAATTTCTGCATCACCTAAGGTTGACTGCTATGGAAGTAAAAAAGAAAGAAGAAGGAATGAAAAACCCTATAACTTTAAAACAAAACTTGTGATGGCGTTCAGAGTACACGAAAAAAGATCTATCCTGTGAGCCATCTTGTAAATATCTGTTTTGGTATATCGAAGGACAGCAAACAAGCAAATAAGTACATAATAATTGTTACAAAATCAATGTTGACGAATACGCAGTTGGACAATTTGTACAACCAATTATATAGGTATACGAATTGCTAAAATTGTACACAAATTATTTAGACATTAGAGCGAGAGAGAGAGAGAATAATATTTATTTCTTGTTTATGTACTTACAATATTCCCTATGTTAGACTAATATTAGTCTGAGGTACAATTTTAGAATACAAAGAAAAAATAAATGACCACCCATTCAGCTATTTGCTACTGCATTAAGCATTGTGGAAGCGCTGGTTTTCAATGCGCTGGTTTTTATCGCGATAAAAAGTAGCCTATATGCTATTCCAGACTATAATCTATCTCTATGCCAAATTTCATCCAGATCCAATCAGTAGTTTTTACGTGAAAGAGTACCAAACATACATCCATTCATTCTTACAAACTTTCGCGTTTATAATATTAGTAGGATAGGATTTTTGTTTGTTAAATTTAATTGGCGTTCGAAGGGCTTGTGACCAAATTGAGAACATGATAATTTTTTTGTTTAAGGTTCTCGAGAGGTGACCACATATAGGAAAAACACAGCGTAGAACCTTCCACTCGGTAGACAGATAACATTTGTTTTTAAATTGGAAAACGAAGCGTGGGCAGACCTTCAACAAGGTAGACCGACGACCTGGTAAGGATTGCGGGCAACCGATGGACAAGACAGGCTCAGGATCGAGTGTTGTGGAAATAATTGTGGGAGGCATATGTCCAGCGGTGGACGTCTTTTGGCTGCTGAGATAATGATGATGAAACTTTTGAAAAACAATTTCCACACTAGGGAACAAGCTCTGTGTCGCGAGTGATTTTACAAACATACAACGCACATAAATTACGCCAAGACTCGGAACAAATATTTGTGGATCACACAAAGTTTTGTCCCGTGTTGGAATCGAACCCACGACCAGCTTATCGTAATCGTCTCGTATATTGAAGATTAAGTCGTTTAGGCGTACCTATGACTATTAACTACCAAAAATCTACACCCCCCTCAAATTGAGTCTGAACTGAACTTAAGGCCCCTCTCTCAAAAAATGATGAAAAAGACGTGTAAATGAAACCATTTTTTGTGGGCATTTATAGACAAATGACTGCCAAGAAATACAGTATTAATTTACAAGATGTGTAATAAATTAGTTTGTAAAAAAATCATCGAATCAGCACCAAATTATTGAGATGTAACCACTTTATGACTCCAAATATCAAATAATATTTAAAAAAAAATGAATAAAACATACACCTATAATTTGGTAATGTTATATTTAGAATAAGTTTAAATTTTAATTTATCAAAAATGAATAAGACGTCCATTCAAAGAGTACATCTGTTTGTATCCCCGCGCTCGCCTAGAGAGCTAGGTCGTGTTTGCTTCGCCCAAATGCTCAAGGTCGTTGGCGATATCCCAAGCCTTGCGCTCGAGAGCCATCGCCCTACCGCGACCTCTCCTAAAGCCGGTAATGCAAACATCCGTCCATCAATCCATTCAAACTTGAGCATATGTATAATATAAATTATGAACTATAAATATAAATATACACATTTTATTGGAACCGTGACAAATATATGTACCAACCTACCTGCATAGAATCTAGACAGCTACTATATTGTCTAAGACTTGTATTTTTATTTGATTATAAATAGAAGGATTTATTTTACACGTGCCAGCCATAAAATACAACTTCTGCACTAGAGAACAAGTTCTTACAGACATACAATTAACGGACACAAAGTACACCCAGACACGGGACAACAATCTGGATCACACAATTTTTTGTCCCGTGTGGGGATCGAACCCACAATATGCGGCGCAGTGGTAAATGGCGAGGTAACCACTTAAGCCACTGAACCAACTGCGCAGTACAATGCTGCACGATTAAAAAAATTGGATTATACCCCGCAAGCCGCTCATAGTGCATAAGGATGTCGATAAGGCGACTGTTCGTAAACTTCGAACGCCCCACGCTGGCCTAATGCGGGTTGGTGAATCAGACATGTCTTTAGAATTTCTTCTAAGACATGTGGGTTTCCTCACGATGTTTTCCTTCACCGTTAGCAGATGACGAATCATTTGATTAGTACATATAAACTCCACAAAGTGAAATTTACATTGGTACTGCCGCCCGGGATCGAACTCGCACCTCTTGCGTGCAAGTCGGTTACTTTCCCACTCGGCCACCACCGCTTGTCTGCCGATTAAATCGGTCTATAAGCGGTAGGTATTTATTTTGACATTATTTAAATGCGACACTATAAAGAGATGAAATTCTTCCTTACACTTTGCTCTGACAGTCTGCCTTGTGCAATTTGTTTGCAGAAAGTTTAAATGAATCGATATCACGGCAAGCACACAGCGAAATCGAGGCGGGCCTCATAAACGATGCTTATCAGTACGGAACATTCTATCTAGTATGCATGTAATCTAAGCAAATTTTAGATAAGTTACACCCAGATACAGTGGCAACAAAAAAGATTTGTCCTCGATAGGAATCGAACCCACAACCTCTGGACCAGGGGCTCTCAAACATATTTCGTCCACCGCCCACATTCAACATCATTTTTTTTTTTTTTTTTTTAATCTTTATTTTTTAATTGAGGTTGTTATTCTATAGAATACGTAAACCCCATCGTACCTTATTCGGAATATACAACATCCTTAATATTAAAATCAAACTATATAAGTAACACAAACTGTGGATCCTCAATTAATACAATACGTTACCAATTCACACAACTTCATGGCAACATCAGACTGAGGATTCGCTAAAATCGTGTGAATTAACCCAACATCCATTAAATTTAAATTAAATGGCTTAACGAATATTTTTCTCTGTCGCTCATAACATCAATTTATTTTCAGCGACCCCAATTTTTCTTTTAGATACTTTGACGATGGGAATAAAATTTTTCTTTCGATTTTTTTTGAGACCCTTATCGCCCCCTCCTCAACCTCCATCGCCCACAAGGCAAGGGGGAGTTTTCACCCACTTTTTATAAACACTGCACTAGATCAACAGGCCGTCAAAATAAATAAAAAACTTTATAAACTAGAATAATAAGTGCAAACTCACCATGCTCCTTCTCATAATGCTGCTTGAACTGGTCGAGGGCTGCATCATACTTGATTTCATCAGGTAATCCAAGCCACAGCTGCAGGGCTCCAGCCGTCACTTCGCCATTGGAGACCAGAGAATACTGGCTGCGAGTGAGATCCTCGCGTCTGTCGGTCACACCACGCCATACTTTAACTCGATTCATTAACTTAGCCATTAAAAATAACACTTATTTTACCATATTACACAGTTTAATTTTGTCCTCGGCCTGTTATTGTGGAAATAAATTTGACAGTTGTGAGTTTTCTGAAGTGTGCTTTAGGAATTTCATGTTATGCCTAATTGAATACTATTTGGTTGGAAACTTTTTGACTTGTTTATAGAGGTGTCATAGCAATAATAATAATAATATTTTCGGGACAACTCACACATCGCTATCTAATCCCAAACTAGGCAGAGCCTGTACCTACTATGGCAACCAGACAACTGATAAACATACTTATATATTTCTCAATCCATACATATTATTATAGATAAATTACACCCAGACACAGAACAAACATTCGAGCTCATCACACAAAGATTTGTCCTGGGTGGGAATCGAACCCACGACCTCCGGCGTAGCAGTCAGAGTCACTAACCACTAGACCAACAGGCCAGTCATGATATTTAAGTAAGAAAAAACTTAGATATCGCAATTAGCGCGCGAATCTGTTGCCGTCAACACTTGCTAAGTAGCTTCTATCACTATCTCTTTCTGTATCATTATGTTCTGTATTATCTATCGCATTCATAATTGAAATTTATAAGCAAGTACGCACGAAAACATAAAAAGAAAATACAATTAAACAGACTTCAAAAAGCTAAAAATAACTGAAAACAGATTGATGTTATTGATGTTAGCATCGACTTCAATCTATATTCAGTTATTTTTCGCTTTTTAAATTCGTTTTTTTATATGTTATTTTTATTTTATACTTTTCAGTAAGAAGCAGGTTAGGTAAATATTTTTTGTTTTTCGATAGTAATGAACATGTCAATATCTCAGACATTATTGTTAGAGCTTTAGAATCCCCAATTATTTAAGAATATTTGGACTTTGGGGATATTTTATAATAATTGCATGATAAAAAACGTATTTTAACGCCTAGGATATTTTTAATAATAGCAAAGAAATTTTTAATAAGCATCAATTACTCATTTTCTATTTGATTCTGAGATGTTTCTTGGTATATCTCCGGGGTCCAAGATCCAATAGCAATAAAATAATATGGGACCACCTCGAGAGTTTACCCTTTCAACCAAAAACAACATTTTAAAAATCGGTTTACAATAGGTGACATTACATGGCCGCTATTATGAAGATTAGTTTTTTAAGAAAACCGTAAATTGTATATATTTCTGTGGAACTTGGTGAGGTATTCCTCGAAGCGAGAGCCTCGAATTTTGAGGCGCACCTAATGAGGCGCTCCTTTTTTATTCCTCGGAGCGCACCTTTTAGGAGGAATAAAATTTTAATATTTTTAATTGCTATCGGGAGCGCTCCTAAAAGGTGCGCTCCGACGAATAAAAAAGGAGCGCCTCATTAAGTGCGCCTCAAAATGGTAGCGCTTCGAGGAATACCTCAATTTGGGAGGTAACAGTGTACAATTAGACTAAACCTACAGATACAATCCGTGTGGTGACGGATTAAGAATACAAATGTCACCACCCCTTTCATCCCGAGGGTGTCGTAAGAGTCGACTAAGGGAGTAAGTGTTATCCACCGCAAGAGAGGGAAAACTCGAAACAAAACCCTATACCAACCCGTCTGGCCAGCGTGGTATAGTAGGCTAATATCCCTCCAAATTTATGGAGGAGACCCGTGCCCAGCAGTGGGACGTTTATGGGTTGAGATGATGATGATGAAATAAGCATACGGCTTGCCAGACATTAGGCAGTTACCGTAGCCTATGGACGCTTGCAATACCTATCAGGGGTATCGCTTGCGTGTTGCAGACCCATTTTTACACCAGGGCTTTAAGATAGGAGTATCCCTGGGATAAGAAAACGTTTCATTTAAAACACATCCCTAAATGAGCGCTAGTGACCTATATCTGTGTCGTTATTTGGCTGTAGTCTTCTGTAAGGTGGAGGTCCTTCCACAGTCGGGTTTGCTCGCTAGTATGGTGCCATACCTCTATTAAAATTCTTGATAAATATTTGTATTTGAAAGTAATTCTGTACTTCGACGCAGTTAATCATGTCCGTCAATGTTTTGTATTCAGGAAAAGCAAGAGGGGAAATGCTTTACGCATACCGCCCCACCCGGGGAAGCGAGGCGGTTATGTCGGACTCTCCGGCCTAAAGATGGTAGGCAGCCGGCATACCGACTAAAACCCCCCTGTGCACCAACACGGATGGACCATCCGAACCTGATATGACGTCAGTGGTAGTCTTACTCTCCCTATACCTATCCTTAGGTCACAAGCTAATGTCTTGGCACAGAATACTTAATTGTGGTATTGGTAAGTTTATAAGGTATGGGGCAGATAGTTTTTAAGAGATTATTTATTATTTATTCATTCTTAATTTGGAAAAGTTTTGATTTTATAATTTTTATTTTATTTTATACTATTATTATTCTAATTCGTTATTATCCTTACTAATATTATAAATGTGAAAGTTTGTAAGAATGGATGGTTGGATGGATGGATGTTTGTTACTCTTTCACGTAAAAACTACTGAACAGATCTGGATGAAATTTGGCACACATATAGATTATGGTCTGGAATAACACATAGGCTACTTTTTGCAGCGATAACCGATATCCACGCGGGCGGTGTATTTTATGTAATTGTTATAAAATGATATGGACTGAATTGTTTGAAATAAATGTTTTATTATTATAGGTTTACACGTATATTTTTTTATTAAAAAGACATCGTAACAATTCCAAATGTTAATGATATGTTATATTTTTTGTTTAACTTTATTATTCTACATTGCAGGTAAATATTTTGTTTTTACGTATGTATTCTGCATTTTTAGGGTTCCGTAACTAAAGGGTGCCAACGGGAGGTAGTCCACTTAGAGCACCCGTCCGAATAGCACCTGCGCGAATAGCACCTAGCCACAGATTACTAAAGAGTTACTACGTAACAGATACTTCACTCAGAAGAAAATTACCAATACCTACTGCTATAATAGCCTAAGCTGTCAGCAACCGCTGCATGCTAAAATGGGCCTAAATGCTCAAACGTAAAATTGTGATTGCTTCGCACTGTGCGATCCCACAGCAATTGCGGGGCTGCCTCTTTGATAAAATTAAATTAACATAAATAACTATTTGTGCAAAATAGGCACAAATAGTTATTTATGTTAATTATAAATAAATTGAGAATTGTGAATATGTTCTGACTGTAGGTGCTATTCGGACGGGTGCTCTAAGTGGACTACCTCGCCAATGGAACCTTTTTACTAAGCCTTCGCTGTCTCTCCGCTCTTCTGTCAGCGGGCTTTATACTGTATCTCATGCACTCCTGCCCCTCTAGACAAGTGGCATAAACGGTAGTCGAATTAAATGTATAGGATTTGACGTAAGTCTACGATATATTGTCGTAAACTTACGTCAAATCCCATAAATTTGCTTTTTTGACTCTTTGATTCGACTACCGTTTATGCCACTTGTCTAGAGAGTCTGGAGCCATACCATGACGTGTTGAAAAGTGAGTCGTTCGAGCGAGAAAATGGGACGGCGCTATATTGCGTGTATACCATCTAACGGTAAAGAAATATAGTAATGAAGATTTTAAAATGCGTTTAGAGTAGTCGATAATAAATACCAATTAAATTTGAATGCTAGTTATTTCCTGTAACAATATTATAAAAATATATTATAGCTCTGTTCCTCTTTATTGCTCGTACGATTCATGTGTAAACGCGTCATGGTACCCCTTGATCCTATATACATAGGTTCATTTTCATTATTTACTTATTTATTATTTCTATTGTCGCTATAACAACTAATTAAAAACATGCGAGTCTTTGGGGACTACCGATAGTGAAAACTTGTGAATTGTATCTTTATTAGATTATTATTTTTGATTATTTTGCGATCGGTGACGATGACGCGAGTTTCATGTTTTTTGTTCGCCCAAGTGGTCATCGCGCCTAGAGAAATTTTCACACCAAAAGTTAATGATTTTTTCGTAGTTTATTAGTACGGAACCCTTCTTGTGCGCGTCAGTCTCACACTTGGCTGTTTTATTGTATAAATTTATTACTTTTACACTTGCATTTCATAGGTTAACATTTTATTGCATTTTACGAAGGTATTCCAGCATTTTTTGTATTTTTTTTCTCACTGAACTTAATTATTTCGACAATTAAATTTTATATTGTGCAACTTTTGACGGCAATATAAAAATCAAAGATTTTGCTTCTTTTCAAAACAACATGAAATCCAACATACTCGTATGTGTTATTATGTACGTATTTTTTTATTATTATTAATTATTAGGTTGTGCGTTAATTGTCAATTAGGACAAACATACCTACTAATATTATAATTTTATTTATTTTAAAATAAATATGAACGTTCGTGTGGATGTATGGATGTTACTCTTTCACGTAAAAACTACTGAACGGATCTGAATTAATTCGGCATAAGATAGATTATAGTCTGAAATTGCGAATAGGCTTTTATCGCGATAATCAACATCCAAGTGGACGGGGCCACGAGCAACAACTAGTCTAAACTAATATTATAAAGAGTGATTTGTTTTTTTGTTACGATCTAACTAAAAAACAGATTGACCGATTTCAAAAAATATTTTAACATTAGAATGCTTTCTTTATCAATGGGTAACATAGGCTATAACTTATTAAAAAAAAACGATCTCTTTGAAAACTTAATAAATATCCACCCGTGCTTGATGATGCGTGATGACTGATGCATGATAAATGTGATAAACTGGCGATTAAAAAGAGTGACCCGAGTTTCTTGCCAATTTTTCTCGAGGCCCTACCATAGTCAGCGAATTGGCCGTAGGAAAAAAGTATGCTGGCATTTGTTTTTATGACGTTCATGAGTATCATGTATTTGATCTAAATGAATAAATGAGTTTGTTTTTGACCATAATATGATGCTTGTATCCTACTCATATTATAAACGCGAAAGTTTGTAAGTATGGATGGATGGATGGATGTTTGTTACTCTTTCTCGTAAAAACTACTGAACGGATCTGGATGAAATTTGGCACAGAGATCGATTATGGTCTGGAAAAACACATAGGCTTTATTTTACTTTTTACAGCGATAACCGACATCCACGCGGGCGGAGCCGCGGGTAACAGCTAGTTAGTTATATAACTTACTATGACAAAGACAACTGGTACACCTGGTAAACCCAGTTGTCTGGTTGCCATAGTAGATGCTCTGCCTAGTTTGGGATCAGATGGCTTTATACAAATAGTCTCAAAATATTTAATTTTAATAAACTTACGGTGACTCGACTGTGATGACGTCAAACTCCGTTAATTCAAACATGATGCCACTGAATTCCACCAGATGGCGTTAACTGTCTCCACACTTATTTTATAACACAAATAGAGTATAAACCAATCAACAATCTGTCATCTATACTTTTTTTTTATACTACCAAGGAGGCAAACAAGCATACGGCCCGTCTGATAAGCAGTTACCGTAGCCTATGGACGCTTGCAATACCAGGGCTATCACTCACGCGTTGCTGACCCTTTAGAAAACTTATAACTCCTTTCTTGAAGAACCCCATGCTATAGTCTAATACTATACTAATTTTATGAAGAAAAAAAAATGTATTTTTGAATTTTTGTTTCTAATGAATAAACTCAAAAATTACTGGACCAATTTTAATAATTCTTTCACTGTTAGGAAGCTTCTTTAACACGCCCCCTGATTAAATATAACAATATTTTCCGTCTAGAAGAACACTTGTTGATTGCAGTTCCTAAACAGTAACTAATTTTTCGAATCATTTGTTTATAAGTCCATTTTAAAGAACACGTTATTTTTAAATACACAAAGTACTTATATTATAAACGCGAAAGTTTGTAAGTATGGATGGATGGATGGATGTTTGTTACTCTTTCACGTTAAAACTACTGAACGGATCTGGATGAAATTTGGCACAGAGATAGATTATGGTCTGGAATAACACATAGGCTATTTTACAGCGATAACCGACATCCACGCGGGCGGTGCCTTGGGCAAAAGCTAGTAACTAATAAAATGATTGAACTGTATGTAGGATAACTTTTATGCCAGGGAAAGCGGCAAAGCTTGATCGCGTAATGACGTTTGAAAGAAAGTAGTCGGTGAAAATGACAAAGGTACCGTCGACAAAATAGTTTTATGAGAGAATCAAATAATTTTATACAAGCGTGGCATTCCGATTTAGGAAGGATCTTTACATAATATTTTTTTATTTGCGTTGCATCATCGGCGTCATATTAATGTTACCAGTACCTAATTACCACAAAAATGACTTTCCTTTGGCTATTATATACATATATATGTATTAATAAATATTATTATTATAAATATTATTATTATAATTAATTATTATTTAAGATACTTAAAATTGTATTTTTTTATTTTTTCTTTATATTTTTTATTCACGCTACACATGGACACGTCGCTCGTACTGTCTCAGCTCTGCTGAAAATCAGTGCTGTCGTGTTTTTTTTTTGTTAAATGCACTATTCAACAAAAAAAGATTTTTTCTAATCGAACCAGAACTTTCTCAGATTAGCGCGTTCAACCAAACAAACTTTTCAGCTTTATAATATTAATATACGAGTAGTATAGATACAATTTTTTTTTGCTGACTGTACCCAATTTCTCTTGGTACCATGTTTTACATGATCAGATAAGTATAATTGCACGTATCGCGACTGAATCGCACCATATAATGATATATAAATATGAATTTAATTATACACCACCATTAAAACGTTGTCCTGCTTCGTGTTGAAGGTCTCAGGGTCATAGGTATCATGATTATATCTTGGGACAAGATCCACATTTTTTTATACTACTTGGGTAGCAGTTACCGTAGCCGGACGCTTGCAATACCAGAGGAATCACCATTTTTTTTACACCTGGGCTTTAAGATGGAGTATTTCTGGGATAGGAATGTTTCTTTTAAAACGCACTCACACACAGGAACACAACTACACAGTTGTGTGTAGTTATTTTGCTGTGGTCTTCTGTAAGGTGACAGTCCTTCCCCATTCGAGCTGGCTCGGTAAAATGGTGCCCTACCTCTTAAATACACATGGAAATCTGATCCCGAACGTGACTTGAACTTTTTATTTAAGTTTTGTCGGGCTCTCTGGCCTAGACAATCTATACTAATATTATAAAGCGAAGAGTTTGTTTGTTTGTATGTTCGGTTGAACGCGCTAATCTCAGAAAGTACTGGTTAGATTATAAAATTTTTTTTGGTGAATAGTGCATTTATCCAGGAAGGCTATAGGCTATATAACATCACGATATGATCAATAGGAGCGGAGCAGTAGTGAGATATGTTACAAAATCGGGGAAAATATTCTAAATTACTACGCGGACGAAGTCGCGGGCGACCCCTAGTAACTGGGTACATAATATCTCCGTTGCTGTGTATACACAGAGGGAGCTCCAACAGCATCCTGAAACTTATTGCAGGTCGAACTGACTGTCCGATCAAAAGTCACTGGATCCGCATGCATATGTGCAGCTCTAGTGCACCAAGAGACAGGCGGCGGTTCATGAACTAGTTTAGTATTTAATGGTTACAAAAATTTTATTATGTTACTAACATAGTACGTAAGTCCCTACTAACCAATATGGATAATTTCCGAAATAAAGAATTATTATTATTATTATTATATACCTAGTACCTACTAAATACCTATAAATAGTTTAAACATGCCTGGATACTTAATATTTATGAGTTTACTATAATAGCTGTTAAAATGCATCACATGTAACAATGTCAGAGGTTCTTTACTGCATTGTCTATTTTGTACTTGCTATTGTTTTAGTATAACACGCGCAGACTTAACAATGATTATAATATCACGCTTAATTCCACGAAGCGGTAGGCAGTGACTGCCTCGGTGGTCCAGTGGCCGGAGTATGCGCCTGCTGTGCACGAGGTTGTGGGTTCGATTCCCACACAGGGCAAAACTTTGTGTGACTGACAAAGAGTTGTTCTGAGTCTGGGTGTAATTTGTGTCCGTTAATTGCATGTTTGTAAAGTCCCCCGCAACACAGAGCTTGTTCTCTAGTACGGGAGTTGTCTTTAAAAAAAAAAAAAAGTGTAGGTAGTTTAGTGACTGTTTTTTTCTCTCTTAAATGAGACAACTCCCGCACTAGAGAACAAGCTCTGTGTCACGGGGGACTTTACAAACAAACAATTAACGGACAAAAATTACACCCAATCTCAAAACAACTCTTTGTGAGTCACATAAAGTTTTGTCCTGTGTGGGAATCGAACATAGCAGGCGCATACTACGCTCACTGGGCCATCAAGGCAGTTTGAGACTGTCTAGTGGTTTGTGGTTATTGACTGCTAAGCCGGAGGTCGTGTGTTCGATTCCCACATGGGAACGGGGCGAACTATCGGCGACCTTGGGCGAAAATCTAAAGTTCCATCAAATTATTTAACAATAGATTTTTTCGATGGCGATTTTTTAGGACAATAAATAGTTCTTTTATACTACTTAAGTGGAAAACAAGCATACGGCCCGTGGTTGTATATATGTATTTGTGTCCGTTAATTGAATGTTTGTTAAATCCCCCGCAACACAGAGCATGTTCTCTAGTGCGGGAGTTGTCTTTAAAAAAAGGAAAAAAAAAGAAAGAAAAGAGTTACCGTAGCCTATGAACGTGTTGACGTCCTAAAAATAAACACCAGGTTTTATGATGGAATTTCCCTAAGATAGGAAAACGTTCGTTAAAAACGCATCCCTAAATGAGCTCCGAAAACCTTTACCCACACACAGAAACACAACTACACAGTTGTGTGTAGGCATTTGGCTGTAATCTTCTGTATGGTAGAGGGCCTTTCCCAGTCGGAGTTGCTCACTAGTATAGTGCTCCACCTCTCATTGTTTGTTTATAAACACGATGGAAACTTTCCTCTCTTCAAAGGTACATGTATCAACCTTGTAGGTCATTCATGCAGGGTATAAGTACGTAGGTGTAGGTACAATCAGCAAAGGTGGCGCTCAACCACTCCTAAGTTTTTAAGACTAAAATCTATGTGGTTTAAAATGTTAAGCAGTTACCGTAGCCTCTGGACGCTTGGACCAAAGGCGTGTTACCAACCTTATGGTGGGAGTCTCCCTGGGATAGGAATACGTTTATTTCAAAACGCATCCCTAAATGAGCGCTGGAGACTGTACTCATACACAGGAACACAACTAGATCGCTGTGTGTAGTTATTTGGCTGTGGTCTTCTCTAAGGTGGAGGTCCTTACCCAGTCGGGCTTGCTTACTAGTATGGTGCCCTACCTCTACGGCTCCTACGGCTAAACGGGACTGGATCAAATATGGCACAGAGAATATAAGTAGGCTATATTTAACACTTTGAAGGACAGTGAACGCCTATATACGTCATGAGAATAAAACATCTATTGTGTCTACGTTACTGTCCGCGAAAGTGTTAAGCAGTTCCAACCTAACCTTATAGTACGACGATCAAAAGTTCCGTCGCCCTATCGTTTATCAAGAAAACAATCTCTCGCATTAACGTTCGTCGAACTGTTGTGCTGTCGCAGTCGCAACACAGATTGTCGGCATATCGAACTGTCGCCCTATCATTTGTCGTATATTTGTCGCAATTTTGATACAGAGTCGTTAAATCATGTGTACGTTCCATATATATATTTTTTATAATAGCAACCCATATAATTATATGCCCACTGCTGGGCACGGGTCTCCTCTCCTCTATCAAGAGAAAAAGGGGGTTTAGGCCTTAATTCACACACGCTGGCCTAATGCGGGTTGGTGAATCAGACATGTCTTTAGAATTTCTTCTAAGACATGTGGGTTTCCTTACGATGTTTTTCTTGATGCAGATGGCGAATCATTTGATTAGTGCATAAACTCTACAAAGTGAAATTTAAATTGGTACTGCCCAGGATCGAAATCGCATCTCTAGCGTGCAAGTCGGTAACTTTCCCACTTGGCCACCACCGCTTTTATATTGATATATTTTGTTAAATAAATAAATAAACATTCTATAAGTAGTCTAACATCAACTTGGCTGATTGTACTTGTAACGGCCGCTGCTCATATCGTATGCACTGACAATTTGCGTGGGATGCATAGAATAAGATCTGCATATGGCTTTACGGTTGAAGTACTATTCGTAATTTAATACCTTTACCGGTCATATAACAATGTAAGGTGGGCAACGGAGATAGCTGTACAGGGCCGCTATATGGAGATTCGTTTTTTAGGAAAACCAATGAATGAATTTGTGTGAAATATATTTTTATCTGTAGATTTAGTCTAATTGTACACTGTTACCAAATTCCACAGTAATATATACAATGGTTTTCTTTAATCTTCATATAGCGCCCCTGAGCCTCTAGACAAGTGGCATAAACGGTAGTCGAATCGAAAAGTCAAAAAAACAAATGTATGGGATTTGACGTAATTCTACGATATATAATGTCGTAAACTTACGTCAAATCCCATACATTTGCTTTTTTGACTTTTCGATTCGACTATCGCTTATGCCACTTGTCTAGAGGGGCTGTACAGTCAACTCCGTTGCCGTGTGTACCTACAGTAGGTATAATACTTTGGATTTTGTCATGGTACACGTAGTATATGTAACTAAGGAAGCAAATAATCATACAGCACGCCTGATGGTAAGCAGTAACCGCAGCCTATAGACGATTGCAATACTAGAGGTATCACTTACGCGTTTAAAAACCTCATTAGATAATAGATAGATCTCAAAAGATTTCATCACTATTTTTTTATTTTTATACTACCAAGGTGGCAAACAAGCATACGACCCGCCTGATGGTAGCAGTATAGTAGCAGTTACCGTAGCCTATGGATGTTTGCAACACCAGAGGTGTCACTCACGCGTTGCCGACCCTTTAAAAACCTTATAACTCCTTTCTTGAAGAACCCAATGCTATAGTCTCTTGGGAAGACCTCGGCACTATACCATAGTATAGAGAAGACTATATAGTAGCGTCACTCTTTTATATTTGTACAAAAGCTGACAAATAAATACCTAGAGCGCGTTTTACCCCGCAAACGTGTCGCGTTTTGACTGCATCAGCTTGCATGCTACTTATATTTTACAAAAGATTGTAACTGCGATTAAAAAGAGTGACCTGACTTTCTAGCTAGTTCTTCTCAAGGCTCCACGTCAGCAAACTAGCCGTAGAAAATTCAATCCACTGGTGGATCAAGATTGTGAATCCTACAGGACAGTGGGGAAAATTCTTACATTATGACCACAGAGTTTAAGTATTTCTTTACACTGTGCTACGTCTATACTTTATGATAGATAGGTAGATTATGAATGTAAATATTAATTACTTGAGATAAAAAAGATAAGGTATATAATCATAGTATGATATGTACTATAATATATAGATATCCTATTAGTACAAATATGTAGAGTAATTATATTAAACTAATTATCCTACTAATATTATAAATGCGAAAGTTTGTAAGAATGGATGGATGGATGTTTGTTACTCTTTCACGTAAAAACTACTGAACGGATCTGGATGAAATTTGGCACAGAGATTATGGAGATTATGGTCTGGAATAACACATAGACTACTTTTTGCAGCGATAACCTACATCCACGCGGGCGGAGCCGCGGGCAACAGCTAGCTTATTACGGCAATTCTTCAAGCTATGTCGGTCACTTTGATTCTCCTACGGATCTCCTAGTTTCTGATTGGTCGCTTCACTCACTCGTATAATAAATCAGCTATATTACCTATTCAGAGTTCTAAAGTCATACAAAAACCAATCAGTTGAGATAAATGGTTTCATTGATGTAAGTAAACACATATAAATAAATGAGAAGGTTGTTAATCAATGTGGTCTTTGTATTAAGTACCTACCTCTACTTGTGTACAAATTAGTCTCCGTACTATGCGAGTCATATACCTACGTAGGTGTGCTTCGTGGAAAAGTTTTTAAGCTATTGAATAGCTTCTATCGCGGGCCTTGAGCGTGGAGACCGAATCCAGAAATTCCGTAACGAAAATAATAAACCCAACACCCCCCACTCCGACCGGCATAGCGGTGATACTTTTTTTAATGACGAATTCTCTAAACGGCCAATAATAATATGTCAAATTTGTGTAAGCAAGTTTTGATCTAAGAGAATATTAATATGAAAAAGATTATAGTATAAGGAGTCTTAAGGAATTATTACAAGTATTCATTTTTATTATTATATATTTTTATGAATCATTGAGAATAAAATAAAATGATTTAGATAATTCTGTAAAGTATTTTTTTATTTGTTTCGATAAAAAAATCATACTAAAAATAAGCAATAGCTTTACCGCGGCTGTCCCCGAGTGCCACACGTCTTTTTTTATACTTCAAAGGTGGCACACAACTATACAGGCTACCTGAAGGTAAGGACAATACCGAAAACATTACTTGCGCGTTACCGATATTTTTTTTTACACCAGGGCTTTAAGATGTAGTATCCCTGGGATAAGAAAACGTTAATTTCAAAACGTATCCCTAAATGAGCGCTGGAGACTTGTATTCACATCTCCCGCACTAGAGAACAAGCTCTGTGTCGCGGGGGACTTTACAAACATACAATTAACGACACAACGACACAAATTACACCCTCACTACTCAGACCAATTCTTTGTGGGTCACACAAAGTTTTGTCCTGTGTGGGAATCGAACCCACAACCTCGTGCACAGCAGGCGCATACTGCGGCCACTGGACCACCGAGGCAGTCTTTGGGTGTTCTTCTGTAAGGTGGAGGTCCTCCAATCGGGCTTGCTCGCTAGTATGTTGCCTAACCTCTCTTACTCGCTAGTATGGTGCCTTACTTCTCTTAATAAGGAATTTAATTAATAATTTATTATTATAATTTATTATTAATTAAATTAATAATTTAAAATTTTTACTCCAACGGACTTGCTAGCTGCAATGCATCAAATTATTTGTGGATTGAGCTCTCTGTCGAAGTTTTCCTAAGAGACTATAGAATGAGGTTCTTCAAGAAAGGAGTTATAAGGATTTTAAAGGGCCGGCCACGCGCAAGTGATAACCCTGATATTGCAAGCGTCCATAGGCTACGGTAACTGCGTACCATCAGGCGGGCTGTATGCTTGTTTGCCTTCTTAGTAGTATAAAAAAGGAGGAAATTCCTCTGAAACCGTATTTATGAGTATCCAATAAAAAAATGGGTTGAGGATATTATGCCTATATAACATACTAGCTGTTGCCCGCGGCTTCGCCTGCGTGGATGTCGGTTATCGCTGTAAAAAGTAGCCTATGTGTTATTACAAACCATAATCTATCTCTGTGCCAAATTTCATCTAGATCCGTTCAGTAGTTTTTACGTGAAAGAGTAACAAACATCCATCCATTTTCACATTTATAATATTAGTAAGGATAAACTATGCTCAGTTTCTATTTCATTGCAATACTTAGATAGGTATTAATAGTTTAATAAACAATTTTCATGTTGTTTTGAATTTATTAAAATGATGACAGAAAGGTTATTATTAATGTTTTCGTATTTACTTCAGTATTCAGACACGTGCCAAGCATAAAGGCCATAGGCATTACCATGAAGTCGAAAATACTGATTCAAGTCATATACCCCTCACATAAAAAGAAAGCTACATAATCGTTGAGTAAAATGTTTACGTCTACACCAATTAACCAACCTAAAGAATCCCGACCATCATGACCCGAGTTTCTTGCCAAATCTTCTCGAGGCCCTACCATAGTCAGCGAATTGGCCGTAGGAAAAAAGTATGCTGGCATTTGTTTTTATGACGTTCATAAGTATCATGTATTTGATCTAAATGAATAAATGAGTTTGACTTTGACTTTGAATCCGCGGGTAAAATATCTAAACTGTTATAACAAAGAAGAAAGATTTGATGTTTTGTTTAACGATTTAATCCAAAAACTACTCGACCGATTTTAAAAATTGTTTCACTATTAGAAAGCTAAATTATCAGCGGGAAACATAGGCTATATTTTATTGTAAAAAATATGGCATAACTACGAAAACTCCACCATAAGATAACTGCCCACCCGTGCCAAGACGGGACGTGCCGCTATACGAGGTAATCGGTCCTTTGCAGTCTTTTTCCGTATGAACTTTAAATAGTTATGCCTCACACTCCTCCGTACGCGGAAGGTGCTTATAAGGCTATTTAAGGATTTTTCTTTACGTATTAATATTTACAAATATATAGGTACTAAGGAGACAAATAAACAGTTACTATTGGATATCACTGGCGCGTTGCCGACTCTCTAAAAACCTTATAACTCCTTTCTTAAGAAACCCTATGCTTGTAATCTCTCGGGAAAACCTTCTAAGGTTGTGGAATGAGCTCCCATTCCACAACCTAGTCGCACATGGGAGGAAATTCCTCTGAAAACCTATATGTGAATCAGTATATATAAATTACTAAAAATAAGAAGATACAGGAAATATATTTGGCACTGATTTAAAAATAATTTGACCTTTTATTTCATAGTGACCATGAATGTAATACAATGCTATTTTTAGTACTTTTTTTTTGTTTACTACTTTGTTGGCAATCAAGCATACGACCCCGCAATACGACGCCTATGGACGCTTACAATACCATAGGTATCACTTGCGTGTTGTTAACCCATTTTTTTACACCAGGACTTTAAGATTGAGGAAAATGTTTCTTTCAAAATGAATCCCTAAATTAGCGACTACACCGCTGTGTGTAGTTATTTGGCTGTGGTCTGCTGTAAGGTGGAGGTTCTTCTCCAGTCGGGCTTGCTCGTTATAGTATGGTAAGCTACCTTTCTTCTTTCTTATTCTTCTTCTTATAGTTTGGTTAGTGGCCATCCTGGTGACAGAGTTATTTAGATCGCCCATATTTAGGCCTCTGTCGTTGAAAACAGCCGGGACCGACTTTTAACGTGCCCTCCGAAGCACGGAGGCGCTCAGATGAAATACCACTATGCGGTTACCCATCTATAGGGTTACCGCGCCCTTGGTAGCTTAACTCACTGATCGTTTACCGAACAGCGAGTGCACCTAGCTATGAGCGCCTCTCTTGAAAATATACATACGTAATTACATGTCCTGACTGACTTATCAACGCAGAGCCTAAAAACTGGGGCTACAATCTTGAAATTTAAAAAAAAAGGTTGGCGACCACGAACTGGAATACGCAGCGTGGGCAGGCTCCAACAAGGTGGACCGACGACCTGGTAAAGGTTGCGGGCAACCGATGGTCATGGTCAGCTCAGGACCGAACGATGTGTAAAATCTTGGGGAAGGCCTGGGTCCAGCAGTGGACGTCTTATGGCTGAGATACTGCTTCGGTGGTCCACTGGCCGCAGTATGCGCCTGTTGTGCACGAGGTTGAGGGTTCAATTCCCACACAGGACAATACTTTGGGTGAGCCACAAAAAATTGTTCTGAGTCTGGGTGTAATTTGTGTCCGTTAATTATATGTTTGTAAAGTCCCCCGCGACACAGAGCTTGTTCTCTAGTGCGGGAGTTGTCAGTTGAAAAAAATCAATTAGGCAATTGATCAAGAGCCTATTCAATAATTATTTTTCATCATCATCATAAAATGATAAACGTCACAGTACCCATATAAATACACAACTGACAAGCATCGTATACGCGATTTTGTTGTGTGCAAACCGAGATAACACTGAATGCGTAAAGCTTGGCCTTGATAAATCACTGTATGAGTAAAACTGTTGATGAACACGCGGGCAGTCACTAGAGGTCTGGTATATTCTCACCACTTTAAATGGATGCCATTTTTTGATGTCGGGCTACGTATCTAGTATCATCACCATCATCTCAGCCAAAAAACAACTACTGCTGGACGTAGGCCTCCGCCAACGAACGACCTGGTAAAGGTTGCGGGCTACCGATGGACAAGGTCGGCTAAGGATCGAGAGTTGTGGAAATCCATGCGGGAGGCCTATGACTAGCAGTGGACGTCTTTTGGGTGAGATGATAATGATTTTTTTATACTTATTGCGTGGAAAACAAGCATACGGCCCGCCTGATGATAAGCAGTTACCGTAGCCTATAGACGCTTGCTATACCAGAGGTATCACTTGCGTGTTAAAGCACTCTCATCTAAAAGCAACGTACATATTTCTATTTCAGGATAGGAATACGTTTCTTTTAAAACGCATCTTTAAATGAGCGCAGCAGACCTGTACTCACACAACTACACCGCTATGTGTTGATATTTGGCTGTGTCTGTAAGGTAGAGGTCCTTCCCTAGTCAGGCTTTCTTGCTAGTATGGTGCCCTACTTCTCTTAAATGCTCTTGTCAAAAATACTAATATAAAAAAAAATTATGTAAAATCTTGAATCCTCAAAAGTTGAAAATTATATAGGTAGGTATGAATTCGCAGCCAAAAACTACTAGGTACCTATAAAAACTTAATATCGTGACTTCCCAACCTCGGTATAATGAATTCCCTACACGCATTATTGTCATAATCATAATTTTCTTTCATTATCAACAAGCGACCCCACCCTCGCTTCATTTTGGTATTTTTTACGAAACATGGCCTGCGCCTCTAGACAAACACAAATTCAAAATTCATTTAGGTTACAAAGTAACACTTATGAAGGTCATAAATCTTACTGACTGGACTGCCCCTCTAGACAAGTGACATAAGCGATAGTCAAATCGAAAAGTCAAAAAAGGAGATGTATGGGATTTGACGTAAGTTTACGACATTATAGTACCGTAGACTTACGTCAAATCCCATACATTTGTTTTTTGACTTTTCGATTCGATTATCGTTTATGCCATTTGTCTAGAGACTCAGATGTATCAACGCACAGCTCAAACCACTGAACGGATTGCGCTGAAATTTGGCACGCAGATAGTTATTATGACGAAGACATCCGTTAAAAAAGGATTTTTAAAAATTCACCCTCTAAAGAGGTAAAATAGGAGTTGAAAGTTTGTATGAAAGTCCGTTAACTTCGTAGTTAGGATCTTCAAATTTTGTGTTTAGGCTAACGATTAAACCGACATCTACGCGGGCGAAGCCGCGGGCAGAGGCTAGTTATAAATAAAGAAAGAAAGATGATGTCAGCTAAATTTTTCTACGACTCAACTTTAAAGCTAAGAGCAATTTTTAACCAATTACAGAAAATAATCATTCATTAGTATCAAGTAAGAAAGTTTGTATGGATGGATGTTTGTTACTCTTTCAGGTAAAAACTACTGATTGGATTTGGATGAAATGTGGCATAGAGATAGATTATAGTCTGGAATAGCGAATAGGATACTTGTTATCGCGATAATCGACATCCACGTGGGCGGAGTCGCGGGCAACAGTGCTGCAACATCTCATCATTCTTACTTCCTTACTAATATTATAAATGTGAAAGTTTGTAAGAATGGATAGGCTACTTTTTGCAGCGATAACCGACATCCACGCGGGCGGAGCCGCGGGCAACAGCTAGTCAAGATATATTTAATAGTAGGATTTTCCTATGCAATATTGTACGTGTCTGTTTTAGAGATATTAGCATATCTCTACTAAAACTGTATGTATGTTTTACTCGGCTAATCTAAGTACTAAGTAGATTTATATATTGTACACTGTAACAAGGTTATCATTGTTATCAGCTTGAAACCGTTATCTTTATAATTTAGATTTGATAAAAGAGATATCCAACTTCATTACGACTTGCTGACCCATTTAACACCAGGGATTTAAGATGGTGTATCCCTGAGATGGGAAAACGTTTCTTTCAAAACTGCCTTGGTGGTCCAGTGGTCGCAGTATGCGCCTGCTGCGCACGAGGTTGTGGGTTCGATTCCCACACAGGACAAAACTTTGTGTGAACCACAAAGAGTTGTTCTGAGTCTGGGTGTAATTTGTGTCCGTTAATTGTATGTTTGTAAAGTCCCCCGCGACACAGAGCTTGTTCTCTAGTGCGGGAGTTGTCTTTTAAAAACCAAAAGAGAAAAGAGAGAAAGAGAGAAAACGCATTCCTCAATAAGCGCTGGAAACCTATACTCACATATAGGAACACAACTACAGTGCTGTTTTTTTATAATACTTGGGTGGCAAACAAGATGAACTGTTGCTAAGCAGTAACCGTAGCCTATGGAGGCTTGCAATACCAGAGGTATTACTTACGTGTTGCCAACCCATTATTTTACACCAGGGCTTGGAGTATCCCTGGGATAGGAATACGTTTCTTTCAAAACGTGTTCCTAAATGAGTGTAGTTATTTGGCTATTGTTTTTTGTAAGGTGGAGTTCCTTCCCCAGTCGATTGCTTGCTAGTATTGTGCCCTACATCTATCAAAGTAAGCTAATAAGCAAACATTTATAGTCATCATATTGTTTATTTACCCAGTCATCACTGTCATCAGTCATCAAGATTAACAAAATAAAACTCATCTTGTCTACCTACTAAGATATTTAAACACCGAGTTATTTGGTAAACAGTAAACATAATGTTGCTATTTGTAAATAATAAACATTTAAGTTTCGTTTTCATTCAAACATTTACATTTTTACATACATTCATACATACAGGACCGGATTTAACCTCAGCGCCGCCCCTGGGCACAGTAAAAATTACGCCCTGGGCACTGTGAAAATGCCGCCCTGGGCCCCGTAAAAATGCCGCCCTGGGCACTGTAAAAATGCCGCCCTGGGCCCCGTAAAAATGCCGCCCTGGGCCCTATAAAAATGCCGCCCTGGGCACTGTAAAATTGACGCCCTAGGCACTGTAAAAATGACGCCCTGGGCATTGTAAAAATGACGCCCTGGGCACTATATAAATGACGCCCTGGATCCCGTTAAAAAATGGCGCCCTAGGCACTGTAAAAATGCCGCCCTGGGCACTGTAAAAATTACGCCCTGGGCACTGTAAAAATGCCGCCCTGGGCACTGTATAAATGAGGCCCTGGGCACTGTAAAAATGCCGCGCTGGGCGCTGCTAAAATTACGCCCTTGGCACTGTAAAAATGCCGCCCTATGCATTGTAAAAATGACGCCCTGGGCACTGTAAAAATGACGCCCTGGGCACTGTAAAAATGACGCCCTGGGCACTGTAAAAATGACACCCTATTACATAAATATTCTATCAACCAAGTAGGTAATGTACTAAAAAAGTTAAATTCTTTTAATTTAACTTTTTTAGACTTACCTGGAACCGGCGTTCATGCATGAAGAGATTGATGAATGTAGCGGAAGCGAAGCAATTGGCCATACTCTCTGCCTACTCCAATTCAAGACGGGCGTTATGATATAATAATAATAGCTATAGTAAGTGTCTCATCCTATTTAAAATTAAAATTCTCTATGGGCCTCTGTGTGTTGGATCTATGTCCCCACGTAAGACTTCCAAAGGCACAAAATTCTCCTTGAGTGATGGGAAATTACCCGTAATAAAGAGAGACATAATATAATAATAATATAATATTTTCGGGACAACTCACACATCGCTATCTGATCCCAAACTAGGCAGAGCCTGTACTATGGTAACCAGGCAACTGATAAACATACTTATATATTTCTAAATACATACATATTATAGATAAATTACACCCAGACACAGAACAAACATTCGTGCGTATCACACGAAGATTTGTCCTGGGTGGGAATCGAACCCACGACCGCCGGCGTAGCAGTCAGAGTCACTAACCACTAGACCATATTTTGGGCAACTTACACACCACCATCTGATCCCAAACTAGACAGAGCCTGTACTATGGCAACCAGACAGCTGATAAACATACTTATATAAATAGATAATAATAATATTAAAGATAAATAACACCCAGACACAGAACAAACATCACACAAAGATTTGTCCTGGATGACAATCGAACCCACGACCTCCGGCGTAGCAGTCAGAGCCTGTATGTAAATTCTTTCAGTGGACTGACAGACTTGATAATTGGCAGATAATTCGGTATCAAATTAGCACCCAATTCTGTATGACGTCATTATCATAACAAACATCTATTCATACTTCATCTCAACCCATAAACGTCCCACTGCTGGGCACGGGTCTCGTCCATTAATTTGGAGGTATATTAGCCTACAATACCACGCTGGCCAGACGGGTTGGTATAGGCTATTCATACTTACTTAACCCATATAACCCTACCGTACCATATACGATACGGTAGACTAAACAAATTATTTCTAAGTACCCACTTATTTGTCTTACCCACAGGCCGTCGGAATCTCAAGTGCAGTGATAAGAAGAAATAATAAAAATAGTTTTATTCTATTTTTGAAAAGTATTAAGTGTATACGTAGGTACGCATAAGGCCAGCGTGTGTGAATTTAGGCCCTTCTCTCAAAAAATGATGACAATGAAGTGTAAATGAAACCATTTTTTGTTGGCATTTATAGACAAATGTCTGCCAAAAAATACAGTATTAATCTACAAGGTGTGTTACATAATATGGTTTTGTCATAAATTATATATTAATTCTAAATAGTTTGTAAAAAAATCATCGAATCAGCACCAAATTATTGAGATGTAACCACTTTATGACTTAAATTTTTATCATGAGATGTGATGTAATGACTTCATTTTTTTTCTAAATAATACGAAAAAAAAAAACAATATTTGAAGAAAACATACACCTTTAATTTGGTAATGTTATATTTGGAATAAGATTGATTATTTTTATTTTTTTTTATTAATAAGACGTCTATTCAAAGAGTACATCTGATTGTATCCCCGCGCTCGTCTAGAGAATTTGTGTGTGGTGAGACGTGTTTGCTTCGCCCAAATGCTCAAGGTCGTTGGCGATATGGCCTAAACCCTCTCTCTCTCTCTCTCTCTTGATAGAGGAGAGGAGACCGTGCCCAGCAGTGGGACATATATGGGTTGCTATTATTATTATTATATATATTTTTGTGACAAAGATATCTTCAAAGAGGTAAGAATGAACAATATATATTTTTATAGTAGGCGCATACTGCAGCCTTTGGACCGCTTAGGGAGCTATAGGTCGTTTCGCCCGCCATTTCTTCGCCCGAGCGGAGCGGGTCAAAGGACCCAATTACAAAATTTTATAATATTTGATTGGGCGTTTCGCCCGATGGAGGTTTTATTACTTTTTATGTACAGACAGATTTTGATGCTGTCTGTACATGAAAAGTAATAAAACCTCTATCGGTCGAAACGCCAAATCAAATATTATATTTTTTTGTAATTTGGTAATTTGGCCCGCTCGGGCGAACAAATAGCGGGCGAAACGACCTATAACTCCGCCTAGGCATTTAGTTAATATTTATATATTAGTTTGGTTTTATATAAATTGAATAATCATAAGGATAATGTTATCAATTTCAAAATTAAATACTTTATTACTATCGTTTTTTTTACTCAAAATAGACATACCGTATATGGTACAGTAGGTTTATACGAAGCAAAAACACCCGAATTCGTTTTTGAGGTGTATTTATATACTATACCCTATGTCAATTGAATATATAAATAAGATAAACAAAACTTATCTGTTTAAAGTTATCACACATAATGTCACTAAATGGCACAAGTAACACATTTACATGAATTTCGAAAGTTTCAACTTGATTAACTAGCACTGTTTATACCAAAATTAATTTTTAATCAATTAAATAAACTAATTTGAAAAATCTTAGTCGTAAAATTTGGATAACTGTCATTCGCAAAATAATGTATTGTCTATGGTCCCATTGTGTAAAATAGTGATGTCCGAATAAATATAATCGACGCGCTCAATTTAAGTTTTTAGTGATCGATTATGTCTGTAGTAAATCGAATTTCGCATTTCCGATCAATTAAAATATATAAAAAAATGAAAGTAGATTTATTAATTAACAATCAACAATGTATATTACCAAAATTTAAGTCCGCCTTTATACATTAATGTTTTTGTGTATAATAAAGTTTTAAATAAATAAGAAATGAAGTAATTTAAATTATTTTATTTTTATTATAATTATTTATATAAATTTATTTTATTTATTTATTTACAACATGAGGTCGTCTTATCCATACGTCAGACTTTTTCCGTACCTATCTGTATATTATTATAAATGACTTTAATAATTAAAAAAATATATACATACATATTTATACTTGAAGAACAGTTTTATTTATTTATCCTACCTTTTTCTGTCTTCGCAGCGGTCAATGTGCAGAATTTAGTACGTACACAACCTATAAGTACACATTATTATTTCCTAATTCTATTGAAATATTATCACTGAGTATCGAAAAATGTTTGTTTGTTAGTACCTATTGACTACAAACAACGAAATAAAAAAAAACTGTTATTTCAAATAATTGAATTTATCGAATCGAATAATATTATAATTATATCATAATTATTTGTCAGTGCACGTGGACATCACTAAAATGTCAATGGTCGGGTTGTGTTTACCTTATTTTTATATTCAATTGACACAGAGTATACATACTAATTTTATTTTATTTCAATTATATTTTCTACATCCAGATACGTCTTTACATGCAATTGCTACTCTTCTGGATGATGACGATGACTCAGGCACTTTGGACTGTGAAAATGATATTGTTTTACGTTGACCAGAAAACTCAAATGACCCTGTAACAGATGAGGATTCCAGTGACGAGGACAATGTAAACTTTAAGAATTTGCCACCGGGTATGCTTAGAGCCTTTACTGAACTTTATGGACTAGGACGAGTAGAGGAGGAAACTCCAGCCCCTGCTGAACTTCATCGACCAGGACGAGAAGAAGAGGAGGAAACCATAAACCAGAAGAATGGTTCTCTATGTTTTTTTCTGATTATGTCTATAAAATGTTGACTACGGAAAAAAAATACCGTTTCACAGCTTCGTGAAATAAAATTGTATAACCAGAATATGGGAGGTGTTTATTTATCAGATTAAGTTCCGTTTTTGAAAAATTTAATAATATTAGTTTGTTTGGTTTAACCGCTAATCTCAGAAAGTACTGGTTCAATTTAAAAAAATATTTTTTCGTTAAATAGTGCATTTATCCAGGAAGGCTATAGGCTATATAACATCACGCTATGATCAATAGGAGCGGAGCAGTAGTGAGATATGTTGCAAAATCGGGGAAAATATTCCAAATTACCACAATAAGTCGCGGGCGACCCCTAGTAATTTATAAATCGAATTAGAAATCATTCGCCCGAAACCAGCACGTCGGGTCGAGGTTGATTAGTAGTTACTAATGCGTTGCTAACTAATTTGTGATTAGATGCGTCACGGACCGAAATTGACTTGCTATTGCTGACATTGCCGCCGACCCAGAAACATGTACCACCAAAGACCATCATTATCATCATCTCAACCCATAAACGTCTCACTGCTGGTCACGGGTCTACTTCATACATTGCTCGATATTAGCCTACTATACCACGCTGGCCAGACGGGTTGGTATAGGGTTTTGTTTCGAGTTTTGCCTCTCTTAAGACCACACATCGATTAAATTTCTATTTAAAAAGCGGTTGCGGCCGAGTGGGAAAGTAACCGACTTGCACGCAAGAGGTGCGAGTTCGATCCTGGGTGGCAGTACCCATGTGAATTACACGTTGTGGAGTTTATACGTTTTAATTAAATGATTCGCCATCTGCTAACGTTGAAGGAAAACATCGTGAGGAAGCCCACATGTCTTAGAAGAAATTCCAAAGACATGTCTGCCTAAACCCTCTCTCTCTCTCTCTTGATAGACTAGAGGAGACCCGTGCCCAACAGTGGGACATATATGGGTTGCTATTTAATTATCCTTACTAATATTGTAAATGTGAAAGTTTGTGATAATGGATGGATGGATGTTTGTTACTCTTTCACGTAAAAACTACTGAACGGATCTTGATGAAATTTGGCACCGAGATAGATTATGGTCTGGAATAACACATAGGCTACCTTTTGCAGCGATAACCGACATCCACGCAGGCGGAGCCGCGGGCAACGTTAGTTATTATATAAATTTCGATCTTAATTTCAATTTTGAAAAGACAATTATGTAGCTGTGAGGTTTCATAAGGTTCATCACTCAATAATCGAAAACTAATATTTGAACAAATTTGAACTACTCAATGTCTATAATTGGTATTGTTTTCAAACTTTTGCGTCGTGCCGTTTTTGAGATCTGAGCAATCCAAAACGACCACAAAACGGACAAATTTTGCTTATCACAAATACCTATTTAAAACGCAAGCAAAACCCCTTTGACGCAGAGGACTTTAAAAACACACAATTAACGGACACAAAGTACATCCAGACTCAGGACAGCCATTTATGGATAATACAATTTTTGTCCCGTGTTAGGATCAAACCAACAACAGCCCCTCTAGACAAGTGGCATAAATGGTAGTCGAATCGAAAAGTCAAAAAAACAAATGTATAGGATTTGACGTAAGTCTACGATATAATGTTGTAAACTTACGTCAAATCCCATACATTTGCTTTTTTGACTTTTCGATTCGACTATCGCTTAAGCCACTTGTCTAGAGGCTCAGGCCGCGCAGTGGTAAATGTAGGTACCACACCTACTGCAGCTAAATCTGTTTTTTCCATAATAACTTTAAAACTATAATTGAAACAAATTTTGCTATGCCTGAACAAATTACTCCCCTTTTAAGGCTTGTGATATCGCCAACGACCTTGAGCATTTGTGCGAAGCAAACACGACCTAATTATCTAGACGAGGGCGGGGATACAAACAAATGTTCTCTTTGAATAGACGTCTTTTTAATTTTTAATATATTAAAATTTAAACTTATTCTATACATAACATTACCAAATTATAGGTGTATGTTTTCTTCAAATATTTTTTTTTCGTATTATTTGATAAAAAATTAAGTCATAAAGTGGTTACATCTCAATAATTTGGTGCTGATTCGATGTTTTTTTTATTAACTATTTAGAATTACTATATTATTTATGACAAAATCATATTATAAAACACATCTTGTAGATTAATACTGTATTTTTTGGCAGTCATTTTGTCTATAAATGCCAACAAAAAATGGTTTCATTTACATCTCTTTTTTTTATCATTTTTGAGAGAGTGGCCTTAAGCACATTTTGCTGGGAGAAATGCACACCCGTAATATAAAGTGAATGCATGAAATTTTCCTAAGTACCTACTGCAGACGAACCTATAATTACCTATTTGAGTTTAGTTGTCAGCTTAACCAAAACAAACAAACAACTATATACCATATTTACTTACGATAAACTTTTACTGTAATAATACCACTAATTAATGCGAGTAAATAACTTTATAAATAAATTACGTATCACATAATGTTTAATTAAGCTATAAACAATAGAAAATAAATTAAATTCTCATAGAATAATCTAGTAATACGCACATAACGCACCAACCGCCGTAAACAAGTCAAGAAAAAGTATAAATACAACAAAATTGCACTCAAAATAGCTTTTATAGTATACAAACGCATGAAATTCCTGTTGTTTATTCAGAAAACCCCACTTATTTCACAATAAAAACACATTCAAGTTCACAAAATAATAATATTTTGACGTATAAACACAAAAATGGCGCGCGATTTATTCACTGACGTTTTTATTTTTTTCGCGAGGCACAAGCATGCGACTGCGTTCAGCCGCGTGAGAATCTCGACTGGTGTGTTACTACTAAGTATGTTTTATCGCTATCAGCTATATTATTATCTTTAAAACGCCCGTTTGTTTGTTTGTATGTTACTGAACTTTGATATTATGTGCTAGTATATTAATCTGAATGTATAATATGTATATGAATGGAATTTTTGGAAGGCTATTTCTTTGTAAATGTATTTTGGTGCTCTTTCGTTAAGATCATAGACGTTATTTATTTTACAGAGTAGATGGCTATTAATACTTTTTATTTGAAGCCAACTATTTTTAAATTCTCATTTAAGACATGGCACCGTAAAAGCAAGCGAGCCCAACTGGAAAGGACTTACTATTAAGTATTCTGTGCTTATACTTAAAAAAGGACCACGGCTAAGTAATTATATGAAAAACTGTTTATACTCATACATACCTACATACATAATTTTCTTTCTTTCTCTTTCTTTTGAAAAAGACAACTGCCACACTAAAGAACAAGCTCTATGTCGCGGGAGACTTTACAAACATACAATTAATGGACACAAATTATACCTAGACTCAGAACAACTCTTTGTGGGTCACACAAAGTTTTGTCCTGTGCGGGAATTTAATCCTCGTGCACAGCAGGCGCATACTGGGGCCACTGGACTAATAAGGCAGTCATATTATCACGCCCGCGCCCGTCTCCCATAGGCAGAGACTATGGTACGCCAATTCCGTCAATCCAGATATACCTACTTCTTTCGCTTTATGCATGAACATCGGTTCGAGGTACTTTTAATTTGGCCCTTTTTAACACATCACCTACTTGATCGCTGTATGGCCCTACCGACATCTCCATTTATTCTCTCACGATATAGCTTATATGCTCATGGCTCTACCTACATATTACTTCTAAGAACTTAGGTGGCAAACAAGGAAAGATACGGCCCGTAGGATAAGCAATTACCGCATACTTTGCATACCAGACAATAAAAATAACACCAGAGTTTTGTTTGTTATGATAGGAAAACTTATTTTGAAAGAAGCATTTCTAAATATGGAATTGTGTGTAGTTATTTGAGTGGCAAAACAGGGATATGGCCTGCCTGATGTTAAGCAGTTACCGTAGCCTATGGACGCTTGCAATACCAGAGGTATCACTTGCGTGTTGACGACTCATTTTTATACACCAGGGCTTTAAGATGGAGTATCCCGAAATGAACGCTGGAGACCTGATTTCATCCAGTTCTGGCGTGGCTGAGTAGCGAACATCCATTCATCCTAACTTTCTCTCTCTAATATTATAAATGTGAAAGTTTGTGAGCTTGGATGGATGGATGGATGTTTGTTACCTTTTCACGTAAAAACTACTGAGGAGTATGGACGCTTGCAATACTAGAGGTATCACTTGCATGTTGAAAAAATTCATTGCTCTAGGTTTAAAATCCAGAAAGGAAAATCAAGACTACGTTTGTATGGAGAAATGGACAGTGGCTATCGCTCTTAACTACTAACTTTAAGACAGGTAGGGCACCATACTAGCGAGCACGCCCAACTGGAGAAGGACCTATACTTTACAGAAGAACACAGCCAAATAACTACACACAGCGGTGTACTTGCGTTCCTGTGTGTGAGTGTAGGTCTCCAGCGCTTCCTACTAATATTATAAATGTGAAATTTTGTAAGTATGGCATCCATCCATCCTTACAAACTTTCACATTTATAATATGTATTGATGTTTGTTACTCTTTTATGTGAAAACTACTGAACGGATCTGCGTGAAATTTGGCATAAACATAGATTATACTCTGAAATAGCGAATAGGCAACAGGCTTTTTATCGCGATAACCGACATCCACGCGGGTGAAGCCGCGGGCAACAGCTAGTTAATAATATTAGTAGGATCAGCGACCCACCACCCATGCTTCACTTATTTTTTTAAGTTTATGTTTATTTAACATGCATGTATTATACATATTTTAAACCTTCCTCTTGAATCACTCTATCTATTGCTAAAAACTGCATTAAAATCCGTTAAGTATTTTCAAAGATCTAAGCCAGAGGTCACCAATTCATTATCACGACCCATAAACGTCCCACTGCTGGGCACGGGTCTCCTCCATACAATTGGAGGGATATTAGCCTACACCACGCTCGCCAGACGGGTTGGTATAGGGTTTTGTTTCGAGTTTTCCGTCTCTTGCAGTGGATATTATGTGCCTGACTTAGTCCCTTAGTCGACTCTTACGACACCCTCGGGATTGAAGGGGGTGGTGACATTTGTATTCTTAATCCGTCACCACACGGACAAGGTCACCAATTAGTAGGATAGTATTGGGGCGCCCTGCATCACGCAGCGAATTGATGCAGAATCCTACTCCAATCGTGACTGGATATCGCTAATGCAGGTTACCCAAATCACTACGGGTTTGATTAATGCTAGCAACAGCTTTAAAATTTATAGTCTCCGTATGTACAGATCATCATCATCATCATCATCTCAGCCAAAAGACGTCCACTGCTGGACATAGGCCTCCCCCAAGGATTTCCACAACTCTCGATCCTGAGCCGACCTTGTCCATCGGTTGCCCGCAACCTTTACCAGGTCGTCGGTCCACCTTGTTGGAGGCCTGTCCACGCTTCCAATTCGTGGTCGCCACTCTAGAACCTTTCTGCCCCAACGGCCATCAGTTCTGCGAGCTATGTGCTCGGCCCATTGCCACTTAATGGGCAACAGATACTCATCACATATTCCGTTCCTTTGACGGCATTCAAATAAATACATTTAGGATTATGAATAGAATGTTGCATCCAAGGATCGTTGTAAATTTCCCAATCTTCAATGATTACTCCACAAGAAAAACATGCAGTCTTATCATTTATTCCAGTTTCGCTTTTGGTCCGTTTTAAGAAATGAAGTAACCATCGCGGTCTGCACAACGTTTTTTAGGTAAAAATATTTATTAAACAATTTTAATTACGATAATAACAACACAACAAAACACAATGGTATTTGTTTATCAATGAGAAAAATGACATTTTTGTTGCGGACTATATAGGTATTTTATATTATTTATATTTTCGGGACAACTCACACATCGCCATCTGATCCCAAACTAGGCAGAGCCTGTACTATGGTAACCAGACAACTGATAAACGTACTTATATATTTTTAAATACATACATATTATATATAAATACCTCAGGCGAGGTGGAGCGACGATCTTCGCAAAGCGGCTGGGAGTAGCTGGATGCGGAAAGCCGAGGATCGTGCTAGGTGGCGTGCCCTTGGAGAGGCCTATGTTCAGCAGTGGACTGCGATAGGCTGATGATGATGATGATGATGATATATAAATTACACCGAGACACAGAACAAACATTCGTGCTCATCACACAAAGATTTGTCCTGGGTGGGAATCGAACCCACGACCTCCGGCGTAGCAGTCAGAGTCACTAGACTAGACCAACAGGCCAGTCAAGTACCTATATATAATATTATGTCTGAAGTTTGGAGTAAAATTGGTGCAAGCTATTGATATTACATCCTTACACTCACCCAAACGCTCATTCATAAGCAATCACTATAAAAAAAGTAAAAAATATTGCATGTTAACATTAGTTTTAGTACTAATATGGGAAGAGACTGAGCCCCACGACACAGGGGACCCTAGTGTGGGACTCAGTGAATTGTACCTAATTAATATCTAAGAATGCAGGAAAGCATGAATGAATGCAGGCAGCTCAAGATCGGCCATTGTGGCTGACATATGAGGGAGGCCTACGTTCAGCAGTGGACATTATCAGGCTGAGATGATGATGATGATGATGAATATCTAAGATTTACTTTTAAGGCCAAGTGCTTCTGTAATATTACTCTACAAGTGTTTGTTTTTAACTCAATAAAGATTACTATTATTGTTATCAAATCCTGGAGATGTTCATCCGTAAGTTGAAATTGAAATTTCATTCTTGCTTGATCTCGTGAACCCCTGATCTAAGCGTATACAGGAAGAAGTATAGTTTAATTATAATTGTAGGCAGAAGACAATTTGCCTTATTTAATTAACTATTAAGTTATTAAATAGAATTAACAGTGTAGTAATATTATTATAATAATTATTGCGATGTCAATGAATCAGCATTAGTGCAAAGGATTGTCACAGAACGACAAATGGAAAAGGATCTTGGCTTTATAAAAGAAAGGCTGTCCCAACTGTTAACAGTCGTTAGATCACGACAGAGGCTTAAATATCCGCACTAAGGTACAAGCCCTTTCGCGGGGGAGATAGGTACAAACATACAATTAACGGACACAGACTCGGGGCAATCATTTATCATCATCATCAGCATATCGCAGTCCACTGTTGGACGTAGAGCTCCGCAAGAGTACGCCAGTTAACACGGTCTTCTCGCATCCAGCTACTCCCAACCACGTTAAAGGTAAAGTTAAAGTATTTGTCTTTACTCTTACTAGCGCAACCTAGCGTCAACATGTTGAAGCAGCTGCCTTTACACCAACTAGCGCCATCTAATCTCAACTTATTAAAGTAGGTGCCTACTAGCGTCATCTAGTGCCAAAAAGCGTTCTTTTTAAGTAGTGCCTTTTGATCAAGATGTCACAATATACAGCCTCTACAAAATTACTCTATACATAGTATAAAACAAAGTCTCTCCCGCTGTCTGTACGCTTAGATCTTTTAAACTACGCACCAGATTTCAATGCAGTATTTAGCAATATATAGACTGATTCAAGAGGAGCGTTTGTATTATAAGGAAATACAATGAGTGTGAAGTTGGCACAACTGTCAAAATCAAGTGACAGAATGTCTATAGGTAACTTCACATCCTTTAACTGTCAGTTCGAACGAGGTGTAGAACCTGTAGGTAGAACTGAGGACGAAGACCACTTTCAAAATCAAACTCATTAGATCAAATACATGATACTTATGAACGTCAAAATAAACAAAAGTCAGCATTTTTTTTTCCTACAGCCAATTCGCTGACATGGGTAGGGCCTAGAGAAGAATTGGCAAGAAACTCTGGCTACTCTTTTTAATCGCCAAGGTATAATATTTACAATTTAGTATGAGTTACAACTTGAAGTAGGTAACAAATAGGTACGGAACCAACACACCATACCAAAAAAAGAAATTTAAATTTAAGTAATTAAAATAAACAACGTATCAATTACACAATCACAATTTAGTATCTATCAGTATGGTAATGAGGCATCGTCTCTTTTTGTAGGTATAGAATCATAAGGAATGTAAGCATGAATGTAGAGGAGGCGAAGGAAGTATGTTTGGATCGAAGCAAGTGGCGTACCATAGTCTCTGCCTACCCCACTGGGACACAGGCGTGATGATATGTATGTATGTATGTAGACGCATAAGGTGATCACATTGTATTGTTCGAGACATCGTCGTGCGCGAAATTTGTGAGAGAAATCGTTACCATATTAATTTGTGTAATTAAACAGAAATCAATAATTGTAATAATCATTTAATTTGCCATTAAAATTATTATTTTTAAACAAAGTTTTTTTGTTTGCTTTTAGTATAATACATGCATATTAAACTTGAGGTAGACCAAGAAAGCCGAAGCAAGGGCAGGTCGCCAGTAAAGTATAATTATCATAATTACGACAATTACCAAGAACATAATTATTATCTTAATAGATACATAAGTGCAAGGTAATTGCTCAGAACATTGTAAATAATAAGTATTTAAGTAGCTACTTAACTAATGAGGCGTGATTATTACAAATGTATGTACCTATCAGTACTGCTGGCTTAATAATGAGCCACTTAAATAAAATTTTAAGACTATGCACTATAGAAGGGAGCAAGCCCTACGGGAAGGACAAAGGTCACTCTGTAAGGTGAAGATCTCACAGAAGACTACAGCTAATTGACTACACACAGTGACTTAGTTGTGGACATTATATACATTTTATATACATTATTATACATTTGGAAAAAAAATGTTTTTGTGGTTTTTTTTTTTTTAAATACAACTCCCGCACTAGAGAACAAGCTCTGTGTCGCGGGGGACTTTACAAACATACAATTAACGGACACAAATTGCACCCAGACTCAGAACAATTCTTTGTAGGTCACACAAAGTTTTATCCTGTGTGGGAATCGAACCCACAACCTAGTGCACAGCAGGCGCATACTGCGGCCACTGAACCACCGAGGCAGTCAAACATGCCTGGAGCCTGGCAGATGTGAAACATGGACATTATTTTGTAAAAGTAATATGCAGAAAAGAACAGATTGTGATAGGAACTAAATATGTCATAAGGATAAAATAAAACATTTAGATTTTTTTCCAGATAACGATGACTATTTATAGAATAAACATTTATTTTCATTAAATACAAAAACGCCACACCACACCGTACACACTACTGCATATAGACTGTATAATATAATTATACCATCGCATGCCGCATGCGTCGCCACGCCAGAAATCGGTTTTACGTGCGGCTATAGATGTTTCACATCAAAACTTTCCCCGGGATACTCCATCGTAAAGCCCTGGTGTAAAATATATTGAGTCAATTATACATGCAAGTGATACTGCTGGTATTGTAGTACGTATAATTGCTTGACCCGACTGACTAATTCATCAAAGCAGAGCGTAAACCACCAGGGCTATAAATTAGAAATTTGCGCTAGGGTTCTGTAGCGCCATCTATCAGTTCAACGGAACAATGTCACAACAAGCAGCACGAAGTTCAGCATAGAAAACACAGATGTCACTATCCGTCGAAACACGTAACCGTAGAACATTTTATTCCGACTCGTGCTATCGAAGTTTTCACAGACACTTCCTACTAATATTATAAATGTGAAAGTTTGTGAGGATGGATGGATGTATGTATGGACTAGCATAGAGATAGATTATAGTCTGGAATAGCGTGTAGGCTACTTTTTATCATGATACACACGCGGGCGGAGCCGCGGGCAACAGCTGGTATATTATTTATTAAACGATAGGGGTGATGTTGAATGAAAAGATATAATCGGATATGTATAACGGATTTTCGCGATAACCCTTCAAACATAAAGACACAACGGATAATGGAAAACTAACAAAGAATTTCGCTATGGTTCCAGGCGTTCCAGCCCATCTAGTCAAGTGGCATAAACGGTAGTCGAATCGAAAAGTCACAAAAGCAAATGTATGAAATTTGACGTAACGTGGCTTTTTTGACTTTTCGATTCGACTACCGTTTATGCCACTTGTCTAGAGGGGCAGGTATTTTCAGGATCTTTTCTCACGAGCTTTCCGAGGCACGTCGGAGTAAATACCGCCGAGCATAAATATGTACCTATGGTGAATTTCTTGACAGATTGACAGAAAATCCTAATAATAAGGATTTTTAACCGACGAAAAAAACGTAGGTATTCCTATCCCAGGGATACTCCCATCATAAAGCCCTGGTGTCAAAAAATGGGTTGGCAACACGCAAGTAATACATCTGGTATTGCAAGCGTCCATAGGCTACAGAAAGTGCTTAACATCAGGCTATGCTTGTTTGCCACATAAGTAGTATAAAAAAAACGGAGGAGGCTTTCAAGTCAACCTGTGTTTTTGTTTTAATCGGACCATTAGACTTAGGTACTAACAAGTATATTAGGTAACTAGATGTGCTCCATATGGACATGGAAATAAATCATATATCAATAAACATACTCCTTATGACTAACCCTGTAGATTTTATAGCGACAAACAAACAATTGAAGTTTTATTGCTATAACTAAAACATCTGGCGTTTTTATAAACAAACAGAATTAGCCTTGTTAAATGAGTTTTTATCAAGGATCTTATATTAATGGATTGAGTACTTCAACAAATATCGATTTCCATATTAAACCATATCCTCATGAAAATAAAAAATAAAAAAAAAAAAAAAAAAAAAAGATCAAAATTGTACGCAAAACTATCAGGGAGAAAAACGGTCCACATGAGATAGCCAAACGGAGTGGAATGTGTCCCTTTCTAACAAGCATGCCAGTACAAAATTAGTAAAAAATATTACAATTGGTAGTTACCTGAGATGTTATTTATAAAAAATATTTACGTTCTAATTCTTAGCTGAGGATTTCTTAACATGAAGGTAAATATAGATTTATTATTGTTAAAAATTTATAATCTTATTTCTACTATAAAACAACTTATTTATAATAAGTTTTAAATTATTAGAAGTATTTATAACAATTCATATGGCAACTAATATTTCTGTTTTCAAACAATATGGCCGTACATGTTATCATAGCGAAATCATTTAGGAATCTTAATAATGCGATTTTAGAAAATTATAAATAAAAAGGGTAAAAAAGTGTTGTGTAATAGCATGCAAAAGTGAATCCTTTGCGGGTCGTGGCATTTCCTTTTTGAAGTAAGTAGATAATTCGTTGTAAAACAAAAAATACAACTTTTGTTTACATTAGGGGGACAATACGTTCAACATTTCTCGAATTGCTTGTAGATTTCCAAAATGTGATCGACTATGTCAGCTTTGGATCAATACCGTGCCAGGTAAAATCACGAAGCACTCGGTGGTCTGTCAACGTGTCAATGTTTAATCCATATTATCTTTTGTGATTTTTTATAGATCCTACTATATAATATTATAAACGCGAAAGTTTGTAAGTATGGATAGATGGATGTTTGTTACTCTTTCACGTAAAAACTACTGAACGGATCTGGATGAAATTTGGCACAGAGATAGATTATGGTCTGGAATAACGCATAGGCTACTACTACTTTTTACAGTGATAACCGAAATCCATGCGGGTGCAGCCGCGGGCAACAACTAGTAAGAAATAAAAACGATCACAATATTCATTTGTTTTATTACCTTAATACCTTTGTAGCGTCATCTATCAGACTAATAGAATAACGCCACAACAAGCAACTAAGTTCCACATAAAAAACACAGATGTCACTTTGCTAGAAACGAAACACACAATCGCAGAACAAATATTCGAGATGCTGAATCGCGATATGGAAGTTTACACAGATACTCAGTATATATACAATGCCCAACGACTAACCGTTGGGCCGCGGCCCGCCAGGCACGATCACCTAGCCTGGTTGGAGGATCCTCCCTTTTCGTTGGAGGTGTGTGACAGCTTTCACATCTTTAAAGATATATATTCTAAGCGTCAATATCATGCTTGCTGCTAACATAAGACACCCACCATAGGCACATAAATGTACCGTCACGGTTCTTTAATAAAATCCTATATTTATCACTGAAAGTCGGCGTTTTGCTTTACACAGAGATGAACCCAAATTTCAAGACATTTTGATTTTTTTTCGGTCGAATAGACGCACTAAAGAAAGGAACGGTGAGCCCCCCTATAGTCAGAAATAAATTTATCAAAACCCTATTTATTTGAAAACCAGATTTGTTTTACATAGAAATAAACCGAAATTTTAAAACATTCCAGCATTGATCAATCGCATGGACACCCTATAGAAAGAGACACAATCCTCCCTAATTGCGGACCGAAAATCGATAAGCCGTGCGCATTCCACTTGGGTATAAGTTCCTTGGTTTTTATAGCCACTGACAGCACTATACCCACTTAATCAATCGACGGGGGTAAGAGTCAGATTACCTATGGTTTATGGTCACCATCCCATTCCATCCGTGGGTGTCGTAAGAGTCGACTAAGGGAGTAAGTCTGGCAAACAATATCCAATGCAAGAGAGGGAAAACTCGAAACAAAACCCTATACCAACCCGTCTGGCCAGCGTGGTATAGTAGGCTAATATCCCTCCAAATTTATGGAGGAGACCCGTGCCCAGCAGTGGGACGTTTATGGAGATGATGATGATATTTTTATGTATTATATTTTTTCTGTATATTATTATGTCTTTTCTGGGTGCCCGAGTATGGACGCCTTCGTCGCGGCAGACCCCGAAAACGCTGTCGTGATGATCTGGACGCCATTGCGTCCTTTACACCTCTCTATTGGATGCCAAATCTATCCAGTACTCCTGGGTAGATTTGGCATCGAATAGAGAGGTATGGAAGACCATTGGGGAGACCTTTGCCCAGCAGTGGGACTTACCGGGTTAAAAAAATCTAAATATTATTTAGAACTAGCCACTCGCCCCGGCTTTGCGCTGGTGGTATTTCCCGGGGTCCTGTAATGTTTTGTCAATAAAATATAGCCTATGACACTCATAAATAACGTGGTTTTCTATTGGTAAAAGAATTTTCAAAATCGGTTCAGTAGATCCAGAGATTCCCCCAACAACGTCACAAACTTTACCTCTTTTTAATATACATAGTATAGATAGAAGTATAGATACCATCCTATCCTATCGCATTCAACTGTTGTTATCATTTAATAGGCATAAATACTGTTATCATAATAATATAATTAAGTTTTTCATTAAGCGCCGACCTTGGCTTCCTTTTGTCGAATAAATCTTCAAGCGCCTGCCAATTTTATTATAGCAGCGTAACATTTGAGTGTGCTATTATATATCTGACAGGCGTTCAATAATTTAAAAGTAAGTCATAATACAGGATTTACATACTAGACTAAAAGAAAATTGCTTTTTTACTTTTTTAATAAAACTTTTTTACTTTCTTTTTGATCGATAAGTTAACAATATAACCTACGTATAAGTAAGGATTTTTGGGTTCTGACATAAGTATAATATCTACGTTTTTGCCACAAAGTGCAAACCTTTAGAATTATTAGCTTTAGAGTCTATCTTCTACTTGAAGTAAGCGACAAACAAGCATAAGGTAAGAGAGGTAGGGCACTATAATAAACAGAAGTCTTACAGAAGACCACAGCCAAGTAACTACACACAGCGGTGTAGTTGTGTTCCTGTGTTTGAGTACAGGTAGAAACTATTTATTAATCTGTGGTACAGGTCTCCAGCGCTCTTTTAGGGATGGGTTTTGAAAGAAACGTTTTCCTATCCCAGGGATACATCTTAAAGCACTAGTAGTAACAGAAAATTCGTTTGGCAACACGCAAGCGCCAGCGATACCTCTGGTATTGCAAGCGTCCATAGGCCACGGTGACTGCTTACCATCAGGTAGGCCGTATGTTTGTTTGTTACCCAAAAAGCTTTCCTATTTCTCAAGTCATCCATTACAAAATTCGCATGGCGATCTCTTACTTCTATTAACTTACATAATTTCATCTTCTTCATTCTTCTCCACAACTTGAAGCGGCGGCTTTCTCCAGAAGGTTCCAGTCTTCTTCTCCCTTACACTCAAAAAAGCTGGTCCTTTTAACTTATAAAGCAAGTCTGGTACAGCTGCATTTAAACTCTTGTTTCTAAAGCTATCTCTTCTTCTATCAAAGCTAGAGACTGTAATCTCTTTCTCTATCACATTAGAGTCTGTCTTGTTTAATTCTGTTTGTTCGTATGCTGTGTTGGTGACTCCTAAACTTGACGCCATGTTGTTATCTGAAATTATGTAATTAATTCTAATTTTAGTGCCTATTTGGTGGTTATTTATTGGCTTTTTTATATCTCTATCTTTATATCCTGTGTATTTATTGGAAAAACAAGCATACGGTCTGCCTGATGGTAAGCAGTTACCGTAGCATATGGACGTTTGCAACACCAGGGATATCACTCACGCGTTGCCGACCCTTTAAAAACTTTATAACTCCTTTCTTGAAAAACCACATGCTATAGTCGCTCGAGAAAACCTCGGCAGGGAGCTCATTCCACAACCTAGTCTTACGTGGAAGGAAATTCGTCTTAAAATGTACTTACCCTCTAAACAAGTGGCATAAACGGTAATCGAATCGAAAAGTCAAAGAAGCAAATGTATGGGATTTGACGTAAGTTTACGATATAATGTCAAATTCCATACATTTATTTTTTTGAGTTTTCGATTCAATAACCGCTCATGCCACTTGTCTAGGGCTGTGCGGCACGATTGGGATTCTAAGATGTTCGAATGAAAGTTTTATTTTATATAGCTGTTGCCCGCGGCTCTGCCCGCGTGGATTATCGCTGCAAAAGTAGCCTATGTGTTATTCCAGACCATAATCTATCTCTGTGCCAAATTAAATCCAAATCCGTTCAGTAGTTTTTACGTGAAAGAGTAAACAAACAACAAACAAACATCCATCCATCCATTCTCACAAACTTAGTTAACTATCATTCATCATCTCACAAAATCTCAGACAGTCACTACACACTTTCATCCATCTCGACGCAAACAGATCACACTCCGGTTCTGAAATAATATAATGTATTCCTATGAGTGCTGGAGACCTGTACTCACACACAGAACACAACTATACCACTGTGTGTATTTGGCTGTGTGTCTTTCTAATTTGACTGCCTTGGTGGTCCAGTGGCCGCAGTATGCGCCTGCTGTGAACGAGGTTGTGAGTTCGATTCCCACATAGGACAAAACTTTGTGTGACCCTGACTGTGAAAGAGTTGATCTGAGTCTGGATGTAATTTGTGTCCGTTAATTGTATGTTTGTAAAGTCCCCCGCGACACAGAGCTTGTTCTATTATAAATTATACTAGGGGTCGCCCACGACTTCGTCCGCATGGTAATTTGGAATATTTTCCCCGATTTTGCAAGATATCTCACTACTGCTCCACTCCTATTGATCTTTCCTTTCTGGATAAATGCACTAAGTTTTCAACAAAAAAAAGATGTTTTCTAATCGAACCAGTACTATCTGAGATTAGCGCGTTCAAGCAAACAAACAAACTCTTCAGCTTTATAATATTAGTAGGTATAGAGATATATGTATAGGTTTTTACTTAGACTTTCAAACAAAATTGAACTCCGCGCATTGTAAATACCTACAGTCATTGGCGTAACTAGACTAATTTTCCAGGGGGGGCCCGGCCCCTGAGATCGGATCCGAAGGTCGATAATGCTATATGTACCTTGTCACTGTAACGTAATGTTACGTTTTTAACCCCCGACCCAAAAAGAAGGATGTATCGGGTCTGTCAGACTTTGATGTGGTTTTTTGTTTAAAAGCTGACATGATGGAGTTGATTCCTAGCTATAATTTTTGAATATGTGTTCTGGAGTTTAAGGACTATTTATGAAGGGATTTTACTTACTTCCCCAATCCAATTAATTTTAAATTTGGTTTACTGTTATTTCGATAATATTTCCATGACATGATAACCTTGAGCTGATGCTACAAAATCAAGTTGTTTGCGTGATACTCAACTCCTCAACAATTAACAGCAGATATAAAGTGTTTAGGTTAAGAATGGTCTCAATACGTATGCACTAGACAGGTAGGTTATGATCGGATAGTTTAACAGTATGAAATAAAAATGTCAACACCCCTGATAGAAAAAGCATATAAAATCGCATGTCAACGGACCGCTAGAAAATAAAAATATAATTTGAATACGAATAACGCCGATGAAGCTTGAATCACATAATTTGTAGAATTTTCAAAAAACCCTAAAATCCATTCAATGTATTTAAACAGGAAGAACTTTCATACAAACTCTACACCCATTTTTTTTCCCATCATCAATTTTGAGCTTTTTCGTGATTCTAACGGATGAACGCTCTTATAGACGGTTTGAATCATCATCATCTCAACCCATAAACGTCCCACTGCTGGGCACGGGTCTCCTCCAAACATTCGGAGGGATTAATATCCCTCCGAATGTTTGGAGGAGACCCTTATTAGCCTACTATACCACGCTGGCCAGACGGGTTGGAATAGGGTTTTATTTGGAGTTTTCCCTCTCTTCCGGTGGATATTGTCTGCTAGACTTACTCCCTTAGTCGACTCTTACGACACCTTCGGGATAGAAGGGGGTAGTGACATTTGTATTCTGAATCCGTCATAAAATATAGAGTTAACAGTGACTGGTGTTATATTGTGAAAAAATTACAGTGGTACAGTTCTTTTACATGCAACAAGTAATCAAAATGTTGAGAGTCAAGAAAAAAACGGAATGGATAAAATATGTCATGCAACAAAATAAAAATAAGAAATCTCTGTACCTAAGACTGTTTCGAATTTAGTGTAAATAGTTGACCTGACCTATCATATATATCAGTATGGTTCTGTGCAAGGAAAGTATGAATTCATTTATTTATTTATCTTTATTTTACTTAAAAATCCATTGCACAAAATAATGTGTACAAGGCGGACTTAATGCCAAAGGCATTCTCTACCAGTCAACCTTTGGGTGATGCAGAGAGAAAACTTAGTAGTTGCATTTCAAAGAAACGTAGAAAGTAAACTAAAACAATAACATTACTTAATAATTGTGATACTAAATAGATATACCTACATAAAATAAAAATCATATATATATGATATATATAACACGATACAATACATAAATAAATAACATACATAGTTAATATACTATAAATGTTGTGATGATTCTGCATAATATTTGATGTAAAGTTGACGTAGGTACTCTAGCCTTGAAGATTTCACGATTGGTGGACATTCTGTATTCGAGAGAGAGTGCATTGCAAAGAAGAATAGCTTGAATATAGAAAGAAGAATTAACAAGACTTGGGTTATGAGCAGGACAAAGAAGAAGATTGTTAGACGAACGCAAGTTTTTGTTATGAGTACTACAAATATATTGGAAATGGGGAGTCAAGTACGTAGGTAGTATTGTAGTTAAATACAATATCTGATTGTTTGTAAGTAGGTTAGGTTAGGATACTTTAATTTTAATAACTATTCATGTAAATATCTTTAGTAAGTAGGAGCTTTAGGGGAGTTCAGTAGAGGCATTTGGACGGATTGACAGCCAAACCGAACCGTTCAGGTTCTTTTCTGTAATATGTTTAGGTCTTAGTTCACGCTATCAATGGCCGTAATCAGATCATCGATTCTTGCCTGAGAGTAAAGCTGCAAGTCATCGGCGTATAATTATGTGATGCACATTGTGAAGTTCGTGACTAAGAAGATTGATGAACAGTGAGAAAAGAAGAGGAGAAAGTATACCTACCGCCTTGGGGAACACTAGAGTCTAGGTTGTGCCAAGTCGATGTATTATCATCAACCCTTTATACATAGGAAAATTTATATATATTTATAATACATAGGAAAATTTATGTTTCCTATGTATTATTAATATACATATATAATTAATAATCATTTAATAGTTCGGTGGGCCGAACACAAGCTGTTTTTTTAATGTTTGATAAAGATAAAACACTTTTCTTCTGATCAGTACACATGGCTTTATAACATGGGATTCAATTGAAATAGCAAATGGAATACATCGTTAATATCTAACAAATGGGATCTAAAACTGAGATCCAACTAAAATGAAGCCAGCTATGTGACATCTCGTTGCTACTATTTATTATAAAATGATTTTTGTGTTGGAGGTCTTTTAATTTATTTTTACTTAATTATTTAATACCTAATGAACTTCCAAATGAATGCCTACATCAACGCGTTAGACACAATCATGAGGTTTAATAAATATATAACTACGGGAAGCCGACGTTGGCACCCGACGTATGCACTAAAAGTAATTTCAAGTTGAAATTGATTAAATTGTGGGAATGTTGTACCTACCTACTTCAATTATTATTATAGTTTTGTAAATCGTATTAATTTTATTGTAAGTAGGTAGGTAGTCGTTTTTAATTATCTAGGTAAAATTTTTTTTTAAATTTATTTACAGTTTTAAAATGACAATTGCTCATCGCTTATTGTATTCTCTAAGGGAGAAATTTCGAAAATTCCTGATACAGGTTTTATTTTTAACCTTTAGCAGGCATAGCAGCATATGAAGTTTTGTGCATCTTACTTTAAAAATGACGGTAGTGCCATACAAACCGTTCATCCCTTATTTCAACCGTGTTAGGGCTAAAATTCCGAAAAACCCTATACATTTATTTTTACCTAGAAGCAAGTTTGTGAAATTGCATGCCTAACTTTGAAAATGACGGACCTCCACACAAACGTTCATCCTCATGTTAACCCCTCAGGGTTAAATTTTCCATAAATCCCTTCTTAGGGCTTACTTAGGTCATTTAAGGAAGCTTTCTGCTACATTTTAAGTTTGTAGCCCCAGCGGTTTAGGCTCTGCGTTAATAAATCAGACAGTCAGTAGGAACAAGCAATTATATATATTATGTATCTAATAGAAAAAAATAAAACCAATTTCAATTTACGTTTCGTTTTTTTTTATTTTTGAAATGTAAATTACTTGTATTATATATTCTATTAAAATTTATCTGTACAATTAATAAAATTGCAAATAATTTACGTTTCTTCTTTGCAATTTTTTTTATATCTACACTCTTTCGTACTTCGTAACACTGTGTAAGCGAGGTAGAGGGTTACTTTTTATTTTAAAATAAAGCAGATTAACTAAGGTTGTAATTCAAGTAAAAACATTATGCTATTTCTGTCATAAATTCATAAATGCAAAGCATACATGTGTAGCAGGCCGACATTACCCATATCCACCCTAGGTAACTGTCAAGATTCTCGTTTCAAGCAGACGTTAGCACTGCACAAACGGCGGCGTGGTTACTGCTGGAGCGGGCAATTTGTCCGTGGTTTTGTACGCGCTAACATAAGCCGCCACCTGCGTTCACGCGTAAAAATATATTCTACGATTATGAAAAAAAAATCGGTCAGTCCGCCATCTGCGCAGCCTAAAGTTCACCCAATATTCTGGGGTGGGCACCAGACCATTCTGGGGTGGGCACGGCCCACCCGGCCCCCCCCCTATTTACGCCTATGCCTACAGTGTTAAAGAAACTAGCATGCAAACGTGATGCAAACTTTTGCGGCTCTTGCCCTCTACTTTCAGCTGTGCGCTGATACGTCAGTCAGTCAGTCAGTCAGGTTCTTCTTATAAATATTTATTTATTTATACTACTTGGGTGGCCATCAAGCATACGGCCCGTCTGATATTAAGCAGTTACCGTAGCCTATGGACGCTTGCAATACCAGAAGTATCACTTGCGTGTTGCTAACTCATTTTTTACACCAGGGCTTTGAGACAATGAAGTGCTAGTGAAGTGTTACTAACATAGTTTTAAGTTATATAAATTAATAAAAGTTATAATTATGTATGTTAGTCTGTAAGGTATGTATCTATGGATTGTATTATCTGAAAATAAATGATTTACTTATTATTATTATTATTTATGATGGGAGAATCCCTGGGATAGGAATACGTTTCTTTCAAAACGCATCCCTAAATGAGCGCTAGAGACCTGTACTCACACACAGGAACACAACTACACTGCTATGTCTAGTTATTTGGCTGTCGTCTTCTGTAAGGTGGAGGTCCTTCCCAGACGGGCTTGCGCTAGTACTTATACATGCTTATGCTTTTTTTTATGCTTATTTAAAAAGACAACTCCTGCACTAGAGAACAAGCTCTGTTTTGCGGGGGACTTTACAAACATACAATTAACGGACACAAATTACACCCAGACTCAGAACAACTCTTTGAGCTCACAAAGTTTTGTCCCTGTGTGGGAATCGAACCCACAACCTCGTTCACAGCAGGCGCATACTGCGGCCACTGGACCACCGAGGCAGTCAGTTATTTGGCTGTGGTCTTCTGTAAGGTGGAGGTCCTTCCCAGACGGGCTTGCGCTAGTATGGTGCCCTACTACTTATACATCTTATCTTATACATGTTCGCTATCCAAATAATATAAAAAGATACGTACCAAAACAGTGGAGTTTTCTCAAATTTGTGTGCAGTTATTCACAATGTCTTTAACACTATTATTCACCACACAATAAATTCGTGACTTTACTCATTCTTATTACCTTCTTATCAACCGTTCAAATAATACATGAATCAATTAAAATTCACATTTAACGAAACGAAAATTCAATCTATACATACGTATATAATTATGAGTTCTGACTGATTTAATAATGCTGGGCCTTAACTACATTTTTGAAGTATTCCATATTGGGCACCCGTTTTAATGGCACCTGAGTGAATGGCACCTAAGGTATTCCACATTGGGCACCTACCGATATTTTTATATCGAACATATCGAAAACCGGCTTGTTCGGGAGATTATGGCAAATGTCCATGTCGCACCCACCTCTGTCACAATTGGAGGCTCTACACTCGAAGTTGTTGACGAGTATGTTTACCTGGGACATACAGTCCAGTTAGGTAGGTCCAACTTCGAGAAAGAGGTCACTCGTCGAATCCGACTCGGCTGGGCAGCGTTTGGGAAGCTACGTCATATCTTCTCGTCCCAAATACCGCAGTGTCTCAAGACGAAAGTCTTTGACCAGTGTGTGTTGCCAGTGATGACATACGGATCTGAGACGTGGTCGTTCACTATGGGCCTCGTGCGAAGGCTCAAAGTCACCCAACGAGCAATGGAGAGAGCTATGCTTGGAGTTTCCCTGCGAGATCGAATCAGAAATGAGGAGATCCGTAGGAGAACCAAAGTAACCGACATAGCTCGAAGAATTGCCTCCATTAAGTGGCAATGGGCCGGGCACATAACTCGCAGAGCTGATGGCCGTTGGGGCAGAAAGGTTCTAGAGTGGCGACCACGAACTGGAAGACGAAGCGTGGGCAGGCCTCCAACAAGGTGGACCGACGACCTGGTTAAGGTTGCGGGCAACCGATGGACACGGTCGGCTCAGGATCGAGAGTTGTGGAAAACCTTGGGGGAGGCCTATGTCCAGCAGTGGACGTCTTTTGGCTGAAATGATGATGATGATGATGATATTTTTATCTGTAGGTTAAGTCTAATTTTACACTATTACCAAATTCCACAGAAATATCAACAATGGTTTCATTAAAAAACTAATCTTTATAAAGCGGCCCAGTACAGCCATCTCCGTTGCCGTGTGTACTTACTAGTAAATAATATTTTGTAAGATAATTTTGCCCAAGGGGCGGCAAACTCGCAATCTGCCCCCTTTTAGAAAACCTAGATCCGGCACTGTATATTCCTCTATGACGTAAATGAACACTAAGAAAGAATTTTCTGGAAATCAAATCCCTAAACGGGACAGAAATAGTTTAACCCGTCGATTATAATATACTTTAAACAAAATGCACGTTTTCTTAGCACTTGGTCGCACTCAAACTGTATAACTTATATTTGTATTAATATAACTCATTATATTTATAATATATAAATTTAATTTATATTTTAAATGAAACAATACAATACAATGGAATTAAATGAATAACTTTTGCTTAATGTTAATATATAAAGATAATTCGTAATTTTATTCAACGCACACACGTGTATATGTCGCAGGTAATCGGAGAAAAAACGGATCTCTGTGAAAATTCTAAATCAATTGCAAAAAACTGGATATCAATATATATCAATCAAGAATTTCGTTTTTTTCTTTGTTAAAAAGACAACTCCAGAACTGGGGAACAAGCCCTGTGTCGCGGGGGACCTTACAAACACAATTCATGGACGCAAATTTCACCCAGACTCTGAACAAACATTTATGGACCACAGAAAGTATTTTTTGTCCCGTGTGGGATCGAACCCTTGACCTCCGGCTTAGCAGGCAGGATCACTAACCATTAGACTGAAAAATTATAACGATAATTTCACTGATATTGTTATATTTGACTTGTCTATGTTTCAATTTAAAACACAGTTAACGAACTATGTCTAAATTCAAATATTATTAACATATAAATACAACATATAACACTGAATAAATACCTACTGTACGTTACCTTTAACTTAATTTTACTCATTTATACATATGAAATAATTTTCAGCATAATTGTCTCTATTGACACCATTTAGCCATAGTTGCTTGTTACTAGTTTAGTTCTCTCTAATATATGGTATGTTGTAGATAACGGTGCTGGTTGTGTGATTACATTTAAGTTTTGTTTTAAGAATCACTGTATTAGAATTAAGCCCATTACGCAATTGTTTGTAATCTCGAAAAAAATAAAATATAATTTTAACAAAAAAAAACCGACTTCAGTACGGCAAGTTGCAGAATTTCAAAAACCTTAAAAACGGCTAGATTACATTGTTTAATTATGAAGTTCCGTTGCCTAGCTACCTTTGCAACCATATTGGAAACTTATTTAATCGCCATCCGTAAAATACTTATTATTGAGAACTTCAGGTGGCCATCTGTGGTCTTCTTCATCAGTTTTACTTCATCATATTATACTTTCTGAATGCAAATGTTGGATGTGTTGTTAAAAATATTGAAATTGCTATATGTGTGCCTATAAATTTTAAGGAGTTCCCTCAATTCCTTCCAGACAAAAAAAGAATTTTTCAAATCGGTCCATAAATGAGGGAGTTCTGCGGTAACAAACATAAAAAAAAAAAAAAATATATATATATATATATACACACGAATTGATAACCTCCTATTTTTGAAGTCAGTTAAAAATAGACAAAGGTTAGTCAAATAAAAATATTTTCAGGATCATTGCAAAAATCCCAATTTGCTTAACACAAGAAACTTTTATTTATTAGGTAAACCAACGATCGTTTACACAATACAATTTAACTTATTTACCAAAGTAGTCTATACATTTACATGTGTAACAACCGCTTACTGGCTAACAACATTTGCACAATAAACGGACAGAATACAAAAATATAATTATTTGTATGTGTATATTTTTTTACCAATTAGTTTGTACCTATAAAGGCAGCGTTAAAATGTACATATTATGTATCTATATGTAATTACATACATACATCATACATCTCAACCCATAAACGTCCCACTGCTGGGCACGGGTCTCCTCCAAACATTTAGAGGGATTTTAGCCTACTATACCACGCTGGCCAACGGGTTGGTATAGGGTTTTGTTTCGAGTTTTCCCTCTCTTGAGGTGGATAACACTTACTTCCTTAGTCGACTCTTATGACACCCTCGGGATGGAAGGGGTGGTGACATTTGTATTCTTAATCCGTCACCACACGGAACTATATGTAATTGGTTAAAAATAAATTTTGTGAATAAATAAATAAAAACCAAATTGATTAACTTAAGTTGGTGGCTAATGACTAATAAATGTGCTAAGAGAGGTAGGGCACCATACAACGGCAACACGCAAGTGATACATCTGATATCATTTTTGGTAACTGCTTAGCATCAGGCAGGCCGCATGCTTGTTTGCAACCGAATTAGTATAAAAAATAAAATAAAAAAGTTAGCCAATCAGAGCATCGTCAATCAGTATAACGTTCATTCGGCCAATGAGCGCTCATAAGTTGTGAGACCGAAGCGATTTTTAGCGACTTATTTGATTGGTCAGATTTTTGCAATGATCCTAAAGATATAGCGACGAAAGATAGCGACTGTGGCGTAACTACACCGTTTGTGGCCTGTGGCAATATTTTAATATTAATCCTTCTGTGCTCACGGCCACTCTGGCCACTCTCGGGCCACTTTTACGAGAGGTAGGGCACCATACTAGCGAGCAAGCCCGACTGGGGAAGGACCTCCACCTTACAGAAGACCACAGCCAAATAACTACGCACAGTGGTGTAGTTGTGTTCCTGTGTGTGAGTACAGGTCTCCAGCGCTCATTTAGGGATGCGTTTTGAAAGAAACGTATTCCTATCCCAGGGATACTCCCACCTTAAAGCCCTGGTGTAAAAAAATGGGTTGGCAACACGCAAGTGATACTTTTGGTATTACAAGCGTCCATAGGCTACGGTAACTGCTTAACATCAGGCGGGCCTTATGCTTGTTTGCCACCTAAGTAGTATAAAAAAAAAAAAAACCATGGTACTCCACTGAATAGCGAAACTCCTTGTTTCTTTTTTTTTATAAAGACAACTCCCGCACTAGAGAACAAGCTCTGTGTCGCGGGAACTGTCAACTTTACAAACATACAATTAACGGACACAAATTACACCCAGACTCAGAACAACTCTTTGTGGGTCACACAAGTTTTGTCCCTGTGTGGGCATCGAACCCACAACCTCATGCACAGCAGATGCATACTGCGGCCAATGGACCAGCAAGGCAGTGTTTCTTTTCCTATTATACGGTTTTGTTTTACAATCTTGGATTTTCGCAAAAAGTCATTTTGTCCGATTACCCTGTGACATAATATAAATGATATACCTAATACACAGTATATAGGATATTGAATAATTAAGTAATTAATACTGCAAAGACGAAGCGTGGACAGGCATCCAAAAAGGTGGACCGACGATCTGGTAAAGGTCGCGGGCCACCGATGGATCATTTTAGCTTTGGTTTTTTTTAAAGACATCTCCCACACTAGGGAACAAGCCCTGTGTTGCAGGGGACTTTGCAAACATACAATTAACGGTGTAACCTCAAAATACAAAGTAATACCTCAAAGTACACCCAGACTTGGGACAACCATTTATGGATCACACAAATTTTTGTCCCGTGTGGGTCTCGAACCTGCTAAAAAATATTAATACCTAATTCTCTATAAACCTTAATATGCATTTAATACATTTCTATTAAAACGCATCCCTAAATGAGCGCTGGAGACCTGTACTCTCACACAGGCACACAACTACACCGCTGTGTGTAGTTATTTGGCTGTGGTCTACTGTAAGGTGTTTGTCCTTCCCGGGCTAATTTCCCTCTCTTGCAGTGGATATTGTCTGCCTGATTTACTCCCTTAGTCGACTCTTACGACACCCTCGGGATGAAAAAAGGTGGTGACATTTGTATTCTTAATCCGTTTAAAATTATATAAAACTTAATCATGGCCGTACACGTGACAAATTTATTATTTTACTCATTAAATATAAACACATTATAATTATATTATTATACAATAAATTTATTAAAGTTTAGTTTGTGATTCATACACAGTTTTATTTCGGATATATTTTTAGACTAGCTGTTGCCCGCGGCTCCGCCCGCGTGGATGTCGGTTATTGCTGTAAATAGTAGCCTATGTGTTATTCCAGACCATAATCTATCTCTGTGTTAAGTTTCATCCAGATACGTTCAGTAGTTTTTACGTGAAAGTGTAACAAACATCCATCCATCCATCCACATTCACATTTATAATAATAATAATAATAATAATAATAAATCATTTAATTTCAGATAATACAATCCATAGATACATACCTTACAGACTAACATACATAATTATAACTTTGGTTAGTTTATAAAACTTAAAAACTATGTTAGTAACACTACACTAGCACTTCATTGTCTCAGTGCGTTCAGGTGGCACTTGTCCGCGGAAGCGACGGTACACCACACCTTTCGGCCAGAAGGATAATTCTTACTTAATATTTATAATATTAAGTAAGAATTATCCACTAAAATAAGGTTTAAAATAAGAATTTTGTTACATGACTAAGAAAACTTTAGGTTTAAAGCCGATCTTGTAAGTTTTCTAACGTGGCAAACAAGCATACGGCTCGCCTGATGTTAAGAGCGATTGCCACTGCCCGTTTTTTCATACAAACGTATTCCTGATTTTCCTTCCTGGATTTTGACCCTAGAGAAATGAAATTTTAAACCTAGTATAGATATCAGGCTTAACAATAACGCATGGTTTAGTTTTTTTGGATAAACAGGTTTTAAAAGCAGTTATAGCACACGACTGCTTTCACTCCACCGTGGCTTTCTTATGTCCTGGCTTCCAAAGAGTAGATAGCTTGAGGTACCTAGGTATAACCATAGATCAAACGCTGATCTTCAAACCACATATAGATATTCTGGTGACCCGACTACGCAAACTATAGCATGGGGTTCTTCAAGAAAGGAGTTATATTTTTAAAGGGTCGGCAACGCGTGAGTGACACCCCTGGTGTTGCAAACGTCCATAGGCTACGGTAACTGCTTACCATCAGGCGGGCCGTATGCTTGTTTGCCACCTTGGTAGTATAAAAAAAAAAGTTATGACCAAACAAATATTTGAAAAATAAAAATATATTTGTAACGGCCCCAAATAAGGTGGTGTAAAACTAAAAAAACCTATCATGCTGTCATACTCTGGTTCTTTGCCGAATGATTAGTGTTTTTTTTTATCGGTTTAATTTTGGAGGAGGTAAATCTAGAATACAAAACCTCGTTTTTTACGTTTTTGTTGGCGGATAACAGTCTGGCGTGCGATTGGCCTTTTCGCATAGTTTAGGGAGAAGATAGGAATACGAGGGCACAGATAATATAATACTAGTACGAGGGAATGGATTGTTATGAATTAATTTTCAAAATCTCACGAGTGGCAACCCCTCTTAATAGTATAGGTAGTATTAGTAGTCTAAGTGGCATTTGTGTCCGTGAATTCTAAGTTTTATCATCATCATCATCTCAACCCATAAACGTCCCACTGCTGGGCACGGGTCTCCTCTATATACTCGGAGGGATATTAGCCTAATATACCTCGCTAGCCAGACGGGTTGGTATAGGGTTTTGTTTCGAGTTTTCCCTCTCTTGCAGTGGATATTGTTTGCCTGACTTACTTACCCTTAGTCGACTGTATTCTTAATCCGTCACCACACGGACTAATTCGGACTAATTCGGACTAATTCGGACTAATTAAGACTAATTCTAAATTTAGTTAGAAATAAAAATTGGAAAAAAAGTATCAAACCCCTAATTCACCAACACACTTGAAATATTAACTCGAAAAAGTTACAAAATAGTAAATTAATAATAAATACAGTAGAAAGTAGATATGCAAGTTCACACACGATTCTGTAACACTAAAGTTGAAATAACGAAACTATGGTCATATAGACAAGTTGTAAAAGTGGTGGTAGGTAAGTGGGAAAGCCACCACCTAGTTCACCTTTCGCATATCTAATGATGCGATAGATCTCTGTCTTAAGCTAGAGTATTCTATCCATAAATTTGATTAGGAGAATACCTATTATTTTTAAATACTAGCTGTTGCCCGCGACTCCACCCGCGTGGCTGTCGGTTATCCCTGTAAAAATGTGTTATTCCAGACCATAATCTATCTCTGTGCCAAATTTCATCCAGATCCGTTTAGTAGTTTTTATGTGTGAAAGAGTAACAAACATCCATCCATACATCAATCCATACATTCATCTCTACATCCATCCATACATCCAACCATACATTCATCCATACATACATCCATCCATACAGCCATCCATCCATACATCCATCCCTACTTCGAAACTTTCACATTTATAATACCACAGAATAGGTACTTAATAGTACATAATACTAGTAAGGATTTTATTCATTTACGACGCCATCTACCTTTTTAGTGAAAATATAAAAGGACAATCTTTTAAAAACAATCACTTAAATATCGATAAGTAGGTATTAGATATGATCATATTTAAATATATAAATGTGCACAGCACCGACCACATTCCATACGGTGCACGTGACAATTCGATAAAGAACAGGTATTGCTGACGTCGGTGGCTCACTGCACTAGGTACATACAAATTTATTATTATAAGCACTGCTTATATTAACACATTATACGCTTCTGACAGTAATAGATGTCAACAGTTAAATATTAATATTAATCCTTACTAATATAATAAATGTGAAAGTTTGGGGGTAGACCCACCTTTACGGAGGTATTCGCGACGCCAAAAGCCGAAAATCGTACCCACAAAGAGTTGTTCTGAGTCTGGGTGTATTTTGTGTCTGTTAATTATATGTTTGAAAAGTCCCCGCGTCGCTCTGGTGGCCGAGTGGGAAAGTAACCGACTTGCACGCAAGAGGTGCAAGTTCGATCCCGGGTGGCAGTACCAATGTAAATTTCACTTTGTGGAGGTTATATGTACTAATCAAATGATTCATCATCTGCTAACGGTGAAGGAAAACATCGTGAGGAAACCCACATGTCTTAGAAGAAATTCTAAAGACAAGTCTGATCCACCAACCCGCATTAGGCCAGCGTGTGTGAATAAGGCCTAAACCCCCTCTCTCTCTCTTGATAGAGGAGAGGAGACCCGTGCCCAGCAGTGGGACATATATGGGTTGCTATTATAAAGTCCCCGCGACACAGGGCTTGTTCTAGAGAACATTTATTTAAAAAAAAGGTCTCCAGCGCTAAAATATGTAAAATAGACTTAAAAATAAAAAATTACTTACCACCCACCCAGTCAGGCGTTCATCTCACAATATTTCAGGCATTCAGACAAGATCACCTTCCAATCATCCACAAACACATCACATTCTGGTTTGGACTCAAGTGGAGTATTGAGAGTAGAAAGTGTTCGAGATATAGGAGATCTTGCGCGGGACACAGTACGGCATGTGGGATTATGTAATTATTTTTGACGTTTATCTAGGGATTCAGCAGAATACCAGCGTTAGGTCCAAATAACCTAGCACATGTCAGCATGTGCTAGGTTAGCTGGACACCCTTTTGGTGTGACAGAGCTCACACACTTTTGTTTTGTTTTTTGTTTATTGCCTTCTTGTTTGTGTTTGTTGCACCAATTAAATGTTTTTTCTTTCTTTCTTCTTTTCTTTCTCATCCATCCATCCGTAGCCTATAGACGCTTGCAATATCCGTAGCCTATAATGCTAGATTATGGTCTGGAATAACACATAGGCTACTTTTTACAGCGATAACCGACATCAACGCGGGCGGAGCCGCGGGCAACAGCTAGTCTTAATAATATTTTTGGGACAACTCGCACATCGCTATCTGATTCCATTAGGCAGAGCATTAATTCACACACGCTGGCTTAATGCGGGTTGGTGAATCAGACATGTCTTTAGAATTACTTCTAAGACATAATAATATGGGTTATGTTTTCCTTTCTTCGTAAGTGTGGTTGTAAATAAATAAATAAATATTATAAAAATGAATCCCTATTTCCCTTTGTCACGGCATCACGCGTTAACGGCTGGACTATTTATTCCCAACGACTACCACATTCTAATACCATTTGGTATTTCTTTTTAATTTAATTATTTTGTATTCCTAACCGGTACCGAATTCCAATACCATTGCAAACGGGAACCACTTTTCAAAACGGATCGCAAAACAAAGTTTTTATGTATCAGGTACGGTCAGTGAAAATGCTGTTTTATTTTTCAAAACCGGTATAATCAACTGCTTTCGGTAATTCTTTTTTGTTGTGTTTGTTATTTTTTTTTTTTATACTACTTGGGTGGCAAACAAGCATACGGCCCGCCTGATGTTAAGCAGTATCCGTAGCCTATAGACGCTTGCATAACCAGAGGTATCACTTGCGTGTTGCCAACCCATTTTTTTACACCAGGGCTTTAAGATGGAAGTACACCTGGGATAGTAATACGTTTCTTTCAAAACGCATTCCTAAATGAGCGCTGGAGACCTGTACTCACACACAGGAACACAACTACACCGCTGTGTGTAGTCATTTGGCTGTGGTCTTCTGTAAGGTGGAGGTCCTTCCCCAGTCGGGCTTGCTCGCTAGTATGGTGCCCTATCTCTCTTGTTATTGTCGGGAGAAGGTTCTTATGTAAAAAAAAAGAAAGTTGTGCTGAAAATAGTTTAACCCGGATGAAGTCGGGGCGGGGCCGCTAGTATAGTATTGATTGACTCCAGCGCTCATTTAGGAATGCGTTTTGAAAGAAACGTATTCCTATCCCAGGGTTACTTCCATCTTAAAGCCCTGGTGTAAAAAAATGGGTTGGCAACATGCAAGTGATACCTCTGGTAATGCAAGCGTCTATAGGCTACGGATACTGCTTAACATCAGGTGGGCCGTATGCTTGTTTGCCACCCAAGTAGTATAAAAAAAAAACAACAAAAAAAATTGATAAAAACAATACGTACGTACGTTACATGGAGAAACAAACTGTGCAAATGTAGCAGAAAATTAATAAGGGCAGTGACCGGGCAGTGACCGGTGCTTCCACGGCTCATTACTTTACAAACAAGCGTCTCCACAAAATGAGCCTGTCGCCAAGTCAAAGTCAAACTCATTTATTTTTAGATCAAATGCATACTACTTTTGAATAATAATAATAAGTTTTTGGAGAGATAGGGCACCATACTACCACAGAATAAATTATTCTGTGGTTGTATGGTGCCCTACCGGTTCTGTGACTGGCCTGTTGGTCTAGTAGTTAGTGACTCTAACTGCTACGCCGGAGGTCGTGGGTTCGATTCCCACTCAAGACAGATCTTTGGGTGATGAGCACGATTGTTTGTTCTGTGTCTGGGTGTTATTTATCTATAATATGTATGTATTTAAAAATATATAAGTATATTTATCAGTTGTCTGGTTGCCATAGTACAGGCTCTGCCTAGTTTGGGTTAGATGACGGTGTGTGAATTGTCCTGAAATAATATTATTATTATTCTGTGATACTACCGAGCAAGCCCGACTGGGGAAGAACCTTCACCGTCCCACTGCTGGGCACGGGTCTCCTCCAAACATTTGGAGGGATATTAGCCTACTATACCACGCTGGCTAGACGGGTTGGTATAGGGTTTTGTTTCGAGTTTTCCCTCTATTGCGGTGGACTACCTTACCTATACTATTAAGTATTCTGTGACCTTACAGAAGACCACAGCCAAATAACTAGACATTGTGGTTTAGTTGTGTTCCTGTGTGTGAGTACAGGTCTCCAGACTTCATTTTGAGATGCATTTTGAAAGAAACGTTTTCCTATCCCTAGGATACCTACTCTTACAGATCGGTGTTAAAGAAATGTGTCAGCAACACGCAAGTAATACCTTCAGTATAGCAAGCGTCTATAGGCTACGGTAACTGCTTAACATCTGGCGAGCCGTATGCTTGTTTTTTTTTTTTTTTTTTTTTTAAAGAAAACTCTCACACTAGAGAACAAGCTCTGTGTTGCGGGAGACTTCACAAACATACAATTAACGGACACAAATTACACCCAGACTCAGAACAACTCTTTGTGGGCCACACAAAGTTTTGTCCTGTGTAGGAATCGAACCCACAACCTCGTACACAGCAGGCGCATACTGCGACCACTGGACCACCAAGGGAGTCGGAATGTTTGCCAACCAGGTAGTATTAAAAAAAAAACATAAGATTACATACCAGTAGAAATCCAGCACTAGCAGATGCTGTTCTTTTCACCGCAGTCTTCTCCACAGAAGTATGATGAAGAAGATAACTGATGGCGAACAACTGACTCAAGGCTCGAAAGCTTAATTAACACTAATATCGTTTAAAAATAACATTTTAAATTAAAATTTACTCTTTAAACCATCCGCTTTGATCAAAGATCAAAATGAAACTGTTTTAAGTTTTTGTACTTTTACGTTGCATATCTAATATGAAAAATAATAATATATGCTACCACAATACTTTAGGTAGGTATTATAATATAATATATATGTTTATTTTTTATATATTAGTATGTTTTCCGCGTGGTGACGGATTAATTCAAATTCAAATTCATTTATTGTTTGTCACAGGTGCAAAGTAGGTTCCTATATATATATACTAGCTATTGCCCGCGGCTCCGCCCGCGTGGATGTCGGTTATCGCTGTAAAAAGTAGCCTATGTGTTATTCCAAACCATAATCTATCTCTGTGCCAAATTTCATCCAGATCCGTTCAGTAGTTTTTACGTGAAAGAGTAACAAACATCCATCCATCCATTCTTACAAACTTTCACCTTTATAATATTAGTAAGGATAGGTACCTATAATATTACTGTTTTTTTTTTATACTACCAAGGTGGCAAACAAGCATACGGCCCGCCTGATGGTAAGCAGTTACCGTAGCCTATGGACGTTTGCAACACCAGGGGTATCACTCACGCGTTGCCGACCCTTTAAAAACCTTATAACTCCTTTCTTGAAGAACCCCATGCTATAGTCTCTTGGGAAAACCTGGGCAGGGAGCTCATTCCACAACCTTATCGTACGTGGTAAAAAATCTTACGGTACGGCATGTTATGTAGTTGGTTATTGTATTTTTATGCTACATATGTGGCAAACAAGCATACGGCCCGCCTAATGATAAGCAGCTACCATAGCCTTAAACGCCCGCAATACCAGAGGTATCACTTGTGTGTTATCGGTGTTTCCTCAGTTAATAATAATAATTCACAAGATGTATTAAACCGTTCAGTATCGATTAGAGATACCACAGCAATAAAAAAGTAATGTTTACCACAACATTACATAACTAATCGATCTTTGTAAATATTTACTGAAGCTAATCTGAAAATATTCTAGATATTAAATATTAACGGTCTAATTATTTTTCTTATGCTACTAAGAAGGCAAACAAAGCATACGGCCCGCCTGATGGTAAGCAGTTACGCTTGCAATGCCAGAGGTAAGTATCTCTTGCGTGTTGCCGACTCATTTTTACACTAGGACTATAAGATGATAAAAAAAAAAAAATATTATAGCTAAAAGCGCTCATAACTAGGTGCACTCGCTGTTCGGTAAACGATCAGCGGGTTAAGCTACCAAAGGCGCGGTAACCCTATAGATGAGTGACCGCATAGTGGTATTTCATCTGAGCGTCTCCGTGCTTCGGAGGGCATGTTAAAAGTCGGTCCCGACTGTTATCAGTCGTTAGATCACGACAGAGGCCTAAATATGGGCGATCTAAATAACTCTGTCACCAGGTTGGCCAGTAACCAAACGATAAGAAGAAGATTATAAAAATGGTCTCCAGCGCTCATTTAGGGAAGCGTTTGTTGCGTGATAGGGAAACGTTTCTTTAAAACGCATCCCTAAATGAGCGCTGGAGACCATTTTTACAACAGGACTTTAAGATGAAGTCGTGTATTCTTGGTATAAGAAAACGTTTCTTTCAAAACGCATAATGAGTTTACTAATGGGTCGGCAACACGCAAGTGATACCTTTGGTATTCCAAGCGTCTAGCTACGGTAACTGCTTAACATCAGGCGAGCCGTATGCTTGTATACCTAAGTAGTATAAACAGAACAATTATAATATTGTAAAACTATTCCTGATTGAAATACCGGTCAATTCCACTAGCCAATTTTTTTCCTGCCCAACCAAACGCATACCTAACTAGCTGTTGCCCGCGGCTCCGCCCGCGTGGATGTCTATAGCCTATTCGCTATTCCAGACTATAATCTATCTCAGTGCAAAATTTCATCCAAATCCGTTTAGCAGTTTTTACGTGAAAGAGTAACAAACATCTATACACCCTCACAAACTTTAAAATTTAATATGAGTAAGATATTTAACATGCATCTAAATTTTGAAAACTAATTTTAAAGAGTTTGTTCTTGTTCTTTTAAAAGACAACTCCCGCACTAGAGAACAAGCTCTGTGTCGCGGGGGACTTTACAAACATACAATTAACGGACTTAAATTACACCCAGACTCAGAACAACTCATTGTGAGTCACACAAAGTTTTGTCCTGTGTGGGAATCGAACCCACAACCTCGTGCACAGCAGGCGCATACTGCGCCCACTGTATCACCAAGGCAGTCAAAAGTTTGAATTAAGAGGGATTGCCACAGGCTAGTGTATTGAAAATACACAGTTTATTTATTGTATTATAACATCAATACCCCAAACTGTGCGAAAGGGACAATCGCAGGCCAGCCCCTCTAGACAAGTGGCATAAACGGTAGTCGAATCTAAAAGTCAAAAAAGCAAATGTATTGGATTTGACGTAAGTTTACGACATTAAATCGTAGACTCACGTCTAACTCCATACGTTTTATTTTTTGACTTTTCGTTTCGACTACTGTTTATGCCACTTGTCTAAAGGCTCAGATCGATTTTCGTGAGTTTAGAAATTTTTAATTTGGTCGTTTCGCCCGCCATTTGTTCGCCCGAACGGGCCAAACGACCAAATTAAAAATTTCTAATATTTGATTTGGGCGTTTCGTCCGTTTGAGGTTTTACTACTTTTCATGTACAGACAGCATCAAAATCTGTCTGTACATAAAAAGTAATCAAATATTAGAAAAATCAAATATTAGAAATTTTGTAATTTGGTCGTATGGCCCGCTCGGGCGAACAAATGGCGGGCGAAACGACCTATAACTCATTTTCGCCAGAAAAAATCGTCAAAATCGAGGTTTCCTATTCCTCATTATCCTACTCCAAAACTCAACAGATTTCGATAACATTTTCACTAGTCAAACGGCAAGAAAACAGAGTATGACGCACCATTGTTTTTTTTTAGTTTTATGCCAAATTTGATTACGAGGCGTTTATATGGGTTAATTTCAAAAGAGCGTTTTCAAATATTTGGTTGGTCATAACTTTTATCAAAATCTGTTTAGTCAAATAAACGAAACGTCATATCCACGCCTAATATCTACATCGGGTAAAAATATCAGTACTCTAGGCTCAAAATCCAGGAAGGAAAATGAGGAATAAGTTTGTATGCAGCAGTGACAATCGCTGTTAACCAGGCAAATAAAAAAAATACATCATTTACCAATCGATTCCGCTCCAAGTAAACGACAAAAAGTCTGAATAAAAACCTCAGTTCACTAACTTCAATACCTTGAGTTTTGTAAACTTCACAAATACACTTTAAAATTCGATATAATCATTATCACAACCACAAACTTAATTTCTAAAACGCACTATAACACTTAATGAAGGTATTATAACAATTATGATCATGTGTAGTGGTCTGTTTTGAAACAATTCTTGAACACAATCCGAAGTGGGGCTCTTTTACAAACATTCGACACCTGTACAGGTGACTACAAAATAGAATTCATTATTATAATTATGTATTCTTTTGTTTTTTTTACTAATGAATCTCCCTCGCTTCGTTTCGGCTTTTATTTATTACAAAAGACGCTCGGGCAAGCAAGCATACGGCCCGCCTGATGGTAAGCAGTTACCGTAGCCTATGGACGCTTGCAACACGAGGGGTATCACTCGCGCGTTTTCCACCCTTTAGAAACAATATAACCCCTTTCTTGAAGAACCCCATGTCTCTCGGGAAAACCTCGGCAGAAAGCTCATTCCACAACCTAATCGCATTACCAAATTATAGGTGTATGTTTTCTTCAAATATTGTTTTGTTTTCGTATTATTTGATAAAAATTGAAGTCATAAAATGGTTACATCTCAATAATTTGGTGCTGATTCGATGTTTTTTTTACAAATTATTTATAATTACTATTTAATTTATAACAATATTATGAAACACATCTTGTAGATTAACACTGTATTTTTTGGCAGTCTTTTGTCTATAAATGCCAACAAAAAATGGTTTCATTCACACCACTTTTTCATATTTTTTTTGAGAGAGAGGAGCCTCAAGTGAGCTAAGGTTAAGCCACTGCCTGTACAATTATGTCAAATCCCATACATTTGCTTTCTATTCTATTCTATTCGATTCGACTACCGTTTATACTTCTTGTCTAAAGGAAATACCGGTCAATATCACGAAAACAATTTTCTAAACAAAAGTGTATTATCTACAACTTTTTTAGAAAATAGATTCCGTTTTCCTTCCACTTTAATTAAATACATACAAAACACTTGTGTCTCTGTCTGTACCACGCATAACTAAAGACCGGTAGTATTCACATGTCTTATTTGAAGTTGATGTTAAAATACCAGTAGCTTCACAATTATAATAGTCTCACGTGCGACATAAACACGTACGATTGTAATAGTCATGAAGTGTATGTACTAATTTATTAGGAATTTGTGAGTACATAACATTCTATTATTTCTTGTTAAATAGTTTTGTAAAAATGTATTCGTTCGTTTTATATGAATACAGTAATAGATGAGGTTTGTATACACATACGTACATATATTAGTTACGATGATTAGGGCTGTCAATAGTATCCTACTAATATTTTAGATGCGAAAGTTTGTAAGAATGGATGGATGGATGTTTGTTACTATTTCACATAAAAACTACTAAACGGATCTGGATGAAATTTGGCATAGATATAGATTAGGGTCTAGAATAACACATAGGCTACTTTTAACAGCGATAGCCGACATCCACGCGGGCGAAGCCGCGGGCAACAACTAGTTGATAATATTTTTTTGATGAAATAATTTTATTTTTTGGTGACAAACAACTAAGGTACTAACAAATTGCGCCCATTGCCCCTCCTTGGAACTGCGCCTGCGTGTTGCCATTGTTGCCAACTTATAAAATTTGTAATAAGATTTCTTGAAAAGCAGATAAGAACTGGATTACAGTTAATACATAAAAAAAATATCTTATTAAATAGTTTTGTAAAAATGTATCGATTCTTTTTGATGGATTAATGAAGATTCGTGCTCGCTCATATACAAACCTACATACACATAATATTAGGTACATTAACTAGGGTTGCCAACTCAAAGATAAAGAAAAATAAATATATGTATTTCAAACTGTAATTTTTAAATAATTCTGTTTTAAATATTAAATATTACACCAAGTGGTGTAGTTGTGTTTTTGTGTGTGACTACAGGTCTCCGGCGCTCATCAGGGATGAAAGATTTTCCTATGCCAAAGAAACTTCGCTTTAAAGCCCTGGTATAAAAATGGGTCGGCAACACGCAAGTGATATCTCTGGTATTGCAAGCTGCAATCCACGTAATAAAAAAACGGAAATTAAGCAAACGGTAACTCGACTTAACATTATTATTATTTACTAGCTGTTGCCCGCGGCTCCGCCCGCGTGGATGTCGGTTATCGGTGTAAAAAGTAGCCTATGTGTTATTCCAGACCATAATCTATCTCTGCACCGAATTTCATCCAGATCTCTTCTTCTTCTTTGTCAACCCTTATCCACCCACTGCTGGGTATAGGTCTCCTCTTTTGTGCGCCATCTGTTTCGGTCCTGTGCCAAGCTCATCCAATGGATTCCCACCGTCCTTCTTATATCGTCTGACCATCGGGCGGGTGGTCTACCCGGCCATCGCCTTCCGTAGTTTTTATGTGAAAGAGTAACAAACATCCATCCAACCTATGTCACAAAATTTCACATTTATAATATTAGTAAGGATATAAAATAGAGCACCTATAGTCAAAGTCAAAGTCAAGTCATTTATTTGCCAGAAAATGGGTTACATACAAAAGATGATTATATATTATACTTAACATTATTGAGTAGGTATATCCATTTAACCATATCTTACCTAAACAGGTGTGCAAATACTAATGTATTTAAAATAGGAATAAAATAAAGTTTTATACTTTAACTAGCAATTGCCTGCGGCTCCGCCCGCGTGGATGGCGGTAATCACTGCAAAAAGTAGCCTATGTGTTATTCCAGACCATAATCTATCTGTGTGCCAAATATCATCCAGATCCGTTCAGTAGTTTTTACGTGAAAGAGTAACAAACATCCATCCATTCATCCATTCTCACAAACTTTCACATTTATAATATTAGTAAGGATTTATTCCTATTTTAAATACAAAGTTAAAAACAAGACCCTATAACCATAATATTATAAACTAGGGGTCGCCCGCGTGGTAATTTGGAAAATTTTCCCTGACTTTGCAACATATCTCACTACTGCTCCGCTCCTATTGATCATAGCGTGATGTTATATAGTCTTCCTTGATAAATGCACTATTCAACAAATAAAATAACTTTTCACATCGAACCAGTACTTGCTGAGATTAGCGCGTCCAACCAAACAAACAAACTCTTCAGCTTTATAATATTAGTATAGATTTAAATATCGAATAGATGATCAGATTAAATGTCAATAATACAAAATCTATTTAAATGTCAATAGTACAGATAATCAATAATACACAAAATTAAATGTTAAATGCTATAAAATTATTGTATTAATACGAGTTATAGGTCGTTTCGCCCGCCATTTGTTCGCCCGAGCGGGCCAAACGACCAAATTACAAAATTTATAATATTTGATTGGGCGTTTGGCCCGCTCGGGCGAACAAATAGCGGGCGAAACGACCTATAACTCCATTTTCCAGTCACAAAATTTAGTAGTCATACATTAGCTTTCTAGGTACGGCTTTGGATTGTTTTGTATGGAATTGTATGTATTGGGCCATTGATAAATTTGCATGTAAATTATTATTCTGTAATCATTTGATTATGGAGTCGATTGTTTTATTAATCATTAGGTCAGTTGTATTCATTAGTCAGTATTATTAGGTTTCATTAGTCAGTAGGTTGTAAAAAATCACATGTAGAAAAAAGGGATATGTCATCTGCAAATAATATACATTTATGTAAAGTTATGTCAGGTAAATCAATTATCTGGAACTAGCTGTTGCCCGCCCGCGTGGATGTCGGTTATCGCTGCAAAAAGTAGCCTATGTGTTATTCCAGACCATAATCTATCTCTGTGCCAAATTTCATCCGGAGCCGTTCAGTAGTTTTTACGTGAAAGAGTAACAAATATCCATCCATCCATCCATTCTTACAAACTTTTGCGGACGGAGTATACTTCCTACGAAATTTTATTTCAGAGTACACTTGGCAACCCTAACGTTTCACCGATGTATAGTATAACATTGACTATTTGGTGAGTACAGTCACGTTATAGCAAATGGTGCCACATGAGCGTCAGTCACTTCAACGTTGTGTCACCGACACGTTGGTCAGTCACGTTGACATTGTCGTTAAGAGTTATAAACAGAATTCTTTTTTAAACTACCATCGGACAGGCAAACGTATGGCCTGATTTTAGTTATACTTTTTTTTATATAAATGACAGAAGAAGCTCTGTGTGCAAACATAGAATTAACGGACACAAATTACACCCAGACTCAGAACATCTCTTTGCGGGTTACACAAAGTTTTGTCCTGTGTGGGAATCGAACCACAACCTCCACACAACCACCGTAACATTCTACGTTGACGACATAGCGACGTGGTGTTGTGGACAAGCCCTCAATTGGCTTAAAAACGTACGGGCTGGCAATGTAATAGGCAAGATGAAGTATTCCATATTGGGCACCCGTTTTAATGGCACCTGAGTGAATGGCATCTAAGGTATTCCACATTGGGCACCTACCGATATTTTTCGCAGGTACCATTAGTGGAACATATCGATATAAAACTCCCTCTTAAAATCAGAATGTCCACTAACCGTTACGCGTTTAGAGGAAAGGATCGGCAACTCTTACTTCAAAATTTGGCAGAATCATCACAACACTAATGAGTTTAATAATAATATATAATATGTAAGTATATAATAATATGTATATAATATATTTATTGTGTTGATTTATATATTTATGTTTAAATATTTTATGATATAATTTTGTCCTTTTATGTTTATATATGTAATTTTAACACTCCAGACGAGAGACTTGTGCACCTACTATAAATAATCTCCGCATCACCCTGTTGGTTGACTGGTAGAGAATGCCTCAGGCATTAAGTCCGCCATTATACATTCTGTGTATATAAAGTTTAAATAAATAAATAAAACGGGTGCCCAATATGGAATACTTCGGCAAGATGCCCGTGACCAGCGCGGTGTTCAGAGCCCGTTAAGTGATAAGCAAAAAGAGGATTATATACTGACCTGAGTGCGCAGGCAGGAGTTGAACGCCTTTACGTCATAATCCTACTAATATTATGAACGCGAAAGTTTGTAAGTATGGATGGATGGATGGATGTTTGTTACTTTTTCACGTAAAAACTACTGAACGATGAAATTTGGCACAGAGATAGATTATGGAGCGATAAACGACATCCACGCGGGCAGAGCCGCGGGCAATAGCTAGTGTTTTATATCTTTCTTTTCTTTTACCATCTTCCACACTACGGAACAAGCCGGGAGTCGTGGAGGACTTTACAAACATACAATTGACGATCAGAATATACACCCAATGTCAGAACAAACATTTATCAACCACACAAAGTTTTCCCCGATGCCATTTAAGAAGTATAAAAAAAATTAACATTATTATACCTAATGCTAATTTTGTTTCCTTCACTAATTAGGTAAAAGAAACCCGCGTAATGTGGTTTTATTGGTTATATTTTTGTCGTTTGAATACAAACAAAAAAATAAGTTTTAAATTGACAATAGACAAAGATTGTTATCTCTTACTAACGTCAATAAACGTGAGCGCCAAAGACAGTTTTTTAAGCTATTGCATAGCTTCTATCGCAGGCCTTGGGCGTGGAGACTGAATCCAGAAATTCCTTAACGAAAATAATAAACCTAACACCCCCCACTCCGACCGGCACAGTGGTGATACTTTTTTTAATGACGAATTCTCTAAACGGCCAATAATAATATGTCAAATTTGTGTAAGGAGGTTTTGATCTAAGAGAATATTAATGTCAAAAAGATATAGTAGTATAAGGAGTCAAGGAATTATTACAAGTATTCATTTTTATTATTATATATTTTTATGAATCATTGAGAATAAAATAAAATAGTGCTTAAAAACAGATGTTTAGAGCGCCTTTGAGAGAACTGGAATCTGTACTAAGTTCTTGACCTGTCTGTCAAATCTCCAGGCGCACTATTTCAAGGATTATATTTAATAGACACTTAAGCAACGGTTACGGTAGCAAACTTAGTTTTACCAAGTACCTATTCGAGAGACACAGATATTGCAGCATAATCGGACAAAACGGTATTTCGCTAAAATCCTGGGAAGATCGCGAATCTAAAAATCAATCTGCCTATCGCAGTCCACTGCTGGACATAGGCCTCTCCTAACACGCGCCACAGCACACGGTCCTCCGCCTTCCGCATCCAGTCCGTCCCAGCGACCTTTTTTAGGGCCACCCTACCTTACGCTTACCGAGTCGCGGTCTCTACTCTAGGACACGTCTGATCGCGAAACACTGCATTTAATAAAATAATAGGAACCTAACAAAGAATTTCGCTATATTTCTATATTACTTGGGAGGCAAACAAGCATACGGTCCGGCAAATAAGCAGTTACCGTAGCCTATGGACGCTTGCAAAACCAGAGGTATCACTTGCGTGTTGTCGACCGATTTTTTTACACCTGGCCTTTAATATGGAGTATCCCTGGGTGGTAAATGGACGCTGGACACGCTAGTTGTGTCCGGCTTCGATTCGACTACCGTTTATGCCACTTGTGACTTGTGTAGAGAGATAAATGTGAAAGTTTGTAAGTATGGATGGATGGATGGATGTTTGTTACTCTTTCACGTAAAAACTACTGAACGGATCTGGATGAAATTTGGCACAGAGATAGATTATGGTCTGGAATAACACATAGGCTTTTTACAGCGATAACCGACATCCACGCGGGCGGAGCCGCGGGTAACAGCTAGTTACACATAAAAATATCGCGCAGCTCATTTGCTCAGGCATGTTTAATTTTTATTGTATTATAATAAGTACTTTTGGTTTTTCGGCAAAACCTATATGTAAATTCTCTTTTGTAAATGAATCTTATTTATTTTAATTATGCAAAGTATAAAAAAAATATAAAAATATGTACCTAGCTACTTACCCACAATGGATGGCCTTATCGCTAATTACGATTCTTCACAGGTACTTAGTCGTTTACTTAATATGCTAAATCCAAAGATCACACAGCCTGATCGGCCAAATAATACTCGTTTTGCGGAAAATATATAATTACTAGCTGTTGCCCGCGTGGATGTCGGTTATCGGTGTAAAAAGTAGCCTATGTGTTATTCTAGACTATAATCTATCTCTGTGCCCAATTTCATTCAGATCCGTTCAGTAGTTTTTACATGAAAGAGTAACAAACATCCATCCATCCATTCTTACAAACTTTCACATTTATAATATTAGTAAGGATTTTAAAATACCAATATAACTAAGTAAAGAAAAGTACCATATAAGCGAGGATCCGCTCGCAGAGGGGAGCCAGATGAGACTTTTATTATTTAGTAAATTTTCATGACTTAACACTTAGTGCCTAGAACCCGGCTCCCGGCGGGTTCTTTGATACGCCATACGCCAAGAATCCGGCTACCGAGTCCGTCTATAGATAGCTATTAAGTCTACGATATAATGTCGTAAACTTACGTCAAATCCCATACATTTACTTTTTTGACTTTTCGATTCGACTATCGCTTATGCCACTTGTCTAGAGGGGCTGTCCTCATGCCTAGCACTCGGCTACCGAGTCCTGTTGTTCGTTTGCAAAATAGTAAGGGTTGGTACTTCGATACTTTTCTTAAACCAATTGAATTAAATTATTTTTTGACTGAGTAAAGAGTCGGCACTGAAATGTTAAGAAATGACAGAAGGAAATCTGTTGCTGTCTTTAAAATCAAACATACGACCTTTGAGATTATCAGTCAGGGTCATTTACTTGATGTAAAGGTCAACTTGTTTGCTACTTTAGTAAAAAAAAAACATTATAACAATTTTACATTTATTTATTTTCCGATCAATATTTTTTTTTTTTTATTTGAACTTCATATATACAACATGTATAATGGCGGATTTAATGCCAGAAGCATTCTCTACCAGTCAATGTAAAGTATATTTTTACTAAACAAATTTAAAACAATAAAATATATTTTACACGATAACATTACGGCATGTATTTCTTTAGAAACATTTAAAAATATACAGTAAAGGTAAATAAGTCAGGTCACCGTCAAATCATCGATAAGTCACGTCGAAATATAGGTACAGTCACCGTCAGATTGATCGTAGTCATGGTGGACAATGTAATGAGTGTAAATTGCGACAACATAAAGTTGTTAAGTGTAATTTAAAAAATACATATTAATTTTAGGTTAGTACTTATTTTCGTTTTAAGAACGTCCACGACGTTCTTAAAACGAAAATAAGTACGTAGCCAGTGCCGCAAAACGCTAATGGTGACCCAAATTGTAAGCCAAGAATAATGAGCACCAATTACAGTGGCATGCCAAATCTGTGGGAAGGAGGACAAAGAGCCAGCACCTATTATGTGCGAGGCATTGGCTACAAAATGTACTGGCTCACGCAAGAGAAACTAGGAAATTTAGATGAAAGATGAACAAAATAAGATAAACCGAAGGACTACATGCATCTATCAAAGATGTACAGGAATGAAGATGAAGGATAAACAAAACGAAATTAAACTGGACAAAATATTCCAAAGGTTCGAAGTGTTCTGGCCACAAAGACAGCAGTAAAAAATATACTTAATTTATTCATACGCAATCAGAGGACTGAATATTATGTAGCAAATAAGGAGATACATTTTTCCAGCAGTGGATTGAAGCATGCTGATTAGTTGACGAAATCAGAGTAGGATTTGATATTAGAACTATCGAGAGGCTATATACGAGTATCTAAACAAAAATGTTATAGAATTCTTTGATAAGCCTAACTTTTAATTAAATTTTAAGCTTGTACATCAAAAGCAATGTTCAGCAAATTAAGCACTAAGCAAATAATTTTACAAAGCTCTTAATGTTATAAATCTTAAGCTTATTTTATTTAGAAAACGAAGCTAAGCTTGTTTAGCTTCAAGCTAATTATTTTACAACGTTTTCAATTTTGTTAAGTTAAAGCTTATTTATTATTGAAAACACTGTTTGTTTGATTAAATTATCCGTTTACAGTCTAGCAGTATACTTAGTCTGATTCAATCAATCAATAAGCATGTGGAAGTCTATTGCTGGACAAATTTCTCTCTTAATTTGCAACACAATACCCACAGCTTTGATTACGTATGCATAAAATAAATGAAGTTTCTAATTTTGCTGGGGCCGTGTTTATGGTGAAAACATTAATTTGATCCTTTGATTCCCGCCCGTTTTAGTTATCTGCCATCTAGTAATAATAATAATGATGTACTCCTTACTGAATTTCGGTCACGGCAGACAATTTTTACGGTGACTAGTCATCGGTGCAGTTTAAATATACACTTTTTATTCCGTCACTCGCATAATCTAATGGGACGGCAATACAAAACGACTGATGAAAGCTATCAGGCGTAGGACTAAAGGCTTCATGTGCTCTTCGAGGCACGGAGGTGTAAACATCGCCAATTTACAAACTTCGGGCACATATCGATTATTTTGTATGTCTTAAATGAGTGCAAGTATAACTTTGATGGGGATGTTTTTGTATACCACTAAGGTGTCAAACAAGGATACGGCCTGCCTGATGGTAAGCAGTTACCGTAGCTTATAGACGCTTGCAATACTAGGGATGTAACTCGTATTACTTGCATTCCTCCAGTTCTTAGTATGCCTGACGCCGAAGTCTTATTCGTTTTGCAGCTAAAGCATCGGATGCATTAGTTACTGCATATTTATAGCCTGTCGTAATTTGCGTCACATCACAACACTTATGCATTCAATCCTATAAGATTTCAATTTCTTCTAACTTGGGATACTTCAATAAATCAGACGCTGACCTGACTGGCTCTATGCTAGTCACGTCAACACAACAGGCGTGTCTCAGTCAGTCACGACGGCGTCCCGGGATGCAAAAGCGTGAATAAAAACTGAACGCGAGCGCGAATGATGTACACAAAATACAATATTATTAAACATATCTAGACTTCCTTATATATTTTAATTCGAATTATTTTATTTACAGATAATTACAATACATATTATGTTAGTAACAAAATACTTATAGACTATGTTAGTGCAATTAAATTAAATAGTATTTAAAACATTCACAATTTATCCATTAAATCACATTAAATCATTGACCCACATCTCTCACATGAAGATCAATGAAGTGACCAAACACAGCTGAATCCAACCCGCAATCATTTTCAGGATACTGTTTTGGCTCCCCCGCATACCTTGCACTACAGACAATGTATTTTTCCTCATTATTGTAAAAAAGTCTTAAATGTGAGCATCTGCAAACATGCCTGAGGCACTACAGTATCGGGGAAGCCACACCAGTGCCCCGAAAATGTTATTGTATTGCACTCTGAGTGCATTATAAGCCCTTTGTGTGAACCTGACCCATAGACCATTCATGTAGAAGTTTTGACAAAACGCTTTGAAAAGTGTCAATTTTACATTAAGAGTGCAACGAGCGAATCTATGGGCCAGGATGTTCCCACGGACAGACAGAGCCCTCCTTTCTCTCTATATCTTGGTCATCTTTTAAAATTTTATTATAAGGAAGTCTAGGTATGTTTCTTTATTTTATTGAAAAAAAGTTACGGGATCCCTACGTTAACTTAATAAATATGCGCGCACCACCCGTGCTAAGTCAGGACGTGCAGCTAGTCGTATATATAAACGTTTTGTACATCGTCGTTCACGCTTGCGTGAGTTTTCATTCGCGCTTTAATGTCCTGACCATCGTGAGGACGTTAAAGACGAGACGCATTACGTCCTTCATCAAGGACGTTATGCTGTCTCGTCACGTTTGTTACCTAGACTAGACTGTGTGTGCACGTAACCTTAGCAACAAAACTTTATCTAAAATTTACAAAATAACACTTTAACTTAATGGTAGGTATTTTTTTGCAAGAAACGAAAAAGTATCTGCTATGCCACGACAGTAAATAAATATTATTCATACATTTTAAATTACCTGCCTCTCTAGACAAATGGCATAAACGGTAGTCGAATCAAACAGTCAAAAACCAAATGTATGGGATTTGACGTAAGTATACGACATTAGGTTCTAGAGTGGCGACCACGAACTGGCAGACGCAACGTGGGCAGGCCTCCAACAAGGTGGACGACGACCTGGTAAAGGTTGCGGGCAACTGATGGACAAGGTCAGCTCAGGACCGAATGATGTGGTAGACCTTGGGGGAGGCCTATGTCCAGCAGTGGACGTCTTGTGGCTGAGATGGATGGATGGATACGACATTATATCGTAAACTTACGTCAAATCCTATACTTAGCCACTTGTCTAGAGGGTCAAATCAATATCTGCTACCTACTTATTGAGACGATTCTAATGAGCCCAAACACGCTACATCTGCTGTAAATTGATAAAGAGTTGGGTACTCCGCAAACTACTTGACGCTGCAGCATCAGCTCAAGGTTACCATGTCATGGAAATACCATTGAAATAACAGTAAACCCAATTTCAGATGTGGATATTGGTAAAATCTCTTTATCAGTTAATAGTCTTCAAACTCCTGAACAGATCTTTAAAAATTAAAGCTAGGAACCATCTCAATCATGACAGTTTTCAAACAAAAAAAAACCGCATCAAAATCCGTTTATTCGTCTGGGAGCTATGATGCCACGGACAGACACACAAAAGCACGGGTAGACACGTTAAACTTGAAAATGAAACCCCCATTTGGGTCAGGGGGGTTAAAAAAGAAACAGTGTAACTCAATTAAGTTGCAATGAGCAAGACACGCAGCTTACAGAACCAATGACTTTTGACTGCCTTCGTGGTCCAGTGGTCTCAGTATGCGCCTGCTGTGCATAGGGTTGTAGGTTCGATTCCGACACAGGACAAAACTTTGTGCGACCCACAAAGCGTTGTTCTGAGTCTGGCTGTAATTTGTGTCCGTTAATTGTATGTTTGTAAAGCCCCCCGCGATACAGAGCTTGTTCTAAAGAGCGGGTTCTCTTTTAAAAAAAAAAAGGTCTTTGGGGCAGAAAGGTTTTAGAGTGGCGACTATGAATTGGAAGATGCAGTGTGGGCAGGTCCAACAATATGGACCGACGATTTGGTAAAGGATGCTGGTAGCCTATGGATGAGATCAGCTCAGGACTGAATGTTGTGGAAATCCTTAAGGGAGGCCTATCTCCAGCAGTTGACGTCTTTTGACGTTTCTTTATTGCGCATGATATGCTTATTGAGTTCTGCTCTGGCTACTTATTCCATTATTGTATAGTACTCCAGGAAACAGAGTTGAGGCTACCATGACCATGACGTCTTAATAATGAATCAAATTTGAGCTTAATTTAAAATTCGTAAGATTTCAACTTCACTACCTAGCTTTAAGATTGCTAAATCGAATTTTAAATGAAGATCGAAAATAAATCGCTATAAAAACTTCATGGTCCCAGTTTTTGATTTCAAGTGGCAGATGTGGATGCACCGCCTTTTTTGTCTTTCTCCATTTTCTTATAGTATTCTGCTCTACGTTTATTAATTTCTTCATAATCCTTTTTCTCAGTACCCATCGATGATTTAGATAAGTAGAAGTCCACGTACTCTTGGTATTCCTGTGAAATCATTTAATACATTTAAAAAAATGAAACGGGAATGGTAAATCTGGCAAAAAGCCTGTGTGCTGTTCCAGACATTCCTATACTAAATCTGAAAGTTTGTGAGGATGTATGAATATACAATGTTTGTTGCTCTTTCACGTAAAAATTACTGAACAGATCTGAATGAAATTTCGCATAGAGATAGATTAGTCTGGAATAGCGAATAGGTTACTTTTTATCGCGATAATCGACATATACGCGGGTGGAGCCGCGGGCAACAGCTTGTACTCCATGTTTGTGTCAAATTTTGTCCAGATTTATTCAGCCGTTTAGTCGTGATTAAGTAACAAACATCCTTCCATCCATCCATACTTTCGCATTTATAATATTAGTATAGATGTCATAAGTAAATCTATCTGTCTGTTGCCTTCCCACAACTAAAGGAATTAACGGATCATAATAAAATTTGGTGAAGCGATAGATGATATTCTGGAAAAGAAGAAAGGTACTTCTTATTGGGATTCATAACTAATCCTACTTATAATACGTATTGCGCGTAGAAAGGTAATCAAATAAGCCCCTGAATCAATCAACAATCTATTGAATAATCTAGATTTGATTATACTACTTAGGTGGCAAACTAGCATGGGCTGTATGCTTGTTGTTAAGCAGTTACCGTAGCCTATGGACACTTGCAAAACTAGAAGCAACACTTGCGTGTTACCCACCCATTTGTTTCAGGTTTAAGATGGGGTGTCCCTGGGATAGGAAAACGTTTCTTTCAAAACGCATCCTTAAATGAGCGTTGGAGACCAGAGCCTCTAGACAAGTGGCATAAGCGATAGTCGAATCAAAAAGTCAAAAAATAAAATGTATTGGATTTGACGTGAGTCTACGATATAATGTCGTTAACTTACGTCAAATCCCATACATTTTCTTTTTTGACTTTTCGATTCAACTATCGCTTATGCCACTTGTCTAGAGGCTCTGTTCTCACACACAGAAACAAAATTACACTGGTTTGTATAGTTATTTGGCTGTGGTTTTCCATAAAATGGAGGTCCTTCCTCACTCGGGTTTGCTCGCTAGTATGATGCCCTACCTGCCTAATTAAGCTGTTGTTAAGAGAAGGCGTGCATCAGCCTATCGCAGCCCACAGCTGGACCTTTCTAAGTGGCATCCAGCTGCTCCTAGCCAGTTTTATAAAGAAATACTAACTTCTTCTGATAAAGGTTCTCCTTTGTGGACTATTACTTCCAAAAATTCTGTTGGTGCAAGAGGTTTTACATTCATACTGTAATAAATAACAATTATTTATTAATTATTACTATTTTACTGGCTCGGTGGCTTAGTGGTCGATGTGTTTGTCTACTGATCACGAGGTTCTGGGTTCGATTCCCGGGTCAAAGTAAAAATTGAGTGTCTTTTGTCAAGAAATGTATAATAGACGCCCAGAGTTTGGTGGTGTTTACATAATTACACAAACGTGTCTCGAAAAACACGCCTGATCTCTCGTCGGTCGTGACTTGCCGTCCCGTCTAACTATGAGAGAGGGAATTAAGAGTGAACTTGTGCTCGCGCACACACTTGTGCACTACAATATGATGACTGCCTTGGTGGTCCAGTGCCTGCAGTATGCGATATCGATTCCAACACAGGACAAAACTTTGTATGATCCACAAAGAGTTGTTCTGAGTCTGGATGGTATTTGTGTCCGTTAATTGTATGTCTGTAAAGTCCCCCGCGACACAGAGCTTGTTCTGTGCGGGTGTTGCCTTTTAAGAAAAGTCTTTTGCAGAGCTGAACTTAGTTGTAATTAGCCACCGTGACCAAAATTCAGTTAGAAGGATATTATTACTATTTTATTTAGTTCTAGAGTTAATACGCACTGTGGACTGATTACGTATTAGTCTACTTGACTTACCTGACTATCCTCTCAGGACACATGACTTCACGATATGTTTCTATGATCATACCAAATCCATATCCTCGTAATAATTGGGCTAATGGACGAAAGGGGAAGTTCTTGGGCACACTTGACTCCCTGTGAACAATACGCTGTTTCTGTTATACTACTTAGGTGGCAAACAAACATAAGGCCCGTCTGATGTTTAGCAGTTGCCGTAGCCTATGGACGCTTGCAATACCTGAGGTATAACTTAGACTGCACGGTTGGTTCAGTGGCTTAAGTGGTTACCTCGCCATTTACTACTGCGCGGCGTGTTGTGGGTTCGATTCCCACACGGGTGAAAAAAAATGTGTGATCCACAAATGGTTGTCCCGAGTCTGGGTGTACTTTGTGTCGGTTAATTGTATGTTTGTAAAGTCCCCCGCGACACAGCGCTTGTTCTTTAGTGCGAGAGTTGTCATTAAAAAAAAAAAAAAAAAACTTGCGGGTTGCCGACTGCTGTATGCTACTGCTGTATCTTGTTACATCAGAGCTTTAAGAGGGATCCCTGGAATAGGAATACGTTTCTTTCAAAACGTATCCCTAAATGAGCGCTGGTGACCTGTATTCACACACTGGTACAAATTACAAGGCCATGTGTAGTAGCTGTGGTCTCCTGTAAGATGGAGGTAAGGTCCTTCCCCATTCGGGCTAGTTCGGTCATATGATGCCCTACCTCTCTATCTAAACGTATATTCTTCTTCTACTTCTCAGCATGTTGATGTCCACTGCTGAACGTAGGCCTCCCCTATATGTTTTCCCAAAGGCCAGTCTTAAGCGGCCAGTATCCAGTGGCTGCCTGCAGCTATGACTAGGTCATCTGTCCACCTTGTGGAAGGTCGTCCCAAACTGCGAAACTAATGTTATGAAAAGGAAAGATTTGATTTTTTGTTTGTTTGTTACGATTGAACTCAAAAACTGCTCGACCGATTTTATAAATTCTTTCACCATTAGAAAGCTAAATTATTAGCGAGTAACATAGGCTACATTTTATTTAAATAAATATATGTCCTCCCGTGCGAAGCCGAGTATATAAATAAAAAATAAATCACATACTTCTGTAAACTATCAAAGAAGAACTTGGATATTGATCCGTAGTCTGTTCTTGGTACGAGAATAATTTCATCAAACATGGCCGCCATTTTATTATTTGCTACCGAAGGGTTACTGCAAGTTGCTGTAAAAAAGCCATAGGGTTAGGTGTTAGACGGATTGGTTTTAAATTATTATTGTTCTTAATTGGCTACTTGACAGTATATATATATATATATATATATAATAACTTATACATAATTGTTATTTGCAGGAAACTAAGTGTAAGTACCTATTTTATTTTTGCAAAATAAACATGCGATATTTTATCTGTGGATTACAAGAACCGAAACGCGGGCGGCCATGTTTGTGTTTCTTATGACGCTACATTGCACAAATCGTTTGGCATCTCTGTTTTATTAAATGGATATTTATTACGACAATAAGTAATCTGAATTATAATAACTATAACATTTTGATTGATGTCCCGAGTTTTAAAATGCAAAAACATTGGAATAAGAACCTAAATAAATAGTTTTGTTTCCCATAATGACGTCACATTTCAAAACCTGACGTAAATTGACGAAATAAATGAACAAAATCTTTTTTTCTTGTATTTAATAATGTTTTTTCAAGAAAAATATATTTGTAAGAAGTATAAGATAAGCAGCAGTAAACTTTAAAATACTTTTTCAAAAACTGTCAAATAGCCAATTATTATTATCTCATATACATTTTAAAAAATCAATAAATAAAGAAAAATAATTAGATTGCCACAAAATTTTCTTCTGCGACCGAATTCTGTTAAAATTTATTACACATATGCTACAATATAGGAGTCTTCTCAAACATAATTATGCATGTCATACCAATAAATATGATTTTTTCTTTGTCTGTTATTTGTTTCACCAATTTCGGCAATACCGGTTGTAACTGCGTTGCGTTGAGACATGTCTCCTGTGGTGGTACCTACAATAGAAATATTTATTGTACTACTCGAGTGGCAAACAAGCATAGAGCCCGCTTGATGTTAAGCAGTTACCGTAGCCATGGACGTTTGCAATATCAGAGGTATTACTTGCGTGATGCAAACCCATTTTTTTACACCAGGGCTTTAAGATATAAGGATAAGAGTACGTTTATTTCAAAACGCATCACTAAATGAGCGCTGGAGACCTGTACTCACACACAGGAACACAACTACACCGCTGTGTGTAATTACTAGCTGTTGCCCGCGTGAATGTCGCATATCGCTGTAAAAACTTTGCCTGTGTTATTCCAGACCATAATCTATCTCTGTGCCAAATTTCATCCAGATCCGTTCAGTAGTTTTTACGTGAAAGAGTAACAAACATCCATCCACCCATCTTTCCATCCATACTTACAAACTTTCGCGTTTATAATATTAGTAGGATTTGGTTGTGGGCTTGTGTAAGGTGAAGGTCCTTCCCCAGACGGGCTATCTCGCTAGTATGGTGTCCTACCTCTCTGAAATATCAGCTACTAAATAAAAAATATACTGTACTTTACCACTAGGCTTTCATTTATGTTACACAGATTTAAAAAACACTCTTCTATAACAACAAAAATAATAACTAACCTTCTTAGTAAAAACTCGTTCAATATTTTTCATATAAATGACAGCAGGCTCAAACGCTTTGGCAGCCACAAATACTTGGTTCAGCAACTTACTCGGCTCACTAACCACAGCACTGAATACTTCTGGTGTTATATCTATCTTCACTGCATCTGTAATTGTCAAAGAATCAGCTGTGTATTCGAAATTATCCCTCATTACCATAGAGTGGGAAGCTAATTTTTTGAAGTGAAAACTTCTTTAGGTGCGTTGAGAACATTTAGGGTGAACAAAAATTGTGGAAGTGGCGTAATCGTCATCGAACGCTTTCCATATTCAAAAATAATAATCTAATAGCTCAAAGATACCGTTGAGAAAAATATGCTGGCATTTACGTTTATGGGTTGTGATGATGATGATGATTTGTTTTTATGACGTTCATAAGTAGGTCTATATGAATAAATGAGTTACGACTTTGAAATTATAATCTTAAATTCATCATTTAAAAGACGGGTCGAGACAATAGCGCGCGGAAATAACGGATCTGGATGAAATTTGGCACAGAGAGAGAGAGAGAGAGAGAGAGAAAGAAGCATAAAAAAAAACATACATTTAATATAATTTTGCGCATATTTTTATTAACCTTGGCAAAAATTCTGCAAAACAATGACAATTTTAAATAGATGTTTTGTATAAACAACTGTTTTCAACGATACCATAGGTATATACGTCGTAATATTTAAAAATATAACATTGTTTACACGTGAGACACACTTACTTCAATGAACTGTTTTTTATTTATTTTATATTAGCGACCCGCCCATGCTTCGCTTCGATTTATTCTGCATTTCTCTACTATAATATGCATGTATCCTACTAATATTATAAACGCGAAAGTTTGTAAGTATGGATGGATGGATGTTTGTTACACGTAAAAACTACTGAACGGATCTGGATAAAATATTATAGAGATAGATTATGGTCTGAAATGACACATAGGCTACTTTTTACAGCGATAACCGACATCCACGCGGGCGGAGCCGCGGGCAGTTATACATATAAAAATAAATCGCTGAATGTGTTGCTACGCGCAAATCTCGAGAACAGCTGAACCGATTTCGCTTATTCTTTTTTTGCTATATTCGTTATTGTCAGGAGAAGGTTCTTATGTAAAAAAAAAGAAAGTTGAGCTGAAAATAATTTAACCTGGGTGAAGTCAGGGCGGTCCACTAGTTATACATATAAACCTTCCTCTTGAATCACTTTATCTATTAAAAAAAACCGCATCAAAATCCGTTGCGTAGTTTTAAAGATCTAAGCATACATATGGACAGACAGTCAGAAAAAAAAAGAAGAAAATAGCGACTTTGTTTTATACTATGTAGTGATTTTGTCGTGTTGACATTATATACTTACTTACTTCGCCTACCCCTAGACAAGTGGCATAAACGGTAGTCGAATCGAATAGAACACATAGGCAACGTATAGGATTTTATATTAATATCAAATCCTATACGTTATATCGTAACTTAATTAAGTTACGATATAATGTCGTTAACTTACTTCACCTCAGGTACTACGCACTACTGGCTTAGCACTGTGCTTCTCTGCAGGCGAATATGCCTGCCCAGTGTGGCATCGTTCAGCCCATGCCAATGAGGTTGACACTGCACTAAATGAGACGTGCCGAACAATTACAGGCTGTCTCCAGCCAACCTCACTCTGCGCATTGTACCCTACAGCAGGTATAGCACCCCCACAAGTCCGGCGAGCAGTTGCATGCGCGATGTAATAACATAAAATGGAAACTGACACAAGACATCCACTATTTAGCGCCCAACTACCAACACAGCGTCTAAAGAGCCGGCACAGTTTTTTAAAATCTGCTGACACTCTATCGGGATGTCCGGTTGAAGCTCGCTGTAGATTATGGCAGAAATCGCTCCCCGCTCCCACTAATTATTTACATCTTAAAGAGCAGCTGCCCGCGGGGTATAACCTTCCATGGTCTACATGGAAGTCACTCAACCGACTTCGGACCCAAGTGGGGAGATGCAGATACAATCTGGTTAAGTGGGGCTATACCGCTGTAACAACTACAGGGTGCGAATGCGGAACGGACCCGCAAACAATGGCTCACCTCCTGTCCTATATTAGGGCACCAAGGGTGCCCTAATACCTGCACTATGAGTGACCTCTGCGCAGCAACTGATAACGCCGTAGAGGTGGCAAAATTCTGGGCTTGTGCAATTTTATTTTATTTTTAATTTTTATTTTTATTTATCGTACCATCGACACGAAAAAGATGAACTTACTTCAAATCCATTCAAATAGTATTCTATTCCATTCGACTACAGTTTATTATGCCACTTGTCTGGCATGATTATTATTTGTTTGTTAAAAAGACAACTCCCGCTATAGTGCGGGAGTTGTCTGTCAGTTTGTCGTAAAACAATCTCTGTGTCGCGGGGGACTTAACACAAACAAAGAATGAATGTTTGTGGGAATCGACCTACAACCTCGTGAATAGCAGGCGCAAACTGCGGTCACTAGACCACCGAGGCAGTCAAAGATTATTATCCATCCAAACTTTAGGCATTATTAACACGTTGAACGCCAGACTAAAAACCATGTTTAGCCCAGTTGGCCGCGGCGGACACCATGTGACCGCTAATATGTTGGGTCCAAGGAGCCGCGTCGGACACCGTGTGTCCGCGTGCCCTCTATCACTTCAGAAGCGTCTTGACGGCCGACGGACTGCGTTTCATCTGTTTTTACTATTGCAAGGGACCCGCGCGGCCCCACAGAACAGCCTGAGAACTTGGCACAGAGAAAATTCAAAGGACTTAGAAATTATAGGCTTCTCTACAAGTTGTTTTAAAAAAATATTGTAGGTACATAAAGCAAGTATTCCAAATCGTTCAATTGAGTGCTATTATAGTTAGATACTCATTATTTTTAACCTTTATAAAACACTAGAAACATGTTAGAATTATATTCGATTTTAGTCAAGTACGTATTAGGTAAGCAATGGGTTCAGTACCCAGCTACTTTTAGGAGTTGTAGAAGCGACAAATTAATAAAAACTCATATTTCTTATTAAAAAATCTATTTCTTAGAAAAAGGTAACAACCATACATGTTAAAAATAATAATAAACTTATAAGCTATGAGATCAGGTTCAGCTATCCATTGGTGCCTTATTCACAACACATGCACCGACACCGTGACCCGCGCGGCGCCCGCGCATGTAAACACGATTGGACATTCTCGCAGGCCGCGACGGACACTGGTGCCCGACATTTTATATATCAGAAAATAATAACAATATCACTTTTTCCGTAAGTCGCTAATTACTTTTGAGTTATTTCCTGACGATATTTACAAAAAAACACCCCAACGATTTTTGGACGACTCGTGTTAAAACAGTGCGGCCTCATGGGATAGTATTCTGTCGGACACACGGTGTCCGTTATGGCGTTCAACGTGTTAAGAGTAGGATAGGTTGATACCTACTGTCAGAACAATTTGTAAGAGAGAGAAAAATGCAAAATATATAAAAAATGCGTTTTTTTATGGGTTTTGGTATCACCTGTCTTCACTTCCAAGACCGATCCCTTGCAACGTTGGATGATAAAAATACGGAATCTTACTCAATTCTCCAGCTACCGCATCAATGAGGAAGGACTTTCCATTCCTCGGTGGACCTAGCAGCATCACAGACCTATTCCTGGTAGCTCCAGGTTGGATCCCACACGCCATGACGCAGGACATCATGACACGATCTTTTACATCTCCATAAGCAGGTGGAAGGAATCTGGAAGTAGACCGCACATTATTTACTTTTTCTTTTCTGTTTTAAGAAGACAACTCCCGCATTAGAGAACAAGCTCTGTATCGCGAGGGACTTTACAAACATACAATTAACGGACACAAAGAACACCCAGACTCAGAACACCCTTTGTGAGTCAGTTGGGTCACACAAACTTTTGTCCTGTGGGAATCGAACCCACAACTTCGTGCACGGCAGGCGCATGCTGCGGCCACTGAAGACTTAAATATACTGCTGGACATAGGTCTCTCCTAACACGCGCCACAGCACACGGTCTTCCGCCTGCCGCATCCAGTCCATCCCAGAGACCTAAGGTCATCGGTCCACCTAGCTGTAGGGTGTTCTACCGAATCGCGGTCTTTACTCTTAAATGGTCTTAGCTCAGTTTAATGCTGTTACACCGTATGACGCAGCATGTATTCTTCTAAGATCAGTCATGACGTCCATGGATGAAAAGACATATACATAGGTTAGCTGTTTAAGATAAGATAAGATACTTACTTAGCATCTGGGTCCCGTATACTGTAATCATAATTTGCGAAACTAAGATCGCCAAATACGTCACAGAATTTGGTTTTAGGTTTGGTTATAATATCTAGGTCGTACAATGGCTGGAACACGGATAATATGTTATTTATATTAATATAATATATATGTTCTTAGAGAGGTAGGGCACCATGCAAGCGAGCAAGCCCGAATGGTAAAGAACCTTCACCTTACAGACAGCTACAAAAATGCACACAGCGGTGTATTTGTGTTTCTTTGTGTGAGTACAGGTCTCCAGCGCTAATTTAGGGATGCGTTTTGAAAGAAACGTATTCCTATCCCAGGGATTCTCCCATCATAAAGCCCAGCTGTAAAAAAATGTGTTGGTAATACGCAAGTGATACCTCTTGTATAGCAAGCGTCCATAAGCTACGGTAACTGCTTAACATCATGCAGGCCGTATGCTTGTTTGTCACTTAAGTAGTATAAAAATTGATAATAATAATAATAGCAACCCATTTGTGGGCGACTACTGGGCACGGGTTTCCTTTCCTCCATTAAGAGAGAGAGAGAGAGAGAGGATTTAGCGGGTTTAATGCGGGTTGGTGACTCAGACATGTCTTTATAATTTCAAAACATGACATTGCTCACGATGTTTTCCTTCACCGTTAGCAGATGGCGATTCATTTGATTAGTACATATAAACTCCACAAAGTTAAATTCATATTGGTACTGCCACCTGGGATCGAACTCGCACTGATTACGTGCAAGTCAGTTACTTCACCACTCAGCCACCACCGCTTTTATCTATATTAATATAAAAAAGCTGTAGAGTTTGTCTGTTTGTTTGGTTGAACGCGCTAATCACAAAAAACTTGGTTCGATTAGATTTTTTTTTTTTTTAATAGGTAGTGCATTTATCCAGGAAGGCTATAGGCTATATAACATCACGCTATGATCAATAAGAGCGGAGCAGTAGTGAGATATGTTGCAAAATCGGGGGAAATATTTCAAATTACCACGCGGACGATGTCGCGGGCGCCCCCTAGTAAGATTATAAAATTACCTCAATTTTCTCCTTGACTTTTGCATTTAGCTCAAAAAGCTTAGGCACAGGTGGTACTTTAGGTTTCTTCCTAGGTTTACTTTTTGGAAACTCCTTGTTAATACTGCGGTACACTTGTTTATGTGCAGTTATCAACAATTTGAGTTCTAATCTGTAAAAAATACAGTTCAAAGTTGAACGAGCGACTAAAAAGAACGAATTAATTGCACGGTTGGTTTGATGGTTACATCGCGCCACAAAGTCAAAGTCAAACTCATTTATTCATTTACATCAAATGCATGATTCTTATGAACGTCATAAAAACGAATGCCAGCATTTTTTTTCCTACGGCCAAATCGCTGACTAGGGTACGGCCTTGAGAAGAATTGGCAAGGAACTCGAAGAAACTTTTTTTTTTTTTTTTTTTTTTTTTTTTTTTTTTTTTTTTTTTTAAAGACATCTCCCGCACTAGAGAACAAGCTCTGTGTCGCGGGGGACTTTACAGACATATAATTAACGGACACAAATTACACCCAGACTCAGAACAACACTTTGTGGGTCACACAAAGTTTTGTCCTGTGTGGGAATCGAACCCACATCCTCGTGCACAGCAGGCGCATACTGCGACCACTGGACCACCGAGGCAGTCGGTATAAGTTACAATAGTGGTGGTACCAAAAAGCGAAAGACCAAGAACATTATATTTTTAAGTATTTAATTAACAAGGAAACAAACAATATAAAATTAATAAAAATAAAATAAAAAAACTGTATGGTAATATGGGATCGCTTCTTTTTGTAAGTATAAGATATAAATATGTCGTGATTACCTTGTACTCTTAGTATAAATGTAGCTTTAATTATTTAAAATATAAATCATGTCAAGATTGACCAGCCACCCCAAGTAGCACCCGTTCACGAGCATGACGCACGGACCAGCCATCATTTCCTTCGACATATTAGAGAGAAGGAAATGAAATAGCACACAGTCGTCCGCCTTCCGCATTCAGTCCGTCCTAGCGACCTTTTTTAGGTCGTCGGTCCACCTAACTGGGGACCGCCCTACCTTACGCTTACCGAGTCGCGGTCTCCACTCTAGGTCACGTTTCTATTGGCCGTCGGTCCTTCTGCAGATGTGACCAGCCCATAAAAATATAATTAATGTGGGTTTCTTTAGAAGAAGAACGAGAGAGCATTTTCTGTCTGTCGTATATCAGTAATTTATGTATTGTATATATGTTTATGTATTATATATATTTTTATGTATTATATTATATGATATCTATGTACATATAATATGTATGTATATGTAAGTAAGTATACATTAAGGTATACATTAGTCAGTAAGAATGTTCATATTCTACTCTTTCACTTTTCCTCTTCAGTTGTACACTTCGCTTACTCTCACTTTTATATCTTTTTCCTCTGCCACACTGGTTTGCTGGTAGAAAACTCAATCTTGAGTTAAGCTCGCCTTTGTACATGTTATATTTATGTGTATTTGTTTTCTATGTTATTGTGTACAATAAAGAATTTAAGAATTCTTTTTTATTTTCGTTCCGAACTAACCTCATCAATTCATCCACATACTTCCTGCAGTCTTTATGCATTTCACACAGTAGACCTTCAATGAGGAGGGGCTTCATGTACCCGTAGATGTTCTCTCCGCAAGTGCCTGCAGGAACTCTGTCACTAAGTGACCAGGAGGCATAGTATTCTGCAAAGGCCTGGAGAAAAAAGGTATGTAGATTAGTTTTCACCCGTGGGTTTACTCGCATTGTATGTCGATAAAAAGTAGCCTGTAGTATGTCAGGATCGAAACAATTGGTATACCATAGTTTCTGCCTACCCCAATGAGATAAGGGCGTGATGATAATATAATAATTTGTATGTATGTATTGTGAACGACTTTTGGCTGAGATGATGATGATGTTAAAAGTAGCCTATAGCACTCAGGAATTATGAAGCTTTTTATTAGTGAAAGAATTTTCTGATCAGCAGTTTCAGAAATAAGCCCCTACATCCAACATATACACGTTATCAAAGCTTTCTCAAATAAGCTGCCTGCATACACAAATGTATGTAAAGGTGGATTTAATGCCAGAAGCATTATCTACCAGTCAACCTAGGGTTATGCAGAGATGTAACAAAGTAGGTGCAAACAAGAAGTAAGGGTGAAGTAAGTTAATACAGAATAAGATTTAAGTAGACGGTTAGTAAAACTTAGAAAGCAAACAAGGATAAGCCCGCCTAAAGGTAAGCAGTTACCATACCCCACTTCTACACTGTGCGTAATTATTGGCTGTGGTCGTCTGTAAGGTACCTTACCAGTCGGGCTTAATCTCGTCTAAAATGTGACTTTTTATACTATTTGGAAGGAAAGAAAGAAAAAATTATTTGCTCTTACTTTAAAACTTAAAAATTATACTCAAACGTAAAAAAAAACTTATAGCAAATAAGGTTCCTGCGACAGCTCGAATGTTATGGCCTGAACCACAACGCTGGTATTTAAGCGGCAAACAATCATAAGTAATTAGTTACCTTAGCCTATGGACGCTTGCAACTCCAGAGACATCACTTGCGTGTTGCTGACCAAAAAATTTTAGCACCAGAGTACTATGATTGAGTACCCCTGAGATGGGATAACGTTTCGTTAATTCGAATCCCTAAATAAGCGCTGGAAACCTGTTCCTATCTACCCTGACTTAGCACCTCACCTGTATGACTTCATTGATGGCGTCAGAATTCTGGACCTGATACCCTGGGTCGTCAGCTGGATTGCATTTCAATTTGAACAACTGAATGGCATCCTTTTTAGCCTGTATACGGGCTTCCTCAGCAATTCTTTTGGCTTCAGATTTTGCCTTCTCCTTTTCTTCCTTTAACTGTAATCATTCAGGTCCAGTAATATTATTCTGGCTCATTTAGGTGGCCAACAGTCGGTCACTTCACTTAGTGCCACTGGTCGTGTGTCTGAGTGGCCGAGACACACCACCAGTGGCGTCCACTCACTACTTCATCAGAAGAGCAGGAGAGGCCACCGACCACCTTCGTTTGCGCGGTACCAAAAAATGTCCGAACTTCCTCGGTGGCTCAGCGGTCGGCGAATGTGACTGATGATCAAAAGGTCTCGGGTTTACATCCATCTTTTGCATTTTAATATACTATCTGTTGCCCAAGGCTCTCAATCAATCAGCCTATCGCAGTCCACTGCTGGACATAGGCCTCTCCCAACACGCGCCATAGCACACGGTCCTCCGCCTTCCGCATCCAGTGCGCCCCAGCGACCTTTTTTAGGTCGTCGGTCCACCTAGCTGGGGGCCGCCCTACCTTACGCTTACCGAGTCGTGGTCTCCACTCCAGGACACCTCTGCTCCATCGGCCGTCGGTCCTTCTGCAGATGTGACCAGCCCATTGCCACTTCAGCTTACTAATTCTGCGAGCTATGTCGGTAACTTTGGTTCTTTGTCGGATTACCTCGTTGCGAATTTTATCCTTCAAAGAGACGCCGAGCATAGCTCGCTCCATAGCCCGCTGTGTGACTTTCAATTTGTGGACTAGTCCAACTGTGAGCGTCCACGTCTCGGCACCGTACGTCATAACGGGTAGGACGCATTGATCGAACACTTTCGTCTTCAGGCATTGCGGTAAAGGCGAAGAGAAAACCCGACGTAGTTTGCTGCCCAATCCAACTGGATCCTGCGGTTGATTTCTTTCTCGAAGTTGTTTCTACCAAGTTGGACACATTGCCCAAGGTAGATATATTCCCGAACAACTTCGAGCATCGAGCCGTCAACGTAAATCGGTCCCGGCGTGACATGTTCGTTGAACATAATCTTGGTTTTGTCCAAGTTCATACCGAGACCGACACGTCGTGAGGCTCCATTCAGGCTGTGCAGCATTCCGCAGAGCTGTTCCAGCGACTCCACAACGATGACGATATCATCAGCAAACCGAAGGTGTGAGATGTACTCGCCATTGATGTTAATGCCCCGTCCAGTCCAGTCCAGCGTCTTGAAGACGTCCTCGAGCGCGTTGGTGAAAAGCTTGGGGGATATTACATCCCCCTGTCTCACCCCTCGACGCAACTCGATCGGGTTGGTCTTTTGGTCCTGGAGCTGGACGGTCATAGTGGCAGTGTCATATAGACATCTCAGCACCTCGATGTAGCGCCAATCAATGCGACATCGCTGCAGAGCTCCCAAAACTGCCCAGGTTTCGATGGAGTCGAAGGCTTTCTCGTAGTCCACGAACGCCATACACAGCGGCTCATTGTACTCTTCGGTGTTCTGTACAATCTGACGAACAGTATGGATGTGATCTACGGTGCTGTAGCCTTTTCGAAACCCGGCTTGTTCCGGAGGCTGGAACTCGTCGAGTTTTCTGGCGAGGCGGTTTGTGAGTACTCTCGAGAACAACTTGTAAACGTGGCTCAGGAGTGAGATGGGACTGTAGTTCTTCAGCAAGGCTTTATCACCTTTTTTGAAGAACAGAACCACCGCACTCCCGCTCCACGCTTGAGGTGTTAGGCCCTGGTGTATAACGGAATTGAAGAGACTCGCTAGCTCTTTCAGGATTGGAGTCCCGCCTGCTTTTAGGAGCTCTGTGGTTATTCCGTCATCACCAGGCGACTTATTGTTCTTAAGCTGCCCGAGAGCCACTCTGACACTCGCCCTGGTTGACATCAGGGATGTCTTCCGTGTAATGGCGCGTGAGTGGGGCTCTGTGGTCATCAGCGCTGGGTCTCGTGGGTTTAGTCATCCGTGATGCGTACAGGTCTTTGTAGAATCTCTCAATTTCCTCGAGAATCCCGAATCTTGAGGTCACGGTTCTGCCATCCGCAGTATTTAGTTTCGTCAGATGGGATCTACCTAGCTGGCGAGCGAATTCTTTGGTGCCTCTGTTCTGTTCAATCGCATCCGCGATGGCGCGGGCGTTTGAACATCGGAGGTAACGTCGCACCAGCTTCCGGATCTTCCGGTTGAGGTTTCTTCCATCCGACGAAGACGTCTGCGTGGATGACATTTCCCGTCTTTGCCTCTTAAGTTCGAGAGTCTCGAGCGAGAGTTTAGACCGTCTGTTTACGCTTTTTCCGGGAAACACCCTTCGAGACACATCCTGTAGCGTTCTGACCACTGTGTCGGTTCTCTCGTCAACAGTGCCTTCGGTTTTCAGCAGATCGAAACGATTTTGAAGCTCCAGTTGGAACTTTTCGGACCCTAGTGCTATTTGAGGCGCAGTAGGTCTGAGAGTAGAATTAATCATGCGACGCCTTTCGGCTTTGAAGTCTATATTTAGAGTGCCTCGTACAAGTGGGTGATCACTGCCGGTATTGAACCTGTTGATCACGGAGACGTCTCTAAACACAGACCTCCTGTCAGTCATGATGAAGTCTATTTCGTTCCTCGTCACAGTATCGGGGCTTCGCCATGTCCACTTCCTCTGGGGCTTCTTCTTAAAGAAAGAATTCATTAAGAAGAGCCCCTGTGACTCCAGAAAGTTGACCAGCATTTGCCCCCTGTGGTTTCGGCGACCCACGCCGTAGGGTCCGATTTTCGTTTCGCCGCGTTCTTGTACTCCCACTTTGGCATTGAAGTCCCCCATAACAACGTTGTAGTGAGCCTTGGTGGTACCATGTAGTGCCTTGGCTATGTCTTCGTACATGGCTTCGGCTATGTCGTCGTAGTATGTCGAGGTCGGCGCATATACCTGTACCACCTTCAGAGAGTATCTGTCAGTGATTTTTATTATGAGGTACGCTACCCGTGTCGACACACTGCTGACTTCTACAACGTTGTTAGTGAGGGTTTTGTTGACCAGGAAACCGACACCGCCCTGAGAGGGCCGATCACCTTCTCGAAAGTAGAATAGGTGCCCTGACTCAAGGGTTATCTTATCCTCTCCCTGTCGTCGGACTTCAGATAACCCCAATATGTGCCAGTTTAAGCGACCTAATTCTACCTCGAGTTCGGTGAGGTGTTGGTCCAGCCGTAGAGAGCGTCCGTTATACGTCGCCAGGGTCAGGTGTTTTTGGTAGCCTTTCGTGCCCAAGGCTCTGCCCGCGTGGAATTCGGTTATCGCGCTAAAAAGTAGCCCTTGTACTATTCCAGACTATAATCTACATATATCTAAATTCAGATCCGTTCAGTAGTTCTTAAGTGAATGAGTAACAAAGATCCATACATCCATACTCACAAACTTTCACATTTATAATATTAGTACGAAGTAATATCCATACGAGAACCAAATTAACCGACATAGCTCAAAGAATTGCCTCCATTAAGTGGCAATGAGCCGTGCATATAACTCGCAGAACTGCTGGCCGTTGAGGTAGAAAGGTTCTAGAGTGGCAACTACGAACTAGAAGACGAAGCATAGGCAGGCCTCCAACAAGGTGGTCCGACGACCTGGTAAAGATGGACAAGATCGGCTCAGGATCTAGACTTGTGGATATCCTTGCGGGGTCCAAGACAGTAGATTTAGTTGTCCACGGGACGCACGAGTGTCAAAACTCGGTGTATCAGTTGGTTACTCCGCTGTTAATCTTGGCTGACAGGAGTCACAGCGGTGGGCATGTGGGTGGAGTTGTAGGCCTATGTCCAGCAGTAGACGTCTTTTGGCTGAGATGATGATAGGTGTGTATGCATTATAATCAATACATACCATCTCTGGGGTCTTTCCTTTGTTCTTTTCTTGTTCTATTAAGTCCGCTGCCTTCTGTTCTTCTACAGTAGGATAGTCACCAGTAAGTACCAATATGGTACCACCTTCTACTTCATAAGGGTATTCAGGAAAAAATCCATAACCATAGTACCTGTAATTATTCATTATTTATTAATAAAAGCCAGGTAGGGCACCGTACTAGCCAGAAAGCCCAATTGGGGAAAGACCTTACAGAAGACCACAGCTAAATAACTACACACAGTGGTCTAGTTGTGTTCCGGTGTGAGTACAGGTCTCCAGCGCTCATTAAGGCGTGGTGTTTCGTCGCTTCCGCGTACAAGTACCACCCAAACGCACAAGGACTTAAAGTGCAAGTGAAGTACATTCTAACATAGTTATTTAACTTGTATACTAACCCAAATTGTATGTTTATATGTATGCTAGTCTATAAGGTATTTATCTATGTGTTTATGCGACACGAAATAAATGATTATTATTATTCCTTTTATTAAACTTTCATTATTATTATTAGGGATGCGTTTTGATAGAAACATTTTTTCTATTTCAGGGATACTCCCATCTTAAAGTCCTGGTGTAAAAATGGGTCGGCAACACGTAAGTTTAAGATACTTACCTCTGGTTTTGCAAGCGTCTATAGGTTACGGTAACTGCTTGATATCAGGTGGGTTGTATGCTTGTTTGTCACCAAAGATAAATATAAAAAAGGTACTCACCATTCCTTGAACCACTCCCTAATTTGATCAGTAATATCGTTAACTTGACCATCCCATTTAAATAAGAGTAGCCTTGCTTTCTGTTTCTCAAGTTCTTTTAGATAAGTTTCTGTTATCTTTAGTTTTGTTTTGCGTCGTCTCTCGTACACCTATAAAGATAGAAAATCTATCCTTACTAATAATATAAGTGTGACAGTTTGTAAGAATGGATGGATGGATGGATGTTAGTTACTCTTTCACGTAAAAACTACTGATCGGATCTGGATTAAATTTGGCACAAAGACAGATTATGGTCTGGAATAACACATAGGCTACTTTTTACAGCGATAACAGACATCCACGCGGGCGGAGCCGCGGGCAACAGCTAGTCTTATATAAAGAGAAAAAAATGTTTTTCTTTTGTTATGATTTAACTCAAAAATTAATTGTCCGATTTTAAAAATTCTTTCACCATTAGAAAGCTACATTATCAGCGGATAACATAGGCAATATTTTATTGAATGTCCACCCGTGCAAAGCCGGGACATACCGCTAGTATATTATAAACTAGTTGTTGCCCGCGGCTCCGCCCGCGCAGATGTCGGTTATCGCAATAAAGCCTATATGAAATTCCAGACTATAATCTATATCTGTGCCAAATTTCATTCAGATCCGCTTAGTAGTTTTTGCGTGAAAGAGTAACAAACATACATATAGCCATACTCACAAACTTTCACATTTTCTTTTTGTTTAACAACTCCCGCACTAGAAAACAAGCTCTTTGTCGCGGGGGACTTTACAAACATACAATTAACGGATACAATTTACACCCAGACTAAGAACATTTCTTTGTGGCTCACACAAAGTTTTGTCCTGTGTGGGAATCGAACCCACAACCTCGTGCACAGCAGGCGCATACTGCGACCACTGAACCACCGAGGCAGTCAATAATATTAGTAAGGAAGTAAGGATTACAAGCTGTCTTCAATCACTGCTGTGCACGTGTCTCCTCTCCTCTATCAAGAGAGAAATGGTTTAAGCCGTAATTGTACCTTATTATTTTCGTCCGTGAAGTTGAGTTTCCCATATTTGGGCTCCGGGATCATACCAAGAAGCATGTCTCTCTTTTCATCTTGTACCCGTTTTCGTTTTATTTTCATTACTTCTCTGGAAAATTTATACTTTTTATTACTTATATATTACTAGCTGTTGCCCGCGGCTCCGCCCGCGTGGATGTCGGTTATCACTGCAAAAAGTAGCCTATGTGTTATTCCAGACCATAATCTATCTGTGTGCCAAATTTCATCCAGATCCGTTCAGTAGTTTTTACGTGAAAATGTAACAAGCATCCATCCATCCATCCATTCTTACAAACTTTCACATATTTTATAATATTAGTAAGGGAGTAAGGACTTATATATTATTATATTTTTAACTGCATTTTTTATACGTTTACTTTTTTGTTTTTTTTAGTTTAGTTTATAGTTTAATATCCGTTCGTCACTTGGGGGTTACCACTGAAAATCAGCGCTGTGTTGTTACCACAACATAGCATTATGCTGAGTGGTAACCTCATTGACACAGTATTTATAAGGGTACCTTATACCAAAAATGTGACTGTGTCAATAAATGTAATTTTCTTTTTCTTTCTTTCTTTACTAGCGTACTACGTGAACTTTTTTTTTTTTTTTAAAGACAACTCCCGCACTAGAGAACAAGCTCTGTGTCGCGGGGGACTTTACAAACATACAAATAACGGACACAAGTTACACCCAGACTCAGAACAACTCTTTGTGGACCACACAAAGTTTTGTCTTGTGTGGGAATCGAACCCACAACCTCGTGCACAGCAGGCGCATACTGCGAACACTGGACCACCAAGGCAGTCAAACTCTACAAAATAGAACTGCGAGTAACTTTTGTGCGACAAAATTGTACTGCGACTCACCGTAGTTCGAAAATACGATTGTGCGACATGAAGAATTACCATATCGCATCCTTAGTAGTAACCAATTTTGAACTTTACTTGTTATGAATAAGATGTAAATTGCAAACAAACACGCTTCTACTTAAGTCATTTTTCCTCTGTGGGTGCGATTTGTACCTATTCAGTGTTTGTGTAAATTTGTTTTAGGCGGTGTATGGCCGCAGTTCTAATATTTCCAAGAGAGGTAGGGCACCTTAGTAGCGAGCAAGCTCGACTAGGGAAGGACCTTACAAAAGACCACAGCGAAATAACCATACAGCGTTCCTGGGCCCCAATTCTGCTAATTTACGGATGGCTCAATTGAATCTGAATTGATTCTAAATTGAATCTCAGTAGTAATTTCGGTATTCTGCTAATAACTTTAAGACCAATAGTTGGGAAACCATTGGTCTTAAATTATTTAGCAGAATACCAATAATGTAATACCAAAAAAGCTCATAATTAAGACCAATAGTTTTCCAACTATTGGTCTTAAGTTTATTAATAGAATACCAAAAATGCTACGGAGATTCAATTGAGAATCAATTCAGATTCAATTGAGCCATCCGTAAATTAGCAGAATTGGGGCCCTGTATGTAAGTACAGGTCTACAGCGCTCATTTAGGCATGTTTTTTTTTTTTTATTATACTACTTGGGTGGCAAACAAGCATACGGCCCGCCTGATGTTAAGCAGTATCCGTAGCCTATAGACGCTTGCATTACCAGAGGTATCACTTGCGTGTTGCCAACCCATTTTTTTATACCAGGGCTTTAAGATGGAAGTACCTAACCCTGGGATAGGAATACTTATCTTTCAAAACGCATTCCTAAATGAGCGCTGGAGACCTGTACTCACACACAGGAACACAACTACACCGCTGTGTGTAGTCATTTGGCTGTGGTCTTCTGTAAGGTGGAGGTCCTTCCCCAGTCGGGCTTGCTCGCTGGTATGGTGCCCTACCTCTCTTAAAAAGTTTTTAAGAAAAAAATACTATCCCAAGGATACTCCATATTAAAGGTTTAGAAAATGAGTCGACAACACGCTAATGATACCTCTTTTATTGCAAGCGTCCATAGGCTACGGTAACAGCTAAATATAAGGCGGGTCGTATGCTTGTTTGCCATCTAAGTAGTAGGTATAAAAAGCTTAAACTTACCTGTAAACCCTCTGTATAAGGCGTGCAGCCCTATGCTTTAACTCTTCTGACGGAAAAGTAACTTGCACAGCGAAATACCTTCTTCTATTGATGCACTTCTGTCTAAAATCTTGCATATACCATTGTCTGAAGGAACAAAATTAAATAGCAATGCGGTGTATGTAGACGGAGAGCCAGTGACATATTTACTTTTTTATTACTAAGTTCCGTAAGAGCTAAAACCGAGCCACCGCAAAAACCGAGCAAAACCTGGCTGTCAGATTAAAAATCGGTATTCCGTAAGAGCCTTTTTGACGTTTAATCAATAGATTGTGCCGTCTCGCGTCACCGAGCAATCACAACTGTCAGTTTGCGAAGAGGAAACCCGTGCTCAGCAGTGAGACATAATTTTATGGGTTGCTATTATTATCATTAACAAAATGAGTATTACCTGAACCTCTCCTGCTTCTGTATCAATAAAGCTTGAACATACTCCTCACGAACTAATGTGTGGACACTTAGGGCTGTGGAATATAAAACTGGCTTAGCAGTACAGCTTCGAAATATGGTCTTTTAGACCACACTGGCGATAACATGTGCCTTCTTCTGTTATCTTAATATGTATGTCGCATGCATTCCTAAACTAAAACTTGTGCAGTCAAGTTTTAGTTTAGGAATGTATGCTTGGTTCATGGTAAATATATGGTTGGTTCAGTGGCTTAAGTGGTTACCTCGCTATTTACCATTGCTATTTACATATTTATGCGACGTGCTGTTTGTTGTGGTTTGATCACACGTAACTGCTTGGTAGAAACAACTCCGAGAATTAAATAAACCGTAGGATTCAGCTGGGTTGGGCAGCATTTTGCAAACTACGTCACGTTTTCTCTGCGCCTTTACCGCAATGCCTGAAGATGAAAGTTTTCAACCAATGCGTCTTACCTGTTATGACGTACGATGCCGAGACGTGGACGCTCACACTGGGTCTAGTCCACAAATTAAAAGTCGCACAGCGGGCTATGGAGCAAGCTATGCTTGGCTTCTCTTTGAAGCATAAAATTTGCAACGAGGTAATCCGACAAAGAACCAAAGTTACCGACATAGTTCGCAGACTTAGCAAGCTGAAGTGGCAATGGGTTGGTCACATCTGCAGAAGGACCGACGGCCGATGGAGCAGACGTGTCCTAGAGTGGAGACCGCGATTCGGTAAACGTAAGGTAGGGCGGCCGGCCCTCAGCTAGGTGGACGGACGACCTAAAAAAGGTCGCTGGGACGGACTGGTTGCGGAAGGCGCAGACGCGTGTTAGGAGAGGCCTATGTGCCTATTTCCAGCAGTGGACTGTGATAGGCTGATTGATTGATTGATTGAACTGCTAGGGCTATAGGCTACTGTAACTGCATAACATCAGGGTCATCATCATGCTTGTTTGCCACCCAGGTAGTATAAAAAAAATACTAGGCCTATATTTAAACTAGTCGTAAGCTTACCGGTTGATTCGTCATCAGATTCATCATCATGTATTTGTGCTTGAGATTGGATTTGCTGATTCGACATTAGTGTTGTCTGTGGTTCCAACAGTGTAGATGTCGCTGGCTTCGGCTTTTGTTTTGGCTAAAAACAATCAACAAAATATCACATCGGAGTCCATGTTTGGCCTAGTGGATAAAGTGATCGGCTTGAGTTTTTTTTACTACTAAGGTGGCAAATTTCTGGACGAATTTTTTGCACCAAAGTTTAAAGATGAAGTATCCCTGGGATCGGGAAATGTTGCTTTCAAAATGAATCCCTAAATGAGCACTAGAGACCTGTACTTATATAATAATAATGTCATCCTAACCGAATTTCGGTCACGGCGCGGCTAATCTCAATGGAGACTTGCCAATCTGCGCGGGAGATATTATAGTGCACAAGTGTGTGTGCAAACACAAGTGCACTCTTTATTCCCTCACTCTCATAGTCCGATGGGACGGCAAATCCGACACGACCGGAGAGAGATCAACTGTACTTATATAGATAGACTACCAGACCCGGCAGACGGTCTAATTGTAAATCTAAACCATTCTCGAATCCACCAGAAGACACACAAAAAATCATTAAAATCGGTCCAGCTGTTTAAAAAGAGTTCAGTCACATACACACGCACAGAAGTATTATATATATATCTTTATAGATAACTCACAATTTTAGGTCTTTTCCTTTTTATAGCGTCGGCCCACATCTTTTGCAAAGCTTGTTCGGCGTTTTCTGATCGACACTCCAGAGGGAAATGATATGGGACTACAATCTGCAATAAAAGTATCGCTGGACAGTCACCAGCTGGGCGACGAATTTTTGAAGTAAAAACTTATTTAGGCGTTATGAGCACTTTTTTAGTGAACACAAATCATCGCAAAGTACTCGCGTCATCGTCACCGAACGCTTTCCATATTCAAAAATAATAATCTAATAGCTCGACGATACAATTCACAAGTTACTAAGTTTTCATTTCTATCGGCAGTCTCCAAACACTGCCCTGCTATTTTTTTTTAAACACATGAATCCCTTCTCCTTGTCTCAAAAGACTCGTAAAGCCGTTGGTCCTGACCTGACTTCCATCCCTTTCATCAGATGCATGTGCATCTGTGTTTGCGCACAAACTTGAGTTTTTCTTTTCAACCCAGTATGTCTCAATGCTGAGCCTTATTTGATACCTTGCTATGCCTTGATGATGACAATTGAGATGCGGGTTTGATTCCACGTAAGAATGTCAAAGTGGCTTATGCGTAGGTATGGTGAAGGAAATTATCATGAGGTAAACCCACATGTCTTAGATGAAATTCAAAAGGCATGTGATCCAACAAGACCTAATCAGCTTCCTTGATAGAGATGATCTGTGACCAGCTGTGGGACATATGAGACTGGCTGCTGTATCCATAATTTGGGCAGTATACCACTATTAGGTGAAGATGAAGAAAAGGCGCTCATAGCAAAGAAAATGAAAAAGTCCACTCGCTGTTCGGTAAAAGATCAGCGGGTTAAGCTATCGAGGGCGGAGTAACCCTATAGATGGGTGACTGAATAGTGGTATTTCGTCTGAGCATCTCCGTGCTTCAGAGGGCACGTTTAAAGTCGGTCCCGACTGTTAACAGTCATTAGATCACGACAGAGGCCTAAATATGGGCGATCCAAATAACTCTATCACCTGCCTTGGCATAAACGGTTGTCGAATCGAATAGCAAATTTATGGGATTTGCCATAAGTTTACGATATAATATCGTAATAGTCATAATATAATAATAGCAACCCATATATGTATGTCCCACTGCTGGGCACGGGTCTCCTCTACTCTATCAAGAGTGAGAGGGTTTAGGTCTTAATTCACACACGCTGGCCTAATGCGGTTGTGAATCAGACATGTCTTTAGAATTACTTTTAAGACATGTGGGTTTCCCCACGATGTTTTTATTCACCGTTACCAGATGGCGAATCATTTGATCAATACATATAAAGTCAACAAAGTGAAATTCGCATTGGTACTGCCACCCGGGATCGAACTCGGACCTCCTGTCGTAAACTTATGTCAAATCCCATTTGCTTTACTAACCAAACAATAAGAAGAAGAACATAGACCTGTAAAATTACTAAGTACCTGAATATCAAAAGGTGTCATCTTGAGTTGAGCTAAAGCTGCATCAACATAGATATAGTCGTTTACTATCAAATGAACTAGTTCGTTCCTCAACTCATACAACCTGGAATTAAAATCCTTACTAAATAAATGTGAAAGTTTGTGAGTATGGATGGATGTTAGTTCCTCTTTCACGTAAAAACAACTGAACGGATCTAGATGAAATTTGTCACAGAGATAGATTATGGTCTGGAATAACACATAGGCAACTTTTTACAGCGATAACCGACATCCACGCGGGCGGAGCCGCGGGCAACAGCTAGTAATATTATATACCTGGACAGACCTCGTTTCCCGGAGCTGAAATTTGGTATACGGTAACATCGGTGACAATGCAATAATATGGTAAGTTGCATGCGGCTGGTCTGATGATGCAGTCAGAAGGTGGCCATTGGAGTTCTTCAAATAAACAAGATAGGAGTGTCCTGTTTGGGCTCGTTAGATTTATCTTGACGGATAATATGTTTCTAGGTGATGTTTAGAGTGTCGTGTTGAAGGCAGAAGGTGGCTATATGAACTCTTAAACGAAACAAGTTTGGGCTCGTTAAATATGCGAATTTATTGACATAATATTGTAATAATCATTGACATACCAAACGATGTTATAAACAAATAAATTTCATTTTTAAATATGCATGCCATGCATGCAATATCCATTACTAAGTTTAAGTTGAAAATTGTGTACGCTAGACAGCAGGTTTTGGAGAACCATGTAATAATTTTAAGATCTACCCAAAATCACACAAATAAAATAATGATTATGAACCCATAACTGTTAAAAATTCACGTTTTTTTTTAAATATAAACTTACATAGATACATAATATGTATGTATATATGATATTATCATCGCGCCCGTCTCCCATTGGGGTAGGCAGAGACTATGGTACGCCAATAAATATAAACTAAACGGGTCGCCCGCGGCTTCGTCCGCGTAGTAATTTGGAATATTTTCACCAATTTTGCAATATATCTCACTACTACTCCGCTCCTATTGATGATAGCGTGATGTCATATGGCATATAGCCTTCCTGGATATATGCACTATTCAAACAAAACAAGATATTTTCCAATCAAACCAGTACTTTATGAGATTAGCACATTCAACCAAATAAACTTACCTTTTTACAATCATATTGACAATACCGAGTATATATGGGGACCTCTGTAGATGAACACTATTTAGATATGCATCATACATCTGATTGATCAGACTGCAGTACGCGGCGTAACTACGGCCCAGGACCTCAGGTGGTACTGCACGGCCTTGTATTGTCTGACCTTCACGGCAGCGTTTCTGTAGTTAGAAAGAAAGAAAGAAAAAATTAAACATACACCAAAGAGAAAAAATATGTTATCCTGTGCGACATCCTACTAATATTATAAACGCGAAAGTTTGTAAGTATGGATGGATGGATGGATGATTGTTACTCTTTCACGTAAAAACTACTGAACGGATCTGGAAATCTGGATAAATAAATATAAAATTCTCGTGTCACGGTGTTTGTAACTAATCTACTCCGAAATCATTTGACCGATTTTCGTGAAATTTTGTGTGCATATTGGGTAGGTCTGAAAATCGGACAACATCTATTTTTCATCCTCCTAAATGTTAAGGGTGGTCTCCTAAATTTTATTTTTTAGACATTTTTTTTGTTTTTATTTCTTTATGATACAGCATACAAAAATACATAATTATAACCCTTAATTTCAATTCCTCTATATCAACGCCTATTTTTTAATAGCGATATAACTATTTTAGTAGCAAAACAACGATTGCTGGGTCAGCTAGTTAATAATATGTGTTCCATTAAATGAGCCATAACCGCGACAACGTGATTTTTTTTATATATAGATACTAGATACAAAAGTAGCAAAGAAGCATACGGCCCGCCTGATTGTAAGGAGTTACCGTAGCCTGTGGATGCTTGCAATACTTGACTGCCTCAGTGGTCCAGTGGCCGCAGTATGCACCTGCTGTGCACGAGGTTGTGGGCTCGATTCCCACACAGGACAAAACTTTGTGGGACCCACAAAGAAATGTTCTGACTCTGGGTGTAATTTGTATCCGTTAATTGTATGTTTGTAAAGTCCCCCGCGACACAGAGCTTGTTCTCAAGTGCGGGAGTTGTCTTAAAAAAAAAATACCAGAGGTATCACTTGCGTATTGCCGACCCATTTTTTCACACCAGGGCTTTAAGATGGAGTATTCCTGGGATAGGAATACGTTTCTTTCAAAATGCATCCCTAAATGAGCGCTGGAGATTTGTACAGTACATAGGAACACAACTACACCGCTGTGTGCAGTTATTTGGCTGTGGTCTTCTATAAGGTGAAGGTCCTCCCCCAGGCGGGCTTGCTCGCTTGTATAAGTGCTCTACCTCTCTGGTAAAAGCAACAGAGGCAGGAACCTCCTCACAATGCACGATGTCTAGAAGTACCTCCTTCTGCATCATGCCCATGAAAATTAACATCCAACCATCTAATATAAGGCGCTCATAGCCAGTTGCACTCGCTGTTCGGTAAACAATCAGCGGGTTAAGCAACCAAGGGCGCGGTTACCTTATAGATGGGTGACCGCATAGTGGTATTTCATTTGAGCGTCTCCGTGCTTCGGAGGGCACGTTAAAAGTCGGTCATGACTGTTATCAGTCATTAGATCACGACAGAGGCCGATCTAAATAACTCTGTCGCCTGGTTGGCCACTAACCAAACGATAAGAAGAAGAAGAAGACCATCTAACGAGAGCCTCCTTAGGTTTTGATGGAGACACTTGGCAATCAGATCATTGACAGATGCAACTGAACAATAGTCAAGTTAATATTAACCTGTAATTCTTCATCTGCCTTCACCGTTTCCTGCGCTTTTTCGAGGATATCCAGCCATTTTTGGTGAGCATTTTCCAATGGCGGAAATTTTTGGGGCACTTTTAACATTATCCTGGTTCATTACTAAAACATACAAGTACAGTAATTATCTTACGACACTTCACTGATATGCAATTATTGTTAGACTGCCACGGTGGTCAAATGACCGCAGTATGCGCCTGCTGTACACGAGGTTGTGGGTTCGATTCCCACACAGAACAAAACTTTGTGTGAACGACAATGAGTTGTTCTGAGTCTGGGTTTAATTTGTGTCCCTTAATTGTATATTTGTAAACTCTCCCGCAAGATGTTCTCTAGAGCGGGAGTTGTCATTTAAAAAAATGTGTTGTGAAAATACCAATGATTTGATGATATTACCGGATGGTAAGCTGTTACCGGAGCCTGTGGATGCTTGCAATATCTGGGATATCATTCTGCTGTACCAAAAAGTACGAGCCTTTAGACCTGTACTCAAGCACAGGAACAATGCCACTGTGTGATCATTTGTCTGTGGTCTTCTGTAAAGTTAAGGTCCTTCCTCAGTAGGGTTTGCTCCCTTGTACAGTGCCTTACCTCTCTAAATCACACCTTTTCTCCGTCTCTTGCCTTTTTTTGTATTAAAATACACAATTCATTTTTTTTTCCGACATGGAGAATCCAAAAATATTTAATTACAAGAAAATGTTAGATTTAAATATAAACATTACAAATACACTAGAATTTTGTTGTTGGATTGAATAAATTATTTTTTTGCAAAACTTTTGGTTTTATATAAAAATTTTGGCCATTCTGTCAAACATTTTTGATTGTTGTGATGAAAGATGTAGATAATATTATATGATAGGTAAAATGTTTACAGATTATAGAATAGCACAGGGGCAACACGGAATAACCACCACACGCCGGTACCGACCTATTTCTTGTAGTTTTCATACATTTTTTTGACTGCACGGTTATTTCACAATATTTGACCCATCTGGGGATCAAACCCTCAACACGCCACGCAATAGTAGTAAATGGTGAGAATACTTGTGGCTTAAGTGGTTATCTCACCATTTACTACCATTGCGTGGCATAGTATGATCCACAAATGGTTGTCCCGAGTCTTTGTTTTTTGTAAAAGTCCCCCGCAACACAGGGCTTGCTCCCTAGTGCGGGAGTTGTCTTTAAAAAAAATGGATGCCGCACACGGATGATGCCGGTCATCGTCACTTGCTACAAATAAAATGGATGAAAACAGGTCGGTGACGACGTTTTGTAGCTGTCGCATGTGGCGCGTGTGCAATCACCCTTAGAGTATCACAGAGTACCTATCTCTAGCACAAATATGTTTGCATAAATAAATCTATAGGTAGGTACTAATCTTTATATACTAGCTATCCGCCCTGGCCTAGCTCCGTCGGCTGATTCTCTAAGAAACAGCGATGGCAAACTGACAGTTGTGATTGCTCGGTGACGGCACAATCTATTGACTAAACGTCAAAAACGCTCAGTTTTCGCTCTTACGCAATACCGATTTCCAATCTGACAACCAGATTTTGCTCGGTTTTCGCGGTGACTCGGCTTTTGCTCTTACGGAATACCCCTGTCGGTTTTATTTATTTTATGTAGATAGATATAACATGCATCTATTATACACATAAACCTTCCTCTTGAATAACCCTATCTAGTAAAAAAAACTGTATTAAAATACATTTCGTAGTTTTAAAGATCTAAGCATACATAAGGACAGACAGACAGCGGAAAGCGACTTTGTTTTATACTATGTAGTGATTCTTCTGTGCGTGTGTATGTCACTGAAATCCTCCTAAACGGCTCGGCTTTGATTTTTTTTTTGTGTATGTATTCGGACCGACGACCTGGTAAAGGTTGCGGGCAACCGATGGACAAGGTCCGCTCAGGATCGAGAGTTGTGGAAAACCTTGGGGGAGGCCTATGTCCAGCAGTGGACGTCTTTTGGCTGAGATGATGATGATGATTCGGGTAGAGCCCCGGACGTTTAAATTCACAATTGGACCCGGTAGGTGGCACTGCTGTCGGTATGTCAGCTTTTCCGGGCAGGACGACGTGGATGTCTGCCTGGCCCGCTAGTATTATACATATCTGTATGCTTAGATATTTTAAACTACGCAACGGATTTTAATGCAGTTTTTATCAATAAATAGAGTGAGTTAAGAGGAAGGTTTGTTTTATTTTTGAAAGACAACTCCCGCGTTTGGGAACAAGCCCTGTGTCGCGGGGGACTTTACAAACATACAATTAACGGACAAAAAGTACACCAAGACTCGGGACAACCATTTGTGGATCACACAATTTTTTGTCCCGTGTGGGGATCGAACCCACAACACGGTGCGCAGTAGTAAATGGCGAGGTAACCACTTAAGCCACTGAACCAACCGTGCAGTCATCATCAGGTTTATATGTATAACTAGCTGTTGCCCGCGGCTCCGCCCGCATGTATGTCGGTTATCGCTGCAAAAAGTAGCCTATTTCCAGACCATAATCTATCTGTGTGCCGAATTTCATACAGATCCGTTCAGTAGTTTTTACGTGAAAGAGTAACAAACATCCATCCATCCATCCATTCTCACAAACTTTTACATTTAGTAGAAAAATCCAGAAACTTTAAGTCGTGAAATCCAGAAAAGCGGGTCGCTAATCTTTTACTATATAAATGCGAAAGCTTTGATAGATGGATGTTTGATACTCAATCATGCCAAAATGGCTCAATGGATATGGATGAAATTAAGCACAGATATAGATTCTGGTCTGGAATAGCACATAAGCACATTTTATTCCGAAAAAACAATGTTCCCATAGGATTGTTGTAACAAATTAAGTTTAGATATATATTTTTTATACTACTTGGGTGGCAAACAAGCATACGGCTCGCTTGATGTTAAGCAGTTACCGTAGCTAATGGACGCTTGCAATACCAAAGGCAATGCAGTATCACTTGCGTGTTGCCAACCCATTTTATTACACCAGTATCCCTGTGATAGGAAATCGTATCTTTCAAAACGCATCCATAAATGAGCACTGGAGACCCTCACACACAGGAACACAACTACATCGCTGTGTGTACCTAGTTATTTCACTGTGGTCTTCTGTAAGGTCTTTCCTCAGTCGGACTTGCTTGCTAGTGTAGTGCCGTAGTGCCCTACCTCACGCAAAATATGTCATTTAAAATAAAACAAAACAAAATGTAACAACTATTCATTTAATTACATTTAAATATAATAAATCACAATATTTCTCTATAATTAAGCCAAACAAATAATTTCCAGTGACATCTTACACAACAATACTATTTAAAAAATAAACCATTTTTGAGCAAATATAATTATTAAATATATAATTATTATATTTTACAAGTTTTCTATATACCGACTGCGGTAGTTAGTATATTATTGCAGCTTTTCTTTGGTTTTATATCTACTAATGTTAGAAATAAGTAAAGTTTGTATGTTTAGATGTAAGGTGTAATCTATGAAACAACTAAGCCGTACCAGTAATTACAGCGATTTAATTTCAAACAGTGGCATGTTACGATTAACAAATTAATATCAAAAAAACGATATTGAAGTGGCTTCTCATTTCACCTACTTCATTTATTTCTGCATCACCATGGTTGGCTGGTAAAGCATGTCAACTAGTCCGCCTATGTACACAAATACATAGGCGGACATTTATTGCCAAAAAGGTCATAGTACAACCCTAACTTGATTAAGAAAATTCTTCAATTTATACAAAGCTACATTATCCATATACATCGCTGAGTGAAGACGCGGGCAAAAGGTAGCAAATAATAAAACTATCTTAAAGAAAAAGAGTTAATATAAGAATATCCGCCTTTTCCACAGTCGGTTTCAACTTTTCGTAGTGTCCTGATAAATATAATATAGATATTCTTAATTTATATTTATTTTTTACTTAAATAATTGGTGCTGTTAGAAGCAATAAGCAACACTTTTCTGAAGGAAATATACTTAAATACAAATCGGCACACAAAAATTTCCCTGGGTAAATTATGTCCGCATACAAAGCGGGCTTTAATCTACGATCGACGCTGATATATATCATAGTCGAGTTGGTGTTTTTCTACTAGAACTAATTTTGTCCGCGGCGGACAAAAGTCCGACATTATCTAAAGCCTTAAATATTCAGTGCTAAATTCTACTATTTTTTTTAGCTTTATCATTGAAGTATTAGTACGTATAAAGAAGCTAATACCTCTAATTTTACAAAGTTTATTTTGACACTAGACTTTTGTGTGGGTAACCCTGGTTTATGGAAAAAGTTATTTTAAATACAGTTTTCTTAATTGAGCCCTGAAGACACGCAAAGGAACACAACTACACCGCTGTGTATAGTTTCTTTCGTGGTGGAAATCCTTCTCTAGTAATCTCCAGCCGGGCTGATCGGTAAACGATCAGCGGTTTCGGTCACCCTATAAATGGGTGTTCACCCATAGCATAGTGACATTTTATCCAACCGTCTCCGTGCACCGAACACGTGAAAAGTCGGTCCCGACTGTTAACAGTCGTCAAATCACGACAGAGGCCTAAAACTAACTGAAAGATAAGCGGGAAAAGATGTTTTTTAACACTGGCTGTCGCTGAAAACCAGCGTTGTTATGTTTATGCATAATAACACTAAGCTGAGCGGTGGCCATTTTTTGCATGCGTGTGACGTAAGCCACACAAGATATTATTATTGTTTTCATGTCCTTTATGCAAATGTGTGTTTTTGTGTATTGTGCGTCATTTGTTTGTAAAAATAAATTGTTTTTCTTTCTTTCTTTATACATAGTAATTCTTCAATGATATTACTTGTTTCTAAGTGACCTATCCAAATTATATTATAGCTAATGTTTGTCAGTTCCTAAAACAACAAATTTAATATGGCCATCGTGATGCCTTCACGAACACAATTACGAATATATAATATTTATCTATCCAGCCAAAAGACCACTGCTGGATATAGGCCTGCAAAGATTTCCACAGCCCTTTAGACGATGCGGTCGGCTATAGCCGACGAAATGAAATTGATGAGATAACATAGTATTTTAGTCGTCGTTTGCCGATTTTGGTTTGATGAACACATCTTTGGTTTATTCCAGAAATCCCTACCGACAAATCCAGAGATTATGCATATTCGTATGAGAAATCTCTATTGGTTAAATAATAATAGCGACCCATATATATTATGTCCTACAGTTAGACACGGGGCTCCTATTTATCAAGACAGCTGAGACGGTCGAGACCTTAATCTCTACAAGTTAATTTAACAAGCCGTGATATTTGGAACAATAAACCCTTCGTTCGTTAGAGATTTGTCGGCAGGGATTCTTGTCGGCTATACACGACAGTGGTATTTAAAAGGTTAATCTATGTACGGCTGTTCCTTATATATTGATATAGCTATTTATCAATATTTTTAATAGGCCTTATTTGTTTTAATTTAGTTGACTGCCCATCAAATTTGATTTCAACATCAACGTCACTCAGAGGATGAGATACAATAGAAGAAGTGTCATCTTTTCTATCATTTTCTGGACTCAACGGGGTAACAAACCCACTATCAGTTATCTTACCATCTTTCAAATTACCTTTTAGATTCAAAGACATACTTTTCCTACTCTGAAATATACTCAAATCATCAATATAGGATTTAGGTGATAATTTCTCGTTTAATTTTTCGTCTAATTTTCTAAGATTTTCGTCAAAATTATTTTTAAGTTGGTGTTCGAATAATCTTTCTTGACGAATTTGCTCATGTGTGCTGGCGAAGAAACCCGTGTTTTTCTTTCCTATTTCGTTTAAAGACTCAGTAATATTATCTATTTTATGGCTTTCGTTCCTCTCTTCAACAGCTTTTAAATGATAATTCTTCATATTAGCTATTAAACCCGAATGTACAGAATGAGACTTCTTCATCATAAACTGTCTTCGCTCATTCTCCACATCTTTAGGAGATTCTTCTCTTGTTATCTTCGCGAACAAATTCGGCGTGCTTAGACCACTCTTGAAATTCTTCCTCGGATCCTGTTTCTCTTCCTTCTCTTCTTTCGTAGAGAATATTTTGAAGGTTAGTTTTTTGGAATGATTTTGTACAATTTTCTTTATTTCTATTGGTATGTCTTGTTTGTGGTGAGCAGATATGTATCTGCTTAATAATGTCAGTTGCTGTTCGAAGGATTTGTTGATGGCTTCGAGGCGGGCTTGGTTTTTCTGATAGTTGGTGATGGCATCCATGGCAGACTGTAATGAAAAATAAGAGACATTAATACTGATTGCCATTTTGGTTGGGTCATCATAAAAGTAGCCAAATTTAGCTACGATCACCTAACAAACAAAGAAGCACTGAAAACCAGGTAGACGGTTGACACAACTGACATTCAGGGGTTTCATTATTCATCATCATCATCATCATAGCAGACAAAAAAAGGTCCACTGCTGGCATAAGCATTCCACAAGGACTACCACAGCATTAGATCTTGAGCTGCTATTGACCATGGGCCCAAAACAGTTACCAAGTTGCCAAGTCACCTTGTTGTTTACCTACCCTCGCTGCGTCTTCCAGTGCATGGTCCCCATGCCAGAACCTATTTGCCCCAAAGGCCATCGGTTCTTTAAGCTATGATCCCTGCTGTTTGCCACTTTGAGGCACCACACACAGTTGAGGCATTCCTTTGAGCTATGGTGGTTAATTAACTTTTCCTACAGATCTTCTCATTTCTGAGTCGATCTCTTAGGAAAACTCCAAGAATAGCTCTCTTCATTGCTTTTTGGTTGACATTATTATATTATTATTACTCACATCCAATTCTTCAGTCATCCTGGCTTTATCTTCCACCAGCACCCTGTTGTCCTCGCTAACTGCTGCGAGACGCGGCATTTCTTCACGCAGCACACCGTACTCCACGGCATAGTCACACAACTGACGGGAGATGTCTAGGGTGTGCACCTGGAGACACAAACGTGGATATTAAACCTGTATTGCTTCTATAACAGTAAAGAGAAAAGCAGATCCATGAAGTGCTCAAATCATAGCTTTTAGAAAAAATATTTTACTCTGTATATCTGTACGTTTAAATCTTAAAAACCACGCAACGGATTTTGATGCAGATTTCACTATCACTTAGAGAATGGCTATAGGCTACGGTAACTGCTTACCATTTTAAGTATCCGCCTTTAAGAAGAAAGAACTTTCTTCTATCTAAAAGGGAGCTAGCCTGACAGGGGAAGTGCCTTTTTTTACAGAAGACCTCAGCATAATTAACTACATGGAGCGGTGTAGCTGTGTTCCTGTGCGTGCTATGCTCAGGAAAGGTAAGACTCACCTTCTTCATAACCTTCTCATAAAATCCCCTGTCCATATCTGGTAGTTTGTGCTTGAGGTATTCTGCTGCTTCTTCACAGCTCTCACACAGCATTAGACCATCTCTATGAGCTGATAGAAGAGCGAGAGAGACAGAGAATACTACGTCCAGAGATTGTAAGAAGATTAGATCTGAAACAACAATTAATTACATTATTTATTCATATCGAACGAGCGGTACGAGGAGAGTCGACCCCAAATAAAGGGACAAGGCTAGGCAAAAGAGAGAGATGGATCACACTGTGACACTTAGCAGGTCAATGAAAAATGAGACATTAGCTTATTTTCCTACTGCTGGAATCGCTGAACAGACAAGTGGTACTTGAAACAAAAATAGTAGCTAGTAATGATAGAACTGCTTTGTTATGCAAGCTAAAGTTACAGCGAGCCTGAACCAGAACCTGATAATGCCTTAATCGGACTATGAGAGGGAGGGAATAAAGACAACACCTCTGTTTGCGCAAACACTTGTGCACTATAATACCTATAATCTGCATAGTTAAGATTTTAAATTTTAAAAAAATGTGTGGAAAATGTTTTTAAAGAAACAATATTACAGGGGTTCCAATAGGAACTTATAAAGCAACCCATATATGTCCCACTGCTGGGCACGGGTCTCCTCTCCTCTATCAAGAAAGAGAGAGACGACTGCCTTGGTGGTCCAGTGGGTACACTATGTCCCTGCTGTGCACGAGATTGTGGGTTCGATTCCCACACAGGGACAAAACTTTGTGTGACCCACAAAGAGTTGTTCTGAGTCTGGGTGTAAAATGTGTCCGTTAATTGTATGTTTGTAAAGTCCCCCGCAACACAGAGCTTGTTCTCTAGTGCGGGAGTTGTCTTTTTAAGTGTGGGCTCAGCAGTAATGAGTATTTAGATAATATCACGTAGTTACTTCCACGTACTCCCCACCAATATGTATCGGTACATATTGGTGGGGAGTACGTGGAAGTAACTACGTGATATTATCTAAATACTCATTACTGCTGAGCCCACATTAAGAAAAAAAGAAAGAGGGTTTAGGCTTCAATTTACATACGCTGACCTAATGCGGGTTGGCGAATCTGACATGTCTTTTAGAATTTCTTCTAAGACATGTGGGTTTCCTCACGATGTCTTAATAATTGAATATGAACTTAAGAGGAAACATACCAAAGACCCTGACGACGAATCCGAGGGGGAACTGGCTGGTGAACAGCGTCAGCATCCAGGGTGCTGCGTACAGTGCGGGGCTGATGTCCAGCGCTTCCAGCTTGGCGTGGAGCTCAGGCTCGTGGTCACGAAGCAGCCGGGACAGCTGGTACAGCTGGAATTGGATAAAAATCTCAATAAACCAACAGCTTGTTGGGCTAGTGCTTAAGATTAAGATTACTCTCTGTATTTCTTTAAGTAGAAAATAAGACGTATGTCGCTAGAAACTTTACCAAAATACATAAATTATATAGGTTTTATGTTATTACATAGGTTTTTTGTTCAAACCTTATCCTGACAATAATAAACACAAAAAAAGAATTATCTAATTTGGTGCAGTCGATTGAAAGTTATGCGCGTACATACATTTGGGGATTCATTTTTATTAATATATCCTACTAATATTAATAATGTGAAAGTTTGTGAGTATGGATGGATGTATGGATGGATGTATGGATGGATGTATGGATGGATGTATGGATGGATGTATGGATGGATGTATGGATGGATGTATGGATGGATGTATGGATGGATGTATGGATGGATGTATGGATGGATGTATGGATGGATGTATGGATGGATGTATGGATGGATGTATGGATGGATGTATGGATGGATGTATGGATGGATGTATGGATGGATGTATGGATGGATGTATGGATGGATGGATGTATGGATGGATGGATGTATGGATGGATGTATGGATGGATGTATGGATGGATGGATAGATGGATGGATGTTTGTTACTCTTTCACGCAATAACTTCAGAACGGATCTGGATGAAATTTGGCACACAGATAGATTATAGTCTGGAATAACTCTTATGCTACTTTTTATCGCGATAACCGACATCCATGCGGGCAACAGCTAGTAGATTTATTTTAATATATATATTTCTTGTGTGCGTGTGTATGTGACTGAACTCCTCCTAGACGGGTGGACCGATTTTGATGAAATTTTGTGTGTGTGTTCGGGTAGGGCCCTGGATGGTTTAGATTCACAATTGGACCCGGTAGGTGGCGCTGCTGTCGGTATTTCAGCTTTTTCCGGCAGGACGACGTCTGCCAGGTCCACTAGTATATACATAAAATTCAAGAAAGGATTTTAAATGTTTTTCATGGTTGGTATCGCGCCAGTGATATCTCTGGTATTGCAAGCCTGATGGTAAGCAGTTCCTTAGACAATTGATGCTAAGGACACTGCTTACCATCAGACTTTATGCCTGTTTTCCATCTAAGTAGTATAAATAATTGGTATACCTGTACTTGCAGCGCACTCATGTCAGGTAAATATTGTTTCCGAAGACCTCTCCTGAACATCAGGTGTCTGAGAAGAATGAACGCCTCAGCTTCCTCCATCTATTGGAACAATAAGAACATGGTATAGGTAAAATGGCTGAAAGCATCTAGATTATTCTAGATGAACGGTTCGAACGCGTGATGCCGTGACAAAGGGAAATAAGTATTCATTTTTATATATAAGAAGATAGGGACTTCCTTTGTAATTATTTATTTATTTATTTATTTAAAACTTTATACACATACATGGTAAAGGCGGACTTAATGCCTGAGGCATTATCTACCAGTCGACCTTGGGTGATGCAGAGATAAGCAAAGTAGGTGCATAATTAATTATTTACAATTTATGACGAAAGCGTTCAAAATATTTTTACTAACAGGAGAATATATTATATAAAAAGAAAATATATATAGTCAATACATACAAAACATAACTACTATAAATATATACTATACATAAAATATATAATATATACAATACATATTATATACATTAAAAGTACATAAATGATGAGTCTGCCATACTATTTGGCCAAGCTATTATTTAGCAAGTCCCGGACCTTTATTTTAAATGTATAACGGCTAGTGGCCTTCCTGATTTCGAGAGGAAGGGCATTCCAAAGAAGGATGGATTGAATAGGGAAAGAAGAGTGAACAAAACCAGGTGTATGAGAGGTACAATTGAGGAGAAGATTATTAGAAGAGCGAAGCGTTTTGTCATGGACAGAACTGCGATATTGAAAGTAAGGAGTAAGGTAGGGAGGGGGATTGGGTGATGTCAGGATAGAATAGAGTGTAGTGAGAGCACGCAAACTACGGCGTTGAATAATAGGTAACCAATTCAGTTGGGATCGATAAGTGGATACGTGATCATACTTGCGAAGATTAAAAACGAATCGAATGCAGTTATTAAGAAGACGGTCAAGTTTGCTGAGAAGATCTGCATTCAGGTCATAATAACACACATCTCCATAGTCAATTAAGGGAAATATAAGAGCCTGCACAAGCATTGCCTTAGTCCTGTATGGAAGAAAATTTTTTAGGCGGTAAAGAGCACGTAGGGTACCGGTTACTTTTTGGCTAACATGAGTAACTTGAGCTTGCCAGCTTAAAGTGGAGTCGATCAGTAAGCCAAGGTCTTTAACTGTTGGAGATATCGTTATAACTGTGCCGTCAAATATAACAGATGGAAGGGATCCTATATCTTATTTATACATAAGTCGCTGGCTTCCCACAATGACAGCTTGGCACTTAGCCGGATTAACCATTAAACCAAACCGGTCAGACCAGCTCTTTATGTACTCAAGGTCCCTATTAACTTTGCCGATTGCTGACGACACACTATCCACACTAGCCTGCGAGTAAATCTTATGTTGTATATTCTTATGTTATGTTGTTATTATTTTTTTTTTTTCTTTTTTTTTATATATTTTATTAATATTATAATAAGTAGTACGTAATATGGACAGATGACATCATCAGAGCTGCAGGAAAGCACTGGATGCAGACAGCTCAAGATCGGCCATTGTGGAGACATATGAGGGAGGCCTACGTTCAGCAGTGGACATTATCAGGCTGAGATGATGATGATGATGATGATGTATATATAAATGAAGTTTCTAATTGTAACACTGTGCGTGTGGTGCCCACCTTTAATAGATTGTAACACTAGGACTAATGACCTTATATTATATCAATTTTGTGTAATTTTATCGGTGTACACAATCGTTGGTGAGCCTTCCTTCCAATCTTCCCACTTGGGTCCGGAGTCGATTAAGTGACTTCCATGTAGACCATGGAAGCTAATATTTAGCTCCAAATTAATGGAGGAAATTAGTGCCCAGCAGTGGGACGTTTCCATTGGTTTCAAACTCAAACTCAAAATTCGTTTAGCATTTAGCAAAATTTTCCTACGGCTAGTTCGCTGACGTGGAGCCTTGAGAAGAACTAGCAAGAAACCCAGGCCACTCTTTTTAATCGCCAGATAGTTACAATCTTTTGTAAAATACAAGTATGATAGCATGCAAGCTGATGCAGTCAAAACACGATACTAACTTTATTGATAAAATAAGGTAGTACTTAGTACTGTTGTGTAGTTTAATCAGACCAACTCTATCCAAAACATACTTACATGTAATAAAAGTACTCCAGCAACAAAACTGAGCCCCTGGCAGTATCCAACGTCAGGGTCTAGAAGGGAATACGCCTTCAGTATGTTGTATAACGCCAATTGTCCTGGTCCTAAGGCTGACGCGAAGTAGGAGTGTTTGGGAAATGTACGACCTGGAACAAAAAAATAATACCATGTATTTTTTTAAACAAATATTTTGTTTTATACTACCAAGGTGGCAAACAAGCATACGGCCCATCTGATGGTAAGCAGTTACCGTAGCCTATGGACGCTTGCAACACCAGAGCCTCTAGACAAGTGTCATAAGCGATAGTCGAATCGAAAAGTCAAAAAAGAAAATGTATGGGATTTGACGTAAGTTTACGACATTAAATCGTAGACTCACGTCAAATTCCATACATTTTATTTTTTGACTTATCGATTCGACTATCGCTTATGCCACTTGTCTAGAGGCTCAGGGGTGTCAATAGGTTGGCAAAGCGTGAGGCTTTGCCAACCCTTTTAAAACCTTATAACTCTCTCGTCTCTTGGGAAAACTGAGGCAGGGAGCTCATTCCATAGCCTAATCATAATAATATGTACATGGTAAGAAATTCCTCTGGAATCTTACCACACACACCTCCAACGAAAAGGAAGGATCCTCCTCGCAGGCTAGGTGATGGTGGCTGGCGGGCCGCGGCCCATCGGTTAGTCGTTGGGCGTTGAATATATACTGAGTGTCTGTGTAAACTTCGATATCGCGATGCAGCTTCTCGAACAATTTTGTTCTGCGGTTGTGTGTTTCTAGGTATAGTGACATCTGTGTTTTCTATGTTGAACTTCGTTGCTTGGGGCGTTATTCTATTGGCCTAATAGATGACGCTACATAAATCACTATTATTATTATTATACATACCTAAATCAATAAGGATAGCATGCTGATGTTTGGTGAGCCCGGCTAGCAAGGACCTGTAGGGAGTGTGGTACTGGGGACACGCAGTAGTGTCTGGTGGACCAAGGCGTAAGGACGCTTGCTCTGCCAGGAAGTACCAGACTCCTCCACGAGACATACGGGGTACACCTGGAAGAGATACAAAATAATAACCATAGGTTATCGTGATAGGTTACTTATTTAACAGTCTACTGCTGTAAATTTTATACCTCTTACTTTTTTTTAAAGGCAACTCCCGCACTAGAGAACAAGCTCTGTGCCGCGAGGGACTTTATAAACATACAATTAATAGACACAAATTACACTCAGACTCAGAACAATTCTTCATGGGTCACACAAAGTTTGGTCCTGTGTGGGAATCGAACCCACAACCTCGTGCACAGCAGGGGTATATTGCGGCCACTGGACCACCGAGGCAGTCAATAATATTAGTAGAGATAAAAATACATTTTGTTCATAAAATTGAAATGTCACGTAAAAACTGTAGTCCACGTGACTTATGCAATGTGACGTCATTATTCATTAAGTAAAACAAAACAAACAAATTATTTACGCGAAAGTTTTTGCATTCTGATACTCGTCGGAACAATTACAATAAATATTACAATTAAAACGCAGTCAATTTTCCTGACCAATAATAATAATAATAAGTTTATTATACTCTTTTACAAAGGTAAGTATATTATAAAATTACTGATAAAATACAAATACAGCAATCTTCGTTCGTTCGTGAGAGTCTGGTGTCTGAAGTAGGTAAAACTGTGTTACAGAACACCAGGCAATTTTTTTTTTTTAAAGACAATTCCCGCACTAGAGAACAAGCTCTGTGTCGCGGGGGACTTTACAAACATACAATTAACGGACACAAATTACACCCAGACTCAGAACAACTCTTTCGGGTCCCACAAAGTTTTGTCCTGTGTGGGAATCGAACCCACAACCTCGTGCACAGCAGGCGCATACTGCGGCCACTGGACCACCAAGGCAGTCAATACTTATTCAATAGGTATAACAGATATAATTATGTCAGATTTTCGCGCGCAGTCGATTTGAGCCGCTAGTGAGTACGCACGTCTAAACACGTTTTGACAAAATATTATTATAATGCCGTATTGTGTAGTAAAACGTTGTAAAAATACTTCAGAGCGGCTCAAATCGACTGCGCGCGAAATAGTAGAGAGGCCAATTGTAAAAAAGTCGCTTATTTACGATTTTCGTAGGACTGAAAAGGTTTATAACGACAAGTGGTATCGTTGGAATCGGCATGGTCTGCTGATATTCAAACTGCTTGTTGTCGCTTTCAAAAGTGGTGGAGGGGGTTGCTATGACGTCATTTGTGACGTCACTCCTGGTTTTAGATTTTGTCGATTATTTCGGTAACTATTCATCCGATTTAAACAATATGGGTATCAAATGACAGGTAATTAAATTTCTAACAAAACATGCAAAGCAACTTTTATTGTAGGTATTATATTTTTAAAGATATTTTAAAAAATTTAACTTTTTTGCCGTTTTTTTTCCGAACACGAAATGTTTGGTGCGCAATATACCTCATCAATATAAATATTAGACCAACACTTGGGCAGTAAAAAAATTGCTACATTATCGTAGTCTACAAAAAACTTTGAATTTTGTAAATTGCTGTAAAAACAACAAAATTATGATGACATTAAACGCCGCCATGCCGGGCCCAAAGACGCGTGCCGGCGCGTTGTTTCAGCGTCAGTCGCTTACAAGCGATGATTTATGTACGTACATGCATTTGTCTAATCATTGCCATGTGTTAATGTAAATTTCAGTAATTCATGGATTTATGCAGTGAAGTTAGTTGATTTTATTTTTTTTATTAAAAATCTGAATTACTGATAAATCACGATAACCCTGGGAGAACAATTTGTAGATATGGTTAAGAAGCGAAATGGGTCTAGTTTTTTTATTACGTTATGTGTGGTTTTTAAAGTAAAGAACCACCACTCTTCTGGTCCATTTTTTTATACAACTACGGTGGCAAACAAGCGTAAGGTAAGCAGTTATCGTAGCTTAAGGGCGCTTGCAATGCGAAAGGTATCACTAGCGTGTTGCTGACCCAAAATTAAGCAGGGTTTCATAATGCAATTTCCCAGGCATAGGAAAACGTTCGTTAAAACGATAGTATAGTAGACGAAACGATAGGAACACATCTACACCGCTGTGTGTAGTCATTTAGTTATGGTCTTCTGTAATGTATTCTTCCTTCCCTAGTTGGGCTTGCTCACTAGTATGATGCTCTACTCCTCTTATCCATATCTTCCATACTTTAGACTAGGTTCATTCGACGATTACGGAGTTCTGAAAGACTTGAAATATGGGGTTCTCATTTTAGGCTAAACTTTCATAAATTGACAGTTTGAGCTAAGATATTTTTTTAAAAGCTTTACTACAACCACTTAAACTGCCAACTCGTCATTTGAAGGTTGAGGAGATTGATCCACAGTGTCGCTCAGTTTCTTACGGGTCATGGTAACTTTCGGAGCAAGTTATACTCATTTAAGCTAGTTGATTCGCCGAACTGTCAATGCTCAACACCTGGCTCCGATCAGGAGTAGTCTGCTCATCACATACTCTGGGAGTGTAAAGTCGCTTGTGGCTTCGAATTCATGAAATAAAGTCTGCTAATCTTTGTCTCCTACATATAAATTTGTGAATAATTAATAATTCGCGGTAGTTTAGGTTAAGTTACTTTCATTTTAATAACTATTCATATAATAAAATTGTATTGTATAGTTATATTAGCCAATATATTCGTGAATTCAGTGAATACCTGTTGGTGTTTAAGCACAAGATACGCTACCCTAGTCGACACATTTTCGATGGTCTTGGCGTAACTTGCTTATCTAAAGAGCATACGGATCCCGCCTGATGGTAAGGAGTTGTTCATAATGGACTTGTAGACGATAAACCCGATATCACCTAGGGAAAGTTGTCCTCCCAGTAGTAGAACAAGATTCAAGTAGTATCGAGTCCTGCTCAAGCACTTCAGATAGTCCAACTATATTATAATCTAGTTTTTCTCCCAACTCATCTTTTTTTTCAGATCACAACGTGCGTGCATTGTATATCACTAGGGCCAGTCCTTGTTGGGGATGGTAGCCGGTTCTCTGTCGAGGATTTTTAATATTCCCTGCCCTGCCGTACCCTTGATCACTACCGTAGCTAGGATTAGCGGGGCTATCGATGACTAGAGGCCGTGGTAGTGTTGTGTCTGTCATTAACGGGGTTTTGCGAATAATCACCATGCCTGAAATGTAGATTGATGACCGCATTTTGATCTTAGATAGGTAATATAGTTGAAGATGGCGCTGCTGCCCCCCATACCTATAGAGCATCATGATCCTTCCCCTTTTGTGAAACCCTCGAGATGATTAGGAATGGTGGTATTCTAACACGCCGGCGGCACCGCGAAGCTAGTATGTTATGTAAAAATGATAGTTGTTAAGTTTGTATTAAAATAAATGTTTCGCTAAAGGACCGAAAAGGCCCAATAAGTAAAAACAAAACAAATCACAATTGGTTGCGGTAACTGAAAAACATTCACATCGCGACATTCGTGTTATTGACTCATGACGTATAGTGGCAAACACAGAAAGACCACATAGCGAAGTTCATAGGTATATTATCTTGAATATTATTATTGTATATGACCACAACGCGATATGGCAACATAGAAAACCTATAATGCTTATAGTCGATGCAACCTTTTCACTACAGAGTTAGAGCGTAAATGAACACACAATTATTTTCGTCGCTCAATGAGCGTTTTCGGTCTATATGCGTTAAATATGTTAGTACGTACCTAAATGATTTAAATACATATTTTTAGCATTTTTGCTACTTATAAGCTCTTTTTACAACACTTGCATGGATTTTATTATTATCTTTGCACAATCTAAGATTGACTGGTAGAAAATGTTATTGACATTAAGTTTGCCTATGTAGGTACCTGTGTTGATTTTTAATACATAAAATAAAATCAACTAATTTTCAATACATAAATCCATGACTTTCTGAACATACATTAACATAGGCATTGATTTGGCAAATGTTCGTAAGTACGTATCATCAGAATCATCGCTTATAAGCGTCTGACGCTGAAACAACTCGCCGGCTCGCGTCTTTGCGCTGGGCATGGCGGCGTTTAATTTCGTCATAATTTTGTTGTTTTTACAGCAATTTACATAATTCAAAGTTTATTGTATACTTCGATAATATAGCTATTTTTTTTACTGACCAAGTGTTGGTCTAATATTTATATTAATTAGGTTTATTGCGCACCAAACATTTTATGTTCAGAAAAAAAAAGGCATTTTTGCCGTTTTTTATAAAATATCTTTAAAAATATAATACCTACAATAAAAGTTGCTTTGCATGTTTTGTTAGAAATTTAATTACCTTTCATTTGATACCCATATTGTTCAAATCGGATGAATAGTTACCGCAATAATCGACAAAATCTAAAACCAGGAGTGACGTCACAAATGACGTCATAGCTACCCCCTCCACCACTTTAGAAAGCGACAACAAGCAGTTTAAGTATCAGCAGACCATGCCGATTCCAACGATACCACTTGTCGCTATAAACCTTTCCAGTCCTACGAAAACTTTTTTTTAATGCATTGGCCTCTCTACTAAAAACGAAAACGTATGACATTGCTATTTGACTTTTGGCGGCTTCACGCGCGAGTTCTACACGCTCCGTCTATCTTATTCTGTTAGTCTGAGGTTAATAGTAATCGAATTTAATGTTATCTACGAATTTTGTATTTTTTTTTGTGATGTAATATTCAATTTCAAATACAATGTAACGATTGTTTGTGAATAAATAAATAAAGATATATTTAAATAAATAAATATATTACCTTGTATTACAGCCTGGGTCAGCATATGCCTATCGACCTTCGTTATGTGTTGTGACTCCCGGGACAATAGTGAATCCCACATTTGGGTCACACCGGCATCACACACCCCAAGCTCAGTGTACTCCAACTTTATACGGCGAACTGCTGACGATTCTTCCCGTTCTAGAATTAAAAAAAAAAATAAGGTGAAGCACCATACAAGCGAGCAAGCCTGAATGGGGAAGGACGGAAGGACCTTCAATTTACAGAAGACCACAGCTTAATAACTAAACACAGCGATGTAGTTCTGTTACTGTATGTAAAAATAGGTTTAAAAACTCTGTACCTTTAAGTCTTGCGTTCTCTTTCTCCATCCTGACGAGAAGTATCGTCTGGTCTATCGCCATCTTCCACAACTGCCGTAACTCTTCTCTACTTCTTTTCCCTTTAGGAGCTGATAGCTTGCCGAGAAGATTTGTTGACAGCTCTCCTGTAAAATAAATTCCGTAAATATTGTTATGGTTATAATAATTCATGATTATGTTTGAAATTCGCGTCAATTGTTCCAGGTCATGCGTCTAAATCGCGCTAAATAGAACATGTTAAAATTTTCATGGCTTACGATCATAGTTCATTGTTAAAGGATCCCTTACCAATAATCATGACATAATATTTAACGCGAATCTCCTATTCAATATAAATGATTTGCGCCAATTTATGCCAATTCATGATTTACTCGTCGCGCTAATTTGAACATGTGTAGGCTTATGCAATTTTGTTAATTAAATCAAAAGGAAATTTATGACAATTTATTCTAATTCACGCTTTACTTTTCGCACTGATTTGAACAAGTAAGCTAACGCTACCTTCACAAACAAAATTGACAGGAGATTCGCGTCAATTTGTACCAATTCCTGCATTTACTTCTCGCGCTAATTTGAACGTAAACTAACGCAAATTGAGCAAGCAAAATTAATAAGAATTTGCGTCAATTTGTACTAATTCGTGCTTACTTTTCGCGCTAAATTGACTGCGTTTATACAAGTTAATTGACGCATTTAGCACGAATTTATCCGGTCTGTCTTATAGCGTGAAACTCGCGTTAATTTGTTTGAAGCTTTCTTCTCTCTTAGTCGTCAATCTCTTACCTTCTCCTTGCACATCAGTAGGTTGTACAATCTTCTCGTAGATGGCCTGTCGCCATGTCGCATCGTTTTCGCTGCCAGACTCAGTAGCTGCCGGACGTGTGTCGCTTACTTTCAAGAAACTGAAAGAATAATAATAGTACTGTTATATAAAGTTAAATTTACGTTTATAATATTTAAATATATTAGCAACAAAATGTTCCTTTACCAAGCATAGGGCTCCTTTCCTCTATTTAGAGAGCCAAGAACATTTGAACAGATTAATGGATAAGACATGCCTTTAGATTTTTTATAATACATGTAGATTACTACTAGCATGGTGAAAAATGTAGAGCCAATGGCAGCTACTGCTTGGTGGGCTGAAGAGGGCGCGAGGAATTTCACCCGAGTAAATCCACGCGTTTTGGTTAATCAATCAATGTAGGTAGCCTACATGTTCCTGTTAAAACGTGACACCAAAATAATGTTGACTGCCTTGGTGGTCCAGTGGCCGCAGTATGCGCCTGCTGTGCACGAGGACAAAACTTTGTGTGGCTTTCGATTCCCATGGGACAAAACTTTGTGTGACTGACGAAAACTTGTTCTGAGTGTAATTTGTGTCCGTTAATTGTATGTTTGCAAAGTCCCCCGCGACACAGAGCTTGTTCTCTAATGCGGGAGTTGTCTTTAAAAGAAAAAAGTAAAACACCGGTCATATTATTATGCCCGAGCGTCTTTTGTTTTTTATATGGAATGCAACAGAGAGAGCTTGTCGATGCAAGTAATATCACTGTATCTGTCATATACCACATATTGCTGGAAATGGTTGCCAGTTATCACAAGCGTCGGTACGGTACGATAAGCTACGGTACCTAATCACTTACCATCAGCCAGCGCGCTTGCCGATTTTGTAAAAGTTTGTAAGTATGGATGGATGGATGGATGTTTGTTACTCTTTCACATAAAACTACTGAACGGATCTGGATGAAATTTGGCACAGAGATAGATTATGACTGGCCTGTTGGTCTAGTGGTTAGTGACTCTGACTGCTACGCCGGAGGTCGTGGGTTCGATTCCCACCCAAGACAAATATTTGTGTGATGAGCACGAATGTTTGTTGGATCCTTCGCTGTTTGACACCACGGATTATTGACACCATGGTGTCAATCGCATCACATTTTTTGACTTACCTTGTTTGGGACCACTGTGTCAATCGACGAATATCTTATTTGTCTTCGTTGATTGACACCATGACGTAAAACAGCAAAGGACGGTCGCATTGGTATTTTATTATAACATAACAATCACGCACAAAAGTGTTTACACGATATTTTTTTTTTTTCTGAGAGTGCTTGGAAAGGCAATACTGTTTAGTTACCCACAACAGTTTTGCGATAGCAACTACTACTACGTTTTACTACTACATTTCTTAAAATTTAATTTTAATATTCAAGACATCAGCAGGTAAAAAATAATTATACAGAAATTATTATTATTACATGCCCTTATATTTTTATATTGGCAAGAACGTTTAACGTCAATATCTCAAACTATTAGCAGAATAATCTTAACGATTATCATTATTTCAGCTAATATTTTTATAATATGTAAGTAGTATTCATGTATATTTTTATTGTATTTATTATTTTGTATTTTATATATTTATATTAATATTTATGTATATTCTTGTAAATTTGTGTATATCTTATTCATATCATTAAATGAGAATAATTGCACCTACCCTATTTTATCTTTACACCCCCAAAGGTTGACTGGTAGAAAATGCCTTAAGGCATTAAGTCCGCCGTTGTACAATTTTATTATGTGCAAAAGTTTAAATAAATAAAATAAATAAACGTTTAAGAAAGGGTAGAAATACCTGAGTTCGAACAAACAAAAATCTCAGGTAAAAAAACGAGTGTGTGCTGACCACACGGCAGAAGTGAAAACTTCATTGGACTGTCAATAATGGATGGAGTATTAGCATTCTGTGGTATTAGTCCAACGCACACGGTCCGATGAGACTGGGTTCGAATCCCATATTCATGTCCACTTTTTGGAATTTGATTTTTGTAGATGGTTTATTAATAAAAATATAGTAAAACTGTATTATTAAGTATCAGTTCAAATTCACAAATATGTCATTTTCTCACAATACCATACGAAGGTAGCACCGACCGAACCGGGTTCCAATCCCAACATCGGCTACACTTTTTGTATTTTGTTTAGTTTTTAAAATATTTATAACAATATATCTTGGATTTAACATTTTTGTTGATCATTTTGATAACGTAAGACATTTATAAAGTTTTTTGTTGAGAGAAAAAAATATATACCTGTATTATTTATTTTTAACATAACTCAATGTTTCGCCTAGCTTAATATATGTATTTTATACTTAGTATGACCCAACAGTAAACTTCAAAACAAGGTAGGTATTTTAATTTATAAAAATCTGAAAATGCATACAGCGCTAGCGCCATTACTCACAGTCCTACAAGTTTCACCTTCTTACTAGTACAAAATACTACCGCCAGGACTACGACGACATTATTAAATTTTGAAAATATATAATTAAGTACCTATAGTTTTGTTTTATGAGCCCTTTATTTCATTTTCCTATGCTAAGTAGGATTTTTTTAAATATGTACGTATATGTTTCAGGCTATAATATATTTCTTCCTGGTTTGAATTTTATACAAACGTAAATAACAAATCGATATATGTAACTCCATCTATCGATATTTATTCGTACCAATTTTAATTTGTTCCTTATCAGACCCCAGCCTATACGATCTAATCACTCTTTAAAGTATAAACAGACGATCGAACTTGGTTCGGGCCGAACCACGAACATGGTGCGCTCCGAACCATATTATAATGATGTTAATAATAATAATGTCTGGCGGACCGTGCACCATTCGAGCGAATCCAAAAAAAAACCAAACAAACTGTAAGACTATTCCATGAAACTCAAAACTTCGTTTATCTCTGCATCACCGTGGTTGACTGGTAGAGAATGCCTATGGCATTAAGTCTGCCTATGTACATGTGTGCATGAAGTTTTATAAATAAATAAATAAAAAACGAACACTTTTGACTTTTATTTTGGTCTGTTGAAATGTCAAACTGCATTCGTTCTGTTCTTAATTTTAACTTATTGATAATAATAATAATATTTATTTGTTCAGAATGCAGGTATCACAATGACATGGTAACAATATAAATCAGTTTCCTTATACATTCTGCCTCAATAAGGGTTACAAATATTTGAGGACATGCATTATATTAAACAGGCATCAAGGAAAATAATAATCAAAATTCCAATTGTTAACACTTTGAGATTACATACACATAGATTATCGTTACATTGACCATCAGACAGCAATTATTATATTTTATTATGATCGAGCCCATTATTAATAATTTTAATTATTACATTAACATTATTTTATAAATTCGGATACAGAGTAAAATCGTTATTTAATTGTTTGTTATTCCCTTTTATTTACGGTTTATTAAAATGTGATTTGTACTAATAAATATGTATTCCATAACAACCAAGATTCCATTAAACATTTGATTGTAATTGTTTGTTGTATTAACCGTTTTCTTTTCGTCAGTACACAAATCACACTTGACCTTTAAATTGTCAAAAGTGTTCAAACAGGTAAGTCAAAAAACGTTCTTCTGCGATTGACACCGTGGTGTCAATAAGTCGTGGTGTCAAACAGCGAAGGACCCGTTTGTTCTGTGTCTGGGTGTAATTTATCTATAATATGTATGTATTTAGAAATATATAAGTATGTTTATCAGTTGTCTGGTTACCATAGTACAGGCTCGTTTGGGATTTTTGCCTAGTTTGGGATCAGATAGCGATGTGTGAGTTGTCCCGAAAATATTATTATTAATAAGGTCTGGAATAACACATAGGCTATTTTTTACAGCGATAACTGACATCAACGCGGGCGGAGCCGCGGGCAACAGCTAGTAATAATAAAGCCACCAATCATACACTTACATGTCCATCATAGGAGAATTGACAGGAGGCTCGTTATTACTGTCTTCAGCTTCTTCAGGAGTTGGTGTCATATTTGTACGGGCTGGTGATGAAGCTATATCTGTAATCAAAACGATATACTTATTATAGCAAAACAGATTTCACGAAGATGAAAGAAAATGGTTACTTTCTTAGATAAATTATTAAGATTAAATCGAGTCACCCATTGGCTAATTTAATGGTCATTCTGTCGATAGGTATTTGTTTAATCGTCTTTCATTTACATTGTTTTTTTATATTACTTGGGTGGCAAACAAGCAAACGGCCCGCCTAATGTTAAGCAGTTACCGTAGCCTGTGCACGAGTTTGTGGGTTCAATTCCCACACAGGACATAACTTTGTGTCACTTACAAAGAATTGTTCTGAGTCTGGGTGTAATGTTTGTTCCTTAATTGTATGTTTGTAAAGGCCCCCGCGACACAGAGATTGTTCTCTAAAGCGGGAGATGTCTTTAAAAAAAAAAAAGTGGTACTTACCATCTATGACACCTGGTGATAAACTCTTGCTTCTGACAATATCTGGTGATAACAGATCCTGGTTCGAAGGTTCTGATGATGAATCCAGCACTATAGCAGTAGGGATTGGGGAAGCTTCCTATTGACAAAAAATATGATGAAATTATCTACGCTCCACGTATTGGGAAACTGTTAGTGTAGTGAGCTGATGCATTTAATAAATAAATAAATCTGTATATTTAAGTGGCAACGACAAACTTCAAGACGCTGCATAGTCAGACGTGGAATATTATGGACTGATGACCTGGTAGATAAATGTTACGGGTACCCGAAGACTGAATGCTGTGGATGTTAATGTCCAGCGGTGGCCATATTTCAGCTGAGATAATAATGTTGATTGAGATAGAAAACATGCATACGGCCCACCAGATGATAAGCAGTTACCGTAGCCTATGGACGCTTGCAGTACCAGATGTATCACTTACGTGTTACCAACCCAATAATAAACACCAGGTTTTCATGATGGAATTTCCCAGTGGTAGAAAAAGGTTTCGTTTTAAACGCATCCCTAAATAAGCGCTGGAGATTCCACATTTAGGAACACAACCATACCGCTTTAGGTAGCTATTTAGCTGGGGTCTTCTGTTAAGTGAAAGTCCTTCCCCAGTTAAGCTAGCTCAAAGTCAAAGTCAAACTCATTTATTCATTTAGATCAAATACATGATACTTATGAACGTCATAAAAACAAATGCCAGCATACTTTTTTCCTACGGCCAATTCGCTGACTATGGTAGGGCCTCGAGAAGAATTGGCAAGAAACTCGGGTCACTCTTTTTAATCGCCAGAATGTAACATTTACAATTTGGTAAAGGTTACAATATTAGTGGTAACGAAAAGGAACGAAAACCAATATACCATACAGAATGAAATTTAGGTAAGTATTTAATTTAATTAATTAAGAAACAATATAGGTAATAAGTTAAAAAAAAAAGAATTTAGTATGGTAATTAGGGATCGTTTCTTTTTGTAAAAATAAGATAGAAACGTGTCGAGATCACATTGCAATCTTAGTAAAATCTAAAAACTATATCTTTATAATTTAAAAATAAATCATGCCAAGATTGACCAGCCACCAGCTCGTAAAGGTATGTCTGTTTTTTTGCGGGAACTGTCAAAGAGCATTCCTAAATAAGTGCTGGAGACCTGTACTTACCAGGACTATTATTAAGAATATTACCTTTCTTATAACCGGAGCTACCAGCCCATCGTCTCTGCTCGCTTTCCTCTTGAGGAGATCAAAGCTACTGGATATTGAGCGTTTTGCCTTAGAGAAGATCGTGCTGCCTCCCAAGTACTGGTTCAGGAATTCTGATCTGTAAATTGTGAATTATAAATCATACAGCAGGACATAGTGCACAACTGTGTGCGCAAAAACAATATGCACTTACTATTCCCTCACCCTCATAGTCCGATGGGACGGCAATCCGACACGACTGGAGGGAGATCAGACGTAGGACCAACGGCTTTACGTGCTTTCCGAGGCATTTTAAAATGCCTCGAGAGGTATCCCTCTGGTATTGCGAGCGTCCATAGGCTACGGTAACTGCTTAACATCAGACGGGCCGTGTGCTTGTTTGCCACCCAAGTAGAATAAAAAAAAGTGGGTGTACAACCGCCAATTTCCAAACTCCGGGCAACTATTGTGGATTTTTTGACAGAAAAACCCAATATCGATTTTTTGCCCGACCCGAGAATCGATCCCGGGACTTCGACTACTGACCCTTACATTTGATATGTACAACTTATAGAATTGCAAAAAACAGTGGACAGGTATTTGCGTACTAGTTTAAAAGTCATACATTTTGAACGAGAAGGAGAACGGAGCGGGAAAAGCGAAGCGGAGAAGCGGAGAAAATCAGCCACAGTGTGCTTATAACTATCCCATAAAACTAGTCGGGTACTCTCGGCCTAGTTCCGCACAGTCCGCTACTCCGCTCCGCATTACTTCCTCGCCCCGCTCCGCTGCCTGGCTCCGTTCCAACTTTACATACCTATTCTCCTGTGTATCGTGAACATGGCGCAGCTGCTTCGCTTCACAGTGAGCTCTCAACAGCATCATCAGAAACGCGTTATGTTCACTTGTCTGTAATAAGAAAGTTTTATATACCTTTAGTTTTCACCCGTGTAACTACACCGCTGTGTGTAGTTATTTGGCTGTGGTCTTCTGCGAGGTCCTTCCCCAGTCGGGCTTGCTCGTTAGTATAATGCCCTACCTCTCTTATATTATACTAACGAAATAATATTTGATTCAAAATTTTTATTTATAGGTACATTACAATGGGCGCCTCACGTAATGAGCAGTTACCACAGCCTATGAAAGCTTACAATACTAGAGGTATTTAATTAAATTTCACTATTTTTTCTTTTAATCTGGTTTAGTACCTAAATAGTTTATAAATCCAAATGTCAACTCGTTCCATCCCGAGGGAGTCGTAAAAGTTGACTAAGGGAGTAAATTAGGCCGTCAATATCCAATGCAAGAGAAGAAGAAGAATAACTTGAAAAAAACCCTATACCAACCCAGACGCCTACTATACCACGCTGGTCAGGCCAGCGTGGTATAGTGGACAAAATCCCTCCAAATGTGTGGACAATCATGCCCGGTAGTGGTAAGTTTATGGGTTGAGATGATGATGATGATAAAAAGAGCTTTGTTCAATTTATAAGTATAAGAATTTGGAATTCCGCGCGTCACTCGTGTAGTTATAAAGGTCCTGCGAGAATACCAGCGTTGTGGTCCAGGCCACAACATAAGAGCTGACGCAGGGACCTTATTTGCTTTCTTATATTAAGTGTTATTAAATGTAGTAATTGTAAGTTTTATTGAATGTAAGAGCAAATAAAATTATTTTCTTTCTTTCAATATATATTTACCTCATACATATGATTAGTGCCACCCTGGTACTTGGTGATGATAAGATCCTGTTCTTCTTCAGCCAGCTGCTCAATACGACGGAGGACGAAGGCGTGTGTCTTCTTGTCATTCATACCTTCAAATAACAAGAGAATAACAATATTAATACAAAATTCACCCCAAATTGGGCGAAAATTGTAATTAAAATTGAAGAGGTGCCAAATATGATTTATTTTGAATTTAAAAAAGGAGGAGGTTTATTTTCGTCTGTATCTATGTTTTTTCTTACTTTTTTGTATGTATACCGATTACCTACTCAGTCAATTATAAACCGATTAAAAAAAAAGTTTTATTTGAAAGGGTATATAATATTATATTATGATAATAATATATCGCACCCCCCGCAGAATAAAGTCGTAAGCGCGGTTACCACCTTTTCAATGTTTTTGCATTTTCGTGATCTATAAGGTCAAATACACCTCTCAGATTTTTTTCAGATTTTTTTAAATAATATTAATAATAATATTAACATAAATTCTTTATTCCTCGGATGAAAAAAATACGATCCTCCGTCGAACAAAATCGTAATAAACATTTACACTTTGGAAAAGTATCTTAAGAGCATGTAATACGACATGGCGGCTGTATACATCGAAATAAAATAAACCGTGTTAACTTGTAACACGCGTTTACCACTTTATTCGCGGGAAGAAATTAACGTAGGTTTTCGTTATAATCTACTACAAATTGAAAAGAATTTTGCACAAAATATAGCATGAGGAAATTCACAATTATCATAGTAGTAGGAAGGCCACGATGCTCAATGGGGATTTACTTGAGCGTCGTAGAGACCTATTGAGTTGCGAAGCTTAGATGATAAAAAGAAAAATATGTTATATAATGTATCCTTTTCATCGGTGGGGGAAGCAGCTATAGATTCTCAAAAATATAAAATAAAACGGTTGCATGGACATACTCGAGCGCGTCAGATATTGATAGCTATCTATGTCCTACGTAATAATGTACGTATGTTAATCTGGTCGTTTGCATGATGGGGATGGTCGTACGTAAGGGTAAAAAATGAGAAAAAAATAATTTAATCGAACGCGAAATCATCCAATAATCTGACGATTTGGATGTGACGCAAACTCGCGGCCATTATTAGAATATGGCAAAAAAAAAACATCATTTTGACATACTCAAGCTCGTCAGATTAAGATATATATGGTTTATCTTTATGTCCTAGACGTACTGTCTCATAATGGGACGATTATCTGGAGGGATTCGCCTAATCTGATAATTAAAAAAAAGATATATATACGAGGGTCGGTCGAAAAGTTCGCGGAATCGGGGTGTTGTTGGAAGGTGGCCTAATTTTTTTTACCTGCATGTACTGTGGGACTACTTATGAGTATAAATACCAAGTTTCATAAAAATCTGGTAATTGTTCATTGAGCTATCTTCGATCAAACAAGTCAATCCGGAAGAAAACTAGAAAAATGGTGAAAATCCTCGCGATCGCCGAGGAGCTGAGGATCTTGGATATTGTAAGGTCTGTCTTGGAATCGTGGAGCCATAGTGAATCACTATTAAGACATTGGGCTTTCTTAGCGGTGAACGCGCAAACTTGTGTCTTACTGGGGTTAAATTAGACTAAATTTAATCATCATCATCATCTCAACCCATAAACGTCCAACTGCTGGGCACGGGTCTCCTCCAAACACTTGGAGGGATACCAGCATACTATACTATTTTTCCACTCCCTTAGTCGACTCTTACGACACCCTCGGGATGTAAAGGGGTGGTGACATTTGTATTCTTAATCCGTCACCACACGGATGAATGACTAAATTTAGTCGTCCCCAATCAGAGACTCTGGAAAGAGTGCTACTAATTTCAGACGCAAGTGCTGTCATCAAGTTCCTTATCAAGCAAGGAAAACCTCCTCAAACCATTTTAGAAGAGATGTCTTCTATTTACGGGGACTCTTGCCCTGGTAAAACCATTATTTAAAAGTGGCACAACCTCTTCAAGCACAGCAGAGATTCACTAGAAGACGACCTCAGTGCAGGGCGGCCTATTGAAGCGATCACAGTCGTGTAGCATATTTAAATCATTTTAAATATGCTACACCACAATCTTGGCATGTCACAGGTGTGCGCAAGGTGGGTACCGTGAATGCTCACGCCACATCAGAAGCAGCGACGAGTTGTGTGTTGTCAAGAGTTTTTGGACCTCTCTGCTGAGAACAAAGAAGCCATTTTGGGCCGGATTGTGACTGGGGATAGAACTTGGGTTTACCATTATGAGCCTAAGTCAAAGCAGGAGTCCATGCAGTGGCACAAAAAGGGTACATCACCTCCTAAGAAATTGTCGATTGGGTAAAGTCATGTAATGGCAAAAGAAACCAGAGTGGGGACGGTGTTAGAGAGTAAAAGATAAAGAAAAAGTGAGAGAGGAATAGAAACGCGGAGAGGGGAATATGGGAATGAGGCATCACAAAGCTGCATTGCTGTAATATACTTCATCGACAAATTTTTGTTACTTCGGCTTGTGGAAATTGTCATATTATATATTTTTTGTCATCCTTGAATTATTTTCTTCAAAATAAAAAAAAAATCGGCCACGCTCGAGAATGACGAGATGACGTTTTTTTACAACTTTGCAGCCCTCCCCTTTCTTTACGTCACTCGCAAATTGTCAGATTAGTGAAATATATACTTTTTAGCATGTCTAAAAACTCACCCTACCTTAATCTGACGCGCTCGAGAATAAATGATGATTATTTTTTTTTACTAATCTGATCCATTGACCGTATATGTATATGGTGCTCATATTTGGTGGAGGTACTTAAACCAGATACAAAGTATCCCCCTGTATATTAATCTGCCGCGTTTTAGTAAATCCCGAAATCCCTTCATGGGCTCCCCTGCTATAGCTACATTATTACTCTTGTAGAAAATGAGGCGCCATAAACCATAACGCACAAAGTCTGCTTATTTTTTAATCGAAAGAAAGCCGTCATAATACATTACTGAATGTTATTAACGAGCATTTTTTACCGAATAAAGTGACTGTTGATTATTACGCTTATTGCGAGGACAACTTTTTGCCACGAATACAGTGGTAATAGATGATTACCAACAAGGTAGTCATTTCAATTTATGGTATTATACGTTTTCCTTAATATTTAAGAGAATCTTATTAATATTTATTTTGTTTTAAAGTAATTTAAACAGAAAAAAAATAGCTTTCATTTGACATATCAATCATTTTGATAGGACGTATAGTTGCTTAATTATTCACTAAAAACGGTTTTTTAATTTTCCTGAAAAGTTGATATTTTCATCTTACGCCTTTATTCGGTGGGGGGTGCGATATATACGATATGATTTCAATCTTGGCATGATTTATTTTTAAATAATAAAGATATAGTTTTTAGATTTTATTAAGAACGCAATGTAATCTCGACACGTTTCTATCTTATGCATACAAAAAGAAAGGATCCCTCATTGCCATACAGTGGAAAGCTAAATTCATTTTTTTCCCTTCATTGTTTCTATAAAAAATATTTTTAATTAAATTTAATTTTGTATGGTATATTGGGTTCCGTCCCTTTTTGTTAACACTAATATTGTAACTCATACCAAATTGTAAATGTTATACTCTGGCAATTAAAAAGAGTGGCCCGAGTTTCTTGCCAATTCTTCTCCAGGCCCTAACCCTAGTCAGCGAATTGACCGTAGGAAAAAGTATTATTGATATGTATACCGTCTGGGTGGTCCCATATTAATTTTATTGGTATTGAGCCTTGGATCCCGCATATACACCAGAAAAACTTCCAAGGATTAAATAGAAAATGAAATGAAAATATGATAATTTTCGCTTTTTGAAGTCGGTTTTTATTTTATATTTTTTTTATCAGCTTAAATCAAATGTCGTAAGTTCATTGCAATAACTATTTTGATCGAACTTTAAGTAGGTATGTGAACTTAAAAAAATAAAAATCTGGAAAGGTCACCTTCAATGTCATGGCAGAGTCGATGGTACCACAACATAGGGCAGTGCTCGCACGTCATGTTTGGAGACTTCTCCCTGGTCTTCTTAAGCAGTTCCGCATGAGCCACGAAGGCTTGCTTGATCGCTGGAATAAGAAAAAAAACTTTGGCATCTATATGTTTGTATATAATAGCAACCCATATATGTCCCACTGCTGGGCACGGGTCTCCTCTCCTCTATCAAGAGAGTGAGAGGGTTTAGGCCTTAATTCACACACGCTGGCCTAATGCGGGTTGGTGAATCTGACATGTCTTTAGAATTTCTTCTAAGACATGCGGGTTTCCTCACGATGTTTTTCCTTCACCGTTAGCAGATGGTGAATCATTTGATTCGTACATATAAACTCCACAAAGTGAAATTTACATTGGTACTGCCCGGGATCGAACTCGCACCTCTTGCGTGCAAGTCGGTTACTTTCCCACTCGGCCACCACCGCTCGTATGTTTGTAATATGTAAGGTAACTACATCATTGTTTTTTTATACTACTTAGGTGGCAAACAAGCATACGGCCCGCCTGATGTTAAGCAGTTACCGTAGCCTATGGACGCTTGCAATACCAGAAGTATATTTTACACTAGGGCTTTATGATGGGTGTATCCCTAGGTTATGAATACGTTTCTTTTCAAACGCATCCCTAAATGAACACAACTACACCAGCGTGTGTAGTTATTTGGCTGTGGTCTTTTGTAAGGTCCTTTCCCAGTCGGGTTTGCTCGCTACTTATCTTAACTGTCTACTTAATGGTCGATTGGAAATTACCGGTGTTTAAACGGCTCGGAAAGCACGTAAAGCCATTGATACGCCTGGAATCCGACTTGCAATCCAACAAGTCGGATCTCTTGTCAGATAGCCGTACTGGTCAATCACTTTTAGTGATGAACCACCCAATGTATAGATGGCTTTCTATGTTCAACTCAAACACTGGGAGGTGGTTTAAATATTACTTGCAAGATTTGACTCTATCTAACTGATATTGCCAGTTTTTTTTTTTTTTTTTTTTTAACTGGCTGTATTATTTAAACCCTCTCCCAGTGTTTGAGTTGAACATAGAAAGCCAGCAACATTGGGTGGTTCATCACTAAAAGTGATTGACTGTTTGTTAGTTAAAAAAAAAAAAACTTGCAATATGCTTGATCCCGTTATGAACCGCCTATGGACGCTTGCAATACCAGAGGTATCACTTGCGTGTTGCAACCTATTTTGTGACACCAGATGCTTTTACTTGCAAGATTTGACCCAATTTAACTGATATTGCCAGCTAAATAAGAAAGGTAAGACAGGGCACCATACATGCGAAAGACCTCCGCCTTCCAGAAGTCCACAGCCAAATAATATAATATTAATATAATATTTTCGGGACAACTCACACATCGCTATCTCATCCCAAACTAGGCAGAGCCTGTACTATGGTAACCAGACAACTGATAAACATACTTATATATTTCTAAATACATACATATTATAGATAAATTACACCCAGACAGAGAACAAACATTCATGCTCATCACACAAAGATTTGTCCTGGGTGGGAATCGAACCCACGACGTCCGGCGTAGCAGTCAGAGTCACTAACCACTAGACCAACAGGCCAGTCAAACTAAAACTAAAGCTTGTAAATGACTCTTACCATTAATAACCTCTTGTGCCACCGATTCACTCTCACACTTGAACACATAGCAGGCGTATCCGTCGTTAATGTCGCGACACACGAACCCAAAATGTTCCATGTTCAGTCTGCCCAACACACACGAAGCCACGTCTTTGAAGGCGCGGTGAAGTAATATCTGTTTCCGATCTGGACTTATTAACCTTAATTCTGAACGGCCAACCTGAAATAAGGGAACAAGTTTTTAACCGACTTTAAAAAAGGAGGTTTTTCAATTTGACCGTATATATGCTTTTTTATGTTTGTTCGCAGATAACTTCATTGTTTATGAACCGATTCTCAAAATTCTTTTTTTATTTGAAAGAGTATACTCTAGAGGCGGTCCCATTGGCACCAAGTCAGGATCTGATGATGGAATCCCAGGGAAATCGAGGGTAACCCTCAAATGGTGTACCTATGTATTAACAATGTTTTTCGTATATTTTTTACTTTTATTTTATCACTAAAAATAGAAAAAAAAAACTGAAACCGACTTCAATCTGTATTCAGTTATTTTTAGGTTTTTGAAGTCGATTTCAACAAAATATACAAGCTTTACGTGCCAAAACTTCGGTCAAATATCAGCATTGTTTTGATGAATGTACCTGCTCCTGTCCTGTATGGGAATTAAGCCCGAGGCCTTTGCTCTGATTAACGAAAGCAAGTGCTACGTTATTCAAGCTAGTCAAATGTTTTTATTAATGGCAATCGTGCAGAGACTGTATCCGCAAGCCATTTAAGAAGATTTTAGTTTATAAAATTTTTACCTGAAACAACATAGTTCTATTCTGCTCCCCAATCAGCTGAGTAATCGGAGTCTTATGATTAATAGTCCCAATAGAAGCTGACCTATCCCTCAAAAATGGCTTATTATCACATAAATTCCTACGTTCAGAAACGACAGGCTTCCTCGCAATCTCTTGGAAGTTCATTGGAGCTGGACTATCTTGACGTACTTTTATGTCATCATTTTTTTGCTGACAGTATTCGTTTATTGATGACGCTGTTTGAGAGATGACAGCATATAAATCTGCTTTGGAATTTTCTTCTTCTGTGACTGTGTCTAAATTATTTTTTGGTACGTTTAAGATTAGAACGTTAGGTTCTAAGGGGGTTGGGGTGGGTTTTTTAATCTGTGTCTCAATCCTTTCCTTTGTAAACATGTCAAAATCATCTTCTATCTTTTTTGGGTCCTTGTTTAGTGTTTCAACGCTGTTCCAAGATTTGTCAGGTTCTAATGGCGTCATGCTAGGTGATAATACTTTTTTGTTGAATAGCTCTGCTGGAATTTCTGGTTTCGATTCATCCAAGTTCTCTTTTGAGTCGTTGCTGTAGACCGATGTCTGAAAAAGGCAAAAGGATTTTTTTGTAAGTATATTTATGTTCTAAGGATTGTTTTAATTTATTGACAAAGGGTATATAGCTTGCTGAAACTATTGCCTTTGGGGTAGAATGATTTTGGAGCGGCGACCACGAACTTTAAAAAAGAGCGTGGGTAAGCTTCCAATTAGGTGAACCAACGACCAGATGAAGGTTGCAGGCTGCCTGAAGAGACCTTATTTCTGTAGTGGACGTATTTAGATGAATAGATAAATACAAAGAATATAAGAATACGTGAAGAAAATTGCGCAAATGGAGGAATTTATTTTTATACTACCAAGGAGGCAAACAAGCATAGAGCCCGACTGATGCTAAGCAGTTACCGTAGCTTATGGACGCTTGCAACACCGAAGGTATCACTCGCGAGTAGCCAACTCTTCAGAAACTTATAACTTCGTGAGTTTTGGCATGGTAAAAGTTCAAGAAAAAATTTCGTGAAGTAAAACTTATATGTTACACATAATAGTGTAAATGTCATCTTCCTCCTGTTCTCATTTCAAGTAAATGTCATTTAAAATAACGTTTTCCCTATCCCAGGTTTTCCCGTAACACAAAACATTGCGATTAATGGTATAAATCAAAGTCGCTGACCTCTTTTTCTTAGCTTTATTCATCTAAACCTAAACTACTCAAAGGAATTTTGTTTTGAACTTTTTCATCATCATCATCTCAACCCGCTATGTCCCACTAGGCACGGATCTCCAACATACACTTAGTTGGAGGTATATTAACATACTGTACCACGCTGGCCAGACGGGTTGGTATAGGGTTTTGTTTTGAATTTTCCCTCTTTTGCTCCTCTTCCCTCTACTTCCTTAGTCGACATCCTGGGATGGAACGGGGTGGTGACATTTGTATTTTTAATCCGTTAGTGCACTGAAATATAGGCACCAATCTTCATCTTTCAGAACCAACTTTGGAAGCGGCAAAAAAATTGTACAAATTAGTGAAAGTCTGCATCAATAACTCTATATAAAGTGTTTTTGTATATTTTAAAGGTACGATGGGGTTGACATATCTTGTATGATAAAAACCCCAAAATAAATATAAGAATAAAAAAAAAAAAAAAAAAAAAAAATCTTCATCTTATATAAATGATGTCCACAGCATACGGTCTGTCATCGGCAATCTTTATTAGGTCCTAGGTTCACCTTGTTGTAGGATTGGCAGGCTATCTATCTTAAAACAAATAGTACCTATTCTTCTGTAAGCATCTATTTTATTACAAAAACTTACCCCGGTAGAGGATAGTAAGCTGTGTCTGCGTCCTTTGAGAGCTTTCTCAGCTTCATGCTGAGCAAATTTATTGAGTGCATCGTCTATCAGGGACTCTGGTACTTTGCGTTGCGATATACGCACTTTACCGATATAAAGCACCTGAAAAAAAGAAGAAAGTGTGTTTGTTTGAACGCGCTAATCTTAAAAACTACTAGGCCTCTTCTTCTCCATCAAGAGAGTAGAGAGGATTCAGACCTTAATATAAATAAAGAGATATACCTCAAAAAAGTGTGAGTCAGAAGCAGCTAAGTCCACACATAATGATGTCAGCGCTGACGCATTGCTTGAACTGCGAACCAGTGGCGACTGGTTCTCACTTGTCCTGAAAGAAATATCATAGGATAATAGAGTCTCCTATTTGGACAGGCATAGAATATGGTACGCCAAAACTGTCTCGATCCAGACATTCCTAATAATGTTTTTGTCAAAATTTAATTGGTGAACAATAAAGAGTTTTCTATCTATTCTACCTACTTCTTTCGCTTTCTCTACATTCATCAACCTTTTCATGTATGAATTTTGGTTTTGGGCCACTTGGGTGGCAATGCTTCAGTCTGTCTGTACTGAGGAGAAAGTACATGATCTGTCTGGTTAGGGATCAGATGTGAGATACCCCTGGTGTACCAACGGTCCATAGGCTAAGCTACGGTAACTGCTTCCCATCAAGTTGGCCGTATGCTTGTTTCCTTTTTAGAGTTTTTTTTTTCTATTTAGAAAAGATAACTCCCGCACTAGAGAAGTAGCTCTGTGACGCGAGGGACTCTACAAACATACAATTAACGGACACAAATTACACCCAGACTCAGAACAATTCTTTGTGGGTCAAATAAGGTTTTATCCTGTGTGGGAATCGAATCCACAACCTCGTGCACAGCAGGCGCATACTGCGGCCACTGGACCACCGAGCCGCGCTGGTAAGGTCTTGCTTGTTCACTACTACGGGAGTTGCTTAAACATACTCACAAATTAGAATTACAGTTGGCAGGCAGACAAACAGCTGGACTACTCCAAGGTAGGTGTTCTGAAGAGTTCTGCTGCTGGAAACCCACATTCCTGGTAACAGCACCGTTGTGTAAAGAGCTGGAAGAAGACCGGGGGCTTGGTGCCCCGGGAGACGGCTCCCGCATCTGGCTGAACAAGTCGCTGACCTGGAACGAAGAAAAAATAGGTTAAAAGATTTATTTCTTTAAAAGAATCTAACGAAATGGAACGAGTGAGAGAGGTCACCATATATGTGAACAAGCCCAACTGGAGAAGGACCTCCGTTTTACCGTAGTTGTGTTCCTGTGTTTACAGGTTACCAGCGCTCATTTAACCGACTCAAACAAAGAAGAGGTGCTTAATTCGTCGAGTTTTTTTTTACATATTTTTTTTGTAGGTATGTTCACCAATTACTGTAATGAAAAATCGATCAAGCGGTTTTTGAAAAATCAACAAAAAGCAAAAAATTGTATATGATATTTTATTGCCGTCGGTTTTTAACAAAACGTTTTCATTATCCTAGGAATATTCCATCATAAAACCTTGGTATTAATACCTTTGGTATTTCAAGCGTCCATAGGGTATGGTAACAGCTTACCATCAGACGGGCTGAAAGATTGATTGTCACCGTGTCAGTTAAAAAAAAAATTGTCTGTGGAGGTAGAGGTCCTTTCCCAGTTGGGCTTGCTAGCTTATATTGTACTCTACCTCTCTTATAAAGCTCTGATACACCCATTCGTACAATTACGTCACCGCAAATTTGTTTACCAGCACAATAACAATAACGTCTTTCAACACAAAAACATACAACAAGAAACATGTCATAACATCGATTTCCCATTAAATATAATGTATTATGTGGAAGTGTACATCATTAGAGGACAATGTTTCCTTAACAGACCTAAGTCGAGGTCAATTTTAGCCTTAAAAGCTATAATATATTAGTATACAATTATTACTTCTACGCTAAGTGGTATAGGGTTGTCACATAAAAGATACAACACGACAAATTACTTTTTTTCAAGCAAATAAAGCGGTGGAAACCAATGTGAATTTCAGTTTGTTGAGTTTATATGTACTAATCAAATGATTCACCATCTGCTAACGGTGAAGGAAACCAACATGTCTTAGGAGAAATTCTAAAGACATGTCTGATTCATCTTCCCGTATTAAGCCAGCGTGTGTGAATTAAGACCTATACCCTCTCTCTCTCTCTTGATCGGTTATTGCTGCAAAAAGCAATAGTGCATAGTAGCCTATGTGTAATTTCAGACTATAATCTATCTCTGTGCCAAATTTCATCCAGATCCGTTCAGTAGTTTTTACGTGAAAGAGTAACAAACATCCATCCATACTTACAAACTTTTGCATTTATAATATTAGTAGGATATACAACACGCACGACTAAATAGTTTTTTTCTAACAATTAAAAGACCGATGATCTTAAGAAGGTTGCTGAGGTAGACTGGATGCGGAAGGCTGAGAACCAGGTGTTGTCGCGTGAATTAGGAGTGGCCTATGTCCAGCAGTGGATTGATTGATTGAAGAAACTAAAACAAGAATATGCAACTGCGTTTTTTTTATAGACAATTGTAGTCAAATCGCGGGGGACTTTACAAACATACAATTAGCGAACACAAAGTACACTCAGACTCTGGATAACCATTTATGGGTCACATTAATTTTTGTCTCGTGTGGTGATCGAACTCACAACACGCCTTGCATGGTAAAATCATGGTACCTTCGTTTAATTTGCACACTTGTATTGTATTTATAATATCTAACAAAAATGGTTTTCAATGAATAATAATGTAATGCGTGTATAAGTTATAAGTTCTTTTGTAGCTAGCTTATTACTAAATCATTAACTACTATGTAGTGGATCTACTTGGTATTTTTGTGATTTACTTTCTCAACTTGAAATATGTGTATGACTGTTTGTATCCTGAATAAATAAATAAATATTTGCAGTAAAATTGAGTAAAAAGGATTCACTGTGTGTATTTGGCTGTGGTTTTCTGAAAGGTGGAGCGTGGAGATCTTGATATACACGCTCTGTCAGTCGGGATTAGAAGCTCGTCATTATGGTGCTCTACCTCTCTCTATTATTAGAGCTGCAATTGGGACCCTTTCTGACATCACCCAGGATAATGTGTATGTTCTCTCTCACTCTCTCTCTGTATCTTTCTTCCATAAATGCTTTCACCATTTTTGACTTTAAACTTAATTTGTTTTCCTCAACTATAATTTAATATTTTTTTTCATATTAACAAAACCATCCCACTAATATAAGTTATAAATTATTTCAGTACGCGACAACCCTATTTACGTTCAATTGATCAACCTTGACAGAAACTCGTTTGTTTATTCCTCAGGTCAATAGATGTCGCTATTCATTAAATAATGATGCCAACAATGAAGGCTGCTCCGCATTTGATACAGTTAGTTGTTTTGTCAATAACATGATGTGCGTCATGTCTTTCAAATTAATAATAATATCTTCACCCACGGCCATCTGATCCCAAACCAGGCAGTGCCTATGGCAACCAGACAAGGTATATATATTTCAAACACTTAAAATCCTCGTAATCGAAATTCGGTCACGGTAATTCGTCATTTCGAGAGATCGACTGCACGGTCGGTGGTTACTTCGCCAGTTACTGCGTGTTTTGGGTTCCATCCTCACAGGCACAACACAAAATTTAAGTCTGGGTGTATTTTGTGTCCGTTAATTGATTGTTTGTAAAGTCCTCCTTGAGACCGGGCTTGTTCGCTTGTGCATTTGTCTTTAAGAAAAAAAATGACATTAAAAATGATATACTATTAGATCTCGACACGACGATAATAATGACACTTATGCAGGTCAATGAAAATTGCCAAATGAGAGGTCAGCTAATTTGCCTACTGCCAGGTTTCTAACTGAAGAGTAAAGAGTAGAGCCTAAGGCAAGAACCGGCAAGAAACTCAGGCTATTCTTTTCAATCGCCAGATAGTTACAATTTTATATGTGTTACATATTGTGAGTGCAGAAAGCTATATTTTTGTTGCAGCTACACGCAAGTGATGCCACTGTTATTGCCAGCGTTCATAGACTAGGTACGATAACTGCTTACCATTAGACGGGTTAGGTATATTGTGACCAGCCCCTCTAGACAAGTGGCATAAATGGTAGTCGAAACGAAAAGTCAAAAAACAAATGTATGGGATTTTACGTTAATTAACGATATAATGTCGTAAACTTACGCCAAACTCAAACTCAAAATTCATTTATTCATTTAGGTTACAAAGTAACACTTATGAAGGTCATAAATTATGAATAAACCAGAACGATGATGTCAGCTAAATTTTCCTACGGCTAGTTCGCTGACGTGGAGCCTTCAGAAGAACTAAAAATCCTATACATTTGCTTTTTTGACTTTTCGATTCGACTACCATTATGACACTTGTCTAGAGGGGCTTTATTGTTTACTCTATTCATTATTTGAGGAAAACCCGTCAAAGGAATAACCAAGGTAATTGAAATGCAAATTTGCTAAACGCAAAACAAGCGTCAAGGTGTGCAAACAAGCATACGGCCCGCCTGACGTTAAGCAGTTACCGTAGCCTATGGACGCTTGCAATACTAGAGGTATCACTTGCGTGTTGACGACTCATTTTTATACACCAGGGCTTTAAGATGGAGTATCCCTAAATGAACGCTGGAGACCTGATTTCATCCAGTTCTGGCGTGGCTGAGTAGCGAACATCCATTCATCCCAACTTTCTCTCTCTAATATTATAAATGTGAAACTTTGTGAGCTTGGATGGATGGATGTTTGTTACCTTTTCACGTAAAAGCTACTGAACGGATCTGGATGAAATTTGGCACAGAGATAGATTATGGTCTGGAATAACACATAGGCTACTTTTTACAGCGATACCCGACATCCACGCGGGCGGAGCCGCGGGCAACAGCTAGTTTAAAATATTAGTAGATACAGGTACCTAGATAAAATTGTTATTGATACATGATTCAATAACATGAAATAGAGTCAATTGTGTGTTGTATGCGCGTGCGCACGTAACTCGCGGCCTACGTGCGTCATAAGAACATAGTAAGGAACTACAGTTTATAAAGACAGTAATAGTTTAATAATATCTAGGGACTACTCACACAACGCCATCTTTTTTTTATGCTACTCGGGTGGCAAACAAGCATACGGCCCGCAGTTATCGTATTGACGCTTGCAATACCAGAGGTATCACTTGCGTGTTGCTAACCTTTTTTTTACACTCAGGCTTTAAGAGCGTCACTGGGATAGGAATACGTTTCTGTACGCATATCTTAATGAGCGCTGGAGACCTTTACTCACACTCAAGAACACACTGCTGTCTGTAGTTATTTGGCTGTGGTCTGCTGTAAGGTGGAAGTCCTTCCTCAGTTGGGCTTACTCCTAGCGAGTGATATGATGCTCTACCTCTCTTAGAACTTGCCACCTAGTAGTATAAGGGCCTCTTCAAATTTATCGCTCCGCGCGTTTCCTAAACCTATTTATATTAAATAGTGTCGCGAAATCGCGAAAGAGGTATATCGTGCAAGAATGAATGGAGATGTCGGTAGGGGCCGCCCTAGGAGAACATACAGCGACCAAGTAGGGGATTTGCTAAAAAAGGGCCAAATTAAAAGTACCCAGAATCGACGTTCATGCATAAAGAGGTTGATGAATGTAGAGGTGGCGAAGGAAGTATGTTTGGATCGAAGCAAGTGGCGTACCATAGTCTCTGCCTACCCCACTGGGACATAGGCGTGATGATATGTATGTATGTATGTCGCGAAATATAAATAAAAAATTTGCCGCAAAGTGTCACGCGGCTATAACTCTGCAGCGACGCTGCCGCGAAGCAAAGATACTCGAACCAAGTAACAGCCTTCCTTTTCTTTGCTCACTTTGCGGCAAATTTGAAGGCGCCCTAAATAAAACTCCTCTGAATTTCTTGCCAATTCACATGGCTCCACCTATACCCGTAATCGGCAATTCACAAACATTTTTCTACACTACCTAAACATCCAATTGACTCACTATTCTGCTTACATGTATAGTCTATGCATCTTCTTATAATGATATATTATTAAACATAGTACTAAACAATCATTGTTATGCTAACTAGTAGGTAACAGACAACGAAGATTTTATAAACATGGTGTAGTAGTCACGAATTATACAACAATGGGATTGTCATTGTGTTAATAAGGCTTACAACCTGATGGGTAATGGGCAAAATGAACAATATTAAATCCTATAACATCCAGAGAGGGAGGGGAAGGACCTCCACCTTACAGAAGACCAACTCATTAGAGAGACTTGCCGTCGCACAGGCTCGAATCAAAGATTGGGGTGTCTGACTTTCTGCGCAACCTTGATGCCCTAAGACTGTATAATGGACTGTGTAAGAGAGGTAGGGCATCATTCTACTGAGCAAGCCCGACTGGGGAAGGATCTCCACCTTACAGAAGACCACAGCCAAAAACTACACAGCAGTCTAGTTGTGTTCCTGTGTGAGTACCGGTCTTCAGCCCTCATTTGGGGATGCGTTTTAAAGAAAGGATACTCCATCTTAAAGCCATGCTGTAAAAAAATGGGTTGGCAAGTGGTAATGCCAAGCGTCCATAGGCTATCGTCATAGGTTACCATCAGGCCGGCCGTATGCTTGTTTGCCACAAAAGCAGAAAAAAGAGAAACATTATAAATAATAATCGAAAAGGCGGCATTATACGAAAAAAATGTAAATAGTTTGAAAAATCTGCTTTTCCGTATGGTGACGGATTAAGAATACAAATATCAATACCCCATTCCATTCCGGGGGTGTCGTAAGAGTCGACTAAGGGAATAAGTCAGGCAGACAATATATCCACTGCAAGAGAGGGAAAACTCGAAACAATAACCTATGCCATCCCGATTGGCCAGCGTGGTATAGTAGGCTTACCTATATCCCTTCAAATATATGGAGGAGACCCGTGCCCAGCAGTGGGATGTTTATGGGTTGTCCTGATGATGATGTTTTAGAAATGATGCCAACGCGTTATAATTCAGTCAGATTTGGACTTGTGGATTATACGATTTTATGTCACGTGTGAAGATTGCAAATGGCGATTATCAACGTTATATTACAATGCAATAATACGATTCTATGCAAGAAAATACAGTAGTGTATGTATGACGAATCATTTGTTACATCTATAAATGAATAGGTATATAGTACGCTTATTATTAACGTAAGTAGTGCATCTGTTTGTATGTTGTTTACAGATTATTATGTAGGGTTGCTTAATTAAAAACTAATTATTGTTAAAAACAAATGTAAAAAGATTTTATTCAAATATCAAATAAGTAGTAAAAAGATATCTACTTAAAAAAATACATAATCTCTGTATAAAATGTCTATCATTTTATTTTTAAATATCTTTCTTTTTTTATCTTTCTTTTATTGTAAAAAATGAAAATGAATTTAAATTATGGAACAGATAACCGGCGAAAGCTTCATCTCCTTTAATACTGTTAAGATTTGTAAAAATACTCTTGTCCCGTTAATAACTCACATAATCAACACCTATATAAAGGAGTCTCCCTTCTTATTATACCTAGCATCAAATCAGTACGGTTTCAAAAAAGGTTTCTCTACCGAGGATGCAGTTATCGACCTTACCCAATATGTAGCAAGAAAATTAGACGCACAGCAGAAATGTCTAAGAGTATTCTTAGATTTAAAAAAGGCGTTTGATACGGTCTCTGTCCCCACCCTCTTAGATAAACATTATTATTATTACTATCTTGGCAGCTGATGACACTACCTTTCCAGTAGAGTTTCTGAACTCATTAGAGGTAGATGCCATCACACAAGCTCGGGTGTCCGCGCTTCTACGCAACCTTGATTCTCCAAGACTGTGTATCATTCTACTGAGCAAGCCCGACTGGGGAAGGACCTCCACCTTACAGAAAACCACAGTCACAACTTCCCACAGCGATGTAGTTGTGTTCCTGTGTGTAAGTACAGGTCTCCAGCGTTCATTTAGCAATGCGTTTTGAAAGAAACGTTTTCCTATCCTAGGGATACTCTATCTAAAAGCCCTGGTGTAAAATAATGGGTTGGCAGAATAACCAAGGTAATTGAAATGCAAATTTACTAAACACAAAACAAGCGTCAAGGTGTGGCAAACAAGCATACGGCCCGCCTGACGTTAAGCAGTTACCGTAGCCTATGGACGCTTGCAATACCAGAGGTATCACTTGCGTGTTGACGACTCAATTTTATATACCAGGGCTTTAAGGTGGAGTATCCCTAAATGAACGCTGGAGACCTGATTTCATCCAGTTCTGGCGTGGCTGAGTAGCGAACATCCATTCATCCCAACTTTCTAATCCTTACTAATATTATAAATGTGAAAGTTTGTGAGTATGGATGGATGGATGTTTGTTACCTTTTCACGTAAAAGCTACTAAACGGATCTGGATGAAATTTGGCACAGTGATAGATTAGGGTCTGGAATAACACATAGGCTACTTTTTACAACGATAACCGGCATCCACGCGAACGGAGCCGCGGGCAACAGCTAGTTTAAAATATTAGTAGGTACAGGTACCTAGATAAAATTGTTATTGATACATGATTCAATAACATGAAATAGAGTCAATTGTGTGTTGTATGCGCGTGCGCACGTAACTCGCGGCCTACGTGCGTCATAAGAACATAGTAAGGAACTACAGTTTATAAAGACAGTAATAGTTTAATAATATCTAGGGACCACTCACACAACGCCATCTTTTTTTATGCTACTCGGGTGGCAAACAAGCATACGGCCCGCAGTTACCGTATTGACGCTTGCAATACCAGAGGTATCACTTGCGTGTTGCTAACCTTTTTTTTACACTCAGGCTTTAAGAGCGTCACTGGGATAGGAATACGTTTCTGTACGCATATCTTAATGAGCGCTGGAGACCTTTACTCACACTCAAGAACACACTGCTGTGTGTAGTTACTTGGCTGTGGTCTGCTGTAAGGTGAAAGTCCTTCCTCAGTTGGGTTTACTCGCTAGTATGATGCCCTACGTCTCTAAGAACTTGCCACCTATTAGTATAAGGGCCTCTTCAAATTTCTCGCTCCGCGCGTTTCCTAAATCTATTTATATTAAATAGTGTCGCAAAAGAGGTATATCGTGCAAGAATGAATGGAGATGTCGGTAGAGGCCGCCCTAGGAGAACATACAGCGACCAAGTAGGGGATTTGCTAAAAAAGGGCCAAATTAAAAGTAACCAGAATCGACGTTCATGCATAAAGAGGTTGATGAATGTAGAGGTGGCGAAGGAAGTATGTTTGGATCGAAGCAAGTGGCATACCATAGTCTCTGCCTACCCCACTGGGACATAGGCGTGATGATATGTATGTATGTCGCGAAATATAAATAAAAAATTTGCCACAAAGTGTCACGCGGCTATAATGCTGCAGCGACGCTGCCGCGAAGCAAAGATACTCGAACCAAGTAACAGCCTTCCTTTTCTTTGCTCACTTTGCGGCAAATTTGAAGGCGCCCTAAATAAAACTCCTCTAAATTTCTTGTCAGTTCTCATGGCTCTACCTATACCCGTAATCGGCAACTCACAAACATTTTTCTACACTACCTAAACATCCAATTGACTCACTATTCTGCTTACATGTATAGTCTATGCATCTTCTTATAATAGTATATTATTAAACATAGTACTAAACATTCATTGTTATGCTAACTAGTAGGTAATAGACAACGAAGATTTTATAAACATGGTGTAGTAGTCACGAATTATACAACAATGGGATTGTCATTGTGTTAATAAGGCTTACAACCTGATGATTAATGGGCAAAATGAACAATATTAAATCCTATAATAGCCAGAGAGGGAGGGGAAGGACCTCCACCTTACAGAAGACCAACTCATTAGAAATACTAGCCGTCGCACAGGCTCGAATTAAAGATTGGGGTGTCTGTCTTTCTGCGCAAGACTGTATAATGGACTGTGTAAGAGAGGTAGGGCATCATTCTACTGAGCTAGCCCGACTGGGGAAGGATCTCCACCTTACAGAAGACCACAGCTAAAAACTACACAGCAGTCTAGTTGTGTTCCTGTGTGAGTACAGGTCTCCAGCGCTCATTTGGGGATGCATTTTGAAGATTTCATCTTAAAGCCCTGATGTAAAAAAATGGGTTGGCAACCGCAAGTAGTAACTACAAACGTCCATAGGCTACGGTCATAGGTTACCATCGGTCCGGCCGTATGCTTGTTTGCCACAAAAGCAGAAAAAAGAGAAACATTATAAAAAATAATCGAAAAGGCGGCATTATACGAAAAAAATGTAAATAGTTTGAAAAATCTGCTTGTCCGTATAGTGACGGATTAAGAATACAAATATCAACACCCCATTCCATTCCGGAAGGTCGTAAGAGTCGACTAAGGGAATAAGTCAGGCAGACAATATCCACTGCTAGAGAGGGAAAACTCGAAACAATAACCTATGCCATCCCGATTGGCCAGCGTGGTATAGTAGGCTTATATCCCTTCAAATGTGCCCCGTGCCCAGCAGTGGGACGTTTATGGGTTGTCCTGATGATGATGTTTTAAAAATGATGCCGACGCGTTACAATTCCGTCAATTGCGGACTTGTGGATTATATTATGTACAATTTTATGTCACGTGTGGAGATTGCAAATGGCGATTATCAACCTCAAATTACAATGCATTAATACGATTCTATGCAAGAAAACACAGTAGTGTATGTATGACGAATCATTTGTTACATCTATAAATGAATAGGTATATAGTACGCTTATTATTAACGTAAGTAGTGCATCTATATGTTGTTTACCGATTATTATGTAGGGTTGCTTAATTAAAAACAAATAATTTCTGTATAAAATGTATATCATTTTATTTTTAAATATCTTTCTTTTTTTATCTTTCTTTTATTGTAAAAAATGAAAATGAAATTAAATTATGGAACAGATAACCGGCGAACCTCTATAAAGGAGTTTTCCCTGAACTTTTCAAGGAGGCTCTAATTCATCCCATACAAGGGCGGAGACACAGACCGATTTCCGTACTCTCAGCCCTGTCTGAAGTTATGAAAATTTATTAATAATAGACTAATTAAATATCTTAACAAATTTAATGTTATACCTAGCATCAAATCAGTACGGTGTCAAAAAAGGTTTCTCTACCGAGGATGCAGTTATCGACCTTACCCAATATGTAGCAAGAAAATTAGACGCACAGCAGAAATGTCTAGGAGTATTCTTAGATTTATAAAAGGCATTTGATACGGTCTCAGTCCCCACCCTCTTAGATAAACATTATTATTATTACTATCTTGGCAGCTGATGACACTACTTTTCCAGTAGAGTTTCTGAACTCATTAGAGATAGATGCCATCACACAAGCTCGAATTAAAGAACAACAACACATAGGCTACTTTTTACAGCTATAACCGACATCAACGCGGGCGAAGCCGCGGTCAACAACTAGTAGACACATAATATCAACACAAAATATTATCCCGTGTAATGTCTGTATCGTAGCCTTTATTATATGTTTTTCTTTTTATATTACTTGGGTGGCAATCAAGCATAAGCCAACAAGCCTGCCTGATGTTAACACTTTGAAGGACAGTGAACGGCTATAGACGTCACGACAATAAAACATCTATTGTGTCTACGTTACTGTCCGCGAAAGTGTTAAGCAGTTACCGCAATCTATTGACGCTTGCAATACTAAAGGTATCACTTGCGTGTCAATGAAGAAAGTATCCCTGGTATAAAAATGCGTTTCTTTAAAATACATCCCTAAATGACCGCTAGAGAGAGACCTGTACTCTTACACAGGAACACAACTACACCGCTATGTTTAGTTATGGCTGTGGTCTTCTGTAAGATGGAGGTCCTTCCTCAGTCGGGCTTGCTTGCTAGTATGGTGCTCTACCTCTCTTACTTTTAGCTTTAGCTTTTTCTCCATTTCGCATGTTATGTTACTGTTTTCTGCTATTATTTTGTGAATGTGAATCAGCTGTTAAGTTTATGTTTACGATCATCATCATCATCTCAACCCATAAACGTCCCACTGCTGAGCACGAGTCTCCTCCATACACTTACGAAGGGATATAGGGTTTTATTTTGAGTTTTCCTTCTCTTGCAGTGAATATTATTTGCTTTGACTTACACCCTTAGTCGACTCTTACGACATCTTCGGGATGGAACGGGGTGGTGTCATTTGTATTCCTAATCCGTCACCACACGGACAATCATAATCGTATAGTGGTTATGACCCTCCCGCACTAGAGAACAAGCTCTGTCTCGCGGGGGACTTTTCAAACATACAATTAACGGACCAACCCGTCTGGCCAGCGTGGTATAGTAGGCTAATATCCCTCCAAATTTATGGAGGAGACCCGTGCCCAGCAGTAGGACGTTTATGGGTTGTGAAGAAGAATTAACGGACACAAATCACACCCAGAATCAGAACAACTCTTTGTGGGCCACACAAGTTTTGTCCTGTGTGGGAATTGAACCCACGATCTCGTGCACAGCAGGCGCATATTGCGACCACTGGACCACCAAGACAGTCAACACCCTACATAGTGTTTACGATGATCAAAACATAAACAAACTTTTTGAAGGCCGATTAAACGGTTTAGTAGTAGTTGTTAATTAGTTTGATTATTGCTTCATTGGACTCTGTTTATTTCCTTGACATGTTGGACTTTGTAACCAGTAGTTTTAATTCTTTTTTTTTCATTAATTGTGCAGAAAGACTTCAACTTCGATCAATTCTTTACTAATATTATAAAGCTGAAGAGTTTGTTTGACTAATCTCAGTAAGTACTGGTTCGATTAGAAAAAAACTTTTTTTATTGAATAGTGAATTTATTCAGGAAGGCTATATAACATCACGCTATGATCAATAGAAGCGGAGCAGTAGTGAGATATGTTGCAAAATTGAGGAAAGGTACGTTCCAAATTACCACGCGGACGAAATCGCAGGCGATCCCTAGTATTGTATATTTTGATCGAAGGACTTAAAACACACCTCATTACTTTCGTTTTAGTATGGGCCCTTTATTTTTTATTTTTTTCAATATAATATAGGCTTTTTATACAAACAAGTAAAGGGCCAGCGTGGTGGAGGCTTATTGCAAAGAGGTATGACTTGCGTGTTGCCAACCCATATTTTTTTACACCGGGACTTCAAAATGGTGTATCCGTGGGATAGGAAAACGATTCTTCCAAAACGCATTACTAAATAAGCGAGAGAGAACACAATTAAACCGCTGTGTGTATTTGTTTTATTTGGCTGCGGTATTCTGTAAGGTGGAGGTTCTTCCCCAGTCGGACTTGCTCACTAGTATGGTGTCCTTCCTTTCTTAATGAAAAAGCCTATGTTACTCACTTTTAATGTTGCTGTCTATTAGCGAAAGAAATTTCAAATTATATTTATTTATTACTAACAAAAAAGCACAAAAAAACTAAAATAGAAATCTTTCCTTTTGATAATATTTGTAAAGAGTGCGTATAGATCTATATAGTATATATCGTATAGACCAAAATCTACACAAACATGGATGGATGGATGTTTGTTATTGCGTGGACTCCACAAAATATTTGTTGTTTGTTGCGCCTCTAGACGAATTTTGTTTCTGCAAATTGTGTTGTGATTTATTCCTACGCAACGTATAGTTAAATTATATACAAATTAAAGACACAAAGTACACCCAAACTATCAAACCCACAATACGCCGTGCAGTAGTCACAACCACATGTGCATTCTTACGTATTATTAGTTTAGAATAGAATAGAAGCACGTCGTCGAAACGTGGTCAATAAGTGGACAATGAATGGTAAATGGGCGGTACGCCAGCTAGACACCGGTTGCGTGTAAGAACGCCGCGTGGACAACGCGTGGTCTCTATCGTAATCTACAGTCATACGCTACATTTTTTTATACTACTTGAGTGGCAAGCAAGCATACGGCCCACCTGAAGGTAAACAGTCACTGCAGCCTGCAAATGCCAGAGGAATTGCTTGCACCAGGGCTTGAAGATGTAGTATTTCTGGGATAGGAAAACGTTTCTTTCAAAACGCATCCCTAAATGAATCCTGTACTCACACACAGGAACAGAACTACACAGCAGTGTGCCGTTATTTGGCTGTGGTTTTATGTATAGTGGAGGTCCTTCTCCAGTCGGGCTTGCTCGCTAGTATAGTACTCTACGTATGCGTACAGGTCTCTAGCGCTCATTTAGGGATGCGTTTTGAAAAAAACTCAACCCAGGGATACTGCCATCTTAAAGTCCTGGTGTAAAAAAATGGGTTGCCAACACGCAAGTGATACCTGTGGTTTTGTGAGCGTCCATAGGCTACGGTAACTGTTTAACATCAGGCGAGCCGTTCGCTTGTTTGCCACCCAAGTAGCGAGCAAGTAGTAACTAACTAAACGATAAGAAGAGAATTGTACAAATCAATATAAATATTTATACGGATATTTGCGAATGTATATAAAAATAATATTACTAATCGACCGCTGTGTGTCTGTCTGTTTACTAACAACATCTAGAAATAAACTTATTTAGATTTAGTGCGATTTGAAGGTCAAACTTTTTATACGCTGTAGGCTGCTCACATTCGACCGACAATCGGTAGCCGATTTTTTCGGCGTAGAAAAATAGACATACTTAGTGCAATTGCACATCGCACACGACCTTCAAAAGTTGGTCAGAAATAACAAACTGTGTAATGTGAGTGCTACCAGTAAAGAACACATGAACAAAGTGACTTTGCCTTAATAGAGACATTAGGAAAAGTGTTAATGGACACATTCTTATAATTTATATTTTACTCTACTTAGCAGTTTAGGTTATATTTAAATTACTTATTAGCCTTGTGGCTAGATTGTAATTCTAATGATACCTATACTTTTAGTAAATCATTATAAAAAATAAAAAATAAATAACAAACAAAATATAACCGGCCGGCAATCGATGACCGATTGTAGGACCTACAATCGTCCTACAATCGGTCATCGATTGTCGGTGGCGAGCAAGCAGCCTAAATTTTACTTTCAAGTGAGGTAGGACACCAAAGGCAAACCCAACTGAGAGGATCACCTTAAAAAAGACCAGTGCCGGCTTTAGCATTAGAAAAGACCACACAGCACTGGAGAAGACCACAGCCAAATAATGACACCCGGCGGTGTAGCTGTGTGTACGTGAGTACGATATAATTGTTTAAACGTTTTCATATCGTAAGTAAATGCCATAACAAATGTCTTGTTTGTTTCAATTTCACGACTAAACTACTAAACGGATTTTAATGAAATTTGGCAAAGAGATAGATGGTATTCTAGAGATCAACACGGGATACTTTTTATCGCGATAACCGGCATCCGCGCGGGCAGAGCCGCAGCCAACAATTAGATATTAAAATATATCTAGAATTCCTGGAATCAAAGTCCACATCGAAAATGGCTAATATTTGCAGACAAAACGCAAAATACTCCGCCATTACTTCCGTCTGGCACAACGCCAAATTGTATTTATTTAGCTGCCAAATAAACTGGCAAATATATTACGGCATTGTTTACATTATCTATAATAATCTACAATATTATTTATTTTTAAGAGAGGTAGGGCGTCATACTAGCGAGCAAAGCCCGATTGGGGAAGGAGCTTACAGAAGACCACAGACAAATAACTACACACAGCGCGGTGTAGTTGTGTATGACAGTTATTTTCTCAGAATCAGTAATAGATTAGAGCAAGCGTCTCCGTGCCTCGGAGGGCACGTTAAAAGTCGGTCCCGACTGTTAGGTCAGTCGTTAGATCACGACAGAGGCCTAACTATAGGCGATCTAAACAACTCTAGCACATAGAACATAGCATAACATAAATAATATGTATATAAATCATCAAGCTCATAAATATGTATGTGTGAAAACTTATAAATGGTTTCTAGTTATATAATCAGTTGTTAGTTTAGTTATAAGATAACTTAGTTATAAGATAATTTAGTTATAAGATAAGTTTCCCAAATAAAATAAAATAAATAAACTCTGTCACCAGGTTGGCCACTAACCACACGATAAGAAGAAGAAGTAATAGAGTTGAGTACCTGCATGATTTTTTTAAACCATATAGCGTGGTTATAGTCCCAATAATGTATGAAAATTGTTCAGGACACCCATATTTTATCGGGCCATATTATAGTTTTACAAATGCAAATAATTTGCAGAAAGTATCTAGAATGGCGATCACGAACTGGAAGACGAAGCGTGGGCAGGCCTCTAACAAGGTGGACCGACGACCTCGTAAAGGTTGCGGGCTACCGATGGAAAAAGTTAGCTCAGAATTGAGAGTTGTGGAAATCCTTAGAGAAGACCTACGTCCAGCAGTGGACGTCTTTTGACTGAGATGATGATGATGCCCTAGCGGCACTTTCCGCTTTTATATTCTTAACCATAATCGTTCAGAAAAAACTGCACAATGAAATCAGCCTATAACATCGTGAGTACTTTTTTCTTATTCTTCTAAAGCCTCGTATTCATGGTAAACATTTGTTTAGCAACATGGCTGCATAAACATGTTGCCGAGTTGCTGTCAACATATTGCGGGCAACACTTGCGTTGCTGAGTTGATCACGCCATGTTGCAGAGTTAACGCCCGGCGAGCGAAAACATCAGTTTATCAACAAATGTTGACTGACGGGTGTGGACGTGTTTGCAACTGTTTATAAACATAAAACAACGATAGAATTATGCAATTATAGAGAACACAACAACACTACTTCCTCGGGCAACATTTTAAAAACGTAGACTGGCTTGTGTGGACAACCCATATTGATTTAAACAATGTTTCCAGCAACATTCTAGCCGTTCATCAACAACGTTGATCAACTGTTGCTAAACAAATGTTTACCATGAATACGAGGCTTTATAAAAACAAATTTGGCGTATTTCAGTATTTAAAAATAGCATTGTATGTATATGATGTGTGCGTGTTGTCCGTGTGGTGACGGATTAAGAATACAAATGTCACCACCCCTTCCATTCCATCCCGTGGGTGTCGTAAGAGTCGACTAAGGGAGTAAGTCTAGCAGACAATATCCACTGCAAGAGAGGGAAAACTCGAAACAAAATCCTATAACAACCCGTCTTTCCAGCGTGGTTTAGTAGGCTAATATCCCTCCAAATTTTTGGAGGAGACCCGTGCCCAGCAGTGGGACGTTAATGGGTTGAGATGATTGATGATATGACGTATTATAGCTCTATCTGTTGTGGGCTTCAAACTAAGCTCATCTGTTTACTATCTGCAAAATACCAGACAAACTCCTCTCGTTACAAATAGGTTACTTGACATGCTATTTTAGATGCAGATCGAATTATTACAGATATGTAGATATTCGATCTTTATTCGCAGAAACAAATTCTTGTGCAGAGACAAGGGATCGTATTATAGGGTCTATACAGCGTTTTGTTTACTTATTTCAAAGAATGAAAGCTTTGCAATAATCCTACTAATATTATATTACTAGCTGTTGCCCGCGGCTCCGCCCGCGTGGATGTCGGTTATCGCTGCAAAAAGTAGCCTATGTGTTATTCCAGACCATAATCCATCTCTGTGCCAAATTTCATCCAGATCCGCTCAGTAGTTTTTACGTGAAAGAGTAACAAACATCCATCCATCCATCCATTCTTACCCTTAACTTTCACATTTATAATATTAGTAAGGATTATAGTACTGTATGTTCCTTATACCGCGTGGGGATCGAACCCACAACACGCTGCGCAGCAGTAAATGGCGAGGTAACCACTTAAGCCACTGAACTAACCACCATGCAGGTCAGTGGATCAGACATGTCTTTAGGATTTCTTTTTCTAAGATATCTGGGTAAAACTTTATTTTTATTTAAAAGACAACTCCCGCACTAGAGTACAAGCTCTGTGTTGCGGGGGACTTCACAAACATACAATTAACGGACACAATTTACGCCCAGACTCAGAACAACTCTTTGTGGGTCACACAAAGTTTTGTCCTGTGTGGGAATCGAACCCACAACCTCATGCACAGCAAGCGCATACTGCGGCCACTGGACCACCAAGGCAGTCATAATTCAAATAAACTTCACAACTCCTAGATTGTTATAGGGACAGATAAAATAACAACCACAGGCATAAGTATAATAATAATAAATAATAAAAACATAAAAAACAAACGAAAAAACAGAGCTTTCAGATAAACATGTTTTTTTGAATCGATGCAAACGTAGTATGTAAAACTGGTTCAACTCAAATAATTCATTTGGGTTATAAAGTAACACTTATGAAGGTCATTAATTATGAATAAGCCAGAAGGAGGATGTCAGCTAGTTCTCTGACGTGGAGCCATGAGAAGAACTAACAAGAAACTCAGGCTACTCTTCTTAATCATTAGATAGTTACAATCTTTTTAGTCCAAGATCCCAGGGCTACCAGACGTCACGTATTTTCTGACGAAGGAAATGTGGACGATTGAGTTGTCCACATTTCCTTCTCTGGACCTGGGATCTATTCTATTTGTAAATTACAATTATGTCAGCATGCAAACTGATGCAAAAACTGCCTTGATACACAAGCGAAGACATTTGTATCGATGCACATAGTCATGAGTAAAGGTTGACAAAACTATCGACTGTATACCATTTGCATCGCTGTTCTATTGATGCAAATAGTCGTAGTGTGTAAATGTTGACAACTATCGACTGTATAACGTTTGCATCGCGTTTGTATCGAATATCGATGCACAGTCTTAGTGTGTAAAACAGCTAGCGACTGTATAACATTGGCAGTATCGATGCATACAGCCAAGTAGCGACTGTATTATATTTGCATCATATTTACCTAATTAATGCAAGTCGTAGATTGACAGCTAATATTTGCATCGCATTTGTATCGATGCAAAAGCTCGTAATATGAAAAATGGTATTAACATTTGGGAACACAACACCAAGCTGAACCCGTACCATAACGTTTTTTTAGCAATAAATTTTCGATCTTACTTCATTTGAATTTCATAGTCTATAAAATAAATTGCTAGACGTCATGGTAAGGCTTCTGAACGACACAACATTGGCAGAACGTCTTTAATTTTGTTAAATGCACATTTAATTTTTCACAACCGTGCTTATCTTACCATATTTTTTATAATTATGGCTGACGTGTCCGAGTGGGACGCGAACAGCGGTCTGTTGCTTTTTGTATTCATGATCAATCTGTTAAAAGAAATTACATTGTAATACCATAGTGTAAGGTAAAATCTCTGTTTATATAGCGAGGACACAGTCGTAATCTGTCAAAATAAATACCTATCGCTTAGGACAGGTTCAGTCAGGTTAAAAGTGCGGGCTGGTAACGTAAAACTGAAATACAGATTGAAGTCGAAGCTACCGTTTAGGTTCAGCATGTCCTGATCTCAAAATGTCTAACGGTTTCAAAATGTCCAATTCCCATAAAATCCAATTCCTAAAATTTCTAAAGAGTTTCATCCTGTCACCAGCTTGGCACCGATTTCAATCTGTATTCAGTTTTTTTACCCTTTTAAAGTAGGTAATTTTTTTTTCTAAAAAAAATATTTTTGTTGAAATAAAATAATAGTTAAAAATGAAATATGAAAAACCTGGCTATTACCTATAACATTTGAGGATTGCCCTCCATCCCATCATCAGATCGTGGCTTTGTGCCAATGAGACCACCTCAAGAGACAATCGGTCTACAAATGGGGGGAAATCATTGAACATTAAAAAAAACGAAAATACATACAGTCGAACATGGAACCTCTTCCTTTTTTGTCTGTTAAAAAGTCTGTTAAAAAAGGCGGGGCGCCCGCGATCGGTGGCGTTCGAAGTTCGAAAATCGCGGGTGCGCGTGCGTCTGGTCATAAGCAGTAGATATTTATTTTGACATAGTGCGACATTGTCTTTACTATATAGATAAAGATTCAGCCTTACACTATGGTAATACCTCTATATTTCTGCTTTTTGTCTCAATAATGAGATTTTAGCATGGAATTACATACCGTACGACTCATTTTTTTTAAAAGACAATTCCCGCACTAGTGAACTAGCTCTGTGTCGCGGGGGACTTTACAAACATACAATTAACGGACACAAAGTACACCCAGACTCAGAACAAATCTTTGTGTGTCATACAAAGTTTTGCCCTGTGTGGGAATTAATCGAACCCACAACCTCGTGCACAGCAGGCGCATACTGCGGCCACTGGACCGCCAAGGCAATATTAAGATGTGAATAGAATTATTTTATTCTGTTATTAGACTAAGGGAGTAAATCTAGCAGACAATATCAACCGCAAGACAGGAGATTCGAAACAAAACCCTATACTAACCGGTCTGGCCAGCGTGGTAAAGTAGGCTAATATCCCTACAAATGTTTGGAGGAGACCCGTGCCCAGCAGTGGAACGTTTATGGGTTGAGATGATGATTGATAATAATATAGGATGGAGAGATTTACAGACAGAGAAAAGGCAGTGCCGCGGTAGGGTAGATCTTAGCTTTCACTGTCAATAGGCTTGTCCCCCTAGACAAGTGGCATAAACGGTAGTCGAATCGAATACAATAGAAAGCAAATGTATGGGATTTGACATAACTTTACGATATAATGTCTTATTCTTACATCAAATCCCATACATTTGGTATTTATTCTATTCGATTCGACTATCGTTTATGCCAATTGTCTAGAGGGACAGGACTGCCTATTGACAGTGATTAAAAGCTCATCACTCATAGATAGATATAAGTGAAATATACACAACTAGCTGTTGCCCTCGGCTCCGCCCGCGTGGATGGCGGTTATCGCTGTAAAAAGTAGCCTATATGTTATTCCTGACCATAATCTATCTCTGTGCCAAATTTCATCCAGATCCGTTCAGTAGTTTTTACGTGAAAGAGTAACAAACATCCATCCATCCATACATCCATCTATACATCCATACTCACAAACAAACAACAAATAAACAAACATTTATAATATTAGTAAGGATGATTTACGCGATTTTGCGATTAATAAGCCATAAAAAACTAATATTATAATAAGTAAAGATCTTTGTCTAACATATATATGTTAAAATAATAATGTATTCGCTAATTGACAAACATAAAACCATATTTTTTGTGCCACTGAAGAAGAAAACAAGCCTATTGTAACGCATGTATGACGAAGCATCGCTCAAAAACGGCTGGATCGAATTAAATCATACTTTTCGTCTAGAGGCAAGTGGGCTTGCTCATTAGTACATATTATGGTGCTCTACCTCTCTTAAATTAAAGAGTACTTTGTGTCAGTGTAATATAACATTAATTAATATACTTACACAAAAAATATTAAAAAAAAATTAAACCGACTTCAAAAACCTAAAAATAACTGAATACAGATTGCAGTCGGTGCTATGTTCCTCCTGTCACCTAATATTCAGATCGGCACCGACTTTAATATGTATTCAGTTATTTTTAGCTTTTTTAGGTCGGTTTATTTTTTTATTTTTTTAGTGATAAAAAAATATATAAATATATATCAAATAAAAACATTGTCAATACCTAGAAAATTTGAGGGTTGCCTTCGATTTCCCTGGAATTTCATCATCAGATCCTGACTTGGTGACAATACGACCACCTCAAGAGGTATACTCCTGAGGTGGTCGTATTGGCACCAGCTTTCAAATAAAAAAATAATTTTATATAGGTACATACAGTCGAACATAGAACTTCCTCCTTTTTTGAAGTCGGTTAAAAATAGGGAACAAACCCTATGTTTGTAAATAATAATAATAATTTATTTATTTCAAACAATTCAGTCCATATCATTTTATACAATTACAAAAATTACTATATATATTGTAATTAATATATATTGTAAAGTTCTTGTGGGCTTGTTCTCTAACGCGGTAGCTGATCTTTTTTTAAAGAAAGAAAAGAAGCAATTGGCGTACCATAGTCTACGCCTCCCTTAATAGGAGACGGGCGTAATGATATGTATAATAATAATATTTTGGGATAACTCACATACCGCCATCTGAACCCAAACTAGGCAGAGCCTATCGCAACCAGACTGATAAACATCCTTATATATTTCTAAATACATACATATTATAGATAAATTACACCCAGACACAGAACAAACACGCTCATCACACAAAGATTTGTCTTGGGTGGGAATCGAACCCACGACCTCCGGCGTAGCAGTCAGAGTCACTAACCACTAGACCAACAAGTCAGTCAAAATGTATTAACTCTATAGTATTTTTTACAAATCATTTAGCATTTAAAATTGTTTAGGTGCTAAACAATACCTATATAGGTACGTATAAGCTCGTACCACTACCATCGAACAAATTCAAGGCCACTATATTAAGGTATAAAATAACAAGTTTTTGTACAAAAATCTATGAATGCACTAAACAACAAGACCTGTTTTTCGGGTAACTTTACAAACATATAATAAACGGACAAAAAGTACACCCAGACTCGGGACAACCATTAATGAATCACACAAATTTTTGTCCCGTGTGGGGAGTTCAGCAGGACATATAGCTAGGCAGGAAGACTGAAGGTGGACCAAAGCTATCACAAAATGGCCGCGAAACGAAAGGAGGTTGCCGGGTAGACCCGCACGGTGGTCTAACGATAAAGAAGGACGGCGGGAAACCATTGGATGAGCTAGGCACAGGACCAGAACAAATGGCGCACAAAAGAGGAGACCTGTACCCAGCAGTGGGTTTTTTTTTTTTTTTTTTTTTTTTTTATACTACTTGGGTGGCAAACAAGCATACGGCCCACCTGATGTTAAGCAGTATCCGTAGCCTATAGACGCTTGCATTACCAGAGGTATCACTTGCGTGTTGCCAACCCATTTTTTTACACCAGGGCTTTAAGATGGAAGTAACCCTGGGATAGGAATACGTATCTTTCAAAACTTATTCCTAAATGAGCGCTGGAGACCTGTACTCACACACAGGAACACAACTACACCGCTGTGTGTAGTCATTTGGCTGTGGTCTTCTGTAAGGTGGAGGTCCTTCCCCAGTCGGGCTTGCTCGCTAGTATGGTGCCCTACCTCTCTTAGTGTGGGTGGATAAGGGTTGACGAAGAAGAAGATGGATATCAAACCCACAACACGCCACTCAGTGCCACTAAACCAACCATGCAGTCGAATTGAGTATGCAATAGCAATCGTGACGTAATCATCTAATATATAATTTTCCTATTGATTTCAATAACAACAAACGATTGATCGATACTAGCACACTGATACACATGCCAGATGGCTAATATTGAACAGATTTTAGTTATTACTGGCCATGTGACTCTGATAAACAACTAGACAAAGAAATTATCTATATTATTATTTATGTTATTACTTGGGTGGCAAACAAGCATACGGCCCGCCTGATGTTAAGCAGTTACCGTAGCCTATGGACGCTTGCAATATCAGAGGTATCACTTACTGTTGCCGACCCATTTTTTTTCACCTGAGCTTTAAGATGGAGTATCCCTAAACGAGTGCGGAGACATTTACTCACACACAGGAACACAACTACAGCGCTGTGTGTAGTTGTAGGCTGTGGTTTTCTGTAAGGTGGAGGTTCTTCCTAACTATCTTTACTAATATTATAAATTCTAAAGTTTGGATGGATAGATGTACTCAATTACGCCAGAACGGCTGTATCCTTACTAATATTATAAATGTGAAAGTTTGTGAGAATGGATGGATGGATGGGTGTTTATTACTCTTTCACGTAAAAACTACTAAACGGATTTGGATGAAATTTGGCACAGAGATAGATGATGGTCTGGAATAACACAAAGGCTACACTACACTATCGCTTTTTCGCGGGCAACAGCTAGTACCTATTATTATATGCACATAATATAATATTATCTAGAATCGCACATAATATAGGTACTTTCTATCCAGGTAAAACACTGGTCTCATGGAGAATAAACCGCGAACGGAAACTAGCAAACGACATTATAGAAGGATGTCATAATACAATTTAGGATATCAATCAACACAATATTATTAACATAATAAAACTGATTATTCAAAACATATTAGGTACGTAAAAGTGTGCGTCGCTTCAAAGACATGTCTTTGAAGCGACGCACACTTTTACGTACCTCTTTCAGATGCATAATAATATGTCACATGATGACGTCAACACAGATTACGAAATGGCTGCCCAAGTTCGTATTTTAGACACAATTATAATCTCTTATTTTTCAATTCAATCTATATCTGTCATTTTTTTTAGACCATCAAGGAGGCAAACAAGCAAACAGGTCGCCTGATGTTTAGTAATAGTTACCGTAGCCTATGAACGCTCGCAACACCAGGGATATTACTCGCGCGTTGCAGGCCCTGCAGAAACTTTTTTCTTGAAGAACATAGCATGGTATTCTTCAAGAAAGGAGTTATAAGGTCTTTGTCTCCAGGGAAAACCTGGGCAGGGAGCTCATTCGACAACCTAATCGTGCGTAGTAGGAATTCCTCTGAAACCGTACGGTACGGCACGTTTGAGGTATTAGATGAACTTCCAGACGGTGGCGAGAGTTGCGTTAATAAAATGTGGCAGTGGGCATCATATTGAACAACTCCTCGGAACACAGTCCATTGTTCAGGCGGTAGAACACACACAAGGAGGCGAAGTCTCTCCTTATACTCAGTGGATTTACCTTGCGAAACGCGTCACATGCGAAAAAAACTATTATTTTTTATTTATTTAATTTATAAAAGATAAAAAATAGCCCCCTTTATCGGCAACAATTTCCGCGCCCTAGTGTGCTGCGATATCTAGGTACCTCTTTTTTACTACAGTATAATTCGGTATCGCCACAATATAAACATCAAACAGATTATTCAAAATATATTACGTAAAATTTTAAACATCAATTAATATAAACGAGCGCGTCATGAACGTCGCTTCAAAGACATGTCTTTCAGAAGCATATGTCACATGACGTCAATACAGATTACAAAGATGGCTGCCCATGTTCGTATTTTAAACGCAATTATTATAACTGTCAATTACTTTGCTCTGCGAACGTCGGAACGCGTGAATATGGAGAATGTTATTTGAATATTATTGAGTAGCTTACACCCGCGGCTTCACCTGCGGGTACAATGCTATTCCAGACTATAATCTAACTCTGTGACAAATTACACTCAGATCTGTTTAGATTTTCTGGCGTGATTGAGTAATAAATATCCATCCATCCAAAATTTTGCATTTATAATATAAAAAGGATGCTGGAAGACGCAACATGGTCAGGCCTACAACAAGGTGGACCGTAAGATTCCAGAGGAATTTCTTACCACGTACGATTAGGCTGTGGAATGAGCTCCCTGCCGAGGTTTTCCCAAGATACTATAGCATGAGGTTCTTCAAGAAAGGAGTTATAAGGTTTTTAAAGGGTCGGCAACGCGTGAGTGACACTCCTGGAGTGGACCGACGACTTAGTAAAGGTTGCGGGCATCCGATGGACCTGGAGTTACTTTACAATGTTATAGCTAATAGCATCAGAATCTGCTGTAAAGAGTGTGAGCAGTGCTGGGTTCGATTCCCACACAGGACAAAACTTGTGTGACCCGCAAAGAGTTGTTCTGAGTTTAGGTGTAATTTGTGTCCGTTAATTGTACGTTTTTAAAGTCCCCCGCGACACAGAGCTTGTTCTCTGCGGGAGTTGTTTTTTTTTTAAGAAAATGAAATCATAGGCTAATATTTTATTTAAAAAAACGATAACTGAAACTTTTTTTTGGTTAGACCAAAAGAAAGATGTCAGCAAAACTACGGCTAGTTCGATGACGTGGTGCCTAGAGAGAAAAACTAGCAAGAAACTCAGGCCACTATTTTTAATCACCAGATAGTTACAATCTTTTTTAAAATACAAGCTATTCAGAGCTAATCGTACTTAGTGCAGGTCGTGCAAGATAAAAAAAACATGGCGACTGCCGATAAAAGTGAAAACTAAGTAACTTGTGAATTGTATCGTCGAGCTATTAGATTATTATTTTTGAATATGAAAAGCGTTCGGTGACGATGACACGAGTTCCATGATTTTTGTCCTAAAAAGTGCTCAAAGCACCTAAAGAAAAGTTCTTTAGGTGCTTTGAGCACTTTTTATATTTCGCTTCAAATATATATACAAGTTGATGCCTTCGGCTCCGCCCATGTGGAGTTCGGTTATCGCTGGAAAAGTAGCCTATGTGTTATTCCAGACCATAATCTATCTCTGTGCCAAATTTCATCCAGATCCGTTCAGTAGTTTTTACGTGAAAGAGTAACAAACATCCATCCATCCATTCATCCATCCACCCATCCATACTTACAAACTTTCGCATTTATAATATTAGTAGGATATACGAATCCACGGGTAAAGGTTAGTATATAAGGCGTTAATATGCGGCAATCCATAATAATAAGATACATATATAAATAACTACCTTTGTGGTGTTTATTCTATCAAAATGTGTTTTGCCTAATTAACACTATATTGTTAATGTGATGTTTACCAATGAGGGTGAGCCAGGGTATCATACAAGTGAACAAACCCGACAGGTAGAAGACCTCCTGCTATACAAGACCTCAGCTAAATAAATACATCCAGTGGTTTACTTGTTCCTGTTCATTTTTACACAAATAAATATTTCAATTCACGCCTCGCATGTTCTCGTCAATCCACACTGTTTCCACCAAAGATGCAAGAATTGAAGAGAATTGAAAATTTGCCATACAAATGTTAATTCTCTTCTCGCCTCGTCTCGTCTCGCCACTCTACTTGAGGTAACGTATTAGTCAACGTATTAGCCTTGCAATCCAGAGTGGAAATGTGGCCAGTCTTTTGGGCACCTTTCCTTAGAACTGCGACCTCAATCAGATATTTTATTTATAGGTTAATACCTTTAAATACAATATCTGGTTGTTAGTAATTAGTTTAGGTTAAGTTATTTTTATTTTAATAACTAGTCATGTAAATACTCGTATGTTATGAAATTAACAAACCAATTATTTTCTAAAAAAATAATAATAATAATATTATAAATGTGAAAGTTTGTAAGTATGGATGGATGGATGTTTGTTACTCTTTCACGTTAAAACTACTGAACGAATCTGGATGAAATTTGGCACAGAGATAGATTATGGTCTGGAATAACACATAGGCTACTTTATGCAGCGATAACCGACATCCACGCGGGCGGAGCCGCGGGCAACAGCTAGTATTATATAATTTAAGACAATTGTTTAAAGTTTGACACCCATATCGGCCATAATTTTAATTTTACAAATGCACAATACACACTTTCTACTAGGTGACTATATTTATGCAGGAAAAACTACACAAAGAAATAAGCTTATAAGATCTTGAACTTATATATTTTTTAATAATAATATGACTAAGTTATAATAAACTCTATCTAGCCTAGTCAAGATAATTTAAATTAATTTGATCTGTATACCAAGTCCTCTACAAAAAAGTCCTTGATATTGTATTTAGAACATGTTTTCTAACTAGTTTTATAAAAAGCTGAATGGAGAGCATATTTTCAAGCTTTTAAGCATGAAAATATGCTCTCCATTCAGCTTTCAAGCTAAAGATTAATTTATTCTTTAGAAGAAGAAGTAGACGAGACCCGCAGGGGTATTCCGTAAGAGCAAAAACCGAGCCACCGCAAAAACCGAGCAAAATCTATTGACTAAACGTCACTTACGGTATTCCGTAAGAGCCCTTTTTGACGTTTAGTCAATATATTGTGCCGTCACCGAGCAATCACAACTGTCAATTTTGCGATCACAACTGTCAGTTTGCCATCGCTGTTTCTTAGAGAATCAGCCGGGCGTGCCCAGCAGTGGCATATAATGAGTAATCTGCTCATTATATGCCACTGCGCTGGGCACGGGTCTCCTCTACTCCAGGCGTCGGTAACAGCTAAAGCTAAGCCTAACTTAAAATTTTTAGCAAAATTTGTTTTATTTACATATCACAATAAAAATTATATAATATGTTGTTCTTCACAATATTTACGATAGTAAAGTTATCTCTGAAATATATTTATTAAAAAAATATCGAGTTTTAAAAAAAAAATTAACAATGTCAAATTCACTCCTTAAAATAGGTATATCCTAATTCTCTAGGCGAGCGCGGTGATACAAACAGATGTACTCTTTGAATGGACGTCTTTTAAATTGTTAATAAATTAAAATTTAAACTTATTCTAAATATTACTAAATTATAGGTGTATGTTTTCTTCAAATATTGTTTTTTTTTCGTATTATTTGATAAAAATTGAAGTCATCTCAATAATTTGGTGCTAATTTAATGTTTTTTTTACAAACTATTTAGAATTACTATATAATTTATGACAAAACCATTTTATGAAACACATCTTGTAGATTAATACTGTATTTTTTGGCAGTCATTTGTTTATAAATGCCAACAAAAAATGGTTTCATTTACATCTCTTTTTCATCATTTTTTGAGATGGGCCTTAATCCCGGAAAAACATCGTTCCTCTAGGCGAACCTGCAGGCGGAAACTAGTATGTTTATTTAACTATAGTATCACAAATACAAGGAAAACTAATGTATTTGACCTCGTGTTCCTATAGAAAACCTGTTTCACCTTTATATGGAAACTTTATGTGTCCAAGGTCAAACGAGGTCATATGACATCGCTGTACAATATAGCTTTATTATTAACTAGGAGTCGCCCGCGACTTCATCCACTAATTTGGAATGTTTTCTCTGACTTTGCAACATATCTCACTACTGCTCCGCTCTTATTAATCATAGCGTGATGTTATATAGCCTATAGCCTTCCTGGATAAATTCACTATTCAACACAAAAATATTTTTTCTAATCGAACCAGTACTTTATGAGATTAGTGAGTCAAACCAAACAAACTCTTAAGCTTTATAATATTAGTATAGACTGGTTTGGCACGGATGGAAATTTATTAAGTTTTCGTAGGGATCCTATATTTTTTGTAAATAAAATATAGTCTGTGTTACCCGCTGATAATGTAGCTTTGTAAGAATAAGATTTTTTAAAATAAATCTAGTAGTTTTTGAGTTAAATCGTAACAAACAAACAAACAAAAAATCTAATTTTTCCTCTTTACAATATTAGTTTACCTACAATAATAAAAGTTTATTAAATATTATAATGAGAGACACATTTTAAAACTATAAAATGCTATTCAACGTACAGGCGAAACCTAAAGGTAGTTTGTTTAGAATCCTTACTATATAATATTACTAGCTGTTGCCCGCGGCTCCGCCCGCGTGGAGGTCGGTTATCGCTGCAAAAAGTAGCTTATGTGTTATTCCAGACCATAATAGAAAGAAAAGAAAGAAAAAATGTTTATTTGGCACAATAAAGACACGTTACAAAATAAAAATTAAAAGAAAAATCAAAGAAACAGAAAAAAAAAGAATACATAGTATGTGTCTCACAGTGCCAAAATAGGATCTAGCTCAGCATATGCTAGACAATATCTAGCGCTGGTTTTCAGCTAGACCCTTAAATAAATATAAATATAAACATATACGTATATATATAATAATAGATAATGTAAGTATGCGTATGTAAAATATGTAATGCGATAGACTTACTACACTACTTTATAAATTAAGATTAAATTTAAAAAAAATATGTTTGTGATTATTTTGCCAATATTATTAATTAAAATAACATGTAAATATGTAATGTCGGGTCATAAATGTGAATTAAGTATTAAAAAAAAAAGAAAAAAAAATTGAAGATTATGAGATTGAATTAAATTTGAAATATTATATTTGCATAGGTAATAATAATAAGGTAATAATTTATCATTTATATTATAGATGTATTTATATTTATCATATCAAGCTTCTGCTGCTCAGCCATAAGGTATTGCCGCAGATGCTTTCTAAACGTACCAATTGTATTGTGTGCTCTAATGGGTGGTGGTATATTATTCCACACCTTAGATGCAGCGTAACGGAAGCTGCCTCTAAATGCAGTCGATTTGTGCTGTGGAACAGTAAGCTGCATTGAGCACTGTCTTCTTTCACAGTCCCGTCCGCTAGCAACCCAGCCAAGTTTGTCATACAAATATATGGGTTCTTTATACCTCACAACACCAAACATAAGTGACGCTAAATGAAGCTTACGTCTCGATTTCATTTTCAAAATACTTTTGTTATTTAGAAATTGCGTAACATGAGTTCTAGGTGGAATTTGGAAACAAAACCGAGCGCAAGCGTTCTGGACCCTTTGAATTAAACGATCGGTGCGTGAAAGCAAGCATGGACCATAGACCGTATCCGTGTAATTCAACTTAGATAGAACCAATGATTCAACCAAACGTATGCGAAGGTCTTCTGACAAGTATGGTCGCATTTTGTATAGAATCTTAAGTCTATAGAAACAGTTTCGAGCCAAACCAGCAACATGTTTTTCATATCTCAGCTTAGTGTCAATATTAAGTCCCAGATTACGAGCTTCCTCCACTCTATCGATTGCCACCCCCATGAGCCTAATAGTGAAACGTTGTATTTGAGCTATAATCTATCTGTGTGCCAAATTTCATCCAGATCCGTTCAGTAGAACGTAGTAGAACGTGAAAGAGTAACAAACTTCCATCCATTTTAAACCATGTTATATTTTGTCCCAATAATGTATGGGCAGGCCTCCAACAAGGTGGACCGACGACCTGGTAAAGGTTGCGGGCAACCGATGGACAAGGTCGGCTCAGGATCGAGAGTTGTGGAAAACCTTGGGGGAGGCCTATGTCCAGCAGTGGACTTCTTTTGGCTGAGATGATGATGATGATGAATTATGAAAAATTGTTTAAAGTTGGACATCCATATTTTAACGGGTCAAATTTTAATTTTACAAATGCAAAATACACCTAAATGGTTTGTACTTTTGTACACGCGGCATTAGTGGCACTTTCCGCTAGGTGACCATAATTTTGCAAGAAAAACTATACACATTGAAATCAGCTTAACACCATGAGTTTGCTATTCTAATTCTTCTTCTTCTTATCGTTTGGTTAGTGGCCAACCTGGTGACAGAGTTATTTAGATCGCCCATATTTAGGCCTTTGTCGTGATCTAACGACTGTTAACAACCGGGACCGACTTTTAACGTGCCCTCCGAAACACGGAGACGCTAAGATGAAATAGCACTATGCGGTCACCCATCTATAGGTTTACCGCGCCCTTGGTAGCTTAACCCGTTGATCGTTTACCGAACAGCGAGTGTACCTAGCTATGAGCGCCTCACTATTCTAATTTAAACAAAATTTGGGGTGTATCAGTCCTACTAATATTAAAAAGGCGAAAGTTTGTAAGAATGTTTGTTACTCTGTTACGCAAAAACGAATGAACGGATCAGCCCCTCTAGACAAGTGTCATAAGCGATAGTCGAATCGAAAAGTCAAAAAAATAAATGTATGGGATTTGACGTAAGCTTACGACATTTAATCGTAGATTAACGTCAAATCCCATATATTTTTTTTTTTTTTTTTCGATTCGACTACCGTTTATGCCACTTTTCTAGAGGCTCTGGATTCAATTTGACATAGAGATAGATTATAGTCTGGAATAACATATAGGCTACGTTTTATCCCGGTAAATACAATGCCACCATGGTATTGTACGCGTGGGCGAACCCGAGGACGGATACTAGTATTTTTTTTATCCTACTTGAGTGGCAAACAAGCATACGACCTGCCTGATATTAAGCGGTTACCGTAGTCTATGGACGATTGCAATACCGGAGGTCGCTTGCATGTTACCAAGGCTTTGAAATTGGAGTATCCCTGGGATAGAAAAACGGTCCCCAGTCCTCAGTTAGATTTGCTCGCTAGTATGGGGTCCTACCTCTCTTAATAACACATATAAAAGTTACTCATAAAAGGAAAACTAAACAATAATTATGCCTTTCTTTCATCTCAATAAGTACATTATATACTTATTATGTATTTATACGTGAACATCCACAAAAAGTTTTGGATATATTCCAACACAATTCTGAGAAAATCGTTCATGAATCTGGATGACCACATAAAGGATCAGTCATAAATGATGTGCTGAATAATTCAACGATCAATCAAAATTGTTACTTTTGGTCCAAATATTACATCTCTATATAAATAATTCCAGTAATTCGGACCATTCCGTAGTCACTCATTATGGTTTAAATAAAGGTCCAGCGAGAATTCCAGCGTTGTGGTCGAGGCCACAACATTATATTTGCTTTCTCGTTTTAAGTTTTAATAAAAGTAGTAATTATAAGTTTTATTTATATTAATAGCAAATATTCTTTCATTTCTTTTCTTTTTTCTTCTTCATATTTTATTTAGTCATGCCATTACTTAAGAACTACCTACTTCATTGATTTTATTCATCTGTAATTCATCATTTTTGTACTTTTCTTAAAAATAAATGTTGAAGGTTCTTACAAAAAAAAAAATTCAGAAAATTGTGCACACTCACAATAAGGCTTGTTGTCTTATGCGGGAGTTGTCTTTTATTTTTCTTTTATTTTTAAAGACAACTACCGCACTAGAGAACAAGCTCTGTGTCGCGGGGGACTTTACAAACATACAATAAACGGACACAAATTACACCCAGACTCAAAACAACTCTTTGTGGGTGACACAAAGTTTTATCCTGTGTGGGAACCGAACCCACAACCTCGTGCACAGCAGGCGCATACTGCGGCCACTGGACCACCAAGGCAGTGAAAACAAAAAAAAAATAATTTCTGGCCGATTTTTGGTAGGACATGTGCATTGCATAAATACGTTCTATTTCCCTCCTACAAAAAATCGGTCACCGATTATTATCAGCCACAAAAAGATTTCACTTCAAAAATACAATATGGCCGCGTCCTAATAATGTCTTAATATTTCCACTAGTGGATGTTACAAAGGGCGATTGTTTTACAGTGACGTAGTAAGTTATTTTGGTACACATTGTACATATATTCGTATTGAATCGTTTTGTTCTCTTTACTAAATAGGAGGAAAATGAGAGTATTGGAAACAATTAGCGGACCTATTGGTCTAGTGGTTAGTGGCTTTGACTACCGGGTTCTATTCCCACGTAGGACAAATCTTTGTGTGATGAGAAAAAAGAAAGAAAGAAAAGCATTTATTCGAACATACACAGGATAACAGCATATTTAGGCTCGTCACCCAAAGGCTGACTGGTAGAGAATACCTTTGACATTAAGGCCGCCTTGTATTTAAATTTGTTTCTTTGTCTTATCAAAACACTTTTGTTTTTGAATGCACCTACTATGTTCATCTCTGTATCACCCAAGGTCGACTGGTAGAGAATGCCTATGGCATTAAGTCCGCCTGTGTGCGATTGTGCATAAAGATTTTAGATAAATAAATTTGTTATTGCTTTAACTAGAAAACAAGCTCTGTGTCGCGGGGGACTTTACAAACATACAATTAAATGACACAAATTACACTCAGACTCAGGACAACTCTTTGTGGATCACACAAAGTTTAATCCACCGTGGGAATCGAACCCTGGACCACTAAGGCAGTTAAATCACAACAACAACAAAGACATCACACAGGATATATTTTTGTGTTGTTATTATGTGTGTATCTTTTGTCTACCATCTGTTATCCTATGTATGTTTGAATAAATGCTTTTCTTTCTTTCTTTCGGTGACCTATGACCGGACAACGAATTTTTATTACAGAAAAAAAGAAAATTGCAACTATTTTCTGCGCTATTTTTTTCCGTAGTAATGTGAAAGTATAGATGGACTCCAGTATGCAACGTAACATTTCCTGGGATCGAACCCACAATTAGCTGGCGAAATATAAAATGTGTTACACATGTACTGCCTACCCCATGGGGATATGCGTGATGCTAACACATGGAGGTTAATCTTTTTAACCCCCTCTTAATTAAAGGGTCATCCTAATCATTATCATTTAGCTCACAGACGTATATTAAGCTAGAGGTAAATTGAGAAATAGTGCACTATTATACCTATATCTGTAGCTGAGAGGTAAAGAATAACAAGCGCCAAATCTAAAACTTTACACGGTGACCTTTTAAAAGACCTGGGCGGGACTTTTCACACACACTTACAACACACTTAAATAAGAGCAAACAGTTGCGGGGTAAATAATGACAAGTCCGTCTCCAGTGGCGCTGCGAGCAGCGCGCTTGGACTTATCACCTAACTGTTGTATCGAGTTCTCTCCCGATGCGGCAGGTAAACAATCATAAGACTTTTTACAATTTAACAATTAAACTTCTATTGACTTCTTACTGTTTTATTTTGAGTAAATTAAAAAGTATTGTCGATAGGACTTATTACTTTTTACCACGCTCTAGATTACACATTTAGGAATCCAAAACCACGAAAAAATAATTTTAAAAAAGTGGACATATTATTCTTTATCTCTCAGCTACAGATATATAATAATAATAAATAAATCATATTATTATCGCGTCGCATAAACGCATAGATATATACCTTACAGACTAACGTACATATTAATATAATCCTGTGTTAGTATTAAAAACTTAAAACTATGTTAGTACACTTCGCTTGCACTATGTCGTAGTGCGTTCGTGTGGCACTTGTCCGCGGAAGCGACGGAATACTACACCTGTCGGCCAAAAACTCTCTTCCAAGACGAGATTTAGGTAGACTGTTGGTATAATATATAAGACAGCAAACCAGATTAAAGAAGGAGGAAAGTTCTACAAGAAAGGATTGAAAGAAAGAAAGAAAAAACATTGATATACTTATATCTACCTATATGTAATTTAAAAGAGGTAGGGCACCATACTAGTGAGCAAGCCCGACAGGGGAAGGACCTCCACCTTAGAGAGGACCACAGGCGCCCAGGCGGTGTAATTCCTGTGTCCAGCGCTCATTTAGCAATTATTTTTAATTAAAAAACAAAGAATTATCACAATAGTATATATATATATATATATTTTAATTTACAGGTATTATATATATATTGTATGTAATGTATTGGTAATGTATGTTGGTTTATGTATATATACATATATGTATTTTACTTGTACTTGTACTTTAATAACCCCAAGTTCAGACTTAAATGCACCTACTACTTATTATCTCTGCATCACCCTTTTGGTTGACTGGTAGAGAATGCCTCTGGCATTAAGTCCGCCGTTATACATGTTGTGTATATGAAGTTTAAATAAATAAATTTAGGGATACGTTCTTAAAGAAACGGTTTCCTATCCCAGGGATAGTCTATCTTAACACCCTGGTATGTCTATGTCCTTTCTTAGACCCTAGACTATATCTGTACCAAGTTTCATCAAAATCGGTTTAGTATTTTAGGCGACAGGAAGCCAGTGTTACTTCCGCATTTATGATATTAAGTAAGGATGACACTCACAAATAAAGTGGCTTTCTATTGGTAAAAGCATTTTCAAAATCGGTTCAGTAGATCGAGAGATTATACCCTACAACCTCACAAACTCAATAATTTTACTTTTTTATAATAATAAGTATAGAATAGCTGTTGCCCGCGGCTTCGCCCGCGTGGATGTCGGTTATCGCGATTAAAGCCTATGTGCTATTCCAGACTATAATCTATCTCTGTGCCAAATTTCATCCAGATCCGTTCAATAGTTTTCACGTGAAAGAGTAACAAACATACATCCATACATTCTAACAAACTTTCGCGTTTATAATATTAGTAGAATATAGATAAATGATATCCACCGGAAGAGAGGGAAAACTCGAAATAAAACCCTATTCCAACCCGTCTGGCCAGCGTGGTATATATCCCTCCAAATGTTTGGAGGAGACCCGTGCCCAGCAGTGGGACGTATATGGGTTGAGATGATGATGATGATAGATAAATGCAACAAGTTGCTTAGTAAACAATCCACTGCGTATAATAGTAACCAACAAATCGTTTAACCTTACAAATTGACCTTGACTTGGCGCAAAGTTTCATCGTAAAAGTTTTATGCGTTTGATAATGACATACCGCTTTTTATGCGGGTAAGGTAACAAATAAGAGAGATAGAGCAATAAAAAATCTTGTACTCACAGTCTCACAGACAGGAATACAACTACACCACTGTATGTAGTTGTTTAGCTGTGGCCTATTGTAAGGCGAGACAACAGCTAGTTTTATTTTTTTAACAATTTTGGGGTGTTTTTTTATTTTTCCATAGCATTGTATGTACGTGTGGTGACGGATTAAGAATACAAATGTCACCAGCCCATTCCATACCGAGGGTGTCGTAAGGTCGACTAAGGGAGTAAGTTATGGAGACAATATTCACAGCAAGAGAGGGAAAACTCGAAATAAAACCCTATACTAACCCGTCTGGCCAGCGTGGTATAGTAGGCTAATATCCCTCAAAGTATCAATCAATGCCAAGAGACTATAGCATGGGGTTCTTCAAGAAAGGAGTTATAAGGTTTTTAAAGGGTCAGCAATGCGGGAGTGACACTCCTGCTGTTGCAAACGTTCATAGGCTACGGTAACTGCTTACCATCAGGCGGGCCATATCCTTGTTTTCCACCTTGGTAGTATATAAAAAAAAAAGTATATGGAGGAGACCCTTGCCCAGCAGGGGGACGTTTATGGGTTGTGATGAGCATTGTATTTAGTGTAGGATTTCCGTGTGTAAGTACTTACATAATAATATTGCTTTGCTATTAAACACGTGACTTATTTATAGTTATATTATTATTGTGGCGTACGAGTTAAATATCCGCCATGCACGTGACTTCATATGATTCAATGAAAACATTCATTTGTATATAAAGACACATGCATTTGTAACTTTAATCATTGAGGAAGCTCGACTGGAGAAGGACATCTACCTTTTTTATACTACTTGGGTGGCAACCAAGCATACGGCCCGCCTGATGTTAAGCAATTACCGTAGCCTATTTACGCTTGTAATACCAAAAGTATCCCTTGCGTGTTGCCAACCCATATTTTTTTACAGCAGGGCTTTATCATGGGAGTATCCCTGGGATTGGAAAACATTTCTTTCAAAACGCATCCCTAAATTTAGACTTGTAACTCATACACAGGAACACAACTGTACCACTGTGTATAGTTATTTGGCTGTGGTCTTCTGAAAGGTGGAGGTCCTTCCCCAGTCGAGCTTGCTCGCTAGTATGGTGCTCTACCTCTCTTAAAAAGTTAAGTTACCGTAATAATAATAGTTTATTTGCATAAAATGTGGTACAAACATAGGATGGTACAAATTGTAAAAGAGCAGGACACATTTTGCCATTATTAATAGCATGCAAATATTATCTTAGTGAGTGCACATTACATATTTTTACACTAATATGTTACATATTAGTGCAAAATATGTAAAAAAAGAAAAAAAAAAGCGAATGTGAAGCGCCGTGGTAACATAACAATACACATACACACACACATACTAACGCACACACACACACACACACACGCACTCAAACACACAGACACATTCTTTATTATCTAAACCTATTAGCTTATAGTTTTTAAATTTATATAACTTCCACATGATAATCATAATGTATCGTATGTATGTATGCAAATTCTTGATCTCCACGAGACAGGCTCGACCTAGTGTGGAGATCACAAGTACTTAATCATTTCCTTTCTTGTGGCATTTTACGTTTTTTAGATCTCAATTTTACGTTTTTTTTTTGTTTTAATTTAACTTAAGTAACTGTAACAGGTTATCTTTATCTGAATAAATGATTATAATAATTATTATTAACTACTCATATACAGGAACACAACTACACTGATGCGTTGTGTGTGTGTTATTTGGCTGTGGTTTTCTGTAAGGTCCTTCTCCAGTCGGGCATGTTCGATTGCATGGTGCCCTACCTCTCTTAAAACTTACTTCTCACTGTTTGTTTATTCACTACCTTTTCCTAAATGAAAAACTAGTCTTTGTCAAAATAAGCCACTGTGATCTTAATTCGTTTAGCCTACTAATATCTACTTGTAACTCTGTCGGTGGCTCAGTGGTCGATGTGTGTGACTGCTCGAGATCGCGGGTTCGATTCCCGGATCGGGCCAAAATTGATATTGGGTTTATCTGTCAAGAAATTCACAATAGATGCCCGGAGTTTGGAAATTGGTGGTGTTTACACTCCACTTTTTTTTTTTTGGAGGAGACCCGTGCCCGTCTGTGGGACGTTTATGGGTTGAGATGATGATGATGATGATGATTACACTCCCGTGCCTCGGAGACGGAGAGCACGTAAAGCCGTTGGTCCTGCGCCTGATCTCTCTCCGGTCGTGACGGATTGCCGTCCCACTGGATTATGAGAGAGAAGGAATAGAGAGTGCACCTGTGTTTGCGCACACACTTGTGCACTATAATATGTCCTGCGCAGTTGGTTAATCTCCGTTGAGATTGGCCGCTGTTACCGAAATTCAGTTAAGACGACATTACTGGTACCAATAACAGCCGACCCGGGATTCGAACCGGGAACACCAGGCGCACACTAGCACTGCACCATCAGGCATCGAACTAAGGAAATATACATAGTAATTACCCGGTAAAATTAACCTGTGTAAGCTAAAGGTCATCCGGATGACACTTTAGTAAGTTTTCCGGTTGAACTTTTAAAATGTCAGCATATTTTGATTATTGACAATTAATCAATATAATAAGCTCCATATGAACCTATTATTTAACTATTTTAATTACGAATAAATATAATATCGATTTCATGAAAGAAAAGAGGATTAATTTTAAGACAGGTAAGGCATCATACTAGCGGACAAGCCCGACTAGGGAAGGACCTCCACCTTACAGAAAACCACAGCCAAATAACTACCCACACTGATGTAGTTGTATTCCTGTATGTGAGTACAAGCCTCCAGCGCTCATTTAGGGATGCGTTTTGAAATAAACGTATTCCTATCCCAGGGATATTTCCGTCATAAAGCCCTGGTGTAAAAAAAACGGTTGGCAACACGCAAGTGATACCTCTGGTATTGCAAGCGTCCATAGGCTACGTTAACTGCTTACTGTTTGCCACCCAAGTAGCATTAATTTTATTTATATCGTTAGATATAAATCCTAAATCGAACCTTCATACTTAAAAGTTTACTTACCTTAATGCTTAGTAAGGCAAAAATGGAAAACTGAATAAAAACAACGTACCTACAAGATAATAGATACTAGATAGAAAATAAAATAATACTTACAATTTAAAATGATAATCCAATGATGGATGAGATTATTAAGAGTCAGTAATGCTGCTCACCACGTTTGCTTGGCAATCAACTAGGTGACGTACTGACGCCATTATAAAACAATTATCATTAGTTCCGATTGAGAAACACCATTTAACTTTATTTATATTAACTTGAAAATTCACATTCTTCACATAACACTCTTGTTCACTAATTCAAAATCAATTTTATTATTTTGAGTTAAGTGTTCCGTTTAAAATCAAATTATTTGAAACAAAAAACACATAAAACTGAAACTGTTCATTTAGATTTTGAATAATGAGTTTTGTTTTCACTGTCACTTGTTTTTCAAATGTTAAGAAATAAATGAATTTATAATTTGAATAATTTATATATTCGAACAATGTAGAGACGTTTAAAATGCCCGCGAATCAGATGTTTTCTGTTTACACTGACCGATGCGAAGCGACACGCCGTTTTAATGTTGGCACGCAGCTCATGTGCTATTTTCAAAACATACCAACACTCAATGGAGAAATCCCAATTCGGAATTTCAGTTTTCAAGGTTTAAAACCTTTACTATAATAAAATACTGTCTTTATGTTTGTTTTTATCACATTTTAACTGAAATTTATGTCCATAGCGTTGAGTATGTGGAAATATATCAGATCCATTTCACACGCGACGAGGATTAATACAGCTCCGAACCAAAATTGTACGTTAGATGGAGTGGCGTAGCATACGGCCGCCTGTCTCGCTAGCGGTATGAATACTGAGCTCAACATTGCCATCGTTTGCAGATTCACAGTCAGCTTGGCACAACACAACACTAACACTCGGTGCACTTATTTTTCAATCAATTGCTCTTGAATAGGTGTAAATACGCTTTAATACTAAGGACAAAACTGCATATACCTAATTTGTTTATTACATACGTTCAGTGTTTGTGGTTTAGTCAGTACCTACAGCTATATTTAAATATTTCGCTTCAATTCTGATTTTATGTATATTGTATTTTTTTCCTTTAGTTACTTTATTGTATTTTTTGGCTATTATTTCTTTTTAGTTAACAAGTAAAAACGAGAGTAAGTTTGATTATCATGTCATCAGTCCACTGCTAGACATAGGCTCTCCAAATGGTGGTACAGTAATGCCACTTGGCTTACAGCGTAGTATATGACGTCCTTGGACTATAATAAAGTCATCATCTCGAAAGGGGCTAGGAACAGCTGGACGCGAGAAGCAGAGAACAAGATGAGTGAAGTCGAAATACGTATTAGTTTGTGAGTATGTGACGTTGTAGGGGGTAATCTCTGGATTCTACTGAACGGATTTTGAAAATTCTTTTACCAATATATTTTATTGACAAATACATAAGGGGATCCCGGGAAATACCACCAGTCGAGGTGGGCGGTAAGTTACATATATAAATTATGTAAAATGTGCACACATAAATGTACAGTAAATGTAATATCATAAGCAATTTATTGTTGGTTTTTTCCTTACATATTAATATGAAGAACGTATTTTATGTATAACAATAAGTATATATGTATTTGCAATAAATACTATCTTTAATTCATTAGGTACTCATGACATATGAGTAAGTTGTTGTTTTCCCTTAGTGTTTTAATGAATTTATTTACAACCATTGTTTTGTTATGATATTTCGGTTTTATTTATTAAATGCATCTGCTCACTACACTAACAGTTTCCCAATGCGTGTAGCAAGTTATTAAAAAAACAATACAAATTACAAATTATTGATTAGATATAAAAAGTATACATATTTTTAGAAATATAGAAAATTTAGTATGAAATATAACAGGTTCTGGATACTGAGCAACCAGGGAGTTGGTTTATTTTACACTGTTCTGTTTATTGTTAAGAAGAGGTGTATTCCAGCAGTGGACTGCAACAGATGGATGGATTAAAACCCCTTTTGTTCATTCTTTCTTTCCTCTTTCTTTCAAAAAGACATCTCCTGCAATGACTGTTTCTTGCGTCGATGGGGCTTTAAAAACATACAGTTAACGGACACAAAGTACACCCAGACTAGGGACAACCATTTGTGGATAACACATTTTTTTGTTCCAAGTGGGAATCAAACCCACAACACGCCGCGCAATACCTAGTAAATCGCGACGTAACCACTTAAGCCACTGAACCAAAATTGAATTCATTATTTTATACATAGGTATATATTTTAGTTTAAATATTACTTGTTTATTAATATTTAAATATAAAACAAAGTCTATTAGTAATTATGTAATTTTCAATATTTGAAATCCAAAAATCCAATTCATTAAAAAATATTTCATTTATTTCACAATCGAACATTTAAAACACAATCATTTCAGTTATTTATTAGAGCGTTGTATAACAATTTATTTATTCATTTGAAAAATATCAGAAGTATTATTTATTATTATTTATTTTATTGTCACTTCACAATTAATTTAATTAGATAGTTGTAGTTATTATTGTAATTCTTAAATAAGACTGACTTGTGATTTATAAAGTCCGCACGGTATTGAATCTAAATTTATTCTGGATCAAGGCTATGTGTACGTAATACTAAATATACAAATCCGTCCATTGTTTTTAAGTTGTTGAATATTCAAAACTACAAATAAGTATAATTATAATATTCGACCATGCTAATAGGGTTGTCAATATTCTTTTTTTTTTGTTTTTAAGGCTTGTGATATCGCCAACGACCTTGAGCATTTGTGCGAAGCATACACGAACTAATTCTCTAGACGAGCGCGGGGATACAAACAGATGTACTCTTTGAATTGAAAGGACGTCTTTTTAATTTGTAATAAATTAAAATTTAAACTTATTCTAAATATAACAGTACCAAATAATAGGTGTATGTTTTCTTCAAATATTGTTTTTTTTTTCGTATTATTATTTTATAAAATAGTAGGGGTTCTTTACAAACATACAATTTACGGACACAAAGTAGAGGTACACCAGAATTGACTGCCTCGTTGGTGTAGTGGTGTAGTTGAGTGCGCCTGCTGATCACAAGGTCCCGGGTTCGATTCCAGGATCACGACAATAATTGATTTTGTTTTTTTGTTAAGAAATTCGCGGTGTATACCCGTTCGCACAAAGTCGTATTATGAGAGTGAGGGAACAAAGAGTGCATCTGTGTTTGCGCACACACTTGTGCTCTATTATATCTCCCGTGGGTTTGATTCCCACATAGGAAATTTATTCTGTGCCCAGACACAGAATTAATTTGTAATTTATCTATAATATGATTACCATAGTACAGGCTGAGCTTAGTTTGGGATCAGATGGCGGTGTGTGAGTTGTCCCAAAAATATTATTATTATATTCATACTATCAAAGTATCAACCTTGGTTAGATTAATCAGTTTGTCTACATCAAAATGTATGGGTATTTTAGTTTACTCTCGTACATCATTGTCACTATATGTGATAGTAAAAACAAACAAACACGGGAAGCAATGTTAGGCAATATCTGCTTAATGATGGATAAGAATCTAGTTTTATGAAAGTTATAGTCAAAGTCAAACTCATTTATTCATTTAGATCAAATGCATGATACTTATGAACGTCATAAAAACCAATGCTAGCATATTTTTTCCTACGGCCATTTCGCTGACTATGGTAGAACCACTAGAAGAATTGGCAAGAACTTGGGCCACTCTTTTTCATCGCCAGAGTATAACATTTACAATTTGGTATGAGAGGTATGAGTATAACCCATTTTAAAGGGTAATGAAGAATATAAAAATAGTCAGTTTTTTCGAGAATAACAATAAAAAAAAGACTAGCAGTAAAGAAAATGTAGCAAGGATGAGTTCAAAACGCAAGTCGAGAAATAAAATAAGTTTTAAAAATATTATAACATACTACCAAAATGTGAGAGGTCTACGCTCTAAAGCAACCACTTTCTATAAAAACGTCAATTCGATTTCTTATGATTTTATTGCTCTCACAGAAACCTTTCTTGATAGCTCTGTCAACGATGCAGAATTATTTCCTCCGAACTATATCGTTCTACGAAAGGATAGACCCGGTGATGTTGGGTGGGGAGGTGTATTACTAGCAGTGAAAGACTGTTATACAATTAAAGCAATTACAGATATAGATGGTTTAAGTCGAGACAAAGAAATTTTATTTGCCACTGTTACATGGAAAAGCATTAAATTACTTGTAAGCGTTGTATACTTACCTCCAAATTATAACGATAGGCAATATCTTGATGTTTTAACTTGTATAGAGAACGCCATTACTACTTACTCCGAATACCAGTTTTTAATAGTAGGCGATTTTAACCTAAAGTCAAGCAATAACTCTACAAGAATGCAATTTGAGATGTTTCTAGATTATTGTAAGCTTTATCAGTGTAATAATATTTGTAACAAATATGGAGGCATTCTAGATTTGGTTCTAACAACGTGTGATTCCGACTGCATTGTTGTGACATCAGATACTGAAGCTCTAGTACCACCAGATGCGTATCATCCTCCACTAGACATATCTCTCAGCTTACCTAGAGGGGCAATAATAATAAAAAAGCCCCCATTGCCGAGTAAACGAACAAATAATGATAATCCCGAGTGGAATTTTCGCAAAGCAAATTTTCATAGTTTGTATTCAGATATTGCAAGTATAGAATGGTCGGATGTTTTACAGCAGCAGGATGTAAATGTTGCCGTTGATCTATTTTATGATAAGCTAAGTAGTGTTTTATGTAACAATATCCCTCTTAAAAAAATACCGCCCAGCCAAAAATATGTATATCCGCCATGGTTCACAGGAGAAATAATACATTATATAAAATTGAAATATTATAATCTTAAAATGTTTAAAGTACGTGGTTTACTACTTAATAAAGAGCTTTTTAAATATTATAGGTCGAAAGTAAAAGAACTTATACATGGCGCTTATGAAAAATATCTAGATATGGTAGGAAACCAAATAACTCGTGATCCGTCAACATTTTGGCACTTTGTAAGGGATAAACGAAATAACAGACAACAAATCAAAACATTCATCTGCAATGGTGAGACTGTGGAACGGCAGGAGGCTGTAGATGCATTTGCCCAGTATTTCAGCTCTGTTTTTCATAGCAATATTCCAAAATTAGACGCCTCGGCAGCTGAGCATGATTCAAAGAATAATTATACATCCCAAATAAGTATCGGATACATCAATTCCACCCAATTGAGAAGTGCAGCTCGACATCTTAAAACATCGTCTGCGTGCGGGCCAGATAATATACCTACGTTCCTGGTGAAAGACTGTCTATTTGCTTTTGAAGAACCGCTGTTGCACTTATATAATCTTTCCGTGCAGAGTTATTCCTATCCAAGTAGATGGAAGATCTCTAGGGTAACGCCGGTACCTAAGATTGGATCATCATCAGATGTTACAAATTTTAGACCGATCGCAGTGCTATCGGTATTTGGCAAGCTATTTGAAACAATTATAAATAATAAAATCTTTAGCCAAGCCAATAGACTTTTAAATGATTCTCAGCATGGATTTCGTCCCGCACGCTCTACTCTATCTAACCATATCCGATTTACAGATTACGTTAGAACAAATGTGACATCAGGATGCCAAGTTGACGCAGCATACTTTGATTTTGCGAAAGCTTTTGATCTTGTAGATAATGACGTCCTACTAATCAAGCTTTCATCTCTAGGATTCGACAAGCATCTTCTTGCATTTATAGCGAATTATCTAAGGGATCGGCAACAGTATGTTAAAATTGGCAATTACATATCACAAGATTATTACACTCGTTCTGGAGTGAGTCAGGGTAGTACTCTCGGCCCAACTCTGTTTCTCATCATGGTGAATGATTTGCCTAGTGTCCTGACCAAGGCAGAGTGCCTTATGTTCGCCGATGACCTTAAGCTTTTTCTCTCTGTAAGAAATATTTCGGACAGTGTGGAATTACAGCGCGATATTAGTGCAGTCGTAGAATGGAGTAAAAAAAATAAATTATCGCTTAATTTTTCTAAGTGCAAAACGATAACCTTTACCCGATCTCGTACCCCCCTCACAGTAACATATGAAATGGCAGGCAAGCCTATTGAACGAGTCACTACGATTCTTGATCTTGGTTTAACTATAGATTCTAAACTGGACTTTCACGATCACATCAAAACTGTTTGTAAGGCTGCAAACAAATCCTTAGGGTTTGTTATCAGAACGTCATCCCAATTTAAAGACATCCTTGTAATAAAACTGCTGTACAACGCATATGTCCGTAGTAAGTTAGAATACAACGCAGTTGTCTGGAATCCAAGAGAACAGCTCTATACTTTAACGGTTGAAAGAGTACAACGAAAATTTGCTCGGTATTTATATAAACGCATCTACGGGTATTATCCATTTTTATTCCCATCCATGTTTGTGTCTGGGATGGTTGGTCTAGATACCCTGGAACTCAGACGAAATTTTACACACATAATGCATTATTACTTGCTATTGATCAACAAAGTGGATAACCCTGTAGTCAGAGAATGCATACACTTCTTTGTACCTGACTATTATATGCGTGCCGTTGGACGTCGGCAACATCAACTCTTTACCTGTCCACCATCATGGCGCTTACCTCACGCTGCTAACAGTCCTACCGGAAGAGCAATTAACTTAATTAATGCTTTTCTCATATCAAGTCTGGATGCCGACATATTCCACGATAGAATGTCTCAAATGGCTAAGAATGTATATGAGTATCTAAATAAGCAGAACAAATAATTAAGTAATTAGAATATTGTAATTTTTTTAGATAAATTTAATAATACTAATACAATACTATGAAAAGTAAGTTATAATTTATTTTATTTTTATTTACTAAGTCGCAAAATTTTATTTTTTATTGACATTGATACAATTTTATAATTTGTTTAGCAGAATTTGACATGTCCTTTCTTATTATTGTTAATTTATAATTTTAATTAAATGTAGTTTCGGAATTTATATGATAATTGTTAAGTTAGTATAGCCTGTAAGCGCTTTGGTTTAACTGTAAGCTTGTATGGTTTAATAATAATAAATAAATAAATAAATAGGCTACGGTAACTGCTGAACATCAGATGAGCTGTATGCTTGTTTGCCATCCAAGTAGTATAAAAAAGTTACAATATTTGTGGTAACAAATCACTACGTAGTATAAAACAAAGTCGCTTCCCTCTGTCTGTCTGTACCTATGTATGCTTAGATCTATAAAACTACGCAACGGATTTTGATGCGATTTTTTTTAAGTACATAGAGTGATTCAAGAGGAAGGTTTATATCCTTATTAATATAATAAATGTGAAAGTTTGTAAGAATGGATGGATGGATGTTTGTTACTCTTTCACGTAAAAACTAGAGAACGGATCTGGATGAAATTTGGCACACAGATAGATTATGGTCTAGAATAACACATAGGCTACTTTTTGCAGCGATAACCGACATCCACGCGGGCGGAGCCGCGGGCAACAGCTAGTGTATAATATATGCATAATATAGTAGGGAAATACTAAACCTATACTAATAATATTATAAAGAGGAAAGATTTGTATTTTTGATTTTTTGTGTGTGTGTATGTTTGTAATAAATAAACTCAAAAACTACTGTGCCGATTTCAAACATTTCTTCTCCATTGTAAAGCTACATTCACCCTGAGTGACATAGACTGACTATATTTATTGCTAGAAAAGATTAGAAATCCTTATTAAAACTTAAGTAACGTAACCCAAGGTGTAAAAAAGGTGCCCTAAAACGTCTTTCTTTATCCCGTGCGAATCTAGGACGGGGTGCTAGTCTATATTATATAAAAAACACGTTAATATATAATTATCTATGATGTAATTCTACTTACCTCATGAACAGTAGCGGCTCTGAAGAGGAAGCAATTGAGAAGACCCTCCTTTTCATTCAGAAGTATGTAGAACAACTCTTCTGGTCTTCCCGGGACATGGCTGGCCCTGGTCGATGCAAAATGTCAAAGTCAAACTCATTTATTCATTTAGATCAAATACATGATACTTATGAATGTCATACTTTTTCCTACGGCCAATTCGCTGACTATGGTAGCCTCGAGAAGAATTGGCAAGAAACTCGGGTCACTCTTTTTATTCGCCAGAATATAATATTTATAATTTGGTATATAAGTTACAATATTAGTGGTAACGAAAAAGAACGGTAACCAACATACCATACAGAATGAAATACGTGTCTTATTAGAATTTAGTAACGTTTAGCAAATGGGGTTTGATCCCTACAGATAGTACCAATGTGAATTTCAACCCATAAACGTCCCACTGCTGGGCACGGGTCTCCTCCATACATTTGGAGGGATATTAGCCTACTATACCACGCTGGCCAGACGGGTTGGTATAGGGTTTTATTTCGAGTTTTCCCTCTCTTGCAGTGGATATAAACAATAAACTTTATTCTATTCTATTCTATATTGCCTAAATAACATTACTCCCTTAGTCGACTCTTACGACACCCTTACAGCTTACGTCATATATCATCTGGAGCGGCCTACTATGGGGATTTAATCTCATCTAGAGGGAATTTCCGTGCATTTAAACGTTTCTGCCATACATATTATAGCAATCAAACTTAGCTCACTTAGGTCCCGTAGTTTAAGGTCCTCCGTGGGGCTCCTTTTCATAGGTTACAAACCTATACAGATTTATTTTGTCTCCCGCTTTGCTATGGAGGGAAGTGGAAACTTTTCTTTCTAACTCCTCCTATTTACTTCTGATTACATTCGTTGCGGGGTCCAAGACAGTAGGTTTAGTTGTCCACGGGACGCACGAGTGTCAAAACTCGGTGTATCAGTTGGTCACAATGGTTACTCCGCTGTTAATCCTGGCTCACAGGAGTCACAGCGGTGGGCATGTGGGTGGGATTGTCTTACGACACCCTCGATGGAATGGGGTGGTGACATTTGTATTCTTAATCCGTCACCACACGGATCAAAACATAGCCATAACAAATTCTTACGAACAATAAATCAAAATATTATTACGTTTTGTCGTTCATAACTATATATTAAAAGTTTTTACACAACACCGTCATAAAGTTGTTATGTCTTCGTTCATTTTAATTATATGTTAGAAAAAAAAACATAATTTGAACCGGTAGGTGAGGGCACAAAGAAGTAAAAAATTATGACGTATTTTATAAACTTTTATTATTATTTAGCTTTAAACACAACTCCCGCGCTAGAGAACAAGCTCTGTGTCGCGGGGGACTTTACAAACATACAATTAACGGACACAAATTACACCCAGACTCAGAACAACTCTTTGTGGGTCACACAAAGTTATGTTCTGTGTGGGAATCGAACCCACAACCTCGTGCACAGCAGGCACATACTGCGGCCACTGGACCACCAAGGCAGTGACGCCTTTTTTTTTCTTAATCGATTAGGCTGTGGAATGAGCTCTCCCTGCCGAGGTTTTCCCAAGAGACTATAGCATGGAGTTCTTCAAGAAAGGAGTTATAAGGTTTTTAAAGGGTCGGCAACGCGTGAGTGACACCCCTGGTGTTGCAAACGTCCATAGGCTACGGTAACTGTTTACCATCAGGCGGGCCGTATGCTTGTTTGCCGCCTTGAAAGTAAAAAAAACAATCTTAATTAATCCTAGAACCCTAGAACTACCTAACCTAGAATATTATTATAAATTCATCCTATTACTATTATAAACGCGAAAGTTTGTAAGAATGTATGGATGTATGTTTGTTACTCTTTCACACAAAAACTGAATGGATCTAGATTAAATTTGGCATAAACTAAAAAACGTAGCTTTAGATATCTTTTATCGTAATCTGCAATCATGTTTCTGTTTACACGTGCCAGTCATTAAATCATCTGTGTTTAGATCGAAATACACTTATCCTACTTGGTATACGCCCGACATAATTAATACCTTAAAGAATAAACATTTCCATTTGAAAAAATATAGGGATTTCAACATGGAATTTAACAAGGAAATGTTTAAATTTTATAGGCAGCGTGCGAAAGAATTAATTAAATTTGCGTACTCTGATTTTCTCAAACGGACTGAAATGAGTATCAAGAAGGACCCTAAGACATTTTGGCACTTTGTCAGGGATCAGCACTCTCCGCGGCACTCTTGCCTTCTTCTCGGCAATTTGAGTATGATGACAGGGTTGTGTCAGGGTTGGAGGCTGCAAATGCTTTTGCCGCCTATTTCAAATCTGTTTTCTTATCCGACCAACCTACGTTGTCTAGTAATATCACTAACAATGATGTAGACGGTTTTTTTAGAATTAAGGTAATGGCACCTAATTCCGAGGGGTTCTGAAATTGGCACCTAATTCCGAGGTATTTAGAAAAACAGCATTTACTTGCGATATACAAGCTGTTTTTTACCAGAATATCTCTTATTTACTAGATAATATATCTACATGTGGATATATTATCCAAGGTAAGGTCTAAAGTATAAGATGTTTGAGATAATCGACAAGTTTCGCAACGATAGCCGGTCAAAACTCACTCTTCATACATTTGGCACCCTGTGCACGTAAATACCACGTTGTTTTAAATAGTGGTTTTCTTGTTATTTTAGTACTGTGTGTGTAATTCTTTGCGTTTTATCAGTAAAAGGACTATATTTTTTATAAGTATTACTTTACTATTTTGTATTTTACTTAATAAATAAAGGTGAAAAAACGTTTTGAAAATACCGCGGAATTAGGTGCCATAAAAATAGCCGGTTCCTTATTCCGATGTATACCACGGAATAAGGATTTCATAGACTTAGTTTCATTTTTGGTTTTTAGGATTGTTTTAAAGATTAGGCATTTCACACTTTAGATTCACTAACTTAAGTAGTCAACAAATATAAGATCTAATTACGAGGTACACTATTGCATCGCATTCACTAATTATAGCATATCAAAGGTGGTGTATTTAAGTATTTTGTTAATTCGTTGTATGAGTATTTCAATACAAAAAATCTAAGTTTATTAATAATTCAATGTAATTTTTAGCAAGTGCGGTACATATTTAGGAAGATATTACAATTGTGCACTAATCTGTAAATAAATAATGCCAAAATGTTCTAGCTTTTAACACTCGGAATTAGGAAACGTGATTTTTTAGTACGAAACCTAATTCCGATGTATAGTGCATCGGAATTAGGTTCTATTGGCACCTAATTCCGTGGTATAGACAAGTGAAATACAGGCTGTTCACAATTCACTGCAGCATATAGTTTTTTTCTTGGATGAAATTTAATTTAGGAAGTTAGTATTTTGGTTATTGATATTGTAAATTTCATATTTTTTTCACTCTAATGGAACGTTCAATAATAAAATTAATGTAAATTGAGTTATTTTGTCTGTAAAATTATTTTCATAGTGTTCTTTTATTTTATTTATTTATTTATTTAATGCACAAAACAAATTACAATCTTAACAAATACAAGATATAATAAATGTAGTTGATCCAATTCTAGATTGTAACTCAAATACATGCGCATATAGTGAAACAAGTAATTAATTAGGTATACAAGTGATCAGAACAGTAGGCTAAGTTTGACAATGTGTTACTTACTATAATTTAAAATTAATGAAAAAAAAAATACATGCAGACACTAAGTGACGGACATCATTCGTCGGCTGAAGTATCGGGTTTAGGATAAAGGATATCTTTTACAGTCTTTATATATATTCCGAACTGAGAATTAGAAATATCTAAATGTATGTGACCTATTACGAGCTCATTGTATTGTCTAGCCATTCTCACAAGTGGATTGAAGTAGGAAATATTATTTTTATAAACTTGGAGGACAAATAGATTAACACGGTTAGACCTGCGTTTACTATATTTAATATTAAAAGAGATATTAGAGAGATGAGATGTTCTCGTAACAACCCACGCAATAACTCCTTTCCGCCTTATATTAACCAGTTACCGTATCATAGCAAACACTTGTAATACCAGAGGTATCACTTACGTATTGCCGAACCATTTTTTACACCAGGGCTTAAAGATGGAGTATCCCTATGATAGGAAAACATTTCTTTCAAAACCCAACCTTAAATGAGCGCTGGAGACCTGTACTCACACAAAGGAACACAACTACACCGCTGTGTGTAGTTATTTGGTTATCGTGTTCCGTAAGGGGGAGGCTTTCCCCAGTTGGACTTGCTTACTAGTATGGTGCCCTACAATAAATCTTAGCCCTCTCTTAATTTACAATAAATAAAATCAGTGATAATACTTTACAAATGTATCTGGAAAAATATATTTTTAAAACTCGACAGGATTAACATTCTAAAATTATCCAAGAACAGTTTTGTGTTATATCTACATAATAGTACTTATATTATAATACAAAACTATTCATTTTAATAAAAAAGAAACAACTGTAAATACTGATAGTATGAGAATTTTCATAAATTGATATCCCAAATTCCTAATTTAAAAATACTTAAATAAATAAAACATTTTAAACTTTTTAATAAACTTTATTCCCCCTTAAATATATAATTTTATTTCCTTTCGAAAAAAACTTTTTTTGATAACCTCCTTTTGTGAAGTCGATTAATATAATTAATAAATTTTAATTTTACCAATTGTATAATGCACCCCATGGTTATAAAGATTCAAAAATCAATAACATATTTATAAAGTTGATAGAGATTTTTTTGAACACCATATATAATTTTTCTCCCACTACATTTTGTTACCTCGGAATTAGGAACCAAATACATCGGAATTAGGATCTATACCTCGGAATTAGGGGCTACGGACATTTTTCATATTTTATTTATTATTTAATACAAATCAAGGTCTAATAGTCAAATCTTTAGTCTATTTCGATAGTCAAATAAACAAAGCTTCTGTTAAAAATAACAAAACCCCCAAAATGGTACAGTAAATGCTTAATTTTCGATGCTCTTGCGAGTTTTGGTGAAAATACCGCGGATCAAGGTGCCGTTACCTTAGTATGGATTATGTAAGCTCATATGATATTTTTCTAGCGGTTAAGCGTATAAAAGCCCAATCCTCTATTGGGCCTGACGGTGTACCAGCTTTTGTTATAAAAGACTGTTTATCGGTATTTCAGCAACCTCTGTGTCATATTTTCAATTTAGCTTTAAAAACTAACACCTATCCCACTGTGTGGAAAGTGTCGCGAGTCACACCAATACCCAAGGATGGCTCCAGGTCTCAGGTCACAAACTACAGGCCAATTGCTGTGCTTTCGGCGTTAGGTAAAATATTTGAGTCCATATTGAACCATCATATCATAAGACAGATTAACCCGCAGTTGAGTGAGTGTCAACACGGGTTCAGAATCGGCAGGTCTACAGCTACAAACCTGATAAATTTTGTAGATTATTCTGTAGCCGAAATTGATTTAAATAGGCAAGTGGACGCGACATACTTTGATTTTCAAAAAGCTTTCGACAAAGTCCATAATGATCTGTTATTGCGAAAATGTAACTCCTTAGGATTTGCACCAAGTCTATTAAAATTATTTGCGAGTTATTTAACCGATCGAACACAATATGTTTAGCTGTCGAATTATCGATCTGACCCATATGTCACTCGCTCTGGTGTGAGTCAGGGCAGTGTTTTGGGACCAACGTTGTTCCTGATCATGGTCAATGACTTGCCGGACGTCATAAGGACAGCTAAGTGTCTCATGTTTGCCGATGATCTGAAGCTGTTTTTGGGTATCGGATGCCGTGAAGACAGCGAAGCGCTACAACAGGACATTGACAATGTGCTTGCCTGGAGTGTGCGCAACCAGCTAGAATTTAACATTTCTAAGTGTAAAACTGTCACCTTTACTCGCTTTCGCGCACCATTCTGCTATAATTATGAATTAGCCGGTCAGCCGCTAGAGCGGGTCACACAAATACGTGATCTAGGTCTAATATTGGATATTAGCTTGACATTTAATAACCATATAACTGCGATTTGTAGTAGAGGTTTTAAGTCTCTAGGCTTTGTAATAAGACAGTCTGCCCAACTTCAGGACAGGAGTGCTATCGTTGTGCTTTATTTCTCTTTTGTTCTTTTGTCGTAGTATTATAGAGTTTAATTCTATAATCTGGGACCCCCACGAGAAAAAATATATTTTAATGCTGGAGCGAGTACAAAGGAAATTTGCTCGTTATTTATATAATAAACTGTATGGCTTCTACCCATATTTGTACCCATCACCTTTTGTTCTGGGTATGGTAGGTATGAACACACTCGAACTGCGACGTAAATGTGCCCTCATGACACATTACTATTTGTTGCTACACAACAAAATTGACGCACCAAGTGCGTTGTGTCGTTGTGCTCTGTCTGTGCCTGACCAGTACACGCGGCTGCGCTCGCGTCTCCTGCTGGCAATGCCTAGGGTACATACGTGCACGGCGCAATTTGCTCCAACTAATCTGGCTGTAGGACTGCTTAACTCGCTGATTGCTCAATACCCAGAAGTTGACATTTTGAACAGCAAATTAGGCCAATTTGTTAATTTCTGTCTTTTCTACCTATGTAATAATTTATAAGTAATTACTGTATTGTATTTTGATTATAATGGTTCACTGCACGTGTTGGGTACCTGTGAGTGCAGTGAACAACTGAAATATAAATAAATAAATAAAGATAGATTATAGTCTGGAATCAGAGTTGGGCAAATTGCAATCAGATTAAGGATTAAAGATTACGATTACATCGTGCAATCTTTACTTATGATTAAGGATTAACGTAATTAATCAAAAAAATAATCATACTAGAGATTGAGGATTATTAATCTTTAATCATAATCTGATTACTTTTTTTGATTGATATCAAAATAAACATGTAAATATAAGCCACCGTTTTATAGTGTAAATCAACTTTCGTCAGTTCTTCTTATCGTTTGGTTAGTGGCTAACCTGGTGACAGAGTTATTTAGATCGCTCATATTTAGGCCTCTGTCGTGATCTAACGACTGTTAACAGCCGGGACCGACTTTTAACGTGCTCTCCGAAGCACGGAGACGCTCAGATGAAATACCACTAGACGGTCACCCATCTATAGGGACACCGCGGCCTTGGTTGCTTAACCCGCTGATCGTTTACCGAACAGCGAGTGCACCTGGCTCGTCAGTTAAAATACTTTCTTTCTTTCTTTCTTCTTTAGTTCGTGAAAAGTGGGACTTAATTTTATAATCTAAATTACAGATTACTTTAATCAAGATTAACGATTACTCAGTAATCAAGATTAAATGTAATCTAGATTGAATGTAATCTGATTAATATAATAAGGATTACTTTCAATCAAATTAATTAATCCGATTACTTTTGTAATCGGATTAATTAATTTGATTGAAAGTAATCCTTATTTTATCACGCCCATCTCTGTCTGGTATAACACATACATCTAAATAACATAAACATAACTGAAATAACACACTTTTTCTGAGGCATTGTAGAGAGCCGTGGGCGGAAGCTAGTAATTTTATATATTTTTATAATATTATTAAGAAGAATGATTTGATTTTTTGTTTGTTTGTTATGATTTAACTCAAAAACTACTGGAGCGATTTTAAAAATTCTTACACCATTATAAAGCTACATTATCAGCGGGTAACATAGGCTATATTTTTATAAAAAACATTACTAGATCCTTACGAAAACTTAATAAATGTTTACCCGTGCGAAGATGGGACGTGCCGTTATTAAATATAAGTATAGACTATATGCTATTATAATGTATTCTACTAATATTATAAACGTGAAAGTTTGTAAGTATGGATGGATGGATGGATGTTTGTTACTCTTTCACGTAAAACTACAGAACGGATCTGGATGAAATTTGGCACACAGATAGATTATGATCTGGAATAACACATAGGCTACTTTTTGCAGCGATAACCGACATCCACGCGGACAGAGCCGCAGGCAACAGCTAGTAAGCTATAAAATAGTAAAGTTTTCTCAAAATCAGTCCAGTAGTTTTTGCGTGCAAGAGTAACAAACATCTATCACTTTCCGTGTTTTTTAAATAACTTCTCCTGAGCTTTAGAACAATCCCTATATTTAGCCTTTGTTTGACCACAAACATTTAATTAACGGATACAAAGTACACCCAGACTAGTAACACCCAATTTGGATCACACAAATTTTTGTTTCGTTTGGAAATCGAACCCACAACATGCCATACAGTAAAATGGCGAGGTAACCACTTAAGCCACTGAACCAATCATGCAATTAAATCAGGTACTGCCAAGAATCGAACCCACACCTTGTGTAAATTGTTTAACACAGCTGTCACCGCAGCAAGAGTAGTACTCTAATTAAATCAAAGCTCCTCAAAATGGCCATTCAGCTTGAACAAATAAGTGCATTTAAGAATATTTTTTCTTTTTTTTTTATACTACTTAGGTGGCAACCTTTTTACACCAAGACTATCGCGTATCGGAGTATCGCTGGGATAGGAATACGTTTATTTCAAAACGCATCCCTAAATGAGCACTGAAGACCTGTCACACACATGAACACAACTACACCGCTGTGTGTAGTTATTTGGCTGTGGCTGTGTGTGTCTTCTGTAAGGTGGAGGTCCTTCCCCAGTCGGGCTTTCTCGCTAGTATGGTATCCTACCTATTTACCCTACCTGAATCGTGATTTTCTAATAATAATCTACGTATGTATTTATTTATATATCCATTCATATATATATATTCTGTAAGGTGGAGGTCCTTCCCCAGTCAGGCTTGCTCAATATACTAGTGACCTACCTCTCCTAGAATAACAAATATAATAATAAAAAAAAATCCTCAATTCAACTAATCGCTCTTGTAAGCGCGCGTATTCCTGCCGTTCTAGAACCGAACGGTTTATTTCGTAGTGATGGCAAGCGTCCTGACGGTATGACTCTCGTTCCTTGGAGGATGGGAAGGCCCTTAGTGTGGGATGCTACCTGTGTAGATACCTTGGCGCCTTCTCATCTTTCATTCACTGGCATTAAAGTGGGTTCGGCCGCCACTTCTGCAGAGTGTCTCAAGCGGCGCAAATATGAAAGTCTCGGTGAGACTTACATTTTTGAGCCTTTTGGGGTCGAAACACTAGGACCATGGGGCCCAAGTGCCCACAAATTGTATCGTGAGATATCAAGGCGTTTGGTCGAGTCATCTCACGATCCTAACGCTGGCCTTTACTTGGGTCAACGTATTAGCCTTGCAATCCAGCGTGGGAATGTGGCCAGTCTTTTGGGCACCTTTCCTCAGAACTGTGATCTCAATCAGATATTTTATTTATAGGTTAATACTTTAAATATAATATCTGATTGTTTGTTAGGTTAGGTTACTTTAATTTTAATAACTATTCATGTAAATATCTTATGAAATAAAAATTTGTATATTTACTAATCGAATACAATACAATACAGTAAAAAATCATGACGTCTTTTAAAAAAACTTTTAATATTTATATTGACCTTTAAAACCTACGTTTATGATTTAGGTATGCAAAACACCGGTTTTTTAACACTGGTATTTAGGTGGCAAACAAATATGTAGCCTATCATATAATGTCCTAATCAAATCTAGATTACAATAGCTAATCTCTATGAAGACTTTTAATGAGTTAGGGCCCTATACAAGCGAGCAAGCCCGACTGGGGAAGGACATTTATGAACAACTAGCTGTTGCCCACGGCTCCGCCCGCGTGGATGTCGGTTATCGCTGTAAAAAGTAGCCTATGTGTTATTCCAGACCAAAATCTATCTCTGTGCCAAATTTCTTCGAGATCCGTTCAGTAGTTTTTACGTGAAAGAGTAACAAACACCCATCCATCCATACTTACAAACTTTCGCGTTTATATTATAATATAAGTAGGATGGGCGGCCTTATCGCTAAAAGCAACATCTGCCAGACAACCTTTGGATGGACAGAAGAGAAAGTATAATAAAGCTTAAGTAGTGGAAATTAAAACAAAAAAACAATTTTCCAAATTGGTTAAGGCGTCTTTAAGTTAAGAGAGGTAGGGCACCATTCTAGCGAGCAAGCCCGACTGGGGAAGGACCTCCACGTTACAGAAGAACACAGCCAAATGACTATACACAGCGGTATAGTTGTGTTCCTGTGTGTGAGTACAGGTCTCCAGCGCTCATTTAGGGACACGTTTTTAAAAAAACGTATAATCTTTATTGTAAAATTAGGAACTTGTTTATACCCGCGGGTTCGCCTGCGCGTACAATCCCAGAATAAAAAGCCTATGTGCTGTTCCAGTCAATTTTCTATATTTGTTAATCATTTCTTGATTAATCAAAATCATTAAATTTCACTTTGTGGGGTTTATATATTATGTATTAATTAAGTGATTCGCCATCTGCTAACGGTGAAGGAAAACATCGTAAGAAACCCACATGTCTTAGAAGTAATTCTAATGACACATCAGATTCACCATCCCGCATTAGGCCAGCGTGTGTGAATTAAGACCTAGACCCTCTCTCTCTCTTGATAAAGGAGAGGAGACTTGTGCCCAGCAGTGGGACATATATGAGTTGCTATTAAAAGAAAAGGCAGAATCTCAAGCCATTGCTGTTATTGTAAACTAAGGAACTAGTTTTTACCCGCGGCATCGCCTGCACGTACAATACCAGTATAAAAAGTAGCCTATGTGCTATTCCACACGATTTTCTATTTTCATTCATCATTCATCTCAGCCATAAGACGTCCACTGCTGGACATAGGCTTCCCCCAAGGTTTTCCACATCGTTCGGTCCTGAGCTGACCTTGTCCATCGGTTGCCCGCGACCTTTACCAGGTCGTCGGTCCACCTTGTTGGAGGCCTGACCTCGCTGCGTCTTCCAGTTCGTGGTCGCCACTCTAGAACCTTTCTGCCGTAACAGCCATCGGTTCTGCGAGCTATATGCCCTGCCCATTGCCACTTAATTGATGCAATTCTTCGAGCTATGACGGTCATTTTAGTTCTCCTACGGATCTCCTCGATTCGTTTTTATATTTGTGCCAAAATGTCATCTAGATTTGTTTAGCCGTTTTCGCGATCGTGCAACAAACATCCATACAAACATCCAATTACCCAAACTTGCATGAACTCGTATTTATAGTCTTAGAAGTAAAGATAAAGCCATAAAACTTTACCTGATGATGTCCACCAGCCTGTGGATGATGACAGGCTCGAAGTTCCCATTGTAAGCCTTTAGACAACCATCTTCTATGGCTATACTAAGCTGAAATATTAAACATAAGTTAGCAAAATCTTTTAATTTTAAAATGAAACCGACTTCAGTTGCCCGCGGCTCCGCCCGCGTGAATGTCGGTTATCGGTGTAAAAAGTAGCCTATGTGTTATTCCAAACCATAATCTATCTCTGTACCAAATTTCATCCAGATCCGTTCAGTAGTTTTTACGTGAAAGAGTAACAAACATCCATCCATCCATCCATACTTACAATCTTTCGCGTTTATAATATTAGGTAGTAGGATATTTTTTAATTTTTAAAAAGACAACTCCCGCACTAGAGAACAAGCTCTGTGTCGCGGGGGACTTTACAAACATACAATTAACGGATACAAATTACACCCAGAGTTCCCACTTTAATCCACAAAGAGTTGTTCTGAGAACAACTCTTTGTGGATCACACAAAGTTTTGTCTTATGTGGAAATCGAACCCACAACCTCGTGCACAGCAGACGCATACTGCGGCCACTGGACCACCAAGGCAGTCGAGTCGACGATTTTTAAAATCACATCTTTTTCTTGAGGATAGTGAAGAAGAGAATGATTATAGTACCTTATCTTGGACGCCAGTAGCCCTAATCTCCCTGAAGAGCCAAGGAAGCATAGCGTTGGAGAATCTCCTGTCCATCGCCGTGAAACCCAGGTAGGTCACGGAAGTCAATTTGGTCTTCATTTTCTATAGTAACTGTAAAAAAAATACTATAATTAATATTATTAGATCAGGATATTTTTATTAGTTACTAACTGTTGCCCGCGGTTCCGCTCGCTTGGATGTCAAATATCGCGATAAAGGATTTGCCTATTCGCTATTCCTGACTATAATCTATATATATGACAAATTTCAACCAGATTGGTTTAGTAGTTTTTACGTAAAAGAGTAACAAACATCCACACATTCTCACAAACTTTCTCATTTAAAATATTAGTGTGATATAGTTTTTTTTTATTACTAAGAAGGCAAACAAGCATATGTCCCGACTGATGGTAAGCAGTTACTGTAGCCTATGGACGCTTGCAATACCAGGGGTATCACTTGAGCGTTGCCGACCCTATAAAAACCTTACTAGTGTTTTACTAAATAATTTTACAAAACCATAATATAAACGCTAAGTTCCTACTACTTAGATAGCAAAAAAGTATACAGCTCGCCTAATGGTAAGCAGTTACCGTGTTACCGTAGCCTATGGACGCTTGCAATACCAGTGATAGATGTCACTTACGAGTTGTCGACCTAAATAAATTAATGCAAATTAATTACTTAAATAAAAAAATCCAGCATTAATTTTTAAAATAAATACACCAATATTATTTAAAAACAATTAGATATTGTATATTTTCCTATAAATAAAATCTGCTTTAGCTTGCGGTTCTGAAGGAATTTACCCAAAAAATATTAACGCACTGAATACCTAGATTTATTTATAAATCAGAACAAAACTCAGATTTACCTGTTACAATTCCGAATTACAACATTCGCCTTCACTCAAACAATACGCGGAGCTTGTACAATACAAACAAAATCAATAGCTCGACACAAACACTGATTTTAACTCAAATTCTCTTACATTTCGTTCATTTTTGCTTCTTTAACTTGTATTTTAATATATTAAATGAAGTAAATTCACCGTATACGATGAAAAGATGATATTTTACACATATTTATTGAACAATAGTCTTTGCAAGGCACTGGGTTTAGTGTAACAAAAACAAACTTACCAAAGAAAATTTAGCACTGAAGAAATCCTATAATATTATCTGTCTCTGTCTAATGTTTTCATAAGAATGCGACAGCAGATACGTACTCTAGTCAACACAAGTTGTAATAAGGGTTTCTAACATTTTCATTTGAAGTTGTTTGTATTTGTTTTGATGTGAGGATTTTCCTTCCCTTTTATGTTTGACAAACTTGTGTTGACGTCTGTATTGTACTGACTGCTTCTATCTCTGTCATACTGTATGCTAAATTAACGCCATCTGTGTTCAAATAGCTAAACTAGTACTTCGTGAAAAAATAACTGGTAGAAAATTTTTTTTTTTCTATAATTAAATGTTTAAAATATAAACTATTTTAATCCAATAATATAAATGTAAAAGAATATTTTTATGACGTCGAATAAACTCAATATTTTTTTTAAATACGGTAAGCTGCGACATCTTTTGACTAGTATTAATACTACGTAACATGCAATAACTGTTACCGTTTCTACATTTTTGTAATAGATGTCACTGTTACAGTATTTTGTTGTGCGACATCTAGCTTTGAACAGCAGTACTAAGTAATATGAAATAGTCGTTACTGTCTCTTTATTTTTATAAGAGATGTCGTTGTACAAAATATTTTTACATCATCTTAAATTTTGACTTATAAAATTAGATAAGTATTATTTGGCTGTCCAATTATAATAAATAATTCATTTATTTGCTAATTACGTATGTATCCATATCCACCTATCTACAAAGACCCAATTTTAGACTATTAATAGATAGGTATAGAATGACACCTATTATACCTATTTAATTAGTACTTAAGTACCTATACTCATTCCAATATCAACTTGTAAGGCTTTATTTTACGTAACGCTTATTGATTTGTACAGCTATTTGTAGATAGGTAGGCATTTATCTCTTTCGAGGGAGACAAAACGTCCTTACATCATTATCTACGATTTGTCCATCTCTTTCACATGAAAAAGACATTTTATATGCCTTATATATCTGTTATTTAATTAATAATAATTATATTCTTATTCGGAATAATATAATTACGATTCCAAAGATTACTATATAAATATATTTATAGGTACAATAGAACAAAAATAAATAATCAATCAATTAGTTCATTATTTGGCCACGCGACTACAGCGCCAAGCAATAAACAGTACTGTCAGAGCTTAGACCAATAAAAATATTATTTTCGTAAAAATGAAGGTATTTAGCGATAGATGAATAAAATGTATTGTGAATTATATGAAGTGAAGTGTATATTTATATTTTGTGATAAGTTTTATTAGGAAATGCATCGAAAATCAACTTAATCATAGCAAATTAAGGCAAAAAGGTGAGGTTCTAAAATCAAAGTGAACAAAAATAGATTTTTCTTTAATATATTGAAATAAAACATAGCTAATTCTAATTTTAATTAAATTTTGTGTATATAACCTATAAAATAATCTATTAACAATATGTTTTTTTTATTAAAAAGTTAGAAATAAATAAGTTTAACTAATTTCTTCATGACCTTGAAGGACATGAAATATTAATTGCCCACATTTCTTCAAGGTTAAGTTACAAACTTTAGTCCACATGTAAATCAATACTTTAATAATTAATAGGTATAAAGGTAAGTCTGTAATTAAGTACCTATAAATCGAGCAGCATACTCTATTTTAAATCATTGTACGACTGGAATCTATCTAAATAAGTTCCTACATAGTTTTACGGACGCGAGTGCATTATATTAAAATATAAAAATGGTGATCGATTTTATATATAAATTATTATTTCCATCGGCAAAAATAGGTAAGTAGGACTTATTTTTAAAATCTAGGTAGAAATATTATAGGTACCTACTTATGTAGATTCCTACATTTATATATAAGTATACCTATATAGTTTGATTTATATTTTATATTTTTTTATATATGACTGGCCGCAGTATGCGCCTGCTGTGCACGAGGTTGTGGGTTCCATTCCCACACAGGACAAATCTTTGTGTGACCCGCAAAGAGTTGTTCTGGGTCTGGGTGTAATTTTATGTCCGTTAATTGTATGTCTGTAAAGTCCCCCGCGACACAGAGCTAGTTCTTTAGTGCGGGAGTTGTCTTTAAAAAAAAAAGTTTTAAATATTAGTGTTTTTATTATTATTTTATCTTTACGTCACATTGACCAAAATGTGAGTTGGTTGATCAGCTCACAGCCGAAATGTGTGTGCGACAGTGATCTCCACTTCAGTGCTCATTTAGGGATGTCTTCTTATTCTTATCTTATCATATCGTTTGGTTAGTGGCCAACCTGGTGACAGAGTTATTTAGATCGCTCATATTTTAGGCCTCTGTCGTGATCTAACGACTGTTTACAGTCGACCGACTTTTAACGTGTCCTGGTTTACCACAGGCGTGGATCCAGGATTTGATTTAGAAGGGAGCAATCTTAGCTCATGTCACTTAAACACTAAACTTAAACTTTCTTTCTGAAAAGTGATAAAGTCGGAAGCCAGGGGGGGGATTTTGCACTCATAGTGACACCCGCCCCCCGTGGATCCGCGCCTGGGTTCCCATCCTTCATTTATCCATAACACAAAACAAAAAAATCGCGCTTATCATTGACTGGCCTGTTGGTCTAATGGTTAGTGACTCTGACTGCTACGCCGGAGGTCGTAGGTTCGATTCCCACCCAGGACAAATCTTTGTGATGAGCACGAATGTTTGTTCTGTGTCTGGGTGTAAATTTATCTATAATATGTATGTATTTAGATATATATATAAGTATGTTTATCAGTTGTCTGGTTACCATAGTACAGGTTCTGCCTAGTTTGGGATCAGATAGCAATGTGTGAGTTGTCCCGTAAATATTATTATTATTATTATAGATTTGTCTAGAATAATACTCAAACCCAGGACCAGCTTAACAGTCAAGAAGACAAACTAGACCTCCAAACAGGTCAGTCTAAAAAAATAAAGTTTCTAATAATTTTTTCAGGTGCAATGGAGAATCACAAAGAATTTACATCGTCCTCCACGATATCTTTTGTAGAGTCCAGCACCGAGGAGAGATGTGGCAGGGTTAGGAGGAAGTCTTTCTTCGCGAGGAATGGTCTACTGAAGACCAACCACAGCTCCAGTGATGCAGACATATCAACTATAGAATATGACCGGTAAGACAAAAAATATACAATTCTATATGTAGCACTAGCTGTTGCCCGCGGCTCCGCCCGCATGGATGTCGGTTATCGCTGTAAAAAGTAGCCTATGTGTTATTTCAGACCATAATCTATATCTGTGCCAAATTTCATCTAGATCCGTTCAGTAGTTTTTACCTGAAAGATTAACAAACATCCATCCATCCATCCATCCAGCCATTCTTACAAACTTTCACATTTATAATATTAGTAGGATTACGACTTACATGCTAGTATTAGTACTTATTAGCCTACGAACAAACTGTTTTAAAATAGGGGAGCTGTAGCTCTCCGCAACAGTTTTCAGGATGCTGTTGCGACTGTCTGTCACTCTTCTAAGTAGGGAGGCTGTCTTTTTGAACTAATAATAATACTTTTCTTACACTTTATAGATAAAACTAAATTTTAACTTCCAAGGTTAGAAACACATAAATAGGAAACAAAAAACTGTCGTTTAGGCGTCAAAATATTCCTCAACATCACTGTCTATCGGGAACGTGCCCAGAAGGCTAGCGCATTGCCACGTTGAATGGCAATGCTTATTCTCTGTGCGAGACATAGGCCAGCCCTCTGACCCTCTAGACAAATGGCATAAACGGTAGTCGAATCGAAAAGTCAAAAAAACAAATGTATGGGATTTGACGTATGTTAACGACATTATATCGTAGACTTACGTCAAATCCCATACATTTGTTTTTATGACTTTTCTTATGCCATTTGTCTAAAGAGACTGATCACGCGAAGCGTCGATCAGTCGTTTTGCTAGATCTCTGAATAGGAAACGAGCACTCGGACCCCATAAACCGACCGTATAATGGTTCGGAATCTGTACATTCAAAGTCCTGACTGACTGATACGCCAAATTATCAACCCACAGCTAAAATTGCTAGTCCCAAAGACGTGGAATTTGGAGGGTGTGTTCTTAGTTAAGTGTACTATCTACTACGAAAAGATTTTTTGAAATTCGACCCCTAAGAGGGTGAAATGGGGGGTTGAATTTTTTATGAAACTTTTTATTCGCTGGTTAAATTGACTCGAAAATTGGTTTACATATTTCTGCAATTCTCGGTATTAGAAAATACGGTGTTGGCGACGTTGCTGGGTGCCGATCCAAAGGTTTTAACACCAGGGTTTTGTGATGAAGTATCCCTCGGATAGAAAAACTTTTCGTTAAAAAAGCACTAAATGATTGCTGGAGACCTGTACTCACACACAGGAACACAAAAAAACCGCTATGTGTATTATTGACTGTGGTCTTCCGTAAAAGTCCCTTCCCAGTCTGGCTTGCTCTCTTGTATGAAGGAATACCTATCTAAAAACGCTTGTTTTACTCTTAATCAAAATAAAAATATGCTGAACTTAGCACCAAAACAACTCGGTCTCATTGATTGGGATCTACTGTACACCATAACTAATCCCATACTGTAGTTTTCTTATCGGTACGTAAACAATATTGCACAGCATTTAGTAATAAACTCATAGTAACAATACTAACACACAATAACATTACCGTTGCTCAGTTTTTAATGCACCGCGACGTTCGTTGCACGCGTATTCCCGCTTTAATATTTCGAAGCCGCCATTTTAGATTTTTTGACAGTTCGATTTTTGAGTGTCAGTTTTGAATTTGAAGTGTTTTGTTTTCGGTTTTACGTTTAATAATTTTGTGGTTTGTTGAATGTAGATATAATCTTTGACGATCAAAGCATATCGCACAGCAAACAACAATTAGGTCTAGAAAAAGCTGATAGCGGAATATAGGTTTAAATCAATGATAGGTACCTATTATAAAGAGAGATAAGTATATAATTATTTATTTACTAGCTGTTGCTCGCGGCTCCGTCCGCGTGGATGTCGGTTATCGCTGTTAAATGCCTATGTGTTATTCCAGACCATAATTTATCTCTGTGCCAAGTTTCATTCACATCTGTTCAGTAGTTTTACGTGAAAGAGTAACAAACACCTATCCATCCGTACTTACAAACGTTCGCGTTTATAATATTAGTAAGGATAAATATATAAGTATTTAAGAGAGGTAGGGCAACATACTAGCGAGCAAGCCCGACTGAGGAAGGACCTCCACCTTACAGAAGACCACAGCCAAATAACAATACACACAACGGAGTAGTTGTGTTTCTGTATGTGAGTGCCGGTCTCCAGCGCTCATTTAGGGATGCGTTTTGAAAGAAACGTATTCCTATCCTAGGGATATTCGGGACAATTCTATCCACATGCCCACCGCTGTGACTCCTGTGAGCCAGGATTAACAGCGGAGTAACCAACTGATACACCGAGATTTGACACTCGTGCGTCCCGTGGACAACTAAACCTACTGTCTTGGACCCCGCAACGAATTTAATCAGAAGTAAATAGGAGGAGTTAGAAAGAAAAGTTTCCACTTCCCTCCATAGTAAAGCGGGAGACAAAATAAATCTGTATATTTTTGTAACCTATGAAAAGGAGCACCACGGAGACCTATGTGAGCTAAGTTTGATTGCTATAATATCCCAGGGATAGTCATCTTAAAGCCTTGATGTAAAAAAAGGGTTGGCAACACGCAAGTGATACCTCTGGTATTGTAAGCGTCCATATGCTACGGTAACTGCTTAACATCAGGCGGGCCGTATGCTTGTTTGCCACTCAAGTAGTATAAAATTTAAAAAAAAAAGAAATATGAAAAACTTGCTGTTGCCCGCGGCTCCGCCCGCGTGGATGTCGGTTATCGCTGCAAAAAGTAGCCTATGTGTTATTCCAGACCATAATCTATGTCTGTGCCAAATTTAGATACGTTCAGTAGTTTTTACGTGAAAGAGTAACAAACATCCATCCATCCATCCATTCTTACAAACTTTCACATTTATAATATTAGTAAGGATAGTAAGAGAGACTATATAATCGTACTAACGCGCGACAACTGTTGCCGTCAACAATGGCTAAATAGCTGTTTTTCATCTATCACTAAACACAATCTTTTATGATGGGAGTATCCCAGGGATAGGAATACGTTTCCTTCAAAACGCATCCCTAAATGAGCGCTGCAGACCTGTAGGTGCTCACACACAGAAAACAACTACACCACTGTGAGTAGTTATTTGGCTGTGGTCTTCTGTAAGGTGGAGGTTTTTATTTTTTATTTATTTTTTGTTTTAAAAGACAACTCCCGCACTAGAGAACAAGCTCTCGTGTCGCGGGGGACTTTACAAACATACAATTAACGGACACAAATTACACCCAGACTCGGAACAACTCATTGTGGGCCACACAAAGTTTTGTCCCTGTGTGGGAATCAAACCCACAACCTCGTGCACAGCAGGCGCATACTGCACCACTGGACCATCAAGGCAGTCAAAAAGCGTCCTTGTCCAGATGCCAGGTGCCCTATCTCTGTTCTCTTCTTTCTTATATATAACGTAGACTAAGGAAGGATTTTTGGAAATTCAATTCCTAAACAGGAAATAATAAAAACCCGGGTGAAGTCGGGGCGATTAGCTAGTATCTTTGATAACTGCCTTGATGGCCTGGTGATCTCTGAGTGCGACTGCTGATCACTAGGTCCCGGGATAGAATCCCAGGCCGGGCCAAAAATAAATATTGTTTTTCTGTCAAGAAATTCCTAAAGCTTGGAAATATCCGGTGTAAAATCATTAGCTTCTACGCCTGGTCTCGTCTCTGTCGTGTCGGATTGCCGTCCCATCGGACTATGAGAGTGAGGGTATAAAGAGTGCACCTGTGTTTGAGCACACACTTGTGCACTATAATATCTTCCGCGTAGATAGCAAGTCTTGTCCCGGGTAAATAGGCTTCTAACTAATTACGTGGCTGGGACTTACTACTAATAATAATATTAAATATCTTGAGGGACGGCACGATCGACATATGCCGGATATGTCACCGACCAGGTGAGTCCCTTAGGCATATTGGTTGTTCGCGTCTTGCTAATGGCGAGTACTTGCACAGGCATAACCAAGTGGCCAGGATAATTCATCAGCAGCTTGCTCTGCGATACAACCTAGTGGACGTCGAGGTACCGTACTATAGGTATGTCCCTGAGCCAGTACTCGAAAATGACTGTGCGACACTGTATTGGGATCGGTCCATCATCACTGACAGGACTGTTATAGCCAACAAGCCTGATATTGTGGTGGTGGATCGATTAAAGTGCCTTACAATGATAGTTGATATCACCATCCCCTATGACGAGAATCTCGTTAAGGCTGAGAAAGATAAACAGATAAAATAACTTGACTTGGCCCACGAGATTGTCGACATGTGGGATGTAGATTCCGCTGTCATTGTACCGATAGTCGTAACCGTTAGTGGTTTAACACTTTGACGGACAGTAACGTAGACACAATAGATGCTTTATTGTCATGACGTCTATAGGCGTTCACTGTGCTTCAAAGTGTTAATAGCCAAGAACCTCGACCAACATCTTAAGAGGCTCCCGTTAGGTGGATTGGTCAACAGTCTGATGCAGAAGGCAGTTCTCCTCAGCACGTATAGTGAGGAGTTCCTGTCTCTGGAGCCCTAACCGCCGGTAGCTTGGACTTTCTTCCCGGTACCGGTGGGTACTATTTTTTACATTTTTTAATGATGTATTTATATGCGACTGCCTTGGTGGTCCAGTGGCCGCGGTATGCGCCTGCTGTGCACGAGGTTGTGAGTTCGATTCCCACACAGGACAAAACTTTGTGTGACCCATAAAGAATTGTTTTGAGTCTAATACATATAATTTGGTCCGTTAATTTATGTGTTTGTAAAGTCCCCCGCGAGTCAGAGCTTGTTCTCTAGTGCGGGAGTTGTCTTTTTAAACAGAAAAAAAATAAATATATAGATACTTTTTAAAAATAAATTATTATTTATCGTACACCACATAATTGTTACCAAAATGAGGAAGGAAAACAGTACAATAACCTAAAAAAAATTACATGTAGCAGTCTTATCGCTAAAGCGTTCTTTGCCATACAACTATGGACGGACTTGCGGTAAGGAAAAGCGGCTGTTGATGGCATATAGTCATAATACCATAAATATACTACATAAAGACATACCTATGCGTTTGTTAACTAAATAAAATAAATAATCTTAAATTAAACTAACAATTTAATGAAATGTACATGGCCAAGACGAAATAATGAAATTTTATAATGATAAATAACGTTTACCATGGATTTAAATGTTGGCAGAGTCTGAGCGCGTCTAATATCCAGTGGCAAAGCATTCCACAATCGTATAGCGAGGACTGTGAAAGAGCTGCCGTTAATGAGTTGTAGAATGCGACGGCATTTTGTGATGATATTAGGAACCTCGTATGTGTGTCGTTAAGCGATGGTGGTCGAGTAGGAAAGTAACAGACTTGCACGCAAGAGGTGCGAGTTCGATCCCGGGCGGCAGTACCAATATTAATTTCACTTTGTGGAGTTTATATGTACTGATTAAATGATTCACCATCTGCTAACGGTGAAGGAAAACATCGTGAGGAAACCAACATGTCTCAGAAGAAATTCAATAGACACGTCTAATTCACTAACCCGCATTAGGCCAGCGTGTGTGAATTAAGGCCTAAACCCTCTCTCTCTCTCTCTCTCTTAATAGAGGAGGGGAGACCCATGCCCAGCAGTGGGACAAATACATTATAATATTATTATGTGTGTCATTAAGGAACTCAAAACGTCCTTTAAAATAGAAGGTGTTGAAGGAAATTAATACACTGTATAGTAAAGAAAGGATATGTGCATTTCGGCGAAGTCGTATGGATAACCACTTGAGCTTTTTACGAAACTCAGAAACATGATCATACTTGCGTAGACCAAATATGAATCTTATACAGACATTTTGAAGTCGCTCAAGTTTATATAATTGGTTCTCGGTGAGACTTGGATAGCTGGAATCCACATCACAATCAAGAATTGGAAGTAATAAAGAGTGTGCAAGCGCAGTTTCGGTGGCAATTGGCAGAAAGTTTCGTAATCTTCTAAAAGAACTTGCTAAAGCAAAGATTTTTTGACTCACTGCTTGCAATTGTGGTCCCCAAGATAATTCAGCATCAATGAATATGCCTAAGTCCTTGTCTATGTTGCTATAAGGTACAACGGTCCCATCAAAGATTATGCGAGGTTACTGCGACCAAGTAATTCTGGAGACCCTCCTGGAGCTACCACCATAAGAGAAAGGAGGGCCTCCACCTTACAGAAGACCACAGCCAAATAACTACACACAGTGTGATAGTTGTGTTCCTGTGTGTGAGTACAGGTCTCCAGCGCTCATTTAGGGATGCGTTTTGAAAGAAACGTATTCCTATCCCAGCGTTACTCCATCTTAAAGCCCTGGTTCAAAAATACGGATCGGCAACACGCAAGTGATACCTCTGGTATTGCAAGCGTCCATAGGCTACGGTAACTACTTAACACCAGCCGGGCCATATGCTTGTTTGCCACCTGTGTCCTATTAATTTATACTAATATTATAAAGCTGAAGACTTTGATAGTTTGGTTAAACGCGCTAATCTCAGAAAGTACTGGTTCGATTAGAAAAAAACTTTTTTTGTTGAATAGTGCATTTATCCAGGAAGGCTATAGGCTATATAGCATCACGCTATGATTAATAGGAGCAAAGCAGTAGTAAGATATGTTAAAAAATCGGGGAAAATATTCCAAATTACCCCGCGGACGAAGTCGCGGGCGACCCCTAGTATTATACTAAATGAGAAGTTTATGAAGATGGATGGATGTATGGATGTTTGTTACTCTTTCACCTAAAAACTGCTAAACGGATCTGCATGAAATTTGGCATAGAGATAGATTATAGTCTGAAATAGCGAATAGGCTTTACCACGATAGTAATAGGTATATAAAGTTCCTTTTCTAGCCGCGTTTTCCCGCCTGTATAGGTTCTACCTCTCTTGTTATATCAAAAAACATGGTCACGCCAGTTATCGATTTGAATAAATGTAATATTTACGAGTCTACTGATAACGTTATCTTACAGTGCAATGGCCATTGATTCTGGCGTTCACTTGTTTGTGGCTTATGGTTTTATAAATTACGTCTCAACCCATGAACGTCCCACTGCTGGGCACGGATCTCCTCCATACATTTGGAGGGATATTATCCTACTATACCTTTTGGCCACACGGGTTGGTAAAGGGTTTTGTTCCGAGTTTTCCCTCTCTTGCAGTGGATATTGTCTGCCTGACTTACTCCTTTAGTCGACTCTTACGACACCCACGGGATGGAACGGGGTGGTGACATTTGTATTCTTAATCCATCACCACATGGACTTACATAAGATATCATAACACAGTATAAAACAAAGTATGTCTGTCTTTATTCATGCTTAAATCTTTAAAACTACGCAACGGATTTTGATGCGATATATTTAATAGATTCAATAGGAAGGTTTATATGTATAACTAGCTGATGCCCGCGGCTCCGCCCGCGTGGATGTCGTTTATTGCTGCAAAAAGTAACCTATGTGTTATTCCAGACCATAATCTATCTGTGTGCCAAATTTCATCCAGATCCGTTCAGTAGTTTTTACGTGAAAGAGTAACAAACATCCATCCATCCATCCATTCTTACAAACTTTCACATTTATAATATTAGTAAGGATTTTCTTGTAGATTACTCTGTACTTAGACCTTGTTAAAACATAATCATCATCATCATCATCAGCCTATCGCAGTCCACTGCTGGACATAGGCCTCTCCAAGTGCACGCCACCTAGCAACATTTTTTAAACATAATAAATATTATTTATTTCTTTTTTTTTCCTTTCTTTCTACCGCGGGTGGAGCGGTATATGTATAGGTTTTTCTCCCTAAACAAAAAAGGTAAACCAAGCGAGCAGTTAATGTCCTTGTTTTAATACGGCTAAATAGGCATCAATTAATATTAATTTCCATGTGGTCATGTAAAACATTGTCCTGTTTTAATACCTACACTGTTTTACACTTTTCCTACTTATACAGAACAGAACATGTATAAAGGCGGACTTAATGCCAAAGGCATTCTCTACCAGTCAACCTATAGACGTAGTAACTATTTATTAATCTGTGCCTATAGGGTGATGCAGAGATGAAACATAGCAGGTGCATATTAGTGTCAGGTCTAGAAAGAAGCAATTCTTAAATAGTACTAAAATATTATAATACAAGAAAATAGGAATATATAATAATTATAAATTATATAAATATCAAAATATATGAGTGATATATAGATATATAGGTATATAAATATATTATAAAAGAATATTATACTTCACCGTTGTGATGATTCTGCTAATTCCTTCAACATTTGTGTCCAAACCCCAGTCTTGAATATATAACGGTTGGTGGACATCCTGATTTCAGAAGGAAGGGCATTCCAAAGTCGGATAGATATTTTTTTCGGATAGATATATATTTTTATCTTTTTTATACAAGACCTGTGTCGCGAGGGACTTTACAAACATACAATTGACGGATATAAATATATCTGGATTCAGGACAACCATTTATGAATTACACAATCCTTTGTCCCGTGTGGGGATCGAACTGCTGGCACGGGTCTCCTCCATTAATTTGGAGGGATATTAGCCTACTATGCCACGCTGGCCAGACGGGTTGGTATAGGGTTTTGTTTCGAGTTTTCCCTCTCTTGCAGTGGATATTGTCTGCTTGACTTACTCCCTTAGTCGACTCTTACCACACCCACGGGATGGAATGGGGTGGTGACATTTGTATTCTTAATCCGTCACCACACGGACAGCAATTAAGAGAGTTAGGGCACCATACTAGCGAGCAAGCCCGACTGGGGAAGGACCTCCATCTTACAGAAGACCACAGCCAAATAACTACACACAGCGGTGTAGTTGTGTTCCTGTATGTGAGTACAGGTCTCCAGCGCTCATTTAAGGATGCGTTTTGAAAGAAATGTATTCCTATCCTAGAGACACTCTCATCATAAAGCCCTGCTGTAAAACAATGGGTTGGCAACACGCAAGTGATACCTCTGGTATTGCAAGCGTCCATAGGCTACGGTAACTACTTAACATCAGGTGGGCCGTATGCTTGTTTGCCACCAAAGTAGTATTAAAAAAAGGCCACTGAACCAACCCTGCAGTCAATTATTCTCTTCTTTTGTACAGTTTTTTATATACTACTTGGGTAGCAAACAAGCATAAGGCCCGCCTGATGTCAAGCAGTTACAGTAGCTCATGGACGCTTGCAACGCCAGAGATATCACTTCGTTTTGTCGACCCATTTTTTTACACCACGGCTTAAGATAGAGTATCCCTGGAATAGGCAAACGTTTCTTTCAAAACGCATACTGCCTTGGTGGTCCAGTGGTCGCAGTATGCGCCTGCTGTGCACGAGGTTGTGGGTTCGATTCCCGTATAGGACAAAACTTTGTGTAGCCCACATGAGTTGTACTGAGTCTGGGTGTAATTTGTGTCCGTTTGTAAAGTCCCCCGCGACAGAGAGCTTGTTCTCTAGTGCGGGAGTTGTCTCTTATAAAAAAAAAAGAAGTGTGGCACTCGGGGACTGCCGCGGTAAAACAAATAAAAAAATACTTTACAGAATTATCTAAATCATTTTATTTTATTCTGAATGATTCATAAAAATATCCTTACTAATATTATAAATGTGAAAGTTTGTAAGAATGGATGGATGGATGTTTGTTACTCTTTCACTTAAAAACTACTGAACGGATCTGAATGAAATTGGCACAGAGATAGATTATGGTCTGGAATAACACATAGGCTTTTTGCAGCGATAACCGACATCCACGCGGGCGGAGCCGCGGGCAACTGCTATTATAATAATAATAATAATAATTCCTTAAGACTCCTTTTACTATAATCTTTTTCACATTAATATTCTGTTAGGTTAGATCAAAACCTCCTTACACAAATTTGACATATTATTATTCGTTTAGAGAATTCGTCATTAATAAAAGTATCACCGCTGTGCCGGTCGGAGTGGGGGGTGTTAGGTTTATTATTTTCGTTACGGAATTTCTGGATTCGGTCTCCACATGCAATAGCTTAAAAAAATACCTAATTGAGCGCTGGAGACCTGTACTCACACACAGTCTTCTGTAAGGTGGAGGTCCTTCCCTAGTCGGGCTTACTCGCTAGTAACATTATTGGAACCAAATGTAACGTGGTTCAAAAATGATTTTACTCGAATCTATAACTGATTCTAAACAAACTACATTCAGGTTTTGCCTGTAGGTACCTACCAGAAGGTTATATATAGTCTGAAAACGTCACATTATTTATCTATTTTTGGCCAAGATCCAGGAATCCAGAGCCTCGAAATCAGCAGTGCTCAACAACCACTAGACACTGCGCATCAAGGCAGTGGAAAGTTAATTTAAAAGTATAAAAAAACAAGATGGCGTATTGAAACTATGACGTAATAGTACCGGTTGAAGTCAGTTTCGAGCGGTCTGTACTGGTTGATACCAGTTTAGAAAGGCCAATGAACCTAGCGAGACGCGTCTAATATTGTATTTAAAATATTATTTTGTATTTTTTCCGTTTTTATTATAACAGTGCGTGGATAGATGTCGCTGTTTTGTGATTTTTTTGTAATCATTATTATTATTTTTTCAGTGTAGTGCTAGTGAAGTGTTATATGGTACTAAAGCAGTCCTTGGCTACGGTAGTTGCCTACCATCAGGCGGGCCGTATGCGTGTTTACCACCTAATTAAAATAAGATATTATTATGTTTCACTTCGGTTTCATAAGCGTTAAATTTGGATTTTGTCTTAAAAATATGTCGTTTTCATTGTTCATGGCATGTTCTTCTTGAGTCTTACCGCGATGATATAAAAAACACTAGCTGTTGCCCGCGGCTCCGCCCGCGTGGATGTCGGTTATCGCTGTAAAAAGTCAAACCTATGTGTTATTCCAGACCATAATCTATCTCTGTGCCAATTTCATCCAGATCCGTTCAGTAGTTTTTACGCGAAAGAGTAACAAACATCCATCCATCCATCCATACTTAAAAACTTTCGCATTTATAATATTAGTAGGATATAACAGGTTTCGTATCCCAGGACTACTCCATCACAAAACCCTGGCAGCCTCGCGAGGCTGCCTAATGATGTGCAGGCTGTTGGCTGGATGTTGCCTGACTGACTGACTGCCTGCTCAACGCGAGCACCTGATAAGCAGCCTTGCAAAGTCGATACCCGTCTTTACATTTGTTGGGTCGGCAACACGCAAGTGATACCTCTGGTATTGCAAGCGTCCATAGACTACAGTAGCAGCTAAACAAAAAACTGTACTTTTATTATAATTATTACCTACTAGCTTACACCCGCGGCATCGCCCGCGCGTACAATCCCTCGCTGACAGAGATTTTTTCCGGGATAAAAAGTAGCCTATGTGTTAATATCGACTATAATCTATCTCTATGCTAAATTTAAGCCAGATCCGTTCAGTAGTTTTTGCGTAAAAGAGTAACAATCATACATCCACACATCCATCCAAAAAGCCATGGTGGCTGAGTGGGAAAGTAACCGACTTGCACGTAAGAGGTGCGAGTTCGATCCCGGGCAGTAAATTTTACTTTGTGGAGTTTATTTATGTACTAATCAAATGATTCGCCATCTGCTAACGGTGAAGGAAAACATGTGAGGAAACCCACATGTCTTAGGAGAAATTCTAAAGACATGTCTGATTCACCAACCCGCATTAAGCCAGCGTGTGTGAATTAAGGCCTAAACCCTCTCTCTCTCTCTCTCTTTATAAAGGAGAATAGACCCGTGCCCAGCAGTGGGACATATTTATATGGGTTGCTATTATCCACACAGTCTTAATAAATTCTTGAGTTTAATAAAATTAGTAGGGTACCAGCGACCTGCCTACGCTTTAGTTATTTCCGAAAATCTCTACTTACTTAGCAGATGCTTACATATATAAAACATACCGATTTTCCAAATATCTTTCTAGACTTATTCGTTTTGTGCGTTGTTGGTAGTTAGTCAGGTCAGGACAAACAATTTCTTATAGATATCTAGTCGATAGTCTTGAGTATGAAGGACGGCGGCGTTCTATTTATAACCTAGTTCAAAAAATGAGTGTTCTCAATTTGAGTGCATGTTTTTTTTATGTTTGTATTAGGGTATGAATATCGGAATCTCGGAATATCGCAATATCGGAATCTCGGAACATAATTCCGATATTACAATTCCGATATTGAGTGATCCAATATCGGAAATATCGGCATCGGACAACTATTTGAATTTTAAACTAAACCAATATTTTAGATTGCTTCTTGTGTAGCCCGGGACTACGACTTACCGAAAACGCCAAATACTATTGCGAAAATGGTTCTTGAACATGCCGAACAACTCAAATGCGAAACAGTGAAAACTATAACGCTCAAGAAGAAAAGTGGAGAACGATTTGCAATGACTCTCGACGGATGGACCTCTATTCGAAACAGGAGATATATGAACATTAACCTTCATTGCAGAGCTTTTGGAGGTTTTGAATTTAAGAATCTTGGACTCGTCAAAATAACGGGGTCCATGCCAGCTACAGCAGCTCTGTCTATAATACGCGAGAACCTTGCCAAATTTAATATTGTCCTTGAGGAAGATATTATTAGCCATACGACCGATGGTGCCAGTGTTATGAAAAAAATGGGTTCGTACATCCCCGCCCACCATCAATTCTGCCTCGCCCACGGTATTCAGCTTGCTGTCATAGATACCTTATATAAGACAACGACCACTGCTGAAGCCCAATTCGAACCATCCCTTCAGAGAGAAATGGAATCTACAAACCGCTCAGACTCAGAAAGCGACAATGGTAATGATTCGTCAACAGAGTGTGATAGCTTCGAAGTAGAAAGCTTAAGAGTTCGCACAACTGATCCAAGACTATATAAAGAGGTGATTGGCAAAGTACGAAATCTAATAAGATCAATCAAAAAGTCACCTCTTAAAGCCGATGCTCTGAGAGCTTATGTCAGTAAAGAGTTTGGTGAAAACATCCAGTTGCAGTTAGATTGTCGAACAAGATGGTCCAGCATGAATGATATGATAGGATCGTTCCTCAAAATGAAGGACTGCCTTTTCAAAGTACTTATTGACATTAAGTCAGATATATCCTTTACAGATGTGGAAATTCAAACATTAACCGATATCCATCGTAGTTTGTAAGTAGTAAAAATGACCGTTCTATCTATTTGCCGACGTGATGCCACACTTTATACAGCAGATACAGCATTGAAATTTATGCTGAATAAACTTGACCAGCAAAACAAATATATGGGTTCAGTGAGTTCAAGTCTCGCTGTGAACTTACGAAGTCGAATAAAAGAGAGACGGTTATTAATAGCGGGAGTATTACACTACCTCCATGGTTCCGAAAGTTTCTACAGCAACTCCTACAGTGCTTCAGACGACGATACATTTCCTAAACCCACAAGTGAAGAAATATGTGATATAATTGTAAGCTTATTAAAACGCCTCAAATATAAAGAACATCGTACTAGCACTCTCAGCGTCACGGAAAGAGGGACTGAAGCGACGATAACTCTTTTATTATCTTCTGATGAAGATGATAAACCCCTAGCTAGTCTCGCTACAACGAGTCAGCTGACCCTACAACAAGAATTCGAGAAAGAAATGGAAAGATGCAAGGAAAAGAAGAAGGCAGTGCTTCCGTCCGACCAATTTGATCTTTTAGGATTTGTAATTACAGAAAAAGGAGTTTATTTGACAGAGGCATACACCTATCTCACATCAATTTTGCCTACCAGTGTCGAAAGTGAGCGTATTTTTTCGTCGGCCGGATATTTTTGTAATAAAATTCGAAGTGCATTATCCGACAAAATGCTTGACGCATTATTGTTTTTGAGGACATTTTATTAAGAAAAACGAGATATAAAAAAATAGACATATAGTATATAACTATCATTGAAGTAAACATATAGAGATGCAATTCCATACAGTTTATGTCAAAATATTGAAGTCAGCTTTTCACTCGCATCGACAAGCTCGGTGTTGCACACTCTATAAAAAAAATCCCTTGATTTAATTAAATTTTTTGATCAGATGTAATTTAATTTTTGAAATAATTGTATTATTGAAATTGGAACATATTCAATTAGATTAATTACATTGAATGTTATAATTTTCAACCTTCATATTATGGAGGTCAGCAGGAAAATTTTGTTGAAGTAGCTTTTTTGTTATTTTGTTTGTTTTTCATTTAACAATATAAATTTAATTATTTTCTTATTTAATATTTGATTTAACTAATTTAAAAAATTGGTAATTTTTTTTAAAATTATTTAAATCATTTTTTTAACTAATTTTAAATTTAATAAAAATGAAACAAATCTATTTTAAATATATTTCATTTAAATTTAAATATATTTCATTCAATACAAAAACCTCCCATAAACACAGGGAAACCGAACGTGGTTTTAACTGACAACCCTGAACTATGTGTTAGCCGCCAATATTTTTAATTAGTTTTTTTTTGATTTACAACAATAATTAATTGAAAACACATTTATCTCACATGTGAAAAGTAATTTCGTTTGCCTTGTTACACTTTTGCGAAACGTGCGTTTCGAAATCGCAAAATTTCACCATACATTTACTCATTTTCTTGTTTCGCGCCATTCGAACGCCATGCTCATGACAAAACAAAAGACAGTCGGACACATGCCCCGGGGCATGTGTTAGGTGGTAGTGTGTTTTCGCGGTTATTGCATATCTAGTGAAACATATAAATCTATGATAACTATATAATGGTCTATATTATATAGTCTATATTTATATAGTAATAGTCTATATTTCTATTGATTTTGCTTGCACATTTTAAATTAGTTTTGTAAGTTTTGTTATTTTCAAGTTCTAAAGTTTTACAAGTATAGGCATAGATTTATATGTTTCACTAGATATGCAATAACCGCGAAAACACACTACCACCTAACACATGCCCCGGGGCATGTGTCCGACTGTCTTTTGTTTTGTCATAAGCATGGCGTTCGAATGGCGCGAAACAAGAAAATAAGTAAATGTATGGTGAAATTTTGCGATTTCGAAACGCACGTTTCGCAAAAGTGTAACAAGGCAAACGAAATTACTTTTCACATGTGAGATAAATGTGTTTTCAATTAATTATTGTTGTAAATCATAAAAAAAACTAATTAAAAATATTGGCGGCTAACACATAGTTCAGGGTTGTCAGTTAAAACCACGTTCGGTTTCCCTGTGTTTATGGGAGGTTGTTGTATTGAATGAAATATATTTAAATTTAAATGAAATATATTTAAAATAGATTTGTTTCATTTTTATTAAATTTAAAATTAGTTAAAAAAATGATTTAAATAATTTTAAAAAAAATTACCAATTTTTTAAATTAGTTAAATCAAATATTAAATAAGAAAATAATTAAATTTATATTGTTAAATGAAAAACAAACAAAATAACAAAAAAGCTACTTTAACAAAATTTTCCTGCTGACCTCCATAATATATTATGTAGGTTGAAAATTATAACATTCAATGTAATTAATCTAATTGAATATGTTCCAATTTCAATAATACAATTATTTCAAAAATTAAATTACATCTGATCAAAAAATTTAATTAAATTAAGGGATTTTTTTTATAGAGTGTGCAACACCGAGCTTGTCGATGCGAGTGAAAAGCTGACTTCAATATTTTGACATAAACTGTATGGAATTGCATCTCTATATGTTTACCTCAATGAGTATAGGATTAATTTAATTTTTTAAATGAGAATAATAATTATTAATTAATAATAATGTTATATTTATATGTATTTGTTCTCTTTGTTACTGGGTACAATAAAGAATTTAAGAGAAATATGATTAAAAGATATTTCTAATAATTGTTCCTAATTGTTGATTTTATTGCGGATTTTAATTTTAAGAAGTTTTGTTATTTGATTCTGAGTCAGGTTATATTAATAATAAGAATATGATAATAATGAGAAATATGATAACAATTATTTCTAATTTGTTGTTTCTAATTATTAAATGATTTTGCTTGCACTTTTTAAATTATAAGAAGTTTTGTTGATTTGATTCTGAGTCAGGTGGTTTATTAATAATAAGTAAAGGAACGAAATGAAAAATATGTGATTTAATATAAATATACAGCATACCAAGACATCCAATTATTGGACCAAATTAAAGAATACGATTTGAAAATGTTTTTGTTGTACTCAATCCAATCTCATACCGAATTTTGTACAATATAGAGATAAAATGTGCAATTTCTAACGAAATAACGAAATTCCGATATTAGTATCGGAATTCCGATATTGAGATCCAATATCGGAAATCAGTATCGGAATTGAAAACCTTTCGATATTACATACCCTAGTTTGTATCGATAATTCCGCCATTTATGAATTGATTTTGATGATTCTTTTTTTGTTTGGTATCTCATACTTTAGAGGTGCTCCCATATATATTTTATCGCAATTGATTAAAGTGCTTTGTGAGAAAATTTATACAAAAAATATCTACCCACTAAAAATATGAATAAAAAATAAACCGACTTCAAAAAGCGAAAAATAACTGAAAACAGATTGAAATCGGTGCCAAGTGCCAAGCTAAATATAAGATGACATGAGTAGCCTTCGCAAGTATTCACAAGCGACTTCAATCTGTATTCAGTTATATTTCGCTTTTTGAAGTTGGTTTAATTTTTTTTTAATATATCACATATTATTTTTGTGAAATTGCATTTTTCAGTGGCCTATAAGTGCCTGAAAACTGCAATTTTACAAAAATAGCACATATTATATGTTGGCAAGGTGGGTAACGGATATGACTGTACAACGCCGCTATATAGAGACTAGTTTTTTAAAAAAACTATTGTATGAATTTGTCTGAAATATATTTTTATCTGTAGGTTTAGTCTAATTGTTATCAAATTCCACTGAAATATATACAATGTTTTTCTTAAAAAACTAATCTTCATATAGCGGCCCTGAGCCTCTAGACAACTGGCACAAACGGTAGTCGAATCGAAAAGTCAAAAAAGCAAATGTATGGGATTTAACGTACATTTACGACATTCTTTCTTCTTTCTTTTTTTTTTAAAGACTACTCCCGCACTAGAGAACAAGCTCTGTGTCGCGGGGGGCTTTACAAACATACAATTAACGGACACAAATTACACCTAAACTCAGAACAATTCTTTGTGGGTCACACAAAGTATTGTCCTATGTGAGAATCGAACCCACAACCTCGTGCACAGCAGGCGCATACTGCCGCCACTGGACCACCAAGGCAGTCAAAACATTATATCGTAAATTAACGTCAAATCCCATACATTTGCTTTTTTAACTTTTCGATTCGACTACCGTTTATGCCACTTGTCTAGAGGGGCTGTACAGCCAATTCCGTTGCCGTGTGTACATATTGATAAATGATTTATACCATATTTTTATTAGTTGCCCGGTAGTACTTCATCCGGGTATACCAATAAGTATTTACCCGGTTTTCACCTTTAACAATATAAGACAGAGCTCCAAATGTGACAAAAGTGAACAAAATGTGTGAAATACTAAAAAGACTAAAAGTGCTTAGTAGAAAGAATGACATGGGTAGTGTGTATTCTATGGTGTCCTGCAGTGACCTGACTCCTGGCAGTGTGGAGATCTGGGTGGATCTACCTGACGAGATCAAGTATGACCCGCTCCTGGCACCCTTCAAGCTTCGATATGAGCAGCAACATGGTAAAAGGACCTTCTTCTTTGTTTTTTTTTTAATTTTTTGTACTATTTGGGTGGCAAACTAGCGTACGGACCACTTGATGTTAAACAGTTACCGTAGCCTATGGACGCTTGCAACACCAGGGGTGACACTCACGCGTTGCCGACCATTTAAAAACCTTATAACTCCTTTCTTGAAGAACCCCATGCTATAGTCTCTTGGGAAAACCTCGGCAGCCTCGGGAGCTCATTCCACAGCCTAATCGTACGTGGTAAGAAATTCCTGTTGCAATGCCAGAGGTATCACTTGCTTGTTGTTGACCCATTTCTTTTACACCAGGGCTTTAGTATCTCTGGGATAGGAAAAATATTTCTTTCAAAACGCATTCCTAAATGAGCGCTGGAGATCAGTACTTATACACAGGAACTCAGCTATACTGCTGTGTATAGTTATTTGGGTGTGGTCTTCTGTAAGTCGGAGGTCCTTCCCAAGTCGGGCTGGCTCACTAGTATGGTGCTACCTTAAGATCTCTTAATAAGTGAAAGTTGAAGACGAACTGGCAGCCGATGAAGAACGTCAGGTCAGCATGAACTCCAGGTCCAGAAACGTTCTGGAACCTTTCTGGAGCTGGAGTTTATGCTTAATAAGTGAAGACTAAAAAACTGTAATTCTTTTGATTCTAGGTAAAATTGAACAAGCAGATGTGCCAAATGAAGGTGACAAAACGATCTTTGATAAGAAACTAGATTCAGAGATAAAGAGAGATGATGCCAATGAAGTTCTTAAAGAAACCACTACCAGGTAAGACTTACCATAATAATAATAATAATAATAATATAACTATGGTGTTGCCCTTATGCCTGTGGACTGTTGCCCATGTCGGTTGTTTCATGGGGCCCATCTAGTGTATAGGCGAGTCACCGTCTGCCTATTTGTCGTTTAACAGGATATCCCAACTTTTAAATGATGGCAGGCGACGTTGTATCCCATAATCTTTGTCCAGTCCACCAAACACCCAATCCCATAGCCCAAAATTATTTGATTTCATATGTTCCAATAGTTTTACACTTGCCATAGGCAGATCATGGCTGTACTGCAGTAGTGCAGCTGTGGCATGACTATGGTAAGCGTCTCATCCCATTTTAAATTAGAACTCACAACCTTGTGCACAGCAAGTGCATACCGCGGCCACAAGACCATCAAGGCAGTCATATAGAGGTATGGCATTAATCAGTGCGATTAATGCCGCTGTACCATGCAAATACCCTACTGGGAAAAGCCCTTCTTGTTTTAAAAGCTCCGGTACTTTTCTACCTTATAGTTTCCCGATCAATGAGTGCCTACCTCCTAACCTACATTATAAACGTCTTAAGCTATAATGAACCCTAAAGTTCACAAATGAAAGTCCAATTTTAATTACCATTCCTATTATAGTGATATATATTTTACAGATTAATGGAACCAAGGCATGAAGACAACGATACTAAAGCGAAATCAGTGAAAAAGAAAAAGGTATGTGTCAGCTGGAGTAGCGACCATAGACTGCATGTTTGATTCGTGGTTACATCGCCATTTATTGGAGACTGCGATAGGCTAGGATGATAAGAAAGAAAGAAAAAAAAATGCTTTTACAAAAACTTTTTATCAACGCACCTCTCGCCACCGACAGGGAGTTTATCCTCACATCCATGAACCTCAAACATGCCGTACCGTAAGATTCCAGAGGAATTTCTTACCACGTACGATTAGGCTGTGGAATGAGCTCCCTGCCGAGGTTTTCCCAAGAGATTTTAGCATGGGGTTCTTCAAGAAAGGAGTTATAAGGTTTTTAAAGGGTCGGCAACGCGTGAGTGACACCCCTGGTGTTGCAAAAGTCCAAAGGCTAAGGTAACTGCTTACCATCAGGCGGGCCGTATGCTTGTTTGCCACCTTGGTAGTTTAAAAAAAATCATCAGCTAATCCTCCTTATATTATAAATGCGAAAGTTTGTAAGTATGGATGGATATGGATGGATGGATATGGATGGATGGATATGGATGGATGGATATGGATGGATGGATATGGATGGATGGATATGGATGGATGGATATGGATGGATGGATATGGATGGATGGATATGGATGGATGGATATGGATGGATGGATATGGATGGATGGATATGGATGGATGGATATGGATGGATGGATATGGATGGATGGAAGTTTGTTACTTTTTCACGTAAAAACTACTAAACGGATCTGGATGAAATTTGGCACAGATATAGATTATGGTCTGGAATAACACATAGGCTACTTTTAACAGCGATAACCAACATCCACGTGGGCGGAGCCGCGTGCAACAGCTAGTAATATATAATTTCTTTATGACATTATCCCTGAAACGGTGCCGTGTGAGCTTAAAAATAACTGTTTTTTCGACCTCCTCTGCCAACCCCGAAGCACCCCCTTAATCACCAATTAATAAAATATACAGTGTCCAAAGTGGTTGGAAGTCCAGCCTCCATACTAAATCGATTAAAATTGTTGAACCCTTTTTGCTACACCCTAACCCAATAATTAAAGACCTGATACCAATTTTGTATTTTGAATAGATAGACCATGCTCTTCGAACCCTCAAGCTATTTGGATTAGTGTCCTGCTGGATTCTTCTGACGGTATCCTTACTCCTCAACATGGAAAGGTCAGATGTGGTGCTGCATACTGCTGTCAGAGAAGATGTTAAAGGTACTTATAGACCATAGCATGAGTTACTTTTTGCAATAACCGTAGGTAATGGACGCTTTCAATACCAGAGGTATCACATGCGTGTTGCCGACCCATTTTTTACACCAGGGCTTTAGGATGGAGTAAGTATACCTGGGATAGGAAAACGTTTATTTCAAAATGTTTAATGAGTGCTGGAGACCTGGCACACACAGGAACACAACTACACCGCTGTGTGTGGTTATTTGGCTGTGGTCTTCTATAAGGTGGAGGTTCTTCCCCAATTTTAGCTTGCTCCCTTTGTTTTTTTTTTAAAGACTATTTCGCACTAGAGAACAAGCTCTGTGTCCCGGGGATTTTACAAACATACAATTAACGGACACAAATTACACCCAGACTCAGAACAATTCCTTAAAAAAACCTTCAAGAAAGCAGTTATAAGGTTTTTGAAGGGTCGGCAACGCGTGAGTGACACCCCTGGTGTTGCAAACGTCCATAGGCTACGGTAACTGCTTACCATCAGGCGGGCCGTATGCTTGTTTGCCACCTTGGTAGTATAAAAAAAAAATTGTGGGTCACACAAAGTTTTTTCCTGTGTGGGAATCGAACCCACAACCTCGTGCACAGCAGGCGCATACTGAGGCCACTGGACCACCGAGGCAGTATGGTGCCTACCTCTCTTATGTATGGCTGTTATATGTTTCAGTATACGAATTACCATCAAGCAATGAAAGGGTGAAGGTGTTCATTACTCTGACCGGTCCATTCGCCCAGGTGGTTTCCAACGAGAGCTTCAACAGTCTCCAGCTCTGGTTGCACAGGACCGTGGAGACGTATCCAGGTGTTGACTTCGAACAGGTATCCATTTTCACACTTATTTTAAATATATTACCAAGGTGGTAAACAAGCATATGGCCCGCCTGATGTTAGGCAGTTACCGTAGCCTATGGACGTTTTCAATACCAGGGGTTTCGCTCACGCTCTCTCACTCATTTATTTATTTATTTAAGAAATTTCTTGCACGTAATAAGTATACAATGGTGGACTTAATGCCAAAGGCATTCTCTAGGTACCAGTCAACCTTTGGGTGATGCAAAGACAAAACTAGGTTAGTTTTGTCATAAAATAATACTCGTATGTAGTAATAATAGGCCAATCAGTTATGCTCGCACTTAACGGCCGCTATAGAGGCCAGCATTGTATCAAATAAACTCGTAAATATCAGCAGAATAATAAAAGCTCTTCTGGCAACCCTTTGCGGCCCTGTTTAACCCTAAAATAACAGAGAAAATAAGAGGATAAAAAAATGAAAATGATAAATTAGAATTTCTTACCTTTTTTGTTATTTTAGGGTCAAAAACTAAACCCAGAATGGTTGCCAGAAGAGCCTTTTAGTTAGTTTGTGAATATTCATGACTTATAACCTGACAAAAGTAAATACGTTGCTGGCTCTTGGTCTATTAGAAAGAAAGAAAGAATATTTTATTTGACAGTAATTAAGAAACACAAACAAAATTAACAAAAAGAAAAAAAAATAAAACTTAATTTATAGGTACATTGTGTCTCATGTTTACGCCAAAATGGGATCCAGCTCAGCATAATGACTGGCAGTAATGCTAGGCGCTGATTTTCAGCTGGAACCGATTGAGCAGTAACCCACGGATGTCAATCAGCACATAAGGAGTTAATATTTATTATTATATATGTATACATAGTAAAAACAAAAAGTACAAAATAATAAAAAAATAATATACATGCTTAATAACTGGGAAATAAAACAAAAAAAAAGATAAAGTAAATTAACCTAAATAAAAATACAAAATAAAATTAAACAAAACAAAAAAAATAAATTTGAACAAAAAAATAAATAAATAAACAAAAAGTACATAAAACATTCAAAGTTATAAATTAATATTGATATTCTCTAGCTTTAATTGCGCGTCGGTAAGGTATGACGCAGATGGGAACATTAGTAATTATTAGCACAGATACACACATAAAATACTTAGTATTTGTAGTACAATGTGTTCGATAAATATTTAGTCAATGAAATGTTTTATTGCGTTACGTTTTCAAACATCGTAAATTCATCGGACATTAATTAAATTTGTTTACATTCAATAAACATCTTCAGAGTCATTATTTGTATTTTTACTTTTTGAATTGAAAACTTCTTTAGGTGCGTTAGGCACTTTTTGTGTGAACAAAAATCATGGAACTCGCGTCATCGTCACCGAACCACAAATTACTAAAGAGTTACTACGAAACCGAACGCTTTCCATGAGCCCAACCAAAAATAATTTAAAACTAATAATCTAATAGCTCTCGATACAATTTACAAGTTACTTAGTTTTCACTTCTATCGGCAGTCCCCAAAGACTGCTCCACATGTTTTTTTTTATCATCATCATCACCTTAACCCGTAAACGTCCCACTGCTGGGCACGGGTCCCCATACACTTGGAGGGATATTAGCCTACTATACCACGCAGCGCGCTGGCCAGACGACACGTGTTGGTATAAGGTTTTGTTTCAAATTTTCGCTCTCTTGCGGTAGATATTTTCTGTCAGACTTAGTTCTTTAGTCGACTATTACGACACCCTCTGGATGGAATGGGGTGACGATATTGGTATTCTTAATCCGCTACCACACGGACAGTACTTTTTTATATCTACTTTTGGTTTGCTTGCATAGCTGAATGGAAAAGAAAATTCTTTTATTTTTCAAGTCAAATTCATTTATTTACATCAAATACATGATACTTATGAACGTCATAAAAACAAATGCCAGCATACTTTTTCCTACGGCCAATTTGCTGACTAGGGTAGGGCCTCGAGAAGAATTGGCAAGAAACTCGGGCCACTCTTTTTAATCGCCAGAGTATAACATTTTACAATTTGGTATGAGTTACAATATTAGTGTTAACAAAAAGGGACGGAAACCTACAACCATACAAAATTAAATTTAGGTAAAAATATTTTTAATAAGGAAACAATGAAGAGAAAAGAAAAAATAATGAATTTAGCTTTCCACTGTATGGCAATGAGGGATACTTTCCTTTTGTAGGCATAGGATATAAGTGTGTCGAGATCACATTGCGATCTTAGTAAAAACTGTATCTTTATTATTTAAAAATAAAGATATAGTTTTTACTTAGACAAGTCCCGCACTAGGAAACAAACTCTGTGTCGCGGGAGGTTTTACAAACATACAATTAACGGACACAAAGTACACCCAGATCCAGGGATCATACAAATTTTTGTCCCGTGTGATCGAACCCACAACACGCCGCGTAGTAAATGACGAGTTAACCACTTAAGCCACTGAACCAACTGAGCAATCAGTTAACATTGGTACTGCCACCAAGAATCGAACTCTCCTCGTGTACAAATAGTCACCGCAATAAGACTGCTACTTTAATTACATCTATTATATTTGCAGAACTCCTCAAAATGGACCATTCACCTTCAACCAGACGATGTGATAGACTTCTCACCGAGCTCTACGGAAAGCCGAACGCTGGTCTTAGAGGACAGTCTACCTATAGTGCATAACTTTGTCAAAAATAACAATAGTCTGTTAGTTGAAGGTGTACCCGAGGAGATAACTAAATGGGACCAATTAGGAGGGAATGGTAAGTTTTGGCGAATAAGTATAATCTCGACGGAGACTAGCCATCTGCGCGGGAGATATTGTAGTGCACAAGTGTGTACGCAAGCATTTTTTTTTTCTTAAAAGACAACTGCCGCACTAGAGAACAAGCTCTGTGTCGCGGGGGTTTTTACAAACATACAATTAACGGACACAAATTACACCCAGACTCGGAACAATTCTTAATGGGTCACATAAAGTTTTGTCCTGTGTGGGGATCGAACCTACAACCTCGTGCACAGCAGGCGCATACTGGGGCTACTGAACCACCGAGGCAGTCTTATATGAAGCATTGGTGCATTCTTTATGCCCTTACTCTTATAGTCCGATGGGACGGCAATCCGACACGACTGGAGAGAGATCAGGCGTAGAATCAACGACTTTACATGCTGTCCGAAACACTCAGGGCATCTATTGTGAATTTCTTGACAGAATAACCCAATTTCAGTTGTTGGCCCGACCAGGGAATTGAACTCGGGACCTCTTGATCAGCAGTCTTACTAATAGAGCACTAGACTGACGAGGCAATTGGCTTGATGGTAAATAATTACCGTAGCCTATCATCAGGGCCGGATTTAACTTATGCGCGCCCTCGGGCACTGTTAAGACTTGGGATATCGCCAACGACCTTGAGCATTTGGGCGAAGCAAACACGACCTAATTCTCTAAATAATTAAAATTTAAACTTATTCTAAATATAACATTACCAAATTATAGCTGTGTTTTCTTCAAATATTGTTTTTTTTGTATTATTTGATAAAAAATGAAGTCATAAAGTGGTTTCATCTCAATAATTTGGTGCTGATTCGATGATTTTTTTACAAACTAGAATTACTATATACTTAATTTATGACAAAACCATATTATGAAACACATCTTGTAGATTAATACTGTATTTTTTGGCAGTCATTTGTCTATAAATGCCAACAAAAAATGGTTTAATTTACACCCCTTTTAATCATTTTTTGAGAGAAGGGCCTTAAGTAACAACGGCGGTATAGCTATGTCAATGTTATGATATTTGAACAACATGAACTCGCTCTTTTTTTCGTTGTACTTTCTATCTTATATGTATATTTTCCAGATACGGTGGTAACCCTAAGAATGAGTACAACAAGCAACAACACCGTTCCCTTAACTTTAAGTTACCAGCTCAACCCATTGGATGAAGAAGACGGTATCATATATGCTACCATTCTTCTTATTGCGTTGTATACGCTGATTATATTCGAGGTATGTACATACGACAACAGTGCCGGTTAACTATTATAATATAATTATACTCGGACAATGGATAGACGCGATTTGGTCTTTATTATGGTCAACTGGAAAAGTTACTAATTGTACATGTGATTTTTTATACTACTTAAGTGACAAACAAGCACAGGCTGATGGTAAGCGGTTACCATAGCCTATAAAAGCTAGCAATACCAGAGGTACCACTGATTGCTAACACCAGGACTTTTGATAGAGTAACCTTGGAATGTTAAAACAATTTTGTAAACATGTATCTATTAATTCACAAAAACATAACTAAAGGTACCACCTATATTATTTGACTGTCATCATCATCATCATCTCAGCCAAAAGGCGTCCACTGCTGGACATAGGCCTCTCCCAAGGATTTCCACAACTCTCGATCCTGAGCAGACCTTGTCCATCGGTTGCCCGCAACCTTTACCAGGTCGTCGGTCCACCTTGTTGGAGGCCTGCCCACGCTTCTTCTGTCGTTCGTGGTCGCCACTCTAGAACCTTTAATTATATTTGACTGTGGTCTTCTGAAAGTCTTCATCAGTCGGACTTGGTTGCTTGTATAATGCCTTACATCTCTGAATTTGTCCGTAGATTTTCTTAGACAAGAACTTTAGCACATACTTTTTCTTACTTCTAAGAAGGCAAATAAGTATGCGACCTGCCTGAAGGTAAGCAGTTACCGTAGCCTATGGACGCTTGCAACACAAAGGGGTACCACTCGCATGTTGCCAACCTTTTAAAACCCTTATAATTCTTTCCTTGAATAACCCCATGCTATAGTCTCTCGGAAAAACCTCGGCAGGAAGCTCATTCCACAACCTTATCGTACGTGGGAGGAAATTGCTCTGAGACTGTACAGTACGGCACGATAGAGGTAAGAGTTTATCCTCAGCTCTCCTGATAGAGGAAAGGAGACCCACTCTTACTCATGATCATCACCCACGCCTTTCAACTACTTTCTTGAAGAACCCCATGCTATTCCATCTATTTCACACACTTGTTAACTTTTTCTTTTTTTTTCTTTTAAAAAGACAACTCCCGCACTAGAGAACAAGCTCTGTGTCGCGGGGGACTTTACAAACATACAATTAACGGACACAAATTACACCCAGCCTCAGAACAATTCTTTGTGGGTCACACAAAGTTTTATCCTGTGTGGGAATCGAACCCGCAACCTCGTGCACAGCAGGCGCATACTGCGGCCACTGGACCACCAAGGCAGTCATGTTCAACTGTTGACTATCAGTTTATATCCGTGCTGCAGACATCAACAAAACAAATATTGTTTCCGTATTTACTTATACACTGTATTATTTTTTATTTCTCCATTGTATTTGACCTACACACCATATTACTCGAATGTCAGGAAGCTCAGTAATTGGCTTTAGACTTTTTTGTAATAGGTATTACCAGCAACAACAATTTATTCGCTTTTAATAAATAAGACGTGAGTTATTATTGTTGGTAGCACTGATACTTTGACCAATGTGTAATAAAAACAAACTGTCGAGTTTTTTTTTTTTTTTTATACTACTTGGGTGGCAAACAAGCATACGGCCCACCTGATGTTAAGCAGTATCCGTAGCCTATAGACACTTGCATTACCAGAGGTATCACTTGCGTGTTGCCAACCCATTTTTTTACACCAGGGCTTTAAGATGGAAGTAACCCTGGGATAGGAATACGTATCTTTCAAAACGCATTCCTAAATGAGCGCTGGAGACCTGTACTCACACACAGGAACACAACTACACCGCTGTGTGTAGTCATTTGGCTGTGGTCTTCTGTAAGGTGGAGGTCCTTCCCCAGTCGGGCTTGCTCGCTAGTATGGTGCCCTACCTCTCTTACTTAATATAAATAAATATTTAATATAATGAGTTTCTTAATATAAATAAATATTCCCATTTGGGAAATCTGCTGAAGCAGGGAGCTGAATCCACAACCTTATTATACTTTTCTGGTTTTCAGATAGTAAATCGCACTATAGCTGCACTCTTATCGTCTTCGCTAGCAGTAGCAGTGTTAGCCCTGAGTGGTGCTCGACCGACCCTGCCAGAGCTGGTCTCCTGGCTGGACGTGGAGACGCTACTGCTGCTGTTCAGCATGATGCTGCTCGTCGCTATCCTAGCAGAAACTGGACTGTTCGATTATTTGGCTGTACTGGCATTTGAGGTATATTCGAAAACAAGCGTACGGCCTGTCTGATGGTAAGCAGTTACCGTAGCCTCACACACAGTAACACAACTACATGGCTGTGTGTAGTAATTTGGCTTTATAGAGGACCTTCCTCAGTCGGGCTTGCCCGCTTGTATGGTGTCCTACCTCTGCGAATATTTTTTTAAAGTCAGTTAATAATTATTTTAATCTTATTAATATTACTAGCTGACCCAGCAAACGTTGTTTTTGCTAATAAAATATAGGGGTTGATCGTAGAGGGGTGAAAATTAAGGGTTGTATGGATTTTTTTATGCTGAATCACAAAAAAAATAAAAACAAAAAAAATTGTCTAAAAATTAAATAAATAAATTAGGGGGATGTTGTCCGATTCTCAGACCTACTCAATATGCACACAAAATTTCACGAAAATCGGTCGAGCCGTTTCGGAGGAGTACAGGAACGAACATTGTGACACGACAATTTTATATATGAGAATCTTAAATCTTAAATGGATGGATGAAATAGAATTTAATTGGATGGATGTTTGGTATTCAAACACACCAAAACAGCTAAACAGATCTGAATGAATTTAGCACAGAAATAGATTAATTATAATATGTAGTATAGAATAGGTCATCTTTCTAAAATGCGGCTATTTCAATACCTTTTTCCAGTTGACTGGCGGAAGAACATGGCCTCTTATCAACTGCCTCTGCTTCTTCACGGCGGTCTTCTCCACATTTCTGGACAACGTCACCACTGTGCTACTGATGACGCCTGTCACCATCAGGTATATTATTACGCCTGGCTACCATTGAAATCACACAAAATTAAAATGCACATACAATGCAATACACATCTGTTCGGTACACGATCAGCGGGTTAAGCTACCAAGGGCGCAGTAACCCTATAGATGGGTGACCGCAGTGGTATTTCATCTGAGCGTCTCCGTGCTTCGGAGGGCACGTTAAAAGTCGGTCCCGACTGTTATCAGTCGTTAGATCACGACAGAGGCCTAAATATGGGCGATCTAAATAACTCTGTCACCAGGTTGGCCACTAACCAAACGATATAGAAGATCTACAACGCTCATTTAGGGATGTGTTTTGAAAGAAACGTATTCCTTTCCCAGGGATCTTAAAGCCCTGATGTAAATGGTTCGGCAACACGCAAGTGATACTTCTGATATTGCAAGCTATGGTAACAGCTTAACATCAGACAGGCCGTATGCTTGTTTGCCATCCAAGTAGTATAGAAAAAAAAGCACATTGGTACTGCCACCCAGGATTGAACTCACATCTCTTGCGTGCAAGTTGGTTACTTTCCCACTAAGCTACCACAACTTCATACGTTATTGTAATATTGTCCACAGGCTATGTGAAGTAACCCAGTTAAACCCGGTACCAGTTCTGATGTCGATGGTGATCTTCAGCAATGTGGGGGGTGCTGCAACTCCTGTCGGAGACCCTCCTAATGTCATCATAGCAACACATCCCTCTATACTCAAAGAGGTAAGACTGAGAAACTTTCTTTCTTCTTTTTCTTTTCAAAAGACAACTCCGCACTAGAGAACAAGCTATGTGTCGCGGGGACTTTACAAACATACAATTAACGGACACAAATTACACCCAGACTCAGAACAATTCTTCGTGGGTCACACAAAGTTTTGTTCTGTGTGGGAATCGAACCCACAACCTCGTACACAGCAGGCGCATAATGCGGCCACTGGACCACCAAGGCAGGCAATCTGCTGGCATAATCCAATTTTTCTAACTATGCAGAATTCAATGTCAAATTTTGCCATGTTGGCTGCATTGGAACAAAATTTCAATGATAATTATAAACATTTTGATTGATAGGTATGTATAGTAATATGAATAAAAATCATTTTTAGTATATCAAAGAGGGATGTGGATACTTAAATAGCGCAGATGACACGAAAGTGCAGACCGTACTGACAGGGACAGGCGCCTGCGGGGAGGTAGGAAGGGAAGCGGGCGGGGGAATACAATCATCCCAACCTAACGATTTTGACAACCCCAACTGCGCAGTTATAAAAATAGGGTAATAAACAAATAGAATAGCAAAATTATTACGATACATGTCACAATATTTGACTGCACAGTGACTACCTCGCCATTTACTACTGCGCGGCGTGTTGTGGGTTCGATCCCCTTAAGGGACAAAAATTTGTGTGCTCTACAAATGGTTGTCCAGAGTCTGTATGTACTTTGTGTCTGTTAATTGTATGTTTGTAAAGTCCCCCGCGACACAGGGCTTGTTCCCTAGTGCGGGAGTTGTCTTTTTAAAAAGAAAAACAAAATAGAAATTAAATATTAATTTAATGCTGCCAACGTAAGTACCTTTAAAATCACTAAACTGCTTGACTGTGTGTGCAAATTCAATAAGCTTAAATAATAAATGGGCAATCACCAACCGACGATATGATAAAATACGAAGCCAAAGACGAATATTTTTTTTCTCGCACGACTAGTTCTAAGTACGATTACCTTATTTTATCAATAAAGTTAGTATCGTGTTTTGACTGCATCAGCTTGTATGCTATCATACTTGTATTTTACAAAAGATTGTAACTATCTGGCCATTAAAAAGAGTGGCCTGATTTTCTTGCTAGTTCTTCTCAAGGCTCCACGTCAGCGAACTAGCCGTAGGAAAATTTTGCTGACATCATCTTTCTGGTTTATTCATAATTTATGACCTTCATAAGTGTTACTTTGTAACCTAAAAGAATAAATGAATTTTGAGTTTGAGTTTGAGTTTATTAGGCTCAAGCCATAAATGGCAGAAACCACATACATCGATGCAAATTTTGTAACAATTATTTGGTCGACCGAACAAATTGGTTTATAAAATAAAAATAATAAAATAAAATAAAGTTTATCAGGCAATAAATTGTACAGTTTAAACTTTTACATTGACCCCAAACTAGGCAAGCCTGTGTCTTGGGTATCAATTAGTTTATTCCTGATAATTCCTGTAAATGATTCTTAAGCTCTATATTTAACAATTTAATTATAATAACGTTAATTTTCTTTCAGAATATAAACTTCATGACCTTCACTCTACACATGGGTTGCGGGATCCTCATCGTTGCTGTCCAGACGTATATCCAGCTGCGTTACATGTTCAGAGATATCAACAAGCTAAGGCACAGCGTTCCCATAGATATTTTAGGTATTAATTCTCATCTAAATCATGTTAACTTCCACGATGGAGTAACCCTGTTAAAGGAAAACATTTCTTGCTAAATGCATCCCTAAATGAGCGCAGGAGACCGGCGGCAGGGTATTCCGTAAGAGCAAAAACCGAGCCACCGCAAAAACCGAGCAAAATCTGGCTGTCAGATTGAAAATCGGTATTCCGTAAGAGCAAAAAACCGAGCCTTTTTGACGTTTAGTCAAAAGATTGTGCCGTCGACGAGCAATCACAACTGTCAGTTTGCGATCACAACTGTCAGTTTGCGATCACAACTGTCAGTTTGCGATCACAACTGTCAGTTTGCCATCGCTGTTTCTTAGAGAATCAGCCGGCGGGACTCACACACAGGAACACAACTACATCGCTGTATCTTGTTGTTGTATGTAGCTATTTGGCTGTGATTTTCTGTAATGTGGAGGTCCTTCTCCAGTCAGTTGCTTGCTAGTATGGTGCCCTATCTCCCTTAAAATATTTTTAATTTGATTTTTCTTTTTTATCAAATAGAACTTCGCCAAGAGATAGCTGTGTGGCGTCGCGCTGCTGCATCCCTTTCCTCCTATTCAAGGGATGAAGATATAGTAAGGAGAGCTCTAGAGAAAAAGGTAAGATTACGCATCTTTTCTTGGTCACTTACAAAAGGAAACAAGCTGTGATTAATAATAATAATAATAGCAACCCATATATATCTCACTGCTGGACACTGATCTCCTCTCCTCTATCAAGAGAGAGAGGGTTTAAGCCTTAATTCACACACGCTGGCCTAATGGTGGTGAATAAGGCATGTCTTTAGAATTTCTTCTAAGGCATGTGGGTTTCCTCACGATGTCTTCCTTCACCGTTAGCAGATGGCGAATCATTTGATTAGTACATTATAAACTCCACAAAGTGAAATTCACATTGGTACTGGTACCCGGGATCGAACTCGCACCTCTTGCGTACAAATCGGATACTTTCCTACTCGGCCACCACGGCAATACTACTATTTATAGATTATTAATGCTTAATACTAGACTATTATCACTTTTTGCTGTTTGGCCTAGTTGTCGTTTAGAGCGATTGATGATCATGAGGTGAAGTTCCCCCCACCTCATGATCATCAATTCTCGAGGCTTCGATTCTCGAGACAGTTTTTCTGTCAGTAAATTCACTATTTAAGTCCGTTTCATAGCGTTACTTCTTTTACTAAATATTCTTATTCTTCATCATTTCCAGGTGGAGAAGCTAAACATCGCGCTGTCCAAAAGAGAGGCAGGTGGTGGAACTTCCAAGTCTGATCCCATGTTCTGTTCAACTCTTGCGCAGATGAAAATGAAGGTATAACATAAGTATTCTTTATACTACTGCCCACCTGATGGTAACCAGTTACTGTAGCTTATTTTGAACTACGGTAACTGCTTATCATGGATGGCTTACGATAAACTGCTGATTTTGAAGTCCCAGGTTCGACTTCCAGGTCAGAACAAAAATAGATTGTGATTGTGAGAATACTTGAAGCAATTCTTCTAGCTACGTCTTTTTTTTATACTACCAAGGTGGCAAACAAGCATACGGCCCGCCTGATGGTACGCAGTCTTCTGTAAGGTGGAGGTCCTCCAGTCGGGCTTGCTCACTAGTATAGTGTCCTACATCTCTTAATAATAAAAAGCTGAAATATTAGGAATAATACCCTAATATAGTTTTTTTTCTTTATACTACCAAGGTGACAAACAAGCATACGGCCCGCCTGATGGTAAGCAGTTACCGTAGCCTATGGACGTTTGCAACACCAAGGGTGACACTCAAGCGTTGCCGACCCTTTAAAAACCTTATAACTCCTTTCTTAAAGAACCCCATGCTATAGTCTCTTGGGAAAACCTCGGCAGGGAGCTCATTCCACAACCTTATCGTACGTGGTAAGAAATTCCTCTGGAATCTTACGGTACGGCATGTTTGAGGTGCAAGGATGTGATGGATGTGAGTTATTAATATAATTGTTTAACATTTACAGTATCGTATTAGAGACAAGCAGTTGCTGATTAAGTCAGTTATCTGCCTGTCGTTTGTCGTCATCGTATTCTTCTTGCACGCTATCCCAGAGCTGCGTAAGTATTCTTTTTTGTTATTTTGTTTTATACTACTAAGGAGGCTAAGGAGTAGTTGTGTTTCTATGTGTGACAGTACAGTTTTGTAATGCATTTATTAATTTATTTCTTCACAAAATCAATAGCTTTTTACAATTGTGTTTATAACCCAATTTTTATAACTGTGCAGTTGGAGCTGTTAAAATCGTTAGGTTCATTATAATTGATCTTACGGAATACCCCTGTGTATACAGGGGTATTCCGTAAGAGCAAAAACCGAGCAAAATCTGTCTGACATATTGAAAATCGGTATTCCGTAAGAGCCCTTTTTGACGTTTAGTCAATAGATTGTGCCGTCACCGAGCAATCACAACTGTCAGTTTTGCGATGGCAAACTGACAGTTAGTTTGCCATCGCTGTTTCTTAGAGAATCAGCTGGCCGTTTCAATCCACTTCCCTTCCTATCTCCCTAGGCGCCTGTCCCTGTCAGTACGGTGTACAATTTCTTCGCTATTTGATATGGATATCCCTCTTTGATATAATAAAAAAGATTTTTATTCACATTACTGTACATACCTATCAATCAAAATAATTATAATTGAAATTTTGTTCTAATGCAGCCGTAATGGCAAAATTTTGAAAATGATGCCTCAACATCTTAGAGCAAATATTTATTTTATTTTATTTATATATTTGTATAAGGAAAGCTTACAGACTAATAAAATATATGTATAAACAAGTTGGTAATATAAATTGCTTATAGCAAGCTACCACAGATATGTTGTACATTCAAGTTATACTTGCACTTGTCTACTAACATTATGTAAGTATATACAAATTATGTGTTCACAGGCAGGCAGGCCTACAACAAGGTGGGCCGACGACCTGGTAAAGGTTGCGGGCAACCGATGGACAAGGTCGGCTCAGGATCGAGAGTTGACTGCCTCGGTGGTCCAGTGGCCGCAGTATGCGAATGCTGTGCACGAGGTTGTGGGTTCGATTCCCACACAGGACAAAACTTTGTGTGACCCACAAAGAATTGTTCTGAGTCTGGGTGTAATTTGTGTCCGTTAAATTGTATGTTTGTAAAGTCCCCCGCGACACAGAGCTTGTTCTCTAGTGCGGGAGTTGTCTTAAAAAAAAAAAAAAAAGTTGTGGAAATCCTTGGGGGAGGCCTATGTCCAGCAGTGGACGTCTTTTTGGCTGAGATGATGATGATGATGATGAAGAAGACAAAAATTATCCTGTACGATGTCAGAAAGGGTGTTTCTTAGCCTGTCTTACATGCATGTATAGTGTCCTACCTCTCTGACTTGTTGTCTATTTTATCGATTGTCTTTGTTTACAGAGCGTCTTTCGCTAGGCTGGACGGCACTGCTGGGCGCGCTGCTGTTACTCCTGCTGGCGGAGCGTGATGATCTGGAGCCAGTGCTGGCACGTGTCGAGTGGTCCACGTTGCTGTTCTTCGCAGCTCTCTTCGTACTCATGGAGGTAGGAACCTTTCTAGTATTCTATGGCATGATTGCCAACTAGAATCGGCCGATGGATGAGGGAGGACGTTAAAAGTGGATAAAGACTACAAACTGCTAATAATTAGCTATAGAAGAAAATATGCGGACATTTGTTTCTTCATAACATTCAGTAACATAGATATCTATATACTAATATTAGGTATAAAGCTGAAGAGTTTGTTTGTTTGTTTGGTTGAACGCGCTAATCTCAGAAAGTACTGGTTCGATAAGAATAAATCTTTTTTTGATGAATAGTGCATTTATCCAGAAGACCGTCTACCCTCAAGGCGACTGACCCTCTGATGATGATGATGATTACTGGCCTGTTGGTCTAGTGGTTAGTTACTCTGACTGCTACGCCGGAGGTCGTGGGTTCGATTCCCACCCAGGACAAATCTTCGTGTGATGAACACGGATGTTTGTTCTGTGTCTGGGTGTTATTTATCTATAACATGTATTTATTTAGAAATATATAAGTATGTTTATCAGTTGTACCATAGTACAACTAGTATTAGTTTTGTGGGGCTGTGCTGTGTATAGATATAAGTTTAAATGTAAAACTTTTTCTTAATAAAGATACATACATACATACATACAGGCCCTGCCTAGTTTGGGATCAGATAGCGATGTGCGAGTTGTCCCGAAAATTCTATTATAAATGAGAAAGTTTGTAAGAATGGATGGATGGATGGACGGATGGATGGCTGGATGGATGTTTGTAACTCTTTCACGTAAAAACTAATGAACAGATCTGGGTGAAATTTGGCACAGAGATAGATTATGGTCTGGAATAACACAAAGGCTACTTTTTGCAGCGATAACTGACATCCACGCGGGCAGAGCCGCGGGCAACAGCTAGTATTATATATTATTATATGAAAACGAATGTGGCTGATGAATACTGACATTGTAATTTTTCCTTCAGGCTTTATCAAAACTAGGTCTTATATCTTGGATTGGCAATATGACAGAAACAATCATCCTTCAGGTCGGCGAAGAGTCAAGGTTGGCTGTCGCCATCATGTTAATATTATGGGTAAGTTGATTATTTTGTTGATCAACGAAGAAGAGAGTACACCTGGCAAACTTTAGACTGCCTTGGTGGTCCAGTGGCTGCAGTATGCGCCTGCTGTGCACGAGGTTGTGGGTTTGATTTCCACACAGGACAAAAACTTTGTGTGACCCACAAAGTGTTGTTCTGAGTCCGGGTGTAATTTGTGTCCGTTAATTTTATGTTTGTAAAGTCCCCTGCGACACAGAGCTTGTTCTGTAGCGCGGGAGTTGTCTTTTTTAAGAAAAAAAAACAATTAAAACCAAATAGCCTCTTTGGATTTTATTGTTTGCCAGGTGTTCTCTCTCTTTGTTAATTCTACATTTAATCTGTAGTTTGGTAAACATGGTTTTTGGAAGCTCTTCCTCTTTTCCTCCCATTCCCTCCCTTAACCTCCTCTCATCTCTGTCTCTCTCTCTCTCTCTCTCTTATGTTGATGACTGCACGGATGGTTCAGTGGCTTAAGTCTCCATTAATAGTTATCCTGAGTCTGGATGTAATTTGTGTCCGTTAATTGAATTTTCGATAAACGATCAGCGGGTTAAGCAACCAAGTGCGCGGTAACCCTATAGATGGGTGACCGAATATTAGGTATTTCATCTGAGCGTCTCTATGCTTCGATGGGCACGTTAATAGTCAGTCCTGACTGGTAACAGTCGTTAGATAATGACAGAGGCCTAAATATGGGCGATCTAAATAACTTTGTCACCAGGTTGGCCACTAACCAAACGATAAGAAGAAGATTGAATGCTTGTAAAGTCCCCCGCGACACAGAGATTGTTGTCTAGTGCAGGAATTGTCTTAAAAAAAATAATGACAGTGCCAAAATAGAATCTAGTTCAGCCTAAAATATGCTGGCAATGTCTGACTCTGGTTTACAGCTAATAGTCTTCAGATACTAAATATGTTTTCTAGGTGTTCAAATCCCGTTCTGTTCCAGGTGTCGGGCATAGCTTCTGCATTCGTGGACAATATCCCGCTATCTACTATGATGGTGAGGGTGACAGCAGCGCTCGCAGACCCTGCGGGCTTGGGCCTGCCACTCGCGCCTTTAGCCTGGGCTCTCAGCTTCGGAGCATGTCTTGGAGGTCACTGTCTAATAACTATGATTTAAAATTCCATTTCACATTTCTTCGAAGAAATTTCTTAAGGCATAGTGTCTTTAAGGCTTTTATAATTTGTTTATAAGTATATTATAACCACAATGGACTCCATAATAGTGAAGTCTACCCGTGATCAGGCTAGGCAGCTTTAAAACTCGCCTCAAGCGCTGGCTTCTCGAGCAAACGTTTTATTCAATTAATGAACTAATAACTATGAAAACATAATTCTGCCATTTATTTATTCTGAAATTTAAATGACATTGAATTACATAATATACTGACATTACATTTGACTAATTTTATTGACATGACATTGATTTATTATTATTATTTTAATTTATTTTCAATTTTAAATTATATTAACAATGACATTTGAATAACAGTATACACACAATATTTTAAATATAATTTAATTTTAAATATTACTCAAGTTTGTAGATACTGTCTTCTGCTACTGACCACTGTATTATTTATTTATTTATTTCTTATCAAAATTAATGTGTTATTTTAAATTTGTGATGTACATTATGCCCTACCTATGATTGACGTGTAAGTTCCCCTTATTAATAAACAGTATTATGAGTATTATGATCACGGGCAGCGCCGGTATCTCAGGTATACTCCATTACGGAACCCTATTTATGTTGGCAACACGCAAATTATACTTCTAATATTGCAAGCGTCCATAAGCTACGGTAACTGTTTACCATAAATGTCTAATTTTTGTACGTGGCAGGGCATTATACACTATTTTGCCTTTGTTCACAGGTAATGGCACTTTAATCGGTGCCAGTGCCAACGTAGTATGCGCAGGAGTTGCGGAACAGCACGGCTACCGGTTCACCTTCCTCCAATTCCTGAAGATCGGCTTCCCCATCATGATAGGAAACCTCCTTGTTGCGTCTGTTTATTTGCTGTTCTGCCATTGTTTTTTACACCTGCATTGATCACCACTGTTGCTAATTTTAATAGGGTATTTGAATATAAAGAAAATATTAAAATAACGGGGTAGGCGAGGACTATGGTACACGCGGCAACGGTGATAGCTGTACAGGGCTGATATATGAAGATTAGTTTTTTAAGAAAACCATTTTATACATTTCTGTAGAATTTGGTAACAGTGCACTTACATATTTAACTGCCTTGGTGGTCCAGTGGCCGCAGTATGCGCCTGCTGTGCACGAGGTTGTGAATTCGATTCCCACGCAGGATAAAACTTTGTGTGATCCACAAAGAGTTGTCCTGAGATTTGGTGTACTTTGTGTCCGTTAATTGTATGTCTGTAAAGTCCCCCGCGACACAGAGCTTGTTCTCTAGTGCAGGAGTTGTTGAAAAAAGAAAGAAAAGAAAGAACTTAGACAAAACCTGTAGATAAACATATATATCTTCCTATAGCGGCTCTGTCCATCTATCTCCGTTACCCACCGTACGTCAATAGCTTTGCTCCAAACATACTTCGCTTCTTCTACATTCATCAACCTATTCAAGCATGACCGTCGGTTCTGGGTACTTAATATAAAATAGCAACAGAACTTCACACTTGCACTATTTTTATACAGTTTTTTTTTCAATATCCCGATTGGCAATTTTTATAACAACGGCAGGGGTATTCTGTAAGAGCAAAAACCGAGCAAAATCTGGCTGTCAGATTGAAAATCGGTATGCCGTAAGAGCAAAAACCGTTTAGTCAATAGATTGTGCCGTCACCGAGCAATCACAACTGTCAGTTTGCGATCACAACTGTCAGTTTGTTTGTCATCGCTGTTGCTTAGAGAATCAGCCGGCGGGTCTTTATCTTTTTTCTGTTGCCCGACATTTTAACCGTATCTCGGTATATTTCGACCAAAACATCGGATAACAAAAAAAGGTATGAAAACCTTAGAAATTATACACGATTTAGATATTTTCTTTCAAAAAATGCCAATAGGGATATTTCTTCTATATATTTAAACGCCTACATATTATTATTATTATATATAAATGATACCCAGACACTATATATAAAGAATCGTGCACATTCCTCAAAGATGGGTGGGAACCAAATGACCTTCAGATTAGAAGTTAAGGACACTAACGATTACGCCAAAAAGTCATTCAAACTTCGTACTTTTCCAAGCTAATTGATTATTAACCGACATCTAAAAAGGTTCTTTATTATCAGTTTTCCACAACATTTACAGCCTTACAAATAAAAATCTGTTATATCACATTTATCTCATTCTTATACGAGGTATAGTTATACGAGTTATAAATTAAGAACAAGTCAAAAATATTTTTTAACAAATAAAGCAGGTAGGTATTACTTTCGTATAACTATTTATCCGTTATGTCAAATTGCACGATTTGGCAACAGCACCACCAAAGAGAAACTTCATAAAAAAACATATTTTGTCTATGACAACTGAATCTATTTGTCAACAAAACTTTTTTCGACAGTTTTTAATTTTTAAATCTCATTGAAATTTTTCATAACATGAAGATGTTCGTTTATAGTATGTGGCATGTAAATGTCATCGATTTTTTTAAAATCGATGACATTTACTTTAATATAGACTGCTGAGTCAAACCGTGAATGTCCACAGCATCTTCTTGCACTTGAAGGAACAAGGAACGAGTAGGTAGTTAAATTTGTGAAACTGATAGAACAGATTTAGTTACATGTGTGAATATCCAAATGTTTTTACCTGACGGGGACGTAACCCCATATCTCAAAGCAATCATCAATTGTAGAATAGAAGATAATCCGGGTGGATTACCTTCTATTTTCCATATTGAGATATCTACCAAATAATTTATCCAAAAACATCACACCACTTTTAGAAAACCGATATTTTATTTGACTTATCTTGCAGCCTGTATTAAAACAATGACGTTATTTACTTGTTCTACTTCTTCTATTGCTTTTAAATCCATTTCTTGAAACTAAAAAAAATATAAAACACGTAAATAAGCCTGAAACGTGGTATTTTTATGATTATACTAGGTTTATACTAGGGTACGGGCGCGTATAACTTCAACATAACGATTGTATGGACAGAAGTGTCAACGCTATACTTGGTATAAGCTATACTTTGTTTATTTGTAGACATTTTGCTTATTCTCGAGTATAACTGTTATACCACGTTTATTTGTAAGGCTGTTAATGTAATATTTAAACTATTGAAAAAAAAAACCAAATGCCCTATTGTAATAAAAACAATTGAGTTCAAAAATACGGAACCATATTAAAAAATACTGTCCATCAAATGGTTATAGATTTATTAATTAAGAGTACAAAGGAATAAATGAAATGTGATTTTTAATAAGTATTATTTGAAATAAAAATAAACAATAAGTATTATGTAAATTAAGTGTTTTACTTTAACCTATTATAAGTAGTTCTTTTAAAGATCAACATAGCAACCTCTGAATAAACCACAGCGAGTGCAGACAGACAAAAGAAGCACTTCCCGCGTTGGACCATCGCTTCACCAAACAGGTTCTAAGACTCACAAAGCAGCAGTTGCGTATAGTCACTGCTGCCGTCATGGGTCACGGTTCCTTCAATAAACACCTCTCTGTTATAGGAGTCACTGACAGTCCCCTCTGCAGAGCCTGCATGAGGGAAGACGAGACGGCGGCGCACGCGTTGCTGTACTGCCCGGAGGTCGCTGCATACAGGAAGAAACACCTGGGCAGCCCAGGTTCGGTACGAGAAGCGGTCGTCAACGTCAGGCGGCTGCTGGACTTTTTGGACGAGCTGGGGTGGATAGAGTGACCCCTCTGCCAACCACGCAAAATACACGCATCAGCGTGGAATTGCGGACAATAGCCCGCCATACCATACCATACTAAGTAGTTCTTTGTAATAATATTATTAATGGTGTACAATAAAGTATATAATAAATAAATAACTTAACTTATACTTAATAACTAACGAATGCTATAGCTTCGCTCATTCGCTCAGTTTACAAGTAAACAAATCCAATGTACCAGCCACCATGTTGCGCACGCGTCAGAGGTGCTCGCTGCAGTAGTGTGGTGCGTGCACTCGCCACTACCAGTAGCTTTGGCATCTTTCGTCTATTATTATATTCATCTGGTACATTCAGACAAATTTGCCTTAGATATTAAAGCCCGACGAACTCTGGAGTATGAGCTCGGATGGCACAGTTGGTAGTGCGCTGGGCCGGAACCCGAGAGGCGCAGGTTCGAGTCCTGCTCCAGGCTCGTCTTTTTATTTTATTAATATTTAAGAATATTTGAGCTGATTGCATAGCAAAAATGCTAAAAATATTTAATAACATTTATTCTATTTGGTATATTAACACGTAGAACCAGCAACAAATATGTGGCTAGTGCTACTTTGCGCTTTATTTCTAATTTACAGTTATGTAATAACCGACGCCATGACACTTACCAATATCGCCCGCCTGATGGCAGTAACAGTCGTCTAGACAGATTTCCGTCACGGCGGCCTCTCAACTGAGATTGTCCAAGTACGCAGAATATATTATAGAATTAGAATTTATTTGCTAAGAAACACGGTTACAATGTTGTTACATAATATAAGAGGTACAGCATGTCTCACCGCATGAACGGCGTGCAAAATTATTAACATAATTAATCACAATATCATTATTAATCACAATATACAATATACATTAATTCTAATTACATAATATGTCTTATATACCTATAATTTAAATGAACATCAGGAATAAAAAAAATTGAAACAGTTTATTTTATAATTTATATTATTTTAATTTTAGAACTGAATAATTAAGTGTTTATATATATTATTATTATATCTTACATTATACATTAAAAATCTACATTATTATTAGTGCACAAGTGTGTGCGCAAACACTAACTCAAAATTCATTTAGGTTACAAAGTAACACATATGAAGGTGAAGCTGACTGACTGACATATCAACGCGGGGCCTAAACTATAAGGGCTAGAAACTTGGAATTTTGCACAGGAGTTCCGTTTATAACGTATAAACACTAAGAAAGGTTTTTTGAAAATTCACCCCCTAAAGGAGTAAAACGGGGTGCAAAGTTAGTATGAAACTTTGCCGTTTTTGAAGTTATTCGAGTGAAATTCAGTATGAAGGTTCTTCATTGAAAATCAGGAAATTTTTTTTTCGAAAATCATCCCTTAAGGGGTTAAAAGGGGGTGCAAAGTTTTTTGTTAGTTACGCTTTCACGACTAAACGGCTTAACAAATTTTAATGAAATAGCAAGAAGAATGAAATGTCAAAGAGATAGATGGTATCCTTGGGAGGAAAATACTTTTTATCGAGATAAATAATATCCACGCGGGCGGTGCCGCGGGCAATAGCTAGTTTTAAATAAACCAGAAAGATACCACAAGAAGCAGAGCAACAAACAAAACACATTTTCGGCAAAGCAACATTTATTATTCTCATGGATAATAATACATATAAACAAATTATAAAGATATATTTTTTAAATTGTAGGCTTTAAACAAGAAATAAAAGGTTATTCTATTCTATTCTATTTTATGTCAGCTAAATTTAGGGCCGTCGCCCTAACACCCCCAGGCCCGGCACTAAGTAGGTAGATATATACATTTTAACACACCTATAAATGAAAATGAAAAAATAGTTATTTCAGCATTTTGACACAGTTTTACGTTTACGAAACAAATCACAATTTTAAATAAATAAGGTATAGTCTAGTCAAATGCTGGAGTTAAAATATCAGTAACATTACTGGTGATCCTCTCACTAGGCAAGCCTGTATCGAGAAGATCATAATAACACACCGTTAAATTATAATTAATCTCTTATCGTTGACATTATAAATATAATAATTATTAAAAAACTGTACCGTGATCCGAAGTCTAATAATAATTGAGATTAGCCATCGCTTCCGCTTCCGTTTTTTGTCTCTTTCCCTCCTTACGAGTATGTATTGCCCTCTCTTTCACACCTCCCACCACTAGGCAGAGACGTCTTGTAGAGATTCGTCGGTTTTATTCGTCATTGACGTTGTTGTTTTCGCTTCGAAAAGTTGTGGCACTAGTGAGTGCACATACATTTTACATAATCCGAGTATATAATACCTAACTATCGATATTTGCTAGAAATAATATTTTTTCTTTAATTAAAATAACTGTTAAATTCAAACTGTATTGAAGTAACTTACATTATCAGTGATAGTTTTATATACCCACATTTAATGTGTTAATGAGTGCTTAATGATAATAGCTAGCATTCTAGAGGTTATTTTCACAACTAGAAGAAATAAGGAATTCGGTAAGTGAGTTTTAAACATTCTTCTAGTGCCAGTATTAATGTAATCTTTTCCTCGAGTATGTTTTTTTTTTCGAATATAACGGTGTAACCGTTCGAGAATATTTTTCTTTTCCTTTTATATTTTATTCAGATAAATGTGGGTATGCCCTCTTTGCGTTTAGTCTTAGGAGCTGTGTTTCTTTGGCAGTTTATGGTGTTCACTAGGATAATTTTAAATTTCTTTCAAGGTAATTATGGAAAATGATAATCAAACGGTATCATCTGATATTAACAACCGTTTGCAATGCGGTAAGTCAATCATCCTCAGAATCTGACAGCTCAAGTAGCAGTTCTAGTTCTTCGCCTGCTAAACGTTCGCGCCGTCACCGACGTTCGAAACGTTCTCGTAGGCATCATAGACAGAAAGTTAGACAATTAGATGACTTGATTGCGGAGGTTAACGAACTTAAATCAAAGTTTTATAGCGAACCACCTGTGGTCTCACCCGCGAGTGATAATTGCTATAATAATGATTTTATCGATGATAATGTTAGCGGTATCCTTTATGATGATAATGTAGTAATGGATCAAAGTGAACAACATTTTTCTCTGGCAATCGGCACAAAGGTGAAAAATCCTGACGTATTAAAAACACCTCCATTATATTTAGAATTATTACAAGGGATTCAAAGGTTTGATGATGTCGAATGGCAGAATTATTGTCATGCCCCTGGCTTCACTGACCTTGAGTCTAATGAAGAAATAAAACGATATGATACGTCGCGCACATCTGCGAATGCCGACAAAGCATACGCTGCAATAAGTTTCGCTTTAATTAAACAAAAATATGTTCTTGAGAAAGAACTACGTGACTTTCTGACATGGGCTAAGGCTACACCTACCCTTAATTATGACGATATTTACAAGAAGGTTGAAGATATTTTTGTAAAAGGTGAGTTCGCAAAAATATCCAGTGACACCTTACAGTTGGTCTGCGGTCACAGAGCTGAAGTAATTCAGCATAGAAGGGAAGCCATATTGGCATCAGTTAGAGATCCCATTCATAAGAATATATTACGAAAAATACCCCCTTCCTGTAGTAATCTATTTGACAATGAAAAACTCACGTGCGCTCTAGGAAAAATGGGAGATATTCGAAAAGTTTTTTGGCCTCGCACAAATGACCGCGCTTCTGCACCGCAGACCGGTTCTGATCCTACTGTTCCAGTAGCTAGTGGCTCTGGCAGGTATCATAGTCAAAATTTGCGTAGAGGTAATAACTCACAACCATATCGTAATGGCTCCCGTGGAAATATGAACTCTAACAGGCCCTTTCGAGGTAGAGGAGGAGCATCATTCAGTGGCAAACGGAATTATGATCGGCAAACGGCACACAGAGGTGCACGCGGTAGACACCATTCTCCCTCATCCCACCGGGATAGGAGAAGCAACCGGAAATATTGACTCACCGAGTCTTTTCCGTGCCGGCCAACTAAACCAATTTTTAGAAAGATGGGAGAAAATGGGAGCACCCAAATACATCCTCCAACTAATATCAGGTTACCGTATCCCATTTTCGAACCGGCCGCCACTGCATTTACCCGATCTGAACAACAGTCGGCAAATAACTCACGAGACCAAGGAAATGACAGATGTTATACAAAAAATGATACAGGAACACGTCCTTGTGCCAGTGCCTGCATCTCACAGCTTCGTATCACGAATGTTCCTCGTCCCGAAGTCAGACGGGACCGCCAGACCAATTTTCGACCTCAGAGCACTAAATTCGTTTGTACAGACAACACCTTTCAGATTGATCAATGTGCAAAAGATACCAGATTTCTTACAGCCAAACGACTGGCTTGTGAAAATAGATTTATCACAAGCTTACTTTCACCTACCCATCAGTGTAACGCACAGACGTTTCTTACGTCTAATTTATCGCCACGAACTGTTGGAAATGAGTTGTCTACCCTTCGGGTTGAGCTCGGCACCAAAGACCTTTGCCGCTATAAGCAATTGGATTGCCCAACTACTCAGACAGAGAGGTATCAGGCTGCTGGTTTATCTAGACGATTATCTGATAGCAAACACAGATGCTATTGTTCTGAGAGAACATGTGATCACCACCGTAAATATATTGAAGCACCTAGGTTGGACAATAAACTTCAAAAAATCTGTTTTAACTCCAAAAAAGAACATCGAGTATCTGGGCATAATATGGGATACTTGGACAAACCACAAATTTCTTCCAGAATCAAAATGTGTCAAAATAAGGAAAGCGATTTTGGAAATTCTCGAAAGCTCTGCAACAAAGCTAGTCGATCTTCAAAGTGTGATAGGCATGATGAATTTTGCCAGTTTTGTCGTTCCACGTGGACGACTCAATTATCGACATCTCCAAATGCTGACTATCTTTCATCACAACCGCAAAAACAAGTTTGTAACTCTGAACGACGAATCAAAACTAGACCTAATTTGGTGGCTCGATCATCTGAAAGAGAGATCTCGGATACACACCTCCCAGCCGACACATTTTATGGTGACAGACGCGTCAGATATTGCCTGGGGGGGCCAAATAGACAACATGAAGATGTCGGGAATATGGTCGCCAACAGAAAAAGACATGCATTCAAATATGAAGGAGCTGCTTGCAATTTTAAAAGTTTTGGAAGAGCAAAGTCCGAACCTCCAATCAACTTCCTTGCACTTACAATGCGACAACAAGACTGCTATAGCGTACCTGCGCAACGAAGGAGGATCGAAGTCACAAGATCTGCTGAACGTGACCAACAAGATTTTTCTACTACTGGACACATACCGAATAGATCTCAAAGCGTTTCACATACCCGGATTGTACAATGTGGAGGCCGATCGACTGTCACGCTATCGGAAAATACCAGAGTGGCACCTTCTACCTCGAGTGACAACGCTGATCTTCACCAAATGGGGAACGCCGACCATAGATCTGTTTTCAACACGAATAACACGAGTGGTACCTCGGTACTGCAGCCTAGACTACAAGGACAACGAAGCGGAGTTCCACGATGCACTGTCTCAGCCCTGGAACTACTCCCTTGCATGGGTTTTTCCCCCTCCATTCCTTATACCGAAGGTTCTTCAGCATTTGCACCAGTGTCGGGGAGTATATCTGATTGTGGCACCAAGGTGGGAGAAAGTGTTTTGGCGTCCAGATCTTCGGAGCCGAGCAACAGCAGCTCCTTGGACAATTCGAGACCTTCACGCCGTCCTGGTAGACGTCTCGACAGGTCTTCCGCCTCAGAACGTGCAGAAAATGGAACTAGAGGTATGGAGATGTGGGGCTGGAGTGAGCAACTGAAAGATTGGACAACACAACAAAGAAATTTACTAATTACAAGCTGGCGTCCATCGACAATAAGAACCTACAAACCAGCATGGTCAAGGTGGATTAAGTGGTCAGCACAGAACAAAGTCTCTCATTGTAAACCTACAGGTTCACAGTTAGCTCGTTTTTTGTCTGACCTGTTTTACAACGAGAAATTGTCATACAGCACAATTCTAGTACACAAATCTGCTGTCTGCACTCTGTGTGACCCAGAAAGTACTGAACATCTTAGTAGTCACTTCCTAGTAAAACGAATGTTAAAAGCTATAGCCTTATCAAACCTACCTTCCCATAAGCCCGTTATCTGGGATGTTGATGTTGTCATTAAATTTATGTCACAGATTGACCCAAGTGTAAATAGCTTTTACGCAATATCAAGGCACACAGCCGCTATTTTACTTCTATGTTCTGGTAGAAGAGTACATGATTTAACACTTCTAAGAACAAACCCAGAGAATTGTATTGTAAACAATGATTGCGTAATTTTTTGGCCAGTATTTGGTTCGAAAACAGATTCAATTAATTACCGCCAGTCGGGTTGGAAACTTAACGCCAATCCTGATAAGAGGCTAGATCCTATATATTGGATACAAAGGCTGATTAAAGAAGGACGGACGAGAAGAGAATCTGCCAATTGTGCTAACCTCTTTGTTACCACATGTGGTCAATCTAAACCTGCATCCAGATGTGTAATCTCTGGATGGATAAAGAAGTTGCTGAAGGATGCTGGTGTAGATGCTTCTGCTGGCAGTTTTAGAGCTGCAGTAGCCTCTAAAAGTTGGGTTGATAATACGCCTATCGAGGAAATACTTTCAAGAGGAAACTGGAAGTCGGGAAATACCTTCAGAAAATTCTACTGCAAGCAGGTGGCTACATCAAATAAGGAAATTACCACTCAAAATAATATGCCTAAATTTCAGGCTATTTAATTGTCAGTGTGATTTTATTTTATCACAATTTGTTAATGTAATCATCAATGCAAATCCTTTTATTAGTTCTCAAATAAATGTTATATACTTATTCTATTCTAGTTTTTTACTGTCAGATACCTAAGTAATTACGTCCCTACTTATGTACATGTACATCTATGTACCTCTTAGTATCTGTTTAGTCACATTGACGTTCAACCTCCACCACCAGGCGATAACAAACATCTCTCAATTATTATTAGACTTCGGATCACGGTACAGTTTTTTAATACAGACGTTTTACCTGAAAATAAAACGTATATTAAAATACTTACCTGATCCGAAGTCTAATATTTTAAAATACTGCCTGATGGTCAAAACAACCAACGTAATGACGAATAAAACCGACGAATCTCTACAAGACGTCTCTGCCTAGTGGTGGGAGGTGTGAAAGAGAGGGCAATACATACTCGTAAGGAGGGAAAGAGACAGAAAACGGAAGCGGAAGCGATGGCTAATCTCAATTATTATTAGACTTCGGATCAGGTAAGTATTTTAATATACGTTTTATTTTCAGGTAAAACGTCTGTAATAAAACAATAACTTTACGTTCTGTTATAAACCATTTTTACAAATAATATTTTTTTCAAAATTAAACAAACTATAGACTATAAATAATTATAAACATAAAACATATTTTCAAAATATATGACAGAAATAGAGGTAAAATCACTAAAATTAAATAAGTACTTAATAGAATAAAAAATAAAATAAAATACATCTATGAGTAATAAGTACATGGAAAAGAATAATTAAAATTAATTACAAGGTTTGTATTAAAAATGGACAACAGTACCTATATAAACTATTTATATATGTATGTAAGTAGTAGGTAGAGTATGTAGATAGTACATTCTTATAATATATTTAACGTTTTATTTGTAAGATATTCTCAGTATTATTATAGGTTAGAGTATGTAGCCAATTTGTTATAAGCTTATTTGCTACATGTGATGATTTTTCTTTTATATCACAGAACTTAAGTACAGCATTATATACATGAGTCCTTGCAAACAATCCTAGGCGTTGTGCGAAAACTGTTTTAACTGTTGGTTTCGGCAAGCGAAATACCCTAAGCTTGATCAGATCTTTATACTCATTAGAAGTTAATACATTCTTATGAACCGAGACCGATATTTTCAGAATGTATAGTTGCCTTACGGTGAGGACATTACTATCCAAATAGAGTTGAGAAACAAAACTAAATTTTAACTTAAATAGAAAAAAAAACAATTATAAATTCTAAATAATAACAAAATTAGAATATGTTTAAGCCTTATAAAATTTATCAACAGCACAACTTCCACCTTAGCCAAAAGGACATAGGGCTCCCCCAAGTGTTTCCACAAAGCTCAATCCTGAGCTGGCCTTGTTCATCGGTTGCCCACAACCTTTACCAGGTCTTCGGCCCACCTTGGTGGAAGCTTGCCCACGTTTCGTCATTCAGTTTGTGGTTGACACTAAAGCACCTTTCTATCCCAACGGCCATCGGTTCTGCCGGTTCTGCGAGCTTTGTGCCCGGCCCATTGCCACTTATTGGAGACAATTCTTCGAGCCATGTCGATTACTTTGGTTCTTTTACGGATCTCCTCGATTCTGATTCGATCTCGTAAAGAAACTCCAAGTACAGTTCTCTCCATTCCTCTTTAAAAATGTATACTATTTCAATCCAGTATCTAGATTTTTATTTATATTATAATAGCAATGCCAATACCTGTACTATTAAGTATTCTGTGGCAATGCATATATGTCCCACTGCTGGGCACGGGTCTCCTCTCCTCTATCAAGAGAGAGAGAGAGAGGTTTTAGGCCTTAATTCACACACGCTGGCCTAATGCGGGTTGGTGAATCAGACATGTCTTTAGAATTTCTTCTATGACTAGGTGGGTTTCCTCACGATGTATTCCTTCATCGTTAGCTGATGGCGAATCATTTGATTAGTACATATAAACTCCACAAAGTGAAATTTACATTAGGTTACTTTCCCGTTCGGCCACCACCGCTTCATTTATACTAATTGGGTGGCAAATATGCAGCAGTTAAGCAGTTACCGTAGCCTATGGAGGCTTTTCATACCAGAGGTATTACTTGCGTGTTGAAGTCCCATTGTGTTGCACTAGGGCTTTAAGATGGAGTATGTAAATTATCGCTGGAGTCCTGTACTCACACAACTAGACCCACATTTCGCTGTGGTCTTCTGTAAGGTGGAGGTCCTCCAGTCGGGCTTGCTCACTAGTATGATGCCCTACATCTCTTAATAATAAAAAGCTGAAATATTACCCTAATATAGTTTTTTTTTTATACTACCAAGGTGACAAACAAACATACGGCCCGCCTGATGGTAAGCAGTTACCGTAGCCTATGGACGTTTGCAACACCAGGGGTGTCACTCACGCGTTGCCAACCCTTTAAAAACCTTATAACTCCTTTCTTGAAGAACCCCATGCTATAGTTTACTTATCGACGACCTCCGACCGGTTGATGGACAAGGTCAGCTCAGTTCCAAATGATGGGGAAAACCTTGGAGGAGGCAGTGGACGTCTTATTGCTGAGATGGATGGATGGATGGATAGTTCACTTATTTGAAATGAGCTTCACTATACGTAGGTTCAACATATTCAGTATTTTGACTATTTACATAACGAGAATTAGGAAACACATTATCATAACCTCTATTCCTAGCATTTTTAGGTGTCACCTGACTATATAGTTCACCAACCGTCGCATAAGGTGATTGTTCTGGAACTGAATAGTGCGAACCAGTATCAGTAGGGAGTTCTAAAGAAGCATATGTAGGTTCTGGCATATCTTGCTTCTTCCCTGGCCTTAAATGTTTGGGTACAGGAGTAGCATAAGGGTCTTCTTGCTGTACCGGTACTGAGTATATGGCATTGTCATTGGTGTTCCTTTGGTCTGCTGGTACCTGGTATGGGTTTTCCTGAGACCACTGTGCTGGATAGGGAGGTATCGCGGACCCATTATCGCTTCGGTCATTTGTAAAATTCTCATAAATGGGTGTGTTTTGGTCTTTCTGTAATATAAAATAAACAAATATAGTATACTAGCTGTTGCTGGATGTCGGTTATCGCTGCAAAAAGTAGCCTATGTGTTATTCCAGAGCATAATCTATCTGTGTGCCAAATTTCATCTAGATCCGTTCAGTAGTTTTTACGTAAAAGAGTAACAAACATCCATCCATCCATCCATCCCTTCTTACAAACTTTCACATTTATAATATTAGTAAGGATTTCACATATCATGAATACTGTGCCGTTTGCCATTTGAAGATAAATATCAATGAAAATTAAAGACGATTAAATTAAAACCTATTGATTGAATACTCTAGGCTCTTGATCATGTGATAAGCCTATTGGTTAGAGATTGATTCAATCATTTTCTTTCATCTTCATCGTAAAATGTTAAACGTCACAGTACCCATGCTATGTGAAATAGACTATTGTATTACATCTCAACCCAAAAACGTCCCACTGCTGGGCACGGGTCTCCTCCAAACGTTTAGAGGGATATTAGCCTACTATACCACGCTGGCCAGACGGGTTGGTATAGGGTTTTGTTTCGAGTTTTCCCTCTCTTGCTGTGGATAACACTTACTCCCTTAGTCGACTCTTACGACACCCTCGGGATGGAAGGGGTAGTGACATTTGTATTCTTAATCCGTCACCACACGGGAGACTATTGTATTATATAGTAATAATCCTACTAATATTATAAATGCAAAAGTTTGTAAGAATGGATGGATGGATGTTTGTTACTCTTTCACGTAAAAACTACAGAACGGATCTGGGTGAAATTTGGCACAAAGATAGATTATGGTCTGGAATAACACATAGGCTTTTTACAGCGATAACCAAGCGGTTGCCAACCTAAAAAATGTTACGTCTGGTTTTATGACGAAGTATTCCTGGGATAGGATATCTTAACGAGCTCTAAAGACACAGGAACACAACGACAGAGTGTATTTTTGGTGGTGGTTTTCTCTAAGGCCCTTTCCCAGTCGGGCTTGTTGACTTACCTCTAAAGTTTATACAAGTATTAGACAAAATAATTTGTACCTGTGGTCTTTTCTTCCTCATCTTGCATATGATTGTAGACACGCAAATTAAAACGATGCATAGTACTGCACAGCCAATCCAAATCAGAGTCGATTCGCTCAAGCCTGATTCTAGAAACGAAATAATATTTTTACATGACCTATCTATACCTACTAATATTATAAATGCGAAAGTTTATTACTCAATCACGCCAAAAAAGAAGGTGAATCAGATATGTCTTTAGAATTTCGTCTAAGACAAGTGGGTTGCCTAGGGTTGCCAACTTTCTTTCAATAGAAATAAAGTACAGAACACTTAACTTGTTGGCTAGCAAAATAGATCTATTCTGTTGCAATCGGCGTGAATTCACACAAATATCATTGTTTTTACTTTGTTACCAGAATGTTTAAAAGACTTATTACATATGTAAAGATAGGCTGCATCATTGAATTGGTAAATCACTGTTAGAATGATGCAGCAACTGCACTGAGCAGTGGACGCCTGACTAAATAAATGTGAACAGTATTTTGTATACTTTATTTTTGTGCAACAGTAAAAAGTATAATTAGTGAAAAACAGTATAATACTGTTCAAAACAGTATAGTTGGCATTGCCTCACGATGTTTTCCTTCACCGTTAGCAGATGGTTAATCATTTGATACATCATCATCATGTCAACCCATAAACGTTCCACTGCTGGGCACGGGTCTCCTCCAAACATTTGGAGGGATATTAGCCTATTTGATAACACATAAATTCCGCAAAGTACTTCACATTGGTACTTATGGATTTCGATTCCGGGCAATACAAAGTGCAGGTCGGTTACTTACCCCAGTCGGCTACAACCCCATAATAGATAATAATTCGCATCCTTAGCAGAAAAGTGGCGTAACTTGAGAAATGTCACTAGGCAATTTTGATCCTTATTTGTTAAGAATAAGAATAACAATCTAGGATACACATACACCTCTATATCGGGTAAAAATATCAGTGCTCTAGGCTCAATTCTTCAGGAATGAAAATGAGGAATCAGTTTGTATGGAAAAAATGGGCAGTGGCAACCGCCATTAAAGCGGATACAAAATTTAAATTTTGCATAAAGGTTCCGTGGGGTGACGAATTAAGAATACAAATGTCACCACCCCGTTCTATCCCGAGGGTGTCGTAAGAGTCGACTAAGGGAGTAAGGCAGACAATATACGCTGCAAGAGAGGTAAAACTCGAAACAAAACCCTATATCAACCCGTCTGGCCAGCGTGGTATAGTAGGCTAAAATCCCTCCAAATGAATGGAGGAGACCCGTGCCCAGCAGTGGGACGTTTATGGGTTGGAGTGATAAAAGTTCCAATGACGATTTTTTGAAGTTTAGTCTCTATAGGGTAAAAATTGTTTAACTTTACATAGAACACCTGCATGAGCTTGTCTCCTAAGTGATTTCCCTCTACAGATCTACCATGCATTTACCTGATGTAACAGAATCACCAACTACTACAGTTGGTGATGTAGAAACAGATGTAGACGTAGATGTAGACGTAGATATAGTGGTCGTTTCTGGATCTTTTCTCAAATAAAACTTAACATGGATAACTCTCTGCGTTATCACATTTTTTGCATTTTCTCTTTCTATCAATTTACAATAGAATTCCGTATTGTTATAAGCTGAACTTAATTGTATATCAGTACTAAAACTGCTTTTATCTCTTATTTCTGCAAATAAAAAGAATTTGATCAATATGCTGTTATCACAAAAAGAACAGATGATCTTGTGCCAGGTTCCATTAAACTTGTAATTTATTTCTTGATGATTTATATTGTATGCCTTGGTGGCCCAGTGGCCGCAGTATGCGCCTGCTGTGCACGAGGTTGTGGGTTCCATTCCCTCACAGGACAAAACTTTGTGGGACCCACGAAGAATTGTTCTGAGTCTGGGTGTAATTTGTGTCCGTTAATTGTATGTTTGTAAAGTCCGCCGCGACACAGAGCTTGTTCTCTAGTGCTGGCGTTGTATTTTAAAAAAAGAAAAGGAAAAAAAGAAGAAAAAAAGAAAAGATTTCGAGGCTGTACAAATAAACTTAAGAATACTAATGTCCTCCTAACCACGGTTGCGGTCATGGCAGCTAATCTTGACGTTGATAAGGGACACTTTTATATCTTCACTCTCATACTCCGATAGTAAGGCAATCCGACACGACAGGAGAGAGATCGGGCGTAGCACCAACGGCTCCCGTCAGTTTTACCAACTCTGTTATGCGATGAGCATGATTATTTGTTCTCACTTTGTGTCATTTATCTATCATTATGTAGATTCCGGGACAGGCAGCTAGTAAAATATAAGATTATAGAACTGAAGAAATCAAAGTAGCACTGGAATAATATATCATAATGGGCAAAAAGAGCCCGTCGTCTAACTAATGTCTCTCTCTCTCTCTATTTTTCTTTCCCTATTTCGGATCTGTGGCACCGTCCAGTGTTGCTGTGCAAACTTTGTAATATGGTTTGTGTTATGAAAGTTGAAAATAAGATTTACCTGTGCCATTACTAATGATGTGTGTGCGAGGCCCACGAGGTACTCGTTTAGAACACGTTATTGTCACATTATCGCCATCTTGGTATTCGTAGTATATCCAACTTTCATTGTTATATTGATACATTTCCATAATATTATTTATATTTTTTGAGAAATTGACAGCTAGGTGCATATCGTCTGAGAAAACAACACCAATAATAAGAAATAAATATTATGTAGTATAAGATTAATGGAAATCTGGAACTGGTGGAACCCGCCTGGGACCTCTGCCCTGCAGAGGATCGGAGCAGTTACCAGAGCTCCTTGGTAACACATTGTACAGGCAAGGAAACTCTTTTTAGGTTGAAAGTAAATATCCAATTTGGATTAGCAGATGTAAAGTAAATAAAAGTAATGCTTCTACCACTATATGCATTCATGAGCTGCTTATCAGCAAGCGGAAAGGAAGTAGCTATCTTAGTGATATCATCATCATCTCAACCAGATGTCGATCAACTCACGACCGTCTTGAGCAGCCAGTGTCAAAGGAGATATAAACAGTATTTAGATCAACGCACGTATAAAAATTCTAGCAAACCTAGCGACGATATGTCGTGGATTGGAAAGAGCAGTTAATTTTCATTGGCGCATGTGTACGACGCGAATTTGCTGCACCCTGTTTCTATCATGTCTATCTATTCAGCCAAAGTCAAACACTGCTGAATATAGGCCTCTTCAAAGGAATTCTACAGCATTTAATTTTAAGCTACCATCATCCATCAGCTGCCTGCAACCTTCACCAGATTGACGGTCTACCTTGTTGGAGGCCACGCTACGTTTTCTACTTAATGGTTGCCGCTCTAGACCCTAACTGTCCTAACGGCTATTGGTTCGGTGAGCTATGTGCCTTGTTCAATGCCACTAAATAGATAAATCTATGAGCTATGAAGACTCAGAGTGACCCACTCTGAGTCTTCTACAGAGATCCGTAGAAGAACTGTTTTCTAATTTGATCTCAAAAGGAAACTTCATCAAATCTCTCTTCATTGCTCTTTGATTGACTTTGAGCCTTGTCATAGATAGTAAGCGACTGCTATGGGCCTTAAACGGAGCCCAAAGCCCTCAATTCTAAGTCAATGAATTATTATTTTGTACATCTTACCACGAAATATATTAAGCAGGTTCGATATCTCGACAATGAAACGCTTGTCGACTGTTCCGTTTTTATGACTTAAGGTACAATGTACTTTACAAGTATCGTCATGATGTTTAGGTTTCACCATAAAATCTGAAAAATTGTAATAAATTACATGTTAGTCATCATACTCATCACAGAGAATCTCTTAAGTCTTTATTGTTCACACATATAAGCGAACCTCACAATATCCTGTTTACTGACGATCCCTGGACGTAACCAAGCAATTCGCGTTACAGGCTTGATGCACCGCAGGTCAAAAATATGCTAAAGAATTTTTAAGAAAAATAAAGAAAGGCTGGTTGTACAAATTATGTAAGAGCAGCGCTACGCTACTAATAAATACCATACAGAATGGGACTGTCAAATAGCCCGTCATCATATATTTATAATAAATAGTCGTTCAGATTTCGGGCACGGCAAATCTCAACTAAGATTAGCCAACTGCGCAGGACATAATATGGTATACAAGTGTATGCGCTAACAGGTGCACTCTCTATTCCTTCACTCTCATTATCTATCCAATGGGATGGAAATCCGACATGACAAGAGAGTGATCAATTTTTGCTTTAATATATAAGTATATTTCAGCTGATTGCATAGCAAAAATGCTAAAAATATTTAATAATATTGAGTGGTTTCATTCTTTAATAACATTCTTTCCTTACAATTGGAAGATGTTGTACGTATAGACCTGTAACGGCTAACGTTTGAATGAAGCTGACGTCACTCCAAGACGTAAACAAGCGGTGGACAAATTCGAACTCTGGAGTAGGAGCTCGGATGGCACAGTTGGTAGTGCGCTGGGCCGGAACCCGAGAGGCGCAGGTTCGAGTCCTGCTCCGGGCTCGTCTTTTTCCACATTGCTTTAATATATAAGTATATTTCAGCTGATCGCATAGCAAAAATGCTAAAAATATTTAATAAGAGAGTGATCAGACACAGTATTAACAACTTTACATGCTTTACACACGGACGCATGTCTTGCTATATTTTTAAACAATGGTCACCTATAAGACCGAACGCGGCAAACTTGCATAACCTTGCAAATCTGTTGAAGCACATCGATTTATTTGGGGCTGTTTCAAATAAGTATGCGTTTTTATTTAAATATTTGTTTTGTCATAACTTTTATAAAAATGTATGTTTAGGTTCAGTTGAAAATCAGCGTCGAACATCAACAGATGTTTAGACCTATGCTGAACTGGACCTATTTGGCACAGCTCTGAGGCTTACACAGCATTTATTAAACTTGTCTTATTTTGTGTATATATATATATATTTGGTTCTTCTTTCTTTTTTCTTTTAATTGTTATATTTCTGTCAATATAGCTTGTGTTGTCTCTGTCTGTGTTCAAATAAATAATTTTTCATTTCATTTCATTTTATTTCCTTTTCATTTCATTTCATTTTCATTTCATTTCATTTCAAAAACCTGTTTATCCAAAAAACGAAACCATGTGTCATTGTCAAGCCTGTTGTCAATTAGGTTAAAATTTCATTGCTCTAGGCTCAAAATCCAGAAAGGAAAATCGGGAATAACATTTGTATGGAAAAATGGGCAGTGGCAATCGCTCTTATCGGTGGTGCCGTGGTTGCCGAGTGGGATAGTAATCGACTTGCACGCAAGAAGTGTGAGTTCGATCCCGGGCAGTACCAATGTGAATTTCGCTTTGTGGAGTTTATATATGTACTGAATGATTCGCCATCTGTTAACAGTGAAGGAAAAACATTGTGAGGAAACCCACATGTCTTAGAAGAAGACGTGTATGAATTAGGGCCGAAATCCTCTCTCTCTTGATAGAAGAGAGGAGACCCGTGCCCAGCAGTGGGACGTATATGGGTTGCTATTATAATCGCTCTTAACACTTAGCTTTTTTTTTTTTTTTTTTTTATACTACTTGGGTAGCAAACAAGCATACGGTCCGCCTGATGTTAAGCAGTCACCGCAGCCTATGGACGCTTGCAATACCAGAGGTATCACTTGTGTGTTGCCAACCCATTTTTTTACACCCGGGCTTAAAGATGAGAGTGTCCCTGTGATAGGAATATGTTTCTTACAAAACACATCCCTAAATGAGCGCTGGAGACCTGTACTCACACACAGGAACACAACTACACCGTTTTGTGTAGTTATTTGGCTGTGGTCTTCTGTAAGGTGGAGGTCCTTCCCCAGTCGGGCTTGCTCGCTAGTATGGTGCCCTACCTCTCTTAAAACGAGAGCTACGAGCCCTTTTACGACATTATATCCCTGTGTTCCTCTCGAACGGGAATCGATGCTGCACCTAATATGTGTCATGGCTCCAAACTTAACGTACAAACTTACTGTTTTTGCTTGTTTGTTTCTCGCATTTTTCCGTCTTTTCAATATTTGTATTGTAGAAATTAGATACACATTCAATATCCACATACTCTCCTACTAAGGTTCTGTACTGTACCCTATACTCCTGAAACTTTAGTCCAGTTAACGATAAACTTCGCCTTACAGTAGAACCGTTCAATTTAAAAGCGTCGATATCTGCAATAGTTTGAAAGAGAAATAATAATAATAATATTTAATAATAATATTTTGGGACAACTCACACATCGCTATCTGATCCCAAACTAGGCATAGCCTGTACTATGGTAACCAGACAACTGATAAACATACTTATATATTTCTAAATACATACATAATATATGTAGATAAATTACACCCAGACACAGAAAAAACAATTGTGCTCATCACACAAATATTTGTCCTGGGTGGGAATCGAACCCACGACCTCCGGCGTAGCAGTCAGAGTCACTAACCACTAGACCAATAGGCCGGTCATTAGAAATGTTTTGATTGTTAACGACAGTGAGATACTCGTAGATACAGAAAGAAATAAAGAAATTCGTTTATTCGAACATACACAGAACATTACAAAAGAATAATAAATGGGTCTTATCTTATCTTATGTTATCGTGTGGTTAGTGGCCAACCTGGTGACAGAGTTATTTAGATCGCCCATATTTTTAGGCCTCTGTCGTGATCTAACGACTGTTAACAGTCGGGACCGACTTTTAACGTGCCCTCCGAAGCACGGAGACGCTCAGATGAAATACCACTATGCGGTCACTCATCTATAGGGTTTCCGCGCCCTTGGTTGCTTAACCCGCTGATCGTTTACCGAACATCGAGTGCACCTGGCTACAAAATAGGCATTAAATTAACAACGGAACTCAACAATTATTTTGTTATCCTGTGCGATGTCAGAATAGGTCCCAATCTCAGCTTTGGGCTGTGGCAGGAAGATCATGCTGCAGCACTGATTTGGCCCGCCTGATGTCAAGCAGTCACCGTAGCCTATGAACGTTTGCAATATAAAATCTAAATATAATATCGAGGCGCTCATAGCTAGGTGCACTCGCTGTTCGGTAAACGATCAACGGGTTAAGCTACCAAGGGCGCGGTAACCCCATAGATGGGTGACCGCATTGTGGTATTTCATCTGAACGTCTCCGTGCTTCGGAGGGCACGTTAAAAGTCGGTCCCGGCTGTTTACAGTCGTTAGATCACGACAAGGGCCTAAATAATATTTAGGCCTTAGTCACCAGGTTTGCCACCAACCAAACGATAAGAAGAAGAAGACTTGCAATTTGCCGACGCATTATTTTACACCAGGGCTTTACGAGTAAAATGAAGTATCCCTGGGATAGGGATTTTCGTTTTTTTTTCAAAACGCATTCCTACATGAGCGCTGGAGATCTCTATTCACAAGGAACACAACTATACCGCTGTGTGTAGTTACTTGGCTGTGGTCTTCTGAGTATATGTAAGGTGGAGGTCCTTCCCCAGTGTGCTTGTGCTTTGTATGGAGTTCATAGAGGTATCTATTCAATTCCCCGTTGATAATAAATATAAACTCACCATCAATGTTCTTTAATGTGAATGTTACTTTAACAATAGTTTCATCTTCACTCTCAATACATTTACAAACCATGCTAGTCCCGTTGTGGTGAGCTTGTAATTTAGTACGGAAACCGACACCTAACTTAGATTGCCACGTCTTGTTGAACATATCTGCAAGTTAAAACATTAGAATATTATTGTGAGTTGCAAAGGCAGTGACTTTATTGTGTGGTATGACGTTTTCAGACGAGTCATCATCATCATCATCATCTCAGCCTGATGACGTCCGCTGTTAATGAATCCGTATGGCTGACTAGTTGTTGCCCGCGGCTCCGCCCGCGTGGATGTCGGTTATCGCTGTAAAAAGTAGCCTCTGTGTTATTTCAGACCATAATCTATCTCTGTGCCAAATTTCATCCAGATCCGTTCAGTAGTTTTTACGTGAAAGAGTAACAAACATCCATCAATCCATTCTTACAAACTTTCGCATTTATAATATTAGTAGGATTCTGAACTGCCTGCATCTAATGCTTTCCTGCAGCTCTGATGATATTATCTGTCCACCGTTTTCCTGCACGTGGTCTCCACTCGAGAACCTTTTACTATTTGGTATTTACATATTAATTATTGCTACAAGAAACGCAAGACAATTTCAAGGCGTCCGAACTCGATGACTGCTACAAGTTAACTGAGCTCCAGTGTGTGACAGTTGTGCGTTCTGCTGTTAACTCTGTCGAGTGCCGCCAGATGGCAGTGCGCTTCCGTTAAGTCACTTGTGTGACTTATAGCGGTTATAGCCGATGCATAAAGCGGTTTTGCCCATGCGTTACAATCCCACGAGAGAAGTGTGTTTCTCTCCAGGATTTTTATCCCTTTTCGCATTTCTAAATGGAGATATATAATCATCTATTTAGAAATGCGTTTTGAAGGAATCGTATTCCTATCCCAGGGTTACTTCCATCTTAAAGCCCTGGTGTAAAAAAATGGGTTGGCAACATGCAAGTGATACCTCTGGTAATGCAAGCGTCTATAGGCTACAGATACTGCTTAACATCAGGCGGGCCGTATGCTTGTTTGCCACCCAAGTAGTATAAAAAAAAACAGATCCTATTTGCTATTTCAGACTATATTCTATATCGGTGCCAAATTGCATCCATTATAAATCGTTTAGTCGTTTTGGCCTGATTGTGTAACAAACATCTCTGTGCACGAGGTTGTAGGTTCGATTCCCATACAGGACAAAACTTTGTATGACCCACAAAGAGTTGTTCTGAGTCTGGGTGTAATTTGTGTCCGTTAATTGTATGTTTGTAAAGCCCCCCGCGACACAGAGCTTGTTCTCTAATACGGAAGTTGTCTTTTTCCTACAAAAAAACAGCTTTATCTCCATCATCAAATGTAAGCCTTTAGCATGGAGTCAAGTATTTTATGAATAAAGGAGAGAGCCTGGAGATCCGTCACACAGGTCCTGAACCTATTACGGACTCCAGCTCTCACAAGGTTCTTAGCTCTTACTACTCTTTTTGTAAAGTTCTAAATTGTAACCTTTGAGAGAAATAAACATATATTATTATGATATATTATCCATCCAAACTTTCGCATTTATAATCTTAGTATAGGTATGTAGACTGGCTTACTAACCATTTTCTAGCCGTTCAGCATAGTCGTAGGACATTTCAATATTGTTACACTTGTTTGACTCGTCGAGACATAACACGTCGACCTCGTCACCGCTAGAGTAATTGTAGACAGCGATGTGATCGTATCTCTGTTCTGGATCGCTTAGTGATACTTGAGTAATCGGCAACTCTATTCTGTTCACGAGAATCAGTTGAGGAGGTTCTGAAAAAGAAAAAATAGTTTTTTTTAAAACAAGCGGTGATGGCCGAGTAGGAAAGTAACCAACTTGTGCACTTGAAGCGTAAGGTACCACAGCCTGTAAGTACTATGGCAACCAGACAACTGATAAACATATTCAATACTATAGCTATAACTCTGCCTTTGCCGGTCCCAAGCCCGGATGTGAAAAGAGGAGGGTTGGCTGCTGAAGACGAAAATAATTCTGACAACATCTAGGAGCGCAGCCGTAAATTTCGTCAACGCCGAGTAATGGGCGGCGGTTAACTAACCCACACCTGGCTATCAGTAACCATGAGGTACTAAATCACCTCAAAAAGTCTGAGGTTAGGTACCTGGGAAATGCCTACTACTATCTTCCCGCTTTCAAATATGAATATGGAAAATGAGATATGCGATTTGTCATGCGAACCGGCTAACCCCCGGCGCTCAGAGGTATCCGGGCCTCTGAGTGTGAAATCTGTTACCGAAGACATCACAGAAGTGGCTGTCCAGGCTTCTGTGACTGTAAATGCTCCTGGTGAAAAACCGAAAGCGAGGTTCATCCAACAAGCTTTCCATAAAAGTATGTTCCACAGCAGACCAAGGAGTTTCTCCTTAAGCGACACTCCTCCGCTCGCTCCCAACAAAGACATCGTCTCAGAAACTCCAGCCGCGCCAGAATGGCAGAGAGTGCCCACAACCAGGACCAATAAGAGACCAAGAACCTCAATATCTCCCACCCCTGAGCTAAACAGACCCTCAACCAGCAACAGATATGCAGTTCTTCCTATAGACACTCCTGCAACTGGCGCTCCAACCAAGACTCCCAACAAGCCTCCTCCTCTCATTCTATATGGGATAGAAGACGTCACCAAACTTAAAGGGACAATTGAATCAGTTCTCAAGGCTGACTACACATTCAAAATTGTATCCAAGAACCAATTAAGAGTGAACTGCAAAGACCCAGAATCCTACAAAAACTTCATGTCGCTATTCCGAGAAAAAGGCCTAATAGGACATACCTTTACTCGTAAAGAAGACAAGAGCTGCAGGATTGTCATTCGTAACTTACATCATACCACACCTCATGAAGCAATTAATGATGCCATTGCTGCATCTGGGAACAAAATAATAGGGGAAATAATCAATGCCCGCTATGGTCCAGAGAAAATACCCACCTCTACATTCTTCGTAAATCTAGAACCAGGCCCAAACAATAAAAAAGTCAAAGATATTAAAACGATTTACCACACGTCTGTAATCATTGAGGACCCTAAAAAACGTAATACAATACCTCAATGCAATAGGTGCCAGCAGTATGGCCATACTAAAAACAACTGCACCAGACCCTACCGCTGCGTTAAGTGCGCCCTCTCACACAAAACAAGTGAGTGCCCTAAAAAGGATCGCAACACTCCGGCTACCTGTGCTCTTTGTCAAGGAAATCACCCAGCAAACTTCAAGGGATGTCAGGTCTATAAAGAGATCCTTGACAGAAAGTTTAACAAAGGCAGAAAACATCCGTCTAGACAACGGCCTACTAAATTGAAGGAGTCTACTGAATCCGACACCAACCATCCCAATAATAATGAAAGAGATCACAAGAACCGTACAACCTCTATGAGCGACAATACCTATGCGAATGTCTTAAAAAGAACGTACCCCCCACAATCAAATGCTCCCAAAGCAATTGAAGAGCTACTACTAAAACAGTCAGAGAAAATCGACGCACTCCTTCAACAAATAAGTTCAATGATGAACCTTATAGTTAGATTAGTAGACCGGTTGTCCTCTTCATAGATTTGCGTATAGCTACCTGGAACACTAATGGTCTATCTGCCAACAAACATGATGTAGAATTGTTGATACACTTGCACAAGTTGGATATTCTGCTGGTATCTGAAACGCATTTCACGGAACGTAGCAAAGTTGAAATTGCTGGATATGTTATTTACTCTACTAACCACCCAGATGGAACCGCCCACGGAGGAACGGCAATTATTATAAAGAATTCAATAAAGCACCACCAAGAACCCCCCTTTGTATCAGACTATCTCCAGGCTACATCTATAACGGTAGCGGACAAACTGGGCAACATAGCTATGTCGGCTATATACTGCCCACCCAAACACAAAATCACTGAAGACAAATTCTCAGAATATCTTAAAACCCTGGGGAACCGTTTTGTATCCGGCGGTGATTGGAACGCCAAACACACTCATTGGGGCTCTAGGCTCACCTCCACTAGAGGCAGGGAACTAAAGAAAAGCCTTGAATCATTACATCTCCGGACGATCTCCACTGGTGAGCCGTCATATTGGCCGACGGATCCAAATAAAATTCCAGACTTATTGGACTTTTTTGTGGTAAGGGGCATTGACTCACACTATTTAAGTGTTAGGTCATGCTTAGACGGCAGCTCAGATCACTCTCCAGTCTTGTTGTCCATCTCCACATCTGTCTTTCTCAAATCGAATGATTCATTATCCAACCATAAAACCGATTGGACCGCATTCAAGGATTTTATAGATGAGAACATAGACTTGCAAATTCCACTAAAATCTTCGGAAGATGTTGAGGATGCTACTAAGTATTATTCGCATCTCATTCAAGAAGCAGCGTGGAAATGCTCCCCGTCTATCCAAAACACACATCATCCCGTGAATGTTCCCACCTCTGCCCTAAAGACTATGATCGAGGAAAAACGAAGACTCCGACGCGTTTGGCATACCAGCAGACACCCAGTTGACAAAACAGCTTTTAATAAAGCAGCCTTGGAACTACATATGCAAATCAAAAGTTGGCAAGAAGATCAAACCAGAGAATATGTAGAATCATTGACTGCTTGCAGGGTCACTCATTACTCCCTGTGGAAGGCAGCTAAGCATCTCAACCGGCCTCAACAACCGAAACCTCCAATCAAAACTCCTGAAAACAAATGGGCCAGATCTAATCAGGAGAAAGCAGAGACGTTTGCCAATCACCTTAACAAAGTTTTCACACCAAACGATGCAGATCCCGACTCAGACGAATCTTCAATAAATGAAATAATTAATCAGTGGTTGATTAATTCTCGGTGGTCCAGTGGCCGCAGTATGCGCCTGCAGTGCACGAGGTTGTGGGTTCGATTCCCACACAGGACAAAACTTTGTGTGACCCACAAAGAATAGTTCTGAGTCTGGGTGTACTTTGCGTCCGTTAATTGTATGCTTGTAAAGTCCCCCGCGACACAGAGCTTGTTCTCTAGTGCGGGTGTTGTCTTGTCAAAAAAAAAAAAAGTATACAAAATATATATGGACACAACTCACCTGATAATCGCACATGTAGCTGTATATTACATATCACACTTGTATATTGGCGATTGTTAATTACAACTATCGGTTTTATATTAGCACCTTGATGAGTTAATATCTGACAATCCAATATTCTATCCATTTTCTTGTAAATGTTCCCAATCTGTTAAAGAAACATTATTAAAATCTGACATCACTCCAAGACGTAAAACAGCGGTGGACAAATTCGAACTCCTGAGTAGGAGTTTGGATGGCGCAATATGTAGTGCGCTGAGCCGGAACCCGAGAGGCGAAGGTTCGAATTCTGCACCGAGCTCGACTTTTTCCACCTTGCTTCAAAAATATTTATATATGGAGATACTCGAGTTTATTTATATATTTCCAGAGACAATACAAGCTTACAGTCTACACCAAAACGCTTATATTATATAGTACTAGGTGTCGCCCGCGGCTCCGCCCGCGTGGATGTCGGTTATCGCTGTAAAAAGTAGCCTATGTGTTATTCCAGACTATAATCTATCTCTGTGCCAAATTTCATCTAGATCCGTTCAGTAGTTTTTACGTGAAAGAGTAACAAACATCCATCCATCCATACTCACAAACTTTCACATTTATAATATTAGTAAGGAAGTAAGGATTTTAGTGGAATAAGAAGGTTCTCGGTATCAGTATATTATAAGTTTTGCAATAGTTTTATTTTATACTTATTTTTGTTGTAAATACAATGATGGGAGTTGATTTTATTATATAAATACGGACCTAAAAAGCAAAAGAATCTATAATAATAATAATATAATAATATTTTCGGGACAACTCACACATCGCTATCTGATCCCAAACTAGGCAGAGCCTGTACTATGGTAATCAGACAACTGATAAACATACTTATATATTTCTAAATACATACATATTATAGATAAATTACACCCAGACACAGAACAAACATTCGTGCTCATCACACAAAGATTTGTCCTGGGTGGGAATCGAACCCACGAACTCCAGCGTAGCAGTCAGAGTCATTAACCACTAGACCAATAGGACAGTCACTAGACCAACAGGCCAGTCAAGAATCTATGTGATAGTGTTGTTCTATATGTTTTATCAGTTGACTAAACTGAGTCTCTGTTTAGTACCATAACATCGTGAATCCGATCTGTCTAAAACACAACTATTTTGTTACGATTAGGCTTGTGAGTTGGTATAGAAATACTGATTTATTTCATAAATCTTTTGATAAAGGAGAGGAGATCCATGACGATGGCCTATGCCCAGCGGTGGGACATTTGTTATTGCTGTTATTTTCTACAAAATACCTTCTACTTACCGATATAGATTTATGTCCAGCTCCGGATATTGTTATTGTTTCATTCTTTGGAAGCTTTTCTTTGACACAACTGTAAATAAAAAAAAACTTTCAGAAGTCAAGTTCCTGATCATCGATGGCAAGGTTTTTTTTTTTTTTTTTTTTTTATACTACATGGGTGGCAAACAAGCATACGGCCCGCCTGATGTTAAGCAGTATCCGTAGCCTATAGACGCTTGCATTACCAGAGGTATCACTTGCGTGTTGCCAACCCATTTTTTTTACACTAGGGCTTTAAGATGGAAGTAACCCTGGGATAGGAATACGTTTCTTTCAAAACGCATTCCTAAATGAGCGCTGGAGACCTGTACTCACACACAGGAACACAACTACACCGCTGTGTGTAGTCATTTAGCTGTGTTCTGTAAGGTGGAGGTCCTTCCCCAGTCGGGCTTGCTCGCTAGTATGGTGCCCTACCTCTCTTAAAAGGTTAATTAACCAACACAAAATTCATAAAAATATTTTATTTGCCAATGATAACAGAATAAACAGTCTGATGGTTAGTGGTAACCGCGGCTCATGGACTTCAGCAATGCCTACTACACTGAAGCCGCTACCTATGAAGTTAGAGCTCTCTTTACAGAGAGGAAGAGATGTATATATGTGAGATGTAGAGTCACCTTGAGACCCTAAAATTTCGACCGTCATGAATGCTCACGAATGTAGCCTAACGACGTGTCGGTCTCGGCAAGAACTTGGATAAAACCAAGGTTATGTTTAACAACATGTCACGCCGGGACCGATGTACATCAACGGTTCGATACTCAAAGTTGTTAGGGAGTATATCTACCTTGGGCAAGTTGTCCAGCTTGGTAGAAACGACTTCGAGTAAGAAATTAACCGCAGGATCCAGTTGGATTCGGCAGCATTTGGCAAACTACGTCGTGTATTCTCGTCGCCTATACCGCAATGCCTGGAGACGAAAATTTTCGACCAATGCGTGCTACCTGTTATAACTTACGGTGCCGAAACGTGGACGTGCACAGTGGGACTAGTCCATAAATTGAAAGTCACTTAGCAGGCTATGAAGCGAGCTATGCTCGGCGTTTCTTTGAAGGATACAATTCCTAACAAGGTAATCCGACCAAGAACCAAAGTTACCAACATAGCTTGCAGACTTAGTAAGCTAGAGTGGTAATGGGCTGGTCACATTTGCAGAAAGACTGACGGCCGCTGGAGCAGACGTGTCGTAGAGTGGCGACCGCGACTCAGTAAGCGTAAGGAGGCTCCTAGCCCCCAGGTCTCTGTGACGGACTAGATGCGGACCGTGTGCTGTGTCGCGTGTTGGGATAGACCTTTGTCCATCAGTGGACTTTGATTGAATGAATGCTCCACAGTTTTTTTGGAAAAGGAAAGAGAAACACGCGAACGGCCGTCGCAAAATAGTTAATCTTTTGAAGACCAAAATAGGTTACTTGTTACACTTCTCAAAATCTAGAGATATCTCTCAAAGAAAAGCATAGTCCTAGGGGGTTGTGTGTAGAGGTTTTAGTGGACAATTACTTAATATTAATTAGGGATGTTTTATATATTTATTCGGCTACTTGACAGTTTTTGAGTATTTTAAAGTTTAAAAATAGTTATTGCAACCCATGTACCTATATGTCCCTCTGCTGGGCTCGGGTCTCCTCTACTCTTTCAAGAGAGAAACAGAGGATGTAGGCCTTAATTCACACACGCATGCTTAATGCGGGTAGATGAATCAGACATGTCTTTAGAATAACTTCTGAGACATGTGGGTTTTCTCATGATGTTTTCCTTCACCGTTAACAGATGGTGAATCATTTGATTATTACCTACATATAAACTCCACGTGAAATTCACATTAGAACTGCCATCCGGGATGAAACTCGCACCTCTTGCACCCAAGTGGTGAAAGCGAGGTGGAGTGAGAAAGTGACGGACTTCCCCACTCGGCCACCACCGCGGTTTTTCTGAGACTGCTACTGGGACAACTGCCTCGGTCGCTCAGAGGTCGATGTGTGTGACTGCTGATCACGAGGTCCCGGGTTCTATTCCCAGATCGGGCCAAAAATAGATATTGGGTTTTTCTGTCAAGAAATTCACAATAGATGCCCGCAGTTTGGAAATTGACGGTGTTTACACCGCCGTGACCCGAAAAGCACGTAAAGCCGTTGGTCCTACTCCTGATCTCCCTCCAGACGTGCCGGATTGCCGTCCAATCAGACTAAGAGAGTGAGAGAATAAAGAGTGCACTTGTGTTTGTGCACACACTTACGCGCAGATTGCTAGTCACCGTTGAGATTAGCCGCCGTGACCGAAATTCGTTTAGGAGGACATTATTATTATACTCAATCTCAAAGTCATTTATTCATTTAAATTAAGTACATGATAAGTATAATGTACTTAATCTAAATGAACGTCAAAATCACCAAAAGTCAGCATATTTTTTCCTACAGCCAATTCACTGACATGGCTAGGGTCTAGAGAAGAATTGGCAATAAACTCTGGCCACTCTTTTTAATCGCCAGAGTATATTATTATTGTTAACTAGCTGACCCAGCAAACGTTGTTTTGCTACTAAAATATAGGGGTTGATTGTAGAAGGGTGAAAATTGAGGGTTGTATGTATTTTTTTATGCTAAATTACAAAAAAATAAAACAATAAAAATTGACTAAAAAATTAAATAAAAAAATAGGGATGAACCACCCTTAACATTTAGGGGTATGAAAAATAGATGTTGGCCGATTCTCAACCCTACTCAATATGCTCACAAAATTTCATGAGAATGGGTCAAGCCGTTTCGGAGGAGTACGGGAACGAACATTGTGACACGAGAATTTTATACTTATATAAGTTTTTATTCATATAATTAGGTTTACTTACGTAATGTTATTTACATAAAGGCTTTTTTTATTCGCACTATTTAATAAGTCTGTTTGATAAATCGGTTCCAATTCCGTTGGTTCATTTTCCAATACTGTAGTTCGGTACTCCTTTAAAGTTGTTTGATTTTGATCACAATACAGACTTTCACCATAAGCAGTTATATTAAATTGTATTTTGTTATTTGTAGCTGTAAAAAAGATAGAATTTTTAAGTTACATTGTCGGGCTAGTGGGCAAAAATTGAAGTATTCCATATTGGGCACCCGTTTTAATGGCACAAAATCCATATATATGCATGTTTATGTTATCTATTTATATTTTTGGACCTCCTCTCATGTGATTTCAATTCATGGGGGGACGGGAGAGGCACCATGTGGATCCTCAAATGCCCCTCCCTAATGTAAAATACATTTCTGGATTCAATGACCATCTGGAAATAAATTTTTGGAAGTATTCCATATTGGGCACCTGAGTGAATGGCACCTAAGGTATTCCACATTGGGCACCTACCGATATTTTTCGCAGTGTCATTATTGGAACATATCGATATAAAAATATCGGTGGCATATCAGGGAGGTAGGGCACCATACTAGCAAGCAAGCACGTCTGTCTGGGGATGGAGCTCCACCTTACAGAAAACCACAGCCAAATAACAACACACAGCGGTGTAGTTGCGTTCCTGTGTTTGAATGCAGGTTTCCAGCGCTCATTTAGGAATGCGTTTTGAAAGAAACGTATTCCTATCCCAGGGTTACTCCATCTTAAAGCCCTGGTGTAAAAATACGGGTTGGCAACACGCAAGTGATACCTCTGGTATTGCAAGCGTCTATAGGCTACGGTGACTGCTTAACATCAGGCGGGGCGTATGCTTGTTTGCCACCCAATTAGTATTCAAAAAATATCCGTGCCACCCATCATTTTATTTTCCTTATGTATTAACGGAGGCTTAATGTATTATCATTGTCTGATTCACCAACCCGCATTAGGCCAGCGTGTGTGAATTATGGCCTAAACCCCTCTCTCTCTCTTGATAGAGGAGAGGAGACCCGTGCCCAGCAGTGGGACATATATGGGTTGCTATTATTATTATTATGTCTCTCTTTATCACGGGTATTTTCCCATCATTCAAGGAGAATACCCGGGCCTTTGGAAGGCTTACGCGGGGACATAGATCCAACACGCAGAGGCCCTTAGAGAATTTTAATTTAAAATGGGATGAGACGCTTACCATAGTCATGCCACAGCTGCACTATTGCAGTACAGCCATGACATGTCTATGGTAAGTGTAGAGCTATTGCAACATGAGAAATCAAATAATTTTGGGTTATGGGATTGGGTGTTCGATGGACTGATTTACAATGATTATGGGATAAAACGTCGCCTGCCATCATTTGAAAGTTGGGATATACTCTAAATGTAAAATAGGCAGACGGTGACTCGCCTATACACTAGATGGGCCCCTTGAAACAACCGACATGGGCAACAGCCCACAGGCATAAGGGCAACACCATAGTGCGCGGCTAGGGATATCGAGCGGTGCGGCGCCGGTTTCACCATCGGGGGTCTGAGACCCGAGAGCGGGTTTCCCCGTAGTTATGCCCTTGAAAATGACACTTCTACCCCCGAGCATATAGCTCTGGCGACCCCTCTCTGATCAACCAATTAAGGCAAGCCAGAGCTGAGAGTCCTGCGGACGCTCTTGTCAGTCCACTCCGACAGCCAATAAAGGCAAGCCGGAGACGAGGCCCTGACCGACTCTCTGGGGCATTCGAGACCGCAGTGTCGCCACTCACATTCAGCCCGCCACAAGCTGCTCTGCGGTTTTATTATTATCATTATTATTAACGGAGGGGGGAGGGGGAGTCCTACTGACCTTCCTCCCTCTCTCCCTCTCCCGTCAGCGTCATTATGAATCATGTCGATGTGATGTAAACATTTTCCTTTTTTGTTTTGTTAACTACATGCATGCCACGTATTTTTTTTACCAGATTATACTTGCAATACTAGAGGCACTTGCGTGTTGCCAACCCAAAGAATTTCGTTGGCAAACTTTTCGTGGAGACCTCAATCCCAAATAAGCTCCGGCAATCTGTGCCTACCCACATATAGGAACACAATTACACCGCTATTTTGTATTCACTTAGCTGTGGTATTTGTAAGGTGGAGCTCCTTCCCCAGTCAGGCTAGCTCACTAGTATCACAGTATATCGAACTCTTTCATACAGTAGTTCGACGGACATGTGCAGTTACAATTTCTCAATTTTAATTACAAATAATTAATTTATTACAATTTCTCAATTTCAATTACAAATAATTAATTTATTGCAATTTCTCAATTTTAATTGCAACTAATTAATTAATTTCAATTTCTTAATTTCAATTATAAATAATTAATTTATTACAATTTCTCAATTTTAATTACATATAATTAATTTATTACAATTTCTCAATTTTAATTGCAAATAATTAATGTATTTCAATTTCTCAATTTCAATTACAAATAATAAATTTATTACAATTTATCAATTTTAATTACTTTCAATTACTTGTTCATTACAATTTCTTTCTTTACACTGTGCTAGTATGGGGCCCTGATTTTGAAAATTCAAGAAAGCTACATTATCAGCGGGTAAAATAGGCTATAAGTATTTTATTTTTAAAAAATCCCGTATTTTTTTCAATAAAATATATTTCCTATTTTCTGTGTTACTACTATCCCTACGAGGGGTATTTCTCAAAGCGCACCCATTTTGAAACGCACCTAACAAAACGCACCTAAAGTATTCCTCGAAACGCACCATTCATGTGCGGTAACGAAACAATTTTTTTTTATTTTTATTTTTTTATACTACTTAGGTGGCAAACATGCATACGGCCCGCCTGATGTTAAGCAGTATCCGTAGCCTATAGACGCTTGCATTACCAGAGGTATCACTTGCGTGTTGCCAACCCATTTTTTTACACCAGGGCTTTAAGATGGAAGTAACGCTGGGATAGGAAAATATACCGCACCTGAATGGTGCGTTTCGAGGTATACTTTAGGTGCGTTTCAAAATGGGTGCGCTTTGAGAAACCCCCTCCCCCCTCCCCCCTACGAAAACTATATTAATGTCCAACCGTGCAAATTTGGGACGAGTTGCTATATTTATTTATAGACAACAAACCAATAAATCATAGTACAGGATTATTAGACAATGACAATCATGGTATAGGTGAAACCTTTTTTTTATACTACTTAGGTGGCAAACATGTATACGGCCCGCCTGATGTTAAGCAGTTACCGTAGCCTTTGGATGCTTGCAATACCAGAGGTATCACTTGCGTATTGTCAACACATTTTTTTACACCAGGGCATCCCTAGGATACCAAAACGTTTCTTTCAAAATGCTTCCCTAAATGAGCGCTGGAGACCTGTATTCACACACAGAAACACAATTACACCGCTGTGTATAGTTATTTGGCTGTGGTCTTTTCCTTCCCCAGTCGGGATTGCTGGCTAGTATGGTGCCCTACCTCTCTTAAAATACAGAAGAACCTAATATATAATATCAAGAATAGAATTGTATAGATATAATATAATGATTGGTAAATGTGCCACACCCTAATCTACTTAGTTAGATATTATTGCAACTAACATGGTTTATAACTAATAGTTGTTATTTAAATTACAGATTAACTCATTTATAATTATTTAACGTTAAAATTCAACACGATTTTGTTGTAAAATAATAATTAATCACATCATTATTTACAATACGTAAACTTGACAGCAACAATGGACGACATTACCTACTAGCGAAACGCTCTCACTTTGGTTTTTTAATTTTATTTTTAAATACATATAATAAACAGGTAATATATAGCCTATGACACTCACAAATAACGTAGCTCTCTATTGGTAAAAGAATTTTCAAAATCGATTCAGTAGGTACAGAGATAACCCCCTAAAACCTTACAAACTTTACCTATTTATAATATTACAATTCCAATTTAATGAAAGTTTTTTTGTAATTAATATATCATGATTTTAAATAGAAGGCATACAATATTAGTCACTTGACTCTGTCTGCATTATTCGGCACATTCACTCAGTTAAAAGAAATATTAAAAAGTTATTCTTACCCACTGCATTATATGCCACAAACACTAAACAAAACCAACACAACATCATACATTTTATGATGCACATAATGACTTAATAAATATCTTATTTAAAACGAAAACTGATACAGAATACTACTTCTCTTCATGATTGTATTATGTCGACAAATAATGAAACTAAACTGTATTATACTGTATCTTGATTGTGCATATTTTGTTACAGGAAAAATTATTATAATATTTATTGTATTTGTCCTGTAATGACGTATGTATAGTGGGTATATAATTAGTTATAGAATAAAGTAGTTATTAAATAAATCGTCACGCCCGTCTACCATACAATGGCAGATACTATATTGGCTATTTGACTTTGAGTTTGAGGAGGTATATCGGGCAAGAATGAATGGAGATGTCGGTAAAGGCCGCCCTAGAAGAACGTACAGCGACCAAGTAGGGGATTTTCTAAAAAAAGGGCAAAGTTAAAAGAACCCAGAATCGACGTTCATGCATGAAGAGGTTGATGAATGTAGAGGAGGCGAAGGAAGTATGTTTGGATCGAAGCAATTGGCGTACCAAAGTGACTGCCTACCCCACTGGCAGACGGGCGTGATGATATGTATGTAAATTAAGACGCTTATAAAAGCTTAGCTTTACAGATTTTTAAACAAAATCTGTTTCATTTATCACAATAAATATTATAATGGATAAAAAACCTTCGTATTTAATTTTAAATTGATTTTGAAATTATCTTAAAATTAAATACTAAGAAAATATTTTGCGGACGCCATATTGCTTTGTTTGACATAGATTAAAACATTCATATGCATAGTGTAGGTACAATACTACATATACATAGTATTGTACCTACACCGTGTATCTGAATCTGAATGCTGTTTTTGAATAAAAAATTAAATCTAGATTAGATTTCATTGTATATTTAATTAATGGTTGAGTTATGAGTTACGAGTTTCGTTTGATTGGTAAAAGAAGGAAGGAACACAATATATGAAATCAAATAATTAAATCGGTTCATAAATATACAAAGAACCTTTATAATATTGTAAAGTATTTAACCATAAATAAAAAAAAGAATAATTAAAGATCGCTGGGACGCACTGGATGCGGAAGGCGGAGGACCGTGTGCTATGGCGCGTGTTGGGAGAGGCCTATGTCCAGCAGTGGACTGCGATAGGCTGATTGATTGATTGAAATAAAAAGATTGAAAAAAAATTATCATACAAATAAAAACCATAAAAAGTTTCCGAATTCCAATGAAGTTCGTTAGGCATAAAGCTATTAGTAGGTATATTGTCTGGTCTGTAGCCTGTAGTTTATATTAGTTTATATTTTTGTTATCGCTGCAGCTGATTGGTTGATAGAATCACTTAAAGCGAAAAAGCGCTGCATGAATGTACCTTGTGGTTAGACGACTATTATTATTACAGCGCTGCAAGCGAACTATTATTTAAACTCTTTTAAAAATGCTTGTTCCATTTTTAAAGAGTTTAAACTTGACATCACTTTAATTTAACGAGGCTGCTCTATTTACTTGTTCCTCAATGCTTATAACCCTTAATTTTCACCCTTACCACCTACCCCTATTTTTAATAGCAATATTAGTATTTTTACTTTATATGGCAAAACAACGTTTTCCGGGCCAGCGAGTTATAATATAATAAGGATAATTAAAGTTACAAAATATCCATTTTTAGATTTTGTCATTGTGTTTTGCCTTATATGGTGACATAGTTATAATATCTAGTAACAACTTAAACGTTCGTTAAATCCAGATGACACATAATTAGTTAAACTTCTCTTCTATTTTAAAAAAGACAACTCCCGCACTAGAGAACAAGCTCTGTGTTGCAGGGGACTTTACAAATATACAATTAACGGACACAAATTACATCTAGACTTAGAACAAGATCTTAGTGGGTCACACAAAGTTTTATCTCTGTGCGGGCATCGAACCCACAGCAGGCACTGTACCCACTGGATCACCAAGGCAGTCAAACTAGCTGTTGCCCGCTCCACCCGCTTGGACGTCGGTTATCGCGATAAAAAGCCTAGTCTAGCCTATGTGTTATTTCAGACTATAATCTATCTCTGTGCCAAATTTCATCCATATCCGTTCAGTAGTTTTTACGTGAAAGAGTAACAAACATCCATCCATCCACTTACAAACTTTCACATTTATAATATTAGTAGGAAAAACATATTTCCGTGTGGTGACGGATTAAAGAATACAAATGTCACCACCCCATCCCATTCCGTGGGTGTCGTAAGAGTCGACTAAGGGCGTAAGTCAGGCAGACAAAATCCACTGCAAGAGAGGGAAAACTCGAAACAAAACCCTTTACCAACCCGTCTGGCCAGCGTGGTATAGTAGGCTAATATCCCTCCAAATTTATGGAGGAGACCCGTGCTCAGCAGTGGGACGTTTATGGGTTGAGGAGTAGTAGAAGTAGTAGTAGGAAAAATATATTATGTTTGTAAGGTATACGTCAATGAAACAGCGGAGCTAACGACGGACTGATTTATTGAGAACTAATCATGTGACATGTAATAATCTATAACTATGTATACATACATCATAGGCAGATCGCTACATCTTTTCTCCTCTTGTACAATTTGACACTTTAAATATTAATATTTAAACCTTAATTATTAATTACGCTTGGCTCGATTATAAGCACGCAGTGCACGAGCTGACACATCTTGTGGTGCGCCCAAGGGCGGAGACAAGACCGGTTTTAAGGTATCCTGTCCTAACTTAGTCATGCCTTCGCGTTCTATACTAGCAGGCTCTGGAGTCTCCGCCCCCGTCGCATCACCCGACGCGTCCTCAAACATATCCTCAGCTTCCTCATGGACCACAGGGTTTACCTCGGAATCATTAGCAAAATTGCTTGTGCGAGATAAAGAATATCTATTTTTATTAGACGCTGGAATCAGCTGATTAACATGCCTGCGCCACTGAACTCCATTACCTAAATCTACCTTGTAAGAAACGGGACCCGTATTTTTAACTACAGTGCCCGGGGCCCACTTGTCCCCCCTCACCGAATAATCGCGAGCTAATACCTCCTCTCCGACGGCAAAGCGCCGCAGCTGACCCGTGGTGCCGCCTGCGTTGCCCACCTGCCGCTCCTGCGCGGCGCGCACTACACTTCCAACATCTGGCCGTAGCGCATCCAACCGACTACGTAGCCGACGGCCTTGGAGGGCTACGGCAGGCGACACGCCCGTTGTAGCATGCTCGCAGTTGCGATATTGTAACAAAAACTTACTTAACGCAGAATTTACGTTCTCCCCAGCAAATAATGCTCTTTTAATGCATTTTTTTATCGTTTTTACTGCATTTTCGGCTGCACCGTTTCCTTGTGGTCTATAAGGAGCAGAGGTCATGTGTTTTATACAATTATTTTGACAATAAATCTTAAAATCATGAGACGAAAATGGTGGTCCGTTGTCTGTGACGAGCTGAGATGGCAAACCAAATTGTGCAAAGAGACCTCTTAACACTGTAATAGTTGACCCTGCATCAGTGCTTCGCATAGGTATTGCCTCGACCCATTTGGAATGTGCGTCGACTAAAATAAAATACCGTGTGCCAGCACAATCCGCAAAGTCCGCGTGTAGCCGCTGCCACGGGCACAGTGGAAACTCCCACGGATGTAGCTGTGCCCGCGGCGGCGCGTCGCGAACTGAGCGGCATGCTTCGCACGTGCGACACAATGTTTCTATATCGCGATCTATGTTAGGCCAATACACGTAACTACGAGACAAACTTTTCATTTTATTCATACCTAGATGTCCCTCGTGAATTTCTGCTAATACTTTGTTTTTAATGGATGTCGGCACTATAATTCTATATTTATATATCAGACATCCCTGATCTAACAATAAATCTTGTTTTCTTGCAAAATAAGGTTTCTCAGCATCGCACTTCGCATTTAACGGCCAACCAAATAGAACATAACCTTTTATTTTATTCAACTCAACATCTCGCTCAGTCTCTTTGGCAATCTCTTTAAAACTGATAGGAAACGATTCCTGTATTAAATTTAAATAACTTATATCATCTTCTGAACGCCCCTCCTGAGCGAGCGGTAACCTAGACAAAGCATCTGCCGGGCCGTTGTCATGTGACCGAATGAATTCGATTCTGTAATCGTATGCAGCCAAGCGTGCTGCCCACCGCTGTAAACGACTAGCAGCGGTTTGTGGAATTCCGCGTTTATTCCCAAAAATGTGCGTCAGGGGTTGGTGATCTGAGCGTAGTACGAAAGACCTACCAAATAAATACTGGTGGTGTTTAGTAACACCAAACAAAATTGCTAACGCTTCTTTATCTAACTGACTGTAATTGCGCTCGGGATCACTGAGTGTGCGCGATACGCAACTGACCGGCCGCTCGCTGCCATCGGCGTAGCGGTGGGCTAGCACCGCCCCCAGTCCATACGCACTACTGTCCACCGATAGTATAAGCTCGCGACCCTCCTCATAATGCGCTAGTACACGGTCGCTCAGGAGGGAGTGTTTTGCTTCTGTGAAAGCTTGTTCACAGGAGGAGTCCCATTTCCAGCTTACCTCTTTTTTAAGTAAGTTATGTAAAGGATGTAATGTTGTACTTAAATTAGTAATGAACCGACCATAATAATTTAACATACCCAAAAAACTTTTTAGTTGAGTAATATTTTCGGGTCTAGGTGCACTGGAAATAGCCTCCAGTTTCCTTGGGTCAGGGCGCAAACCCTCTTTACAAATAATAAAGCCTAAATATTTAACCCTGTCTTGTAAAAAATTACATTTATTTAGTTTCACAGTGAGTCCCATACGCCTAAGCCTTTCGAGTACAGCTCTCAGATTACTCAGATGTTGGGCAGTATTCGAACCCGTAACACATACATCATCCAAAAATACTACTGTGCCTGGTACTCCCCGCAAAGTCTCCTCCATAATTTTTTGGAACTTCTCTGGGATGCAAGATAAACCGTAGGGTGTGCGCCTATAGACATAAGTACCCATGTGGGTAGTTATAGCTGTAAAGCGTTGGGAGTCTTCTACAAGCAAGCATTGCTCATAGGCATGTCGGAGATCAATTTTAGTGTATTTATCTCCCCCACTTAAAGCCGCGAATAATTCATCTATACGTGGAAAGGGGTAATAATCACGTTTTAATTTAGGATTAATAGTAATTTTGTAGTCGCCACATATACGTATGTCTCCATTTTGTTTAACGACCGGCACAATTGGTGTTCCATAATCGGAATACTCCACCCTATAGATAGAACCATCCGCCTCGAGCCGCGCCAGCTCCCGCTCGACGCGCGCACGCAGAGCCAGCGGCACCGGCCGCGCTCGCACATAAACCGGTTCGTGATCTGTGAGCTGTAGTCGTATCGGCTCTTTACATGTTCCTAATTTATTACTAAAAACCTCTGGGAACTCAGCACATAATCGGTTCACGAATCCATCATCATTTATTTTATGGAGGTTTATTTGTTTTATGTCCAGGGCGCGCATCCAATCCCGTCCCAATAAAGGCCGCGCGCCACCCTCGATAATATATAGTGGTAATGATTTGGCTGTTACCGTACCTAGTGTTACATCAACCTCCACAAAACCAAGTGATTTTATTCGTGCACCAGAATAACCACGTAAAATAAGATTGTCGGCCTTAATCACCTTTTTAGAATACAAACGAGTATACATACCATAGCTGATAGCTGATATACGGCTACCTGTGTCCACCTCACATTTAATACGCACACTGTCTATTAACAATTCGATGAAATATGGTTTGTTATCGAAAGCCTGCATGCATACCTGCATGTTGAACATTTCGTCGTCGTCCGACTGGTCACTCACGTAATTGTGTCTATTATTATTATTACGACCCCGCACACACGCACACATTGCTTTTAAATGCCCTCTTTGACCGCACTCATCACAATTGTAACTTTTAAACCGGCACCGATCCGCCGCGTGCGCCTTGCCGCAGCGCCAGCAGGACGCCGGCGGCGCGCGGGGCCCGCTAGACCCGCTGCCGTAGCCACCACCGCCCGCGCTTCCTGGCCTGCCCGAGCGCTGCCCGCGCGCTCTGTAATCCCCGCGCCCTCCGGGTTTGCCGCCGCCGCTACCACGTGCGTAATGCAGGCCCTCGCCCGCCACGTGGCCCACCGCACCCGGGGTTCCCACCGACGATGTCGATGGTGTTGCAGTCGATGTACCGCTCACCTCGGCGTGCTTCTCTGCGGCCTCTAACGCCAACGCAAGCTCCACTGCCTCCTTGTAATTAATACTTTTCTCGGCGAAAATCCTGGACCTCATGGCATCACTTGCCAGACCGGAGACAAATTGATCACGTAGGTTTTCCTCGAGTGATGAACTCGTAAAACTGCACGTGGTAGCTAGATGTTTTAATGCTTGTAGGTATTCGACAACGGTCTCGCTTGTGCCTTGCCTACGTAGACGGAACACGTGGCGCTCGGCGATCTCCGACCGCTGCGGTTCTAAATGTTCCGTTACCAAACTCACCAATTCCTCGTAAGTTTTAGATTCTGGGTAATTTGGCGAACATAAATCACACATCAACGCGTATGTTGCTTCACCCACGACGGTAATTAACATCGGTACTTTGCGTTCCTCAGCTATATCGTTCAGCAAAATATACTGGTTAACGCGACGAACATATGCTGGCCATTGTGAATTCAAGTTAAACGGTTCTAATTTCCCGATAGGCATTTTAATATATAATAAACCGAACAAAAGAACGAACGCAAACGAAAAAATAATCCCGACTCGTCGCCAGTGTAAGGTATACGTCAATGAAACAGCGGAGCTAACGACGGACTGATTTATTGAGAACTAATCATGTGACATGTAATAATCTATAACTATGTATACATACATCATAGGCAGATCGCTACAATGTTGAAACTCCTAATCTACAAATAAAAAAGGGGCGGTAGCCCAGTGGAAAAGTGACCTGCTTGTACGAGGTGTGAGTTTGATCTCAATGGCTGCACCTATGTGAATTTCACTTTGTGGTATTTTTATGTACTAATCGAGTGATTTACTATCTGGTAACAGTTAAGGAAAACATCGCGAGGAAACCCACATGTCTTAGAAGAAATTCTAAAAGCATGTCTGATCCACCAATCCCCATAAGGCTAGCGTGTGTGGATTAAGGCCTAAGCCCTCTCGGCCCTTGCCCAGCTATGGGACGAACACCTAAACCACACCACCCCAACGGAGAAGTTCACCCAGCCTCAGGACAACCACTTATGGATAATACAATTTTTAGTCCCGTGTGGGGATTGAACCCACAACACGTTACGCAGTAGTAAATGGTAACCACTTAAGCTACTGAACCAACCGTACAGTCAAATCATCATCAGATGAATGGCATACAAAATGTAGTAAAATGTATTTTAACAGAGGTAGGGCAACATACTAGCGAGCAAGCCCGACTGGGGAAGGACGTCCACCTTACAGAAGACCACAGCCAAATAATTACACACAGCGGTGTAGTTGTGTGTGAGTTCAGGAATCCAGCTCTAATTTAGGGATGCGTTTTGATATAAACGTATTTCTATCCCAGGGATAAATCGGTCTGGACAGCTATTTATACTATAATACATATAACGGTTAAGTAAAGGGAAATAATAATGGTTCCGAAAAACAAATTAATCTCCAGCGATCTGTGGCCGACTGTAAATTCTAGCCGTGCGACTAAATTACTAGGTGAGCGACTAGAAATTCGTGCATTTGAATATATATATTCATGCATTTGCTACTAGAAACGAGATGCTTTCAGACAAGTAGGTTAGGTTAGGTTAGAACTGTGACCCCAACAACGCGCGCGGCCGGCGAAGCGCTAATTTTAATAGATTGTGTTCGCCCTCAGTTTTTCGCTCACTTAGTATTTCTGTACGCCTATTTCAGTATTTCTGTATGCCATATTCAGTAATTTTGACACCCATAAATTGAATTTGTGTTCGCCCTCAGTTTTTCGCTCACTTAGTATTTCTGTACGCCATATTCAGTTATTTTGACACCCATAAATTGAATTTGTGTTCGCCCTCAGTTTTTCGCTCACTTAGTATTTCTGTACGCCATATTCAGTAATTATGACACTCATAAATTTAATTTATATTCGCTCGTTTAAATACTACCCTTAAGTATAGTGACTGACTGCCTTGATGATCCAGTAGCCGCAGTATGCCTCTGCTGTGCACGAGATTGTGGGTTCGATTCCCACACAGGACAAAACTTTGTGTGACCCACGAAGAGTTGTCAGTCTAGGTGTAATTTGTGTCTGTTAATTGTATGTTTGTAAAGTCTCCCGCGCCACAGAGCTTATTCTCTAGTGCGGGAGTTGTCTTTTTAAACAAAAAAAAATTAAGTCAAGTCAGAATTAGCAAATATGAAGACAAAAAAATGACTTACCTGACGTATAAGCTGATGTTGTTGGAGAAATAGTTGTTGATGAAAATGTAGTCGCCATTTCTGAGAGATTTCTCATATAGAACTTAACATGGGTAACTCTTAAAGCTACATCCTTAGAATCTGTTATTCCTTCTCTTTCTATCAAACTACAATAAAATTCCGTATTGTTATGAACTGAACTTAATTGTATATCAGTACTATAACTATCCTTATCTCTTATCTCTGCAAATAAAAAGCCATGATTATCAAAAAGTCTTTTTTCTTATAGTTTGGTAAGTGATCAACCTGGTGACAGAGTCATTTGGATCGCGAGTGTGCTGTTACCCTAAAGATGGATGACTGCATATTGGTATTTCATCCGAGCGTCTCCGTGCTTTTGAGGACACGCTGAGAATCAGTCCCGACTGTTAACTGTACTAGGTTACGACAGAGACCTAAATATGGACGATCTAAATAACTCTGTAACCAAACAAATCAAATTTCAATACAAATTAAATTTATTTCAATAAAAATACATAAAATACTTTACTAGTTTTATTTGCCCGAAACTAAGCTAATGCTTGTTGTCTTGGGCGCTGTTGGAATTACTCAGTCTAGCCTAGTAAACGAATAACTTGTGGATGGAAAAGTCGAAAGCAGAAACTTTGACTTAGGAACTTTGTTTGAACTAGTTAGGAGATAAACATACTAAAAGTCCTGACCCCTCCGAGGTGAGCCCGAGGGGGGGGAGCACAAAGAAGGTCCCGTTTTTTGGTTTTTTACTTACTTCTCGAAAACGGTGCTTTGTACGAAATTATGTTGTACGACATAATAAAAGCTAATTAAATTCTCTACAACTTTGTCTTTTGCACTTTGTATCTATCTTCAATCATTGCCTAGCTATGAGCTTCTAAAGGTGGTCGATTTTCAAAGCGCGCATTGTAACAGTACAAATTTACCAAAATCATTTCTTATTTCGTGGATGAGCACCCACAGTATTAAAAATACCTACACAATATTTAAAAATAACATAAGCTGGGAGTACCTCCACGTGGTGAAGGCGGAAACAGTTTGAAACTGGCTAAAACTCCCAATAATATTATTTATCTATCAATAATGATGCCTTCGGTCTTATGTTGTTGTTTCGTTCGTGACCTATCGAGTATTGTGACTGTGCACCCGGTAACGCAGGGAAGCAGTCACAAAACACATTTTCAAGATGACAGACAAGTGTTTCGTTTGCGATGAACTGCTGGAAGAAGGTGTAGAGCATAAAATCTTTAATTTCTGCCAGTAACCTCAGAAATGATCAAAAGAGCTCCCAACTTAAGGATTTGATGTCGCTGAAGGTTCACACATCTTGTCGTAAAGACTACACTAGACCCGACAGCATCAAAGCTGATCTGACAAAACGTGTTCCGTCCGCTGGGCCCTCCACTGTTCATACTTTAAGATCATCAAAACACAAATTTGATGTCAAAACTCGATGTCTTTTTTGTGCATGCGCGTTTAAAGATGAAAAGAAAAAACCTGTTGACAAGCGACGACAGTATACTCTGTTAGAAACGTAGCCTTTAAAGACTCTGGCATTGCGGCTGGGCATGCAAGACCATCATTCATCACTTCCATTATGAGTAGCCTAGCCCTTCTTGTTTACAGAAAGTTTGGGTCTAAAATGTTAGTGAATCTTCTCGCTAGTTTGGGATTCTCATCATCATATCATGAGGCTCAAATGTTAGAGTTGTCTGCTATAACCCACGTTAAGCCTACCTTTGAATCTGAGTCTTTTAGCCAGTTCGTATTTGACAATGCCGACCACAACGTCTGTACCATTGATGGATTAAACACTTTCCATTCCATGGGAGGCATAAGGTGCGTCACACCATCGAACTCCATCGAAAGCAGTCATCGAATACCCAGACTGATAGAAAAGCCAGCGTCAGTTGAGTGTGGAAAACTTGGAACCATTCCGCTGCAAATTACCAAAGAAATATCACTAAAAATACCGGTCTGGCAAGCATCCAAGTTGAAAACATCGATGTTTCACCATGACTGTTAGAACCTCAGCCACATGAGATGCTGTGGTTCTTTGCAAAGTCACAAGGTGTGTCAGTGCCAGAGTGGAAGGGGTACATGATTGCCACTACAAAGGGGTGTTACAGTAAGAAAACGAAAGTACTCCCCCTTCCGTCCATCAATGCACCTCCTTCGGATGAGAGCACAGTGTACACTGCAATTCAGTACGCATGCCAACTAGCTACTGAAAACAAACAGAGTATTGAGTATTGAGAGTTGCGCAGTAATTACATTTGACCAACCGCTGTACTGGAAAGCCCGTGAGATAGTTGCAGCAGCACAATCTGAACCGATGACGAGAAAGAAGAGGCAAAAGCTAAGGAACCACAACCAGGCCCGTCATGCGCAAAGAGGAGGCGAGTGGTTAAGTAATGCTTTTATTATAGATAGGAAGAATATTTATAGTTAGTTATGAATCTTGAAATCTACGATCGCAACTGAGAACATACGAGTATATATGCTAGAAAACGTAAGAGTGTAAAACAATTTTTTTTAAATCGACAACCTTTAGAAGCTCATAGCTAGGCAATGATTGAAGATAGATACAAAGTGCAAAAGACAAAGTTGTAGAGAATTTAATTAGCTTTTATTATGTCGTACAACATAATTTCGTACAAAGCACCGTTTTCGAGAAGTAAGCAAAAAACCAAAAACCGGGACCTTCTTTGTGCTCCCCCCCCTCGGGCTCACCTCGGAGGGGTCAGGACTTTTAGTATGTTTATCTCCTAACTAGTCCAAACAAAGTTCCTAAGTCAAAGTTTCTGCTTTCGACTTTTCCATCCACACCCCCCTTGTGAGCATTCATTGACTAGACTAAGTCGTGAAAATTACATATTATAACAATTTATTTATTTATTTGGATCTCCAACAAAGGACATACAAAACACAATCATAACATTATTATGCCATATAACATTTCGTGTACTCCTTCAATTAATGGAGACCACAGCATGCAAGTAGAATTATAACTTAGTTAACACAAATTTTAAATAACGCTATTAAATTTACAACATTGTTATTTGTTAATATGTAAATTTAATAACGTTATTTAAAATTTGTAAATATAACTATCAATATTATAGTATAATATTATAAATACCTAGGTAAAAACTAAATATTATTGAAATTATACAAATATAATCCATAGATAAATACCTTACAGACTAATATACATAACGCAGGCCCGGATCTAGGGAGGGGCAGTCGCCCCGGGCGGCTAAGACTGGGCAGTCACTAGACTTAGCCAGTCCAGCTGTTTTTTTATTGCCAAAAAATTACCACAATGTAGTTACTTAAATATTATTGGTACGGTAACTTTGCCTAGAGGGGCGGCAAACTCGAAGTCTGCCCCTCCCTGTTTGAAAACCTAGATCCGGCACTGACATAACGAAGAGAAGAAGAAGAAGATTAACATATTAAATGTAAAAAGAAATAATATTTACCTGTGCCATTACTAACAATATATTTGTATGGTCCCACATAACGTTTTTGCTTCGAACATGTTATTGTCACATTATCGCCATCTTGGTATTCGTAGTATATCCAACTTTCATTGTTATATTGATACATTTCCATATTATTATATATATTTTTGGAGAAATTGACAGTAAAATGCGTATAGTCTGAAAAATATTATAACGTGGTTAACTAGTTTTAACCCAGTTTAACCAATGTAGTTAACAAAAAAGATAACCAACGGGTTAGCAATCACAATATAATAAAATCAGTTACAGAATTAACTGTTAATAATAACACCGCTGTGTGTAGTTATTTAGCTGTGGTCTTCTGAAAGGTGGAGGTCCTTCCCCAGTCGGGCTTGTGTACGGTCGGCAACGGAGATAGCTGTACAGGGCCGCTATATGAAGGTTAGCTTTTTAGGAAAACCAATGTATGAATTTGTGTGAAATATATTTTTATCTGTAGGTTTAGTCTAATTGCACACAGTTACCAAATTTTTCCCTAGCCTGTATTGTCCCACTGCTGAGCAAAGGCCTCCCCCATTGACTTCCATTCCCGTCAGTCCATTGCCTTATTCCACCAATCCTTCTCATATTCATCCAGGTCGTCACGCCAGCGTTTTCTAGGTCGGCTGCGGCGGCGATGCCCATCTTCAGGCATCCACTGTGTGACCAAATTGCACAGAAATAAATATACAATGGTTTTGTTAAAATAACAATCTTCCATATATCGGCCCTGTACAGCCATCTCCATTGCTGTGTGTACTGTTCCGATGCCGTACCACTCTTACTGATTACTGATTAGGTATAATGTTTTCCCACTTACCAATTAATTTTGTATTAGACAGTTTTGTTATATTGATATTAAAATATGTTTGGCCAACTTTTTTCTCATTCACTACACAATTTAGAATACAAATATTCTGATAACGTTTAAGTTTCACCATGACGCTGTTCCTACAATTGTGGCCTGAAATACAATATAGTAGTAAAGAACATGTTTTTGTTTTCATACGCATAACGCTCTAGGAAGCAAGCCCCGTGTCGCGGGCGTTACAAACAGGGACACAAATTACATCCAGACTCGGAACAAACATTTATAAAGCGGCTGGGAGTAGCTGGATGCGGGACAAGGATCGTGCTAGGTGGCGTGCACTTGGAGAGGCCTATGTCCAGCAGTGGACTGCGATAGGCTCATGATGATGATGATGATGATTGTATCTTATAAACACATCTCGCTACGCATCTCTGGTGTAAACGCGACCTAACAGCCCGGCCAACACGACGCGCGGCAGCGGCGGCGACGAGCGGCGGCGACGAGCGGCGGCGACGAGCGGCGGCAGCGAGCGGTTAGAACAAATGTACTAAAACGTTTTATGACGCCACAAGCCGCCGCGCACGGCGCCGTCACGCGATTTTAATACATTTGTTAAACGCACGGGCGCGGGCGGCGCGGCGGCAATCGACGCGACACAGTTTGCCACGCCATGCGCCATGGGAATTACCGTTTGCTACCGCGACCAGCTGTTTTGGTCTCGTCCTGGACGCCAGCGGGCGGTGCGGGCCCTTATCAAAGTTCATAGATTTGTGTGAAGCTGTTCTCGACGACAGCGGTGCGAGCGGCGGAGCACGAGCGTCGAGCTGTAATGGGCGGTGACCGCGCGTTGGGAATAGTCGTAGTGACGTTCTGCTTACTTCACCGCAACAAACCGAGCGATCTGGCCGCTTGGGTCGTGAACGGACCACGTACACCGCGCACTGCCCGCCCCGCCCGCTGGCGTCCAGGACGAGGCCTTAAGACTGCCGCTCCACACCGTGGCAAGCGCCGTACTACCTTATAAATTTATTTCTATCTACCGCCGCACCGCCCGACGCTCGTAAGATTCGCTCAGCAAGATCCGAAAGTCGCCGCTACGCGTGGCATCAGTACATTTCCATACATTTTTTTGTCGCTAGACGTGCCGCTGGCAGCCGAGTACTAGCACCGCGCGAATTTCCCTTGGCCTAGCCGTAAGGCGGCCCGTATGCTTGTTTGCCGCCTAAGTATATAAAAAAAAACATGCGTGACAGTCTTTGGGATGCAATGGACTGCCGATAGAAGTGAAAACTAAGTAACTTGTGAATTGTATCGTCGAGCTAATATGTAGATTATTATTTTTGAATATGGAAAGCGTTCGGCGACGATGACGTGTGTTCCATGATTTTTGTTACCCAAATAGTTTGAATATGGAAAGCGTTCGGCGACGATGACGTGTTTTCTATGATTTTTGTTCCCCAAATAGTTTGAATATGGAAAGCGTTCGGCGACGATGACGTGTGTTCTATGATTTTTGTTCCCCAAATAGTTTGAATATGGAAAGCGTTCCGTGAAGATGACGCGAGTTCAATGAATTTTGTTTACCCAAAAAGTGCTCAACGTCACCTAAAAAAGTTTTCATTTCAAAAGTACATACCTAAACTTTTCCATACCTTTTTCAAGAGAGTGGACTATATTATTCTTACAACGTTCATCTAATATCTCGATAGTTTTGTTATCATTGGAGATACATTCAATACGCAAAGCTTCATCTCCTAAGATTCTGTACTTCAAATTATACACCATGACTCCATCGGTATTGCTCGATAAACTACGCCTTACAATAGAACCATTGATTTTGAGAGCGTCGGTATCTGCAATAGGTAGTTAATATGAAGAAGGTAAAAGACATTTCTAAATTAAACTAAGACATTTCTTTATAAGGAGAGGTAAGGCATCACAATAGCGAGCAATAATAGCAAGCCTGACTGGGGAAGGACCTTCACTTTACAGATGACAGCCAAAAAGCAAACCGGCGGGGGTATTCCGTAAGAGCAAAAACCGAGCCACCGCAAAAACCGAGCCACCGCAAAAACCGAGCAAAATCTATCTGTCAGATTGAAAATCGGTATTCCGTAATAGCCCTATTTGACGTTTAGTCAATAGAATGTGCCGTCCCCGTGCAATCACAACTGTCAATTTTGCGATCACAACTGTCAGTTTGCCATCGCTGTTTCTTAGAGAATTAGCCGGCCGACTGGGGATGGACCTCCACCTTACAGAAGACCACAGCCAAATTACTACACACAGCGGTGTAGTTGTGTTCTTGTATGTGAGTACAGGTCTCCAGCGCTCATTTAGGTATGCGTTTTGAAATAATCGTTTTCCTATTCCAGGAATACTTCATCATAATGATATGGAGTAAAAAAAATGGGTCGGCAACACGCAAGTGGCAACTCTGGTATTGCAATCGTCCATATGCTACGGTAACTGCTTAACATCAGGCGGGCCATATGCTTATTCGCCACCCAAATCGGTATATTTTAATTTAATCCATACTTACAAACTTTCGCGTATATAATTTTAGTAGGATATAATTTCATCGCATTCATACTTGAAATCTTTCTTTATAATATCTCGCTAAGAAGATACCGGCAGGGGTATTCCGTAAGAGTACGGAGCAAAATCTGGCTGTCAGATTGAAAATTGGAGCAAAATCTGGCTGTCAGATTGAAAATTGGAGCAAAATCTGGCTGTCAGATTGAAAATCGATATTCGAGAGAGAGAATCAGCCAGCCGATCGGCCGGCTGATTCTTTAAGAAACAGCGATCGCAAACTGACAGTTGTGATTGCTTGGTGACGGCACACACGATTGCTAAACGTCAAAAAGGCTCAGTTTTCGCTGTTACGAAATACCGATTTTCAATCTGACAGCCAGATTTTGCTCCGTTTTCGCAGTCCCTTGGTTCTCGCTCTTATGAAATACCCTAGCGGGTCGCTGATAAAAATAAACTCACCATCAATGTTCTTTAATGTAAATGTTACTTTAACAATTGTTTCATCTTCACTCTCAATACATTTACAAACCATGCTGGTCCCGTTGTGGTGAGCTTGTAATTTAGTACGGAAACCGACACCTAACTTAGATTGCCACGTCTTGTTGAACATATCTGCAAGTTATACAAATAAAATATTAATATGAGATGACCCCGCGACACAGGGCTTGTTCACTAGTGCGGAAGGCATCCCTTCATAGAGAGAGCAAATGCCACTTATGAGACATTTTATCGTATATACTTATGTGAACAACTTGCATTGTCATATTTACCGTGTAGCTGTTCAGCATAGTCGTAGGACATTTCAATATTGTTACAGGCTGTCTCGTGATTAAGACATGACACGTCGACCTCGTCACCGCTAGAGTAATTGTAGACAGCGATGTGATCGTATCTCTGTTCTGGATCGCTTAGTGATACTTGAGTAGTCGGCAACTCTATTCTATTCACGAGAATCAGTTGAGGAGGTTCTGAAAAATAATTGTAGTGATTTTAAACTTAAGGATATGAAGAGATTTCTTGCAAAAATTGGAGCATGAGACAGTAGGACACTTCCTCATGCTCCAATTTTTACAGATGAGTAAAATTATCTGTCGTAAAAAACCTTATAATTTTTTGAAAGTGAGGAATTCTATTTAATTAGATCCCACCAATATAGTTGGAACAGGACGAGAGGGGACAGGAATAAGATCACACAATGCGATGTAGGTAATAATAATAATAATTTATTCAGATAACAGGGATCCTTGGTGTTAGTAACAATTTTTATGACCTATGTTAGTTTATTATTATTATATTTTTTTCTTTCTAGAGAACAAGCTCTGTGTCACGGGGGACTTTACAAACATACAATTAACGGACAAAAATTACACCCAGACTTAGAACAATTCTTTGTGGGTCACACAAAGTTTTAAAGTAGTCCTGTGTGGGAATCGAACCCACAACCTCGTGCACAGCAGTCGCATACTGCGGCCACTGGACCACCAAGGCAGTCAAAATTTTACAAATTTTAATGGCTTCATGTCCGTGGGTAAGCCACCCCGCGCAGTTCTATCATCAGCCAATGAGGTAACCAGCGCTCATTTAGGGATGCGTTTTAAAAAAAACGTTTTCTTTTCCCAGCGATACTTTGTCTTAAAGCCTTAAACTTGCCTGATAATCGAACATGTACTGGTATGTTGCAATTGACACCAGAATAAGAGTTTCCCTTATACTCATAGAACGGGCTGATATTTTCATTTTGAAAAGTTAAAATCAAACAATTCCATATTCCAGACATTTTCTTGTTGACATTGCCAATCTGTAAAAAAGGTTTTTTTTTTACGTTTATTTGTAAAACACGTGTGTACATACATTTTAGGCATGCAAGCTGGTCACAATAGGTACCTAGGTTCGCTCAGACAAGTTTTAGCCTCTAACAGAGACATACAAATATTAAGTTAGATATTAATAGATTAAAAAACAATTTTAAATAATTATATCATCATCATATAGCTAAATGTCAAAAAGACTATAGCATGGGGTTCTTCCAGAAAGGAGTTATAAGGTTTTTAAAGGGTCGGCAACGCGTGAGTGACACCCCTGGTGTTGCAAACGTCCATAGGCTACGGTAACTGCCTACCATCAGGCGGGCCGTATGCTTGTTTGTCACCTTGGTAGTATAAAAAAAAAAAAGTACCTAGGTATAATATTTAAATAAAGAAATGTCAATATAATTAAATAATAATTTAAATGTCAAAATTTCGTTATATCGTCAAAAGATCTTTCAGCGAGATATTCACAGACACTAGTTATGTACTATTAGTATTAGTTGGTCTAGTGGTCGTTTAGTGCGACTGCCGATATCCGATTCGATTCCCGGGTCGGGACAAAATAGATATCATAGGTTTTTCTATCACGAAATTCACAATGAAAATTGAAAATTAGTTGTGTTTACTCTCAGTGCCTCGGAAAGCATCTAGGTAAAGCCGTTGGTCCTACGCCTGATCTCTCTCCGGTCGTAAGCATTGCCGTCCAATTGTGCACTATAATCTTCTAGCCATCTTCCGCGCAGATGGGTAGTATCCGTTGAGATTAGTCGCCGTGACAGGTTTTGGGTTGGCACTTAAGCGATGCCTTTTTAAACTAAATCCTTTCCTATATCCAAAAAATACTCTATCACAAAAACGGTGTTAAATTTTAGCAAGCAAGTGATACACTTCCCCTCCTCGCCTCTGACGGCTAGCAGTGGGACGTTGTTTGCTCCGCGTTTAAAATTAATAAACCCGGTAAAAAGTCGTTGTCTCGGCTTGTGTATCTGTTTATGTGTTATTTGTAGTGTTTAGGATTATTATTCGTAAGTGATTTAACGATTGTAAGTGTATTATAGTTTTAATTCTGGATTTATTTCGGTAAGGCATTTCATTTATTTTCTTAACAAAGAGGGTAGCAGGTTTATTGTTCTGTCTTTTAATTTTTTATCGTTTATATTTTTAAGTTATTCATTGTAATTAGTTTGTTATCGTTAGTAATACATATAAAAATACGTTATATAGGTTTAATAAGATATGTCGAAATTTATAGGCGATCCTCCCGATAGCGGGGGGCCAATTTTTGCAACTCCAACATCTAAGCGATTATTTAGTGACATGTCACCTACTTTTGTGTCGCCTCAGGGAGCTAAACGTATGCAAACTCATAACCTAAGTAATGAGTCAATTATAAGTGATAAGGACTATTGCTCGCTGGTCACTCAGGCGACGGAATACCTCGCGAAAATCAATGAATTAGTGAACGATCAGGGGTCTCGCATTAATGTAGCCAATAAGACGTCTATAATGGACATGACTCAGCGTCTTACTGGCATTGTCTCGTTATTGGCTATTAAATCTTCATGTAATGAAACTAAGTTAGCAAATATGGAAAGGCAGTTAGATAATGTTCAAAATAATCAACACACATTATCGTGTGGGCAAAAAACATGTGGGTCAAAACCAACGTATGCGGACCAGTTGAAACTTCGTATACCACCTAAGTCGGCAGCGCCAGTGCAGTCTCGACCACCTCTGCCGTGCGTTGTCGCTTACCCGACAACTGAACGATCAGCTGATTTTGCGTCATCTTCCGCCACTAAACAAGCAATAAAACCTAGCGACGACGGTTTTCAGATCGTCGGCATTAAGAAGACAGCAAAGTCAGGTGTCGTGTTACGTGTCGCTAACGAAAAGCAACTGCAAAAACTCCAGTCCGTAGATGCAATCAAATCAGCGGGTCTACGTTTCGAAAAACCAAAGGGCCGCAGACCACGTATTCTTATTAAAGATGTGCCAATTTCTATGGAGGAGTCTACTTTTATGACTGCCTTGTATCGCCAGAATATTAAGGATGAAATACCTATGAAAGAGGAGGATTTCATTAAGAGCACAAAAGTTATCCGCAGACGTAAGCTAGATAATGGGCGTAAATGGATAGGATTAGAAGTTGAACCTGTAGTTAGGAAACATCTGGCGACTACTAAAGATAAAGTATTTATAGATTGGGCAACTTGTAGGTTCATTGATGACGTTGAGGTAGTACGTTGCCTGAAATGTCAACAATTCGGCCATGTACATAAGTTTTGCACTAGTACAACACCTGCTTGTGCGAACTGCGCTGGGGAACACGAAACTCGGGCTTGCCCTGATAAGCTTACCCCTAATTTCAAACCTACGTGCGTAGCTTGCAAACGCCTAAAGAAACCCAGCGAGCATAGATGTGGCTCTCAACAGTGTCTTTCATACAAGTTTAAGTTAGAACAGCTTATTTTAAACACCTCATATTAACTGATAGGTAGGTCTCTAACTAGGTAGGTAGGGCCACAATGGCTAATTTAGTGTTAGGACAATTAAATCTCCACAATGATAGGGTTGCTACATCAGAATTAGACCGATTAGTTATAGAACACAAGTTAGATATTATTTTAGTTCAGGAACAGTATCAGAATGCGCACTTTCGTAGGCAGGTAGTACAACACAACAACAGAGCACGAGCTGGGATATACGTCGCGAATTCTAATTTTACAATAACGGCACTTTCCGATCTAATGACGTCACACTGTGCCGTTGCAGAAGTTACATCCTTATCCTGCAGGGTTTATGTCGTGAGCTGTTACTTTCAATATTCCGATCCTGTCACTCCTCATCTTCACCATCTTCGCCACGTCTTGCGGTCTCTCGCAGGCCACAAGATTATCATTGGCGCAGACGTCAATGCTTCTTCAGTTCTTTGGTATGGCAAACATAGGTCCAGTGATAGGGACCGTCGCTGTGCGGTCGAGGATTTCATTGCAGAAATGAACCTCTCTATACATAACACCCCCGATGCACCACCAACTTTTTGCAGCCCAATGGGCGAGTCTTCTATTGACGTCACACTTTCTTGTGGAGGCGTTCGCATTGATAGGTGGCGTGTCCTACCGGATGCGTCGTGTAGTGATCATCGTTTAATCGTTTATGGGTTTTCTTCTGGATTTGCACGGGATCCTTATAGTAATGCCGGCAACTTCAGATATAAGAGTAAAGGTGCTAATTGGGAGTTTTTTCGGTTTGCTCTTTGCTGCTCATGTCAGAGACTACACTCGCAACGACTTGACCGCCGAAGAAAGTGCTGTTATTTTGTCAGACACTTTCACTTACTGCGCAGATGTGGCTCTTGGTCGGAGATCTCTTACTAGTACTCGTAGATGTGATTGGTGGAGTGATCACCTAGCTGAACTTCGTAGACGATTTCGTAGAGCGCGTAGGAAATTTAATATTATTAAGAAACGTAATATAATAGGAGAGGCCCATGTTTCGGCCCTTGTTGCTCTTAGGGTTGCCAGATCTCATTACAGAGCTGCTGTTGAGAAATCTAAGGGTAATTTATTGCGTAGAATAGTCGATAAGCTTGATAAAGAGGGTCCATGGTCTCCAGTATATCATGAATTCAAAGCAAACAGGTCAGTTGAACTTGCATACATACATAACATAAAGTTTAACAATGCACATACTGTAGGTTTAGAAGAGACAGCCATTAAGCTACTAGGTTCTCTTGTACCCGATGATCGACAAGATAATGACACGGAATACCACCAACAGATTAGACAATGGGCAGCACAACCGCCTTTATCTTCGATGTCAGATTTACCATCCACTGACGAATTTATCAATATTGTCAGATCTCTACCCATCAATAAAGCTTCAGGTGATGATAAAATTTCAAACAAAATGATTATAGAGGCTTGTAAAATCTCTGGGGAATCAATCTTAAATGTTTATAGGCGCTGTATTATAGAGGGTATTTTTCCTAGTATTTGGCGTTCCGGTAACATAAGGTTAATACCAAAAGGTGGTGATAAACCACTAGATGACCCTAAGTCGTATCGACCTATAACCCTATTACCATCTTTAGGGAAGTTGCTAGAACGCCTTATCGTTCCTCGACTTTTGCCGGGTGGGGTTAAATTTCATGAAAAACAATTTGGTTTCACAATAGGTAGGTCCACTGTAGACGCAGTTATATCCGTTAGGGAAACAGTTACTAGATCAGATTGTCAATATGTACTAAGTAGGTATTTTCTTAGATATATCTGGCGCCTTTGACAATGCATGGTGGCCGATGTTACTTTTGAAATTAAAAGCTCGTGGTGTGTGTAGTAATATATAGGTACTCACTTATCTATACATATTTTTCACATGGAACAGCTAAGCTTAAACTTGGCCACTATGCAGTGTCGAAGCCGCTAACAATGGGCTGTCCCCAGGGATCAGTATTAGGGCCGTATCTTTGGAATTTAGGTTTTGATGATTTCCTGACACTGCCATTACCATCTGGCTGCACTTTGACCGGTTACGCTGATGACGGTCTTTTACTTATACAATCTAACACCAGGGCTGGACTAGAGAGCTTAGCGGAAAAATGTTTGCGCCTGATCTCTGATTGGGGAGTGCGCAACCGCCTATCGTTCGCGCCTCATAAAACATTTCAGCTACTATTGAAAGGGAATCTAAAAACGCCACCTAGAATTAGATTTAATAATATTACTGTTAGAAATAAGGATTCCGTTTGTTATTTAGGTTTGATTTTAGAAAGGAACTTCACTTTTGTAGATCATATTACAACGATAGGAGAAAAATCTAAGAATAGTTTTTACGCCTTGACGAGGATATCGACGTCGACATGGGGTCTGTCTTTTAACACCTTAAAAATTATCTATGCAGCAACTTATTTGGGTTGTATGTGTTACGGTGCACCTGTGTGGGCTGATAGGGCAACCATCGGTGCCGCACGACGCAAGTTGCTTCAGAGTCAACGTCTGGCGTTGATATTTTTGTGCAAGGCGTATAGGACAGTTAGCACTGAAGCTTTACCAGTACTGGCAGGTGTTCTTCCTGTCGATCTAGAGGTACAGAGACGAGCGGCGATTTATTACACCACACGTGACAACATCAATTCCAACTTTTTAATGCCACGTGATCGCCTTAAAATCACCCGATTATTTAAAGAACAAACTGAAGTTTATAGAATCCTCATTAATGAATGGCAACAGCGATGGGATACATCAACCAAGGGACGCCACCTCTACCAGTTTTTTCCTTCCGTTACTGATCGGTTGGCAAAGACATGGCTGAAGGTTGATCACAGTGTCGCTCAGTTCCTTACGGGTCACGGTAACTTTCGGAGCAAGTTATACTCATTTAAGCTAGTTGATTCGCCGAACTGTCAATGCTCAACACCTGGCTCCGATCAGGAGCAGTCTGCTCATCACATACTCTGGGAGTGTAGTCTTTGGCATAATGATCGTACTATTATGTTGAACAGCTTACATGTATCATCTGGAGCGGCCTACTATGGGAATTTAGTCTCATCTAGAGGGAATTTCCGCGCATTTAAACGTTTTTGCCATACATATTATAGCAATCAAACTTAGCTCACTTAGGTCCCGTAGTTTAAGGTCCTCCGTGGTGCTCCTTTTCATAGGTTACAAACCTATACAGATTTATTTTGTCTCCCGCTTTGCTATGGAGGGAAGTGGAAACTTTTCTTTCTAACTCCTCCTATTTACTTCTGATTAAATTCGTTGCGGGGTCCAAGACAGTAGGTTTAGTTGTCCACGGGACGCACGAGTGTCAAAACTCGGTGTATCAGTTGGTTACTCCGCTGTTAATCCTGGCTCACAGGAGTCACAGCGGTGGGCAGGTGGGTGGGATTGTCCCGATAAGTGATACCTCTTGTATTGCAAGCGTCCATAGGCTACGCATCAGGCGGGCCGTACTTTTATGCCACCTTAGTAGTACCTAATTGACTCTGCTAATTTAATGTTATAAAAGCCTAAGTATAATAATATGTAATTATTTATTCTATTTTATTTATTTTTATTTTGTGTATAATTTATGTGAGTTTGTATAATTTTATCTAATTTTATTTATTTATTTTTGTTTGTGTTGTCCCTGGGCCTACCTGAAAACCAGCGCTGCGACTTTTATAATTAGTCGCAGCATTATGCTGAGGTAGGCACCATTTTTTTGGCCTGCAGACCAACGAAATAAAATTGTAATGTTCCTGTGTAAATGTCCTGTCATTGCAGTCCATAAATAAATGTTTTTTCTTTCTTTCTTTCTTTCTACTTAATAATTTTAAAAACGTACTTACCTGAATTGGCTTATTCCCAGTTTTGTCTTTTGTTATTATTTCATTTGTGTTCCCAGTAGTACAACTGTAAATAATAAATACGGTTTTTGTATAATAATAATTGTATAATAGTAAGCCTACAAAGGTACACTGCTGGGCAAAGGAATATAGGCCTCAACAAAGTACGCCCATTATTATTACATCATCATCATCTCAACCCTTAAACTTCCCACTGCTGTGGTATGGTCTATGGTAATAATAGAAATTAGAAGTACTTACTTAATATAATGAACATAGATGGCGCTATTTCCTTTATTTGAAAAAATGTGACTAACTTTTATAATCAATGGTTCATTTTCTAATACTGTATTCTTGTATTTATTTGATTTATTTTTATCGCAATACACCATGTTCCAGGAAGATATAGATAAACTTAATTTTAGCACATTATCTGTATCTGTAAATAAAAAATATAAATAAATACATTTGAAAATATAATAAAGATTAAAAGTAATTATTGGGCTCTGTACCTACCTACCTACCGTTCCATTCAATATCTACACCAATATCATAAAGAGGAAAAAAATAATTGTATGTAACGAATAAACTCAAAAACTACTCGACCGATTTTAAAAATTATTTAACCATTAAAAAGCTACATTATCAGCGGGTAACATAGGCTATATTTCATTAAAAAAATGGAGTAAATGTCCATCCGAAGCCGGGACGAGCCGCTAGTTACTAATATCAATATTAAGCTAAAGTTTGGATGGATGGATGTTTGTTACTTAATCACTACAGAACGGCTAAACAGATATTTTTCAAGATAATATAGATTATAGTATGCAAGTTTTTTTAATGCAGGATAAATGTATGGTCTGGGGATAATTTCGTTTTTATACTTAGGTGGCAAACAAGCATACATTTGCCTATTTTGTGCACAGAGACACATGGTACACTGGAGAAAATAAGAAAAAAAACTACCTACTACTATTGCTTGTCGTTACTATTTTCTGTATTTTAATTTATTACTTTGTTCCTACCTAATCTTTTAATAATTTTCTGTCTACCTTATTATAATAATGTGTCTTTTGTTCAGCAAAATAAATGTTCTTTCTTTATTTAGATCAAATGCTTGATACCTACTTATGAACGTCATAAAAAAGCAAATGTCAGCATATTATTTTCTTACAGCCAATAGGCATGATGACTTATTTTGAAAAACACGGCACCTATGGCCGGCTGATTCTAGCGATGGCAAACTAACAGTTGTGATCGCAAACTGACAGTTGTGATTGCTGAATCTATTGACTAAACGTCAAAAAGGCTCGGTTTTTGCTCTTACGGAATACCGATTTTCAATCTGGCAGCCAGATTTTGCTCGGTTTTTGCGGTGGCTCGGTTTTTGCTCTTACGGAATACCCCTGCGGGTCTGCTATTCCTAAAATTTATCGTATTTCTGCATAAAATATATACGTTTTATTATATTTCTAAAACAAAAGTTTAAATTACGTGTCAGAACGCTGTTAGGTGTCATGGCGTCGCATATTAAACTACGAGTATTTTTGATACAAATTCATATTAAGTATAAGTACAAAATTATAATCAATTATCACAAAAAATAAAAAAACAAAGAAATTTTTCATAAAAAAAAAAACAAAACAACTTTAAAAAGCGAAAAATAACTAAATCCAGAGATTTAACTAGGTGCCAAACTGAATATGGTGATAGGGTGAACCTATCACTTTTGCTTAAATAATGTTGGTTTTTTAAGCAACGACATGCCAGTGTGTTTTTTGAGTTTGAGTTTGAGCTTCTTTGGGCGCGTTGAGTACTTTTTGATCATGGAACTCGCGTCATCGTCACCGAACACTTTCAGTTTGAGTGAAACGCAGTTTGACATAATATCCGAAAAATCCTTTAATTTCTGGATTCGCGAAACCGTTTGACATATCCGACTGTCCCGTTATTAAAGCAAAGAGGCGATATATGCATGTACATATAGCAGGCCGCCAACGCGTCTAGATAAATTTAAAAAAAAATTGCTATAAAATTTATAACAACTGTTTTGCCTAGTGTTTTCACTTCTGTCGGCACTCCCGGAGTGCAACCCGCTTTTTTATACTACTTGGGAGGCAAACAAGCATACGGCCCGCCTGATGTTAAGCAGTTACCGTAGCCTATGTACACTTGCAATACCAGAGATACCACCATATCCCTGGAATAGGAATGCATTTCCTTTAAATCGCCTCCCTAAATGAGCGCTGGAGACCTGTACTCACACACAGGAACACAACTACACCGCTGTGTGTAGTTATTTCGCTGTGGTCTTCTGTAAGATGGAGGTCCTTCCCTATTCGGACTTGCTCACTAGTATGGTGCCCTACCTCTCTTAAGTAAATAATAAAAGTAAATAATATAAATATTAATTAAGTTATCCTTACCCGCTTCATTATAAACCACTGACACTAAACATAATAAACAAAATATTATTAAATAATATAATATATTACACATAATAATTTATTTAATATTTAATTTAAAATAAAACCGATTTAAATATATATAACAGCGCTACACAATTGACATATGACAAGTTCTGATAATAAATGTAAAAGAACACTTACTTATATGTACCTATCTGTAACAGGAATATGGTTACTAAAATGTACATTACGCATGTCCTAGGTTATTAATATAATTGTCCTGTTTTATTAACGCTAAGGCATAATTTTTGATGACAAAGCGGAACAGTGACGAGTCGGTACTAACTCTATTTATTTAGCCAAATTTATTTATTTATTTTAGGACGGAACATTTAAAAAAGTGGTCTGCTTTTTTTTTATACTACCAAGGTGGCACACAAGCATACGGCCCGCCTGATGGTAAGCAGTTACCGTAGCCTATGGACGTTTGCAACGCCAGGGGTGTCACTCACGCGTTGCCGACCCTTTAAAAACCTTTTAACTCCTTTCTTGAAGAACCCCATGCTATAGTCTTTTGGGAAAACCTCGGCAGGGAGCTCATTCCACAACCTTATCGTACGTGGTACGATAAGGTATCGTGCTTAATGCCAAAGGCATTCTCTACCAGCCAACTTTAGGGTGATGCAGAGATAAATGAAGTAGGTGCAAGATTTTGTCGGCGCCATGCAACCGACGATATCGGGTGCGGCACGCGCACGCGCGCTGGACACTGAGCTCACGACCGCGGCGACATACGGGCATTTCTTACTTCGAATCGTAAAGTTAAATCGGAAAATATAATTATACTTATTATACATACAGTCCACTTTTATTTCTCGAAGAAAAGACCAGGCGTCTTCAATTTCCAATAGGGAACACTAAGGAACAAGTCCTGTGTCGCGGGGGACTTTATAAACATACAATTCAACGACACAAATTAAGTTTATGGATACATCCACCTATCCATCCATCCTCACAAACATTCATATTTATAATATTGGTAGGATTTCCCGTTCCATTGGATCCATAGAGGTGGAGATAAGAGTGCACCTGTGTTTGCGCGGACACTGACGTAATTAACGATTTGTGCACTATAATATCTCCTGCGTAACTGACTTGGCTTCTGACAATGGACTCCGATTCAGACAGTCCCACGGCGATGGGCAGAGGTAGAGGTAGGTCTGATTGTGATGCCAATCGGGCTTTGTCTGATGCCTGCACGTGGGCGGCTTAGGGTAGATGGTCGCTTTCCACTGCATAGGGTTAACAGTGCAATTCGGCAGCTCCCTGAGTGACAAAGCAGCTCTATTTAGAGAGGCCCTGCTTCCCCCAATCCGGGGAGGGGACTAGAAAAGGTGTCCTAAGAAACGCTTAACCCATCACACTCGGAGATAGTAGCCACGGCTGTCTCTGCATCACCCTTAACGTGGTCGAAGGAAGATAAATAGCAAGAAAAAAGAAACACCTAAGTCCCGAAACATGACCTTTGCAACGTGGAATGTGCGCACCCTCCTTGATCGAGAAGCCAACCTAGGCATACCTCGAAAAACTGCTCTAGTATCCCGAGAACTCCAACGCTACGGCGTGGATATCGTTGCTCTCAGCGAGACACACCTGGCTGACGAAGGGGAGAGGGTTGAGCGAAGAGGTGGATATACTTTCTTTTGGAAAGGTACCCCGTCTTCGGAGCCTAGGAGGTCTGGTGTTGGTTTCGCCATCAAAAACCACATCGCCACTAAATTGGAGGAGTGTCCTGCGCACATCTCGGACCGCGTCACCACGTTGCGCCTCCACCTGGACGTTGGCAATTACCTTAACGTCATCAGCGTATATGCGCCAACAATGGACAAGGATGATGAAATCAAGGCCAAGTTTTATGAGGAAGTCACACAAGCCCTCTCCAGAGTAGGGAGCAGGTACTTTTGATGGGCGATTTTAACGCCAGAGTGGGGCATGACTTTGAAGCTTGGCCTCGGGTCTTGGGAAGACATGGTGTTGGAAACATGAATAGTAATGGACAACTACTTCTGGCCTTATGCGCTCAATTTGAGCTAGCGATCACCAGCACCATGTTCAGGCTCCCGGCAAAATATAAGACCACATGGATGCATCCGAAGTCAAAACACTGGCATCTGATTGACTATGTAATTGTACGACAAAGAGATATTTCCCAAGTGCATATCACCCGCGTTATGCGGGATGCTAATGCGGTCTGCTCCTCGGATCACCGACTTGTCGTGACAAAACTGAGGCTCCGCCTGTATCCTCCCCGCAGATCTCAGGGAGTGAAGCCTAAGCGTATGGACCTTGAGAACCTACGGAATCCTGACATCCGTAAGGCCTACGCTCAGGCAGTAAGTGGTGCACTCCAGGCGATAGATGATGAGAATGGTGATACTGTGGCTAACTGGCAAATGCTCTCGTCCCACTTAGTCGCCGCCGCGTCGCAGACACTGGGTGCCAAATCCAGCAGACATGAGGATTGGTTTGATGACAATGACGAAATTTTGTCGAAAGCCATACAGAAGCATCGTTCTCTCCTACGTCAACATAGTGATAACCATCAGGCGGAGGCAGTCAAACAGTGGAGCTGAACTGCGAAAATATGTACGGGAAATAAAAGACAAGTGGTGGCGCGATAAAGCCGAGCGCATGCAGTGGCTTGCTGATACCAAACAGTTGGGTGCATTTTATGATGAGGTCCGCAAACTTCTTGGTAACGTGATTCGTACTAGAGTACCCCTGAGATCTCTCGATGGTACCTTCTCTATTCGTCAGCTTCAAGAGAAGAGTTGAGAGCAAAGTCAACCACTGTATGCATATTTTGTTGACCTTGAGAAAGCCTTCGACAGCGTGCCTCCAGAAGCTTTATGGGTGGTACTGGCGAAACTGGGATGCACGGACAAGTTCGTTAGAATGATCCGACTCCTGCATGATGACATGCGATGTTGTGTCAATGTACAAGGTGAAGATTCTGAGTTCTTTACAGTGAGCTGCGGCGTAAAACAAGGCTGCGTGCTCGCGCCAACTCTGTTCGCCTTGTACTTTGCAGTTGTAGTAAGGGAAGCCTTGCAAGGTCTGTCTGATGGCATTCGTGTTCGTTTCCGTACCGATGGTGGTGGAGTCTTCAACCTATCGAGACTTAAAGCTCAAACCAAGGTGTCTCACGCGACTATTACGGAGATGATGTATGCGGATGATTTATGTTTTGTAGCGGAATCCTCAGAGAGTCTACAAACACTTATGTCGAGACTTGATGAGTCATGTCGCAGATTTGGCTTAAAAATCAACGTAAGAAAGACCGAAGTGATGGCCCAAACGTTGAATAGTGCCCCAGCTGACATTAAACTCGCTGACGTCTCACTTAAGCAGGTAGGTAGATTCAGGTATCTGGGGAGCACCGTAACATCGAGGTGCCTCCTTGATAATGAAGTCAACAGCAGAATCGGAGCAGCTGCTGCAGCCTTTGGCAGACTTCGTATCAGGGTGTTCCGTTCACACGACGTAAAGCTCTCTACAGAAGTAGATGTATACAAGGCGATCGTTATGCCGAACCTCTTGAATGGGTCTGAAACGTGGTGCCTTTACCGCAAGCATATCCGCACATTAGATAGATTTCACCTCAAATCCCTTCGCGACATTATAAATATACATTGGTCGGACCGTGTTCGGAACACGGAAGTTCTACGGCGGGCAAATATAGGTGGAATCGAGTCTTATCTAATGAAACGGCAGCTTCAGTGGTGTGGCCATGTCACCCGAATGTCTGATGACAGAATGGCTAAGCGCATCTTTTACTCTGAGCTGCAGGATGGCAAACGGAAACACGGTGGCCAATTCCTGCGGTACAAAGATGTGCTTAAGCGACACATGAAACAACGTGACATAGATCCGTCACAATGGGAGGCAATGGCGGCAGACCGACCACGGTGGAGGCACACCATAAACACCAAGGTGTCCGAGTTTGAGACGAAACGAAAAATAGAGCTCGATGCTAAACGAGACGAGCTCAAGGCCCGAATACCCGAGGCCATACGCTATAACTATGTCGGAGGGGTACTGACCTGTAGCGTATGTGGTCGTACATGCGTTGCAAAGATCGGTTACGTCAGTCATATGAGAGCACATCAACGAGGCTCTCAATAGTTAGTAGCCAGTCGCTGTGGCCGAATACGGTCAGGATATATATAAGGATTTCCCTGGGATAGGAAAAAAAAATACGGTAGTAGTATATATATTATAACGAAATTAAAAGGAAAACTATCACAGCGATGTAGACTTCACAAGTTTACGAGTAATAGCCGATTAACTTATAAAATGTTATTGGATAAGTTATAATTAGATTGGGTCTTGAATCAAGTCTCTGGAATGATAGAAATCTGTAATTGTGAGGTTTTGTCTCAACCCTTTCTATATAATTTCTCGTATTTTTTTCGTAATTAAATAATATACGAATAGTTGAAATGAGTCATTTTTTTGTAATTATCGTAGTCTGTATCAATTCTCTATAAAAAAATGAATATGATAATAATAATAATATAATAATAATCATTTATTTGCAAATATGGGTACAACATAAAATAGGTCACATCAGTATACAAGAACTCCATATTTTACCAATACATGGGCATGCAAATGTTAAGGTGATACAAATAATAGGTGCACTTATTTAGTTTAGGTTAAAAATCACGTTAAAGTTAATACAATATTACTTACATAACGAAATAGCTAAAATAACCATGTGAAAATTAATACAGTATATGTCAACATTTATTGCAATTATTGTAGAATTAATGAAATATATTTGTCATAATTAATAAAATAGTCAGTTAAATTGTATACTGGGAGGAAGGGGAACGCTCTCGGAGCCTGAACAATAATAATATACTATCTAAACACAAATTAATACTAAACGTCTTTTGGAGATTATTCCTTTTTTTATAGAGTTGGTATTTTGTTAGTCCGCAATGTATAACTCGAGGTCAACGACCGACGCGACGTTTACCGCACCACGCCGCCGCGCCGCGCCGCACGCTCTCGCGCTCTATTTTTTATTTATGTATTTTTTGTAAAGAAAAATAACTTACCCAACTAAATCCTCCGCCGTCTTATGAGGTGTGGTTCAAATTGCCCCCCATTTAATTCCACACAAATCCTGGCTCGTCGTTGGGTTTCTGCGTGAAGCCGCGGCATTAGAGTAGGGTCCTCAATACAGTCGGCACGTAATTTATCAAATACTTCACGTATCCTTCGACGCATTTCTTCAGCACTAGGACACTCCCGATCAAAAACTCTCTCTTTTACATAACCCCACAAAAAGAAGTCTAAGGGTGTTAGATCGGGTGAGCGAGGCGGCCAGGCGTGAGGTCCTAGTCTGCCGATCCAGCGGTAATTAAAAAGATCGTTAAGACGCTCCCGCACTGCCCTTACAACATGCGGTGGTGCACCGTCGTGCTGATACCAAGTGCAACGATACTCAGCCAGCGGGAAGTGATCCAGCATGTCCACTAAATGTTCATTAATGAACTCGAAATACCGCGGCCCATTGAGCCGCTGGGGCAGAAAAACTGGCCCGAGTATTCGGCAGTTATTGACCCCAGCCCATACGTTAACGGACCATCGGGTTTGGTGTCCAGTTTCCTGAAAGGCGTAGGGGTTTGCCTCTGACCACACATGGGTGTTTCTACGGTTCCACATACCGTTTCTGGTGAAAGTAGACTCGTCCGTCCAGATTACGTGCTCAATAAAGCCGGGAACGTTTTGTTCCTGGTCCAGCAGCCAACGACAGTAAGCAAGACGACGATCATGGTCACCCGGTACCAAAGCTTGCACTTTATGCATTTTATACGGGCGCATTCTGTGCCGCCGCAACACTTTGTGTACCGTCCAGTGTGAGACACGTCTTGCTCCGTCTCCGCGTCGTAGTAACTTCGCCGCACTTCGTATGCCAAGACGCGGATTTTGTCGCACTAGGTACTTGTAAAATCCGATCTTCGATACGAACATCAATTTCGCGACCACCACCTGCCGCTACAGGAGCGATCTGGCGATTTTCTAGAACCCTTTGGAATGCCGCCGTTATCACGCGAGGATCAGCTGGATGCCGAACGGCTGGATACCGTTCTCGGTAGATCCTCAAAGCACGGGCGGCATTCCCGTGAGCTTCTCCCAAACATATCAGCATATTGCCGTATTCACGAGCACTATAAATGTAGCCGTTAGGCATTGTTCACCACAAAACAAACACAAACTTAATAAAACAAACGTAACAACAAAACTATAACAAAAACAGATGAGAATGTATCGAATTATCGAACTTTCACTCGCACGCGCATGAAAGTCAACACGAAACTGAAATCAAAATTGTCAATCCCTTTATCCACTCGCCGCCGCCGCCCTACGATCGTTTCCATAGATCATAAATTAATAGATGAGTCACACTAGAAATCGTTAAGTTTTGTAACTTGACTAATCAATTGATTAATGAGAGCTTATTTAAAGATTTTATTGTGTCAAAATAATTGTGTTACATACAACAGAATAGTAAACACTGTGTTATGTTTAAAATTAAATAAGTAGGTAGGTACATTGTAAACTAAATAAATATTTTGTTTCAGCATAAGTTTTGACTTGCAATAAGAAAAAAAAACAAATAACTATGTTGACAAAATTGATTAAATAGTACACACTAAACTATGAGTGGATAGTTGAATCGAGTACCAAGACCCTACAACATTTCTTATTTTAACAGTTTTCTGCTTTACATACTCTTAATTCAATGATCATTACTTTTTTTCAATACAAAATCAAAAAATGTTTATTTACATTCAGTGTCATTTCGTTTGCCGCATCTAGTTTCTGTAATCGGGACAGGACTCGTGAACTAGGATCTGTGTGCAAAAGTACAAAGCGCTCCGCGCGTGAGCCGTCAAGGTCAAGAGTGAGCGAGAACAACTTACTTAAAACAAGCGAGATAGCGGCGAGCGTGTGCGCTTATAAAATTAGATGGTGTAGTCGGACGACGCAATGTCCTTTATTAAATTAATCGTTAGGTTTCTGACGCAAGTTGTTAAAAAGTAGATACCTACTCACCTACTAAGGCTAGATAAAGTCAATAATTATAACAATTTACGTGTATTTTTCACATGTACCTACATTGTAATTAGGTGTTGTCTTTACCGGTCTGAGAGTAAATAGGTATTCGTTCCTTTTCTTTTACGGTCATAAAATGATTAAGAAAATCTGTAGGTAGGTACCTACTAGGCTAAGCCTAGTTGGGTCAACAGTGTACCTACTAAAATAGTTCTATGGATGAAACTATTACCTATTAGGTAAGTAGGAATAAATGTAGGTAGATACCTATGTAAATCTTGTTTTATTAATTAATAATAATAATCTCAAAAAATATTTTATGAATGAAAGAAGCGACATTGTTGGTCTTTTTTATCGTCACACGTCTACTCAAGGATATGAATCACAATGAAACGTTGGTGGGTACGTTTAGTAATTAACGATAGTCTTACATCTTTAACTAATTAAACCCAGACTTTTTTTTCCCGCGTCGGAATCAAACCCGCAACGCGCCACACAGCTGTAAACGGCGATGTTACCACTTAAGCCACTGAACCATTACTATGTAATCAAATAGCTTTATGGTGATGTTGGGAGCGCTAGACATGTACCTACAGTAACTCGTATACTGACCGTGATAAGTGCGACGACGGCGACGGCGATGTCCCTATGTGGAATTACATACCTGCCTAGGTGAGTGTAGGCGATAGTGCGATACTCACAAAAACAATGTAACGCTTGATATGAACGTAGGTACTACCTACCTACTTTAATCAGGTAAGAATATGGGTTTTAATTAAGTAGGTTGTGAGTTCGATTCCCAAAATCGATAAGCAAAAATTATGTGATCCATTTAAGTTTGTTCATTCGATACACAATAAGACTTGAGTTTGGCTTTCGTGATTTCAATGTTTGTCAGTTCACAGTTTATTTTACCTACCTACTTACACATTTTAAGACGAACATTACGTAAACTAGGTAGGTACCTACCTACTTAAGTATTTTATTATGTTGGTTTTTTCACGTACGCCTACGAGTTGATCTTAGTTATTGTTACAAGATTAGTTTCGTGTGAACCCGATTCGTGTATTTTTGTTAAAATTAATAGTAAAGTAATAGGTAATAATAATTTAAAAAAAAATATTAGGTTGGGGTAGAATTTTAAGTCACTGTATTTACTTAAACTAAATAAGTAATTTAGTAAGTATGATAGACTGAGGTAGGCGGGAGATATCGCGATAGGCGCTGCCCGCCGCTGCACCACTGAGCCGTCGCCGCCGCCGCCGGCGCCGGCGACATGTGAGCGCGAACGTTGACCCCGGAATTTTTATTTGCTTTTCATTACTTTCATTGGTAAAACACTGATTTTACTGGTTCCACTGGTGAATTATCGTTTGATTAAACTGTCCAGATGCATTAGTGAATAAAAAACGTGAAAAAAAATTGTTAAAAAAAATTTTTTTTTCGCGTTTTTTTTATGGTTAAGTTGTTTGATATCACTAACCCTATCACCTGTCTTCGTTTCCGAGAGCGTTACCCTTCTACGGTGTATAAAACAATAAAAAATAAAAATTACATGTCAAAATTAATAGATTAAGTACAGTTATTCATTTCAAACTTATGATGTCAATGTATAAAATAACTGCTCATAATAAACTAAATCAAATTAAAAAATAATTCACCACCAAAAAATCTACAATGAGTCATTTAAGAACTCAGCGATATTATAATAACATTTACTAATCAATAAATTGCAAAAATGTTTTTTAAATTGGTTTACAGTTTGATTTTTCATTGAGGATGGTATCTTATTGTAGATTTTTGGGGCCATGCATAGTACACTTTTATTCATTAATGTTGTTTTCGCACTTGTCATGCAGAGCCTGTCAATATCCCGTCTATTGCGTTTCACTCTATCAGCTAGTTTTGGAAACAAATAAGCATTTGTTTTCACAAATAGAGCTACTTCAAAAATGTATAGGGACGGCAGTGTCAAAATTTTATGCTGTGTAAAGTACATTTTACAACTTTCAATAGTCTTTAGTCCGAACATGGCTCTTATACAGCGCTTTTGTACCTTAAAGACAATTTCCCTATTGGTGGAATTGCCCCAGAAGATTATTTCATATCTTAAATTAGATGCTACCAGTCCGTGATAGGCCATTAAAAGGGCATCTTTATTAACAATATACCCGCAAAATTATTTTTTTTCCATCGACATATAACATTGAAGGTGCTTTTTTGGAAGAGGTTGAATGCATAAGAGATTTAGGAATAAATTTAGACAGGAAACTGACATTCACTTCTCACATTGAACACATTGTTAAACGCGCCTCTAGTATGTTGGGCTTTATAATTCGGAATGGTAAAGTTTTTCGTAAACCCGCAACAAAGATACTTCTATTTATTTATTTATTTATTTATTTATTTATTTATTAATAACACATGTTACAAGTCAGTATAATATCAAAATAATGTCAATATAATATAATATTTTCATTGAAATTAAATAACTCAAAAAAACACTATAATTTTGTCGTTATACATAATTAAATATTTTTAACACCTTTGCCATGCAATCAGCTCAAATACAAATATATACATAAGTCGAACGTGAGTCACAAAGCCCTATAATAATGGTAATTTCATGAAATCGTCAAACTCATAAAATTCTAGTTCAATCAACCATGCCTTAAGCCTACTTTTGAAACATGCGATGGAAATTGCATTTCTTATAGTGTCCGGTAGGCGATTGTATACCGCTGGACCTATCACACGAGCAGTCTTGCTCGACTTGCTAAGCTTGTGGGTAACGCTACTCAGACGTGCTTTGTGTCTGGTTGCATAATTGTGCTTTGATCCGACGGTTTCGTAGTCGTTCTTATTTTCTATGACGTAGACGGCTACTTGGTATATATAGATGGAGGGGAGTGTCATGATGCGTAGTGATTTGAAATGCCCCTTGGTGGACTCATCGTCACTTATCCCCACTATAGCACGCACTGCCCTTTTCTGCATTCTAAAAACACGAAGCCTATCGGAGGCACGTGCCCACAGCTCAGCACCGTACGAAAGAACTGAGTGGACTGTTGCGAAATAACATGCTCTGACGACGTCTTTTGTAGCTGTAGCGGCCAGACGACGCAGGGCAAAACATGCACCACCCAGCTTAGCGCACAGGTGGTCGATGTGGGCGCTCCATGTCAAGGCGCTGTCCAACATGAAACCCAATAGTTTCGTGGCGGGTACTTGCTCAATTTGAGCGTTTTTACATAGTAGTTTAATTGGCAAGGGTTTATGACCTGCCAATTGGAATTTTAAAAAACATGTTTTGCTTAGATTTAGTGCCAATCCATTGTTATGAAACCATTGCGCGAGCTGGTCTACGACATGGTCCAGCTGGGTTTGCAGCCCTGCTTCTGTCTCTGCAGATACTACAGCAGCTACGTCATCTGCATACATGTAAATCTGCGCACCATCAATGGCGAGCGGCAGGTCATTAAGCAATATGCTGAAAAGGGTGTTTGAGAGGCAGGATCCCTGCGGAATGCCGATTTTGACCTTTAATTCACCAGATCTCGTCCGACCCCGGTCTCCATCTACGACTTGAACTCTGTCCGACATGAAGGATGTTAGTAAGGACGCTGCAGGACCGCGAATGCCATGGTATTCGAGCTTACGGGCAACAAGGTTGTGATCAGCTGTATCAAAAGCGCAAGAGAGGTCGCAACACACTAGGGCCACCTGGCGGCCATGCTCACGAGCCTCCAGAATTCGTTCCACTACCTCACGAACTAGTTGTGTGGTGGAGTGGCCTCTACGATAAGCGAACTGTCTATTTGATAGCCTACTGACTATAAATTGTAGCAACCTCTTATTAATGCCCACTTCTAGTATTTTACTTAGCCCAGGTACTAGGGATATTGGTCTGTATGATTTTATCTCCGAAATCTTCCCCTTCCCCTTATAGAGGGGTGAGATCTTAACTTTTTTAAACGGCTCGGGATAAGTACCGTTCCGCATACATTAATTAAATAAGAAGGATAATATCGGGGCGACTGTGGTGATAACCGGTTTGAGTATATACACAGACAGCCCGTAAACATCAGAGCTACGTTTATTAGCTATGCGCAGTTTTAAAATCTCAACGACCTCGCGGGCTGAGAAACTTGCTAATCGAAGCGATGACTCATTAGCCGGCGACAACTTGCACAGCGAGGACATGCACAGATGGACGTTGGCGGCGGGCGCACCACACCGCGTCGTTGCGCTTACGAATTCCTCATTTAATTTATTTACTACGTCTTGTTTAGACGCGAAAGGAATATTATCGCATTTTTTCTTTTTCTTCTCTACAATAGCTTTGTCCGAAGTGTGCTAGAATACGGAAGCATCGTTTGGCGGCCGCATTATGCTGTCCATGGTTTAAGACTGGAACGTATACAAAAACGCTTTCTGTGGCACTTATCGTATTCGATCGGAATTGCTAAAAAAGCCGCCTCCTACCGTGCAAGACTCTCGTATTTTAGGATGGATACCCTCGAAGCTAGAAGGCAATATTTTGACTTAAGATTCTTCTATAAAATTTTAAATAATCATATAGACTGCCCCGAGCTACTCAAACGAATTAACATTAGAGTGCCTGCCCGATATCCCCGTTTCCAAATTACTCCCTTTTACCCACCACTCCGAAAAACTGTATTTGGTACCAACTCACCGATCCCACGTATGTGCAAACTAGCAAATGAATGTAGTGATTGTACTGACATATTTTCTAACTCAATAGGACAATTTTGTAAAAATGTTAAAAAGTACTTGTCGGATAAAAACTAAAAAAATAAAAAAGTTTAGACCTGCAACATAAAACCCAGCCTTTGTTAACCATTGCTTTTAAATTTAGAACTAAGTATTTATTTATAAGTATTAGTGCATGCGGTGTTTGCTTATAATTGGCTGTACATTTTGAAAATATTTAGCTTTAAGTTATTTTTGTAAGACTATAATGTAACGGCTGTCAGCAAACCAAATAAATAAATAAATAAATAAAATAAACAATCGGCGCAAGTTTATATAGAGCATAACTAGAGCTACTGATTTTTTTACTCAGTTGTTCAACGTGGGCTTTCCAATTTAGTTTATTGTCGATGGTTATTCCAAGAAATTTAGCAGTTTCTACTTCAGTTATGATATGGTTGTCATGACGCACATCAATGTTTTGCGTATTGGTAGGAGTTTTACGTTGGTTAAAATGCATGATATGAGTTTTATTTAGATTAATCTTTAAATTATTGTTATTAAGCCATGTAATTATAGATGTCAAGGATTGATTAATGTCAGTTTCATAGGAGTCAGGATTCTTACAAGCTATTGTCAAAGTACTGTCATCAGCAAAGAGAGTCATTGGTTGAATAGTGGTTTTTGGTAAGTCATTAATATATACAATAAATAATAAAGGCCCTAAGACGCTACCTTGTGGTACACCATATTTTACAGTTCGCTCTTTAGATAAATATGTTTTTCTTGTTTAGTGTCATTTAATTTTGTTATTGCCGTTATCTGTTTCCTGTCATGTAAATATGATTTTAGTAAATTTAGGACATTACCTCTTATTCCGTACGCGTCAAGCTTATTTACTAAAATATTGTGGTCAACATAATCAAATGCTTGCGTCATGTCGCAATAGATGGCAGACACAGGAGTATTTTTATCGGCATTTATGGTTAGGTATTTTTACTCCTACACCAAGCCCATATACCTATTGGTGCTGTAAGTGGAATAGCTAAGGTGCCGAAACCATTCGTGCTCAAAAAATTGGTGCCGAAAGAGGAATACTTCGCGTGACCCGACATGCAATTGGCCGGTTTCTTGTTTATTTTATTTATTTATTTATTAAACTTCATACACAAAATTTATGTATAGGCGGACTTAATGCTTGGGGCATTATCTACCAGTCAACCTTAGGGTGATGCAGAGAGAAACAAAGTAGGTGTATACAAGAAGTCAGGGTAAATCAAATATTACTTAAAACTTTATACATACTATTATAATATATATTTAAATATATACTATAACATGATGATGTTAGTTTGATATTACACACGGACATTAGTTTGTATAGAATATTTATAGATATCTACCTATCAATATATTTTAACAATTCTTCCTGTAACGGAACAACTAGGTAACAAATACTCGTAGAACATTTTGGCATTCATTGCCAGGACTTGTGTCTCGTTAGACAATCAGTTAGCGAAGAAATATAATATATTTACATCAGCTTTCGATTTAAATAAGATAAATATATTAATTATGTAATCATGTGTTATATAACATATTTAAAATTATGTTTATTTAGTTTAGTGTCAGTGGTATATACTACAGCGGGTAAGAATAACTTTTTCACATTTTTTTTATTCCAGAGGAATTTCTTACCACGTACGATTAGGCTGTGGAATGAGCTCCCTGCCGAGGTTCTATAGTCTCGATATAGACTATAGCATGGGGTTCTTCAAAAAAGGAGTTATAAGGTTTTTAAAAGGTCGGCAACGCGTGAGTGACACCCCAGCCCCTCTAGACAAGTGGCATAAGCGATAGTCGAATCGAAAAGTCAAAAAAGCAAATGTATGGGATTTGACGTAAGTTTACGACATTATATCGTAGACTTACGTCAAATCCCATACATTTGTTTTTTTGACTTTTCGATTCGACTACCGTTTTTGCCATTTGTCTAGAGGCTCTGGTGTTGCAAACGTCCATAGGCTACGGTAACTGCTTACCATCAGGCGGGACGTATGCTTGTTTGCCACCTTGGTAGTATAAAAAAAATAAAATATATATATATTTCGTTATATATTGTAGCTGAGTGAATTGTGTCGACTATTGCAGACAGAGTCAAGCGACAAATTTTAATATTGTAAGCCTTCTATTGTTTTTTTAATTATTTAAACTTTTATTAATAAGGAAACAATATTATATATAATACAAGTAATTTACAACTAAAACTATATTTACACAAATTAGAAATAAATTCTAATATTAAAAAAAGAACACAAAAAGGGGGGGAGGAACTGCTTAATAGGCGTCGTAAAATTCCTCCGCATCGACGTCTGGCGATGGCAATGCTTATTCTTTGAGCCAAATATAAGGCTGCCTTCTGGTCACGTGAAGCGTCTCCTAAACGAAGACCGCGAGCACAGCACCCCACGGCCCAAGCGTTTCTACTCCAAACGGCTCAAAAACATAATCCCCGATGAGATTACTGTATTTGCGCCGCTTGAGAGTCTCCGCGGATGCAGCAGCAGCTCCAGCACAAGCTACAGTGCTTGAAAGATAGGACGGATGAAGTTTGTAAGAATGTATGGATGTAATATATATATATGGATGTATGTAATAGTTTGGAATAGCATAACCGACTACTTTTTATCGCGATAACCGACATCTACGCGGGCGGAGCCGCGGGCAACAACTAGTAACAAATAAATTAACCTAATAACTATTAGTTTATAATTATAACTAATAGTTGTAAGGTTAATTTATGTTAGTTGCGCAATATAGGTATAGTGTACAATTGCTACTCTAACTAAGTAGATATGGGTGTGGTACACAAATCAGTAGGTATGTACATATTTAGAGACAGTCGGGCTTGCCATTACGTCATTTAATTACCAATATGGGTCATACTCAAAAACGGGATAAAATGTGTTCATGTTCTGTAGACTGTTCGGATGACAAATAGCTGAGTTTAAGTGAAATTTAAAAATATAAACACTTACTTTTATTAGTTTTATTTTGTTTCATTACATCAGTTACATCATAAAATATAAATTGACTAATGTATTAAAAAAGTCTACTTTAATTTCTAAACTTAACAAGACATAAACATATTGTTCTCAGATTTGAAATCTACTTCTGTGGACACGTAAAACTAGCAGAAATCTGTTAGAAATTTAGGCATCGGTAACCATTTTGTCTGTTCAGTTAGCAGTATTGTAGTCTCTGTAATTTTCTCGGTTGTGAATGAGACATTAAGTGCATGTAATGGCGAAATACATTATTTTAATTAATTACACAAGTTTTTGGTCGACATCAGTGTTTCTTTTCTGTTCAAACTATAACTGAGTAAGTACTCTACTTTATACAAATTTGTACAGTATTAAGATACGATATGCCTAAGAGGAGTGTTAAACAAATATTGTAATGCTCAAACTGTTACCTCAGTATGTAGGCGGCCATATTTGATTTATTAATGATTTCTCTATCCTGTAGACATCTTTGCTGTGGACTTAGTGTCTACAGGTAGGGAGTTATGTCTACAGATGTGAAGTTATAATGAAATTTCATTGAATTTCTATAAAAAATATGTGTTTTTTTGCTGGTTTATTAGATTTTAGAACTTTTAAACACCATACTTTTATATTTTCATTGTGCTTTTCAGCCTTTCACGCCTATCAAATATTTTCATACATTTTCACTTTGACCTGTTTATTAAAAAAACCTGGCAAGAATTCGAGAAGACTAAGTTGCTTGGTGTGTGCCCCTCAAGATATCTGTCCACATTATGAAAACGACCAAATCCAGATAAAGCAAATAAGGTATTCGATAATGCCTAGCACATCTCTAAACATAATTACTTCTGATCCTGATTCGTCTTTGCACAATTTGTCATCTGATTGCTTTGAGAGAGCAGCACCATCAGACTCTTCAGACTCATCTGAGAATTTGTCCATGCTTAATCCACCCGTGATACCAGGTACACCTGATGCTCCGACTGAGCTGAATTCCACTGGACTTTCAGATAGACTGACACCAGATGTTTCTATTGAAATATTCAACGAAACGCCACAAAGAGAAGAATGATTTCTGATATGTCTGACGAATCATCAGAGGATTTACCACAAAAAAACCCCAGACTGGATTTATGTGGGACGACTCCGAAGAGGATATATTTTAATAATAGTTTGTTAAATGACCACAGGAGCATAATATATATCTTTCCTGTTGACATTTTTTCAATATTTTTTTGGACATAACTGACAATATTTTTTTATTAGAATTTGTATAACGGTGAAGTAAGACCTCATTTTGATATATTTTTTGTTTATTTGTTTTATTCTCATTCATAATGACTATAATAAGACGCATTTTTTTATTTTCTGTTGACAATTCGATCTCTTCTGTAGCCGTATAAAAAGTAAAAAAGTGATTTATTCCTAAATTATCGAAGACTGATCTCTAGTGAAATTTTTGTACGAATATTGATATGTAACTTTAAATAAAAACAGAGTTTCATAATAATACGAAAAGTTTTATTTCAAATATTTTCGTCATACCACTTTTTGTGTATGACCCATATATAACTAGCGGACCGCCCCAACTTTGCTCGGGTTAAATTAATAAACAATATCCATCTTTTAAGTTGGATAAAACTGCACACAGTGTGCAAAATTTTATTAAAATCGGTTCAGTAGTTTACGAGTCCATAGCGGACAAACAACATGACACGTCATTTATATACGTATTTAGACAATATAATCATACAAAATTATTTAGTATAGTTTGTTGTTTACATACATACATATCATCACGCCCGTCTCTTATGGGTTCGGTAGAGACTGTAGTACGTAGTTCTTAGTTGTCTTATTCTTTATCTTTAGATAACTAAAACATGCTTAGGTAGATGTGATCATCATTAGTCATCACAGTCCACTGCTGGACATAGACCTCTCCAAGTGCACACCACTTAGCCCGATCTTCGGCTTCTCATTCAGCTATTCAGCAGCTCCCAGCCACCTTGCAAACTTCTTGCTCCATTAGTAGCAGTGACCGCCAGAACAGATACTCGTTTACAAAATTCAAATTATTTTATTTGCATTCATCATCATCATCTCAGCCTGATAATGTCCACTGCTGAACGTAGGCCTCCCTCATATGTCTCCACAATGGCCGATCTTGAGCTGCCTGCATCCAGTGCTTTCCTGCAGCTCTGATGATGTCATCTGTTCACCTAGTGGGAGGTCGTCCCACACTGCGTTTTCCTGTACCTGGTCGCCACTCGAGAACCTTTCTTCCCCATCGGTTGTCGGGTTTTATTTGCATTAAAAGGGGTAAATAAGTACATGTTACAATAATGTTAAGTACAAGCCCATTTAACTATATTTTTTTTTTTTTTTTTTTTTTTTTTTTTTTTTTTATACTACTTGGGTGGCAAACAAGCATACGGTCCACCTGATGTTAAGCAGTATCCGTAGCCTATAGACGCTTGCATTACCAGAGGTATCACTTGCGTGTTGCCAACCCATTTTTTTACACCAGGGCTTTAAGATGGAAGTAACCCTGGGATAGGAATACGTATCTTTCAAAACGCATTCCTAAATGAGCGCTGCAGACCTGTACTCACACACAGGAACACAACTACACCGCTGTGTGTAGTCATTTGACTGTGGTCTTCTGTAACTATAAATTAGCATGCAAATTTCACTTAAATCTAAGATACATAATTTATTAATCCATATTCATTTCAATTCATTTAGTGTATAAAAGCTTTTTTCTAGTATTGCCAAGTTTTCAAGTGATTTTTGAACTTATACAATGGAAGAAGTTTTAAGTTTTCAGGTATTTTATTATATACACACACACATGGCATAACAGTTTTTTTTATATAATGTGGTTCTTGGCCTTGATTCTAAAACTAGTCTATTACAGGGTTTTTAAGCGTTTTAAAGCAGGAACCGTCCGGATACGTGTAATAAATGGTTTTTTCAAACTCAAACTCAAACGGTATTTTTAAGCTGTTAACAATACGTCGCGCGATACCTGGCGACATATTGTTAAGAGCTTAATATCTACATTTCTCTCAAAACGCATCCTTAAATGAGCGCTGGAGACCTGTACTCACACACAGGAGCTCAATTACTCCAAAGTGTGTAGTTATTTGGCTGTGGTCATCTGTAAGAAAGAAAGAATATTTTTATTTGGCAGTAATTTAGAAATACAAACAAACAAAATTATCAAAAAGAAAAAAAATACTTAATCATAGGAACATACATATGTGTCTCATCATGTTAACGCCAAAATGGGATCCAGCTCAGCATAATGCCTGGCAGTGGGCGCTGAGTTTCCACCTCAGTCGGGCTTGCTCGCTAGTTATAGTACCTCACAAAGGGCTTTTTTAAAAAATACCCTTTTAATAACACTTTGACCCCGTTAGGATGGTTATTATTTGAATTGAGTTTTATTAAAACGTTGTAGATGTAGTGATAAAAGTTGAAATGGATAATATTAAGGTGACTTGGACATTTTGAGGGGATGGATAAAAGTAAGAATAACTGGAGATGCCGGTAGGGTAGTAGGTGATGTGATAAAAAAGTAAGCGACGTTCATGCATAAAGAAGTTGATGAATGTAGAAGAAGCTAAAAGTATATCTGGTTTGAACCAATTATCGGTACCATGTTCTCAGAATACCCCAGTAAGAAACGGGCGTAATTGTAAGTAGGTAGGTATAACGACAGAAAATGTTCATTTTACACTGAAACCAACATAACTCAGGAAAGAAGGCCACTGTAACCCCTTCTTCAGCATACGTGAAAAATAAAATGATGGACGGTTACGTAAAAAAATTGTTCATGTTTATGATATCTTTGTACATATATTTATGATCCCTGAGCTATATATATGGATCCTTGGATCCCCCATATGTAAAATACATTTTTTTACCATTTTTTTACAGCCACAGATAAGAACATAATGTTTAAATTAATTATTACTGGAGATACTTGTGATCAAAACATAACAACTATAAAGGAGTACAAGACTACAGTATTATTAGAAAATGAACCGTTGAATTTGGAATCGATTATTTCAAAAGTCTTAGAAAATAATAGGTATAGTATAAACATTTATGTTAAACAGATTATGTAAGTATCATCATCTCAGCCTAAAGACGTCCACTGCTGGACTTAGGCCTCCCCCAAAGATTTTCACAGCTCTCGATCCTGAGTCAACCTCGTCCATCGGTTGCCCTCAACCTTTACCAGGTCGTCGGTCCACCTTGTTGAAGGCCTGCCCACGCTTCGTCTTCCAGTTCGTGGTCGCCACTCTAGAACCTTTCTACCCCAACGGCTATCAGTTCTGTATGTAAGTATCATCATCATCTCAACCCATAAACGTCCCACTGCTGGGCACGGATCTCCTCCAAACATTAGGAGGGATTTAGCCTACTATACCACGTGGTATAGGGTTTTGTTTCGAGTTTCCTTCTCTTGCGGTGGATATTATTTGCTAGATTTACTCCCTTAGTCGACTCTTACGACTCCCTCGGGATGAAACGGGGTGGTGACATTTGTATTCTTAAACCGTCACCACACGGACATAAGATATGATGAGATATGTAAGTATCATCATCATCTCAGCCAAAAGACGTCCACTGCTGGACATAGGCCTCCCCCAAGGATTTCCACAACTCTCGATCCTGAGCAGACCTTGTTCATCGGTTTAACCTTTACCAGGTCGTCGGTCCACCTTATTGGAGGCCTCACGCTTCGTCTTCCAGTTCGTGGTCGCCACTCTAGAACCTTTCTGCCCCAACAGCCATCAGTTCTGCGAGCTATGTGCCCGGCCCATTGCCACTTAATGGAAGCAATTCTTCGAGCTTTTCTTTTTTTTTTTTTTTTTTTTTTTTTTTTTTTTTTTTTTTTTTTTTTTTTTTTAAAAGACAACTCCCGCACTAGAGAACAAGCTCTGTGTCGCGGGGGACTTTACAAACATACAATTAACGGACACAAATTACACCCAGACTCAGAACAATTCTTTGTGGGTCGCACAAAGTTTTGTCCTGTGTGGGAATCGAACCCACAACCTCGTGCACAGCAGGCGCATACTGCGGCCACTGGACCACCGAGGCAGTCAGTTACTTTGGTTATAGAGTTAGAGCTATGTCGGTTACTTTGGTTCTCCTACGGATCTCCTCATTTCTGATTCGATCTCGCAAGGAAACTTCAAGCATAGCTCTCTCCATTGCTCTTTGGGTCACTTTGAGCCTTCGCACGAGGCCCATAGTGAACGACCACGTCTCAGAATATGTTATCACTGGCAACACACACTGGTCAAAGACTTTCGTCTTGAGACACTGCGGTATTTGGGACGAGAAGATATGACTTAGCTTCCCGAACGCTGCCCAGCCCAGTCGGATTCGACGAGTGACCTCTTTTCCGAAGTTGGACCTACCTAACTGAACTGTTTGTCCCAGGTAAATAAAATCGTTGACAGCTTCGAGTGTAGAGCCTCCAATTGTGACAGAGGCGGGTGCGACATGGACATTTGCCATAATCTTTTGCCTTGTCCATGTTCATTTTAAGACCCACTTGTAGTGAGTGACTGAGGCCATCGAGCATTGCGCCAAGGTCTTCCATGGTCTCAGCCATGACCACGATGTCGTTGGCAAATCGAAGGTGAGTGATGTACTCGCCGTTGATGTTGATGCCGAGTCCATTCTAATCCAGAAGCTTGAAAGCGCCTTCCAATGCAGCGGTGAAGACTTTCGGGGATACGACATTACCCTGTCTCACACCTCGCTGCAACTGGATAGGCTTCGTACTCTGATCATGGAGACGGACCGACATGGTGGCGTTTTTGTACAAGCACTTCAACACTTCGACATACCGAGTGTCAATTTGGTACCGCTGGAGAGACTGTAGCACAGCCCAGGTCTCGATCGAATCAAAGGCTTTCTCATAGTCCACAAACGCTAGACATAGGGGCTGGTTATACTCCTCGTCTTCTGTATAACCTGCCGCAGCGTATGTATGTGGTCTATGGTACTAAACCTTTTTCGGAAACCGGCTTGTTCGGGAGGCTAGAAGTCGTCAAACCGTAGTAGACGTGGTTCAGGAGTGAGATGGGTCTGTAATTCTTCAGCAGGGTTTTATCACCCTTTTTAAAGAACAGCACCACCACACTCCTGTGCCATGCCTGCGGCGTCTTGCCCGCGAGTATGACGTAATCAAAAAGCTTTTGCAGTGCCTTCAGCACCGGCCTTCCACCAGCCTTTAGCAATTCGCTTGTGATTCCGTCCTCACCCGGCGCCTTGTTGTTCTTTAGCTGTTTGAGAGCCATACTAATCTCGTCTAGGCTGACGACCGGGATATCATCGGTATAGTGTCGGGACAACTTAGCTCTTGGGTCGTCTGTCGAAAAGCTAACAGGTGACCGAGTTGTTGTGTACAGCTGCCTGTAAAACGTTTCGATTATTTCCACCAGCTCGGGCCTGGACGATATGATTCTGCCGTCCCCAGTCTTCAGCTTGGTCAGTCGGCTCTGCCCGATAGACAGATCTCTAGCGAACACTTTGGAGCCCCTGTTCTGCTCTATGACCTGTTTAATACAGTTTGTATTATATTGGCGAAGGTCGCGAGTCAAAGACTTAGAGATCTGCCTATTGAGCCACCGGTACCGGCCAGCATCATCTGAGGACTGCAAAACCATCTCTCGCCTTTCCTCCATGAGCTTGATGGTTGAGTCGGAGATCTTTTTCGTTTCCTTTGTTCGGCAGGTTTTAAAACTGTTAGACCCAGCCGAACGGACAATTTCCACGAACCTGTTGTTGTAATCGTCCACATCTACGCAATCACCTAGGCTCTCGAAGCGGTTCAGCAGTTCAATAGACTACAAAATCTTATAGATAAAATAAATACTGTCACGTACCAAGCTCCTAAATGCCAGCCCGATCGACTGGACCAAAGACAAGCTGTTCGAATTTTCGATGATTCCAATCTGTATAATCAATAGGCCTGCTATGCGTATTAGATCGTCTGAGCCAAATAAAATGCTCACAAACTGCATGGCCTGATGCCTTCGTCACCTTTCTATTAACGCACCACTGGACTGCACAGCAGCATCTGTCCTTACCACCTGGAAAAGATTTCGACTAGCACGTTTCGCTTCCAGCGTTTATTTCTCCAACGCATGTGTAAACTCAAGAATGAACTGCTCGCTGCAGAGGTGTTGCCCAAGCGCTACGACATGTCCTAAACTAACTACATGGCAGGCGGCGGTTTGGCTGTGTTTCTGACATTGCTAAAGTCCATGAGCAGCGGTAACATCAGGTGTTTCGCTGCGTCGTCTCCACCTTTGGCAACAAAAAATTGTGTGTTTTGTTTTAATTTCGTGTTGGGTAACATTACCATCGATAAGACCTGACTTCTGAAAGTTTCGTTATTTACAGTTGTCGCGTAGGAGAAGTTCCAGGTTACGTACTAATAAAACCCGGAGCTGAACGGGATCCAATATTGGTGAGTAGAAGGTGTTTAGTAAAACTTATACTTATAATAACAATAACAAACGTCCCACCGCTGGGAATTTGTCATGGTCATGGATCTCTTCTCCTCTATCAAGAGACCTGGGAGCACGCCGACTTAAAGCGTGGAGACCGAATCCAGAAATTCCGTAATGAAAATAACCTAACCTAACACTCCGACCGGCACAGCGGTGATACTTTTTTTAATGGCGAATTCTCTAAACGGCCAATAATAATATGTCAAATTTGTGTAAGGAGGTTTTGATCTAAGAGAATAAAAAATAAGTAAAGAATTAATTAAAGGTCAAATAGTAGCCAAAAATTTAATGAATTCAAAAAACATTTAAAATATCTAGAGATGTAGTATTGATAATATCGAATTCAAAAATATTGATGATAAAAAAATCAAACTAAAAAATATGCAATAGCTTTACCGCGGCAGTTCCCGAGTGCCACACGTCTTTTTTTTATACTATTTGGGTGGCAAACAAGCGTACAGCCCGCCCGATGCCAAGAAGTTACCGCAGCCTATGGACGCTTGCAACACCAGAGGTATCACTTGCGTGTCGCCAACCCATTTCTTTTACAACAGGGCTTCAAGATGGTAGTATCCCTCCCTGGCATGGGAACAAGTTTCCTTCAAACCGCATCCCTAAATGAGCGCTGGAGACTTGTACTCACACACAGAAACACAACTACACCACTGTGTCTAGTTATTTGGCTGTGGTCTTAGTTGAGCTTGCACGCTAGTATATTGCCCTACCTCACTTTATTCTCTGCTTGATATATATTTTAATACTGTTTTTTTTAACAGATTGGGGACGCTGCCAAGAAAAAAGTTATATCCATAACTTTGGATTGTCGCATCTTAAAATATCGAGGTTTTAATACATATGCGATTGATATAGTCAAATATACTGGTGTAGAATGTAGTATTATACAATACCATGTTCGATCATCAGGTGAGCTGTTTTTTCCATACTACAGTCTCCAGTCGGGCTGCTCCAATTTTCACAAGAAATCTCTGCATATCCGTAGCACTATAATTATTTTTCAGAGCCTCCTCAACTGATTCTCGTGAACAGAATAGAGTTGCCGATTACTCAAGTATCACTAAGCGATCCAGAACAGAGATACGATCACATCGCTGTCTACAATTACTCTAGCGGTGACGAGGTCGACGTGTTATGTCTCGACGAGTCACTCAAGTGTAACAATATTGAAATGATGTACGACTATGCTGAACAGCTACACGGTAAATATGATAATGCAAGTTGTTCACATATATACGATGAAATGTCTCATAAGTGGCTTTTGCTCTCTCTATGAAGGGATGCCTCCCGCACTAGTGAACAAGCCGTGTCGCGGGGTCATCTCATATTAATATTTTATTGTTATAACTTGCAGATATGTTCAACAAGACGTGGCAATCTGAGTTAGGTGTCGGTTTCCGTACTAAATTACAAGCTCACCACGACGGGACTAGCATGGTTTGTAAATGTATTGAAAGTAGAGATGAAACTATTGTTAAAGTAACATTTACTTTAAAGAACATTGATGGTAAGTTTATTGCTTTAATCACAAACTAAGTAGCTGTGCCCACGTTCCTTCGCGAGGATGTACCTACAAGCTATCCTATTTGAATCGGATTTTGTTCACATATACTCGTATATGGGTTTTCATTGTAATGCGAGGAATCTTATTCTTTTAAACCGACTTCAAAAACGAGGAGGTTATCAATTCGTGTGTATTTTTTTATGTTTGTTACTGCAGAACTCCGTCATTTATGGACCGATACATGAATACTGATAGGATAATGAAGAGATCGCCGTCTACGCCAGGGCCATGCAGGGCACGGTAGAATCGGCCGTGGAGCTCCTTGCTCTGCCACACCTCTCTGCGGTCGTCAGCACCAAGCACTACAGGCCTGCGCCAGTTCTCTTTAGCCAAGGCAAGCGCGGTTAGCCCAGTGTCCACTGCGACCACATCTTGGCACGCGGCTCGCCACGTTTTGGCACTTAAAAAGCCTCTAACCTCACATATTCGCGGGATGTACAACCTTATGACAGATGAACGGGGTTGATGCATTCGGTATGCCTACTGTCCAGGGCATCCAATTCGGTCTGAGTTCACTTGAGTATACCAAAGGTACATCAAGAGCTCCATTTTTTATTTGTAGAGGGGAAATGCTTTACGCATACCGCCCCGCTCGGGGAAGCGAAGCGGATATGAATGAGAATGCTAACGAGATTACAAGCTAAGTATGCACAATTAACACCCCCTCGTCGCTTAGCTCCGCCCCGCAACCGCCATCAGTGGCCTCTGCGAGTGTATCATCAAGCGACGAGTATTTCTCCTCGCCGACGCGACGTCGCCAACACCTGTGCGTCCGCAGGGCAGAGGCCGGCCTCCGGCGTGCTTGGGACCCTTGTGCTTGGTGTGGAGGATAGCTTGGCTCCTTCTGTGGACACTCAGTGTAATGAGGAGGTCAAGGACGCTTTGGAATGTGCGATTCGAGATTATCGATTGACGCCCTTAGAGTTTAGGCCACGTCTGCTTCGGTTACCTATGCATAGGAGAAACCTAGCACTAGTAGGTACCCTTGATTCGTTATTGCCTAGATAATAGCGAAAATCTCAGTGATAACCATTCAATCTTGTATTATTGTATTGTGCAGCCGTCTTAGCATGTCATATGGTGCGGGTAAGATTTACAACATCAGACCCCCCTGTATAACAAAAATGTGATACACCGACCTGGCAACGCGAGATTGAACGGCGTATCGCTGGAGCAAGGGAAACATCCTTGCTCCAGCGATACGCTGTTCAATCAAAAAATTGGAAAGCTGATCTGCTTTCGGACGGGCAATACACGAGAGTGATGCGTTTTGTGAACCAGGCATTCTCGGAGACTAATGTCAGTCCCTGTGAGTATTTATCGCGGCTCACAGAGCGTATCGACTTCCTAAATCAGAAGGTCTATGTATGGGCTAACGGAATCAGCAGATATAGAATACGAGTGGATCGATATACTGTGAATCGAATGTTCCTAAGGGACCAATGATGGGTGTATAGGAACTGGGAGCGACCTAGTCAAGGAGGGGATGGTTGGCGGCTGCCGGATGCTGGTGCTACTAAAGAGTTTTGGAGCAGCATCTGGTCGGTCCTCGTCAGCCATTCGGAAGGTGACTGGATGCGGGATGTGGAGCAAACATGCGAACATTTTACGGAAATGGATTGCGTAGCCATCACAGCCGATGATGTTGCTTGTGCATTTTGTCCAATGGCAAATTAGAGATCACCAGGGCCGGACGGACTGCACAATTTTTGGCTGAGGTGTTTACGTAGTTCGCATATTTGCTTGGCATCTCAGTTCCAGTCGGTTTTAGAGTCTGGGTCGCTATCGGAATTCCTAACGACAGGTAATACCCATCTGCTCCATAAGACAGGGCGCAGAGCGGCGGTCCCCTCTCCCCAAACAAATCCGCGAGTGGCGCGAGGCCGTCCGCGGAACCATCATGGCCCAGTGGTCAAGTTGGTTGGAGGCTCCACGGGAAGGTTTCAGGAGCATGGAGGCGCTCCAACCGATCTTGTCGAAGTGGGCAGGGCGGCATTACGGGACCCTTTCCTTCCGACTGGTGCAGATTTTGCCCGGGCACGGGTGCTTCGGGCATTACCTGCACAAGGTCGCTAGGAAGGAGTCCTGTCTGCCACCACTGCGACTGCGACGACGAACACGAACGACGCGCAGCGAATCAGGGAGGAAAGTATCGTCGTTGATCCGATCTGTCGCCGGCGAACTGGGCGGCGTCAGCGCGCTTACGGGCGCCTGATGCCGCCATAGTGAGGCTGCGGGTTAGAGGTCGGGGCTTCAGGCCTCTAACCCACACCTTTCCGTGGAGGGACAGCGTTCCTGATGTCCCTGGAGTGGAGCCTGGGCAGCATGGGCAGCCGCTGCCCAGGCTGCGGATAGCGGATATGTCGGACTCTCCGGCCTAAAGGTGGTAGGCGGCCGGCATACTGACTAAAACCCTCCTGTGCACCTACACCCGCCTTCACGGGTGGACCACCGGAACCTGATATGACGTCATATCAGGTTCCGGTGGTCCACCCGAACATTCGATTCACAGTATATCGATCCACTCGTCTTCTATATCTGCTGATTCCGTTAGCCCATACATAGACCTTCTGCTTTAGGAAGTCGATACGCTCTGTTAGCCGCGATAAATACTCACAGGGACTGACATTAGTCTCCGAGAATGCCTGGTTCACAAAACGCATCACTCTCGTGTATTGCCCGTCCGAAAGCAGATCAGCTTTCCAATTTTTTGATTGAACAGCGTATCGCTGGAGCAAGGATGTTTCCCTTGCTCCAGCGATACGCCGTTCAATCTCGCGTTGCCAGGTCGGTGTATCACATTTTTGTTATACAGGGGGGTCTGATGTTGTAAATCTTACCCGCACCATATGACATGCTAAGACGGCTGCACAATACAATAATACAAGATTGAATGGTTATCACTGAGATTTTCGCTATTATCTAGGCAATAACGAATCAAGGGTACCTACTAGTGCTAGGTTTCTCCTATGCATAGGTAACCGAAGCAGACGTGGCCTTAACCCTAAGGGCGTGAATCGATAATCTCGAATCGCACATTCCGAAGCGTCCTTGACCTCCTCATAACACTGAGTGTCCACAGAAGGAGCCAAGCTATCCTCCACACCAAGCACAAGGGTCCCAAGCACGCCGGAGGCCGGCCTCTGCCCTGCGGACGCACAGGTGTTGGCGACGTCGCGTCGGCGAGGAGAAATACTCGTCGCTTGATGATACACTCGCAGAGGCCACTGATGGCGGTTGCGGGGCGGAGCTAAGCGACGAGGGGGTGTTAATTGTGCATACTTAGCTTGTAATCTCGTTAGCATTCTCATTCATATCGTTTCTATTGATTTTTTGCCTTTGACAGCTGTCATAGTAGTATTTTTTTCTTTTATTGTTATATTTTATGATAAAATGTACAAAAAACTATTATATACCTATTTAATTTATGGCTAAGGGGATGTAAATATTTTTAACGGTTGTAATTTAAAAATAAAAACAAATATGGTACAACTGTAGTAAAACGATGCTGGCGTGTTGCCAGATTCGAGATATTTATTATTACTTAATACGTGAACAAAAGCTTGGTAGGTACTCCTTTTGTTCCGTGCGCGCACTGAGGATTTTGAGATTTGGCATTATAAAGTTCTTGCAGAAAGCAATTACGGTAGAATTTCAACACCTCAGGCGACCTCAAATATTTTTAAAAACGCCATGACGTTATTTTTCTTGTGAATAATTCAAAGATCGGCATCAAGGTCATTTGCTTAGAAAAGCGATAATAATATAATTAATGATTTCTTATTATTGCAGATACTGACGCTCTTAAAGTTAACGGTTATGTAATGCGAAGTTCATCGACAACTGCAATGGGGGTGAAGGAGTATAGTGCACGGTACAGATCTAAAGAAGGTGAATTTGTGGATATTGAATGTGTATCTAATTTCAACCATACAAGTATTATAAAGACGGATAAATGCGTGAAATACAAAAACAGTAAGTTTGTACGTTAAGTTTGCAGCCATGACACATAATAGGTACAGCATCGATTCCCGTTCCTCTATATATACACAAATATATATATATATATGATATAATGTCAAAAGGGGGCTCGTAGCTAAGTGCATTTGCAATCAAATTTTAACCTACTTAATATAGATATCTGGCTTGACAATGACGCATGATTTCGTTTTTTTGATAAACAGGTTTTTATAGAAGTTATGACCAAACAAATATAAAAAACCGGCTAAGTGCATGTCGGGTCACGCACAATGTAGGGTTCCGAACTTGCCATTCCCATTAATGCGGACGAAGGATAAGGTAGTATGGTTTATGTTTTATTCATGACTTCTCAAAACATAAGTCACATTAAAAGGGTCGCGGGGAAGAAAAGTCACTCCGCCCGGCGGTTTTTATAAACCCTTAATTTGGCAACGGGTTATATTAGGACATCTACATAAAAAAAATCTAGCGTGAAATTGTATGCGTCGATTTTCTGGTATTTATCATGAATAGTCTATGTATTACCTACATTATAATATGAAAAATTGTCAAAGTTGTGATCTCACGCTTCGCTCGGCAGTCGTCGCCACAATGTCGAGGAGGATAACCGTGATGCGGCCGCTCTTGGTAAGTCGTATTTACTTGTTATTTTTGTTAGAAAACATTATGTAATATTTTTATAATATGTTCTAGAAATCATAGTTATCTATATACTTACTTTCAAAATGTAATATTATTTACAGTGTTTGCGTTACACTGTATAAAACTTACATGTTCAATATACTACCCATTGCCAATTTGTTATGATATTTTGATGGTCAGTATACTAGACATTGCTCAATAAGCTAGAAATAACAATAGAGCTTACACGTCCAATATATTACCAATTACCCCAATAAATAAGCAAAATAAGCCAATATTATGTGTGTATTCAACTTTGCTAATTAGGAAAATAATATTTATTTTTTAATTCATACTTACTTTTTACAGCAATAGCCCTGAGTTTTCTAGTGACGTATTATTTCATTATTTTATTGTTGCTTAATAATAATAATTGTTTTCAGGCTTTCAAACAAGCATCCTGTGCTTTTAAATTAATAGATTTAGTGTGACCAACCAACGCAGGACCTGATTTGGAAGGAGAATCAAGCTCTGATAAAAGACCTGAGAATCAATTATATCGAAGGAGTTGCAGACGTCAGGGAGTGCAAAATAAACATCGAATTCATTCAATGGTCAATTAGCTCGCGACAGCAGCAGCAGCTTACAGCACAAAGGAAGATCTAGAACTGTGTCCTGTAAACTGACGATAGTATCCGCTATGATGGTGTAGGTCATTTGCCACTGTTTGAAGATACTTACGGCCGTTGCAAACTGTGTATCAAGAATAAAACTTCAAAAAAGTAGTTATAAGGTTTCTAAAGGGTCGGCAACGCGCGATTGATACCCCTGGAGTTGCAGGCGTCCATAAGCTTCGGTAATAATAGGCGGGCCAAATGCTTGTTTGCCTCCATGGTAGTATAAAAAAATAGACTGACGTTATTTTTTAAGTTAATGTTTTAGTTTCCACATTTTGTAAAAGTTTCTATAAATAAATATGTTTGTTTTATACGGTTTTCATTATTTATTCTATAATTAATAACAAAATAATCAATTTTATAAAGTTAACATTTCGAAACATAATTTGGCAAAGTCCAATATATAGGACACCATTGTTTGCACTCACTTTAAGCTATAATGGGCAATGTTCAATTTACTGTACAAGCTTTTCTCCAAAATCTAGATCTTGGGGATTTTTTTTTTGTAATTTTCCTAGGTCTCAGAATCCCTCATGGATACAAATATACATAAAAAACTCTAATTTTTAATCAACTTTTACCTTGCCAAATTAAGGGTTAACTGTTGAAATTTTAATAATTTGGTAGGCATACAATTATAATATATGATACCTAATGTTTTTTTTCATACCTACCATAATATTAGATTCTGACCCTCGCCGGCCGCTGCCGCGTCACGCTCGCTTCGCTCTTTCGGCTCGTGCGTAGGGTCGCGGTTCTAACCTAACCTAACCTACTGATTATTTTAATATGGTCAGGTATTTCTACTTCTACATCTATTACAGACTACGAAAATTACCAAAAATCCGGTTCATTTCCACTATTCGTGATTTTTCTTATTTACGAAAAAAATACGGGAAAAATTCCAGACGCATGCAAGCATCGAATAGGCCCCTGAGGCAGTCCCCTATGTGATCGAGGATCAGAGCCAGTACTCGGGCAGGAATCCAGTCGGGGGCGGTGTTCTTGGAGCGAACTCTGAGAACAGCAAACCTCCCGGACTTCGGCCCTTTCAGGGACCATCGCCGGGAGCGTGTGCTCCGCCTGTGGTGGGAACCGACCCTCAATCACTTCTGTGAGGAAGCTGGGCTGATGGGACTCGGTGAGTGGAGGACCCTGACCGCGGAGCTTATTCAGCACTGAGCGATAAGGGGGCGACCCCAGGGGTCACGATCAAGTCGCAGTTCTAACCTAACCTAACCTACTGATCATTATTATGTGGTCAGGTATTTATACTCCTAGACATATAACAGATTACGAAAATTACAAAATCTCCCACGATTCGTGTTTTGTTTAAATAATAATATAATAATAATAGCAACCCATATATATCCCACTGCTGGGCACCTCTGGGTCTCCTCTCCTCTATCAAGAGAGACTTTAATTCACACACGCTGTCTTAATGCGGGTTGGTGAATCAGACATGTCTTTAGAATTACTTCTAAGACATGTAAGTTTCCTCACGATGTTTTCCTTCACCGTTAGCAGATGGCAAATCATTTGACTAGTACATATAAACTCCACAAAATGAAAAGCACATAGGTACTGCCCGGGATCGAACTCACACCTCTTGCGTGCAAGTCGGTTACTTCCCCATTCAGCCACCACCGCTTCTTTTTTTTTAATTTAGTAAATAATCCCGGTAAATATAATTATACATATAGAAAGACTTGATACAAAATCCCACAGTTGCAGATTTCTATAATTCAGGCGACTTGATTCAAGACCTAATGTAATTTATTCAAAACACTTTTTATGGTAATCGGCTGTTACTCGTAAACTTGTGAAGTCTACTTAGCTATGATAGTTTTCCTTTTAATTTCGTTATATATACTAATACCGTAAATTTTTTACATTGCCAAGGCTGCCAGCAATTAAGTAATTGTACCCGTATTTTTTCGTAAATGGGTGATTTTCAACAAGTGATTTGTATGTATCATTTCTGTGGGTTTTTGTTATAACAATGCTTTCAAGGTATATTTAATAACAAAAAAAACTTTAACCTTATTTGAAACAACATATATTATGCGTGAGTGGACATCAAATAACATAACAACTTACTAAAATATTTAAAGTTGAATTTTTGGTAGTCCACTGAAATGAAAACTGTCCACCGAATGATAAAATGACCACCGAAATTAAAATTACTGTACACCGGAATGAAATTAGTCCACTGAAATGATACAGCCAAGAATATTATCTATGTATAGAAGGATTCCGTAAATAATCCCAAAAGAATCTAAATAAATTTCCATAGTGATATGGGTATTATTATTAACTGTATTATTATACAGTGATATAACTGTGTTATATTTAGTAAACATAAGATCTAACTATTATCTTAGAGAAAAATGTTAGGTATAATTTATTTAGTTAAATTTTTAGCGAGACGAGAATAGTGTTCTTAGAGGTATACATAATTATAAGTAAAACTTTGAATTTTTCCAATTTAACTCTTATATTTTTACAACACAATGGTTTAATCAGAAACATTTAAAAAATATCTACGTATGTATATCAAACGAGCTAAGAATTTTTAATCTCTTTAGATATACGTATATAACATAACAAAAAAAATCTAAAATTGAGATCACGTTATCGTAAATTATGCGTATAAAGAATCCATAGTAATTATACGTATAATAATAATAGTTTATTTCCAAATAAAATTACAATCCACATTATAATTAGGTAATACATATGAATACAATGGCAGCCGCAGAGAGTTTACATTAACTTACTTTACTTCGATGGCTAGAGTCCTACCTGCGGAATCGTACACAAGCTGTTACTGTCAAGGGTTTCTGTTCGACGTTTACACCCATAATTTCGGGCGTACCACAAGGCTCGCATCTCGGACCTCTTTTATTTAATATATATATTAATGATGTTTATTTTAATTTCAATGAATCAAATTTTATACTTTATGCAGACGACAAGAAAATTTTTAAAATTATAAAAAATATTGAAGATTGTCATGAACTACAAAACGATATTGATAATTTATGTAACTATTGTAAAAATAATATGCTTTACCTTAATGTTAAAAAATGTAATGTAATTACATTTACTAGAAAGAAAAAAAATATTGAATATAAGTATAAAATAAATAGTGAAATTATCGAGAGAGTGTCAGAGGTGCGAGATCTGGGTGTTCAGTTAGACAGTAAACTGATCTTTGAAAGCCATATAACCTTGGTTACTAAAAAAGCATTTCGCATGTTGGGCTTTATATTAAGAATAACCAAAGATTTTAAGAGTGTCCACAATGTTGCTACTGTACAAGACCATTGTTAGACCAATACTTGAGTATGGATCTTTAGTCTGGAACCCTCAATATAAAATCTATATTGATCAATTAGAAAGGATCCAAAATATATTTAATAAGCATGTTGCGTGGAAAAACAATAAGTGCAATAACTCTTATAAAACACCTGCCTTACCATCACTAGAGTCGCTACGTAATGAACGTGACATAGTGTTTCTATATAAAATAGTAAGGAACCACGTCGACTCCCCTTACCTCTTAAGTAGAATAGGTCTTGGATGTCCACGCATTAATGCTCGAATGAAATCATCATTCTATGTTCCTTCTGCTAGGACTAATTATGCGAATAATTCGTATGTTAGAAGATCCTGCCGTTCATACAATAGTATTAATAAAAAAGAAAATTCCTTAGATATTTTTCATCTGTCTTTACCTAGTTTTAAGAAATCTGTTCATGATTGTCTGGTCCCTACTTCAACTGTATAATAACAGAATAATTGTCTTTCGTTGTTTTCTAAATTTTATAACACTAGTTTATTACAATTTGCACTTTAATCTTGTTTTTATCAGTACCTAATGTTAATTTTAAATATTGTATTGGCGCTATTAGTTCATTAATATGTGGAAACTGTTTTGGATTATGTGTTGTCTAATATGTATATTATTATTTCTCTATTGTATCTGTTTGTTTCCCGAATAAAGATAAAATAAATAAAATTAAGTTTCCTTGATTGTATTACGAATTGTGGCATTGAACTATTAATGAGTAAAGGTACTATTATTAATTAAATTAAATTCTAATTATAAACATTTGACTTAAATTATATACTTATAGCAATTCAAAAATTAATTATAACATTATTATTTTGTAAATGGCTACTCTATTAAACTAGTCTTTTAAATAAGTCCTACATTTCGTGGTAAGTCCAAGTTAACAGCTCATAGGTTACTTTAGGTTTAGCCCGATATGATAAGGTAGCGGGAATCCACTATGACTTTGTTCCGGTGCGTGAGCTCCGTCCAACTGAGGCGGACTGATTTGAAGTGAGGAGAGGCAAGAGGGGCGCAACAACGCAAAGTTGACGAAGCTATTCTACGGAAACTTACTGTCCACGGAAATGATAATTGTTTTCAGGACAATAGTTGACTGCTTGTCAAATGTATAAGAAAGAAGATAAACAAACAATAATAGCTTTTTTGATAGGCTATATTATAATTTAATGATACAAAAGTCGATTTTAATCCAAATAATAAATGTAACTGCAGAGGAAGATATTTTACGAGCGGAATTGGATTTAGGACAGGTCACCGTGATGATAAAATACCACTTTGTAATTATTATTTTTTATGTAGAGGCCATTACTCAATTATCTTTTTTGCCAAGGTAGAGAAGTACCTATTTTACTAAAAAAATCAACAAAATTATAAAACCAGCACATTGCACTACCGTTCTCAGGATTGCCGTGTATTTTTTTTGCTTGGGCAATTCACCCAAATAAAAAAAATCACGAATAGTGGAAACGAGCCGGATTTTTTGTAATTTTCGTAGTCTGTATGTAGAAGTAGAAATACCTGACCATAGTAAAATAATAATCAGTAGGTTAGGTTAGGTTAGAACCGCGACCCTACGCACGAGCCAAAGGAGCGAAGCGAGCGTGACGCGGCAGCGGCCGGCGAGTGTCAAAATCTAATATTATGGTAGGTACATACGAACAAGAAAAACTTTTTTTCATGATTTTGTTTTACCACTTTGTCGGCATGACTAATGTGTAGATTCGTGCTAAATTAAAGCCTTCTGGAACTAAGCTGCGGACAGACGGACGGACGGACATAGCGAAACTATAAGGGTTCCTTGCATCTTTGATGTCAAAATTTCCGGATTGAAAAAGCTTAAACCAAATTTGTGCTACTCTCACAGACACTGCACTAGGTCCATAAACATCGCAATTGACAGTACGTAAAACAAATAAAAATCACACATTTTCCTAATTTGAATTTGGAATTAAGTATGTTCTTTACCAATCCGTCTGGCCAGCGTGGTATAGTAGGCTAATGTCCCTCCAAATTTATGGAGGGGACCCGTGCCCAGCAGTGGGACGTTTATGGGTTGAGATGATGATGATGATGTTCTTTAAAATTTAAACTTTTAATGATACCAAAACCAGCCAGATACAAATAGTATATCCAAAGAGATTTAATTACAAGTTCATACATACTATAATTAATGCGAAAAGACTTTATGAACTATGTGTGTATTATCAATAAATTTTCAAAACACTTATCGCACGTGGCAATCCCTCTTAACGGCGTGGTTCAACAGATCTGCAAGTTTGCCGCGGTTGGTCTATAGGTGACCATTTTCCAAAAATAGAACTAGATTAAAAAGAGAAAAAGAAGAGAAGAGAGTCAGGCGCACTTCCAATGACAAGGACCCCTTCTTGTCTTAGAAAGCACGTAAAGTCGTTGGTACTGCGCCTGACCGTCTAGTAAAGTGGCATAAACGGTAGTCAAATAGAAAAGTCAAAAAAGCAAATCGATGGTATTTGACATAAGTTTATGAGATAATGTCATATATTGTAAAATATCGTATCGTATATCGTCGTCAAGAGTCTGATCTCTTTCCTATCGTGTCGGATTTTCATCCCATCGGATAATAAGAGTAAAGGAATAGAGAGTGCACCTGTGTTAGCGCACACACTTGTGTACTATATTATGTCCTGCGCAGTTGGCTAATCTTCGTGGAGATTTGCCGTGCCCGAAATCAGTCTGGACGACTATTTATTATAAATATATGATGACGGGCTATTTGACAGTCCCATTCTGTATGGTCTTTGTTAGTAGCGTAGCGCTGCTCCTACATAATTTGTACGACCAGCCTTTCTTTATTTTTCTTAGAAAATCTTTCGCATATTTTTGATCTGTGGTGCATCAATACGCTGTTGTATCCTCAGCCTGTTTAGAGTTTAGACGTAGTTTAGTTCCTGAGAAGACTTCACTCTGAAAGATACTAGTGCCTATAATGTGTCTTGGCTGTTATTACTATTATATAAAATAGTTTTAAATACATTTTTTTTTTTTTTTTTTTATACTACTTGGGTGGCAAACAAGCATACGGCCCGCCTGATGTTAAGCAGTATCCGTAGCCTATAAACGCTTGCATTACCAGAGGTATCACTTGCGTGTTGCCAACCCATTTTTTTACACCAGGGCTTTAAGATGGAAGTAACCCTGGGATAGGAATACGTTTGTTTCAAAACGCATTCCTAAATGAGCGCTGGAGACCTGTACTCACACACAGGAACACAACTACACCGCTGTGTGTAGTCATTTGGCTGTGGTCTTCTGTAAGGTGGAGGTCCTTCCCCAGTCGGGCTTGCTCGCCAGTATGGTGCCCTACCTCTCTTAAACAATAATCTAGTATCTCTTGTGCACAGGTTATCACTTAGGTTTCCGCTTGGAAGACCAGCCAGTTGCCATCCCCCAATTGTTACTTTGATTGTACCTTCACCTTGAATCATCAGTAAACAGGATATTGAAATGTTCGCTTATGTGTGTGTACAATTAAGACTTAAGAGATTCTCTGTGATGAGTATGATGACTACACATGACATGTAATTTATTACAATATTTCAGATTTTAAAGTGAAACCTGAAAGGTTAGACGATATTTGTAAAGTACATTGTACCTTAAGTGATAAAAACGGAACAGTCGATAAGCGTTTCGTTGTCGAGATATCGAACCTGTTTTATACTTCTGATGGTAAGTTCTTCAAAATAATAATTCATTGGCATAGAATAGAGGACTTTGGGCTTCGTTATAAGGCCCGTAGCAGTGGCTTGGTATCTATACGAAGGCTCAAACTCAACCAAAGGAGTTTCCTTATGAGATCAAACTAGAAACTTGCTTTAATGCTTTTGGTAGAAGCATTACTTTCGCGTTGTCATCTGCTAATACAAATAGGATAACTACTTTCAACCTAAAAAGAGTTTCCTTGCTGCCTATACAACGTGTTACAAGGAGCTCCGGTAACTGCTGCGATCCTCTGCAGGGTAGAGGTTCCAGGCGGGTTCCTCCACTTTGAGAGTGAGATTTCCTTTAGTCTTATACTACATAATATTTATTTCTTATTATTGGTGTTGTTTTCTCAGACATTATGCACCTAGCTGTCAGTTTCTCAAAAAATATAAATAATATTATGGAAATGTATCAATATAACAATGAAAGTTGGATATACTACGAATACGAAGATGGCGATAATGTGACAATAACGTGTTCTAAAAAAGAACACTATGTTGGGCCTATTACACGCATCATTAGTAATGGAACAGGTAAATCTTATTTTCAACTTTCATAACACAAACCATATTACAAAGTTTGCACAGTAACACCGGACGGTGCCACAGATCCGAAATAGGGAAAGACAAATAGAGAGAGAGAGAGAGAGAGAGAGAGAGAGATAGAGAGAGAGAGAGAGAGAGAGAGAGAGAGAGAGAGAGAGAGAGAGAGAGAGAGAGAGAGAGAGAGAGAGAGAGACATTAGTTAGACGACGGGCTCTTTTTGCCCATTATGATATATTATTCCAGTGCTACTTTGATTTCTCCAGTTCTATAATCTTATATTTTACTAGCTGCCTGTCCAGGAACTTACATAATGATAGATAAATGACACAAAGTGAGAACAAATAATCATACTCATCGCATAACAGAGTTGGTAAAACTGACGGGAGCCGTTGGTGCTACGCCCGATCTCTCTCCTGTCGTGTCGGATTGCCTTACTATCGGAGTATGAGAGTGAAGATATAAAAGTGTCCCTTATCAACGTCAAGATTAGCTAGGAGGACATTAGTATTTTTAAGTTTATTTGTACAGCCTCGAAATAAATAAATTAGTTTTTTTGTGCAATTATGGCTCCATCCGTTTTCCTATACCGATTATTTTTCTAACGTCGAGGTAGAGAGAAAAAGCTAATAGATTGGTTGGCCGGTGTCAATTTCAAATTATTGTCTTGAATAAAGATTTCGGATAACATTGATGGATACTGGCACAAGATTATCTGTTCTAATAGTAATAACAGGGATTGATAGACCTATTTTTTATTTGCAGAAATATTTAATAATAGTTATAGTACTGATATACAATTATCTTCAGCTCACAACAATACGGAATTCTACTGTAGTTTGATACATATGAAATCTCTAGACGAGTTTATAACACAGAGAGTTATCCATATTAAGTTTTACTTGAGCCGACGTCCAAAAACTACTACTACATCTACTTCTTCTGAGTCAGGTCAGTCATCATAATTTTGTAATCCACAAACAAGAAATCACTTAAGAAACCAGCTCAAACTGGTGTTCTACATTGAAGAAGAAGAATAAAAGAGGTAACTGACACAAAATTTATAGGAGTTTACGTAGACTCCAGACTTAAGTGGAAAAAGTACATTGTAACAAAACATGTTTTTATTAAACTAAGTCAGTTTGCTTACGCCCTTTACATGCTTCGGGAAACTGTTAACGAGAGTGTCCTACTAAATGTCTACCACAAATAGCAACCCATTTATGTCCCACTGCTGGGCACGGGTCTCCTCTCCTCTATCAAGAGAAAAGAGAGGGTTTAGGCCTTAATTCACACACGCTGGCCTAATGCGGGTTGGTGAATCAGACATGTCTTTAGAATTTCTTCTAAGACATGTGGGTTTTCTCACGATGTTTTCCTTCACCGTTAGCAGATGGCGAATCATTTGATTAGCACATATAAACTCCACAAAGTGAAATTTACATTGGTACTGCCCGGGATCGAACTCATACCTCTTGCGTGCAAGTCGGTTACTTTGCCACTCGGCCACCACCGCTACCAAATGTCTACCACGCCTATGTCGATTCCATTCTCAAGTATGAAATTCTACTATGTGGTAATAACTCGCCTGATAGGGAAATAGCTTTTAATTCGCAAAAAAGATGTATCAGAAATATATGTGGCATACAAACAGACTCATGAAGACCGCTTTTCTAAAAATTAAAGATACGCTACCCTCTCTATTTATATTAGAAGCAGTATTGTTTTGCATTGATAAATATGACACATTCAGCATTCATTCAACACCAGGGTGTTTGATGGAGTATCCCTGGGATAGGAAAACGCTTATGAATTCTAGGGAATAACGGGCTTTTCTGTCATGAATTTTACAATAGATGTCGAGAGTTTGGAAATTGGCAGTGTTTACACCTGGTGCCTCGAGAAGCATATAACAACACCTGATTCCTTCCTGCAGGTCCTGATTGCCGCCCCATCAGCCCAGAAAGTGGGGTAATAACGAGGGCATGCGTTTTTGTGCACACATTTGTGCAATATCTTCCGCGCAGATTGCTAGGCTTCTTTAAGATTAAGCGGTTTGACCGAAAATTCGGTTATAAAGCTCCTAAATAAAATAAATATAACATAAATTTAAAAAAAAAAACTGACAGATAATTCGGTTATGAAGCTCCTAAATAAAATAAATATAACATGAATAAATATTTTTTTCTGACAGATAATTCGGTTATAAGCTCCTAAATAAAATAAATATAACATAAATAAATATTTTTTTCTGACAGATAATACTCTCGACATGATAATATGGAATTCAATAGGAGTAGCATGTCTTGTCATCGTCATTACAGCTATCATACTCGTAGTACTCCGTAAAATATACATCAAGTATTGGACATCCAATGGACATGAGGTAAGTACCTTACCTTTTTTATCCACCCACTGCTGGGTATAGGTCTCCTTTTGCGTGCCATCTGCTCCGATCCTGTGCCAAGCTCATCTATTGGTTTCCCGTCGTCCTTCTTACATGTATCGTCCGACCATCTCCCGTTTCGCTTCCACCATTCTGTGACTGCATTGGTCAACCTTCCCTCTGCTCACCCAGTTAGATGGCCAGCCAACAGCTAGATGGACAACCAACAAATAACACCAAAATCTAACTCGCAAAAAGAAATAAACTAAGTGTAGATTTAATTATAGCTTGCCACAGCATGCAAAAGGTTAGTTAACCTTTTACCTATATCTGCGACCTTCGTTTTACGTCAGGATCAAGTGAATAACTAAGGTACTTATTTTATTTCAGGAGATAACAGAGATTACTTTGACGACTACATCTGTGCAGCCCATACCAGTTGAACCACCCAACGAATACGATTATGTTTATAACCACCTCTTTGTACCACCCGTTCCTAGAAAATGTAGAGAACCCACTTATTGTACAGTAGATTGAGCGCATATAAATTTAAGTTTTTCTTTTACTACTTAGATGGTAAAGAAGCATACTACTCGCCTGATGGTAAGCAGGTACTGTAGCCTATAATAATAGACGCTTGTAATATCAGAGGCAACTCTTATGCGTTGTCGACTCAAAAACTTTTAACACCAACATTTTGAGATGGAGGAACAACGTTTTCCTTGAATAGGAAAACGTTGTTTTTAAAACTTGTCCCTAAATGAGCAATGAAGACTTGTACTCACACATAGGATCACAACTACACCACTCTGTGTAAATGCTGCGATTTTCTACAAGAACTACTACTTCAAGAATACGGATGAATAGATTGATGTTAGTACAATAAACTGCTTATATGTGTGTTATGTATGAATGAATTATCAAAACACTCGCTCGTGGCAATGCCTCTACTAATATAACCTAGACGTAGACATTTTTTTTTTTAATACAGATAACTTTACCCAAATAAAATAAATAAATAAACTGTAGAAGAGGTTTTGATGCCTTCGCAATCCTTTACCACATCCCTACAATAGGTATACATACAATGTCGTTGGTAGTTATCTAAATAGTACTATAGTTTCAAACAGAAACTACATAAATTATGTTTCTAATTAATAAATTAATTATTTTAGTCAAGTTACGTTATAAGTTTATTGTAAATGTGATGTACACCGTAAGTGTCACACATATCAGAGACCATACCATAAAAATGTTCTTAAAAATGTATTCATATGTATGATGTAGTTGTGCTTATTAAATAAATAATTTAATTATTTTTATAAATACAGGATGAATTAGAAAAGCTACTAAATATAATAAGAATATAATTTATTTATGGAAATTATTACATATTATAGACTCATAGATAAATACTAATAATAAATAATACTAATAGTTGTCGTAGACTAGTTTACAGGTTAACATGTAATAATAATAAGTTTAAATGGTTTTAGGATGCTGTTGGGGCTGCCCTGTTATTGCAACGCATCAGGTATGTTCGTGGAAGCCAGCACAGCTGGTTTTCAGGCCATAATAAGATAACGTGTAGCCTCCCTGATGCAACGCGTGCGGGATAGCGCCCACGGCATCCTAAACACCATGTTGTATAGAGCTGAATGTCCAGTGGTGCGTCACTGGAACTGAGAGTACACATGAGAACCAGGGTCGCAATATTTTATATAAGATATGTAGTGTTTGTATATTTATTTTATTTACATATGTTTACTAATATAGTTATAAGTGTGTACCTACTAACAAATAATGGATGCAAATCTGATCAATAAATATATTATTATTATGTCTCTCTTTATCACGGGTATTTTCCCATCATTCAAGGAGAATACCCGGGCCTTTGGAAGGCTTACGCGGGGACAAAGGTCCAACACGCAGAGGCCCTTAGAGAATTTTAATTTTAAATGCGATGAGACGCTTACCACAGTCACGCCACAGCTGCACTATTGCAGTACAGCCATGATCTGCCTATGGCAAGTGTAAAACTATTGGAACATGTGAAATCAAATAATTTTGGGCTATGGGATTGGGTGTTTGGTGGACTGCACAATGATTATGGGATACAACGTCGCCTGCCATCATTTAAAAGTTGGGATATACTGTTAAACGACAAATAGGCAGACGGTGACTCGCCTATACACTAGATGGGCCCCATGAAACAACCGACATGGGCAACAGCCCACAAGTAACAGGGCAACACCATAGTGCGCGGCTAGGGGTGTCGAGCGGTGCGGCGCCGGTTTCACCATCGGGGGTCTTTTACAGAGACCCGAGAGCGGGTTTCCCCGTAGTTATGCCCTTAAAAATGACACTTCCACCCCCGAGCATATAGCTCTGGCGACCCCTCTCTGATCAGCCAATTAAGGCAAGCCAGAGTTGAGAGGCCTGCGGGCGCTCTTGCCAGTCCACTCCGGACAGCCAATAAAGGCAACCCAGAGACGAGGCCCTGACCGACTCTCCGGGGCATTCGAGACCGCAGTGTCACCACTCACATTCAGCCCGCCACAAGCTGCTCTGCGGGTTATTGTTGTTAATTATTATTATTTTTATAAATATATTATGTCCGTGTGGTAACCGATTAAGAATACAAATTTTCCCATCCCGTTCCATCCCAAGGGTAGCGTAAGATTCGACTAAGAGAGAAATTCAGGCCGACAATATGGTCAGCGTGGTATAGTAGGCTAATATCCCTCCAAGTGTATGGAGGAGACCCGTGCCCAATAGTGAGACGTTCATGGGTTGTGTTTTATCCACTAAACAACTGACAGAGCAGATCTTGATAAAATTTGGCAATTAAATAGATCCTGGGGAAGGGGTAATAGGGTACTTTTTATCGCGATAACCGACATCCACGTGGGTATTTATAAAACTTAAATAAATTAGAAGAGAGGTAGGGCATCATACTATTAGCACAGTGTAAAGAACCCTTTATTCCTTCTTAAAGAGTCCTTATACTGTGCTATTAGTGACAGAAAGCCACAGCCAAATAACTACACACAGCGGTGAAGTTGTGTTCCTATGTGTGAGTACAGGTTTCCAGAGCTCGTTTCTTCTTCTTCTCAACCCATAAACGTCCCACTGCTGGGCACGGGTCTCCTCCATACACTTGGAGGGATATTAGCCTACTATACCACGCTGGCCAGACGGGTTGGTATATGGTTTTGTTTCGAGGTTTCCCTCTCTTGCAGTGGATATTGTCTGCCTGGCTTACTCCCTTAGTCGACTCTGACGACACCCTCAGGATGGGAAGGGGATGGTGACATTTGTATTTTTAATCTGTCACCACACGGACGTTTAGAAAGGCGTTTTTAATAAACGTTTCCTATCCCAGGGATTTTTTTTTATTTATTTATTGCAGTATAAGAAACATACAGTACTATGATAACAATAGGAAATACACAATAATGTTAGCAATGTCACCAAACAAGTTTCTAACAGTTGAATTGCACTCAACGGTGAGTTGCAGGTAAACCAGTTAATGGAATTTAAAAATAAAAACAAACTAAAATGTAGTTATTCCGTATTTTTACAGACAAGAGATCTGAATTTACAGAGTTTCTCATGAAAGATGTCAACACTGTTGAATATTGTATTGTAGCAGTTACAAGCTCGTATTAGAAATCTATTTTTTCCATATGAGGTTATTACATAAGGAATGTCTAAGACAGTCATAGAACGTGATGCGGGTCGCCTACAGCGTTTATATCATTTTCAGCGATTTTATCATAAAACCCTGGTGTTTATTATTGGGTCGGCAACATACAAATTATACTTCTGGTATTGCAAGCGCCCATAGGCTACGATAACTGCTTACCATCAGGGGGGCCATATGCGAGCTAAAGCATTGGTGTAAAGAATTTTCTATTTATCTATATAACTGACCGTGGTTTCATTAATGCCTGATTGCCTGAATGCCGCAGCACAGAGCTTAGATTACGACCCTTTCTTACATCACACAGAATATTTTTTTGTGTTCTTAAAATACTATGTGTAAATGTTTTGTCTACTATCTGTTTGCCTGAGTATCTCTATAATATAAAATCTTAATTAATCACGACAGAGGCCTAAATATGGGCGATCTAAATAACTCTGTCACCAGGTTGACCACTAACCAAACGATAAGAAGAAGATAAAATATTTTGCTGAATGTGTTGCTAAGCGCAAATCTCGAGAACAGCTGAGCCTCTAGACAAGTGGCATAAACGGTAGTCGAATCGAAAAGTCAAAAAAACAGATGTATGGAATTTGACGTCTACGATATAGTGTCGTAAACTTACGACAAATCCCATACATTTGCTTTTTTGACTTTTCGATTCGACTATGGCTTATGCCACTTCACACACCACTCGTCTAGAGGGGCTGAACCGATTTATTTATTTATTTTTTATTTAAAACTTCCTGCACAAAGTTACAGAGGCGGACTTAATGCCTTAGGCATTTTCTACCAGTCAACCTTAGGGTGATGCAGAGATATTAATGGCAGGTGTTAAAATTATTAAAAGTTAAGAATAAATTATTATAGTGTTATACATAATATACAATATATAATTTATATATATTATAAAGTTAGATATAATTCTATAAATACACAAATATAATTATATATACCTATATACATACATACATATATATATATACATACTGAAGTCGAAAATTGCAATTATAAAGAAAATGCCGCCAATGATCCACTTAAAATAAGTTCTCGCACTTTTCTTTTGAATGTCCATCTATTCGTAGCCTTCTTAATCTCGAGAGGAAGCGCATTCCATACAAGAATAGACCGAATTGGAAAGGAAGAATGAACAAGAGCAGAGCTATGTGAGGGACATGCAAGAAGAAGGTTGTTCGATGAGCGAAGGTTTCTATTATGAACAGAACATCTATATTGAAAGTAAGAGGTCAAGTAAGTGGGGGGAGTTGAAGAATTAAGAAGAGAGAAGAGCGTAGTAAGAGCACGCAAATTGCGGCGTTGACGTATGGATAACCACCCTAGTTGGGGACGATAAATAGACACATGGTCATATTTACGAAGATTAAATACGAATTAAATGCGATTTCGCTTATTATTTTTTTTCTATGTTCGTTATTGTCAGGAAAAGGTTCAAAAAGGTAAAAAAAAGAAAGTTGAGCTGAAAATAGTTAAACTCGGACGAAGTCGGGGCGGGCCGCTAGTATTCGAATAAATACTTTTCTTTCTTTCTTTTGTTTGAATTTGAGCAACCCGGGGTACTACTTGTCGTAGTCCTAATGTAAAATTGAACACTGCCATCTAGCCAATACGATAAAAACAAATTCGCACCTTAGTTTCATTGTTCAAAACTAAAACTAATTTAAACCTAGATGGCGACACTTGTATACTCAAAATGGAATAGCTTTTAATCATATATTATGGATAGAATAACAAAAAATAGTATGTAATTTTCTCTTTAATAAAAAGACAACTCCCGCACTAGAGAACAAGCTCTGTGTCGCGGGGGACTTTACAAACATACAATTAGCGGACACAAATTACACCCTGACTCAGAACAACTCTTTGTGGGTCACACAAAGTTTTGTGTGGGAATCGAACCCACAACCTCGTGCACAGCAGGCGCATACTGAACCCACTGGACCACCAAGGCAGTCAATCGTAATATTAGAAGTATCTTTGCTTAAAGTTTATAGCGACGTCTAGCAAACAATGAGTGAAACGTTGTATTTTGTTATATTTTCGTAGACATAGAGGGCACCACTTCAATTTTAATTTAATACTAAAAAGGATTTTTTAAAAGTTTTAAATAAAATTAACAGTTGGTAGTTACGATTGCCGTGATGCATCCTTATGATATTTTAAAGACAAAATAATAAAATTATGTAACTCGTGTAGTTACATGACATTTTCAAAAAGTTTGAATATGGAAAGCGTTCGGTGACGATGACGCGAGTTACATGATTTTTCCAAAAAGTTTGAATAAGGAAAGCGTTCGGTGACGATGACGCGAGTTACATGATATTTCCAAAAAGTTTGAATATGGAAAGCGTTCGGTGACGTTGACACGAGTTCCATAATGTTTCCAAAAGGTTTATATAAGGAAAGCGTTCGGTGACGATGACGCGAGTTACATGATATTTATTCACCAAAAAAGTGCTTAACGCGCCTAAAGAAGTTTTCGCTTCAAAAAAATTTAAATTTGTCTGATAATTTCAGAGATAAGCGCGTTTAAACAAACAAGCTTTATAAGCGATATACCTATAGAAGTAGGTAGATATAGGTAGTGTAGAGGTTTATTGGTGGTCACTAGCTGGCCGCATACCAATAGTGAAACCTCTAACGTGTTATAAAAGTAAATCATAATTATATTTGAATTCAGATTGGAAAAAAGGGGAATGATTTGAAGGTTGTCATGGGCAGACAGGTTCGGGCTTCGGTGAAGCTAAGTTGTATTTATAATTAGGGAAACGTAAAATAAACAAATAATATATTCATCCAGTGTTATTTATTTACCAAAGTAAACAAGAAGCCTCCGTCTAGTCAAACCCTGCTTCGACCATCTGGAGTCTACGCCCGTGGAACGTGCTTGAAGGAGGAGAATATATAGTAGATACACTTAGTTCTCGTTTTGATGTTATGATGTGTTTAAAACACAAAGGTAAACTTTCTTTTCATAAGAAGATTAAAGAAAACTAAATTTATTCCACTTAAATGAGTACCTACCCACGTACTTTGAATTTATCCAGTGAAAGCTGTGTTGGCCGAGTGGGAAGTAACCGACTTTGCACGCAAGAGGTGCGAGTTCGATACCGGGTAGTACCAATGTGAATTTCACTTTGTGGAGTTTATATGTACTAATCAAATGATTCACCATCTGCTAACGGTGAAGGAAAACATATTGAGAAAACCCACATCATCATCATCATCATCATCTCAGCCAAAAGACGTCCACTGCTGGACATAGGCCTCCCCCAAGGATTTCCACATCTCTCGATCCTGAGCCCACCTTGTCCATCGTCGTCGGTCCACCTCGTTGAAGGCCTGCCCACGCTTCAAGCCCAAATGTTTTAGAAGAAATTCTAAAGACATGTCTGATTCACCAACCCGCAAAAGGCCAACGTGTGTGAATTAAGGCCTAAACCGTCTCTCTCTCTTGATAGAGGAGAGGAGGAGACACGTGCCCAGCAGTGGGACATATATGGGTTGCTATTTATCCAGTAGCTACACACGCAACCGAGATATATATATATACACGGCCGCTATAAGATTAGATTTTTAGGAAATCCAATGAATGTATGAATTTGTGTGAAATATATTTTACGTCTTAATCTATCACCACACGTGATGGATTAAGAATACAAATGTCACCACCCCATTCCATCCCGAGGGTGTCGTAAGAGTCGACTAAGAGAGTTATGGAGACAATATCCACTGCAAGAGAGGGAAAACTTGAAATAAAACCCTATACCAACCCGTCTAGCCAGCGTGGTATAGTAGGCTAATATCCCTCCAAGTATATGGAGGAGACCCGTGCCCAGCAGTGGGACGTTTATGGGTTGTGATGATGATGATATTTTTATCTGTAGGTTTAGTCTAATAGAACACTGTTACTAAATTCCACAGAAATATATAAGTACAATTAATAGGTTGCCTGGAAGAAATCGCACTTAGCGATAAGGCCGCCCATTGTACTAGATTATTGGCTGTTTGGTATTTATAAGTAAGCTTTTGTAATTTATGGTGTACAATAAAGAATTATCTATCTATCTACAATAGTTTTCTCAAAATAAAACCTCTTATTATAACATATAATAACCTCTGTTTCCCATGTATTCTTATTACTATGAATGCCCATAAAAAGCAAAAATGGGTCTCACGTGGAGTGAAGGCTTGTAGTATAAAAAAACGAACGCTTTTATGGCTATATCGAAAGAATCCAAGTATGGCTAATAAATATAAACTTAAGCAGTATACTAAACTATTTAAGAAAATAACTAAATTAACGCAACTAGCACAAAATACACATTCTATCAATACATCAAATAACAAAGTTAAAACAGCATGGAAAATAATAAATAGTGCAAAACTAAATATTCCAAGAGACTCAATAAGTAGTATTAAGGTTGATGACAAAATCTTGAGTGATCGTCAATCAATATGTAATGCCTTCAATAGTCATTTTATTGATAAAATAGTTCCGAATACTTCAACTAATAGAGAACTATATTCTTCTTATGTATCTTCTAGGCAAAAATCTATGTTCATGAAACCTTGCTCTCCACTTATTGTATGGCATATCATTAAAAACTTAAAAAACACAAACAGTGTTGGATATGATGGCATATGCACTAAAATTGTTAAATATGTGGCTATCAATATTTGTCAGCATATTAGCCATGTTATTAATTTAAGTATACAAGCAGGCATTTTCCCTGATAAATTAAAGACTGTTGTCATAAAACCTTTGTATAAAAAGGAAAGTAGAGATAACATGAATAATTATAGACCTATAGCCTTAGTACCTATTTTATCTAAGATATTTGAAAAACATATACAAAAGGAACTTAATGACTATCTTGAAAGTAACTGTATTCTTGTAAAAGAACAAAAAGGTTTCCGATGCAACAAATCAATAAATATGGCCATATATGATTTTCTGCAATTTGTAATGAAGAATGTTGATAATAGAGTACCTGTCTGCTCTATATATATGGATATGACTCAGGCATTCGATCATGTAGATCACTCTATTCTTCTCGGTAAGTTAAATGCATATGGAATAAGAGGAAATGTATTCAAACTCAAACTCAAACTCAAACTCAAAATTTATTTATTCATTTAGGTTACAAGGTAACACTTATGAAGGTCATAAATTATGAATAAACCAGAAAGATGATGTCAGCAAAATTTTCCTACGGCTAGTTCGCTGACGTGGAGCCTTGAGAAGAACTAGCAAGAAACTCAGGCCACTCTTTTTAATCGCCAGATAGTTACAATCTTTTGTAAAATACAAGTATGTTAGCATGCAAGCTGATGCAGTCAAAACACGATACTGACTATATTGATAAAATAAGGTAATCGTACTTAGTACTGGTCGTGCGAGAAAAAAAAAAAAAAAGTATGGTGTTAAAGTCTGCTTCAATTTACATATTGCTATTAAAGAATAAGGCAATATGTGAATAGTGACAATTTATATTGTTAAATTTAACGTATTGCTACTAAAGAAATAAACAAAAAGAAAAAAAAAAAAAAAAAAAGTACAGAATTATCACTAGAATTCACAATGTGCCTCACGTCACAAATAAGAACTTATGTACTAAGCTGATTTATTGTAAATTAAACAAACAACTATATAATGCAACTAATTCCAAGACTTTTTATCGTTCAAATAATCATTTATTGTATAATAGCCCTTCTCTATGAGATGATTTTTAATAGTAGGTTTAAATTTGTGTAAGGGCAAATTCATTATCTCTTTCGGTAATTTGTTAAAAAAACGTATACCGAGTCCTACAAATGAATTATGCACTTTGTGTAAACGATGGTACGTGCCAACTAACTTATGTTTATTTCTGGTATTTACTGAATGAATATCACTGTTCTTACTATATAGATCAATATTCTGTTTAACAAACATAATATTTGCAAATATATATTGAGATGCAACTGTTAAAATACCTATTTCTTTAAAACGTTCTCTAAGAGAAACTCGTGAGCCTAGGTTGTAAATTGAGCGTACAGCTCGTTTTCAAACTTTTTGAATCCTACTTAGAAAACCGATTTCAATATACTGAAGTTACTAAAATTAATACTGTAACAAAAATAGAGGAGATATATCAATCTGAAGCACGCAAAATACATTACGGTGTGCCCCAAGGTAGTATATTAGGACCGTTATTATTTATAATATATATTAATGACTTACCCAATGTAACTGACAACCCAATGACTCTTTTTGCGGATGATAGCACAATTTCGATTAAGTGTAATAATAAGTTAACATATGAATCTGACATAAACAATGCACTGAGCTCTACTGTTAACTGGCTAAATGTGAATAACCTAAAAGCCAATTTAAGTAAAACCGTGTTAATGCATTTCAGTCAGCGTATTCAAACAACCGATATCGTTAAAGTGTGTGCTAACAATCAAACCATAAAAGAAGTAGACTGCACAAAGTTTCTAGGTATAATAATAGATAGAAAAATAACATGGAAACAGCATATAGACCAGATGTGTAAGAGGCTTAGTAAATCGGTATATGCATTACATGAACTCACGCAAACTATAAACATCAATGCCCTCTTGATTGCATATCATGGACTAGTAGAGTCAGTCCTCAGATACGGAATCATTTTTTGGGGAAACTCTGTTGATAAAGAAATAATTTTTAAGACACAGAAACGTTGTGTAAGGGCAATGTTCTCCTTGCAAGTGACTGATAGTTGCCAGCCCTTTTTTAAAAAATATAATATTTTAACACTGCCATCTATCTACATATTTGAAGTAGCAGTCTTTGTCAAACTTAACCCACATTTATTTATATTGGCAACCGATGGGTCAAGTCGAACACAAAGGGATAAAAGTCGACTATGTTTGTGCAGAACTAACACTACTCTAATGCAAAAAAGTATTTTTGCCATGGCTCCTAAAATATATAATAAATTACCGAAAAGCATTAAAGATGCAAATGTAAATATATTTAAGGTGTCATTAAAAAAGCTATTGATAAACAAATGTTATTATAAAGTTTCAGACTTTTTATCTGACAAAATGTAACACAATAATAATAATTTGGAGAATGACATAAGTACTTATTGACATTTTATTTACCATTTGACATCTAGCATAATTTAACTTGACTATAGATAGCCCCTTGACATTCAACTTGATTATTTAATAAAATTTTTATTGTATACATAATTTTTGAGAATTGACATAAGTACTTATTGACATTAACCACATTTCACCATTCGACTTCTAGATTTAATTTTATTATTGACATTCTATTTAACTATTTGATATTATTTGTTTCTTACTTTTTCTATAATTAATTTAATTGATAAACTTTAAACTAACATGTAAAGCATAATAATATTAATATACCTAGACATAATTAATTTGTCTCTAAAATTTGCACACCTTTATGGGTTATAAATCAGCGCTCTTGTAATTTATATTTTAAGTACCTACTATGTAAACCTGTTTTATGCAAATAAACTCATTTGATTTGATTTGATTTGAAAAAACTAATCTGCATATAGCAGTAGCTAGTAACATAGTAACCCTATATATGTATATATATATCTCCGTTGCCATGTGTAGTGTTATATGTATTACTAGCAGTTGCCCGCGGCTCCGCCCGCGTGGATGTCGGTTATCGCTGTAAAATGCCTATGTGTTATTCCAGACCATAATCTATCTCTGTGCCAAATTTCATCCAGATCCATTCAGTAGTTTTTACGTGAAAGAGTATCAAACATCCATCCATCCATACTTACAAACTTTCGCGTTTATAATATAAGTAGGAAGTAGAATAGCAGGATCTGTGCCATATGTAACTTTCTACCTGTAACTGTTGTTTATAATTTACTAGCCACCAGATCCAGCTTCGCTTCGGTTCTTTTTATTTCATGTGAATATAACATGCATGTATTATACATATAAACCTTCCTCTTATATCATATTAATAACAACCCATATACATATATGTCCCACACTCCCACTGCTAGGCACGGATCTCCTCTCCTCTATCAAGTGAGAGAGAGGGTTTTAGGCCTTAATTCACACACGCTGGCCTAATGCGGTTTGGTGAATCAGACATGTCATGACATGGTTCAGTAGATCCAGAGATTACCCCCCTACAACGTCACAAACTTAACCTTTCTATAAGCTATTTAATATTAATGTCCTAACTGAATTTGGATCACGGCGCGCGGCTAATCTCAACGGAGACAAGCTATCTGCGTAGGAGATATTATAGTGTACAAGTGTGTACGCAAACACAAGTGCACTCTTTATTGCCTTACTCTCATAGTCCTATGGCACGGCAATCTGACTCGACCGGAGAGAGATCAGGCGTAGGACTAACGGCTTTACGTGCTTTCTGAGTCAGGGTGTTAAACACCACCAATGTCCCAACTCCGGGCATCTATTGTAAATTTCTTGACAAAAAAACCCAATATCAATGTTTGGCATCAGCAGTCACACACATTGATCGCTGAGCCACCAAGGCAATTAGTACTATGTACTACATACTACGTAAGCAAGCCTGACTGGGGAAGACCACAGCCAAATAACTACACACACACAGTATTGTAGTTCTGTTCCTATATGTGATAGGGTATAGTTTGCCAGAGCTTATTTAGGGATGCGTTATGCGTTTTTACGAAATGTTTTCCTATCGAAGGGATACTCCATCACCATCACAAAATCCTATTGACGCAAGATATCTTTGGTAGGTATTGCAAACATTATGTTTTTTTTAGTTTAGTTGTCCCTCTCCTCTATTTTCTCTCATATTCCTTCACTCAGACTAATAGAATATTAGTCTATTAGAATATTAGTAATGAAGGAACTCAGACTAATAGAATATTAGTCTAAGTTCCTTCATTACACTTTTTTTAATTGGTAAATATTGTTTTGCCCAAGAATGTAATAAAATAGGTTATAACATAAGAATATTGCATAAGCTCTTGCCCACAGCTTCGCCCGTGGTGATGTCGGTTATCCTATTCGCTATTAGAGTAGCCTATTTGCTATTCCAGATCTCTATCTCTATGCCAAATTTCATCCAGATCCGTTCAGTAGATTTTACTTGAAAGAATAACAAACATTCATCCATCCTCACAAACTTTCACATTTAGAATACCTACCTACCCACAATACCTACAATTTTAAATCTACCCACTAAATAAATTAATGACTAAGATAACAATAATATGTAAGAAAACATTATAAAAGGACGTATACATTCGCGCAAGCGTATCTACCTGCATTAAAATAATTTCCTTTGAAATCACATTCCCATTCAAGTAAAAGAGACAAAAATATTATGTATAATAACTCGAATAAACAAAGAGCATACTTCATTCCACATAATTTCTGACCACTTGAGACTTTTAAATTCAGCCGTCTTATACGATCGAATAGTGTCGAAATTACTAAGGAGAACAATCAATTACTTCACTTATTACTACGGTACAAAGTGTAGTTTTGTTTGCGGTCGTTTGACGGCTGATGTCGACCGCCATTTTCCACAATGGCCGTCAGTAGCGCGACATCTATGCAGAGTTTAGTGTCATCGCGAACGTGCGTAGCTTGGGTCGTGCGTGTTTTTATCGTCAGTGTATTGTTTGCACCATTGTATCAAGAAATATGACACGAAAAATTGTTCGGCACAGTAATAATTCTCAACTATTTATTGTGATGTAATAAAAAAGTTTTTATTATAAAAACTGTGTCGTACCGTATTTTATTGGGCTTTAACATAGTAAAATAATGAATTTAACATGCCGCCGCAGTCTTCTGTTTGAATTGTCGTGAGCCTTGTTGTGGGATCGATTTTTAGGTGTTATTAATGAAATTACGGAGGTGCTCGCGAGTGATATTGTTACTTAAAGAACCAGTTACAAAGGACCCCGTTACGGTGTTGTTCTATCTTGTGCGAGTCGTGAAACGTTTATAATCGATATAAGTTAATAAAAAATGCATATTTACCCCATAGAATCATAAAGGATCGGGTCAATACGGTGTCGTGCCGGCTTGAACGGAGTTACGAATCTTGTTTTTGCTATAAAAATGTGGTTTAGTTGATAACTGCAGTGCAAACCGTTTACATCATCTTGAAGTTATGGTGATTATGACAAATTCCTCAGTGTTTTGTTGTTCCAAGGAGATTTCAACATTTAGAGGTTAGTAAACAAATAACATCTTTATCTATGATCCTGTTTTTTTTTATCGTTAACGAGATACAGTGAGATTTGGCAAAATTCATTTTCTGATAGTGACAGGAACGTTGTTTTCTTTTAACTGTCAAACTTCCTTTATCAAATTCTAATTAGTTATTGTTTTGCTATTTTGTCTGCACTGTAATCATTAAATAGTATAAATAAAGAGGTCGTACCTTGCTGAGCTATGAATAATAAATAGTGTATATACGTACTTGTACAATGCCTGCATGCATTAAAAACACGATAAAAAATGATACCTTCATGACATCATGAAATCGCGTGATTATATTTTATCTAAATATAAAATCAGAGTTATGTTCGGGACAGTGACTATTTATTTTTCTAATTTTATTTCGTTTTCACGAACTTATAACAAACACAAAATAATAATGGTGTAGTAGCGTTCATAGATAAAACTTTTTTCAAATTTGGAATGAGTTGCGTATTTTTTAAAACAATTGACGTACCTACCTAATGCTATTCAGCCTTTATAAATTAATGTTTACATAACGTACTTATTGGCTGTGATAACCTCTTTGGTTGATTACGACGCTAATCTCTGAAACAACATACGTACCTACCTATTTTAATAAGGGATTTTATAAAATTGTGTAACTTACGTCTTTTAATAGCTGTTATCTCAATAAGTACATAAGTGACTCCAATTTTTTTTAAATTACAAATATAATAACGCGAGAGAAGACACCGGCAGGAACCTGTAGAATATATATATTATATTCATAAAAAAAAACTTACAATAAAGCTTCCCTATCAATTATAACATAATTGTTTTTAGCCAATTTGTTTTGTTGATAGCCTCTTGCATATTTATTAAAAAAATATGGTATCCATCTCCAACTTTGTTAAAGAATAGGCAGCTCTTTAAAAAATTGACATTGTATTACGCTAATATAAATATATCATTATCATAATGTTTCCATTTTTGGTGATAGCCTCTTGCTTATTATTCAAAAAATATTGTTATCTAATCGCCCGGCCCTGTAAAAAGTGGAAATTTTTAATTTAATTGCCAAAAATAATGTGATTGTAATCTTTGTATATAAGGAGAATGATAAATTGTTGTATGTCCGGGTGTAATTTAATCTATACCCATACCTATATGTATTTAGAAGAATATATGTTCTCCAGTTGTCTGTTTGCCATAGTACAGGCTTTGTCTAGTTTGGGATTAGCTGTGTAAGAGTTGTCCCAAGTTATTATTATTAAATTCTTTGATGACCTCACAAATTTATAACTAACTAGCTGTTGCCCGCGGCTCTGCCCGCCTGGATGTCTGTTATCGCTGTAAAAAGCCTATGTATGTAGCCTCTGTGTTATTCCAGACCATAATCTATCTCTGTGCCAAATTGCATCCAGATCCGTTTAGTAGTTTTTACGTGAAAGAGTAACAAACATCCGTCCATCCATTCTCACAAACTTTCACATTTATTTGTAAAATCTTGCAAATTATTCTAGAAATACTTTTATCTACATATCTCTGAATTGATGGCCTAAACCCTCTCATCTCTCTTGATAGAGGAGGGCAGACCGCGCACAACAGTAACATTATTATGGGTTGCTATTATTTACTTTATCATTAAATTACACTGAAGTTAGTGTTATTTTTTTATTAATAGCAAAAAAAATGCAACAGGAAATATTTCAAATATATGCAAGGCATCTTGCATATTTAAAATAATCTTGCTTCATAATTTAAGGAATATGTAAGAGTTCTTGCATATCACACACACATCTCAACCCATAAACGTCCCACTGCTGGGCACGGGTCTCCTCCATTAATTTGGAGGGATATTAGCCTACTATACCACGCTGGCCAGACGGGTTGGCATAGGGTTTTGTTTCGAGTTTTCCCTCTCTTGCAGTGGATATTGTCTGCCCGACTTACTCCCTTAGTCGACTCTTACGACACCCACGGGATGGAATGGGGTGGCGACATTTGTATTCTTATTCCGTCACCACACGGAAATATATTTTACTTTAAATCTATGATTTTTTTTTCATTTTCTTACCCATATGGGGCATTCCATGTGGGTAAGAATATTAAGACCAGTTTGTTAAAATTATCTTCAAATATATTTAATACATTTTTTAATAAAGACTTGCACCTTTACCTGTATGGGGTGCCCCAAACTGTAAATCAGTGTAAAAAAAAAATGGGGCACCCCATATGGGTATTTTTTTTGTTATAGCATCACCAAATCTACTACCTACTTAAAGTATTATACTTATGACACTAATTTTTACATAACATACTTATTATACCAGTGAGTCAAAAAAAAAATTTGGACTAGGATTTCTTACTAAAATATATCTTTGACATTTATACCAACCCCAAGGGGTGAAATTCGCGTGGGCTCTAATTAAAACATCTTTTAACTAACCTTTCGGGGACAAGGTTAAGCAATCTTTCCAGGGTCAGTCCGTAAATGGGTGACCATTTTCTAATAACAGCGAAACTCCTTCGTGTTCGGTCGGATTGATGGGAGACATTTAATATTATAATAATAACACATGAGTGATGCAAGCGTCTATAGGCTACGGTAACTGCTTACCTAGTACTGCTGCTGGAAATCAGTAGTCGCTACCTACGCCTGTGGGAAACAGGCGTGAATATTTGTATGTATGTATGTGTAAGTTGCGAATGTAATTCTAAACTGCTCGACCTGTTTGTCGAGAAACAGGTCTTATACTCTGTTGTTGGCTACTAGATAATAAAAATGTTTATTACTAGCATTTTTTAAAAGCGGGAAAGTAACCGACTTGCAGAAGTGCGAGTTCGATCCCGGGCAGTACCAAGGCGAATTTCACTTTGTGGAGTTTATCCTACTAATATTATAACTCACTCTTTCACGTAAAAACTACTGAACGGATCGGGATGAAATTTGGCACAGAGATAGATCATGGTTTGGAATAACACATAGGCTACTTTTTACAGCGATAACCGATATCTACGCGGGCGGAGCCGTGGGCAACAGCTAGTATGTAATAATCAAATTATTCTCCATCTATTAACGGTGAAGGAAAACATCGTGAGGAAACCACATGTCTTAGAAGTAATTAAACACATGTCAGATTCACCAACCCGCATTAAGCCAGCGTACATTAAGGCCTTAAACCCTCTTCCTATCTTGATAGAGAGGAGGACCCGTGCCCAGCAGTGAGACATATAAGGCATACGGCGCGTCTAGGCGCGTCGTCGATAGTTAGCAATTACCATCAGGCGGGCCGTATGCTTGTATGCCACCTATAGAGGCAAACATACGGCCCACCTCCTAGAAAGTCGTAGCCTATAGACGCTTGCAATAACAAAAGTATAACTTGCGTGTTACCTTTAAATTTTAACACCATTTTTTTGTTGGAGAAACCCTGGGATAGGAATACGATTTGTTAAAAATACACATCTCTAAATGTACACTGAAGACTTGAAGCCATATCATTCGCGAGAAAGAGATACGAAGCTATACACGTTTATGACTCACGTCAAAGGATTGCCAACTGAAAATCAGCGCTTGACGTTATCGTTCGAGCCTATGCTGAGATGGTGACCTTTTCCAGCAGGGATGCGCTGTACAGATACTTAACGTCTAAGATGATTTTTTTTCTGTTATACTAATAGCAGCTAATCATTTGAAGTTAATATTGTTTTTTTTCGTTTACATACTGGAATAAACATTGTTTTCTTTCTTTCTTTCTTTCACACGCTACATAGCTCCGTACCTCTTTCTCGCTCGAACGACTCAAATTTTAACACGTCATGCATTTTTAGGGTTCCGTACCTCGAAAGGAAAACACGGAACCCTTTTAGGGTCACTTTGTTGTCCATGCAGACAGACGGACGTCTGGTTGTCAAGAACCTTTTACTCAGGAACGCGTGGAGGTATCAAGCTGAAAATTACATCAAAAAGTCAGGTCTACTGTCCCTTAAAGCTGTGAGAAAATTAAACTTTTAAGCCAACGCAATCATAAGATTGAGCCGTTTATGCTGCAAATTTTCGACACTCGCACGTACGAAGCAACGTCTTAAAGCACAGATAAAAGGAAAAATTGCGAAAACCGTAACTTCATTTTTAGAAGTATTCCATAATGAAGTATGCCATATTGGGCACCCGTTTTAACGGCACCTGAGTGAATGGCACCTAAGGTATTCCACATTGGGCACCTACCGATATTTTTCGCAGGTGCTATGAGTGGAACATATCGGTATAAAAATATCGGTAGGTGCCCAATGTAGAATACCTTAAGTGCCATTCACTCAGGTGCCATTAAAACGGGTGCCCAATATGGCATACTTAAATTTTTAGTTAGGTACATCATATACTGCATACAAATATTTTACTTAAATACATGCAGGGTTGTAAGGAACCCTCGATGCGCAAATCCGAGTCGCACTTGGCCGATTATTTTAATGAAACGATGTGTTTTTGTTACGGCTCTTGTATTCAAAAACTTCGCAGTAGTTTTCAGTAACGTCCTTCCCCAGTCGGGCTTGCACACTTGGAAGGCCCCACCTCTCTTAAATAACATGTCATCTTCAAAGGGTAAAATGACCACACACATACATAAAACTAATGTATTTAATACATGTACCTACTTAAAAAGCAATGATTTAAATACATAGGGACCGACGCCCTCGGGCCAAGGGATCAAAAGAAACTAGCGAAACTTATTTACATTTAGTATGTATGTATATACTAATATTCGCAATGGCTATGTTAATATGTACGTTATATGTTAAAAGCTTAGTATTTTACTTTTGATCTTACTGTACAATGTTATTTTAAATAAAGATGGGATGGACCTTCATATTGAGTGGCGTTTTTTTTTTCATGTTTTATTGCGTACTTGCTTATAGATTTCAAGTATGAATGCGATAGATAATACGGAAGGTAATGATACAGAAAGAGATGGATGAAATTAAGCTACTTAGGTATTTTTGACGGCAATACACGTCTTTTTTACTGGTGCAGGACTTACAGCTTTACGTGCTTTTCGAGGCGAGGAATAAATGCCGCCAATTTCATCAGACTTCGGGTAACCTAATATATTATTCTGGCTAAAACAGGAAATTCAACCCAGTCGCGCAATCTGAAGGCCATTTTTTTACTTTAGCAACACGCGTACGCACATGTGGGTCCCAGAAAATGTCCATCGGTATTGTGGTAGGCTCAGACGCAGATGGCGGGACGAGCTTGATGCGTACAGAAACGACTGGTCCATTTTAGCAGAAGATCGGCAGGTGTATTCCGTAAGAGCGAAAACCGAGCGACCGCGAAAACGGAGCAAAATTTGGCTGTCAGATTGAAAATCGGTATGCCGGAAGAGCGAAAACCGAGCCTTTTTGACGTTTAGCAATCGTGTGTGCCGTCACCGAGCAATCACAACTGTCAGTTTGCGATCGCTGTTTCCTAGAGAATCAGCCGACAGGTTAAGTGGAAAAAGGAAAGGCCTTTGCACTGCAGTGGAACAGTACAGACTGAAAATAATAATAACACGCGAGTAATGCTGCATTTGCTTTTAATTAGTAACAAGCGTCTATAAGCTACGGTAACTGCTTACCATCAGGGGAACGGAGAGAAGAAACGCGCTGCCGAGGCAGTTCTAAATATAACATAATAAAAATTAAAACCTTACGTGGAATTCCATTAAAGGAGGATTTTATTTCAGTGTAGTAAATCCGTTCGTCTGGAAATGCATTAGGTTATGTAGGTATTTGGTTACTAACATTCTACGTAAGTAGAGAATTGGGATCCGGTGTTGGAAGAATTTTAAACAGTCTATTATTGTATCCTTACTAATATTATAAATGTGAAAGTTTGTAAGAATGGATGGATGGATGTTTGTTCTTTCACGTAAAAACTACTGAACGGATCTGGATGAAATTTGGCACAGAGATAGATTATGGTCTGGAATAACACATAGGCTACTTTTTGCAGCGATAACCGACATCCACGCGGGCGGAGCCGCGGGTAACAGCTAGTACATCATAATTGCTTGTCTCTACCGACTTTTTTATATTAGTTGGGTGGCAAACAAGCATACGGCCAGCCTGATGTTAAGCAGTTACCGTAGCCTATGGACGCTTGCAATACGAGCAATACTTGCGTGTTGTCCTGTGTGTGAATCGAACCCACAACCTCGTGCAAAATAGACGCATACTGCGGCCACTGGGTTTTAAAGAAAACGTTACCTCTGTTATTTTATTATTAACTAGCTGTTGCCCGCGGCTCCGTCCGCGTGGATCTCGGTTATCGCTGCAAAAAGTTGCCTATGTGTTATTCCAGACCATAATCTATATCTGTGCCAAATTTCATCCAGAACGGTTCAGTAGTTTTTACGTGAAAGAGTAACAAACATCCATCCATCCATCCATCCATTCTTACAATCTTTCAAATTTATAATATTAATAAGGATATGACACTATTGACTCGTTGGTCACAATGTTCTCGGTTCGATTCCAGGGTCGAGCCAAAGTTATATATTGGATTTTAGGGTATTAGAAGAAATACCCGAAGTTTGGAATTTGGCGGTGTTTTCACCATGCCGTTGGTTTTACGCCCGATCTTTTCACCTGATCAGTGAGGGAATAAAGAGTGCACTTGTATTTGCACACACTCTTGTGCACAATAATATCTTCTGTGCAGATGGCAGGTCTCCGTAAAGAATAGCTAGTAAAAATTCGGTTAGGAGGACATAATTAATAATCATATAATAATTATTACAATAAACTACTGCTTGAAAACAGAGCGTGTGAACTAACCCGTTACGGCTCAGCCACAAATACGCGCGGCAGCGGCAGCGGTGAGCGGCGCGTTTCTGCCATACATATTATAGCAATCAAACTTAGCTCACTTAGGTCCCGTAGTTTAAGGTCCTCCGTGGTGCTCCTTTTCATAGGTTACAAACCTATACAGATTTATTTTGTCTCCCGCTTTGCTATGGAGGGAAGTGGAAACTTTTCTTTCTAACTCCTCCTATTTACTTCTGATTAAATTCGTTACGTCCAAGACAGTAGGTTTAGTTGTCCACGGGACGCACGAGTGTCAAAACTCGGTGTATCAGTTGGTTATTCCGCTGTTAATCCTGGCTCACAGGAGTCACAGCGGTGGGCATGTGGGTGGGCTTGTCCCGAATAGGGGTCGCCCGCGACTTCTTTCGCGTGGTAATTTGGAATATTTACCCTGATTTTGCAACATATCTCACTACTGCTCCGCTCCTATTGATCATAGCGTGATGTTATATAGCCTATAACCTTCCTGGATAAATGCACTATTCAACAAAAAAAGTTTTTTCCAATCAAACCAGTACTTTCTGAGATTAGCGCGTTCAAACAAACTCTTCAGCTTTATAATCTAATATATAAAATTCTCGTGTCATAGTGTTCGACTTTGAACTCCTGCGAAACGGCTCGACCGATTTTCGTGAAATTTTGTGTGCATATTCGGTAGGTCTGAGAACCGGACAACATCAATTTTTCATCCCCCTAAATGTTAAGGGTGGTCCACCCCTAAATTTTTTATTTAATTTTTTAGACAAAATTTATTGTTTTTATTTTTTTGTGATTTAGCATTAAAAAAAACATACAACCCTTAATTTTCACCCCTCTACGATGAACCCCTATATTTTAGTAGCAAAACAACGTCTGCTGGGTCAGCTAGTATTAGTATAGATTTGTTCTCACCGCTCACCGCTCGCCGCCGCCGCTCGCCGCTGCCGCTGCAGCAGCGTGTTCGTGGCCGGGCTGTTATCAATAATTGAAAGGTTAGCAGGTTATACAAATTATGATAACGCTGTTTATAGAAATTGATATTTACGTAGTTATTGTGACAAATTAGTGTTGTAGAAATTAATCGTGGAGAAATTTGTTACAATGTAGATATGGTTTTCACCATAAAAGCGAGCAAACCCGACTGGAAAAGGACAAGAACCTTACAGAAGACCATAGAAAAATAACTACATACAGCGGTGTAGTTGTGTTCCTGTGTGTTGTTTTGTAAGAAATGGTTTCGTCAAAAAAATGTGTCGGTAACACGCAAGTGATACCTCTGGTTTTGCAAGCGTCTATAGGCTACGGTAACTGCTTAACATCAGGGGGCCGTATGCTTGTTTGCCACCTAAGAAGTAGATATTAAAAAAAACAAAGACCTCAGCCAAATAACTACACAGTAGTATTTTTCTTTACCTTTCTTAAAACTGAGAATTTTCTGTGTTTTTACAATATGGTCACCCATCCAAGTAATGACCGCGGCTAGATTGCTTGCCCTCGTATATTAGTCAGTCTCTCATAAATAAACGTAGGTATTACGGAGACTATACAGACAGACAAACAATCACGAATTCTGATTGTTAAAGAATCGTCGACGGTTTTTCACCGATTAGTGGTCAATTTGAATGAATTACGACAATTGTTTGATTGAAGTCTGGTAGGTAGTTTTAGCGAGGTAAGGCACCATACTATATAGCAAACCTGACTAGGGAAGGACCTTAACTTCACAGAAGACCACAGCCAAATAACTACACACAGCAGTGTAGTTGTATTCCTTTGTGTAAGTACAGGTCTCCAGCGCTCATTTAGGGATGCGTTTTGAATAAAACGTTTTTTTACCTCAGGGATACTTCATCATAAAGCCCTTGGTTTAACAAAATGGTTCGGCAAATGATACCTCGGGTATTGCAAGCGTCCATAGGCTACGGTAACTACTTAACTTCAGGGCCCTAATTCTGCTAATTTACTGATGGCTCAGTTAAATCTGAATTGATTGTCAATTGAATCTCAGTAGCATTTTTGGTATTCTGCTAATAAATTTAGGACCAATAGCTGGTAAACTATTGGTCTTAAATTATTAGCATTTTTGGTATTACTTTATTGGTATTCTGCTTAACAATTTAAGACCAATGCTTTTCCAACGATTGGTCTTAAATTTATTAGCAGAATACCAAAAATGCTACTGAGATTCAATTGAGAATCAAATCAGATTCAATTAAGCCATCCGTAAATTAGCAGAATTGGGGCCCAGGTTGGCCGTATGCTTATTTACCACCTAAGTTGTATAAAAAGAAATACCTGTACTCCACACATTACCTATAAACGCACAAGACGTCGACAAAATAACGATCGTAATTAGTTCAAATCGACCACTTATCGGTGGTAGACCGTCGTCTTTTCAACAATCAGAATTGGGAATTTCCGTACGTTTAAACGTTTCTGCCATACATATTATAACAATCAAACTTAGCTCACATAGGTCCCGTAGTTAAAGGTCCTCCGTGTTGCTCCTTTTCATAGGTTACAATCCTATACAGATTTATTTTGTCTCCCGCTTTGCTATGGAGGAAAGTGGAAACTTTTCTTTCTAACTCCTTCAATTGACTTCTGATTAAATTCGTTGCGGAGTCCAAGACAGTAGGTTTAGTTGTTTACGGGACGCAACAGTGTCAAAGCTTGGTGTATCAGTTGGTTACTCTGCTGTTAATCCTGGCTCACAGGAGTCACAGCGGTAGGCGTGTGGGTGGGATAGTGCCGAATAAATCAGAATTCTTGATTGTCTGTCTGTATAGTCTTCGTAATAACTGCGTATGTTTGTGAGGAAGTCGTGGTTCAGAAAGAAAGCTTGTTACCTTATACTAGTCACAATTAGCGACCAGTATTTGGATGGGTGACCATTTTCTTAAAACAGCGAGACCATTCGGTACCTATTACATCACTAGTGAACAAGCTCTGTGTCGCGGGGGACTTTACAAACATACAATTAACGGACACAAATTACACGCAAGACTAAGAACAACTCTGCTGGTCACATAAAGTTTTTTCCTGTGTGGGAATTTATCCCACAACCTTGTGCACAGCAGGAGCATACTGCAGCCACTGGACCACCAAGGCAGTCAAATCTGTATATACCATACTATTCCCATTTAAGAACGCTTTTCTATCCTAAGGATATTCACAAAACCCTGGTGTGAACATTTATACCTTAGCAACACGCAAGTATCGCAAGCTCCATAGGGTACGGCATCACCTTAGTTGTATAAAAATGGTAGCTTGAAGCTTACTGCTTACCAATTTGACTGACCTGGCTGTTGGTTTAGTGGTTAATGACCATGACTGCTAAAGGAAGTAGTGGATGCAATTCCCATTTAGGACAAATGTTGGTTTTAGGCTAAACTGTCAAGATTTAGCCTAAAGCAGATTGTTGCAGACCGTTGGTTCCACAGAAATAGATCGAGATGGAATAGTAACACGGCATATTTTTGTAGATTTTAATAATTTTGTACGTCCCAAACGCAGCTATAAGAGTCGCACGGCGTAATGAAGATGCTCGATGTGAAATATATGTTAAGTACGAACATTCGATCAAAGTGTTGGCACGCGTAGCCACGCCTACTTCGCCGTTCTAGCCTGATCTATTTCTGTGTTTGGTTCCTACGCTTGATCTCTCTCTGGTAGTGACGGATAGTCCCATCGGATCACCATCGGATAAAAAGTGCACTTGTGTTTGGCTATATAGTCTCCGTGACCGACACTCGGTTAGAACATTATTATACCTATAAGACCATCTAAATAGAACACATAGGTAGACATCGTACACCATAAATAGTGAAGTAAAGAAAGCCCATAAACATTTTATAAGCCATTTGATGCACGCTCTCACCCTCTATTTATTGTCTTAGTAAACACCATTACATATGTATAGTCTGCATAGATATATGAAACTGTCTCTGGTTTAATGGTTTACGAGTGCGAATGCTGATCACGAAGCTCCGGGTTCGATTCCATTATGAACGCTTGCGTGTTGTCAATCAAAGAGTGGGTAGTTGTGCTAGAATATGGGATAGAAAAATGATTCGTTAAAAACGAATTTCTAAATGAGCGCTGGAAAACTGTATTCACACTCAGGAACATAGAACAGGTCTTATCCAATGGCATAATGTTTTCTATGAAACGTTTTCCTATACCAGGGATCATCATCATATCAACCCATAAATGTCCCACTGCTGGGCACGGGTCTCCCCCATACACTTGGAGGGAGATGGAGATGGAGAGCCTACTACACCACGCTGGCCAGATGGATTGGTATAGGGTTTTATTTCGAATTTTCCTTCTCTTGCAGTGGATTTTGACTGCCTCGGTGGTCCAGTGGCCGCAGTATGCGCCTGCTGTGCACGAGGTTGTGGGTTCGATTCCCACACAGGATAAAACTTTGTGTGACCCACATAGAATTGTTCTGAGTCTGGGTGTAATTTGTGTCCGTTAATTGTATGTTTGTAAAGTACCCCGCGACACAGAGCTTGTTCTCTAGTGCGGGAGTTGTCTTTTTTAAATATATATAATATATAAATAAATATATATTGTCTGCCTGACTTACTTTTTTAGTCGACTCTTACGACACCCTTGGGATAGAAAGGGGTGGTGACATTTTGTATTCTTATTCCGTCACCACACGGAAAATACTACATTACTACATTTTAAAGCCCTGATGTAAAAAAGGGTCGACAACACGTGAGTGATACCTCTGGCCTTGCAAGCGTCTATAGACTATGGTAACTGCTTAACATCAGGCGAGCCGTATGCCACCACCTAAGTAGTATAACAGCCCGTCTATGAACACGCCGCTGCAGCTGCAGCGGTGAGAAGAGATTACTGAACACGTTTAATGCCATCCAAAGAAGTCGAATCGCTGCGTTCATGAACAGGGTTGGTACTTGTACTAATAGTATTGTTAGAGAACTGTCGGATAGGTTATACAGTTGTTATATGTGCAAAAGGTGGCTAGAAATAGCTGCATAATTAAAATGTAAACTTTTTTGTTGTTGTTTTGATTTGATCCTTTTTTTTGTAGTATTTGTTACTAGCTGTTGCCTGCGGCTCCGCCCGCGAGGATGTCGGTTATCGCTGCAAAAAGTAACAAACATCCATCCATCCATAATCACAAACTTTTACATCCTTACTTTTATTATAAATGTGAAAGTTTGTAAGAAAGGATGGATGGATGGATGTTTGTTACTCTTTCACGTAAAAACTACTGAACGCATCTGGATGAAATTTTTTCACACAGATAGTTTATGGTCTGGAATAACACATAGGCTACTTTTTGCAGCGATAACCGACATCCACGCGGGTGCAGCCGCGGGCAACAGCTAGTTTATAATATTAGTAAGGGTTTTGTATGAAAAAACTCTGAAATAAAGATTTATTGTTATTATATTATTATAAATGTACTATAACGTTCTATGACGCCACGAGGCGCCGCACACTGCGTCACGTAGTTTTAGTAAGTCAAAGTCAAACTCATTTATTCATTTAGATCAAATACATGATACTTACATATATGAACGTCATGCGTCATAAAAACAAATGCCAGCATACTTATTTCCTACGGCCAATTCGCTGACTAGGGTTGGGCCTCAAGAATTGGCAAGAAACTCGGGCCACTCTTTTTAATTGCCAGAGTATAACATTTACAATTTGGTATGAGTTACAATATTAGTGTTAACAAAAAGGGACGGAACCCAATATACCATACAAAATTAAATTTAAGTAAAAGAAAATTAATATGGAAACAATGAAGGGATAAAAATGAATTTAGCTTTCCACTGTATGGATTGAGGGATCCTTTCCTTTTATATGTATAAGATAGAAAAAAAATCAGAATAAGTAATCAATCGATTATATTATTATATAAGTTAAAAGTATAACTTTGGATATATAGAGCGTTGGATATCTTTGATACTGCTAATCTGATTTTGAAAATTATTTTACGAATAAAAAGCTACATTTTCCCTAGTTATTATAGTGTTTTGACTGCATCAGCTTGCATGCTATCATACTTGTATTTTACAAAAGATTGTAACTATCTGGCGATTAAAAAGAGTGGCCTGAGTTTCTTGCTAGTTCTTATCAAGGCTCCACGTCAGCGAACTAGCCGTAGGAAAATTTTGCTGACATCATCTTTCTGGTTTATTCAAAACTAGTTGTTGCCCGCGGCTCCGCCCGCGTGGATGTCGGTTATCGCTGCAAAAATTAGCCTATGTGTTATTCCAGACCATAATCTATCTCTATGCCAAATTTCATCCAGATCCGTTCAGTAGTTTTTACGTGAAAGAGTAACAAACATCCATCCATCCATTCTTACAAACTTTCACATTTATAATATTAGTAAGGATAAGGATTTATGACCTTCATAAGTGTTACTTTGTAACCTAAATGAATAAATGAATTTTGAGTTTGAATTATAGGTTAGTTTTTATTAAGCGAAGTCGCGAGCAAAAGCTAGTTGTAAATAAAGAAACAGATCTGAATTTTCATGGAGTTTTTCACAAAATTACAAACGACGGCTCTAGCTATAAAAGTTAACGCTGGCTTACGTTCCGAACATAAAATACTCATAAAACAGCGTCGAATGAATCCAGGCTGTCTTACTAGTGTAGTAACAAGGCTATAATATATAGGTATGTGTACGATCGGGTAATGTGGCGCTGGAAGGTGTGTCTGGCAAATATATCGAGTAGCAAACCCAGACAGTATATATGTCAAAATATAGAAGCCTAAGCCTGCAATTCCCACTATACCATTATGATGACGTAGCTTTGAAACTAAACATTTCGAAATAAACATATTATTTCCATCTCTTTTACTCTAGTTCGTTAAATTGAATATGACTGAGACAGTGATATTACATGCATCGACAAGCTCAGCGTCGCATTCCATTTAAAAAAACAAAAGACGCTCGGGCATATATGATCTTACATTGTTTTGGTATCATATTTGCGCGGTTATTGCTTATCTAGTGGAACACATATAGTATAACTAGCTGTTGCCCGCGGCTCCGCTCGCGTGGATGTCACTGCAAAAAGTAGCCTATGTGTTATTCCATACCATAATCTATCTCTGTGCCAAATTTCATTCAGATCCGTTCAGTAGTTTTTACGTGAAAGAGTAACAAACATCCATCCATTTTACAAACTTTCGCATTTATAATATTAGTAGGATAGACAACGGGTTTAATAATAATAGCAACAAAAAGAGAGAGAGGGTTTAGGTCTTAATTCACACACGCTACCCTAATGCGGATTGGTAAATCTGACATGTCTTTAGAATTACTTCTAAGACATGTGAGTTTCCTCACGATGTTTTCCTTCACCATTAGCAGATGGAGAATCATTTGATAAGTACATATCAAACTCGCAACTCTTTCGTGATAGTCAGTTACATTCTTTCGGCCAGCACCGCAGATTAAAATCTTATATTATTCCTCTCGAATCACTATCCATTGGGAAAATTGCATTAAAATTCGTTGCGTAGTTTAATAGATCTAAGCGTACAGACAGCTGGAAGGACTGTTTTTTTTTTTTTTTTTTTTTTTTTTTTTTTTTTTTTTTTTTTTTATACTACCAATGTGGCAAACAAGCATACGGCCCGCCTGATGTTAAACAGTTACCGTAGCCTCTGGACGTTTGCAACACCAGGGGTGTTACTCACGCGTTGCCGACCCTTTAAAAACCTTATAACTTCTTTCTTGAAGAACCCCATGCTATAGTCTGTTGAGAAAACCTCATTCTATGTTCTATTATTTATACTATGTCATGTATAGATAGATAAATAAGTAGGATAGGATTCTATTTCTCAACATAAGTACATAGCACGTAAGTACATAAGGAACAAATCCCCATCCCCAAAAATCTCGGTTCGCTGCATTTATTGGTAGCAGTATAACGACCATTTTATAGACTTAATATGCTTTTACGATATGCGATATCAGAGTAGGTTCTAATAAACGCTTATAGGTGGCGCACATTTTCAATATTCGAGTTTATTAAGATACTAGCGGGAAGCCCTGACTTCGCCCGGATTTGACAACATTTTACCCCTTTTATCAAAAATAACGACTTGGTTGTATCTCTGGTATTGCTGTACTATAAAGTTTTCTGTGGTATTGCTGAAGTGTAGAATATATTTAGTAAATTTACTGTTTTCATTAATTGTTACTGAATGCACCTACCCAGTTTTGTCTCTGCATCACCCAAAGGTTGACTGGTAGAGATTGCCTGATTGATTGGCATTAAGTCCGCCATTGTACCATTATGTTGTGCAAGAAATTTGAATAAATAAAAAAATGTCCATGACCGACGGATGCCGCTTACCATCAGGAAATACTAGAGAGGAGATACTCCATCACAAAACCCTGGTTTCTTACTAGAGGTTGACAATAGGCAAGTGAAACCTCGGATATTCCATAGGTAACGGTAACTGCTTACCATGATGCAAACCGTATGCTTGTTTGCCACCTAAGTAGCATAGTCTAAGGAATTCTTTACACTGTGTAAGCAGTATGAAACAAAATTTTCATAAACGAACCTCATCGATTTGAATATTTCTTTATTTAGGCCATCTGTCATCGTCTCTTTGAAGTCCCAAAACGCCTCCTTATTATATGCGACAGTAGTAAGCTCTTCATATCCTTGTATTCAGACTCTTTAGAGACTCAAATAACAAAAATAGCTAAAAGACATTTTGAAATTCAACAGTTTTATTCGAATTCTTCGATTTTCAATTCCTATGAAATTGATATAGGACCGCTTTGGAGTTTGACTAAATCCAACACAATAATAAAAATCACAGATATTGAAGATTTTTATCAATATTTTTCGCTATTCTAGACTTTATTCTATCTGTATGCCGAATTTCATCCATATCCGTTCAGTAGTTTTTCGTGAAAGAGTAACAAACATCCATACGTACATCCATCCTCATAAACTTTCACGTTTATTATATACTAGCTGTTGCCCGCGGCTCCGCCCGCGTGGATGTCGGTTATCGCTGTAAAAAGCCTATGTGTTATTCCAGACCATAATCTATCTCTGTGCCAAATTTCATCCAGATGTGTTTAGTAGTTTTTACGTGAAAGAGTAACAAACATCCATCCATCCATACTTACAAACTTTCGCATTTATAATATTAGTAAGATTATATACTATAGCATGGGGTTCTTCAAGAAAGGAGTTACAAGGTTTTTGAAGGGTCGGCAACGCGCGAGTGATACCGCTGTTGTTACAAGCGTCTATAGGACACGGTAGCTGCTTACCATCAGTCGGGCCGTATGCTTGTTTGTCACCTTGGTAGTATAAACATTCTTTCGAAACATAGTAACAGGAATTGCAATTCTTTCTTTTTTTTTAAAAAGACAACTCCTGCACTAGAGAACAATCTCTGTGTCGCGGGGGACTTTACAAACATACAATTAACGGATACAAATTACACTAGACTCAGAACAACTCTTTGTGGGTCACACAAAGTTTTGTCCTGTTTAGGAATCGAACCCAATAACCTCGTGCACAGCAGGCGCATGCTGCGGCCACTGGACCTCGAAGGTAGTCAAAATATAATTATCTAATTTTTCGACGGGCGGACATACATACAAAAATATATGTAACACTAGTTGTTGCCCGCGGCTCCGCCCGCGTGGATGTCGGTTATCGCTGTAAGAAAATATTAAGTAGCCTATGTGTTATTCCAGACCATAATCTATCTCTGTGCCAAATTTCATCCAGATCCGTTCCGTAGTTTTTACGTGAAAGAGTAACAAACATCCATCCATCCATCCATTCTTACAAACTTTCGCATTTATAATATATGTAACATACAGTCGAATTGAAAACTTCCTCATTTTTTTAAAGCTGGTTAAAAGAGTTTATACAAGTGACATTTAACAAAGTTTCACTTGCTTGACATTTAAATGATATTATAAAAATCAATGAAGGTTAATTTACGCCATTTTGTTAAAATAATTACCACGTAACTTGCTCTCGTTCCTTCAATTGATATTTCGAACGAAAGTTTGGAGAAATCTTTCAAGATAATTGCTTTAAGTATGACAATTTAAGAGAAGTAGGACACCTTACAAGCGGGCTAGCACGACTGAGGAACGACCTCCACTTTATAATAATACTAGGTGTAATTTAAGGAGGGTGTAATTTGTGTCCGTTAATTGTATGTTTGTAAAGTCCCCCGCCACACAGAGCTTGTTCTCTAGTGCGGGAGTTGTCTTAAAAAAAAAATAAACATACTAGCTGTTGCCCGCGGCTTTGCCCGCGTGGATGTCGGTTATCGCTGTAAAAAGTAGCCTATGTGTTATTCCAGACCATAATCTATCTCTGTGCCAAACTTCAAAATTCCATCCAGATCCGTTCAGTAGCTTTTACGTGAAAGAGTAACAAACATCCATCCATACTTACAAACTTTCGCGTTTATAATATTAGTAGGATATTATAATAATAATATTTTTGGACAACTCACACACCGCCATCTGATCCCAAACTATGCAGAGCCTGTACTTTAGTAACCAGACAACTGATAAACATACTTATATATTTCGAAATACACCCAGACACAGAACAAATATTTATGCTCATCACACAAAGATTTGTCCTGGGTGGGAATCGAACCCACGACCTTCGGCGTAGCAGTTAGAGTCACTAACTAACAGGCCAGTCAACACAGCCAAATTACACACAGTGGTGTAGTTTTGTTCCTATGCGTCAGTATAGATATTTAAGGGAAAAGAAACTGATATTAACCGACTTAAAAAGGAGGAGGTTTTTATTTCGACTGCATGTATTTTTGTTTGTTTCATGATCATTCTGCTAATTGTGAATTATTTTTGATAATTCTTTTTTGTAGGTCATCAGAGGTACCACATAAATTTTATAGAAAGTTTTGAAGAAAAAAAAACATAAAATATATTCCATGTTTATTGTTCACCCAAAAAGTTTGAATATGGAAAGCGTTTGGTGACGATGACGCGAGTGCCATGATTTTTGTAAAAAGTTTGAATATGGAAAGCGTTTGGTGACGATGACGCGAGTGCCATGATTTTTGTAAAAAGTTTGAATATGGAAAGCGTTTGGTGACGATGACGCGAGTTCCATGATTTTTGTTCACCCAAAAAGTTTGAATATGGAAATCGTTCAGTGACGAAGACGCGAGTGGCACGATTTTTGTTCACCCAAAAAGTTTGAATATGGAAAGCGTTTGGTGACAATGACGCGAGTTCCACAAAAAGTGCTAAACGCGCCTTAAGAAGTTTTCACTTCAAAAAAATACATGTTATATTTAAATTTCACCTGTATTTTCGTTAAAAACATTTTAAAGTTTTATAGAACCCACTTCCTTTATGGCGCTTAAATCTTAAGATTCCAGAAAACAGAGCATTTAAGTTATCCCATACTAAAAGCGTAAAGTGTCAAAAGCGAGTAAAAAACGTTAAAATAGAGTTTAAACGGAGTGTATGAACTAAACGACGTTCACTAGAGGTGCGCAAAGAATAGTGAGGTGACACGGTGTAAAGGGGTCGGTACTCGAGAGCGCTGTACTCGAGGGCCCTTCAAATTATACAGGTGAGCGCTTAGGGATGTGCTATGTCGATAAATTATCAACAAGACATATTTTGACATCATCATTAAAGTCAAAGTCTAACTTGTTTTTTCATTAAGATCACATGCATGATACTTGTAAACGTAACCCGGCCAATACGACATAAAAAAAACTAAATAGAAAGTCAAATGATCACGTTATGTCACCTGCATATTGCCCACCTAAAGTTTTTTGTGATGTACATCATCACAAATCCCCGGGATAGGAAAATGTTTCTTTAAAAACACATCCCTTAAGCAATAGCGCACAGGAGCAGCAACAACACCGCTGTGTGTAGTTACTTGGCTGTCTTCTAAAGGTGGAGATCCTTTCCCAGCCGGGCTTGCTCGCTATAGCAGCGCTAGGTGCTTGCTCCTAGCTTATGCTGAGATGGTGACCTTTTCCAGTATGGGCTTGCAGAGCAGCACAATGTCTATTTTTGTTCTTGTTGTTTTTTTTTTTATATTGTTCTTACTGTGTATTCTCTTGGCTATTCTGTAAGTTGTTCTTGAGTGCCCTGTACTGGAATAAATGATATTCTATTCTATTCTATAGTGCAGTACCTCTCTTAATTCCTCCACCTTATTGAAAGCATCCAATAAGATATATTGTAGTTATGTTGTTAGTTCAGTTTACAATAATTATCGATATAACTTAATCCAAGTTTACATCCCTAAGCCTCTCGAGTAACGTTGAGCGGTAGGAAAGATTTTTCTGCTTACGTCGCTTAAAAAAAAGGAAAAGGTCACGGGGTCGAGCCTTGTTTCGTTAAACACCCCCCAAGGGGTGGGAATTTATAATTTTTGCTCGCCACCTTTTGGCCTCGATTTGAAAATCGTATCGTTTTTGCGGATAGCGTGTTTATAAAGTGTATTACAACAATAATTATGAGGCGCTCATAGCTAGGTGCATTCACTGATGGGTAAACGATCAGTGGGTTAAGCTACCAAGGGCACGGTAACCCTATAGATGGGTGACCGCATAGTGGTATTTCATCTGAGCATCTCTGTGCTTCGGAGGGCACGTTAAAAGTCGGTCCTGACTATTAACAGTCATTAGATCACGACAGAGGCCTAAATATGGGCAATCTAAATAACTCTGTCACCAGGTTGGCCACTAACCAAACGATAAGAAGAATTAAAGAAGATTACAAGGCAGGACAACCCTAAAGAGAGCTAGCCCGACTGGGGAAGGACCTTCCATAAAACCAAAGGCTAATAACTAGACACAGCTGTATCTTCTTCTTATCGTTCGGCTAGTGGCCAACCTGGTGACAGAGTTATTTAGATCGCCCATATTTAGGCCTCTGTCGTGATCTAACGACTGTTAACAGTCGGGACCGACTTATAACGTGCCCTCCGAAGCACGGAGACAGCTGTATAGTTAAGTTGTTCGAGAGTACAGATCACCAGTCTCTTTTAGGTGATGCTGTCTGGTGTTTGAAGATTTTTAGTAATACCAGGTATTACTAAAATAACTTCAAACCACCAGGGTTAAAAAATAACAGGACAGGTCCTGTCCGCAAACGTGCTGGTCAAGTAGTCCATGAGTTTAATTCCATCCCCAACGTAATAATAATAATAATAAACATTCTTTATTGTACACCACATAATTTTACAAAAAAAGAGGAAGAAAAAAAAAACAGTAAAATAACCTTAGAGTATGTACAATGGACAAGAGAGGTAGGGCACCATACTAGCGAGCAAGCCCGACTGGGGAAGGACCTCCACCTTACAGAAGACCACAGCCAAATGACTACACACAGCGGTGTAGTTGTGTTCCTGTGTGTGAGTACAGGTCTCCAGCGCTCATTTAGGAATGCGTTTTGAAACAAACGTATTCCTATCCCAGGGTTACTTCCATCTTAAAGCCCTGGTGTAAAAAAATGGGTTGGCAACACGCAAGTGATACCTCTGGTAATGCAAGCGTCTATAGGCTACGGATACTGCTTAACATCAGGCGGGCCGTATGCTTGTTTGCCACCCAAGTAGTATAAAAAAAAGAAAAAAAAAAAAATGGGCGGTCTTATCGCTAAAGCGATCTCTGCCAGACAACCTTTGGATGGACTTGCGATTAGGAAAAGCGGCTGTTGATGGTATACATTTAATAGATAATACAATAAATATACTACATATATACATACCTATGCAAACTAACTAAATAAACTTATTTAATAAACATATATACCTACATTCTAGCAATTTAATAAAATGAACATTACTAAAATGAAATAATTAATTTTATAATGATAAATAATGTTTTTTTACCAAAGATTTAAATGTTGGTAGGCGTCTAATATCCAGTGCGTACTGCGTACTATTAAGTATTCTGTGGTACTGCCCTCTATCGCCCTTTAGCAACCTAAACCGACTTAAAAAAAGTTCTATTTATATAAACGTCACCAGCTGCGTGGGTGTAACTTTTTCTTGAGACTTTTTATTTTACAGAAGTGTCAAAACATTGGACAAAAAGTGTTGAGATTGTCGTAATTTTTTTTCGTCTTTAATCCGTTTGGAGTAGCGTTTGGAGCAAATGTTTGTTTGGATACTAGTCTTTTGGTTATTTGAGAGTTATGTTTGTTTTTGCAGTGTGTTGAGTAGTTTAGTGCTTTGCAATAGTATAAGGAAGAATTTCTCTCTGTATAGTAAGGATACTGCCGTAATCCTAACTTTAAACGGACTGCCTTGGTGGTCCAGTGACCGCAGTATGCGCCTGCTGTGCACGAGGTTGTGGGTTCGATTCCCACACAGGACAAAACTTTGTGTGATCCACAAAGTGTTGTTCTGAGTCTGGGTGTAATTTGTTTCCGTTAATTGTATGTTTGTAAAGTCCCCCGCGACACAGAGCTTGTTTTCTGCGGGAGTTGTATTAAAAAAAAAAAAAAACTTAATACCTACTCACCGTTTAGGAATTCTTTTATTAGTAACTTGCAAGTAGTTTTTGTCCATGGTAGTCTATATACTTATTATAAATGTAAAAATTTGGATGGATGTTTTTTAGACAATAACGCTAAAAATCTTTAACGTATCTGGATATAATTTGGCACAGAGATTGAACATAGTCTTGAATAGCACATAGACTTCTTTTATAAAAAAAAAACACTTCCCGTAGAATTGTACGCGTGAACAAAGCCGTGGGTGGAAACAAGTATTAAAATAAATCCTAAGTAACAGTCCTTCAGACCGACTTTAAAGTACCAAAAAATTAAAAAAATGACATGCAGCGAGCCAAATAAAGCAGGTACTTATTTTTTGTTCTCGTAACTGTAATTAACCATAAACTGTTTTGTCGGTGGCCGGTAGCCATTGTTTTTAACTGCCAGGGTACTGGGCACCCAATAATTATACCCACCGACCTACCACAGAAACTCTCCGTCTTAATTTTGAGAGGCAGGTGGTTCGACCACACAGCACCTTGTTCTATCCTACTAATATTATAAATGTAAAAGTTTGTAAGGATGGATGGATGTATGTATGTTTGTTACTCTTTCATGTAAAAACTAACATCAGGCATTGCAAACAAGCGTCTATATACTACGATAACTGCTTACCATCAGGCGGGATGTATGCCACCTAAGTAGTATAAAAAAGTAAACGGAAAATTACCTTAATTAGGTCGAGCATGCATAACAAAGTGCCCTTATACTTTCATAATACCGTGACTAATAACTACTATCAATCAATAAGACATATTAAAATAATGCATTGATGTCAATTGACAGACGACGTATCTTGATTGGACTACAATCATATGATTCTGATTCAAAAGTGACCCTGACGTGTTATAGCTAGGGTTGCCACATCGATATACAGATATTTTATTAATTATTTTTATTTTATTTATTTCAAAAACATACAGTCTTATACTAAGCTAGGGTACATTTAAAGTTAACTAATAGACCAAAAGAGTTCCATGTATAAGAAACTAACTTAAAAATAATTTGGAAGATTTTTTGTGACTTAACAATAATTACTTTATTCTAATTAAAAAACATAAGACACAGCTCAAACAAAGTATAACTTAATTAATAACAATATTATACGTGTAGAAAAGCTTTGTAGCCTATTTTAAGCACAATGCGCGCAGAGAGGCGTGTAAGATTTGGCATAGTTAAAGTTTATTCGGAGAAAGGACTGCTGAAAGAAATTACAGGTTGCAGAAAAGGATTTCGACCACCTGGCGAACTCTAGTCTATATTTTAAAAAAATTAGCCCGCGGCTCTGCACTCTTGAATGGCGGTTATCGTTAAAAAAGTACCACATTGGGTACTTTTTTCTTCCCCGGGACACCATCTATTAAATTGCCTAATTTCTCATTAAAAAAAATAATTAAATTGCACTCCGGAGGTGCTGACAGAAGTGAAAACACTAGGCAAAACAGCAATAAATGTTTTTTATTTTATTTATCTAAACGCGTTCGCAGTCTGCTATACGTGCATGTTTATATCGCCTCGTTCGCGGTTTGCTATATGTACTCGTACATGCATATAACGCCTCTTTGCTTTAATAACGTGACAGTCGAAAAAATATTTTTCGGATATGTCAAGCTGCGTCTCGTAACGGTGTCGCAAATCCAGAGATTTTATCTCATCTAAAAATATGCGTACCGTGCTAAAAGAAGTTTTCAATGCAAATATTGAACGTCTTTAACTAAACATTTTCCTCCAGGAATACTTCATCAATCACTAAATAAAATCATTTTTCGGCCAAATTTCTTTCACCTGGCAACCCTAGTTATAGCACACACACACTCACGCGCACAGTAAGAAGATAAACGTCTATGAATGTGTACATTGTGTAGAATACAGTTTACAAACTGCGGTGCTTCTAGCTTATTGGCGACATGTATCTTGATATATAAAATAACTTCAACAATTTTTGAGAGAGGTAAGGCGCCATACTTGCGAGCAAGCCCGACTGGGGAAGGACCTTCACCTTACAGAAGACCACAGCCTAATAACTACACGCAGTGGTGGTTGTGTTCCTGTGTGTGAGTTGTCTCCAGCGCTCATTTAGGGATGCGTTTTAAAAGAAACGTATTCCTATCCCAGGGATATATATCATAAAGCCCTGGTGTAAAAAATGGGTTGGCAACACGCATGTGATACTTCTGGTATTGCAAGCGTCCATAGGCCACGATAACTGTTTAATAAAAAAAAAGTGAATACTTGTTTATGGGTGAACAAATCAAATCAAATCGTGAAACTCGCGTCACCGTCACCGAACGCTTTCCATATTCAAAAATAATAATTGAATAGCTCGACGATACAATTAACAAGTTACTTATAAATATAGTTTTCACTTCTATCGGCAGTCCGCAAGGACTGCCACGCATGTTTTTTTTTTATATACGAGCCCCTTAATTAAAAAAAATAAATATAACCTTTGTAGCTTGCAGATAATGTAGCTTTCTATAGGTGAAAGAATGTTTTAAATCGGTTTAGTGGTTTTTGTGTCACCAACAAAAATACAAATTGAATAAATGCTTTCATTTTTTTCTCTTTATAATATTTTTCTTTTTTATCTAGACAACTCCCGCAATAGAGAATAAGCTCTGTGTCGCGGGGGACTTTACAAACATATAATTAACGGACACAAATTACACCCAGACTCGGAACAATTCTTTGTGGGTCACACAAAGTTTTGTCCTGTGTGGGAATTGAACCTTGTGGGTTCAATTCCTCGTGCACAGCAGTCGCATACTGCGGCCACTGGACCACTAAGGCAATCTATATTAGTGTAGATATAGATTGAAGAACAAACCACTCTATTAGGAACTGCTGGTGTAATTAAAAGTTGTTCTATGAAACTACATATAAACCCGAAAACACGATTCTGATGAATTCACTTCAAACGATAATGTTGGTAACTTAAATAAACAGTTTTGGATAGAGGTTACACAACGTAGGGTCGGTGCATTGAGATCGGATTTATTTTTAAACATTTTCAATGTGCCGATTGATTCTTAAATACAAGTTTTAAGGGCAGTGCCGGCTTGCGGCAGCGCCGATTTGGTAGGCTTGATCGTTTTTTGTTCTTAGTCTTGACAAAACTTAGAGAGGCGCTAGGCAGGGGCTTCGAATGATGAGATGAGATGCGTTTTTAACGGAACGATTTCCTATTCCAGGGAAATTCCATCTTAAAACCCTGATGTTTAGTTTTGGGTACCTCTTTGGTATTGCAAGCGGACTGCTTAACATGGCAACGGTAACTGCTTACCATCAGGTCCACCCATGCGAAGCCGGCAGGGGTATTCCGTAAGAGCGAAAAGCGACCGCGAAAACGGTGCAAAATCTGACTGTCAGGTAGAAAATCGGAGCGAAATCTGGCTGTCAGATTGAAAATCGGTATTACGTAAGAGCGAAAATCGAGATTTTTCGACGTTTAGCAATCGTGTGTGCCGTCACCGAGCGATCACAACTGTCAGTTTTCGTTCGCTGTTTCTTAGAGAATCAGCTGGCCGTCGTCCATCATAGTAACAAATCGTGAAAATTTAAAAGAATTTATCAACTGTTTCTCTCCAATAAAGAACAATTACCCGCCATCATTTCACTTACTTAAACTTATCTACAGTTAGTAATTATATATCTAAATATGAACACCTAATTCTCACAATCAAACACAAACTCCGCACTTATGATGAAAGGGCCCGCTAACTCGAAAGGGCGGGAAAAAAAAAACAACATGGCGGCTACATTAATCATCCTACTGACAAATGCCGACGGGACTCCTTTCATCTGCGACTGTACGGTTAAAATTGTCTTGAAGCCAGTGGCGAGTGGCGACATAAACGAGATTTAATAAAATGGAGTGGTCGGTTTTGAGGTGAGGAAAGTAATACTTTTAAGAAAAGAGAGTATCATACAAGTCAGGAAGTCTGACTCGGAAAGGACATAAAACTAAATAAATGTCCACACGTGCTAAGCCGGGACGGGCAGCTAAACAAATCAAATTCTTTCTTTTTTTTTTAAAGACATTTCCCGCACTGGGTGTACTTTACAAACATACAACTCACGGACAAAAATTGAACCCGCGACCTCTGGCGTAGCAGTCAGAGTCACTAACCAATAGACCAACAGGCCAGTCAAATTAACTTAAAGTGTCTGTTTCACAGATATAGATACACATATCTGTGGTCTGTTTGTAATATAAAAAAAAATAGTTTATAAGGCACTCTCAAATCTACGCAATGTCACAGATACTACCTAGCTACGCACTATTATGTGATAGCACCCCTTGTTTTTCATCTGTTGGGGGTTAAAAATATGGGATTAAATCCCTACGTTATCCCTGACGCGTCTATCAGTACGTTACCCCACCTTTACACTTACAACATTAAAGTGAACTGCCCAAACCTACCCTGAAGCGACTTTTTAGACATATAATACAGTTGTTGCCTGAGGCTCCGCCCGCGTATTTGTCGGTTATCGCGATAAAAAGATATTCTATATGCTATTCCAGACTATAATCTATCTCTGTGTCAAATTTCATCCAGATCCGTTCAGTAGTTTTTGCGTGAAAGAGTAACAAACATCCATACATCCATTCTTACAAACTTTCGCGTTTCTAATATTAAGTAAGGATAACTAGCTTCTGCTTGTGGCTTCGCCCGCGGTTTTTTATAGTACTTAGGTGGCAAACAAGCATACGACCCGCCAGATGTCAAGCAGCTACCGTAGACTATAGACGCGTATTTTTTTTACATCAGGCGTTTAATAATGGGGTATCATTGAAATGAGCGCTGGAGACCTGTACTCACACACAGTAACACAACTACACCGCTGTCTGTAGTTATTTGGCTTTTTTTTTCTTTATTTAAAAAGACAACTCCCGCACTAGAGAACAAGCTCTGTGTCGCGGGGGACTTTACAAACATACAATTGACGTGCACAAATTACACCCAGACTCAGAACAATTCTTTATGGGTCACAAAAAGTTTTGTCATATGTGGGAATCGAACCCACAACCTCGTGCACAGCAGGCGCATACTGCGGCCACTGGACCACCGAGGCAGTCAGGCTGTGGTCTTCTGTAAGGTGGAGCTCCTTCCCCAGTCGGGCTTGCTCACTAGTATGGCGTGAACCCCACGGGAACAGTGCTTATTTATCGGGCGAATATAATATGAGATATTCTAGACTATAATCTATCTCTGACATGATAGAGTAACAAAGATCTATCCATATTTTCGCATATAATTTATTAATTTATCAGGTCAATCAACAATTGTTTACACTAATACATTATTTAAACATAAAACTATTAAAAATAACAAGTGTAACAATTAATTAAAGGTTAACACCGCATATTCAAATTAGAGTACAATATATGAAAAATAAATAAAATATATATATAAGCACATTATCTATAAAATAACAATGAGACATAAAATTAGTATCACATGAATAATACAGTATTTATATTAAGATAAAATTAAGGTGACGTATGATATTTTTTGACTAAGTTAATAAATTATTGATTAATTTTGATTATATAATACTAGAGGTCGCCCAAGACTTCGCAACATATCTCACTACTGCTCCGCTCCTATTGATTATAGCGTGATGTTATATAGCCTATAGCCTTCCTGGATAAATGCACTATTAAACAAAAAAAGATTATTTCTAATCGGACCAGTACTTTCTGAGATTAGCGCGTTCAATCAAACAAACAAACTATTCAGCTTTATAATATTAGTATAGATTAGAATTTTCATCGTTGGGGGTAAAATTATACCGGGAATTAAATCCCTACCGTATCCCCTATGTGTCTTGTCTGTACTACACCCCACCTTTGTGCTTACAACATTAAAGGGAACTGCCCAAACCTACCCCGAAGCGATTCTACGGACATGTTTATACTATAATGAACAAGTCAACTAAATTTACAGTTTCTTTTTTTTATTTCAAATATATCCTTAAGCCATTTTCCTTAACATGTCTCTTATGAAAAGCTTTTGTATGGAATGTAGATTTTTTGTTTTTGCTTTTTTCTTTTTTCTAATTTTATTTGATATTGTTGCGATGTATTTAAAAAGTCAAAAGTGTGGGTAGTAATTTGTAAATTAGACAAAAATTTTAAGTCTTATGTTAAATTTTGATTTACTTGACATATCTGCCATTCGTATAAGTATAATAATATATGATTCGGTTTAGTAAAAGTAGTAAAAAAGTAAAATCTTTTTTACAAAGATAAGTTTTAAAATTTATTTATTTAAGTAGTTATTAATTATTGTGGTATAGTAGGCTAATATCCTTCTAAGTTCATGGAGGAGACCCGTGCCCAGCAGTGGGACGTTTATGGGTTGAGATGATGAAGTAGTTATTAAAATAAATGTGGACAAACTTAAACTGAGTGTTTTTTTTTCTGTAAAAATCCTATGTTCTATTCAAGACTATATTTTATATCTATATGCAATATTGTCCGTTTAGCCGTTTTGGAATAATTAAGTAACAAACATCCATACACTTGCATTTATAGTATACTAGCTGTTTTCCACGGCTCCACCCGTGTGGATGTCGGTTATCGCGATAAAAAGTAGACTATGTGCTATTCCAGACTATAATCTATTTTGTGCAAAATTTCATCCCGATCCCTTCAGTAGGTTTTACCTGAAAGAGTAACAAACATACATTACAGCTTTCGCGTTTGTACCAAATATTATGTAGTAGGAAGTATATCTAGATAATTATGTACCTGTAAATGTTTTTGCTAACCACAATATAGCGAAACATAGAATGCATTTAAATTATCGTCAACTCTAACAGAAGCTTTTGTGGAACGGTATTTAATATAATTTTGATTACAACAAATTAGTGACGAAATTAAAAGCCCTCAGGAGGCGCGTCCGTAGTAATTCTGTGGACGTCAACAACGGAATACTGCCATTTAGACTTACTTGTACGTGGAGTTCCGTACTTTTCAATTCTTAATTTATTTTTTCTTCTTTTTTAAAAGACGACTTTTGCTCTAGGGAAGAAGCCCTGTGTCGCGGGGGACTTTACAAACATACAATTCACGGACACAAATCGAAACAAACATCTAAGAATCACACATAGTTTTTGTCCCTGTGAAGAACTTGCGATGGGTTGGCGGTCAGGATCACCATCCACAACGGTCTACGTTGCTAATTAATGACTAAAAACAATTGGTCTAGTGTCTAGTTCACCAGGCCTGACATTAGGTAATTAGTGAGGAAATTTAAAGCCCTCAGGCCCTCTGTATTAAGTCTGCGGTCGTCAACAACGGGGTTTATTTTTTTTTATACTACTTAGGTGGCAAACAAGCATACGGCCCGCCTGATTTTAGGCAGTTACCGTAGCCTATGGACGCTTGCAATACCAGAAGCATCAGGATATCAGAAGGTTTATATTGGGTCAGCAACACGCAAGTGATATCTTTAGTATCGCAAGCGTCCTAGGCTACGGTAACTGCTTAACATCAGGTGGGCCATTGACTCGTTTGCCACCCAAGCAAAAAACTGCAACTTACATTCATTCATGGAGTTCCTTACTTTTAATTCTTAATTGGAAAGCTACCGACTAGGAAATATCCTTGCAAAAGCCACAGCCAAAAAACTATACATAGTGTTGTAGTGCTGTTTCTGTAATGCTCAATCCTGGCGTTTTTTGTTTAGGTCAACAACACGCAAGTTAAGCCCAAGGTATTGCAATTATTCATACGCTACGGCAACTGCTTACCATCAGGAAGGTATGCTACCTCAGTAGTATAAAAACTTACTCGTTGCGGTTTGCGAGTTTTTTCAGTATCCCAAGGATCTCTAAAAAACAGATAATTAAAGCAAGTTTGTTAACTTTTGGTTGGATTGTACTAAAATCATCTGCCTGTGATCATTCGACCGTTTTCGATGTAAAAAAAATAAAGAAATTACTTTTTTAAAGTTAAAAAATAAACCCTTGAGTTTGGTATGAGCGGAGCGTTTTATGTTAGCGTTTTTATTTATATTTTGTTGCATATCTCTCTTATCCATACACTTTTAGGCGATTGGCACACTGTACCGCAACACGCTGTGGGTGCAAGAGTGCGTGTTCTTACGTTGTTAGAAAGTAATAATAATAGTTTATTAAGACAGAGTAACGTATTATGTAGGTAAGTACATAATGGCAATTTAGGATTACATTAGGTTGTGGGCACAGATATTTTAGCAGCTGGTGCTCAAAAAAGGAAAACCTGTGCTATAAGCACCAGCAACCTTCCAATATTGCTTGTTTTTATTACATGACTTGAGGCTAAGCAAGATCGTTGTAATAATAATTATGTCTACTTTGAATATCTTTCTTATATTGAATACACACGTAGTACAGAAAACGTAGTTAATAATGACTCTTATTTCTTTTTCTCTTTCATCTTTTCTTCTTCAGTGTACACTTCATTTGCTCTCTCACTTTTCTTTTGCTCTGCCACTCCTAGTTTGCTAGTAGAAAACTCATTGTGAGCTAAGCTTGCCTTTTATACATGAAATTTTGCTGTATTATTGTAATGCTCATTTGTGTTTACAATAAAGAATTAAGAAAACTGGAGAATGAGAAAAGATTGAATGGAGATGTCGGTAGGATACAGCGACCAAGTAGGGGATTTGCTAAAAAGGAGGCTAAATTAAAAGTACCCAGAATCGATGTTCATGCATGAAGAGGTTGATGAATGTAGAGGAGGCGAAGGAAGTAAATGTTTGGATCGAAGCAATTGACGTACCATAGTCTCTGCCTACCCCACTGAGAGACGGGCGTGATGATATGTATGTATGTATGAAAACGCATGCTCGCACAGTGTTTTTGTTCCATCGCCACGCACCCTGCAGCATAGTGCGTTGTAGTGCGCAAATCGCCTTAGAGTGCTTTACTCTTCAAACCATCCCTCAAATACATACTTATTAGGAAAACAGTGTCTGGCAAGTTGTTTTACTCCTTTGTGGTATTCATGATGAAGGTGGAAGCATAAGCCTTCCTTGTTTCCACCCTGACAGCTATTTCCGACTCACATTTATTTTATATACGTGATCTGAATATCCTTCTAAATGTGAGGTTCTCAAACTTTTCTGTTTAACACCACTTGGAAGTTTTATTTGTCTTGTGTACTTAGGTGGCAAACAAGCGCCATCTAAGTACAAAATATGAAGAAAAATTCAAATTTTCCAGTTCCTGGAAAGTATGGCCCAATGGTAAGCAGCATTTCTGCTGAATGGAATTTACTTCCGTAGACCGTCATCTACGTTTCGTATATATAATTTTAGCTATGACTGACTTAGATTTCTAGCAATTCGACATCAACTTCTAAGGGGTCATTACAGTATATATTGACCCGCTAGGGGTTGATGTAACTTTGGGAATTATTGCTCTAAATATTTGAGCAGGTATATAGGTATATAAGTTATTACGGATACTATAAGCCTGATGGTAAGCAGTTATCGCAGTCAATAGACGCTTTCATAAACTAAGGCGAAGCGCGCGTTGCTGATTATGAGATATTTATTTGGTTTTGCATAAAATTTCAGTAAAATTTGTACACTTTATATCGCAAAATAATGAAGCACAAAGCTTCAGATTGCTTTTTAAGAATTTTGTGTTCAAAAGGAGTTACATTTTATACGAGTAAGGAGTGCGAAACGCTGAATATATACGCAACGGCATGTTCTTCTCCATACCATCTATTTCCTTGGAAAAATTCATTAAGACCGGCCGGCTGATTCTCTAAACTCTCAACAGCGATGGCAAACTGACAGTTGTGATTGCTCGGTGACGGCACAATCTATCGACTAAACGTCAAAAAGGCTCGGTTTTTGGTCTTACGGAATACCGATTATCAATCTGACAGCCAGATTTTGCTCGGTTTTCGCGGTAGCTCGGTTTTTGCTCTTACGGAATACCCCTGCCGATTGACTGCACGGTTGGTTCGTGGTTACCTCGCCATTTACTGACCGGTGTGTTGTGGGTTCGATCCCCGACACAGAACAAAATGTATGTGGCCCACAAATGGTTCCCAGTCTGCGTGTACATTGTGTCCGTGAATTGTATGTTTGTAATGTCACACAAAACACATAAAAGAGAACCCCTTAGACACGGCTTGAATAAAAAAATATAAACGCTATACGCTCCGCTAGTCTCTGTTTCACCTTAGCAAAAAGAGTTCATAATAGATATAATCAAAGTTAGGGTTGAATCCGCGACCTTTCAATTGAAAGTTGTACCCTTTCATCTTTTAACAAATTAGTTTATTTTATAATTACACGGATTACTTCATGTTTATTACGTTGTCTCTTGCGATGATTCTTAGTTTATATTTTTTATTTCATTTTAAATTTATGATTTCGTCCCATTTGTAGTGCAATGTTGGGACGTTGGGTGATCAAATGTGAGGTTCAAATCAAATCAATATTTATTTACGAATATGCGAATTATGTTTTACAATGTTATAGGTTTCTCCATTCTCCACCTTTAGGCAAGCAAATATTTTTGGATTACAGGTGTCAGCAGTTTGCCCCGCATTCGCCTAACGAAGTTTTGCTCCACGTAAAAAATATGTATTCGTCCTACATTTTATTCCGTTTTATCCCCAAATGTAATATTTTTGGGGCCTATACGGAATAAAATATAGGACGAATACTGATTTTTATGAATGCAGAACAAATCTAGTCAGCACATGTAACATGTACATGTATTAATGTAAAATTTAGGAAAAATACGTACACAGACATACATTCGGACGATACATATCAGCACATATAACAAAAAATGTATTTACGTTCCCAAATTAATGTAAATCATCATAATCATCTCAGCCTAAAGACGTCCACTGCTGGACATAGGCCTCCCCCAAGGTTTTCCACAACTCTCAACAAAATTTAATGTAAATACTTGTGTAATATTAATATTGCTTAAGGGAGGTAGGTTACCATACCAGCGAGCAAGCCCAACTAGGGAAGGACCTCCACCTTACAGAAGACTACAGCCAAATTACTACGCACTGTGGTGTAGTTGAGTTCAGATCTCCAGTGCTCATTTAGGGATGCGTTTTAAAAGAAAGGTATTCCTATCCCAGGGATACTCCCATTAAAAAGCCCTGGTGTAACTGCTTAACATCAGGCGGGCATGTTTGTTTGCCACCAAATAGTATGAAAAACAAAACCCACCCACTGCTGGGTGTAGGTCTCTTGCGCGCCATCTGTTTCGGTCCCGTCCCGTACCAAGCTCATCTATTGTATTTCCCGCTGTCCTTTTTTGACCTCTAGTGCTTTCTCCGTCAATCTTGGTTGCTTGTACGGTGCCCCAAGTTTTAAAACTAAGATTTAATTTCAGTTTTATGCGAAAATGTATTAAAATAGCAATGAAGGTATACCATGTAAGAATTACTCTTATACATTTCAACTAGAATTCATGCTCACTACATATTCTAATGAAAGAATAACTTCTCTTGACTCAAATAACAGCTATTGTACTACTGTGAATGTAATTTAAAATGCATTGCTTTGTGAATATTTTTCCCCTTTTCACAATTTAAAATAATATTCTTGGTTCACTCTGGTTGATGGAACAAAAATACGGTAAATACTGCATTTGTGCGCTTGGTATAGTCTAGGAGCTTATATCGCGTATGTAGATATTGAACGAAATATATATATTTTTTTATTTTATTTTTTTCGTTTTTTAAGAAAGACAACTCCCGCACTAGAGAACAAGCTCTGTGTCGCAGGGGACTTTACAAACATACAATTAACGGACACAAATTACATCCAGACTCAGAACAAATCTTTGCGGGTCAAACAAAGTTTTGTCCCTGTGCGGGAATCGAACCCACAACCTCGTGCACAGCAGGCGCATATTGCACCCACTGGAGCACCAAGGCAGTCTTTTGAAAGCAATAACATGTATTTTTATTGACAAACAAGCATACGTCACGCCTAATGGTAGGCGGTTACCGTACCATACGCTATAAATATCATAGGCATCATTTGCGTGTTGCCGACCTAAGAATTTCAACACCAAGGTTTTGTAATAGATTTCACGATAGAGGTTACTATTATTATTTTTACGGTCATTCAATAGTCAAACAATGATAAGTAAAAATGTCAAAGGGACTTCTTATATTGCGACGACTATAGTAGATCTAAAAATAATAACGAAATAAACACACAAATTCAATTTACTCAGTGCACTCTGTAATTGAAATTGAAGTAAGATGTGATGTTTGTTTCTATCTCCGGCGGCTATGAATCAAAAATACGCCAAAGCCTGAGTGCAGTAATTACTGCATTAGCCGGCCCTTAGGACATAGTCGAGGAGCTTGTAGCGCGAAAAATTAAATATAGTTCTTTTATATTTTATTTGTAGGAAAAATATGCTGATCTTTGTTTATTTTGACGTTCTTAAGTATACATTTGATCTAAATGAATAAAAAGGAAATTTGTTGTAAATTAATTAATTTAGATAATTGTAAACAAAAATTATATTTAATACTGTAAGTTGTAGTGAAAATTATTATATTTTAAACGTCTACTGTAATTTATTAGATACTTTATTGTGACATTCCTCGATTTTCTTTTGTTGTAATTTATCCTTTAGAAACATTGCTGAGTAAGTTTATGTATTTAATGGGTGAACAATATACAGGCATAGCGGCCCTGTGAGCTTATTTGCCATTCAGATAGTATAAAAAACATAGTTTGCAACCAATATAATAATATATAATACAATATTGACTGTCTTGGTGGTCCAGTGGCCGCAGTACCCGCTTGCAGTGCACGAGGGTTTGGGTTCGATTCCCACACAGGACAAAACTTTGTGTAATCCACAAAGAGTTGTTCTGAGTCTGGATGTAATGTGTGTCCATTAATTGTATGTTTGTATAGTCCCCAACGACACAGAGCTTGTTCTCTAGTGCGGGAGTTGTCTTTAAAAAAAAACTAAACCTGATGATTTTGACTGCAGATCACAGAATTTAACTAGTGAATGTAACTCTTTGCATTCTCACGTGCAACTCTTTATTCTCTTGGTCTCACGTACCGCTAGAACGGCAATCGGAACAACCAAAGAGGGCAGGTGTAGGACCAACGGCTTTAGAAGCAATTTCGAAACTTCGGATATCTATTGTGAATTTCTTGAAAAAAAACCCTATCATATCCCAAGGCAAGTCCTCATGTTCAGCGTTGAACTGACTCATGACTCACACTCTTTAGGTGTGGATGGAGGAGGCTCTTGGCGATCAGTCTATTGACTGATACAATTATCGGGACAATGATTTCTGAATTAGTATTATTATTATATTTTTGATCTTAATTCATTTGCTTTTGCTTTTTTTAAAAAGACAACCCCGCACTAGAGAGCAAGCTTTGTGTCGCGGGGGACTTTACAAACATACAATAAACGGACACAAATTACACCCAGACTCAGAACAACCCTTTGTGGATCACACAAAGTTTTATCATGTGCGGGAATCGAACCCACAGCCTCGTCAACAGCAGGCGCATACTGACTGCGGCCACTGGACCACCGAGGCAGAAAGACTACTCTTAAAGTGTGTTTCAACACTTCATAAACCTATTGAATATAACATCAAAATGAAACTAGCAGCTCCTCACCTAACAGTCATTAGTACAGCAGCCAGTTCACCGTGTAATCTGACACTACTGACACTGCTCTGCTCCCTAATGCGTTGTCGACATGTTGGCAGACAATACGTCGTGTGTTTTACCTAAGGGTACGGCTGGGTACGAACAGTAAACAAGCATGTGTTGAAAATGGAAATAATTAACAACGTTTAAGCATGTTGGTACTAATTTAATGACTAATTTATTTTGTACTAAATATAGCTAAATATAAATAATTACATAAATTTAGGGGTTAATTTTTCAACCTCTAAATCTATACTAATATTATAAAGAGTTAGTTTGGGTACCTACCGCTCATAAGTTTTACATTATTACTTAACTAAGGGTCGCCCGCGACTTCGTCCGCTTGGTCATTTGGATTATTTTCCCCGATTTTGCAACATATCTCACTACTGCTCCGCTCCTTTTGATCATAGCGTGATGTTATATAGCCTATACCCTTCCTGGATGTATGCACTATTCAACAAAAAAAGTTTTTTTTCTAATCGAATCAGTGCTTTATGAGATTGGCGCCTTCAACCAAACAAACAAACAAACTCTTCAATCAATCAATCAATCAATCAGCCTATCGCAGTCCACTGCTGGACAAAGGCCTCTCCCAACACGCGCCATAGCACACGGTCCTCCGCCTTCCGCATCCAGTGCGCCCCAGTGACCTTTTTTAGGTCGTCGGTCCACCTAGCTGGGGGCCGCCCTACCTTACGCTTACCGAGTCGTGGTCTCCACTCCAGGACACGTCTGCTCCATCGGCCGTCGGTCCTTCTGCAGATGTGACCAGCCCATTGCCACTTCAGCTTACTAATTCTGCGAGCTATGTCGGTAACTTTGGTTCTTTGTCGGATTACCTCGTTGCGAATTTTATCCTTCAAAGAGACGCCGAGCATAGCTCGCTCCATAGCCCGCTGTGTGACTTTCAATTTGTGGACTAGTCCAACTGTGAGCGTCCACGTCTCGGCACCGTACGTCATAACGGGTAGGACGCATTGATCGAACACTTTCGTCTTCAGGCACTGCGGTAAAGGCGAAGAGAAAACCCGACGTAGTTTGCCAAATGCTGCCCAACCCAACTGGATCCTGCGGTTGATTTCTTTCTCGAAGTTGTTTCTACCAAGTTGGACACATTGCCCAAGGTAGATATATTCCCGAACAACTTCGAGCATCGAACCGTCAACGTAAATCGGTCCCGGCGTGATATGTTCGTTGAACATAATCTTGGTTTTGTCCAAGTTCATACCGAGACCGACACGTCGTGAGGCTCCATTCAGGCTGTGCAGCATTCCGCTCAGCTGTTCCAGCGACTCTGCAACGATGACGATATCATCGGCAAACCGAAGGTGTGAGATGTACTCGCCATTGATGTTAATGCCCCGTCCAGTCCAGTCCAGCGTCTTGAAGACGTCCTCGAGCGCGTTGGTGAAAAGCTTGGGGGATATAACATCCCCCTGTCTCACCCCTCGACGCAACTCGATCGGGTTGGTCTTTTGGTCCTGGAGCTGGACGGTCATAGTGGCAGTGTCATATAGACATCTCAGCACCTCGATGTAGCGCCAATCAATGCGACATCGCTGCAGAGCTCCCAAAACTGCCCAGGTTTCGATGGAGTCGAAGGCTTTCTCGTAGTCCACGAACGCCATACACAGCGGCTCATTGTACTCTTCGGTCTTCTGTACAATCTGCCGAACAGTATGGATGTGATCTACGGTGCTGTAGCCTTTTCGAAACCCGGCTTGTTCCGGAGGCTGGAACTCGTCGAGTTTTCTGGCGAGGCGGTTTGTGAGTACTCTCGAGAACAACTTGTAAACGTGGCTCAGGAGTGAGATGGGTCTGTAGTTCTTCAGCAAGGCTTTATCACCTTTTTTGAAGAACAGAACCACCGCACTCCCGCTCCACGCTTGAGGTGTTAGGCCCTGGTGTATAACGGAATTCAAGAGACTCGCTAGCTCTTTCAGGATTGGAGTCCCGCCTGCTTTTAGGAGCTCTGTGGTTATTCCGTCATCACCAGGCGACTTATTGTTCTTAAGCTGCTCGAGAGCCACTCTGACCTCGCCCTGGTTGACATCAGGGATGTCTTCCGTGTAATGGCGCGTGAGTGGGGCTCTGTGGTCATCAGCGCTGGGTCTCGTGGGTTTAGTCATCCGTGATGCGTACAGGTCTTTGTAGAAACTCTCAATTTCCTCGAGAATCCCGAATCTTGAGGTCACGGTTCTGCCATCCGCAGTTTTTAGTTTCGTCAGATGGGATCTACCTAGCTGGCGAGCGAATACTTTGGTGCCTCTGTTCTGTTCAATCGCATCCGCGATGGCGCGGGCGTTTGAACATCGGAGGTCACGTCGCACCAGCTTCCGGATCTTCCGGTTGAGGTTTCTTCCATCTGACGAAGACGTCTGCGTGGATGACATTTCCCGTCTTTGCCTCATAAGTTCGAGAGTCTCGAGCGAGAGTTTAGATCGTCTGTTTACGCTTTTTCCGGGAAACACCCTTCGAGACACATCCTGTAGCGTTCTGACCACTGTGTCGGTTCTCTCGTCAACAGTGCCTTCGGTTTCCAGCAGATCGAAACGATTTTGAAGCTCCAGTTGGAGCTTTTCGGACCCTAGTGCTATTTGAGGCGCAGTAGGTCTGAGAGTAGACTTAATCATGCGACGCCTTTCGGCTTTGAAGTCTATATTTAGAGTGCCTCGTACAAGTCGGTGATCACTGCCGGTATTGAACCTGTTGATCACGGAGACGTCTCTAAACACAGACCTCCTGTCAGACATGATGAAGTCTATTTCGTTCCTCGTCACAGTATCGGGGCTTCGCCATGTCCACTTCCTCTGGGGCTTCTTCTTAAAGAAAGAATTCATTAAGAAGAGCCCCTGTGACTCCAGAAAGTTGACCAGCATTTGCCCCCTGTGGTTTCGGCGCCCCACGCCGTAGGATCCGATTTTCGTTTCGCCGCGTTCTTGTACTCCCACTTTGGCATTGAAGTCCCCCATAACAACGTTGTAGTGAGCCTTGGTGGTACCATGTAGTGCCTTGGCTATGTCTTCGTACATGGCTTCGGCTATGTCGTCGCAGTATGTCGAGGTCGGCGCATATACCTGTACCACCTTCAGAGAGTATCTGTCAGTGATTTTTATTATGAGGTACGCTACCCGTGTCGACACACTGCTGACTTCTACAACGTTGTTAGTGAGGGTTTTGTTGACCAGGAAACCGACACCGCCCTGAGAGGGCCGATCACCTTCTCGAAAGTAGAATAGGTGCCCTGACTCAAGGGTTATCGTATCCTCTCCCTGTCGTCGGACTTCAGATAACCCCAATATGTGCCAGTTTAAGCGACCTAATTCTACCTCGAGTTCGGTGAGGTGTTGGTCCAGCCGTAGAGAGCGTCCGTTATACGTCGCCAGGGTCAGGTGTTTTTGGTAGCCTTTCGTCGTAGCCCGGAGATTCTTCGCACCCCCTATCCCGCTGTTACCGAGACCGCTACCGTGGCCACGGACAGCGGGACTACCGGGAACTGGGGGCCTTTGCTTGTGGCGTCTTATCATTAGAGGTTTTGGCCTTACTATACCACGCTGGCCAGACGGGTTGGTATAGGGTTTAATTTCGAATTTTCCTTTTCTGGCAGTGGTGTTGTCTGCATTTTAATTTAACGCCATATCGAAGGCGCGTCACAGTTTAACGTCATGTCGGGGACAAACTCTTCAGCTTTATAATATTAGTATAGATATATATTTTCAATGCTAATATTAATTTCATAAGATATTTGCAAGAATAGTTTTTAAAATAGAAGTAACTTGTACTAAACTACTTAGAAACGTATGATTGAGGTCACAGTTCTGAGAAAAGGTGCTTAAAATACTGGTCACATTTTTGGCCAGCCTTAGGATCGTAGCATGACTCTAGTCTTTAAGTAAGTACCTATATTATTTTGTATACAATTCTAAACACGATACAGTTTGTGGGCTAGGGGCTTTGGTTCTAGAGTTTCGATCCCAAACGGCTCAGAATGTAAGTCTTTCCGAGACTTTCATATTTGCACCGCTTGAGACTCTCCGCAGAAGTGGTGGCCAAAGTATCTACACAGGTAGCATCCCACATTTAAGGCCTTCCTCCCCGTCTTTCAAGGAACTAGAATCATTATGCCATCACAACGTATCAAGCCGTTCGGTTCCACAACGGCAGGAATACGCGCGCTAAAAAAAGCTCGACAAAAGCGGTTCATGTATTAAGGCCCCTCTCTCAAAAAATGAAAAAAAGAGGTGTAAATGAAACCATTTTTTGGTGGCATTTATAGACAAATGACTGCCAAAAAATACAGTATTAATCTACAAGATGTGTTTCATAATATGGTCTTGTAATAAATTATATAGAAATTCTAAATAGTTGTAAAAAAAACATCGAATCAGCACCAAATTATTGAGATGTAACAACAACTTTATGACTTCAATTTTTATCAAATAATACGAAAAAAAAATACCATTATTTGAAGAAAACATACAACTATAATTTGGTAATGTTATATTTAAAATAAGTTTGAATTTTAATTTATTAAAAATAAATTTGACGTCCATTCAAAGAGTACATCTGTTTGTATACCCGCGCCGCGCTCGTCTAGAGAATAGAGTCGTGTTTGTTTCGCCCAAATGCTCAAGGTCGTTGGTGATATCCCAAGCCTTAATGTATAAAAACTAACCACGTAAAATGTTACTGACCAAAACCAACAACACCGCCCTCTATTATTATCCAATAAAGTCATATAATATTTTAGTAAGAGTCCGCCAGCTCCTCGCCTATTACCAATTAGCAGTGAGGGTAGTTGGAAACCGGATACTTCACTAATGTCGATGTTGCTCTAAGCCGGATAATAGCTGTATTAATGTCTTTATCCATTGATTTTGATCTACCTTGTAGAGCTATAGATAATGGGTTTGTTAATGTAAATATTATATACATAGTGGTCATCAGGTTTTAGTGGGAAAAGATTGCCTTTGTGGATTAGTAATAGTGCGTATGGGTATACCCTTATGATGTAACTACGTAAAAGGGCTGGCTTATCTAGCCTTGTATTTTGACAGGATAAAAATGAAGAAGTAATTATGTGAAGGTATACAGTCAATCAGACGCCGTGCCATGACGTCACTATATCCTACTAATATTATAAATGCGAAAGTTTGTAAGAATGGATGGATGGATGGATGTTTGTTACTCTTTCACGTAAAAACTACTGAACGGATCTGGATGAAATTTGGCACAGAGATAGATTATAGTCTGGAATAACACATAGGCTTTTTACAGCGATAACCGACATCCACGCGGGCGGAGCCGCAGGCAACAACTAGTTGAATAATATATAGATAATTTTTAGTTAGATAAAGATAGTTTTTAGTTTTAAGTCATCTGTATGATTAAATATCTGAAAATATTTTTTTTATTATTTCTCTTTATTTATTTTTTTAGCCAATGAATACTTGGGGCACTGGGGGCTGTACCATGACGTCCTTATTGCAATTCATTTTCGATTTTAATTTACAGCTGACCCTGTAAAAAACTGTACACTAATATACCTTTTTTCATTGTTACAGAAACCAAAACGAGGTCCCGCGAATGAATTCAACAGAACCAATCGAATTATTAACAACAAGAACTCGACAAAAAATATCAATAAATATAATATCAGTAGTATGTGATAGCGTGTGTGTCGTGTAGTGTATAGTTAGTGCCGCCATCTTGTGTCACCATGGCCGCCATTTTGAATATGTTCACTGTGAACATGGGTGTCGTGATTGTGAGGACCTGTTTGCTTCTGATGCTGGCTGTTTATTCATCTCATGGTAAGTTATTTTTTACAATTTTCTTTATAAACTCTAAGACTCTAAACGTCAAGCCATAAGTTTTTTTTTTTTTTTTTTATACTATCACTACCATACCAAGGTGGCAAACAAGCATACGGCCCGCCTGATGGTAAGCAGTTACCGTAGCCTATGGACGTTAATAAAGCATGGTCGATTTAATGCCCAAACTACAATGAATAGTAAGAAAGACGTAAATATTGCACTACTTGGGCAGAAACTAGCCGTTAACCGACTAACATGCGGGTGGAGCCGCATCTCAAGAAACTACATCTTTCTTACTATAATATCATAGTTTGGGCATTAAATAATTGAGGTTTTCCCAAAAGACTATAGCATGGGGTTCTTCAAGAAAGGAGTTATAAGGTTTTTAAAGGGTCGGCAACGCGTGAGTGACACCCCTGGTGTTGCAAACGTCCATAGGCTACGGTAACTGCTTACCATCAGGCGGGCCGTATGCTTGTTTGCCACCTTGGTAGTATAAAAAAAAAATTAAAAAAAAATTATAATAGATATGTCAAATATTTCAAAATGCCGGTCATTTTACAATCGGCCCACTCGACACGTTCATTGCATCGTTGCATCAGCGCTTATACTAAGTACCTTTTAAAAATTGATTACATATTTTGTGTGAGGTCTATTCTACTCATTTTGTGTGAGGTCTACTATACTCTCTAAGCAATAATAATTCAAACAAAACTATTTAACACCACAATTTTATTTTAAACATTGAGATTTACTATAACGTGGCGGTTTAAAATGTTGTTAGAAGTGACAAGTGGAATAATTGTCAACACGGACCACACGCAACAGATAATAAATTCTATGGGCTCTTGTAAAACTGAATTGACACCTTTTTTGATACAATAAACGAGCGTACGACGTTTTAAGAAAGGTAGGGCACCGTACTAGCGAGCAAGCCTGACTGTGGAAAGACATTACAGGAGGCCTCAGCCAAATAACTACACACAGCAGTTTAGTCGTGTTCTTGTGTGTAAGTTTTGAAAGAAAGGTTTTCCTATCCCAGGGATACTACATCTAAAAGCCCTGGTAAAATCAATGGGTCGGCAACGCGTGAGTGACCACCCTGGTGTTGCAAAAGTCAAAAGGCTACGGCAATTGCTTACCATCAGGCGGGTATGCTTGTTTGCCACCTTAGTAGTATAAAAAAAACAAAATATACTTTTTTTTTTATACTACTTGGGTGGCAAACAAGCATACGGCCCGCCTGATGTTAAGCAGTACCCGTAGCCTATAGACGCTTGCATTACCAGAGGTATCACTTGCGTGTTGCCAACCCATTTTTTTACACCAGGGCTTTAAGATGGAAGTAACCCTGGGATAGGAATACGTTTCTTTCAAAACGCATTCCTAAATGAGCGCTGGAGACCTGTACTCACACACAGGAACACAACTACACCGCTGTGTGTAGTCATTTGGCTGTGGTCTTCTGTAAGGTGGAGGTCCTTCCCCAGTCGGGCTTGCTCGCTAGTATGGAGCCCTACCTCTCTAAAAACTACCGTATTTAAAAAAAGTCAGAAGACACGCGTATAGGCGGTTCAACATTTTAGATAATATGTATATTACGTAATCCCCACTACAATTTGCGCGGCTAATTCCCAACTCACTCAAACCCATTATTATCATGAAAACTAAAACAAAAAACACAACGCGCCTATATTAAAAAGCAATTTAATCAAACACCCTAATCTGGACTCATTATAATACAGAGTAAAAAAAAAACGGGCCACACAAAGGAACGTTGTAATAAATAAAATGAGGCTTTTTAACTCATACGGGAACGATACGACTACGTTTAAGTCAAGGTTTCAAAGGAATTTCGTTTCACGTAACGTTTAGGTTGTAGAATGAGCTCTTTGATAAGGTCCCGACAAACTATAGCATGGGGTTTTTCTAGAAAAAAGTTATAAGGTTTTTACAGAGTAACGCGCTAGTGCTCTGCTGTTGCAAGCGTTAATAGGCTATGGTACTAGTCTATTGATAGAGGAGAGGAGACAGTAGTCCAGTAGCATATCATTTTCTTTCTAGCCGTCTCTCTCCTTAGACTTACCCCTGTCTATTTAATCTGCGAATATGACATCTCATTTGGCATTTTCATGAACCCGCATAAGTGTCACGGACTGACCTATATTAATAAATAAATAAATGATTGTAATTTTATGTTTTAAAGCCATTTCAAATCTATCTAAAACACCCAAACACAACACGGCTATCTTGTTTCGTTGAAGAGTTGCCATGGCTACCTTTCGACTTCATCATCACGTCATGAACACCCACCCAGAAATATAGAACTCGTCAAGATAAATCTAAAACACCCCCACACGACACTATTAATAATAGACATTAGACTCGCGATCGTCGGCGAGCAGTCGTTACAATATCGTATCGTTGTCGTGTCGTATATAATAATGATATCACGTAATAAATTCTATCGCAGCTTGTAAACTAGTGAAGCGGATTAAATGGTACATGTTCCAGTTCGGACATTTTGGACAATTACATACTAATTTATGTAATTTAAGTGGTTGTTTTTTGATCTCTTATTTTATAGTTAACTTTGATGAAGAATTTTGAATAAATAATAAAACGAAATTGCAATTTAAATTGGTAGAATTCTTGGTATGTTTCTAAATGGCTTAAGAATTATTTCTAAGACGTGTGGGTTTCCTCACGATGTGATTTTTTAAACCTATTTTCTAACTGTCCCACAGCTGGGCAGCAGTTTTCCAATGGTGTTCCACACCTTTCTATTCGAAGCCTAATCTACCCAGTCCTCCGCAAAGTCATCCAACTTATCTATATGTACATGTAAATTTGTCCATCTGTCGCAATATATTATGAGGACATATTTGATTAAGTACATATCAATTCCACAAAGTGGAATTCACATTGATATTGTCGGAATCGAACTCACAACTCATGTATTACAAGACATTTACTTTCCCACTTGGCTACTAGTTCTAAAAGGGTAACTTGTAACAAAATCCTTTCTTATTACACGTCTATCCCTTATAAAATAACGTATATCGCACCCGCAGGAGAATAATGACTTAAGATGATATACGCCTGTTCTGCAATTTTGCATCTTATGCATCATACATGTTAAGGTTCAAAATTCAAATGGCATTGCTCAACTTACGCCTATTTTCCACTGATGGTGCGATATGTTCCAAACTTTACTAATGCAAACATTATTGAAGGTCTATGTTTGCTAAATAGCTTATATAAACACCTTAATATTGGATTTTTCTACACAAATATTCAAGTGAGGTAGGGTAGCATACAAGCCAGTGAGCCCGACTGGGGAAGGACCTACATCTCAAGTTCACAGTCAAACAACTACATACATCGGTGTAGTTTTTGTTCCAGTAAATAAGTATAAAATAGTATGTTAAATAATATCAAATACAATGTAAAAAAAATACTCCGAAATAATGTAGCTTTAGGAATTGTTTTTGGAACGAAGTTACTTATCGCGCGTTGTGAAAGGGGGCTAGACGGAAAAAAATTCTTACGAAAAGTTGTCACGACACTTTTTGCTATAGTAAGCTTTTGTAAGCTGTGCGGCGTGCGCATGTTTCTCTGTCTGTCTCTCTCTCTCTCTTTTAGAAAGCAAGCCAGGTAACATTATAATAATATATTTATATTAAAATATTAATATTATTAATTACAGTTTAAATAACATAATAAAAAATAAAATAAAAATATGTGTGTTATGTGGAACTTCGTTCCATCCGGGTGTCCCTTGACACCTCTCAAGTTTTTTTTCTGAAATCGGTATATCAACGCTCCTAAAGAAGTTTTCACTTAAAAATTGTGTAAGATAACCTCATAAATATATAATTTTATTACAGAAAACATGTGTTTATCTAAACACTTTAAAATCCATTATTTCGAGAGGTATCATTAAATTCTAGTTATAACAACAAAGGCTCTCTGCCCCGTACCCTATAGCCCGACGCCGTTATAATACTTTTAATGCATTTCAAATGATGCTTGGGTGTAAAAAAGAAAGTGATAAAAAATCTCGGACTTCAGGGTTCCGTTGGTACTTTCAATATTAATAATAAAGCTTTTTTAGTACCTACGTTAGTTAGTTTTAAGAGAGGTAGGGCACCATACTAGCGAGCAAGCCCGACTGGGGAAGGACCTCCACCTTACAGAAGACCACAGCCAAATGACTACACACAGCGGTGTAGTTGTGTTCCTGTGTGTGAGTACAGGTCTCCAGCGCTCATTTAGGAATGCGTTTTGAAAGATACGTATTCCTATCCCAGGGTTACTTTACTGTTTGTTTACGTCTTGGAGTGCTGACGTCACTCCAAGACGTAAACAAGCAGTGGAAAAATTCGAACTCCGGAGTTGGGGCTCGGATGGCACAGTTGGTAGTGCGCTGGGCCGGAACCCGAGAGGCGCAGTTTCGAATCCTGCTCCGGGCTCGTCTTTTTCCACATTGCTTTAATATAAGTCTATGTAATAGTAATAATAATAATCGTTTAGACCGATTTCGACCGATCGACCGATTTACCAACTGCGCAGGATAATTATATAGTACACAAGGGTGTGCGCAAACACAGGTGGCACTCACTATGCCTTCACTCTCATAATCCGATGGGACGGTAATCCGGAGAGAGACGGACCAACGGATTTAAGTGCTATCCGAGGCATGTTCGGACCTTTTTGTGATTTTTTGAAAATGGTCACCCATCTACGGACCGACCGCGGGAAGCTTGCTTAACCTTGCAAATCTATCGATTCACTTTGCTAACAGATTATTATTTTTGAATTATTTTTGATTTATCTCATGGATAGTGTTCGGTGACGATGACGCGAGTTCCATTTCATTCAACCCAAAAAGTGCTCAACGCACCTAAAGGAGTTTTAACTTAAAAAAATACATTTAACTAAAATCATTAATACCCAATCTTCAGGGTACAAAATAACCAGTCAATTCTTAATCAAATTTAACCGTTAGCCGCTCAAGCAAACACCAAAGTATTGTATAATGAGACCGAAATGCGTCTGTAATTAGAATTTACACAGTCTCAACCCTTCACACGGCCACAATTATCTAGATAATTAACCCTGCGCTCACTCGGCTAAATTCTAAGCGTTCGGGGATGTTTAGTACCGTACATATTTATAAGAAACTATATGTTTGCACTGATGTTCAAAGTTTGTAGCTCCCTATAGACTTGGGGGGAAATATTTAAGGTATTAGGTTTGATATCTAAGTATTTTCAAATGTTTGCTTAAGTAGTAATCTCTTAGGGATTGGGGAGATTTATGAGGGAGTAGCCTAGAGATTCAGACTGTTATTGAAGTAATACATAGCTGAAGATAGACAGAAGTAGATTGTGTCAGCTTTTTAAGAGAGATAAGGTCAGCGCAGACGGAGAGGAATAATCCCCGCGTGGTCTCGGGCATTTTCTTTACGGATCGCGTATGATTCCCGCATATCTTCGAAGACGCGTGAGCATTTTTTGTCAGGTTCAAGCACTTATGCACAATCAATCAATCAATCAATCAGCCTATCGCAGTCCACTGCTGGACATAGGCCTCTCCTAACACGCGCCACAGCACACGGTCCTCCGCCTTCCGCATCCAGTCCGTCCCAGCGACCTTTTTTAGGTCGTCGGTCCACCTAGCTGGGGGCCGCCCTACCTTACGCTTACCGAGTCGCGGTCTCCACTCTATCTTATGCACTATATTGTAATAATTTTTAAGTGCGTTAATAAAATCCTCTACGCCGCGCTCCGTTCCGTCTGCGCTGAGCCATAAGGATTAGCGTGCTAGCCCGGGGAAGGACCATCTTACAGAAGACTACAGCCAAAGAACTGCACACAGCGGTGTAGTTGTGTTCCTGTGTGTGAGTACAGGCTTCCAGCGTTCGTTTAAGAATCCCAGAGATACAACATCACAAAATCCTGGAAGTAAAATTTTATTGGCAACGCGCTAGCGTCCATAGGTGGATATTGGATATTTGCTACTTAAGGAAGATTTTTTTTCTATTCTAATGGTAATACACCGCTGCCTATTCCTTTAAAGACTAAAAGCGTAATACTATGTAAAGAAAATAAACAAATATAATCCGCAAATGCATGGCGGCCATATTGCGAGTTGCAGCCGGTACTCGGAAGCTTTTTAACAATACATTTACAGGATGATTGTGATTGATTCTGATTGATGAAATTAATTATACGTACAGATACTGATGTATTGCCTCATTGGTCTAGTGATCGTTGATTGCTCATCACTTGGTCCCAGGTTCGAGTCTCTTGTCGGACCAAAATTTGATATTGGGTTTTTAAGATAATATTGGCAATTGCTGGTATTTAAAAGCCCGTGCCTCGGAAAGCACGTAAAGCCGCATGATGTTTTCCGGTTGCGGCTGTCCCGTGCGGGAACCGAACCCACAACACGCTTCGCAGTTGTTAATAGCGAGGTGACTACTGAAGCAACCGTGCAGTCTTTTAAAAGCCTTATAACTTCTTTCTTGAAAAACTTGAAATACCAGAGGTATCATTTGCGTAGTGTCGACCCAATTTTTTTCACCAGGTAAGATTGAATATCTTTGGAACAGGAAAACGTTTTTATACTCACATACAGGCACTGAACTACATCGCTGTGTGTAGTTATTTGGCTGTGGTTTTCTGTAACGTGAAGGTCCTTCCCCAGTCGGGCTAGCTCGTTAGTACGATGCCCTACCTCTCCTAAATTCTTCTTAATTTATTTGTTCACGTAACTGAAACACCCTTAAACCATAGCTAGCTTCAGTCAATCCGACTTATCACTTCCCATATCCATTAAAACCCCCATACATCAGACATAAGAAGCTTAATGAAAACTTTGAGCAACACCATACGTATTAGGCTGGCATTTAGGCATATCGCTATGTACCGATATAGTACGAAATTACGGCCAAATATCTAGACATTATATTAGACGCAATAAGTTTTGCTGAAAGGTAAATCAAATCATGTCAAATCAAAATATTTATTTGTATTTGACTAACTGGGTGGTCCAGTGGATGCAGTATGCGCCAGTGGATGGGTTCGATTCCCACACAGGACAAAACTTTGCGTGACCCATAAAGAGTTGTTCTGAGTCTGGATGTAATTTGTGTCCGTTATTTGTATGTTTGTAAAGTCCCTCGCGACACAGAGCTTGTTCTCTAATGCGGGAGTTGTCTTTTAAAAGAAAAAAAAAACTTATATCTGTTTCACTGCTGAGCACGGGTCTCCTTTTCTCTATCAAGAGAGAGAGAGTTTAGGCCTTAATTCACACACGCTGGCCTAATGCGGATTGGTGAATCAGACATGTCTTTAGAATTTCTTCTAAGACATGATGGCTTTGCTATGTTTTCCTTCACCTTTCTTCCTTTTCTGCAGATGGCGAATTATTTGATTGGTACATAATATAAACTCGACAAAGTGAAATCCACATTGGTACTGCCGCCCGGGATCGAATTCGCACCTCTTGCGTGAAAGTCGGATAATAATATTTATATAATATTTTCAGGACAACGCAACGCACACATCGCCATCTGATCCCAAACTAGGCAGAGCCTGTAACCAGACAACTGATAAACATACTTATATATTTCAAAAATACATACATACTATAGATAAATTACACCCAGACACAGAACAAACAATTGTGCTCATCACACAAATATTTGTCCTGGGTGGGAATCGAACCCACGACCTCTGGCTTAGCAGTCAGAGTAACTAACCACTAGACCAACAGGCCAGTCAGATACTTTCCCACTCGGCCACCAACGCTTTTAGTTAGTTTAATATAAAATAAACTTAATTAAATCTTTGAGAACCATGGACACATTATTCCGGCATGTGGGCATTAACATTAAACATGGCGGTGATGCGTTATGGTATTGTTATGGGTTTTTAAACACATTCTTACACAGTTAAAACGGATTTAGTGGGCGTGGGAATATGATAACATCTTGGAAATAAAAGAAATCCATACTTTAAAGTAAATCTGTTTGTTTGTTACATTGTCACTACTAAACAGCTGAACGGATCTTAATGCAACTTGGCAAAGTGATAGATAGTATCCTGGGGAAGGACATAAGGTACTTTTTGCCTAAATATTTATAGTGCTAATTCTTCTCGAGGCCCAGCTTAGTCAGCGAATTGGCCATAGAAAAAAAGTATGCGGCATTTGTTTATATGACGTTCATAGGTATGGTGTATTTGATCTAAATGAATAAATGGGTTTGAGTTTGATAATCGACATCTACGCAGTTAGAGCGGGCAACAGATCCTTACTAATATTATAAATGTGAAAGTTTGTGAGTATGGATGGATGGATGTTTGTTACTCTTTCACGTAAAAACTACTGAACGGATCTGGATGAAATTTGGCACAGAGATAGATTATGGTCTGGAATAACACATAGGCTACTTTTTACAGCGATAACCGACATCCACGCAGGCGGAGCCGCGGGCAACAGCTAGTTTTAAATATTTAATCAGTGTCCTGAAATTTAGTTTTATTGATAGTGAAACTGCTAATCTTAATTTCAATAATAAATATTAATTTCACAACACATTTACATTAACACCCTGTGCCGTTGAAAGCACTTTAAGTCTTTGGTAATCTCCGGTCGTGACGAATTTCCATTGAGCTATAAAGAGTGCTCCTGTGTTTGCACACACACTTGTGCACTAAATTCGGTTCGGAGGATATTTAATTTAAAAAAAATGAAATAAACACAAATAAAATTGCAGTAAAAGTACATACCTACTCAGTAATATCTCAAGAGATACATTAAAAAGTGCAGTTATATTTAAATTTGGTATGGTTGCGAGTCAATAAATTAAGCTCTCAAACGCTTAACGTACGTCTGTCGCACTGGTAGGGTGGCCACCCTGCCGTACGCTCTGCGTAGACCGTACTCAAAATATGTTTTTGTTAGCTGGTATTTATTTAATCATCATTAACTACCTATATATATAAAACTAATTTAAACTTAAATATAAAAAAGAGAAAAAGCAAAATACAAACGAAGACTGTTGTTTAAACGTCGAAATATTCCTCAACATCACTGTCTACTGGGAACGTGCCCAGAAGGCTGGCGGCATGCTTATTCTCTGTGCGAGAAACAAGCCAGCCCTCTGATCACGCGAAGCGAAAAACAAAAATATGTTTTTGAGCCCATTCAAAGATTTTAGGAACGGAAACATACTGCAATAAAAACCGTAATTTTTTTCGGGATAAAACGTAGCCTATGTGCTATTCCAGACTATAAATCTATTTCAGTACTTAATTAACGAAGCCCCAGACGAAGATGGCGGGATGAGTTGGATTAATTTAACAGTAATTTCAGGGTCCACACAAGAGAAGTGGAAGGAGAGTAGGGAGCCTTTGCTCAGGAGTCTTCTTTTTCTAATCATTAGGTTAATGGCCGACTGCTAAGCAGGCTGCGGATTTGATTCCCAACAAATCTTTCTGTAATGAGCATGGTCCTTTGTTCTGTGATTATATTGGTACTGCCGAATATCAGTGCTGCTTTGCCATTTGGCTAAGCAGCTACAAAGTTGAGCTAAGACCATCATCATTACTTTGTTTATTTACATTCTTATTCTTAGCGTGTCGATGGCAATCTAAATTGTGTCGGCCCAGAACCTAGCTACGAGTTTTGCATTTTCAGTAGCGTCCATAAGCTCCTCTAAGGTGCAGGTATCAGGGAACGCGGGACATGATATCAAATGCCCCATGGTTTGTGGCTCAGCACCATATTTACATACACTCCAGGTTGGAATCATTTATAAATTCCCACCTGAGCAGGTTTTATTTGCTTCGATCAACCTGAGTTCGACGTCGGTTTAAAGACTTATTTTAATTACCTATAAGTTATTCTATTTGTTATTTGTAAGTTTGTTTGAATACAAAATAAATATGTTTCTTTCTTTCTACCTGGGATCGAACCCTCTAAGTACCGCTGCTAGTATAGGCCCCACCATAGTAAGCGAATTGGCCGTAGGAAAAAAGTATGCTGGCATTTGTTTTTATGACTTTCATAAGTATCATGTATTTGATGTAAATGAATAAATGAGTTTGAATTTTACTACTTAAACGAAAGTCTTAGCATTAACATAACACTTAGTCACCCTACTCACAACCCGTTCTATCCCAACATATATACTATACATATATATAGTGTGTCTGGTGTGATGACAGACGACGTACGCTGACAGCCCAGCTCCACAACAATAATTGGGATGAAGACGTGACTTTCTATTGATATTATCTGTATATATACACAACTTACTAGCAATGATATCAAAACTAATACTATGAAGGGGAAAGAGTTGATTTTTTGGTCTGTTTGTTATGATTTAACTCAAAAATTACTCGACCGATTTTAAAAAATCTTTCACCATTAGAAAGCTACGTTATCAGCGAGTAACATAGGCTATATTTCATTTTTTTAAATTACGAGATCCTTACGAAAACTTAATAAATGTCCAACCGTCCGAAGGCGGGGCGTGCCGCTAGTAATAAAATTATAAACATATGCTACCTTCATACCGAGCGGCGTTTAGTTTTGTTACCATGTTTTAGTGTGTACTTGCATATAGACTTCAAGTATGAATGCGATAGATAATACGGAACGTAATGATAGAGAAAGAGATTGTGGTAGATAAACTGAAGCCTAGCTATTATTGATGGCACGCGCTAGTGAGATTTCTACGTCTTTGTTACAATGTATAATATAATTGCTTACTAAATATACCAGCTTTCAGCCGCGGCTTCACTCACATAGTGGTAGGGTCCGTCTCACTTTGGGGTAAGCAGAGACTATGGTGCACTTATTGTTGCTTAGGCATATTTCTTTCGCCTCTTAATCAAAATAAAAATCAAAAGTTTGTATGAAGAAGGTGATGTATGTAGAATACATCACCTTTTTCATACAAACTTTTGATTTTTAATTGGATTTATACTAAAGTCTAGATATTGTAGCTGTTTAAGAGAGTTAGGGTAGGTACTAAACAAGTTAGCGACCCGGCTGGGGAAACGACTAAGTGAACAAGCCCGAACAGAAAACTACTCTAAGTAGTGTAGTAGTTGTATTCCTGTGCAGGGCTTCTGTGCTTATTTAGGGATGCGTATTTTCCAACACAGGAATATTTTATCGCATAACAGTGGACAATTGTTTTCTAAATACTTATATTAAAAAAACTGCAAAATTCTAGTTCAATTATGAAAAAAATCGTAATAATAATATTATTTTGTACAAATCCTGAAAATTTAAACTTAACTCTTTTTAGGAATTTTAATTGGCATAAAAAATCTTAACTCGCCACAAATCCATAATTTAAAATTAAAAACATGAACGACAAAACCTCATTCGACAATAAATAAAATTTAAAAAAAGAAGTAAAATCGAACACCGGCCATGGCGGCCATGTTTAAAACAAACAGTTGGTAATAGTCAGTACGTGACTGCTTGCCTAATCTCAGATATACGAAGGAATATACGCGCAAATCCATGGGCTTAGGCTGTGTATGCATGCTGGGTAATATATTGACGGGTAGGGGTGATGGGGAAAGTAGGATGTAAGTTGATATTAATGTTCGTAATATTTTTTTAAGCTATTGCATAGCTTCTATCGCGGGCCTTGGGCGTGGAGACCGAATCCAGAAATTCCGTAACGAAAATAATATAAACATAGCTCCCCACTCCGACCGGCACAGCGGTAATACTTTTTTAATGACGAATTCTCTAAACAGCCTATAATAATATGTCAAATTTGTGTAAGAAGGTTTTGATCTAAGAGAATATTAATGTGAAATTTAGATAATCCTGTAAAGTATTTTTTTATTTGTTTCGATAAAAAAATCATACTAAAAAATATGCAATAGCTTTATACCGCGGCAGTCCCCGAGTGCCACACGTCTTTTTTTATTTCACTGACAGTCGACGCATAGATTAAACCGGTGCGTCTAGAAACATCTACAGCTTGCAAAGCTTGCTCGACTTGGCTGTTGGTTGGAGGTCGTGGGTTCCCGAGACAAAATCTTAAATTGTGATCCATAAATGTTTGTCCTGAGTCTGAGTGAAATTTGTGTCCGTGAAGTCCCCGCGACAGGGCTTGTTCCTAACGCGGACATTATCTTTTTAAGAAAAAATAAGCACGTTCTCAGCTTTTTCGGACATATTATTATTATGTGTTCATCTAAGCATTGTTTGTAAAAACTTTTGATTCTAAGATTCTATTTGGACGCTGGCTTTAAAGGGGCTTTAGGTCGCCATCGTGGTGTAAGGATAAGCCAATTAGCTTGAGGAAAGCTTTTTGCCCTGGGTGCTCCGGGCGTAAAGTGGATTAGTAAATATGTTACTCTGAGAAGGTCTGTACATGCACCTCCAATGGGTATATAAGCATAATTGCACAGAAATTCCATTTATATATTTTTAATTAATTAATATGCTGTCGGACCCCCTGTACGGTTAGATCTTTTAAACCTCGGAACGGATTTTGATGCAGTTCCTACTATCATTTCAAGAACTGTAAAGTTTCTATGTTATAATACATGCATATTATAATAGAGAAATCCAACACAACCGAATCGAAGCGAGGGCGTGTTGCTAGTAATAAATAAACACAAAAACGCAGAAATCTGAACCTCACCTTTCCAGCCATAACTGTCAAATAAAAAAGGGGGAGTTCCTTAAAAATCACCATAATATTTTTATTGTTCAACCCCCATTTCCTACAGCAATCATTAGTAAAATTCTAAAACAGTGAACACATATTTTTAAACAGTAATTACGTCATTAAGTCGCGTCGCATTACTAGCGAGTGTGAACACGCCCTTACGCCGCGCCCAACGCCATCTGTCATCGTGTTTGACAGTTGACAGTTAAACGATTTAAAAATAGAACGCTCAACACGGTTTGAAATTTTGATACATCTTTTCCATTTTCAAAATTTTTGTTGAACATTGTTTTATAATGAGTATTATATAGTATCTGTTCTTTTAGAATATTTTGTGCATTCATCATTTTTAGTTTTGCTTATCCTATATCTAGATTACTAAGTGCCTATCTCCTACGTGATACATTTTTGATGGGCATGTGCCTGAAGTTCTTTCTCAAGTGAGCTCACTCTATTCCTCTCTTTATAGAGAGCACCAACTTTCTTGCAGGCAGCGGCTTGGTTATGCTCCTGACATTGCTGAAGTCCATTCACTTCCTTCAGGTGATCTGATAGCTTGTCTGTCACCATAAGCAATAAAAAGGTCTGGTTTGGGTTACGTCTAGCACAGTTTTTCATTCAATAATAACTTATACCTCAAATCTAATCCATCATCCGCCAATAGGGAAATAAAACAGTACACGTAAACTGAAGTTTGATATATCACTTCACAATACATAGGTATATAGGGTATGTTCAGATGAAATAATTTTGACGCGCGTATTTCTAATTCCGTTTACCTAACAATCGTTCACGCTTTGATAGTAATACAACGTCCGTTCGTTGTGCGGTGTTCGGTGTTCGGGCACGGGTCTCCTCTATACACTACTGCAATTTTGATATATTTGGCCTACCATCACCTTTTAACTAGCAATAGTGTTCCGATGCTATTCGTTTGTAGTTATTATACTGGATCGCATTATTACGTACCCTCACCTTATATAAACTGAATCGATATGCACAGTAGTGACCTAGACGAGTACTTTCGCAACGCGCGTTAGCGCTCGTTATAAGAACTCTCTTTAATTTGTATCGCGCGTTACGTGTGAACGGATCCTAAACTAAAGCTATATTACATCATATAGATATATTACATCACAATATAGTTATATTTGAGTGTTTTGTCTGTCAATCCGTAGTAAAATCTCCAGGGAATGATATTTGAGATTCTCAATGTCAGGTAAATAAAACCTTATTTTTACTACTTCTATGCCAAACAAGCTTATATCCCGCTTGGTGGTAAGCAGTTACCAAAGCCGGCTGCACAATTCAGTGACTTAAGTGATTACCTCTCCATTTACCTCTGTGCTACGTGTTGTGGATTCCCCACATGGGATAAAAATTGGTGTGATGCATTATTTCATTTAAAATAACGACCCCTACGAAAATTATATAAGTGTCCACCCATGCGATTCACTAGTCCTTTCAGTAGTCACACTCACAAATAACATTATTATTTTGTGAATTTGAAACATGGGTGAATTGTGAAGTTTTGGTTCCTTTTAAGGGACCTTCTTCCCACGGATTTTTACTACGAAAATCTTAATAAAATAAAAAACTTTCCCGGTCCATAATAATTGTATATCTAGAAAATTTTGCACGTTAACAGTGCAGTAAATTTGAAAATTACCCCTCATTCTAAATGTAGGGTTTTTGGGCATTTTTATTGTACTCGCTTAGTCGTGACTAGAAATTTAAAAGATCAGGAAGAAATTACTATAAAAATATCATCTTTTTAAAGAGCCTGGAGGTCTTACGAGGATATAAATAGCTAAAGTCTGCTAGTTTAGGTGTACCTATTAGGAGATAATGTCAAAAACTACTGATCCAATTGACTGCCTCGGTGGTCCAGTGGCCGCAGTATGCCCCAGCTGTGCACAAGGTTGTGGGTTCAATTCCCACACAGGACAAAAATATGTCTGACCCACAAATAGTTGTTCTGAGTCTGGGTGTAACTTGTGTCCGTTAATTGTATGTTTGTAAAGTCCCCCGCGACACAGAGCTTGTTCTCTAGTGCGGCAGTGAAAATTCTTTCACAAATAGAAGGCTAAATTATCCCTTCACACGCAAGCGAAGCTGCAGGTAAAAGCTAATAAAATAAATACTTGTTTGAACTAGAAATAGGTGCCTAATGACACGGTATCCTTTTATAATTGGCCTTTTTGTATGTGGCGTGTGCTGACGTCGTTATTTGGCTTCGACGCCATCAAATTTTTAAATGATATTGCTTACTAATTGCTTTTATTACTTTGTGTCGTTGGCTATTGATACGAAAATATGTATTTTACTCGTTACTCGTAGGATAACTACACCCAGTGGTGTAGTTGTGTTCCTGTTCGCGAGAACAAGTCTCTAGTGCGTGTTGTTTCTCGTTATGTAACTATTGTTTTATATGTAACAAAGAATATTCTATCTATCTTTTCTTTTTCTTTTTTTAAAAGACAACTCCCGCACTAGAGAACAAGCTCTGTGTCGCGGGGGACTTTACAAACATACAAATAACGGACACAAATTACACCCAGACTCAGAACAATTCTTTGTGGGTCACACAAAGTTTTGTCCTGTGTGGGAATCGAACCCACAACCTCGTGCACAGCAGGCGCATACTGCGGCCACTGGACCACCGAGGCAGTCGTATTTTAGATAGATAGATAGAATATTCTTTGTGTCGCGTTTATCAAACTAAACATTTATTTAGGTTTTAAGTAATAATAAGGTCATAAATTATGAATAACCCAGAAATTGGTTTTCAAAGTCTGGGTGTACTTTGTGTCCGTTAATTGTATGTTTGTAAAAGTCCCCTGCAACACGACATGTTCTCTAGTGCGGGAGGAATTTAATATTTGATATAAGGTTTTTAAAGGGGCGGCAACACGTGAGTGACACCTCTGGTGTTGCAAACGTCCATAGGCTACGGTAACTGCTTACGTATGCTTGTTTACCACCTTGGTAGTATTAAAAAAAGCTATTTCCTAAAAGAAAAATGTTTTTTTTTATACTATCAGCAATTGCAACGCTTGAAATACCAGAGGTACCACGGCCAACCCATTTTTTTTGATAGCTTTGAGATAAAGTATTCCCGGGATAGGAAAACATTTCGTTAACAACGCATCTATCAAATATTATGTACCCGCACTAGAGAACAGGCCGTGTTGCGGGGGAATTTTACAAACATACAATTAACGGACACAAAGTACACCCAGACTCGGGACAACAAATTATGGACCTCACAATTTTTTTGCCCCGTATGGGGATCGAACCCACAGTACGCCACGCATTGGTAAATGGCCAGGCCAACCGACCATGCAGTCAAAATGAGTTCTGGAAACCTGTACTCACACACAGGAACACAACTACACCACTGTGTGTTATTATTTGGCGTGGAGGTACTTCCCCAGGCTTGTTCGCTTGTATGATGCACTAGCTCTCTAAATAAATAAAAGTTTGTAATATTACCAAGTAATAGCTTCCAATCTCACCCTTGTTTACCACTACGGATAAGTTAAATTCACTCAAGAATTAATCTCCGAACTGTTTTTTTTTTAACAAATTAGATATAAAACAATTTTCTCAGAGAACCGCCTCAAGGGAAGTCTCGTGGATAAACATTTTAGTCTAGCTAAAGATGTTGTTTGTGCTGGAATATCCTGTCAGGATTTATGCCTCTAGGGCTACAAGATTGGAGGAAAATATCATTGTAACATTCCATGTCCTAAGAAGCTAGGTTTTCAATTATAAAATGGAAGAATTGAAACGACAAATTGAAAATGGTTATAATGGAAGATTTTATTCGCTTGTAATCTATACTTCTATACTTATATTATAAAGCTGAAGAGTTTGTTTGGTTGAACGCGTTAATCTCAGAAATTACTGGTTCGATTAGAAGAAATCTTTTTTGTTGAATAGTGCATTTATCCAGGAAGGCTATATATAGGCTATATAACATCACGCTATGATCAATAGGAGCAGCAGTGAGATGTGTTGCAAAATCGGGGAAAATATTCCAAATTACCACGCGGACAAATTCGCGGGCGACCCCTAGTTGTATAATAACAAGAAGGCAAACAAGCATACGGCCAGCCTGATGGTAGACAGTTATTGAGTGACACCCCCGGTGTTGCAAGCGCCAATAAGCTACGGTAACTGCTTACTATCGGCTTGTTTATCTGCTTGTGGGTTTTTTTAGTAGTACAAGTAACTAGTTGCCGCTCCCGGCTTTGCCCGCGCGACTCCCTTAGGGAACAAATCTTTTTTTAATATATTCCAGACTATATTCTATCTCTGTGCCAATTTTTATTCAGATCCGTTTATCCGTTTTGGCGTTATTGAGCAACATACATACATCCACCCAAACATTCGAATTTATTTATTTATTTAGGTTTATCAACAGTGGTTACAATTATCTAATATACATGTTCTATTAAATATTTTTCCACATTGTTTTAATATTCAAAATTTTAACATACATTTTAATATACATATTCTAATTCTTAACTAAGTATAAAACTAATTATATTATAGATAAACACAGCATGCTTATTACACAAAATTTGGATGACCAAAAATACAATATAAAAACGAAATTGTTAAAACTAACTTAATCTATTCTATGCCCAACTACTCAAAATCCCAAAATAGCACTAACTCAGCACAATACAATATTGTACCTAGTCAGCGCCAAATCAGAATCCTAAGCCATTCCGCGCGCAAATATGGAGATGATCTTTAAAAGCTTTTTGGCTGAGAAACAAGATATCAGCTGTTCCGACATATTTATTATTTACTAGCTGTTGCCCGCGGCTCCGCCTGCGTGGATATCGGTTGTCGCTGTAAGTAGCCTATGTGTTATTCCAGACCATAATCTATCTCTGTGGCAAATTTCACCCAGTAGTTTTTACGTGAAAGAGTAACAAACATCCATCCATCCATCCATACTTAGAAACTTTCGTGTTTAAAATATTAGTAGGATAGTATTTGTATCAGTAACCGTTGCCATTACCTACACTTGTTAAAAGTATTGTTTTATCCATATACTAGCTGTAGCCCGCGGCTCCGCCCGCGTATATGTCGGTTACCGCTGTAAAAAGTAGCCTATGTGTTATTCCAGACCATAATCTATCTCTGTGCCAAATTTCATACAGTAGTTTTTACGTGAAAGAGTAACAAACATCCATCTATACTTACAAACTTTCGCGTTTAAAATATTAGTAGAATAAAATTTGTATCAGTAACCGTTGCCATTACCTACACTTGTTAAAAGTATTGTTTTATCCATATACTAGCTGTTGCCCGCGGCTCCGGCCGCGTGGATGTCGGTTATCGCTGCAAAAAGTAGCCTATGTGTTATTCCAGACCATAATCTATCTCTGTACCAAATCCGTTCAGTAGTTTTTACGTGAAAGATTTCATCCAGATCCGTTCAGTAGTTTTTACGTGAAAGAGTAACAAACATCCATCCATCCATCCATTCTTACAAACTTTCACATTTATAATATTAGTAAGGATTGACTGTAATATACCGAAAAGACACAAACTCATACCCCTCTAAACATTCACCGTAACCATTCGTCTTAAAACAGCTTACTAACTTTAAAAGCCCTTCTAAATTAAGGAACTTTACAGAAAGCCCGCGTTCATAAATTGTAATACACATTGACGGCCCTATGCTGCCGTAAACCGGATACTGTGGGTTCAAATCCAGTTTGCACTGGAAAAAAACCCGCCCCCTTGTGTCATTTAGATATAAATTAGGGGTATGTAAGCCAGTTATTAAGTAAAAGTAAATAAGTTGCGACTGTCCTTAAGCAGTCTTTAAAGACGATCATAAATTCCTACTCTACTAGGTAATAATTCAATTGGACAATGGCATGGAGTCGATGCTGATATATTTTTTTATGGATAATGTGTTGTTAACTGAATTTCAGAGAACGCGGGATATATCTCTTGTAAACACAGATGCATTTTTAATTTCTGCACTCTTATAGTCCGATGGGACGGCAATACGACAATAGAGAGAGATCAGGCGTAGGACTAACTGCTATACATAGTTTGGTGTATATTGACCACCAAACATTACATAGTAGATACCTATATAAATGTATATAAAAAAATAAAATTAATAGATATATTTACAAAATTTAAGTGAAGTAAGTTTTCTGTTTAAGTTTTGTCTAAAGAAGGAAATATCGTATTGCTAACGCCTTTTGTAATGTAAGATTTGTTGCAGTTTCAGCACCAATCAGTCTCAGTATCCACTCCGACCTAATTCCCATTCCCATAGCCTGGGAAGTCTACGAAAACAATAAATAACTTCCTTCAGCTTCAAGTAAAAATAATCTTATAAAATATTCCCACTCAAATTGCTCAAGTACTTTCCCAAGTTTATACAAAAAACAAAAAAAGACACTCCAACACTACTCCATTCATTTCTGTCCTTTTAAACTGCATTTTAAACTCTACGGATTTATTTTAAAGTTATTTCCATAAATGTTTCAGATGGCAACCGTTATTTACGTGCTGTGCATTCGATTTTGAACTTTAATCCAAGCGAATAGGGAATGATAACAATATTTTCTTGTGTATAAAAATGTTGGTTTAAGTTTGCGAAGTACGTGGAGCTATCATTAGTATTAAAAGTTATGTGTGTATATCATTTTTAGGTTGTTCCGTAATATGTTAAGTCATTAGGTCTATTATTTAATGTTTTAAACATTGAAATAGATTTTTCTATCGCTTTTGTAAGCTTAATGTTTCGGAAGAAGTTCTATAGATTAGGCCTGTCTGATCCACCAACCCACATTAGGCGAGTGTGGATTAATTCCTAAACCTAATCAGTTCCCTTGATCTACATGGCAATCTCCCCCGTGTTCTCTCCCTCAACTCTTGCATTAATTTGTATGTATTTGGATGTATTTCATGATATATTTTTGTATTTTTCTGTTTATTTGAGTTAATAAATTTTGCACCTACATTCTCTGCATCTATGGGTTGCAAAATGCCTCAGGTCGCCTTTATTTGTTTAAATATTATGAATAAGTAAAAATATTGACCGAAACCGAAAAAAAAACTTTATTTTCATCATGTAAATATTGTTCCTTTGCAGGGCAAAAGCTACTCTTTCCTTCGTCCACCAGAAACCAACAACAAGGACGGAGCTATACACGCTATATAGCTCCGTCTCTCTTTCTCGCTCAAACGACTCACGTTTTAATACGTCATCGTAAAGTCGTAGTCCTGCCTATAGGTATGAGGCTCAAAAAAAAAAATAAGATAATTCAAACACACTATTTAAAAACCTTTATTCTTAAGTCAATCTATAATTTTTATTGACAAAACCGCACTATAGTAAACAAAAAGTTGGCAACACCGCACCCCTCTATAATTTGTGGTCCCACTCAATTAATATCATGCGGTTACATGACGCGACATTTTAATAATTTTCACTTTGTGACCTTTATCGTTTAACAACATTCGATGGACTGATTTTAATTTTTAATCGATTATTTTATTCGGCTCAAAGGTTTATTCATTTTGTGGTTTCGTATTGATAGTTTTGTTATTATTATTAATACTGGCGTTGGTGATGGTGCCTATAGATGATGAAATCGTGAAATCGAGTCTGCTCCACGTACGTACATCGAAACGATCATCAAATCAGACCGATTGATGAAGACTGGCTACCCTTGAGAGAGCCTGTAGCCTATAAAGCATTTTTTTTAAACTTCTGTGGCAAACAAGCGTAAGATCCGACTGGTGATAATTCGTTTTTAAATCTATGGACATCCTATACCAGGTGCATTACTTGCGCGTTTAATTTATTTCTTGTAACATTAAAGAATTGAGCTTAGTTATTTGGCTGTTGTCTTCTGTAAGGTAGATGTCTTCCCTCAGTCAGGCTCACTCGCTTATATGATGCCCTACCTCGCTTAACAGAGAAGGGAGAAGTTAGTTTAGCTATTCTATCTTTGAAACTTATTTCAAATATTATCATGCGAATACGTTATAGAAATAAGATAATAAAAGATAAAGATTAAAATATATTTATTACCAAAAAACACAAAAAGATGATAATTAAAAAAAAAACAAAATTTATCAAATAAAATAAAAAATGTGTTATGGTAACCGGAGCGGACTCAGCAAATGTTGGCAGTGCGCAGTGGTTACACTACGCCTGGGCCAACGCTGGTTTTCAGTCCGCCCCTTTTACAAAACAAAATATAAATACAAAAGTGTGCGGGTTTTACATAAAACGAAAATAATCTAAGTACATACAAAGCTAAAGCTAAGCTAAATTAAATAACAAATAAACAATTTAAATATGATTCTATTTCACATTTAATTACCAAAATCACTAATCGGCAAATTCATGTCACATCTCGCGGCCATCACTAAACTTCCCGCCATTTGTTGACGTCAAAACAAACGTTGTTGAACGAGGAAATAAAAATTAAAAGTCCCCACAGCTAAGAATGTCTACACCAATGAGCGTGGCATAAATAATCAGACGGTGTACGTCTCGGCAAATTACCCAGAACGGGCGGGTTGGAAATTGATGGTAACACTGAAATAAGTGCCGCCATGTCAACTATGTTGGCTGTCGGCGAACGCGCCTTTGCCTTTATTTTTTTTTCGTCTGTAATGATTTAAGTGGCGCGTTCTAAATTGGTTCTATTGTAATTATGGCGGTTTTTTATTTATGAGTTTGACATTGTCCTTTTTTGAATTTATATTTAGAATTCTATTTATATAGATAGTAGATGTTGACCGTAACTCTACTCGAGTGGATGTCGGTTATCGCGGTAAAAAGTATTTAATGTCCGTCCCCAGGACACCATTTATTTCCTTGCCAAACTTCGACTTTTGCAGTTAAGTCGTTAAAGACAACAGACAGATGGAGGTGTACGGTTGTAATAGGTAGCTAGTGTAGCTACGTCTTAACACTTTTATTTATAACTGTTTTTAGGCCTTTTGTTCTAAAGCTTAATGACTTTGACTTTAACAAAGGTGGGTTCGATCGAGATACATAATCTATAGGTATACTCATATTCTTCTTCTTATCGTTTGGTTAGTGGCCAACCTGGTGACAGTTATTTAGATCGCTCATATTTAGGCCTCTGTCGTGATCTAACGACTGTTAACAGCCGGGACCGACTTTTAACGTGCCCTCCACACGGAGACGCTCAGATGAAATACCACTATGCGGTTACCCATCTATAGGGTTACCACGCCCTTGGTTGCTTAACCCGCTGACCGTTTACCGAACAGGGAGTGCATTTGGCTTTGAGCGCCTCATATTACTACTCATATTAATACGTTAAGAAAAAAGGTACAGGACCTACCTTTTTTAAAGCAAATTGCGCGTACCGTAGAAGTTTGAAGAATTGGCATATTTAAAGTGCTTACAAAGAAGGAGTGCAGAATGCAATTACGGTCGAATTTCGACCAGCAAGCGACCTCTAGTCAAAATAATTCCTTGACCAAACACAGCAATAAAAAACTTTTTTTTTTTTTTGTTTTTGAACTGTGGTGAAATAGTAATGAGTTTTTCTGTGGAGAAATGGCCAGTTTCGGCACGATGTCTGGCATAATGCCAGGTATATAGTAAGCCTGCCCTCCATTACACGCGGCCCTATATAGCAGAAACGTGAGTGTGGTACGTGGTACTCTGTCTACCCCTTGATATTATTGTTGCTTTTTGCATTTTCTGTCGGCCCTGGTAAACAATTTTTTGAAGGAAAAACTTCTTTAGGATTAATTCACAAACGCTGGCCTGATACAGGTTGGTAAATCAGACATGTCTTTCCCATCTCAACCCATCAACGTCCCACTGCTGGACACGGCTCTCCTCCATACATTTGGAGTGATATTAGCCTACTATACCACGCTGGCCAGACGGGTTGGTATAGGGTTTTGTTTCGAGTTTTCCCTCTCTTGCAGTGTATATTGTCTACCTGACTTACTTCTTTAGTCGACTCTTACGACAACCTCGGGATGGAACGGGTAGCCATGTCTTTACAATAAAATAAAAAAATCCTCAAGATGTTTTCCTTCACTGTTAGATGGTAAATCATTTGCATCATCAAGCACATATAAATTCCACAAAGTGAAATTCACATTACTGCCACCGTGGTTCGAACTCACACCACTTGCGTGCAAGTCCGTTACTTTCCCACTCGACCACTACAGCTTTAAAACGCATACCTAATTAGTCATACAAAAAAAAAAAACAAAAAAAAACCCCGTCTGTTTCCATCAACATGTTTTAAAACAACAAGGGTGAAATGTTACAGGGCATTTTCCACAAAAATGAGCAATATAATTTGAATAATACAATGGTGGCTAATGAAACGTAAGGGCAACAATGTGTCCTGTTATTTGGTTAGTCTGGGACGCGGGAGAAATTATTGATGCATGAATTATAACCAAAAAGAGAATACGAAGAGACGTAGAGCACCATACAACTAAAAACAGGTCGCCAGCGCTCATTAAAAGATGCGTTTTGAAAGAAACGTGTTCCTATCCCAGAGATACGAGAAGTAAGATTTTAAGAGAGGTAGGGCACCATACTAGCAAGCAAGCCCGACTGGGGAAGGACCTTCACCTTACAAAAGACCACAGCCAAATAACTACACACAGCGGTGTAGTTGTGTTCCTGTGTGTGAGTACAGGTCTTCAGCGCTCATTTAGGGATGCGTTTTGAAAGAAACGTATTCCAATCCCTGGGACACTCCCATCTTTAAGCCCTGGTATAAAAACATATGTAGGTTGGCAACACGCAAGTGATACCTCTTATACTACCAATGTGGCAAACAAGCATACGGCCCGCCTGATGGTAAGCAGTTACCGTAGCCTATGGACGTTTGCAACACCAGAGGTACCACTTTCGTGTTGACGACGCATTTCTTTTCACCAGGGCTTTAACATAGACTTTTTTTTTATAATACCAAGGTGGCAAACAAGCATACAGCCCGCCTGATGGTAAGCAGTTACCGTAGCCTATGGACGTTTGCAATACCAGAGGTATCTATCACTCACGCGTTGCCGACCCTTTAAAAACCTTATAACTCCTTTCTTGAAGAACCTCATGCTATAGTCCTTATCCCTGGGATAGAAAAACGTTTCGTTCAAACGCATTTCTGAATGAGCGCTGGAGACCGTTACTCACACACAGGAACACAACTACACCGCTCTATGTAGTTAATTGGCTGTGGTCTCGTATATGGTGGAGGTCCTTCCCTAGTCGGGCTTGCTCGCTAGTATGGTGCACTACCTCTCTTAATAAACAGTTTCTACCAAAAAATAAATTTCACATAATCAAAGCTACCGTTTATTACCTTTTTTAATCGGGCAACACTTAATTAATAGTGTCCTCTCTAGAGATAGCTTATCTTATCACAAGATAAGCTACATTAAGGAGACACGGTTACGGCATTAGTGGTGATAACCTTAGTTGGTAATATATTACCGATGTGTTTGGGAAAGTAGGTAAGTACTTACGTAGCTGCCTGTGAAGATATGTATGTTTAATAGCTTTGTAAACTCAAGCTTTATTTATTCTTAGAGAGGTAGCGAGCCCGATTGGGGACGGACCTTTTTTTTATACTAGCAAGGAGGCAAAGAAGCATACGGCCTGCCTGATGGTAAGCAGTAACCGTAGCCTATGGACGCTTGTAATACGAGGGGTATCACTTACAGAAGACCACAGCGGTGTAGTTGTGTTCCTGTGTGTAAGTATAGGTCTTCAGTGCTTGTTTAGGGATGCGTTTTGAAGGAAACGTGTTCCTATCCCAGGGATACTCACATATTAAAGCCCTGGTAAAAAAAAATGGGTTGGCAACACGCAAGTGATACCTCTGGTATTGCAAGCGTCCATAGGCTACGGTAACTGCTTAACATCAGGCGCGCCGTATGCTTGTTTGCCACCCAAGTGGTATAAAAAAAAATATATCCATAAGTACACATAGGTATACATAAGTATGGACATAAGTAGTACTTGATTTAGTAGCTTAAGTGGTTACCTCGCCATAAATCCTCACGTATTTAAGTTCGATGCACACGGGACAAAAGTTTGTGTGATCTACAAATAATTGTTCTGAGTCTGGGTGTACTTTTTATCCGTGAATTGTATGTTTTTAAAGTCCCCCGCGAGAGTGAGCTTGTTCCTTTGTAGAAATAAGAAATCTTTACTATTGCTATGCTGGGCGTTGGGTGGTCAAATTAGGGATGTTGTGTCGTGTAAAGTCTAAGCTTTAATACAATAACTTACTATGTAACACTTATATATAACACACTACACTGTATCAAAAAAAAAAGTTTTTTTCCACTTTAAGGTCGAATTTCGACTACAGAGACTATTACTACCTTACTAATATTATAAATGTGAAAGTTTGTAAGTATGGATGGATGGATGTTTGTTACTCTTTCACGTAAAAACTACTGAATGGATCTGGTTGAAATTTGGCACAGAGATAGATTATGGTCTGGAATAACACATAGGCTACTTTTTACAGCGATAACCGACATCCACGCGGGCGGAGCCGCGGGCAACAGCTAGTTTAGTTATATAACTGTCCGATTTGTCTTCAAATGGAAGCTAGAAAAATTTCACAGTAATATGAATGAGTAGTATACGAGTTTAATAGGAAACTATTAATGTTTCATTCATGTTTCCTGAAACGTACAGCGAAGACACGTGTTAGCCATGTGTCGACAGCAAAGTGCTGTGGAGTCGCCTTGAGATTGTATAAAAATATTTTATAAAGTACCTATTTATTTATGAGACTTTATATTATATGCGTTTGTGTGTTGATTAGGAAGGTATACATTTTATAGGGTACCTATTTATTTATGAGACTTTGTAATATATGCATTTATATTTTTATTAAGAAGGTATAATACTAGTTGTGAGCTATACTAGAGGCCCGTCCCGGTAGCCATATAACGCAGAATTTTTTGTTGTTTTATTTTTAAAGATAACGCCCGCTCTGGGTACAAGAACTGTGTCGCGGGGGACTTTACAAACATACAATTAACGGTCACAAAGTACACTTAAACTTGAGACAACCATTTATGGATCACTTAAATTAACTGGAACTCACAATACTCAGCGCAGAGGCAAATGGCGAAGTAACCACTTAAACCACTGAACCAACCGTGCAGTGATTAATAATAAAACATTCTACTAATGAAACAATTTTTCCAATTGGTTTGATAGTTTTTCATAAGTATCAGGTTAAAATATTTACAACATTAAATTAACATTATATTGAACCCATATTCATCCTCGTAGAGGTAAAATTTTTAGTAACACCACAGTTTTTTGTTATGAGTAACCCTGTTGAAATAATAAATTTTAAAAATCTGTTTCCTGAAATGAGCACTGTACAATACTGTATATATACTTACGCAATATGAGACTTATACTCACGCAAAGGAACAGAACTAAACTATTGTGTGTGTTTGGCTGTGGTCTTTTGTAAAGTAGGCCTCCCTTAGCTGACCTGGCTCGCTTGTGTTGTGCTCTACCCTTAAATATTTAATTAATTAAAAAAATATCAACAAGAGGACGACTCTATTCATTTCCTAATCCAAAAAACTTTTTAAACAGCCGAATAACTTATGTGCTGAGAATACGTTCTCGGATTCTAGAATGTTGGAAATGAATTAATTTTCCGCTGTCACTGTCAAGTCTAGGCAAGGCAAGTGAAGCCACAGACAGCTTATATAAATAGCACACGGTTTATTGGATAACAACTCCTAAAAGTCATGGCACACTGTACCGGCACCGTAAAGGCACAGCTGCAGCACGACGCTGTCTCCAATTTTGGCTACCGCAAGCCGCTAGCGCGCTAGCGACGCGTTGCCCGTGAGGTGCAAGCTTGCAGTATGCATCAGCTGCTAGATGGAAGCTCTTTGTCGCCTCGAATGAGTACGCCTAGTACTTGCACGAGCAAGCCGTTCGCAGGCGGGCCGACCAAAAATTCAAATACCAGGGTTTAATGACGGTGTATCCCTAAGATAGGAAAACGTATCTAAAAAAACGCATTCCTAAATTAATATGTTTTATTTTGTGAGTCATTTTGCGTTACGCGATGTTTTTGGATAGCAAGGTTTTCTTAAACATTATAATTTATTTGTGGCGATAATAACTCTTCTTATGGTTTTACCCTTATCAGCGAACTGGCCGTAGGTAAATTAGCTGAACATAACATTGTGTCTCTTTATTGTAAGTGTCTTTCGTCTGCATGTGTTGTCTAGTGGTTAAAGTGGTCACGTCGGCGTCACTACTAACACCGCGCTGAGTTTTATAGATTACTAGCAGTTGCCCGCGGCTCCGCCCGCGTGGATGTCGGTTATCGCTGTAAAAAGCGTAGCCTGTGTGTTATTTCAGACCATAATCTATCTCTGTGCCAAATTTCATCCAGATCCGTTCAGTAGTTTTTACGTGAAAGAGTAACAAACATCCATCTATCCATCCATCCGTACATCTAACCATACTTACAAACTTTCACATTTATAATATTAGTAAGGATTTTCTCTGTAAGGAAAAATGTTGTGTGATTCCGTGATTTCCGTTATGTGATTTTGTTCCCAGCTTGGGTACTTTTTATCCGTATTTTTTTTAAGTCCTCAATGTCCCACCTTACATCATGCTCTTTTTGCCCTAACACCTGCACGCAAGAGTAATTGATGGCTGCCTCCGTATTCCGTATAAAGTATTTGGGTAGCAACAATATACATATGTACTAATGATGTTAGCCGTCGAAACGAAGAAGAAAAAAGTCCTCGATAATTTTGCCTAGCTTGAGAGTCCTATTAATAAAAAACAAAATCCTTATCCACCATTCAACGAATCTAAGTCAATAATATCAAAAGTCGTCGACTTTCAAAGAAATAGTGACACATTTTTTTAAGTAAACTAAATATTATCTCTTCGAAATACTAATATCAACTTTACGCTATAAGTAATACGGTATAAAATAGTTTATTTTCTCTTCAAAGGCGGTGTTTTCCCATGATACAGGATTTTTTTTTTGATGTCGGTTCAAAGAGTGCCTCAAAATGGCTTTTGATTAAGAATATATTGTATTGGTGACAAATGTAGTTATAAGATAGTTCCGGTTGTAATGGATGGTAGTGCGTTTGATGTCTGATTGAGTTAGTTTTTTAATGTTTTGGAAATCCTTTAATGTATTTAATTTAGTAAAAAGTTATATTGGTACAAAATATGTCACAAAATATTATTTTTTATTAAGCTGTTGCCCGCGGCTCCGCCCGCGTTGATGTCGGTTATCGCTGTAAAAAGTAGCCTATGTGTTATTCCAGACCATAATCTATCTCTGTGCCAAATTTCATCCAAATCCGTTCAGTAGTTTTTACGTGAAAGAGTAACAAACATCCATCCATCCATCCATCCATACTTACAAACTTTCGCATTTATAATATTAGTAGGATGTATAGTTTTTTTTTGTATACTATTGAGAGGTGGCCAAACAAAGTTTATTAAAGACTAGCGGCCCGCTCCGGCTTCGCACGAGTAAGTTTGAGGTTAATCAGACCAAGTAACCAAAACACGTACCATACAAACTTTGCAACCCCATTGCACCCCCTTAGGGCTTGAATTTCCAAAAATCCTTAGTGCACGCCTACGTCACTTAAGAAATATTTGTGCAAAATTTCATGGTTCTAGATCCAGCTGTGTCAGCTATGCGTTGATCGATCAGTCAGTCAGTTTCTGCTATAATATATATATATAAACTAAGGGTCGCCCGCGACTTCGTCCGCGTAGTCATTTGGAATATTTTCCCCGATTTTGCAACATATCTAGTGAGATATGTTGCAAAATTGGGGAAAATATTGCTATGATCAAAAGGAGCGGAGCAGTAGTGATTGCTCCGCTCCTTTTGATCATAGCGTGATGTTATATAGCTTTCCAGTACTTTCTGAGATTAGCGCGTTCATCCAAAGAAACAAACAAACTCTTCAGCTTTATAATTTTAAAGTATAGATGTAAAAATGATTGTTGTATGGTATAATACTAGGTACATAGTCTAAGGATCCCTTTTTAGCTACATTAGCATTGCTTTATGGAAACTAACTATTATCTGTTTTTGTTCGAACACGAAATTTTTTTGAAGTAAAAACTTTTTTAGGCGGGTTCAGCACTGCTTGGGTGAACAAAAATCATGGAACTCGCGTCATCGTCACCGAACGCTTTCTATATTCAAAAATAATAATCTTATAGCTCGACGTTACAATTCACAAGTTACTTAGTTTTCACTTCTATCGGCAGTGCTTTGTTAAAGCTGTATTGTACTCTAGAATTTGATTTTTTTTTGTCTACCCATCTAAAACTTACAAACATCATGTCGTTATTCGTTGTGCAGCTAAATCGGTTACCGTCGAGTGCATGTTGGCTTGTCGCCCAGCACTGGGCGTGGCCCGGTGATCGAGTAGGGCAACGCCTGGCGATAACTCACAGAGGCGTGGGCAAAACGGTCTATCTTTATCAGAGTAGAAATTCACCACTAAGATTCAGTATAAGGGTCTGAGGTAAATTGTGGATAGGCTTTTTGTTTAGTATGATTTTTATTAAGCTATTGCATAGCTTCTATCGCGGGCCTTTGGCGTGGAGACCGAATCCAGAAATTTCGTAACGAAAATAATAAACCTAACACCCCCCACTCCGACCAGCACAGCGGTGATACTTTTTTTAATGACGAGTTCTCTAGACGGCCAATAATAATATGTCAAATTTGTGTAAGGAGGTTTTGATCTAAGAGAATATTAATGTGAAAAAGATATATTAGTATAAGGAGTCTTAAGGAATTATAGTATTCATTTTTATTATTATATATTTTTATGAATCATTAAGAATAAAATAAAATGATTTAAATAATTCTGTAAAGTATTTTTTTATTTGTTTCGATTAAAAAAACATACTAAAAATATGCAATAGCTTTACAGTGGCAGTCCCCGAGTGCCACACTTCTTTTTTTTCTCACACAGCACACTAACATATGGCTAGCCTGGTAACCAAATTATTTAGGGAAGCGTTTTCCTATCCCAGGAATACTAAATCTTAAAGTCCTAGTGTAAAAAATAATAGGTCAAAATCAAAATTTACTACACTTTAAAAATAACAAGACACCTCGGTCCACTATTTATATGCTACTTAAGTGGCATACAAGCATACGGCCCTCCAAATGTTAGGCAGTTACCGTAGCCTATAAACGCTTCAAAACTTGAGGTATCACTTGCGTTTTGCCGACTCCTTTTACCGATGGAATATCCCTGGAATATGAAAACGTTTCTATCAAAACGCATCACTGAATGAGCGCTGTATATCTGAAATCGTAGACCGAGAAGTCATGTTTAGTTTATAAAGTTTAGTAAACTAATCTGTTTGGAATTCCATACAAATAAGTTCTTGTCCTGTCTGATTCAACGCAGAGCTAAACCCGCTGGGCTCGAGACTTCAAACGCTACACGAAAGTTTCTTAAATGAAATAAGTGAGAACTAAAAAGGAACTTTTAAAAATTTAATTTATAATCCTACTAATATTATAAATGCGAAAGTTTGTAAGAATGGACGGATGGATGGATGGATGTTTGTTACTCTTTCACGTAAAAACTACTGAACGGATCTGGATGAAATTTGGCACAGAGATAGATTATAGTCTGGAACACATAGGCTACAGCGATAACCGACATCCACGCGGGCGGAGCCACGGGCAACAGCTAGTATTAGTATAAATGAAAGTGAATTTCACTTTGTGGAGTTTATATGTACTAATCAAATGATTCACCATCTGCTAACGGTGAAGGAAAACATCGTGAGCAAACCTACATGTGTTAGAAGTACTAGTTATTCTAAAGACATGTAGAATTCACCAATCCGCATTAAGCCAGCGTGTGTGAATTAAGGCCTAAACCCCTCTGTCTTGATAGAGGAGAGGAGACCGGTGCCTAGCTGTGGGACATATATAGGTTGCTATTTACTAACGCTTTTAGAATATAATTACTTCAATAATAATAATAATATTTCCGGACAACTCACACATCGCTATCTGATCCCAAACTAGGCAGAGCCTGTACTATGGTAACCAGACAACTGATAAACATACTTATATATTTCTAAATACATACATATTATAGATAAATTACACCCAGACACAGAACAAACATTCGTGCTCATCACACAAAGATTTGTCCTGGGTGGGAATCGAACCCACGACCGCCGGCGTAACAGTCAGTGTCACTAACCACTAGACCAACAGGCCATCGTTTATCTTCAGTCCCGCTGTCAACAAAACTAAGTTTATCTTACTTAGGTAATCTTTTGTTAATTGTTCATCGACCGTCGCCATTACTACGTTTAAGATAACCACTGGACGAGGGGATGAAGGGTCCCAATCCGGATTCAAACCTGTATATTTTATCTATAGGAAGGGGTGGGTCGCTGTTTAATTTCGTTGTTTTGAATTTGTTTTTTTTAGGAGGAAATTATGTGTTTGATGTGGGGGATGATATTGATTTTACTAAAGATTGTAAATATCTGGCACTAGATATTTGGAAATTGAGTTTTCTTGCTAGTTGTTTTTACACCAGAAAAATATAGGTATTATTAAATAGTTTTAGTATTTTTGCTATGCAATCAGCTCAAATATACTTAAATATTAAAGCAATGTGGAAAAAGACAAAGAAAGAGCCCAAACAAATTCGAACTCTTTAGGAGTAGGAGCTCGGATGGCACAGATGGTAGTGCGCTGGGCCGGAACCCGAGAGGCGCAGGTTCGAGTCCTGCTCCGGGCTCGTCTTTTTCCACATTGCTTTAATATTAAAGATAGGTATTGTTGTCACAGACATATATACCCAGATAGATACGTAAAATTTATAACACCCCTCTTTTTCCATCGGGGGTTAGACTGGCTGCTTTAGTGACTTGATGGTTACACTGTTTACAGTGTTTACTTCGCCATTTACCACTACGCAGCGTGTTAGATCCTGTACATGACAATAAAATGCTTGATCCTCAATTAATCGCCTTCGCGCTAAGTTGTACTTTGTGTGTTTGTGTACATTGGTCTATACATATATGCTACCTAAATGAATACATTTTTTAAAATCTTATAAATTTTTCATTTTACCTAAATTAAAATATATAATTAATTTACCTTTTTGTTTCTTTTACAGGTAAGCATCTTTTTATTGGAACCGCTGATATTTAAGTTAAATTGTAAGTAAACCATAAAGTATTAAACAAAGCGGTGGTAGCCGATTAGGAAAGTCATCTACATGTAACATTTGAGTAGTGAGTTCGATCCCGATGGTTCCAATGTGAAATTTCACTTTGTGAATTTTTACGTGTTCGCCATCTGCTATCGTGAAGTAAAATTGAAGAAGTGAAACATCGTGGGAAATCCAGTTTTTTTAGAAGATTCTACCAGCCCGCATTAGGCCTAAGCTCTCTTTCTTGATCTCTTCTGTCTTTTCCTATCCTCATCTGTCTTGATAGAGGAGAATAGAGCCGTGCCCAGCAGTGATCTGAATGAAATACCAGTCCGTTTAAATAAAAGACTTGCCATCACGCATTGGAGTTCACATAAATTTCTCCTTCGGCCACATTGGCAACTGAGATCTGCAACCAGTTGCCAAAAGAGAGAAACAGGTCGCCAGCGCTAATTTATGGATGCTTTTTGTAAGAAACAGTTTTCTATCCTAGGGATTCTCCATCTTCAAAAAATGGGTCGACAACACGCAAGTTGCAAGCGTCAATAGTAACTGCTTAACATCAGGCGGGCCGTATGCTTGTTTGCCACATAAGTAGTATAAATAAAATTACCTTTCTACTCAGCCAGTTGCCAAAGGCGATAGATTTTAATGATTAAATTTCACCTTTCTCAAGTTATACTCAAAGATTTTCTACTGTAAATTTTCTATGTTTTCATAGCTTTCTTTTTCTATCTGTGTTGTCTGTTGAGGAACGCGGTTTATTTTAATTTCTAAGAACACTCGCTGGAATGAGCTCTTTCCTTTAAGCATTTACTCACTTAAATTGATTGAGTTGGAGGGAAAGCTAGGTGTTAACATTCAACTTGATATTTACTAAATTGAGCGTTATTTTTAAATTATATCAAGACAATGCGAAGTAGTACTTGTTACTGTTGTAATTTTAATATATTTTTGAAGAAAGAAAGAAAGAAAGAAAACTATTTATTTGGACTTCAAAGACACAATAGAACACATGGTAATATACTCATAATGAATCCTGGTAATATAACAAAACAAATATAAAAACAATAAAAATAAACATATAATAACATAAATAGGAATTTCTTACCACGTACGATTAGGCTGTGGAATGAGCTCCCTGCCGAGGTTTTCCCAAGAGACTATAGCATGGAGTTCTTCTAGAAAGGAGTTATAAGGTTTTTAAAGGGTCGGCAACGCGTGAGTGACACCCCTGGTGTTGCAAACGTCCATAGGCTACGGTAACTGCTTACCATCAGGCGGGCCGTATGCTTGTTTGTCACCTAAGTAGTACAAAAAAAAAAAAAAAAAAATTGCTAACTAAATCAAAAGTAAAAGCGTTGGTAGCCGAGTGGGAAAGTAACCGACTTGCACGCAAGTAGTGTGAGTTTGATCCCGGGCAGTACCAATATGAATTTCACTTTGTGGAGTTTATATGTACTAATCAAATGTTTCGCCATCTGCTAACGGTGAAAGAAACATCGTGAGGAAAAGCATGTCTTAGAAGAAATTCTAAAGACATGTCTGATTAACCAACCCGCATTAGGCCAGCGCTCTTGATAGAAGAGACCCGTGCCCAGCAGTGGGACATATATAGGTTGCTATATAATGCGAAGCAGCATGTGTTCCTGTTGTAACTTTAATATATTTTAACCAAATCAAATGTAACCAAAGATACGTGTAAAGGTTAGTTTACGAATAAATTCTTAATCATGACTCTGAACAATTTGGATTACGGCGTTATCTGACCAAACAGTAATTAATGAAACAATGTAGTTTCCTCCTCTATTATAATGGCAATTAAACTTTAGTACTCCAAGTTAGTTAAGCAGCTACTGTAGCTTATGAACTCCTAGTAAAGCTCACTCTGCATGTTGCCTATCCTGAAAAACAAAAACTATGCTAAAGATAAACATATTTTTAACAAAATATTGGCACCAGAAGGCTGGCTTATATTTGGCTCAAAGAATAAGCATTGCCATTCAGCGTGGCAATACTGCCAGTCTCCTGGGCACGTTTTCAGTAGACATCGATGTGGAGGAATTTTACGACGCCTACTAAACAGTCCTCCCCCCCTTTTTGTGTTGTTTTTAGTATTAGTTTTATAGCTGTAGTTGTAAATTACTTGTAAATAAAAATGTAAAAATGTTATTATTGTCAAATAAATATAATTTTATTATACTTAATATGAAAATAAAAACCAAATATTTCACAATTTTTTAACCAAATATTTCACATTTTTAACCAAATATTTAACAATTTTTTAACCAAATATTTCACAATTTTTTTCAACCAAAAATTTACACCTATTCTAACCAAATCAAAAGTAATCGGCTACAAATGTGAAGACTAGTGTACAAATAAATTCTCAATCACGACACCGGACAGTTTGGATTACGGTTTTAGCTGACCAAACACTAACTAATGAAACAATGTGTTTTCTCCCTCTATAATCAACGGTGGATGTTCCCATTAAACGGTTAAGTGTCCACACACATTTACGATTGGGATTTCGGCTTTTTATTAAAGTGTTTGGAATTCCTTATTAACCCTGAAGTATTAAAATAGGGGTGTTGTACGTGAACAGATTGAACTTTGAGATACAAAATTTTATATTACATTTTTACCATTACAGTGATAACCTATCATAAAACCTTGTTGTAATTGTTTCGGGACGGTAACACGCTAGTAATGTCCTAGGTTTTTTTATACTACTTAGGTGGCAAACAAGCAAACGGCCCGCCTGATGGTTATACCAGAGGTATAACTTGCGTGTTGTCGACCCAAAAATAAACACTATTTTATGTTGGAATATAGGGATATTCCAACAATAGGAAAAAGTTTTGTTAAAAACGCATCGCTAAATAAGCTCTGGAATAACTACACCACTATGCGTAGCATTTGGCTGTGGTCTTCTGTAGAAGTAGGTCCTTCCCCAGTCGGGCTTGCTCACTAGTATGGTGTCCTACCTCTCTTTAATATTTAGGTATTGTAAGCGTAGACAAAACTCACATCACGCGAGCCGTATGCTTGTTTGCCACCTAAGCAGAATAAAAAATAAAACAAATCCCCACAAGAATACCCATCACCTCACTCTTATTCAAACAACAGTAACAAAGTGAGCTAAACACAAACATGACAGTAAACACTAAACCGTTATGGATCAAACAAACTCAATCACGTAACAAAACAAGAAAATAAAATCGCAACAACAAAAATCGCAAGTGCGCGCCGTAACCCAACATTTTCCTGTAAGTGATAGCGTCAGGAATTGGATTCTGTCGGATTTATGTGTGTGTGATTAAAGTTTGTCCTCCACGGTCGATAGTGTGCGGCTGTACTTATAGTGCTTTATATTTAGGGCTGTCACGTAACGATTTTATAAAGAAAATATTGTTTTTTTTTTGTTTGTCGACACTGATATTTTGTAGAGATAATACATTTGTGTTTTTGTTTGTAAAGAATAAACTCAGAAACTACTATGTTAATATGATATTTTTAGTACATGGAGGTCGAAATTCGACTCTAGCAGCAGTTTGCGAGCCTCCGTATATACTTTACCTATGCCAAATGTCACTCTCACAAAGTACAAAGTTTTTTTTACGTATTTATATATAAAACACCCGTTCAACCACTTAATCGTAAAAGCATAAAAAATAAACTAAAGATCTCACTTTCGCATTTATAATATAAAGTATAGATTATATTCTTATTATTTTGCGAACATTTTTCTCCGTTACATCCTGAGTTTTATAGGAGGTACTATTCGAAGCAATTATATAGATCAAATGTCTCTGATAAACTTTATTGTTATACTAGCTGTTGCCCGCTGCTCCGCCCGCGTGGATGTCGGTTATCGCTGCAAAAAGTAGCCTATGTGTTATTCCAGACCATAATCTATCTGTGTGCCAAATTTTATCCAGATCCGTTCAGTAGTTTTTACGTGAAAGAGTAATAAATATTCATCCATCCATTCTTACAAACTTTCACATTTATAATATTAGTAGGGTTTTTTCTCGACACAGAATGCGACAGCCCTATTCTTAGACGCGTCATTACTGTCTGGGAATGTGTGTGTGTGCGAGAAGTGTGCAAGTAGACGCGTTCCAGTGCAATTTGTCCTTATTAGTGTATTGATTGGTCCCAATCTGACCGAGTTACTATATTTACAACATTTTTTAAACGTAGAATGTCCTTCTAACCGAGTTTCGGTTATGGCGGCTAAATGTTGACGTTCGTCATCTAATATTATATGAACGATTTTATGTATTATTTGCTGTTGCCTCCGGCTCTGCTCGCGTGGATGTCGGTTATCGCTGTGAAAAGTAGCCTATGCGTTATTCCAGACCATAATCTATCTCTGTGCCAAATTTCATCCAGATCCGTTCAGTAGTTTTTTTCGTGAAAGAGTTACAAACATCCATACCATAAACTTTCACATTTATAATATTAGTCGGACTAGCTGTTGCCTGGGCTCTGCCTGTGTGGATGTCGGTTATCGCGATAAAAAGTACCCTATGTCCTTCTCCAAGACACCATCTATCTCCTTGCCCAATTTTACTAAGATCCATTCAGCCGTTTAGTCGTGAATAGGTAACAAATACTAACAATCAAAGTTACTTTCACATTTATGATATTATTAGTATGGATCTATTCTACTACATATTATAAATGAAAAAGTGTGGATGGATGTATGTTTGTTACTCAATAACGCCAAAACCGCTGAACGGATCTGGATGAAATTTGGCACATAGGCAACATTTTATCGCGCAGTACTAATGTGAATTTCACTTTATGGAGTTTATATGTACTAATCATATGATTCGCCATCTGCTAACGGTGAAGGAAAACATCGTGAGGAAACCCATATGTCTTAGAAGAAATTCTAAAGATATGTCGGATTCATCAACCCGCATTAAGACAGCTTGTGTGAATTAGGCCTAACCCCATTCTCTCTCTCTCTTTATAGAAGTGTAGAGACCCGTGCCCAGTAGTTTCCGCTTATGCTAGTTATTCGTTCATTTATTAACAATTTAGCTTTTTAGAGCTATATACAAGGGGCTAACTGCCTTGGTGGTCCAGTGGACGCAGTATACGCCTGCTGTGCACGAGGTTGTGGTTTCGATTCCAGCACTGTACAAAACTTTGTGTGACCCACAAAGAGTTGTTCTAAGTCTGGGTGTAATTTGTGCCCGTTAATTGTATATTTGTAAAGTCCCCCGCGACACATAGCTTGTTCCCTAGTGCGGGAGTTGTCTTTAAAAAATAAGGGGTAAGACACACTGTAGGTATTTATTTGTCGGCTTTGGAGCAAATATAAAAGAGTGACCCTACTATATAGTCTTCTACTCTATGGTTGAACTCCCTACTCTTAGATAACTTGCCCGTTTAGTTGAACTCAGAAGGAATATTAAATTATCCTTCTTCTTTGTGCTTCAGACAATGTAAGTAGAATTGTTAATATAATAATGTAATAGCTAGTGGTCCACCCGACTTCGTCCGGGTGTATTAGGGATGGGATTGTCAAAAATTATTTCTTAGAAAAATGCTTTTGTTATAAAACTAACTTTCTTTATGCTAAATTTCATCTTTCTAGACTGAGTAGTTTTGTCTGTCAGCGACTTTACCCGCGCGTACAATACCAGGAGAACAGTGATTCAGAATAAAATCCTTACTAATATTATAAATGTGAAAGTTTGTGAGTATAGATGGATGGATGTTTGTTACTCTTTCACGTAAAAACTACTAAACGGATCTGGATGAAATTTGGCACAGAGATAGATTATGGTCTGGAATAACACATAGGCTACTTTTTACAGCGATAAGTGACATCCACGCGGGCGAAGCCGCGGGCATCAACTAGTATTATATATGTTACTGTAAAAACTGAAACTGCGGTAAATCATAAGATTACTTACGAGAGGTAGGGCACTATACTGGCGAGCAATCCCGACTGGGGACGGACCAATAAAGTATTGAGTATTCACCTCCATCTTATAGAAGACCACAGCCAAATAACTACGACATCCACGCGGGCGGAGCCGCGGGCAACAGCTAGTATTCAATAATATAAACCCACAAACGGTCACCCAACATCCAACTTAACTTTATACCAGAATAAGTTTCCTCAAAATACATTATCGAGTATTCTAGTACTACATTTACCACTTAAATAACTTCCTCCGCACCACTTAGGAATCGAACCTGGGATATTTCTTATTAATATTCTTACACCATCGCCGTATACCGGCTTGAATTTAAAACGGCTTTCTCAATAATGGGGTGTAAGATTAACTGAATGGCTTCTTGGTAAGAAGGCTGTTAGATTTGAGGGGTTAACGAGGGTTGAGATGGTAGAAATGATGGTAGACTAAGGTTTCAGGTCTTCTTCTTCGTATCGATGGAACGATAAATACATTTTTGGTAATTTTGGCAAATGCAATTTATAATTGCATTTTGTAAATTTGCTTCGCAGCTAATATACGATTTGCCTACTAATTCGTAAAATAAAATATTGAAAACTTATTCGGGTATCTGTAAGTCCATGTAAAGTTAGGTATTATTGAAAAGGTCTTTTAAAAATATTGCCAGTTTTTCCAGACAGTTTTTTTTTACTAAGTCTTCGTTTGTGAAATATTAAAGCTTTAAAGTGTTATTTTTTGTTACAGTCAAGTCCCCCCCTACCTACTAAATAGTTGTTTCTAAATATGTGAAATATTCACATATTCATAAAAATCGTTTACATAAATACATAGTACATAGTAAGCGGTGGTGGCCGAGTGGTAAAGTAACCGACTTGCACGCAAGAGGTGCGAGTTCGATCCCGGGTGGCAGTACCAATGTGAATTTCACTTTGTGGAGTTTATATGTACTAATCAAATGACCGTGTGCTGTGGCGCGTATTAGGAGAGGCCTATGTCCAGCAGTGGACTGCGATAGGCTGATTGATTGATTGAATCAAATGATTTATCATCTGCTTACGGTGAAGGAAAACATCGTGAGGAAACCCACATGTCTTAGAAGAAATTCTAAAAGACATGTCTGATTCACCAACCCGCATTAGGCGAGCGTGTGTGAATTAAGGCCTAACCCTCTCTCTCTCTTGATAGAGGAGAGGAGACCCGTGCCCAGCAGTGGGACATATATGGGTTGCTATTACTTACATAGTAAGTGCTTACCATGAGGCGGGCTGCAGGCTTATTTGATTCCCCAGTGGTATAAAAAAAGGAAACGAAATAAAACGCATTGGGAGCTAAAAGTTCGGGCTAATTAATTTCCTGGTATACTTATCTAGTTAAAACTAAATTATTAATACCGGTAATTACCGGTGAGAGCTAGTTAGTAGTTTGGTTCTATGTTAGTTTATAATAATAATAATATTCACATTTTGGCTCACGAGATTGTTGTCATGTGGGAGGCAGATTCAGCGATCATTATCCCGATAGTTGTATCAGTCAATGGACTGATCGCCAAGAGCCTCCATCAACACCTTAGGAGGCTCTCGTTAGACGGTTGGATTGTGGGCCTGATGCAGAAGGCGGTTCTCTTGGACACGGCGCGCATCGTGAGGAGGTTCCTGTCTCTGGAGCCCTAACCACCGGTAGCTTGGTCTCTGTACCCGATGCCGGTGGGTCTCCATTTTTATATTTTTAAATGTATACTGTTTTTATAATAATACTTTATTGTTCTTTAGAAAAGTACAATTTGCTAATATTTGGCATCCTTTTTTAAGCAAATCAATGCCTGTGTTAGAGGAAACCGCCCTTCCATAGTTAGTTAACAATAATGCACTATTTATCTATTCTTAAATAACATAATTATTATATAGTATATTAACAAACTATTAACCAATTTCACATAAGGTTATAAGGTTTTTAAAAGGTCGGCAACGCTTGAGTGACACCCCTGGTGTTGCAAACGTCCATAGGCTACGGTAACTGCTTACCATCAGGCGGGCCGTATGCTTGTATGCCACCTTGGTAGTATAAATAAATCATAAACATAACATACATATATTTGTGTTTGTTTTTTTAATGTAGTTTTTGTGTGAGCATGTGTATGTGTGTGCGCGCGTGTGTGTGTGTTTGTGTGTATGTGTATTGTTTTAATACTACTTGGGTAGCAAACAAGCAAACGGCCCGTTTGATGGTAAGCAGTTACTGTAGCATATAGACGCTTGCATTATCAGAGGTGTATCCTTGCGTGTTGCCAACAAATTTCTTATATCATAAGAAGGAGTATCCGAAGAAGGAGTCTGGGTGTAATTTGTGTCCGTTAAATGTATGTTTGTAAAGTCCCCCGCGACTCAAAACTTGTTCTCTAGTGCGGGAGTTGTCTTTAAAAAAAAACCAAATCAAAGAATTATACATGAGTACCCAATACTTTGTATCTTAGATGGATTTTGTGTATTATATTATTTCACCTTCCATCTATGTATATTACGTACCTATAAGTACTTTGTACATTCTCATAAAGCCAACTTAAGTCTCACATGAAGATTGCTTCTCAACACTCAATGAATAATTGAAAATATATTTAACTCCGCACCTAAGATTTCACTTAAGACATTTAACTTCCATAGTCATAAAGGCACGTAAGGGTATAATGTGTGGGGTGACCAAGTTATAGTCAAAATTTGAAAGGACATAAAAATTTAAACTCATTTAATTTAAATTTTAAGAAGGGGATTTGCTAAAAAAGGGCTAAATTAAAAGCGATACTAGCGAGCAAGCCCGACTGTGGAGGGACCTCTACAGAAGACTACAGCCAAATAACTACCCACAGCGGTGTAGGTATGTTCCTGTGTGTGAATGCAAGTCTCCAGCGCTCATATAGGGATGCGTTTTGAAAGAAACGCATTCATATACTATATATATTCACTACTCCTATTCTAAAAAATGGGTCGACAACATGCAAGTGATACCTTTGGTTATGCAAGCGTCCATGGTTACGGTAACCACTTATCATCAGGTGGGCTTTATGCTTTTATTTGTATCCTTTTTTTGTCTTTTCGCATGTTTATGTCGCTGTGCGCGCATGTCTATAAAGTCCCTCGCAACACAGGGCTTGTTCCCTAGTGCACTTGTTGTCTTTAAAAAGAGAACTTACAAAAACTAAATAAATTAATGAAGTTGAATGAGCATTACAGATACCTACTTAAAATAATTATAATATATTATACTATATATTTATATATACTTTGGTGACGGTTACCTAAAATAAGATTATACAATTTATATTTTATATTCTCTTGTCAGTGGCTTTTTTGTCTTTTAAGAGAATAAATGATTTTAAACCTTATCTGTGTGAAGTTGAGATAAGCCACCAGCAGTTTTTTTTTCGGGAATAAATGTTTCTGTTTTCTTTTCTAGTAAACAATACAAGCAAATAATTACTCACCAACAAAGTAACACTTCAAGCGTGGGTAACAATACAAATAAAACCGTAAACTAGCGATAAAATCGGTAAAAGTTAAATTACAATGTGTAACATTGTCGTAAAAGTAAAAAATACATTACCAACACTTTTATTTTAGTTATAAACTTTGAACAGTAATTAGGTAAATAATGTTAGGTCGTTAGTTTTAATCTAGGTATTTTATTTTACTAAGGGCGCCCGCGACTTCGTCCGCGTGGTAATTTGGAATACTTTCCCAGATTTTGCAACATATCTCACTACTGCTCCGCTCCTATTGATCATAGCGTGATGTTATATAGCCTAGCCTTTCTGGATAAATGCACTATTCAACAAAAAAAGATTTTTTCTAATCGAAGCAGTACTTTCTGAGATTAGCGCGTTCAAACAAACAAACAAACTCTTCAGCTTTATAATATTAGTATAGATACTGCGGTGGGAAGTGTACGGCTTGTTTGATAGTAAGCAGTTATCATAGCCTTTATAAGCATTTCACTAGCATTTTCCACTTATGCATATAGGTATCTCTAAGATAGGCAACCATGTTTCCAATAAAACGCATCTTAACCCCTTCGCTATCCGAAGTCCGGAACAATACAAAATCTATTGTTATGTATCACATATGATTTATGGGACAGGGAACCCGTTAAAATGGGCTCTGGAGACTAGTACTAACGAAAAAACCTATCTTCTCAAAGCGCGAAAGGACCTTCACTTACCCAATAGTTAAAAATTTGTTTTGTATAATGTTAATAACGTTATTTTTTATTATCTCAATAAACCTCATATAGAATCTATTTAGCTACACTTCTAAAACACACAAAACCTCATGAAACTTCAATAAAAAACCAAACGAAAATCACGCTTCAATGAAAAAAAAAAACGATAGCAAACTTTGCGGACTTTTGAAAAGTTACACGTTGACGCCCGCGGCTGTGCTTGTGAATTATAACAAAAAGAGGATCTTGTTTAACGTCTGGTATGGACGTTATTGTAAACAAGAAGTTTAGTTAACCACTTTTAAAGCTTGTGCACACGGAAGCTTGGCGGATTTATTATGAGCCAATCATGATTTTTTACTCGGTTTTTGGAGAGGTGAAGAGAAATCTCATACACGGCTTTGATCGCACACTAGAAAGAACCTGTATATATCAACAACTGGTTAAAACTTTTTTTTTATATATTACTCCTTGAATAGAAAATAAGCAGGCCTGCCTGATGTTAAGCAGTTACCGTAGCCTACGGACGTGGGCAATGCCAGAGGTATCACTTGCGTGTTGCCTACCCATCTTTTTTACACCAGGGCTTTTATGGAGTATCCCTGGGATAGGAAAACGTTTCATTCAAAACGCATCCCTAATTGACCGCTGGAGACCAGCCCCTTTTACGACATTATGTCGTAAATTTACGTCAAATCCCATACATTTGACTTCTCGATTCGACTACTGCTTTTGCCACTTTTCTAGAGGGGCTGTATTCACACAGGAAGGAACACATTTACACTGCTGTGTGTAAATGTGTTCCTTCCTTCGCCATTCAGCCTTGCTCTCTAGTATGATACCCTACCTCTGTTATAAAAAAATGTGCATAAAGAAATCTATAAATATGTTTACCAGTTGTCTGGTTGCCGTATTAAAGGCTCTGTCTGGTTTGGGATCAGATGTTGATGTATTTTGTCATAAGATATAAATTGGACAAAAATTTTATCGAGCTAATTTGTCCGAATATTTTCATGGATAGTAAGGACACTCTACCTAGGGAGTTTATGCATACAATATTCACTAAGGTATTAAGAGCATACGTATGGTAATTATGTATTTATAAAACATAAGCTAGATACTTGGTGTTCATTTTTGTACATTAATCTTTTATTTACCTAGTTATTCAGGTAAACTACGACCTTGGTTTCTCGTTTGTATACTGTGGGCTACGTAACTGCTTACCATCTCGCCTTAAGCTTGTTTGTTAGCTATGTAGAAATAAGCAAATTCCTGCCTAAAATCCCAATGACCTTACAGAAGACCGCAGCCAAATAACTACATTAAGTCGGACTTGCTTGCTTGACGGTACTTTTTAACGTTAAAAGAATAAATTTAAATTGTCAAGGAACATTTTATAAAGCTGACTGATTAAGCTGCCTGTGCCTCATTTAAAACAAAAATAATTTAAAATGATTCCAAATTTAAAGAATCAATTTCCTACCTGCCTTCATTATCCAAGATGGCCGCACTAAAATAATTTCGTCTAACGAAAACAGATGGAATCCATTCGAATTAACATTTTTGGACGAAGCGAAGCCCTGTGAATTATAAGTAAAAACAAAATGTTCGCACTTCGAATTCTAATGGCGTCGGTCGCTTGATTGAAAATAAGAATTGGCGAGTCAAAAAATTTGTCTGCATAAAAGAATTGTTATCGTATTAAATTATTGGAAGCCATGTTTTTCGTGGGGTCCCCTGTTAAAGGTAAAATCGTTTAGCATTTTGTTTTGCTTCTGAAATATTAAAATGATTTAACAACATTTTTATTCGATTTATTATTTTAATCGAATACCGTTTGGTAAGGGTATAATATTGGGTTTGTTTGCAGCCGAATGTGAGGTCTTAGGTTTAATTACAGGGTTGGGCAATATGTTATTGGGTTTTCCTGTTACACAATTGCTATACCTGGGTTGAAGTTAGGAAATAAGCGGTGTTACACCGTAAAGCCGTTGGTTCTACAGCTACGGCTCATTTTTCTCCTGACATGTCGGATTGCCATCACAACAAACTATTAGAGTGAGAGGCAGGCCTTATGTCTAAGGCATTATTTGCCAGTCAACCTTTGGGTGATGCAGAGATAAGCATAGCAGATGATAAAATGATTTTTTTAAAATCAACTAACTAACACAATCACACAAAAAATAATTACACATCCTTACTAATATTATAAATGTGAAAGTTTGTAGGAATGGATGGATGGATGGATGTTTGTTACTCTTTCACGTAAAAACTACTGAACGGATCTGGATAAAATTTGGCACAGAGATAGATTATGGTCTGGAATAACACATAGGCTACTTTTTGCAGCGATAACCGACATACACGCGGGCGGAGCCGCGCACAACAGCTAGTAATACATAAATAAATATAATATATAGGTACCTATAATATATACAAAGAAAATTCTCTAAAATGTGTAAATTCTGACTTCCTTAACTATAGTAGACTTGTAGTTTGGCAATACAAAGGCGCTCAATTCCAGTGGCTTTTCCACTGCTTCACCGCGGGACACGCCATGATGGATGGCCTAAGGCGTGAACCGAACGTTATATTGGCTCCCTGTTGCGAATTCACGACGACCTGCGAGTTTCGAACGAAATAAGAGAACGCTCGAACGCTTAGTGAGAGGACATGATGATGCGTCAATTTATTGTTTAAACTATTACATTTTTAGATGGCAAACAAGCATACGAATAGTTGTTAAAATAAAATGACTGCCTTGGTCGTCAAGTGGCCGCAGTATGCGCCTGCTGTGTACGAGATTGTGGGTTCGATTCTCACACAGGACAAAACTTTCTGTGACCCACAAAGTTTAAAATTGTTCTGAGTCTGAATGTAATTTGTGTCCGTTAATTGTATATTTGTAAAGTCCCCCGCGACATAGAGCTTATACTCTAGTTTGGGGTCTTTAAAAAAATAAAAAGCATCATAACCTAAACTACTTACAATCAAATATTGTATTTAAATTGCGTTTCTAATATAATAATAATATTTTCGGACATCTTAAACAACACTAAAAAACTAGGCAGAGCCGGTTACCAGACAACTGTAAAACATACTTATTAAATATATTTCTAAATACATACATATTATTATAAACTAAGTAAATCCAACGGCGCCCAAGACACAAGCAATAACTTAGTTTGGGGCCAAAGTAAAACTCAGTTTTGAAACATTTATTTTATTGTGATTATAGATAAAATACACCCAGACATAGAACAAGCAGTCGGAACAAACTCTTGCTTAGCAGTCAGAGTCACTAACCATTAAACCAGAAGGCCAGTCAGGATATTATCAGCATACCGATTGTAACCGCCATCGACAAATATTGAACGGATTTAGACATGCTCTTCACCAATGGCTAACCAAATTTGTGACTTAGATTAATGAGTTTAATTTATTAGACCTGTGTGTGTTTGGGATTGGTCACTTAGTTACATCTGTATGTATTAGATAAGATGATGAATAGGGTGTGTGATAATGAAGACAATATTTACTTATTACGCGTGTTCTAAGTAGGGTTTTGAAAGAGGTTTTTTTTTTTTCGCACTAGAGAACAAGCTCTGTGTTGCGGGAGACTTTACAAACATACATTTAACGGACACAAATTACACCCAGACTCAGAACAACTCTCTGCGGGTCACACAAAGTTTTGTCCTGTGTGGGAATCGAACCCACAACCTCGTGCACAGCATGCGCATACTGCGGCCACTGGACCACCGAGGCAGTCGAGTCGGTTTGATACCATATGTAGACATTAAGACTGCCTTTCTAGTCCAGTCACCGCAGTATGCGCCTGCTGTGTACTAGGTTGTGGGTTCAATATCCACACACGACAAGTCTTTGTGTGGCTCACAAGAGTTGTTCTGAGTCTGGGTGTAATTTGTGTCCGTTAATTGTATGTTTGTGAAGTCCCCCGCGATACAGAGCTTGTTCTCTAGCGCGAGAGTTGTAGTTAAAAAAAAATTACATGCGAGCAAGCCTGACTGGGGAAGGATCTCCAACTTACAGAAGATCACAGTCAAATTTTAACTACACACAGCTGTGTAGATGTGTTCCTGTGTGTGAATACAGATCTAAAGAGCTTATTGAAGGATGCATTTTTTTTTAAATCTTAAGATTTTGGGTTGGTAACACGCGATTAATTAATTCTGTAATTGCTTACCATCAGACGGGCTGTAGGTGCTTATACGCCACCTTAGTAGTATTAAAAATCTTAGACCATCTAAAAATCCAAATTATCATTCAGGGAAGCGTTTTGAAAGAAACGTTTTCCTAGCCGGCAACATGCAAGTGATACCTCTAGCATTCAAAGCGTGGGCCGTATGCTTGATTGCTACCCAAAAAATATAAAAAAACACATATTATATAAACCAAATTACATATTCTAAGGTTAAAACCCTTGAAGCTACTTAAATAATTTCAACAGACTAACCACCAACCACACAAAACGACGCAGAACTATTTTTACTAAAAGCAGTACCTACATATTTACATACCTTGAGTAATGGAAAAGTTTTTAATAAAAATATTAAAGTATATATCATGTTACCGTAAAAGCTTGAACTCCGGTAAATCCGTATAGTTTCAAGTTGAACTTTTTACTACTTGATTGCAAACGAGCATATGGCACGCCTGATTTACTGCTGGACGTTTGCAATAGCAGAGGTATCACTTGCGTGTTGCTGATCCATTATTTTAAGATAGACTATCCCTGTGATAGGAAAACGTTTCTTTCAAAACGTATCTCTAAATGAGCGCTGGAGACCTGCTGTCACACACATGAACACAACGACACCGCTGTGTGTAGTTATTTGGCTGTGATTTTCTATAAGGTGGAGGACAATACTCAATACTTTATTGGTCCTTCCCCAGTCGGGATTGCTCGCAACTATGGTGCCCCACCTCTCTAAGTAATCTTATGATTTACCGCAGTTTCAGTTTTTACAGTAACATATATGTATAATACTAGTTGTTGCCCGCGGCTCCGCACGCGTTGATGTTGTTATCGCTGCAAAAAGTTAGCCTATGTGTTATTCCAGACCATAATCTATCTCTGTGCCAAGTTTCATCCAGATCCGTTCAGTAGTTTTTACGTGAAAGAGTAACAAACATTCATTCATCCATCCATTCTTACAAACTTTCACATTTATAATATTAGTAAGGATACATATTATACATTAATATCTCATTACACATTGGCATCAAAATGTAGCCCTGCGGTGTCCAAACAGTCAAACACACTTACATTAAATTGACAAGGAGTACACCGCTAGACGGGAGCGGCCATTTTGTACCTATACCTTTATTTTTTAGCGTTCCGTAGTCTTAATAATGAAACTCTGACGTTTTGGCGATAAATGACATAAGCATTTTTTTTTCTTAAAAAAGACAACTCCCGCACTAGAGAACAAGCTCTGTGTCGCGGTGGACTTTACAAACATACAATTAACGGACACAAATTACACCCAGACTCAGAACAACACTCTGTGAGTTACACAAAGTTTTGTCCTGTGTGGGAATCGAACCCACAACCTCGTGCACAGCAGGCGCATACTGCGGCCACCGAGGCAGTTTAAGTCTTATTCACGCAGTCCTCCACTTTCCGCATTCAATCTACCCTAGCAACCTTCTTAAGGTCATCAGTCCATCTGGAGGGTGGGCGTCCGACCTTACGGTAATCAAGTCGCGGTCTCAGCTCCAGGAGTCGCTTGCTCCAACGACCATCGGTCCATTGGCAGATATGGCCAGCTCATTCCAGTCATTCCGTTTGCTTAACCTATGTGCTTTATATTTTTACGGCCTAAAACATAGCCATATTGACTGGACTTAATGGCTGCTTCTGACACTGCGTCAGAGGCAGCCATCAAGTCCGCCTGCATGCAAGTGTTAGGGCATGCAGGGCACGAGGTGAGGTGGGACATCGTTTAAGTTGGTAACTCTGATATCCCACCTGTTAGGCACGGATCTCCTCGCCTCTATCAAGAAAAAAAAGGGTTTAGTCTTGACACACGCTGGCCTAATGCAGGTTGGTGAATCAGATATCTTAGAATTTCTTTTAAGGCAGAGTTTCCTCACGATGTTTTCCTTCACCGTTAGCAGAGGGTAAATCATTTGAGTAGTATATAATTATTATTATAAATTCTACAAAGTGAAATTTACATTTGTCTGCCACCTGGGATCGAACTCGCACCTCTTGCGTGCAAGTCGGTTACTTTCCCACTCGGTCACAACCGCTTATTTTTTACCAAATTAAAGCTTTGAGTAAATTCGTAACTAATATACTATGGAACCCTACTTTCAACGTGTCGCTACTTTTTCTACGTTTTTTTCCTCTCCTCTCAGTGGTGTTGACACGGCACCTTTAATGAAATGCTAACTTTTCGTTCGGAAATTATAATTAGTGCACAAATATTTGGCTCCTGACGGTCCTGTTAAGTGAAGGGCGTGATGTTTTTCATTGTTGAATAGGTCCTTTATTTTTTTATTGACAAACTTTTTTTTGATTTTGATTTATTTTCTATTTTGCTTTTAAAAAAGTATGTATTTATAAACGCTGTTTTTATTTTTTATGCTAATACGATAACAAACCTGAGAGATTTTTTACTCAACGAGCGAAGTTCTAAGATTACTGGAATATATACACACTGTGTTTTTAAAAATCCTGATTTTGTGTCATCATGTTTTTATTCCAGTAGGTAATCGAGATTCCTTATTATTCTTACCATTAGAGTATAATACCGACTTCGATCCGACTTCTAGTTGATTTTATTACGTAGCGTCTAACGTAAGTGCTACATGTGAAGAACACATGTATGAACAAAGTGACTTCGCCTTAAACTTTTGACAGCCTCGGTGGTCCAGTGGCCGCAGTATGCGCTTGCTGTGCACGAGGTTGTGGGTTCGATTCCCACACAGGACAAAACTTTGTGTGACCCACAAAGAATTGTTCTGAGTCTGGGTGTAATTTGTGTCCGTTAATTGTATGTTTGTAAAGTCCCCCCGCGACACAGAGCTTGTTCTCTAGTGCGGGAGTTGTCTTTAAAAAAAAAAAAAGAAATAGAGACATTAGGAAAAGTGTTAGTGGACACATTTATATTATAAATATTTTTTAGTCTACTTAGCAGTTTAGGTTATATTTAAATGACTCATTAGCCTTGTGGCTAGATTTTAATTGCAATGTACGTATATTATTATAAAGAAAAAAAAAATACGAGAGTGAACATGATAACAAAAAAAACAGGGTTTTTAAAACACAGTGCGCTGGATTGTTCTAGAAGACTCTTAGAACTTTGCTCTATTCGTTCAATAAAAAATCCTATAAGAGACATGTGAGAACTCATCCCATAGACACGTGCCTAACTACCTACCCACCTAACAGTCCCCTCTATGCCTTAGGCTAGTATTTGTCGATGTATGTAATTAATACGCCGCTACGTACGACCGTACAAACAATATCATTGTTATTATATAGTTTACTCTTACTGTTATCTGTGGTGAGCATCATTTGGATAAATTGAGGATAAGGATTAAATTATATTGTGTGTTAAATAGTTAAAACTTCAGCCGCATTAGGTGTAGCGAATGAATAGTTACACCATGCTTTGTCCTTTTCTTTCGAATCGATGGCTCCTAAGTATACTGAGTCAACTAACAAATTTTGAGAATTGCACTTTTAGTATATTGACAACAATTAAATCATTTCCTATTTACTTGTAAAAAATAAAATTCATATCTCCATAAATAACATTTAATTCACTTTGATTAGTTATTTTTTCTTGGTTGTATTAACAATTTTTATATTATTATAACCATTCGCTCTTCTTATCGCCTTCCTGTAAAGTTATTAGAAGTATTAAGTTGACTCAGTATGCTTAGGAGCCGTCGGAATGTCAAATTACTGATGACAGAATGAGAGATTATATTTAGTAGTAAGTTTATTAAAAAGGTTAAGTTTAAAACACAGGTGCTCTCATTATTTCAGTCTCATAGTCCGATGGGACGACAATACGACACGACGAAAGAAAGATCAGGCGCAGGACGAACGGCTTAACGTGCTTTTCGAGGCACGGAGAGTGCTTTTCTTTGTTCTTAGAAAATGGTCACCCATCTCCGTACCGACCGCGGCAAGCTTGCTTAACCTTGCAGATCTATCGAACTGCGCCGCTAACACTCTACGAGCCCCTCGATTAGTACATATAACCACACAGTAAAATATACATATATACCGCCACCCGGGATCGAACTCACACCTTTTGACAAGCCCATTACTTCCCCACGCGCCTACCACCGTTGTACTCATATAAGTACAAATACAATTTCTATTCTCATATTCTCGAAAAAGGAAAGTAGGGTATTTTGAACAAGTTAATAACAGAAGAGCTTATTTGATATTGATGAACAGAGAATTCCACTTACCCCTGATTTTCTCACTTCCTTATTTCGCGAAAATATCACTTATAAGAAGTAGGTCTGTTGAAATCCTCTTACTTCAAACAAAAGCATTTGTTTGGGTATATTTTCCCTGATATAAAAACCATGGTCACCCTACTCCTATTAAGTCCTACATAAGAGCGATCACGTGGACACCGCATTGTGTGTTTCCCAGGATTATTTGGCGAATCCGAGCGTTAACCGATTGTGTGGGCAAGGGTGGAATGTTATCGATGTTTTGAACAAAATATGGCCTTGGTATTACAGTGGTAGGAGGTCCCATGTTCTTATACAAAACCAAGATTGTCAACAAACATGCTTAATATATTTAAGGAATACGTTTTTTAATTAACGTATCCATATCCCACGGCTTCCCCTGTTATAAAAAAAATGGTGATACAAATCTATGGTAAGCAATTACCCGCGCGTTTAGCTGTAAAAAGACAACAGACAAAGTTACATCGCACTTTTATATTAGTAGGTATATTAATAATAAAGTGAAAAACTCAGCAATAATCAAAAATGTAACTAACTCTTTCCATTTCATCGATATAAATATATATCGATAATAGCACTCGCCTACCCGCAAGCCCCAAGGCGATAACGTGGCGTTGTGCACACCGCCTTACGCCCTTTGTTCGAACGTTGTGTACACGCCCTAACAACGCACACGATGGCTTGCCATCGGTAAATAGTGAATACCCGACTATTCGTAGTTGTATTATGTCTGGGTTTCATTAGCTTGCCAGATGATGTTGAAGGGCTTTTGCCAAATAGTTATGTGGTAAATGTAAGTACCTAAGCACAAACGCGATATAGTTGCTAACTGATGACTTGCACAGGATACGGATATTTGCATCGATGTCAACGCTCAGTCGCTATAGATGTTAACGTTTGCATCGTGTTTTTATCGATGCGAAAAGCTTAGTGTGTAAAGTTTGACAGCTAATGACTCTATGACGTCATCACGTTTTTATCGATGCAAAATAGACGCCCTAACAACGCACACGATGGCTTGGCATCGGTAAATAGTGAATACCTGACTATTGACGACTATTGGTAGTTCTATTATGTCTGAGTTTCATTACCTATTATGTTGAAGGGCTTTTGCCAAATAGTTAAGTGGTAAATGTAAATAAAAGGTTACGCAGAATCGCGATATAGTTGCTAGTTGACGACTTGCATAGGTTACGGATATTTGCATCGATGCAAACAGATCGATGATACAGTCGCTAGATGTCAACGTTTGCATCGTGTTTTTATCGATGCAAAAAAATACACACTCTAACAGCGCATTATAATTATTAATATAATTAAGGCTTTGGCACCGGTAAATAGTAAATTCAGACTATAAGTAATTGTATTTTTTATATTATTTGGGTGGCAAACTTTTTTGCATCGATACAAACGCGATGCAAACTTGATACAGTCGCTGCTGCCAACCTTAACACACTATGGCTATTCTAGTATTCGGTTGATATAAGCCGCCGTGACATAAATTGTGAGGAAATTATTAGAAAGTGCCTCGATGGTCCAGTGGTCGCAGTATGCACCTGCTGTGGACGAGGTTGTAGGTTCGATTCCCACACAGGACAAAACTTTGTGTGACCCACAAAGAATTGATCTGAGTCTGGGTGTAATTTGTGTCCGTTAATTGTATGTTTGTAAAGTACCCCGCGGCACAGAGCTTGTTCTCTAGTGCGGGAGTTGTCTTTTTTGACAAAAAAAAAAAATATATATATATGTTTTTCCCAACTACTGCTTCTGCCCTTTTCTTTAGTAAAGGCTGCGTGACACCTTGATAATTTGTTTACACTCGCGTAAGCATCGTCCCCTCGTACTAGTCACAGTTACGCGTCGAACCATGAAGATATTTGCCATTATAAAAGTATTAGTAGCCGCCATTTTGATAGGCTTCCGATATAATATTTCAGTGTACAATGTATTAAGTTACAATAGGTCGTATCTATGAAGACGTACAAGTTAGAAGCTGCTTATAGTGTGTCCTAAGTTCGATCCTTGGATCGGTGCTGGGTTTTTTGTGGCGAAATGCTTGGTTGTAAAGAGTGTGGAATTTTGGTGTTTTTTTTTTGTATTACTTAGATGGCAAACAAGCACACAGACCAGCAGTTAGCGTATGTAAATACCTCGAGTATCACTGAGATAGAAAAACGTTTCTTTAAAAGCATATTTCTTAATGAGCGCTGGAGACATGTACCCACACACAATAGAAGGAACATTAGTTGGCTGTGGTCTTCTGTAAGGTGGAGGTCCTTTCCCAGTCGGGCTTGCTCGGTAAGTGCCCTTAATTAATAAGCCTGTCGCAGTCCACTGCTGGACATAGGCCTCCGCCTTCCGCATTCAGTCCGTCCCAGCGACCATTTTTAGGTCGTCGGTCAACCTAGCTGGGGGTCGCCCTACCTTACGCTTACCGAGTCGCGGTCTTCGCTCTAGGACACGTCTGCCAGAAGAAATGCCCTACCTCTCTTATTATTCGTATATCTTTTTTTTTTAAACTACCAAGGTGGCAAACAAGCATACGGCCCGCCTGATGGTAAGCAGTTACTGTAGCCTATGGACGTTTGCAACACCAGGGATGTAACTCACGCGTTGCCGACCCTTTAAAAACCTTATAACTCCTTTCTTGAAGAACCCCATGCTATAGTCTCTTGGGAAAACCTCGGCACTCATTCCACAGCCTAATCGTACGTTATCTACGAATTGAATAGTGACAGCTCATCGATAGAAAATGTAAGTCTACCCTCGTTCGGAGAAGGCAATGCCGAACCGGCTATCGGTATGTGCAAACGATTCTTCCAAACTATTATATAATATATCGTACAAACGTTAAAATAAAGGTTTATGCTAAAACTAGCTGTTGCCCGCGGCTCCGCCCGTGTGAATGTCGGTTATCGCTGTATTTTTCAAACTCAAACTATTTTATTTGCAATATAGGTAGTACAAAATGTTGTTACAGAATGAGGTTAGTAGGTATCTCTATATTTTGCCACAACAAGGCGTGCAAATATTTAATACAATGTCAAAAAATTAAGTATAATTGTGACAGTGGAAAATGTCAATATAATTACTCATGTCAATATATTCTACAAGGAAATCATTAATTGTAGACCATAATCTATCTGTGTGCCAAATTTCATCCAGATCCGTTCAGTAGTTTTTACGTGAAAGAGTAACAAACATCCATCCATTCTTACATACTTTCACATTTATAATATTAGTAAGGATAATCTCCCCCTCATAAATCTTCACAGAATATGAGTTTGTGCTACTTGTGTTTGAAGGCATTCCGCCATATTGGAGCTTATGCACTGATGCCACCATGATTGCGGTGTTTCTAGGTCCCTTAATAATACGGTGGCGCTAGGGAATTTGCTCTGTGTCGCGGGGGGCTTTACAAACATACAATTAACGAACACAAACAACACCCGGACTCGGGGCATCTATTAGTGAATTACAAAACATTTTGTCCCGTATGGGGACGGCCCGTGGCCAGACGGGTTAGGTTAGATATTGTCTGCCTGACTTACTCCCTTAGTCGACATTTGTATTCTTAATCCGTCACCACATGGACGAAAAATCGGTATATTTATTGTATTTATCTATTGAGCTGAAAGATGTCCACTGCTGAACATCGCGCATCGGTCAGAAGGACTATTATTACTATTATCTAAAGATACAAATGCATAAGTAGGTACTTGCTGTAGCAATAAAGTTCCGTGTGCACCTATTTTTTTTTTGACAAATCCCTAAAACTACCGAAATCACAATCGTTCTTTGAAATAATCTATTGTTAAACAAAGCAACCGACGATATATATCCGAAACAAGCGCCATTTTGTCTCGCCGCCATTTCCAAAATAGCCCGCCATAACTCTTGTAACCGTCAAATTTGTTCTTTTTTCAAAAAAATCGTTCGGAATTCACGATCAAAGAATTGTTATTTGTAACTATATTTCTTCTCAAATCGTTCGAATAAGTAACAAATTTAAAAAGATTAGTTAGAATTTTTATAGTTTCCGAACGCAGTTAGCGCTCGTGTGGTATTTCCGGAGGGTAAGAAACTCGCATGTGCTTAACTAAATTGAATTTATGTAATAATGTATTGTGACTGATATACATACATACTAACACACTATTACTCGATAAGAAAAGCTTAATATTTTTGATACCAATGCGTTCAAACAACGCAAAAGGAGTAGTAATGTCTCAGTCAAACTCAAAATTCATTAAAGTTACAAAGTAACACTTATGAAGGCCATACATTATGAATGTAGCAGGTAAGCCAGGAATATAAAGTCAGTTAATTTATCTTCTAATTCGCTGACAAGTATAGAGTCATGAGAAAAACTAGCAAATAAATAACTATGGAGTATCCCTGGGTTAGGAAGACGTTTTTTTTTCAAAATGCATCCCTAAATGAGCTCTGGAGACCTGAACACAATCTTGGTTCTTCCCCAGTCGGGCTTGCACGCCCACCCACATGCCCACCGCTGTGACGCCTGTTAGCCAGGATTAACAACGGAGTAACCAACTGATACACCGAGCTTTGACACTCGTGCGTCCCGTGGACAACTAAACCTACTGTCTTGGATCCCGAGACGAATTTAATCAGAAGTAAATAGGAGGAGTTAGAAATAAATGCTTTTATCTCTTAAAGGTAGGCTACTTTACTAGCAAGCTTACCACGTACCATACTTTTATTTAAATATTTGTGTGATGAGCACGATTGTTTGTTCTGTGTCTGGGTGTTATTTATCTATAATATGCATGTATTTAGAAATATATAAGTATGTTTATCAGTTGTCTGGTTACCATAGTACAGGCTATGCCTAATTTGGGATCAGATGGCGGTGTGTGAGTTGTCCCGAAAATATTATTATTATTATATTATTATTATTATCCTCACATCCTTGCACCTCAAACTCTTACCACGTACGATTAGGCTGTGGAATGAGCTCCCTGCCGAGGTTCTCCCAAGAGACTATAGCATGGGGTTCTTCAAGAAAGGAGTTATAAGGTTTTTAAAAGGTCGGCAACGCGTGAGTGACACCCCTGGTGTTGCAAACGTCCATAGGCTACGGTTACTGCTTACCATAAAGCGGGCCGTATGCTTGTTTGCCACCTTGGTAGTATAAAAATATATATATATATATATAATGAGAGACCATACATGCCTTACTATCTGAGTCAACACATTACCGGCTTTATTTTTATTAGTTCGTAAATTTTAGCGATAAATCAGAGCCTATGAGTTGTTTTGTAGCTGTTATAAAACGTACTGTTTTATGATCTGTTTCGGTCATCGGTTACATTATAATATCGCATCCACAGGAGAATAATGACTTAAGGTGAGATACACTTGTTTTGCAATTTATATCTTATGTTATATTGCAGTTAAGGTTCAAAATTGGCAAAATTCAAGAGAGGTAGGGCACCATACTAGTGAGCAAGCCCGACTGGGGAAGGACCTCCACCTTACAGAAGACCACAGCCAACTGACTACACACAGCGGTGTAGTTGTGTTCCTGTGTGTGAGTACAGGTCTCCAGCGCTCATTTAGGAATGCGTTTTGAAAGAAACGTATTCCTATCCCAGGGTTACTTCCATCTTAAAGCCCTGGTGTAAAAAAAATGGGTTGGCAACACTCAAGTGATACCTCTGGTAATGCAAGCGTCTATAGGCTACGGATACTGCTTACCATCAGGCGGGCCGTATGCTTGTTTGCCACCCAAGGAGTAATAAAAAAAAGGCATTTCTCAACATTCGCTTTTTTTCCACTGATGGTGCGATATGTTGTTTTGGTGTTGACTTTTGAAGGTGGTGTCATCTTCTGTTTCTTTATTAGTCGAGTCAGGTCCCGACTGTAAACAGTCGTTAGATCACGACAGAGGCCTAAATATTGGCGATCTAAATAACTTTGTCACCAGGTTGACCACTAACCAAACGATACAGAACAGTCGAGTCAGGCTGCAGTTCAACTCAATAATATTTTTAAAACAAAACTTTTCGAAGATGGATGTTTGTTACTCCTTTATGTAAAAACTATTGTATGAATATTGATGAAACTTTACAATTTTATAGCTTATACATCAGAATAGTCCGTCTGTTAAAATTGTAATGGAATAGCCACGGGCAATTGGCAATTTGTTTGTTTGGTTGAACGCGCTAATCTCAGAAAGTACTGGTTCGATTAGAAAAATAAAAAATTGCTGAATAGTGCACTTATCCAGGAAGGCTATAGGCTATATAACATCACGCTATGATCAATAGGAGCGGAGCAGTAGTGGGATATATTGAAAATATCGGGGAAATGTACGTTTCAAACGACCGCTAGTGTATGTATATAAATCCCAATATCCATTCTTGGTTATAGAACCTGGCACCTTACGTTCAGTAGTCGCATTGACCACTAGACTAATGGCAGTAAATGTGCTTAACAATATAATGTTTGTAGTGCAAATGCTCAATATTTGATGTTCAATATGATAATATTAGATAACTACATTATTGACACGTTAACTATGTATTCAGATGGTTTAGGTTTTAGTTGGGAACTTAAGCGATTTAAGATGAAAGCAGACCACATTTTGACTACCTTAGCTTGACTGAGTGACCTAGAAGCCGGAGACCATGGCTTTGATTCACCTTAGGACAAAGCTGCGTGATTCGTAAATGTATGTTTCAAGACTGGATGTAATCTTTATTCAAATTCAAAATGATTTATTCCACATTACTACAATAATAAATAATATATAAGCCCTGTGTCGCGGGGGGCTTTTACAAACACACAATTCACGGATACAAATTACACTCAGACTTGGAAGAAACATTTATGAATCACATACAGTTTTGTCCCGTGTGGAATTCGAACCTACGACCTCCGGATTAGCAGTTAGGGTCACTAACCACTAGACTAACAGGCCAGTTACTACTGTTACTAGAAGGGGAGTACACTAAATTACTCCAAAAAATCGAAGTGCTATATGGACATGAAAGCAGTTCCAGCAAGATAATAAAAATACCTGATAGGTTTTTCTACTACACATACGGCTTGTTTAATGGTAAGCAGTTACCGTAGCCTATAGACGCTTTTGATACCATAAGAATTACTCATGGGTTTTCGATTTTACATCTTACATTACCAGAACATTGGGTTAGTAACCCCGAATCAGAAAAACATTATTTAAAAAACCGTTTCCCTTAAATGAGCGCTGGAGACCTGTACTTGCAAACAAAAGCAGAACTACACTACTCACCATATAGAGACAGGTTCTTCTTTACACATACATATCATCACGCCCACCTCCCAGTGGGGTAGGCAAAGACTATGGTACGCCAATTGCTTCGATCCAAACACACTTCCTTTGCCTCCTCTACATTCATCAACCTCTTCATGTATGAACGTTGATTCTGGGTACTTTTAATTTGGCCCTTTTTTAGCAAATCCTCTGCTTGGTCGCTGTATACCGACATCTCCATTCATTCTTGCACGATATACCTCTTTTATTATTCTTCATTCATCCATCCTTTCTAAATGTTCAAACCATCTTAACATCCCTTTTTTAACTTTTGTTTTTACACTTTGGTGAAGATATCTGTAAAGTGGTGGTGGCCAAAGTTGTTCTTGCAATCTTGCATGTGGCCTTACCTCTTTAAAACAATATAGTTTATTGAAATGATCGTAATCAGTTGATAGTTTACACCACACATTCGACCTGTGTACCGCACGCAGTGACGCGCTCAAATTGCTTTATGGACCGATTAATGCAATGTGTTTATGAATAACATTCCAATTTCAACCCCTTTACGGTTTTAATTAACAGAGAAATATTATTTGGAAAATGTCCGCGGGCTTCGTGCGGTTCAATAGATAAAAGTTTGAATAGGTGGGTGGGTATACTCGCGTCGATACAATGGTGGAACGGAAATGCAATTGTTTGTTTAGTTTTTCAACAGAATTCAATAAAAGAAGGTTTTGTATTCTAGTCATATGTATGTAATACTAGATGTTGCCCGCGGCTCCGCCCGCGTGGATGTCGGTTATCGCTGCAAAAAGTAGCCTATGTGTTATTCCAGACCATAATCTATCTGTGTGCCAAATTTCATCCAGATCCGTTCAGTAGATTTTACGTGAAAGAGTAACAAACATCTATCCATCCATCCATTCTTACAAACTTTCGCATTTATAATATTAGTAGGATGTATGTAGACCAAGTCGGAAATTTACTAAAGGGCCAAATTAAAAGTAACCATAATCGACGTTCAACAAAGTGGTAGCTAGAGTGTTCTAAATATACGTACTATTTTTAATTGCCGCATAATTACAATTTTCTATAGGAATATTTTGACGCTTCAACAAGTCATTTTTAACCGACTTTAAAAACGAGGAGGTTATTTTTTTTGTTTTTTATTTTATGTGTTAATTTGCGATAGCGCAAGCGGAATATCAATATTACAATCTATGTTTAAATAGTATTATGCCAAAGAGTGCGTTTCCACGCAACAGTGTTGTCGCGTTGTCGCCAGTGCGCGGAGCCCTTCGCATTTGTCGCTAGGCTACCGAGAGTGGTTAAGCTTGTCGGCGACGTTCCAGTCACGCGGCGACAATCTGATACTTGACGCTGTTTACTATTTAAAGTGGCCTTGTTGTTAAGCACCTTGCATACTGGCGAAGAATCGCACGCAATGAAAGTCGTATGTAATCAAACGCGGCTTTGCATTTATGCGAATATGAGTTAACATTTATAAATATAACAGTAACAGTTTTTGTTAGCTTTACGGTTATTTTATTTGCTTAACATATCATTTCAAATTACGGTATGGAGTCAAATATATCAAATCTTTAAAATTTCATTTTCTAAGCTGGGTATCATAATGTTTAGGACAATCACAAGCGCGTATTTCAAGTGTATTTTGACAGACTTAGATTTTACCGATGTTATCGTTTGTCTATTGTCGATGTTATTTGATTTTCAAATAACATTCTTTAAAGAAATATCGTATCAAATGTGGCCATTTTTTAAGTTAAAATCAAATATGGATATCTTTAACAAAATATAGTTAATGTTAACAAATATTATGAAATCGCGTAAGTATTACAATATTAGAGGAGTACCCATGAAATAAAACATAATTTATTAATATCACGACTTTTAAGCATTCATTTTTTGTTACTGTCAAACATTAGTATAAATGTAGTTAAATTTTATCGTTTTGTATAAGAACAACATTGTGACTTAAGTTTCATACCAGACTAAACAACCTAACATCTGATAAAAATAGAAAGTACAAACTCAAACAGTAAGTATCGTGTAAAAATAAAAAGAATCTCCAACTTAACAGTCCAATAGTCTCCCCAAGCTGCATCGCTAATTGGCCTAATCTCGCGTCACTTTTCATTTGCACTCCGTCGGATGTTCGCGCGTTAAACAGACGCGCGTACTCCCGCGGCAGTGTGTCTACCCCTTTATATTTGCGTAACGAGAAATACGTAATTATGTTTGCATTAATTTTAGCGCTTATAGCTTATGGTATACGAAATATTGAATAATATTACTTAATAAATTGAGTAAGGAGGATTATGCTATAAAAAAATATATTTTGAAAGGAATTCTTGTTATCTTATTTCTTTCTTTTTTAAGAAGATAACTTCCGATCTGAGGAGCAAGATCTGGGATCAAATGGTAATTAATAAACAGACAAATCACGGATAAAAATATATAAATCTTTAGTGAACTATAATGGGCTGATGTTAATCATATGATCGTGTAACTATTTTCAAAATCGTGTTTATTGTTTACCTGAATCTATACTTATATTTATACTATATAATATTATAAAGCTGAAGAGTTTGTTTGTTTGGTTGAACGCGCTAATCTCAGAAAGTACTGGTTCGATTAGAAAAAATCTTTTCTTGATAATTAGTGAATTTATACAGAAAGGCTTTAATAGGCTATATAACATTACGCTATGAAAAATAGGAGCGGAGCAGTAATGAGATATGTTGCAAAATCGGGGATTATATTCCAAATTACTACGCGGACGAAGTCGCGGGCATCTCCTAGTATATAAATACAGCAAGCCCGACTGGGGAAAGAGCTTCACCTTATAGAAGCCCATAGGCAAATAACTACACACAGCGTTGTACTTGTGTTCCTGTATGTGAGTACACATCACAAAACCTTGGTGTTAGTTTTGAGTCAGAATTGCGCGGATATTGCCTTAGGTATTGCAAGCGTCCATAGACTACGGTAACTGCTTACCATCAGGCGGGTTGTATGTTTGTTTGCCGCCTAAGAAGTACATTTTTATATTACTTGGGTAAGGTTTTTAAAGGGCCGGCAACGCGCGATTGATACCCCCGGTGTTGCAAGCGTCCATAGACTACGGTAACTGCTTACCATCAGGCGGGTTGTATGCTCGTTTGCCGCCTAAGAAGTACATTTTTATATTACTTGGGTAAGGTTTTTAAAGGGCCGGCAACGCGCGATTGATACCCCCGGTGTTGCAAGCGTCCATAGACTACGGTAACTGCTTACCATCAGGCGGGTTGTATGTTTGTTTGCCGCCTAAGAAATACATATTTATATTACTTGGGTAAGGTTTTTAAAGGGCCGGCAACATTAATACCCCTGGTGTTGCAAGCGTCCATATGCTACGGTAACTGCTTACCATCAGGCAGACCGTATGCTTGTTTGCCTTCTTGGAAGTATAAAAAAATATTTATAATACGATAATAACTCGAAACTCGTACCACAGTCTCTGCCTACCCCAATGAGAGATGGCGGGCGTGATATTTATGTATGTGAACTCGTAATTCTTTTTAAATATAGTCGAGTAAAACTACAAAAGAGTTTCGCTACGGGTTCTAAACCTACTTGCGTATATTACAAACGAAATTCTCGTAACTTGACTTGTTAAAGATCAAAGAAAATATTATATAGTTTAATAATATTAACTTCTTAAAATATTGTTACATTTTGACCGCCATTTGTAATTTCGCATCGAATGCGTCGTCACGGTCGTGTATTAATGAGTGTATTTATTGATAAATAAATTATTTATTCAAATAATACATGATATTAAAATAATAGACGATTAAAATAAAACTATCGATTGAATATTCTACGCTTTTTATCATTCATTAAGCCTATTGGTTAGAGATTGATTCAATATTATTTTTTCACCTTTCTGTTCGAAAATTATAGATAACTACACACTATTCTTAAATTTGATCATGACTTACTCAATAAAAGAAGATGCTATTCCGTGGCTCCTTACCAACTTATTAAAAACACATTTACAATAAAATAAATAAATTATGTTACACATCTACGCAACGAATAAGTACGATTGTAAGGAAGCTCTAATAAAATGGTAAATACAACTAGTCTGATTCACATGTACGATATTTCATATTTTTTTTTGAATATTCACCGGAAATTACGAATAGGTGTCTTTCGATCCGGATTCCGAAAGGTTCCAAAAGGGGCCGAAAAAATAGCAACAATTATAAACAATAAAGTAAAAAAAAATGTGTGGGTTTCGTTTTTTTTTAAATCTCGAAAAATATTCAAGATTTTCGAAATGTCAAAAAAGATTTGAAAAGATCATTAAATTTGCTAAAAACAAGTCTCGACTCCCGAAACTGTATCTCCACTATTTATGTTTATTACAGAGCCCTGAAAATAGTGCCAAAAACGGGTAGTCTGACTTTTACACGCGCTGCATCACACTGACACAGTAACTTAAAAAAATATTTAAACATATATTGAATATGAATATTAAAGAATGATAAAATTATGTACTATTGAAATACATGAATGAACAATAATCCGCGGTTAAAAAAAAATCCCAATTTTTTCATTAGTTATATATATGCTTTTGTTAGTTAACAACTTTTTCTGCAGTAAATGTTAACAAAAAAACGCAATAATTATTGAACTAAAGCCTTAGGATTTTTTTTACTACATCGAGTTATTTTAAATAGACTAATAAATAGACTACCTATAATAATACATATAAAAATGAATCGCTGAATGTGTTGCTAAGCGCAAATCTCGAGAACAGCTGAACCGATTCTTTTTTTAGAATATTGCTTGAAGTACGATGATGGTTCCTACGCAGAGAAAAAAACCCTTAAAGGGGCAAAAAATACTTTACCCCAGGTAAAGTCGGGGCGGGCCGCTAGTACCTAATAAACAAAGGTTAAATCTTAGGTTTAACTGCTTTTACGTTTCTTGTTAACAATAGTACTCTTCTTGTTACAAATAATCCAAGTTAATACGCAAACGTCATGTTTTCATATTTAAGTAATGTTATGATTTGGCGGAAAGTTTGTGGCGAAGTGTACGTTGAGTGCGTTGGGTTTGTGCAAAGGGTTTGTGTCATCTGTACGTATTTAAAGTAAAAATAGTATCTAATATCAACATTGAAAATAGGGGCTGGTACTAAAAGGGTGAAAATTTAGTGCTATTAGTATTTTTTTAAGCCAAATCATAAAAATAATATGATTTATTTTCTTTAGTTTTTCTTTTTTTTATACTACCTACCAAGGTGGCAAACAAGTATACGGCCCGCCTGATGGTAAGCAGTTACCGTAGCCTATGGACGTTTGCAACACCAGGGGTGTCACTCACGCGTTGCCGACCCTTTAAAAACCTTATAACTCCTTTCTTGAAGAACCCCATGCTAGAGTCTCTTGGGAAAACCTCGGCAGGGAGCTCATTACTCATTTTTTCCGCATTTTCATTTTAATTTGTTATCTTTAAAAAAATATTTGTAGAGGGCCATCTTTATCACCTAAAGGTATAAAAAATAGCCTACTACCTATTCTCAGATCTACCAAATATACAAAAAAAAAACGGTCAAACAGTTTTGAAGGAGTACGTTAACAAACAATGTCACACGAGATTTTTATATAGGTATAAGATTTCAACTTTAGCATCTCTATGCCGCCGACAATTTGCCAATATACTTAAACACAGCCGCAAACTATCAGCCTATACAAAACAACCCCTTATACAAGTAAACACGTTGTTTTAATATTAATAAACTAATGTTTGTGAATAATTAACATCTTAAGGTGAAGGGGTTGTCTTAAGATTAGGTATTATTACCTCTGTTGTACAATTCTGGGAATCTACTTATCTGTTTGTTTATTCTCTGGAGGTTAGAGGGATGATTTAGAATTACAATTAAGGGTGTAAGCAGAACTCTAAGCAATAGAAACAGCAACATTAGAATTATTATTGATGTAAAAGGTTACGTACATAATGTATAATGCGAAAGTAACTTTGTTTTATACTACTTGGGTGGAAAACAATCATACGGCCTGCCTGATGTTAAGCAGTTACCGTAGCCTATGGACGCTTCTAATAAAATTATATGTTACTATCCTACTTATTTTATAAACTCGAAAGTTTGTAAATATGGATGGATGGATGGATGTTTGTTACTCTTTCACGTAAAAACTACTGAACGGATCTGGATAAATTTTGGCACATAGATAGATTATGGTTTGAAATAACACACAGGCTACTTTTTACAGCGATAACCGACATCCACGCGGGCGGAGCTGCGGGCAACAGCTAGTATCCAATAATATTATAGTAAGAAGACGTAAATATCACACTAGCGCGCAGACATTGTTACCGTTAACAGTAGCTAAGTATCTACATTTCATCTATCACTATCTCTTTCTCTATCATTACGTTCCGTATTATCTATCGCATTCATACTTGAAATCTATTAGCAAGTACGCACTAAAACATGGGAACAAAACTAAACGCCGCTCTGTATGAAGGTGGCTTTATCATCATCATCTACGCCAAAAGACGTCCACTGCTGGGCATAGGCCTATCTTAAGGCTTGTGATATCGCCAACGACCTTGAGCGATTGATTGATTTGTGCGAAGCAAACACGACCTAATTCTCTAGGCGAGCGCGGGGATACAAACAGATGTACTCTTTGAATGGACATCTTTTTAATTTTTAATAAATTAAAATTTAACTTATTCTAAAAATAACTTTACCAAATTATAGGTGTATGTTTTCTTCAAATATTGTTTTTATTTTTCATATTTTTTGATAAAAATTGAAGTCATAAAGTGGTTACATCTCAATAATTTGGTGCTGATTCGATGAGTTTTTTAAAAACTATTTAGAATTACTATATAATTTATGAGAAAACCATATTATGAAACACATCTTGTAGATTAATACTGTATTTTTTAGCAGTCTATAAATGCCAACAAAAAATGGTTTCATTTACACCTCTTTTTTATCATTTTTGAGAGAGCTTATCTTTCTTTACATGTAATATCATTTGAGCAATCACTTACGTAGGTATTACAGGTAAAAATCTGAGTCAGAAGTTTTAATTTAATGTATTTTTGTTTTACAGGTAAGCGTCATATCTAAGCATCAGAACTGTTTCAAGTTATTTAGTAAGTAGGTACACTATACGAATATGTACACCACCTTTTTTTCATTTTAAAAGACAACTTCCGCATTAGATAACAAGCTCTGTGTCGCGGGGGACTTTACAAACATACAATTAACGGACACTAATTACACCGAGACTCAGAACAACTCTTTGTGGGTCACAAAGTTTTGTCTTGTGTGGAAATCGTACCTACAACCTCCCGAACAGCAGGCGCATACTGCGGCCACTGGACCACCAAGGCAGTCGAGTAACTATTGCTGCACTTCTGTTAGTCAAATCGTTAGTGACCCTGACTTCTACGACAAAACTTTGGTGAGATCCATAAATGTTTGTTCGGAGTCTAGGTGTAATTTGTGTCCGTAAATTGTATGTTTGTAAAGTCCCCCGCGACATAGCGAGTTGTCTTTAAAAAAAAACCATTAGACTAACAGGTCAGATTGCGGCAGTGTACAGAAGACCACAGCCAAATAACAACACACAATGGTATAGTTGTGTTCCTGTATGTGAGTACAGGTCTCCAGCGCTCATTTAGGGATGCGTTTTAAAACAAACGTATTCCTATCCCAGGGATACTCCCATCATAAAGCACTGGTGTAATTTTTTTTTAAATACAACCCCACTAGAGAACAAGCTCTGTGTCGCGGGAGAATTTACAAACATACAATTAACGGACACAAATTACACCTAGACTCAGAACAACTCTTTGTGATTCACACAAAGTTTTGTCAAGTATCAGTATTGCAAGCGTCTATAGGCTACGGTAACTGCTTAACATGAGGCGGGCCGTATGCTTGTTTGCCACTCAAGTATTATAAAAACAGAGACTAGACTAGAGAGATTCTTCCTCACACTATAGCCATGATTCAAAATCATCGTTCTGTATTCAATGATTCATAATTACATAGTAATCTATATACCTACGTAATATTAGTCAACTGAGCACATAGGTATTCTTATCAGTTATTATTCATTGCAAAATGTACTAAGAACTAGGTGACTAAAGCAAATTTATATTTTATGTTGTAGTCATCAGAAAATGGCAACGGTTCTCAACTGTGTGACTGTCCTAATGGGAGACTTGTCCTAACAAATCCTAGTGTGTTTTAGGAACAAACACTACTAATGTAGTTAGGGAAATAATCGATTTTCATACTACTAAGGAGACAAACAGAAGAGTTTCATTGAAGAGTTTCTATGGCTACCATTTTCAATCGCCAGATAGAACTAACTAATAACTATAACTTCGGCTTCGCACGAGTGGACATTTATTTAGTTTTCGATGGAATCTCTTTAAAAAAAAAGTAAAATATAGCCTATGTAGCTCGCCGATAATGTAGCTATCTAATCGTGAAAGATTTTTTTAAATCGGCCTAGTAGTTTTTGAGTTATAACAACAAACAAAAAAAATCTTTCCTCTTTTTAAAAAAAAATATAATTGCAATCCATATATATTATATTCCTCTGCTGGCCACGGGTTTTGGCCTTAATACCTCACACGCAAGCCTATGATTTGATTTGATACGAAAGCCGCATTTCCTCTAAAAGTTATCAATCTCCGAAAGAAAACAGCACCAATCTATCAAAATAATTACTCAGTACTATTATTAAATCTTCTCCGCAATCTCCAGATTATCGTGCACCCTACTTCACCTTAATAAACCTTCGTATCGATCACTCCACGAAGGTATTACACAGAGAAACATTAATCCTGTCTAACTTCAGAGCCGGTATCAGACTATAATTGATTTTGAACTTGCACGATGCCCGCAAAATGGTAATTTTTCCAATATGGCCGCCCCGAAAACCGGTTTGATCCGGTCTAAACTGCATGCCTAGTCAGTATGAACTTGATATTTTAATTTACATCGTTAGTCGTGAATAGTTTCGGAGTATGGGTGTAATTAATTGGGATTTTGAAGTTTGCCATAGTTGGGTTGTACAGTTATAATAGAAATTTTGATAAATTCGCTTGTGATATATTTTGCGTTCGGTGGTGGCGGAGTAGGAAAGTAACAGACTTGCACGCAAGACGGCGAGTTCGATCCCGGATGGGATTACCAATGTGAATGTCACTTTGTGGAGTTTATACGTACTAATCAAACGCTTCGCCATCTGCTTACGGTGAAGGAAAAACATCGTGAGGAAACCCACCTGTCTTAGAAGTAATTCTAAAGACATGTCTGATTCACCAACCCGCATTGGGTCAGAGTGTGAATTAGGGCCTAAAACCCTTTCTTTCTCTTGATAGAGGAGAGGAGATCCGTGCCCAGCAGTGGGACATATATGGGTTGCTAATATATATTTTCCGTTTGTTAATTTATTTGAGGTGTTCATAGCTATGTTATAGCTGAGTTTATATATCTGTGAAGTTAAGCAACAGTACCGCCGTTAGACCATAGATAGGTCGAACTGCCAACTGTCTTGAAAAGCAGCAGTTATACTATTTAACTATTTTTCCGTTACGTATTTTAAAGTAGTTTGCAGCATTAGAGAGAGTGATTGGAGGAGGAAGAATTACAAGAGAAATGTTTATATCCTTTCCTACTAATATTATAAATGTGAAAGTTTTTGAGGATGGATAGATATGTATGAATGTGTTACTCTTTCACGTAAAAACTACAGAGCCTCTAGACAAGTGGCATAAACGATAATCGAATCGAAAAGTCAAAAAAATAAATGTATGGGATTTGACGTAAGTTTAAGATGTAATGTCGTAAAGTTGCAAATCCCATAGATTTGCTTTTTTGACTTTTCGATTCGACTATCGCTTATGCCACTTGTCTAGAGGGGCTGAACGGATCTGTATAAAATTAAAGTCTGGATATAGATTATAGTCTGGAATAGCGAATAGGCAATAACCGACATCCATGCGGACGGAGCTGCGAGCAACATCTATGTTTATAAATGCACATTTTTACATATTATATTTAAAAATCCGATGCGAAATGAAGGTGGGTCCCTAGTTAAAAATATAAGAGAGAATCAAACATTAAAACCTGACTTCCAACCATTTATCCTCGGCTAACAAGTCAGATTTTTCTTTAACCACATTAATTAAACCAAGTTAAATAATATAAAATATAATAGGAATGTTGATTTTTGTTCGGCAGACGAGGCCAAGATGTCAGTACAGCAGAATATGAAATGTAAAACATACTTTGTCAAGTAGAAACGTAGTCGTGGTGGGGAAATTAATGGTCTATGGCATGAGAGGAACGCGGGTTCATTATGGATTTTTTTTTTTTATAATAATAATAGCAACACATATATGTCCCACTGCTGGGCATGGGTCTCCTCTCCTCTATCAAGAGAGAGAGAGGGTTTTAGGCCTTAATTCACACACGCTGGCCTAATGCTGGTTGGTGAAGCAGGCATGTCTTTAAAATTACTTCTAAGACATGCGGGTTTCCTCACGATGTTTTCCTTCACCGTTAGCAGATGGCGAATCATTTGATTAGTACATATAAACTCCACATAGTGAAATTTACATTGGTACTGCCGCCCGGGATCGAGCTCCCACCTCTTGCGTGCAAGTCGGTTACTTTCCCACTCGGCCGCCACCGCTTTTTTTTATCTTTCTTTTTTTCTTTCTTTTTGTTTTTGTAAAAGACAACTCCCGCACTAAAGAACAAGCTCTGTGTCGCGGGGGACTTTACAAACATAGATACAATTAACGGACACAAATTACACCCAGACTCAAAACAATTCTTTGAGGATCACACAAAGTTTAGTCTTGTGTGGGAATCGAACCCACAACCTCGTGCACAGCAGGCGCATGCTGCGGCCACTGGACCACCGAGGCAGTCGATTTACTTTATAATGTTATACTGTATATCGGCAATCAGTCCTGGGACTATGAGCAGATGTACTGCACTGACTGCACGGTTGGTTCAGTGACTTAAGTGGTTACCACGCCATTTACTACTGCGCGGTGATTTTGTCTTTTGCCTACTTAGTGTATCATCTCAGCCATCCATTGCCATCACTCATCATTGCTGGACAAAAGCCACCACCAGGGATTTCCACAGCATTAATTTCTTTACTAGATCTTCGGTCCTTTTTGTTTACCTGCCTACGCTGCGCCTTCCAGTTTGTGGTTTCTACCTCTGCTTTGACGGCTGTAAGTTATACACGCTATAATATATTTTATATATATTATATTCAATCAATCAGCCTATCGCAGTCCACTGCTGGATATAGGCCTCTCCTAACACGCGCCACAGCACACGGTCCTCCGCCTTCCGCATCCAGTCCGTCCCAGCGACCTTTTTTAGGTCGTCGGTCCACCTATATATTATATTATATTTTATTTATTTATTATTTATTTATTTATTATATGCCCTGTCTAAGTTGGTTCCCGCTCAAATCTCATATCTTGCTCCAAATCTGAATTCAAGGAGTGGCAGACTAAACATAAGGCACTGAGGGTGAATTGTATTTTTTTCATCAAATTTGCGCTTAGAATATAAAATGAAGCGGCCGATGATCGCTCGGGGCGTTGTCTTGCGCTCAGTTGCTTCATGCGCTATATTACTTATTATTTAGAGGTAGGCAGTATTGTATGCCTGAACTTTGTATAATATAAAATAAGCTCAACTGTTTTTTCTTTTCTTTTTAAAAAGACTTAAGAGGCGTAAGAAACTCTCTAAAAAATATATGTAAGAATTATGCTCCAATACACAAATTGCCGACGTTAGACAAAATACAGCAGCTGCTGCATGTCCAATAATATTTGGGCATGCAGCAGCTGCTGGTGGATTGACCACAGAATATTAAGACACGTCGTGGTAGAACCATATGGATGGTGTGATGAGCTTGACTTTCGCTGCGCTGACTAGACAGTGAAAGTTCTCTACCGTGAGTAATGGAAGACATATAGAAAAACATAACAAAAAAACAACCAATCTGTATTCACGCATAACTACACCACTGTGCATTTTTCTAATTTGGCTGTAATATTTAATCAAATCAAATCCTACTAATATTATAAACGCGGAATTTTGTAACAATGTATGGATGTATGTTTGTTACTCTTTCACGCAAAAACTACTGAACGGATCTGGATTAAATTTGGCATAGAGATAGATTATAGTCTGGAATAACACATAGACTACTTTTTTCCGGAAAAATCTATGCCCAAAGGATTGTACGGGCGGGCGGAAGCTAGTCAATTATAAAGGTGAATATAGGGTTCCAAAATTTACAGTTATAGAATTAAAAACTACTCAATATATTCTATCCTCACTTTGAGAACCACTGGCCCACTTACAAACAAACTAAAACGGATATGCTCAACTAAGATTGTTTATAATAACAGAAATAAAATAGTCTATGTTTACACTTAGTTAAGTGGTGCGCGTGCTCACTCGGGACTCGAACCCACACGCTAGACGATTTAATAAATGCCTAGAGGATTATTTTAGAAGAGTAAAATTTATGCTGTGATATATTTGGGTAGGCAGCATGGTAGTAATGCTATAGGCTACGGTAACTGCTTACCATCAGACGGTATGCTTGTTTGGCACCTTAATGGTTTAGCGACACGATAAATGTATTTGTCGGGACAGACTGCTGACGCATTAGTGTGTAAGCGATTGCTCATTAAACGGTTGTTAGGTAAATACAGGGACTTAGCTCACATTAGTCCCGTAGTTTAAGGTTCTCCGTGTAACCTATGAAAAGGAGCACCCATTTCATAGGTTACAAACCTATACAGATTTATTTTGTGTGCTTTGCTATGGAGGGAAGTGGAAACATTTCTTTTTAACTCCTTCAATTTACTTCTGATTAAATTTGTAGCGGGGTCCAAGACAGTAGGTTTGGTTGTCCACGGGACGCACGAAAGTTAAAGCTCGGTGTATCAGTTGGTTACTCCGCTGTTGATTCTGGCTCACAGGAGTCACAGCGGTGGGCATGTTGGTGGGATTGTCCCGATAAATACAGGGTCTATAATCGCGCGTCAAAATGCCGTGTGAATATAACCTTACTACATATACAACTAGCGACATGTTTCCCAATACGCCAATATGGCAATCAAACGTATTGATTGGTTAACCAAATCAAAAGTTTAACACAAATAATAATATTGAATATGATTTTCGATGCTAGACATAAATGTGTTGTACCATGGATGAAAACGACACGTCCGCTTCCGTAATTCAGTGAATTGAATCCCAATTAAATATATTTATTCACAAAATATATGTTCAATCTATGTTTAAAATGATTTTAAACTTGTTTATCTCATTAACTAGATGTTGCACGCGGCTCAGCTCGCATGGATGTCGGTTATCGTGATAAAAAGTAGCCTATGTGCTATCCCAGACTATAATCTATCTCTGTGACATATTTCATTCAGACCCGTTCAGTAGTTTTTACGTGAAAGAGTAACAAACATCCATACATTGATAGTATTATAGACTGACTTGTTCGTCGAAGTATTATCAAATCCTACTAATATTATAAACGCGAAAGTTTGTAAGAAAGTAATCTTCGACATTGAAACCTACACAGTTATAACTATATCTGTGGTATAACCACAGAATACTTAATTCTGTGGTTATACCACAGATAATATAATACTAGTAAACCCCATCCCATACAAAGAGTTGGTACCCCGCTAACTCGGGCTAACCGTGGGGCTAAATTTTTACTATCTATCCGACACTAGATGTCAGTATCCAACTGATTACGTGCATATACACAAAATCAACAGATGGCGACACTTTATAACCGAATCACAGATAATATAATACTAGCGTTATATCTAGGTATTCTATGGTTAACTTTTTATACTCTTTCCTTGGGCTCTACCCCTGTCTGTTCAGTCAGCGAACCCGGCAGTAGGCAAATTAGCTGACGTCTCATTTGGCATTTTTCATTGACCTGCATAAGTGTCACAGTGTGATCTATATGAATAAGTAAATGATTTTGAATTTGAACTCGTAATACACTCTCGTATACTTGGTGTTCCACAGGAGGACTTTTATTACCGTTTGCTTGTTTGCCACGTAAGAAGCGGTTACCAAGTAGAAGTATATCACACATTCGCGCCACTAATGAAATAAGTTGTGTGTTGTTGATACTATCTACTGTTACAGTAGGGATGCTACTTTCTTCTTGTTAAAGGGTTATTTATTGTTTTTTTAAAGTATTAACTTCTTTAGGCGCGACTGAATAAAATCAAAATGAAAATCATTTATTTTCAGAATCAGTGTTAGTAACTAAAACTAAAAGTTAATCCCTAATGGGCAGGCTCACCGAACCTTTTCAAAATGTATCTCAGTGAACCTGCCCACCAGGGCTGAATCAAGTCATCACAGTTCACCCACCATCTCTCTCTGACTCTGTTTGAGCTCCGCCGCACCCTGTTCACCAGCGAGAATTCGCGTCATTGTTACCGAACGCTTTCTGTATTTAAACTTTTTGGGTGAACAAAAATCATGGAATTCGCGTCATCATTATCGAATGCTTTTCATATTCAAAAATAATAATCTAATAGCTCGACGATAAAATTCATAAGTTACTTAGTTTTCACTTCTATCGGCAGTCTCCAAAGACTGCCCCGCATGTGTTTTTTTTATACTACTTGTGTGGCAAACAAGCATACGTCCCGCCTGATGGTAATTCATGCATTTACCGTAGCCTATGTAGAGGTATCACTTGCGTGTTGCCGATCCAAAAATTTTACACCTGGGTTTTGTGATAGAATATTATACATGGGATAGCAAAACGTTTCGTAAAAAAATGAATTCACCCATCTACAGGGTCTCCACCCCCTAGGTAGCTTAACGCGCTGATCGTTTACCGAACAGCTAGTGCATCTGGCTAAATACATACATACATATAATCAAACTAGGCTTCGAACCAAATGCGCAAAAGTTTTGGCCAACCGAAGGTTTTAAACAAACGCCAAAATTGAAGAAACTTATCTATACTAATATTATAAAGCTGAATTGTTTGTTTGGTTGAACGCGCTAATCTCAGAAAGTACTGGTTCAAATAGTTTTTTTTTTTTAACTTTTCTAGTTGATTAACCAGGAAGGATCGTGATGCAATAGGTATGTTGCAAAATTAGGAAAAATATTCCAAATTACTACGCGGACGAAGCCGAGGGCGACCCCTAGTCTATAATATAAAAATGAATCGCTAAATGTGTTGCTAAGCGCAAATCTCGAGAACACCTAAACCGATTTCGCTAATTTTTTATTTGCTATGTTCGTTATTGTCAGGAGAAGATTCTTATGTCAAAAAAATCAAGAAAGTTGAGCTGAAAATAGTTTAACCCGCAGGGGTATTCCGTAAGAGCAAAAACCGAGCCACCGCAAAAACCGAGCAAAATCTATCTGTCACATTGAAAATCGGTATTTCGTAAAAAGCCCTTTTTGACGTTTAGTCAATAGATTGTGCCGTCACCGAGCAATCACAACTGTCAGTTAGCGATCACAACTGTCAGTTTGCCATCGCTGTTTCTTAGAGCATTAGCCGGCCGGGCGAAGTCGGGGCGGGCCACTAGTTACCTATAAATACGTCCGAGCGCTACGAAAGAGACGATTCGTACGGGAGTGGCGGTCACATTGCATTGCATACAAACCGCCATCACCAGTACCTAGTAGATATATCAAAACAAGACTTGTTTGTACGTGCATTTGATTATCTACATCGGTGAACTGAATGTCTAGGTGTTTACACGTTTCCACCTACGTGTCTCGGAAAGCACGTAGTCCTTGCTCCTACGTATGATCTCTCTCCGCTCTTGTCAAATTGCCGTCCGACCATGACACACGCGTGTGCACTATAATATCTGCCGCGCAGATCATAATTATTATTACAAGCTTTTATTTAAATTGGTTCTTACTAGTTAGATAAGTGGTCGGCTTCAAAATTTGTTAATTTTTTTTCGGCCAATTGTTGGTTCCCATTGAGATTTGGCATATTTATGTAAGATAACAATGCCTGGACCTGATACCCATTTTTCTACACCAGGGCTTTAAAATGGAGTATCCCTGGATAAGAAAACGTTTCTTTCAAAAACGCATCCCTAAATGAGCCCTGGAGATCTGTACTTACACACATAAATACAACTATACCGCTGTGTGTAGTTATTTGGCTGTGGTTTTATGTAAGGTGGAAGTCCTTCCCTAGTCGGGCTTGCTCGATAGTATTATGCCTCTCTTACAACAGGTACAATAAAAACTAATATTAATATTACCCTCGCGACACCCCTACATGTAAATCCCAAACACGTCGTGAGGTAGACATGAAGTTTATTTATTTTGACATGAATGCTATAAACGCGACGTTACCTACCACTGAAACTTGAAGAAACTTATGCGAAACTAACCGTTTATGTACTCATATCGCATCTTCAGTTGAAAACTGGCGTAACTACAGAAATGGCACTGGGCAATTTTGAACCTTAGCTGTTATCAATAAGATGTAAATTGCAATACTAACACGCTTCAACTTAAGTCATTTTTTCACTGTGGGTGCAATATGTATGTCTGGAAATATACATGTACACACAGCAACGGAGTTAGCTGTATAGGGTATATAACAATTAGTTTTTTAAGAAAACCATTGTACTTATATATTTCTGTGGAATTTGGTAACAGTGTACAATTAGACCAAACCTGTAGGTTTGGTCTAATTGTACACTGTTACCAAATTTCAAATTTCAAAGTTCCTGTAAATAAATATTTTTTATCTGTAGATAAAAAATATTTATTTACAGGAACAATGTACCTACATTTTTTACACTTTATACATCAAACTAAATTTTAAACTTACAAGGTAAGAAAAACATAGAATAAAAATAAACAAAATAGGAAAAAAAATCTGTCGTTTAGGCGTCAAAATATTCCTCAACATCATTGTCTATCAGAAACGTGCCTAGAAGGCTACCAGCATTGCCACGTTGGATGGCAATGCTTATTCTAATAAAAACATATTTCACACAAACATTTGTTTTCCTAACAAACTAATCTTCATATAGCGGCCCTGTACAGCTATCTCCGTTGCCCACCGTACACACGTAATGATTCTATGAGACTAACTCTATATTAGCCTTGCCCACAAACTGTATCATGAGATATCGAGTCATCGGCTGGGCTTTACTCAGGTCAACGCATGCGATCCAGCGTGGCAATGTGGCCAGTCTTTTGGGCACATATTTTTGTCGTTAATTTTTGAGTCGGTAACACGCAAGTGTTACCCCTAGTATTGCAAGCGTTCATAGGCTATGGTAATTGCTAACCATTAGGTGGTCCGTATGCTTGATTGCCATCTGCTTGTTGACAAAATAAAATCCCAAAACCAACATTCGCGAGCCAGAAATCGAACCAAACAACTCATCACAGCAATCTTATACTCTACTACACCTACGAGCCAGTTTCTACAATTAAATAACACCAATACACCCCCAAGTTTATACATACGTCTCTGTCAGAGGGTACAAAAAAACTTGTTAAACTCAAAGTTAGGCAATAATAAATATAGTAGCTGCCATCCCTTAGGTAAAGGGTGAAAAGTATATTGTGAGAGATGTTAATACAGGAGCAGTTGCTTTCTCGCTCTTACACAAGGTTTTAGAACACCTATTGCACCATTGATTTTTTTTATACTACCTAGGCGGCAAACAAGCATACGGCCCGCCTGGGCCCCAATTCTGTTAATCTACGGATGATATAATTAAATCTGAATTGATTCTCAATTGAATCTCAGTAGCATTTTTGGTATTCTGCTAATAAATGTAAGACCAATAGTTGGAAAACCATTGGTCTTAAATTATTTAGCAAAATACCAATAATGTAATAACATAAATGCTAATAAATTAAGACCAATGGTTTTCCAACTATTGGTCTTAAATTTATTAGCAGAATACCAAAAATGCTACTGATATTCAATTGAGAGTCAATTTAGATTCAATTAAGCCATCTGTAAATTAGCAGAATGGGGCCCCTGATGTTAAGCAGTTACCGTTGCCTATGGACGCTTGCAATACCAAAAGTATCACTTGCGTGTTGCCAACCCATTTCTTTTCACCAGGGCTTTAAGATGAGAGTAATTTCGTAAGCAGAAGACGATGCGTCAGACTAAACAGTTTAATACTGAGACCCCTCGTTTCTCCCACGAGGTCAAGTCTTCATTTCCCGTGAGAATGGTTAATCAGCTACTTGTCGTATTAAGGGTGACAGTTTATATAATCCGGGGCCCGAAGAGAACTTTAGATTTGTTTTACTGAATCTTAATAAAAATTAAACAATAATTTATGAATGAAGGCAACTTAAAAATATTTTTGTCTCAACAAACATCTACATGTAATAATAATAATGTATACATGTAATATTAATAGCAACCCATATAAATCCCACTGCTGAGCACGGCTCTCCTCGCTCGTGAATCAGACATATCTTTAGAATTTTCTCACGATGTTTTCTTTCACCGTTAGCAAATGGCGAATCATTTGATTAGTACATATATACTCCACATTTATACACACAAACAAAGGATTGCTTCTATACTACCAATACACTCGAAGAACTTCATCGTTCAATAAAAAGGCACAGGCTTGCTTTCACTGCCACACAAACGCAAATAACTACTTCTTTTTTTGTTATACTACTTTGGTAGCAATCAAGCATATGGCTCGCCTGATGTTAAGCTGTTACCCTAGCCTATGGACACCCGCACCATTAGAGGTATCACTTGCGTGTTGTCGACCCATACTATACTACTACGGCGCATACTGCGGCCACTGGACCACCAAGGCAGTCGTATATCTATCTGTAAACGCAATATCTATCTATCTACGAGTATAAACTGTACATTTGCTAACTGTCCGCGCTTCGCGTCAGCCAATTTGAAGCTGTCAGTCATACCTCCAGTATAATTGTGAAACAATTGTGACGGCCCAAGTTTTCCTTGTCATCAGTTTTGATTTTGTTTGACAGGGTATCGCGGAACTTGTCATTTGCTAACGCAGTTTCTAAATTTATGTAATTGAAGGTGATTGATATTATTTGTTTATATTGTGATTAGTTTTTGTCTTTGCGGATCTTAAACCCTGGTGTAAAACAATGGGTTGGCAACACGGTAGTGGTACCTCTGGTAATGCAAGCGTCCATAGGCTACGGTAGCTGCTTAACATCAGGCGGGCTTCTTTGTCAGCCGAATAGTATTGAAAAAATCCGAATTTTCTGGAAGTTATGAGTATGACTAGTTGGTCTTGTAGTGACTAGTGACCCTGACTGCTAAGCCGGTGATTACCATCCTAACAGGGCAAAACTTTCTGATATGAGCATGATTGTTAAATTTAAATTTCAGTTTGAACCGAATTTCGGTCACGAAAGCTAATCTCAACGGAGACTAGCCATCTATGCGGGTGTTATAGTGCACAAATGTGAGCGCAAACACAGGTGCACTCTTTATTCCCTCGGTCTCATAGTCCGATTGGACGGTAATCCGACACGACCAGAGAGAGATCAGGCGTACGACCAACGGCTTTACGTGCTGTTTGGGGCACTTGGGTAAAAATATCGTCAATTTACAAACTCTGGGCATTTATTGTGAATTTCTTGACATCAAAATAGTCAGGCTACAAATAGTTACAAAGTTTCTCCGTAAAGAAATTTGTAATAGATGCTAGATATTTGCTCAAAAGCACGCAGAGACTTTGTTCCCACGCCTAATCTCTTTCCGGTCATGACGGATTGCCATTGCATAGAACTGAAAGTGCGACAATAAATAGTGCACCTGAGTTTGCGCACACACTTGAACTCAATAAAATCTCCCGTCAGCACAAGTCTTCGTCAAGATTAGCCGCCGTGACCCACAATATATAATCTCATAACAAAAACAAAAATCTCTAAACAAAATATTTAAATAAAGAAGTTTTCCAACTCGAACTCGACGTCGACGCATTGGGACCGGGACCCGTCCGTAGTCTTGGAACCAATTACGTAACAAAGTACTTCTAATCGTTACCGTTACCGTAGGGAGGCCTCCACTCTATACCATATCACTTACTGTCCATCAAAACGCTGTTTGCATACACAAGTTGATACCAGGGCTTTCAGTTCTTGGATAACTTCTTTGGAAATATACGGGTGAATATCGTGGGCGGTGCTTTATGTAGTCAATGTTATTTATTTATATACATACATACATATCATGACGCACGTCTCCCAATGGGGTAGGCAGAGGCTATGGTACGCTAATTGCTTCGACCCAAAGATACATTCTTCAACCTCTTCATGCATGAACATCGATTCTGAGTACTTTATAAATATTATAAAGAACAAAAGAATTTACGACAGATTTATTTTTCTTTGGTAAATTTAAGAGAGGGAAGGACACCATACTATAGTGTACAAGCGACTGGGGCGCTGGAGACCTGGGCCCCAATTCTACTCATTAACGGATGGATGGCTTAATTGAATCTGATTTGATTCTCAATTGAATATTAGTAACATTTTTGGGATTCGATCGGGACTGCTAATAAATTTAGAACCAATAGCTGGGAAACTATTGGTCTTAAATTATTAGCATATATGGTATTACATTATTGGTATTCTGCTAAACAATTTAAGACCAATGGTTTTCCAACTATTTGTCTTAAATTTATTAGCAGAATATCAAAAATGCTACTGAGATTCAATTCTAATTCAATTGAGCCATCCGTAAATTAGCAGAATTAGGCCCCCCTGCACTTACACACAGGAACACCACTTCATCGCTGTGTGTAGTCAGTTGGCTGTGATCTTCTTAAAGGTCCTTCCCCTAGCGGACTTGCTTGCTTGTATAGGCCCTACCTTTCTTGCTCACTCACACCTCACGCGTACACTACCGCTCGTTCCTCTAAATCAAAACGACATATGTAGTAGCTACCCGCGCCAAACCTTCACCCTTATGTTTCCAGCATAAAATTTTAGTGACTTAGGGCTTCCCTACCGAGTTAATTCGATTAGGTTCGGGTCAATGCCTCTGCGGCTGTATTTACCAGTGCCACAGATTATACGAAATGATGCGTCCTTAAAAATCTAGGCCCACAGATATAGATACACATAGATAACGCAAATGCACGTACTTCGCGTGTCCGAACCCCGACAAAGCGTCAAGGTTGGTCGCCGCAACTTACAGTCCGCGCGCGTCTGTTGTCGCTGCCGGTCGTCCGCAAAAACTAAAAAAATGCCTCGTTGCGTGATAATTAACTGCAATATCCCAAAAATTTCGAGCACCCAAAGACAGGAACATATTTCTTATCACAGGTAAGTTATTTTAACATTATATTATGCGTAAATTCATTTTAAAACTATTTTTTATGTATTTAGAGCTGTGATTTCAAGGATATACCTAAGTAACTATAGATTAACGTTAAGTAAAACAATATTCACATTACGTTGACGTTGGTTTGAGCGTTGGAACTGACGTTGTGTGTTAAAAGACGATGAATATTACAACAAGCGATACTGTCGCGCATCGCTTCGACTTCGTGATACAGGCAATTTATCATTCGTCTGTCAAATCTAGCGACTAGTGTTGTTCGTTCTACAACATATATCAATAATCGATTTTAATCGATATCGGACAGACGAATGATATAAAAGAAAAATGGATTGCGGCCACCGGACGAAAAGACTGGTTCCCGACGAAACACAGTACTATTTGTTCCGAACATTTTGAAAACACCAGTTTCATTGAAGGGAAAAAGTTGAGATTATTGAAAAAAACGGCATGCCCCACTATTGATATACTAAAACTCATTGACAATGAAAATGAGGTTAGTGAATAGATTAAATGTGTAACATATTTTTATTTAATAAAGTATAAAATATATGACATACACCTATTTGTGCTTTACAGAATAAAGATATATCGCAAAATCCTTCATCATTGCCAAGGAAGAGAAAACTAGAAAAGGTATAGTTAAAATATATTTTTCGTGTAAATGTGTACCTACAAATATAAGAAAAGACTAACGGTATAATGTAAGCTAGAAGCAAAAGTGGAAGACTTGAGCGAAAGCGTGTAAGTAACGGAACTAAAGTGGAAATGGCAGCGGAAACAGGGATTGAGAGAGACTAGGAATCAGCTACTATAAACAACTATAACTTATTTTACTTTACAGGATGTCCATGAACTACCCATATCAAAAGGAAAAAGTGAAATGGAAAAGAAATTATTAACTAAAATAAATAATGCACAAGAAAAAATAAATCACGTTGTATCTATACAAGATAAAAGTACAAATGAACAGCAAAAACAAATACAAAAATGGTGTGAAAGTTCGAGAGCGTATTACCGCAAATAAAACAGTATAAGGGAGTACTCGAAGTAAATATTAGAGAAGAAGAAGAACGTGAATTGATTAAATCTAGTGGCGGCAGTGACAAACGATCTTATTTATTTAGAACTTAATATACAGAACATGTATAAAGGCGGACTTAATGCCAAAGGCATTCTCTCTGCCAGTCAACCTAGGTATAGGGTAATGCAGAGATGAAACATAGTGTGTGCATATTAGTGTGAGGTCTAGAAAGAAGTAATTATTATGAGAAATATATAATAATTATAAATTAAATAAAAATAAAAATTATAAGTGATATATAGGTATATGCAAAATCACAACAATCTAGGTATATGTATATTGTATATATTTTAAAAAGACAACTCCCGCACTAGAGAACAAACTCTGTGTCGCGGGGGACTTTACAAACATACAATTAACGGACACAAATTACACCCAGACTCAGAACAAGTAGTAACGACATTAAAAATATGAGTAAGAGTAGATAATCAGTGCGGCGGCTCCAGTTGAATCGATTGAATCGTAGCGGCCGGAGGAGCATTGGCGGCATCAGTGTCTTTGAATCGGTTTGGATTTCTCGTCACTAAATTTCGGCTGTGACGTCACAGTAGGTGTTAAAAAGTCGGCACGCTTGATTTCAATACAAACTGTGATACTTGCGTTATCTATGTGTATCTATATCTGTGTCTAGGCCCTTCAAAATGGCGGCTTTAAAATCCGGAAAAAGGAAGAATAAATGTTTGTTGAATTTGTGTCGCGAGTTTTGATGATTATTATATTTTTTAATGTATTTTAGCTTCCTAAATGTATAAGGGTTTTTAGGTCGAACGTTTTTATAAAGGTTAATTCTTTGAGATATTTTTTTATTAAATGTGGACAACTGCCGTAATAGGGAATGAACCATGTGTCGCGGGGTGCTTTACATAATAATACTGACTGGCCTGTTGGTCTAGTGGTTAGTGACTCTGACTGCTACCCCGGAGGTCGTGGGTTTGATTCCCACCCAGGAAAAATCTTCGTGATGAGCACGAATGTTTGTTCTGTGTCTGGGTGTAATTTATCTAATATGTATGTATTTAGAAATATATAAGTATGTTTATCAGTTGTCTGGTTACCATAGTACAGGCTCTGCCTACTTTGGGATCAGATAGCGATGTGTGAGTTGTCCCGAAAATATATTTAAAAAAAAAAACGATTCGAAGTTCGATCCTTCACTTTGTGGAGTTTATAATATGTAGGTACTAATCAAATGATTCGACATCTGCTAATGGTGAAGGAAAACATCGTGAAGAAACCCACATGTTTTAGAAGAAATTCTAAAGACATGTCTGATACACCAACCCGCATTAAGCCAGCGTGTGTGAATTTAGGCCTTAACTCATCTGCATCTCTCTTCATGGAGGAGAGGAGACCCATGCCCAGCAGTGGGACATATATGTATGGGTTGCTATAATTAATAAAAGTAATGTTCGCCTAACCGATTTTCGGTTGGTGTGGCTAATCTCGTTGGTCATCTAGACAAGCGAACTGCGCGAGAGATATAATAGTGCACAAGTGTGTGTTCAATATTAACTAATATTATAAAGAGGAATGATTTGATTTTTTGTTTGTTTGTTACGATTTTACTCAAAAACTACTCGACCGATTTTAAAATTCTTTCACCACTAGAAAGTTACATTATCCACGGGTAACATGCGCTCATATTTTATTGAACAATTACTGAATCCCAAAGAAATCTAAATAAATATGCGAAACCGGCAGGGGTATTCCGTAAGATCGAAACCCGAGCCCTTTTGATGTTTAGTCATCGTATGTGCCGTCACCGAGCAATCACAACTGTCAGTTTGCGATCGCTGTTTCTTAGAAAATCAGTCGGCGGGATGTGCTAGTCTCTCATAAACTCTAACACCGCCAATTTTCAAACTCCTAGCAATGTGAATTTCTTGACAGTAAAACCCAATATTTTTTTCCCGACCCAGAATTCAAACCTGGGCCCTTGATCAGCACTACTAGACCTACAAGGCAGTTAAACTGTTCTGTAAATAACAAGGCAATTTGTAACAAGAATTAAGGGACTTATTTCCATTTATAATTCATTGTGGGGCCGATTGTACTTAGCCTTCTTGCATGCAAGCAATGCGTGTGTTCAAATCGATTGACGGATTCTTTACATCAAAAGTATAATTTTTAAAGAGTTAGGGCACCACACTAGCGAGCAAGCCTGACTCTTCCCCAGTCAGGCTTGCTCGCTAGTGTGGTGCCCTAACTCTCTTAAAATTATAGTTTAGACCTTCACCTTACAGAAGACCACAGCCAAATAACTACACACAGCGGTGTAGTTGTGTTCATGTGTATAAGTACATGTCTTTAGCGCATCTATTTAGCGATGCGTTTAGAAAGAAACGTATGCCTATCCCAGGGATACTCCCATCTTAAAGCTCTGGTGTTAAAAATGGATTTGCAGTAGCTATGCAAGCGTCCATAGGCTACGGTAACTGCTTAACATTAGGCGGGCCGTATGCTTGTTTGCCACCTAAGTAGTATAAAAAATATAGTACAGAAAAGCGGTGGTAGCCGAGTTTACCGACGTGCACGCGTGAATTTCACTAACACTAGTTACCGTAGCCTATTGACGCTTGCAATACCACAGTTATCACTTGTGTATTGCTGATCTAAAAAGTTTAACACCAGGGCTTTGTGATGGAGAATCCCTGAGATAGGAAATCTTTTCGTTAAAAACGCATCTTTAAATAAGCGTTGGTAACCTGTACTCAAAAAACAAAAACAGAACTACACCGCTGTCTGTAGTTATTTAGCTACGTTCTGTAAGGTGGAAGTCCTTCCCCAGCCGGGCTTGCCTACCTTTTAAAACTTTATAAGTTAACTAGCTGTTGCCCGCGGCTCCGCCCGCGTGGATGTCGGTTATCGCTGTAAAAAGTGTATTATTCCAGACCATAATCTATCTCTGTGCCAAATTTCATCTAGATCCGTTCAGTAGTTTTTACATGAAAGAGTAACAAACATCCATCCATACTTACAAGCTTTCGCGTTTATAATATTATCCATACTTACAAACTTTCGCGTTTATAATATTATCCATACTTACAAACTTTCGCGTTTATAATATTATCCATACTTACAAACTTTCGCGTTTATAATATTATCCATACTTACAAGCTTTCGCGTTTATAATATTATCCATACTTACAAGCTTTCGCTTTTATAATATTATCCATACTTACAAACTTTCGCGTTTATAATATTATCCATACTTACAAACTTTCGCGTTTATAATATTATCCATACTTACAAGCTTTCGCTTTTATAATATTATCCATACCTACAAACTTTCGCGTTTATAATATTATCCATATACTTACAAACTTTCGCGTTTATAATATTAGTAGGATTCCCTTGCCGAAGTATTCGCCATTTATACATACATACACTCATACAATTTTTATTCCCCTCATTTTCTATCCACTGGTCGTCCATAAAGCTCGCGTTTCTTTTGTGCGTTCATTTAATATTTTCATAGTCGGTTTTACTCGATGTTTGCGAACACAATGAAGTTTTATTATAAGTTTTAATGGCGTTACTCGTAAAATGCGTCTTAAAATACGTCATAGGAACATGACGTGGCTTTCTTATGGTGGATTTTTTAGGGTTCCGTAGGCTGCACTCGGTTACGCCATGTTGGTTTGTTTGTCATACTGTCCGTAGATTAGCTCAGAGTTTCTTTGTACTAGAAATCTGTAATATGACAATAATATTTATTATATATTAATACTTTTTTTTAAGTTTGATATCGCACTTTTAAAGTTTATACGAAAAAGGTCTGTAAAAAGCAAATACAGATTATAGAATTAATTTCAAATTTGGACCAATGAGAGAGAGAGTCACGTCAAAAACTGGTAAAATATTTTTTTTAAGAAAATAATCATTTTTTTTCTCATCTACTCGTAAAGTGGGGAGCTTTCACACACAGGAATACAAGTACATCAATGTGTATAGTTATTTAGGCTGTGGTCTTCTGTAAGATGGAGGTCCTTCCCCAGTTGGGCTTGCTCGCTAGTATGGTGCCCTACCACTATTAAAATTATACTTTTGATGTTAAGAATCCATAAACCGATTTAAATTACACGCATTGCTTGTCGGGCTAGCTCGTTTGCCCTAGTTTCAAATCATTGTGATAGGCAACTACGGAACCCTACATTGCACGTAGCCCGACATCCACTTGGCAGGTTTTTGAAATATTGTTTCCTTGAGTGCACTGCGAGAAGAAATTTTAGTGGTGCTTTTGTACAAAATATGCATGTAACTGTATTATGTATGTATGGGTTTGAGTGTTGGTGTTTCATACGAGGACTATTAATACTGTGGGGAAAATATAAAGCCGATTTGAATGCCTCTTTTACTGGGACTGGCATGTAAGGGAGAGTAAAAGAATCCCTCTACTCAATTTCCATTTTGAAATATAAGACGATTTTTTTTTAACTGTGTCATATATTTCCATATTTTGACTGCCCAGTTGGTTCAGTGGCTTAATTACCTCGCCATTAACTTATTGGCTTCATCCCCATACGTGACAAAAAGTTGTGTGATCCTTAAAAGGTTGTCCTGTCTGGGTTTACTTTGTGTCCGTTAATTGTAGTTTGTAAAATCCTTCGCTACACATGGATTGATTCATTGGTCCCTAGAGAGTGAGTTGTCTTTTTAATTTTAAAAAAAGTCTATAAATATTGTTTTCATGTCTTTCGAGAACGGCATTCTCTTGAAAAGTCTCGATATATTTAAAGATAATTTTAACAAAAAAAAAAAACGATTTCAATACGGCAAGTTATAAAATTTTCAAAATCCCTAAAATCCCAAGTCTACTATTTAAACAGGATAATATAAAAAGAACATAAAATAGATTTTTAAACCTAGATAATATTTAAAACACTAGCTATAAATATAGAGCTATAAATTTTTTGAAAATTCATTCAATTTTTTTTCAAAATACTTAAATATTTTTAACTACTTAAATTTAATTTTGTATGGTATATGGTTTTCGTCCCTTTTTGTTAACACTAATATTGTAACCCATACTAAATTGTAAATGTTATAATATACTCTGGCGATTAAAAAGAGTGGCCCGAGTTTCTGGTCTACCCTAGTCAGCGAATTGGCCGTAGGAAAAAAGTATGCTCGCATTTGTTTTTATGACGTTCATAAGTATCATGTATTTGATCTTGACTTTGAATGGAAAATACTAAATGGAAAAAAGTAGCGAATGAAATAACACTCAGCTAATAATCCCACATTCTTTAGTAGTCATCCCATATTCAGTGTAAAACAACACGAGTCTTTACGCTGCAAAATTAAAAGCGTTAATGTGTTACGGAAACAACGGATAACATTCATTAGCACTCGCATTTGATGCTTTGTACTTTATATATTACGTACTGTTTGTTGTATATAGAATATGTATTGTAGAACAGATATGGCGTTAGGTATAAATGTAAATATTTTAAGAGAGGTAGGGCACCATACTAGCGAGCAAGCCCGACTGGGGAAGGACCTCCACCTTACAGAAGACCACAGCCAAATGACTACACACAGCGGTATAGTTGTGTTCCTGTGTGTGAGTACAGGTCTCCAGCGCTCATTTAGGAATGCGTTTTGAAAGATGCGTATTCCTGTCCCAGGGTTACTTCCATCTTGAAGCCCTGGTGTAAAGGAATGGGTTGGCAACACGCAAGTGATACCTCTGGTAATGCAAGCGTCTATAGGTTACGGATACTGCTTAACATCAGGCGGGCCGTATGCTTGTTTGCCACCAAAGTAGTATAAAAAAAAATATATATATTTTGGGACAACTCACACGCCCCCATCTGATCCCAAACTAGACAGAGCCTGTACTATGGTACCAGACTTTTGATAAACATTGCATACATCTTCTTCTTATTCTCAGGCTGTTAATATCCACTGCTGTAACGTAGGCTTCCCCCATAAGTTTTCACATACATACTATACATAAATTACAGCCAAACACAGAACAAACAATGGTACTCATCACACAAATATTTGGCTGGGTAAGAACTGAATCCACAACCTCCGGCTTAGCAGTCAGCTGCTAAGCCGGAGGTTGTTCTTTGGTCTAGTGGTTAGTGAGTGGGTCAACAAACCAACAGGCCAGTCCTCAGTATCAATAGGTCACATTAAGACTAGGGTGGTGATTCTAAGAGCATACGGCCCGCCTGATGTTAAGCAGTTACCGTAGCCTATGGACGCTTGCAATATCAGAGGTATCACTTGCGTGTTGCCAACCCATTTTTTACACCAGGGCTTTATGATGGGAGTATCCCTGGGATAGGAATACGTTTCTTTCAAAACGCATCCCTAAATGAGCGCTGTAGACATGTACTCACACACAGGACCTCCTTCTCCAGTCAGACTTGCACTTGTACAGCATTTAGGCATAAACTAAATTTTAGACTCATCTGTATAATTATTTAATTTATGATATAAAGTACTCATACGAGTAGCTTAGTCAGCAGTTAGCGCATCCTTTCTTACTCATAGATTAACGGTACAAACAAAGAATGTTTACCAGCTCTTATTCCATGGCCTTTATACCGTTATAGTGGTAAATTTGAGTCTGCCTATTGGTAATAGTGCTCTTGGTTGAATTAATTAAGAGATTAGGCACTATGCTAGCGAGCAAGCCCGACTGGAGATGAACCTCCACCTTACAAAAGACCACAGCCAAATACACACAAACATGCCGTACCGTAAGATTCCAGAGGAATTTCTTACCACGTACGATTAGGCTGTGGAATGAGCTCCCTGCCGAGGTTTTCCCAAGAGACTACAGCATGGGGTTCTTCAAGAAAGGAGTTATAAGGTTTTTAAAGGGTCGGCAACGCGTGAGTGACACCCTTGGTGTTGCAAACGTCCATAGGCTACGGTAACTGCTTACCATCAGGCGGGCCGTATGCTTGTTTGTCACCTTGGTAGTATAAAAAAAAAAGTGTAGTCGTGTGAGTACTGGTTTTCACCGTTATTTTTTTTATACTACCATATGCTTGTTTACCATCCAAGTAGAATAAAAATAACATGAAAAGAAGCTACTGTTGACAGTTTTCTTTCAACAGTTTTCGCGCGCTAGTGCGATATCTACCTCTCTCTTACTATAGTATCATAGGGTGAAGGTAATTCCCTATTCTAGTCAATGTTGGTCAGATGTTCCTATCATGTTATTAAATGTTATTCTCTTTACAGGTAAGTACGTGTCAGGATAATATGCGGTTGATGAAGGTATACTATTTTTTTTTATTCACTACCAAGGTAAGCAGTTACTGTAGCCTATGGATTGATTCAAAGGGTCTAAGCTGGTATCCTGGTGCATCTGCTCAAAGTTGGCAGCAGTACTCCATGTGGGGCCGGACTTGCGCTTTGTAGAGCAGCAGTCTTTGGCCCGCGGTAAAGTACCACTTTGCCCTGTTGAGCACACCTAGCTTTCTACATGCCGAAGTGATGTCGGAACCTGATGTCGCTGGAGATGTTGACGCCGAGAATCCCAATGGCCAATGCTCTTGGATATTGTTAGGGCTGTGTCTTGGAATCGTGGAGCCATAGCAAATGGGGCTTTCTTAGCGGTGAACGCGCAAACTTGTGTCTTAGTGGTGTTAAATTGGACTAAATTTAGTCGTCCCCAATGTCCCCAGAGAGTCTGAAAAGAGGGCTACTGAAGTTGTATTATTGTCAATAGTGGTTCATAAGTCTTATGTCTTATCATCTCAACCTATAAACGTCCCACTGCTACGGGTCTTCTCCATACGCTTGGAGGGATATTAGCCTACCATACCACACTCGCCGGACGAATTGGTATAGGGTTTTATTAGATTTCAATTGATTAGGGGTGGTGCTAGCAACGAGGTAGACGACCTCCCACAAAGTGAGCAGATGACTTGGTCAGAGCTGCAGGCAGCCACTGGATACAGGCCGCTCAAGACCGGCCTTTGTGGAAACATATAGGGGAGGCCTACGTACAACATGAATTAACAGGCTGAGAAGAAGAAGACATGATACCTCTGGTATTGAAAGCGTTCTTGAGCTACATTAACTGCTTACCACCAGACATATCATATATGCTTGTTTTCCACCTAAGTAGTATAAAAAGAAAACTATTTTCACCTCAAACAATAACTAAACAACTAGAGTTATTTATTTTGACTTATACAGTTTCAGTTCGACCTTTACAACTTTGAAGGTTATATACTTACAAACATAAATCATAACCTTATATATTATTAAGTAAACAACCATTAGGTAACTAAGTATGGTAATTTTTACTTATACGCTGTAATTCACTAAGTATATGATATATGGGGGTCGCCCGCGACTTCGTCCGCGTGGTAATTTGTAATATTTTCCCCGATTTTGCAACATATCTCACTACTGCTCCGCTCCTATTGATCTTAGCGTGATGTTATACAGCCTATAGCCTTCCTTGATAAATGCACTATTTAACTAAAAAATTTTTTTTCTAATCGGACCAGTACTTTCTGAGATTAGCGCGTTCAACCAAACACACAAACTCTTCAGCTTTGTAATATTAGTATAGATATGAATATTTGACTAGCGGTGGACATTTATTTAGTTTTCGTATTGATCATGTAATTTTTCTTAATAAAATATAGCCTATGTTACCCGCTGATAATGTAGCTTTCTAATAGTGACGATTTTTTTAAATTGGTCAAGTATTTTTTGAGTTCAATCGTAACAAACAAAAAAAAATTTTTTCCTGTTTATAATATTAGTTCAGATATGTATCGATTTTATACACTAACTAGCTTCCACCCACGGCTTCGCCCGCATATACAATTCCGTGGGTGCATATTTTTTACTCTGTTAGGGTCATAATTTAATTGAAGAAAGAACGATACAAATTTTTGAGTCAATCGAACCTGAGAATAAAAGTTTCCTAGAAAATTCAACATTCCACCCTCTTAGGAATAAAATTTTGAAAAACCCTTAGTAGATATTTACTACCTAATGTACAAAGAACACACCCTCCAAATTTCACGTCTCTTCAGGACTTCACGTGAGTGATACTCCTGGTTTTGCAAGCGTCCATATTCTACGGTTACTGCTTATCATCAGGCGCGCCGTATGCTTGTTTGTCACTGTGGAAAAATACATTTAAACAAACTTATAATAAGCAGTTAATATATTTTTTTTATTAGCCTATCGTCCCACTGCTGAGTAAAGGCCTTCCCCATAAACTTTCAATCCTGTCTGTCCACTGCCTTGTTCCACCAATCTTTCTCGTATGCATCTCGGTCGTCACAAGAATTTTCTAGGCCCGCCTCGGCGACGATACCCATCTTCAAGGACCCACTGTGTAGTATTTATAAAAAATCGTGGTGTTAAATTGGACTAAATTTAGTCGTCCCCAATCAGAGAGGCTGGAAAGAGTACTACTGAAGTAGTAATATTGTCAATAGTGGTTGATAAATCTTATGTCTTATCATCTCAACCTATAAACGTCCCACTGCTACGGGTCTTCTCCATACACTTGGAGGGATATTAGCCAACTCGGCCTCCCCCATAAACTTTCAATCCCGGCTGTCCACTCCCTTGTTTTTTTTTAATACTACCAAGGTGGCAAACAATACGGCCCGCCCGATGGTAAGCAGTTACCGTAGCCTATGGACGTTTGCAACACCAGGGGTGTCACTCACGCGTTGCCGACCCTTTAAAAACCTTATAACTCCTTTCTTGAAGAACCCCATGCTAAGTCCACCAATCTTTCTCGTATGCATCTCGGTCGTCACAGAATTTTCTAGGCCCGCCTCAGCGACGATACCCATCTTAAGGGACCCACTGTGTAATGCTTATAAAAATTCACACACACAAAAAACCCATCAATTTATTTATGCCACCATCAAAAGCCACTCCTAAACCGGCAAATGAATTAAATTATTTATTGTAAATATAATTGTGCATGATATATTGATGGCAACCCCATTTCAATCTTATAATGGAACGGGATAGGGTTACCAGCTTAAAAATTAGGGGACAACAGTAAGGTGAGACCACTTGTTACGTGTATTGTCATGATGAAACGGGTATGGTATTCGTAATAATGTTTATGTGGGGTGGGATTAGAGGGTAGGAAGGGTATAAATAGGATAGATACAGGTATTATGTTTTGCTGAACGATTTTGGTGAAGACGCTTAGTGAGATACTTGCGAGCAAGCCCGACTGAGGAAGGACTTCCACCTTACAGAAAAACACTGCATAATAACTACATACAGAGGTGTAGTTAACAGCTGGGACCGACCTTTAACGTGCCCTCCGAAGCACGGAGACGCTCAAATAAAATACCACTATGCGGTCACCCATCTATAGGGTTACCGCGCCCTTGGTAGCTTAACCCACTGATCGTTTACCGAACAGCGAATGCACCTTTCATTTAAAACGCATTTCTAAATGAGCCTGTACTCACATACAGGAACACAACTACACTGCTGTGTTTACCAACGTAGAATAAAAAACATTTTATCACCAAAGGGTTGTTTCTTATACTAATCTTAGTACACCATGGTTGTTTAACTCCGATTTAATTGCGCCTAGAAGAACAGATGATTTATGAAAGTTAAGCGACCGACATCTTGGCCAAAAGTCGTTTAATAAAACTCCAAACTTTTTGGATTTAATGCCGCTAGAGGGTAAGACATTTATCAAATATTTAATACATACCCACTGTGGTGTTCACTAGTTCTTCTTTTTAACGTTTCGACGGCAAACATCCTTACTAATATTATAAACGCGAAAGTTTGTAAGAATGTATGGATGTTTGTTACTCTTTTACGCAAAAACCACTGAACGGATCTGGATGAAATTTGGCACAGAGATTGAGATAGAGAGAGGCTTTTTATCGCGATAACCGACATCTACACAGGCGGAGCCGCGGGCAACAACTAGTTGCTTATATTTATGTTGTTGCGGCCCAAAATACAGCCACATTGACTGCATTGTTGCAGGCAGCCATCAATGTCTCTAGAGCTCATTTAAAGTGAATAAACTAAAATAAACGGATCATTAAATGAGCGCTGGAGGCCTGTACTCGCACATATGAACACAATTACATTTTTAATACTACTTGAGTGGCAAACAAGCATACGGCCGGCCTGATGTTAAGCAGCTACCGTAGCATATGGACGCTTGCAATATACCAGAGGAATCACTTGCGTATTGGCACGTCATTTTTTTTACACCAGGGCTTTATGATGGGGGTATCCCTGGGATAAGAATACGTTTCTTTCGAAACGCATCCCTAAATAAGCGCTAGAGACCTGTACTCACACACAGAAACACAATTACACCGGTGCGTGTGAAGGTCATTCCCCAGTCGGGCTTGCTCGCTAGTATGGTATCTCTCTTAAAACAGTACGAAGAGTAAGAAGTACATTATTTTCTATATTTTTAAACACAATGTGCGGACGGAGGCGTGTGAGATTTAGCATTGTTAAAATTAATAAGGAGATGGACTGTAGAAAGAATTACGATAGAATTTCGACCACAGGTCGACCTCTAGTCTAAATAAATAATTATATTACTCAGTTTGCTACCCACAGTAATATAAATTTCCCCTTATCCATATTTTTTATCGTTCCCAGATCTGTGCAGAAACATTATGACGGATAGGGTTACGAGATTAAAAATAGGGTGACAATGAAATTTGAAGCTGCACTTCGTATTGTTTATTTAATTTATAAAACTAACACTTGATGAGTGGGTGAGAACTTGATGGAGTACATATAGGTTTATGACTGACGGACTGACTGATTTAACAATGGAATTTTTTTAATGAAAACTTCTTTAGGTGCATTAAGCATTTTTTGGGTGAACAAAAATCATGAAACTCGCGTCATCCTCACCGAACGCTTTCCATATTCAAACTTTTTGGGTGAACAAAAATCATGGAACTCGCGTCATCGTCACCGAACGCTTTCCATATTCAAACTTTTGGGTGAACAAAAATCATGGAACACGCGTCATCGTCACTGAACGCTTTCCATATTCAAACTTTTTGGGTGAACAAAAACCATGGAACTCGCATCATCGTCGCCGTACGCTTTCCATGTTCAAACTTTTTGGGTGAACAAAAATCATGGAACACGCGTCATCGTCACTGAACGCTTTCCATATTCAAACTTTTTGGGTGAACAAAAATCATGGAACTCGCATCATCGTCACCGAACGCTTTCGATGTTCAAACTTTTTGGGTGAACAAAAATCATGGAACACGCGTCATCGTCACTGAACGCTTTCCATATTCAAACTTATTGGGTGAACAAAAATCATGGAATACGCGTCATCCTCACCGAACACTTTCTATATTCGAACTTTTTGGGTGAACAAAAATCATGGAACTCGCGCCATCGTCACCGAACGCTTTCCATATTCAAAAATAATATCTTTATAGCTGGTCGATACAATTCACAAGTTACTTAGTTTTCACTTCTATCGGCAGTCCCCAAAGACAGCCCCGTATGTTTTTTTTAATCCCTGCTGATGCCGGGGCATTCCACTAGTATAGTTTAACGAGAGATCGAAGGTCTCCGAAGGTATTCGAATAAACCGACTTATGTGAGTTTTTTATGTATAAATACTGGCTTGATGGTCTAGTGGCTAGTGACTCCTTCTAAGCGGAAGGTCGTGCGTACGATACCCACAGGGGACAAAACTTTGTATGATTCATAATTGTTAGTTCTGAGACTGAATGTAATCTGTGTCCGTGAATTGTATGTTTGTTAAGTCTTCCGCAACACATGAGCTTATTTAAGCGGGAGTTGTATAAGAAAAAACTTTCTATTTTCACATCACTATAAGTACATAGCTATCAATCAAAATGATTGTAAATATCATTATCACGTTGAATGCCAATGGTTATTCTTTGAGCCAAATATAAGCCAGCATTCTGAGCCTCTAGACAAGTGGCATAAACGGTAGTCGAATCGAAAAGTCAAAAAAACAAATGTATGGAATTTGACGTAAGTTTACTACATTAAATCGAAGACCTACGTCAAATTCTCTGTTTAGAGAGGCTGATCACGTAAAGCATCGACTAAACGCTTCGACAAATATTTAAACAGACCGCAAGCACATTTATACAATAGTTATAATAATCTGAACCCACAATACTCCAAAGAACGTTTAATAGCTATTTGCTAGCTCAGGTTGTCGACATTCAGCGCATTCCACTCGGTCGCCAAGATTAGTCTAATTATACATAGCGCATGCGTGTAACACATTACACTGCTATTGTTCAAATCGGCTTGTGTAATTGATGATCTCAACAATAACGAATGTGTTATTTTTGATAAGCATGTGTTCGGTGGTTCGTTCGACAATTTTTTCTTGCTTTAAAAAGACAACTCCCGCACTAGAGAACAAGCTTTGTGTCGCAGGGGACTTTACAAACATACAATAAACGGACTCAAATTACACCCAGACTCAGAACAACACTTTGTGGGTCACACAGTTTTGTCCTGTGTGGGAATCGAACCCAGAACCTCGTGCACAGCAGGCGCATACTGCGGCACTGGACCACCAAGGCAGTCAAATTTAAATGTCTGTGTTAATCATGGTATTTTCTAGGCTACTATGTTTGTTACTATTTCACGAAAAAACTACTGTACTGTAGTTGTGTTCCTGTACAGGAACACACACACGTGTGTGACCTGTAGTCACACACAGGAACACAACTACACTACTGTGTGTAGTTATTTGGCTGTGGCCTTCTGTAAAATGTTCTCCGCAATCAATCTTGATCACTCTTAAATTCTTAGATGATGATAATGAATTTCATACATACTAATCAAATGATTTACCATCTTTTACTACTATACATATCGGTACTGCTACCCAAGAATCGAACTCACGAATCATGTTTAGAAGTCGACTACTTGTCCACTCCGCTACCACCGCATTGACCGGCTCTAACGAGACCAAATCTGTCCTAAACTAATTACCAATCCACTTGATTTATGATTGCACCAAAACAATTTATCGGATTCCTTTTCAATGGAAAAATGCAATAAATCGAATAGGAATTGAAATAAGTGCTGTGCCTAAATTGATAGCGCTCGATACATACTGTAGTGTAGCCGTTTGACATACTCATAATACATTCATTCATCATAACTGAACGGTTCCGATTACACAATTTTTGATTTAGTGATGTCACCGTATCGATAATTTGACGATTTATTAGCTTTTTTTATCGATATTAAATAATGGCTTTAAATCGAATTTGATTTATTTGTTTTTTATGGTCTATTGTCGTTGGTAGGTACTTTGTTTAAACATGCAGCCTGCCTAATGGTAAGCAGTTACTGTAGCCTATGGAAGCTTGCAATAAATACCAGAAGCAAAAGTCGTAGGTCGCGGACTCCATCATACCAGAGTTAAAAAATGTTATTTTCAAAACAATTTTCCTAAAATTAGTCAGAGTCACTAATCACCAACAATAGATCAACATGACAATCATATTACCTTGTTTATAGGAGAAGTAGGGCACCATACAAGCGAGCAAGCCTGATTGTAAGGTCCTCTACCTTACAGAAGACCACAGCCAAATGACTACACACAGCGGTAGTTGTGTTCCTGTGTGTGAGTACAGGTTTCCAGACACCATTAAGGGATTTCCTATACTCCACCATAAAACCTTGGTGTTAATTTTTGGGTCAGCAGCACGAAAATGACACCTCTGGTATTGCAAGCGCCCATAAGCTGCTGTAACTGCTTAACATCAGGCGGGCCGTATGCTTGTTTACCACCTAAGTAGTATCGAAAAATAGGGAGTTATATTACATGGATGTTTGAAGAGGAAAATGTATTTTGTAAGGGTTGTTTCTGGCTGGCAGTGTATATTTGTTTACTTATCCAGTTTTGCGTGACTTACAACCTTAATAACACAATTAATCAACCTTAATTATATACAAATAACAAATTTTAATGTAACACAATACATTAATTAATACAACTCGCTCAAATAAATCATGTGCCATGAAAAAACCAATTTAAAAGCTTGTTTTACTCAATTTTCGTGTTTCAAGTTGCCATATTGGCTTTGGAGTTAGCAAAACAATAATTCCTCAGCAACTTGAGGAAAACTCCTGTGTTTTGACATACAGAGGCTACAATAATAAAAAAAGTTTATCTTTAATTATTACTTCTAACGTGTATTTGACTTGGTAAGAAGTTATAAAAGAATTTGTTTGTAATATGAAAGAATAATGTTATTCGAGTTTACCAGAGCTTGTTTTATGTAAGTTTACATGTAATACTAATGGCCCGCCCCGACTTTGTCCGGGTTTAACTACGTTTAGGAATTGAATTTCCAAAAATCTTTTTAATAGATGCTTACATTGCACCTACTTCGTATAGTCAAAGTCTTTATTAATTTAGATCAAATACATGATACTTATCAACGTCATAAAAACAAATGCCAGCATACTTTTTACCTTCGGTCAATTCGCTGACTAGGGTACGGCCTCGAGAAGAATTGGCAAGAAATTCGGGCCACTCTTTTTAATCGCCAGAGTGTAACATTCACAATTTGGTATATACTATATTTGGTTGGTACTCTCCTAAAAAGAGAGCTGAAAGAGTTTCAAGTTTTAATCCGCACACGTGGTCAATCAAAATTAAAATGGCAGCAAGCAAGTCTTTGTGTATTGCAAGCGTACATAGGCCACGATAACTGCTTACCATCAGGCGAGCCGTTTGCTTGTTTGCCATCCAAGAAGTATAAAAATACGCGGGTCTTATTGGGGTACATTGTTTAGATACGCCTTTAAAATTTTCATTTCTCCCAATGTTTTCCTTTGCCATTAGCAGTTGTTAAATCTTTGATAAGTGCCTAGATATAAATTTCTCAAAGTTAAATTCACATTGGTACAGCCAGTGCCATCCGGAATCGAACTCACACCTCATGTGTGCAAGTCCGTTACTTTTCCACTCGGCTATTACCGCTTTTAAGTTAACACTATCTTCGATTCGTCTCAGCCTTGGTATTTATAGAATATGAGTAACGTTAGTAGAATTAATTGATTTTAACATTAATTTGTTATTTTAATTAAGGGCTGTTATTAAACAAGCTAATTAAAATTATTACGTGAATATCTGAAGTAGAATTTACTGAACGTAAGAGAGGTTGCCGTATGAGATTGTAACTGATTTGTTAAATATGTGGTGTGAGTCATAACCCAAGTAGTACATGTGAATTTTACTTTTTGAGTTTATACGTAACTAGCTGTGGTCCGCGTGGATGTCGGTTATCGCGATAAAAAGTATCCTAAGATCATATATTATCCAGAATTCCATCTATCTCCTAGACCTATTTTATTAAGGTAACAAACATATGTACATACAAACATATTTATTTTCGCATTTATAATATTGGTGTGGTTAATCAAATGTCTGTTATCGGTGAAAGAATAATATTGTGAGGAAACCCACATGTCTTAGAAGAAAATCTAAAGGCATTTAAAAACGCATCCCTAAATGAGCATTACTGTATTCATACAACTAAACCTCTCTCATAATAATCTAACTAATGCCTCTCTTAAAATAATCTAATATACATTTTTCATCTGATTAATTAATATCAACGTCAAATCATAACCAAACTAATTATACTAGAACTCTCTTAATTTATATCATAAGGCTTTCCTAAGAAAGGACTTTTGAAAAGTCAACTCCTAAAGGTGTAAAAAATTATTAGACCCGGATAAAGTCAAAACGGGCCGCCCGTAGTATAAATAAATGAATCAATACCTAACGTTTTTACTCTTACAATTCGTATTTTTAAAAGAAACAACAATTCAAATTAAACAAAAGCACAACCCAATCTCCAAATCTACCCTAAAACAATTATTAAATGACGTCACGTATCAATCAAGCCCAACACTATCGTGCCTTACAATCTGAATATATCGATAAATGTACAACACTAGTGTCCCATTATAATAGGCGTTTTGTTTACAATGCCAACTGAAGGGGAATTCGAGTTCATACCAGAAGCAGAACGACTTATATCAAGCTTAAGTTTTCATTAAAAAATGAACCTTATGTTCATATTAAAATTGCCATGAGTTTATTCTTTGTAAAGCTGTATTCTGTATACGGTTTGCAAGTTCTTTGCGTAAATATAAATATATCAAAAAGGTTATTTTTCCTTGCAGAACTTTTACGAATACGTCCCTAACCTTTCAATTTGAAAAATGCTAAGTGACATGATGTTGTAATGTGAAATATACTCTATTATAAGTATGTTACGGCCGTTTCTTGCGTGTTTGGTAGGTGGTGTATATAAAAGGTGTTTCGCAAGTTTATCGGTTGAGGAGATCGATAACGCAAAATTGAGTTTCTGTCACCTATTCCTGTGTTAGGAGAGTTTCGGTTTTTTAGTTGACCGTGTATACGTTTATATTTTTGTATAATATTTTGATATTATAAAATAAAATTGGAATGAAATTTGAAATTTTGAATTCCCTTTCTTTGTGTCACACATTGTGTCGTACATTTTTGAAATGAAAACTTTTTGGACACAGTATAGACTTTTGGGGTGGAGAAAAAGCACTGACTTTATCCTTAATTAAGAGAGATAGGGCTTCATACTAGCAAGTAGTGAGTACGATTCCCAAGTTGAGCATTATTCAGGACTTAAATAACATTGAATGACTGAACACCAAGAGTACTCCTGTGATATAACCGAGTGTTGTGGGTTCGATATGCCATTTGGGACCAAACTTTGCATGGTCTTTAAATGTTATTTCCCATTCTGGATGTTCTTTCTCTCGCTGTCTGCCTATTTATCCCACATGGTGGTGGTATCAGCCCTTTTCGTGTTCTTCTTCCACTTCGCCCTATCTGTGACGTCGTCTCAAAACATTGCGTGCCCTCATATCTCTGCGTACTACATCGGTCCATGTCCAGTCTTAGGTCTTCGCCTCGGTCTCGTTCCAGGTACAGACAGTTTTAGTACTCGATGTACTATTGATGTTTGGTAAAATCCCCGTGACACTAAGCTTGTTCCGAGTGCGGGAGCTTTCTTAAAAGAAAACATAAAAAATAATAATAATATTTTCGGGACAACTCACACATCGCTATCTGATCCCAAACTAGGCAGAGCCTGTACTATGGTAACCAGACAACTGATAAACATACTTATATATTTCCAAATACATACATATTATAGATAAATTACACCCAGACACAGAACAAATATTCGTGCTCATCACACAAAGATTTGTTCTGGGTGGGAATCGAACCCACGACCTCCGGCGTAGCAGTCAGAGTCACTAACCACTAGACCAACAGGCCAGTCAATGTCGATAGTCTGGACAAATCAGGTTGTTCTATTTTTAAACTTGGCAACCCTATCTCTGAGCCCGGGAAATTTATAATCAAAATAATGTATTAATAACACGTCATGCAATTACTGAAGTGTGTTGTCTACTGATTTAAAAAAAGAATGTAATCAGTAGTACCTATTAGTGGAACTATTTATGAACTCGTTCAGGAATCTATTGTAATCGAAAATCGGTATTTATCTCTAAGACACGCACGTGGTATGATCTAACTCAAAAACTACTGAACCGATTTTCAAAATTCTTTCACCTATTAATAGCTACATTGTCAGCGAGTAACATAAGCTATATTAAATAAAAATAAAGGTCCTTTACGAAAACGAAATAAATGTACGTCCGTGCGAAGATAGGTATTTTTATACTAGCATACAGCCCATCTAAGGTTAAGCAGTTATCGTAGCCTATAGGCGCTTGCATTACCAGAGGTGCATATTGCCGACCCATTTTATTTTTACACCAGGGCTCTAAGATGTAGTATCCCTGGGATAGGCAAACATTTCTTTCAAAATGCTTCCCAGGAATACCACTACACAGCTACAAATAGTCTTCTGTAAGGTAAAGGTCCTTCCCCAGTCGGGCTTGCTAGCTTACATGGTGCCTACCGCTCTTAAATATGCCTCTACTAAAATATATTTTAATTATAAACAGTAATTACAAAATTAATAACACATTCACAATTGGTACTTACCTACATTAAGTCCTTCCATTTCCAATTAGTCTACAATCGATCCAATGGTCAATGAAAGACAATTATGAGCCGACTCCGACTGAGCTTCAATAGTAATACACTCTGGTGCATTAATCATATATTGTTTGTGTGTCTGAATGTTGCAAAAGGGAATTCACTAGGCTTCATTAAAAGCCGTTCTAGGCTTGACAATCTAGTAGGGAGTTTCTATTTTGATTAGATAAGTTACATACTTATTTTTTTTATTTATTTATTAAACTTCATACACAAAATTTATGTATAGGCGGACTTAATGCCTGGGGCATTATCTACCAGTCAACCTTAGGGTGATGCAGAGAGAAACAAAGTAGGTGTATACAAGAAGTCAGGGTAAATCAAATATTACTTAAAACTTTATACATACTTATATAATATATATTTATAGAAAGATATTCAATACATAAACTAAATAATATATACCATAACAATATAATATACCTACATATATAAAATATATAATAAGTGTTGTTATGATAAGTCTGCCAATCTATTGAGATAACAATAATTCGCGAACCTTAACATTACTTATGTATATTTATATAGTTGTGCGTACGGATTCCGTATATTTTTTCTATAAAATATAGCCCATGTTTCCCGCTGATAATGTAGCTTTCTAATGGTGAAAGAATTTTTAAAATCGGTTCAGTAGTTTTTGAGTTAAATAAAACAATAAAAAAATAAGTACAATAAAAATTTACGACTAATTTTGGGCTTTTAGATGGACCATTCCAGAGCCTCTAGACAAGTGGCATAAACGGTAGTCTAATCGAAAAGTCAAAAAAGTAAATGTATGGGATTTGACGTAAGTTTACGACATTATATCGTAGACTTACGTCAAATCCCATACATTTGTTTTTTTGACTTTTCGATTCGACTATCGCTTATGCCACTTGTCTAGAGGCTCTGGTATAAGAAAACGTTTCTTTCTAAACGCTTCCCTAAATAAGCGCTGGAGACCTGTACTCACACACAGGAACACAACTACACCGCTATATGTAGTTATTTGGGTGTGGTCTTCTGTTAGTTAAAGGTCCTTTCTCAGTCGGGTTTGCTTGATTGTACGATGCCCTACCTTCTTCCATTTCAGTACCAATCATTACCAATACCAATTAACCCTATAAACAGCGCACGTATCGAGTGTCCACATTGACCACACAACCCTTAACAAACAACATATTCGTTATGAACGCTGGGGGATTGTTTCAATACAGGCGGGTTAGCGCCGCCCGCCAATTTCAAACTCGATTTAACTACTGCACAGAGCAATTTGGTATAGAGGCTGCAGTTTTTTAACGTTCATTTATGTTACATAGTAACTTTTATGAACAAATTGCGTTATATGTAGTTATTTGGCTGTGGTTATCTATAAGTTAACTTTTGTGCAAAAGAATTTGATATAGAGGCTGCAGTTTTGACACGTTCATTTATGTTACATAGTAACTTATATTAATAAAATACAGAAATGTGTAGTTATTTGCCTGTGATTATCTGTAAGTTAACTTATGCACAAAATAATTCCATATGGAGGCTGCAGTTTTGTCACGTTAATTTATGTTACATAGTAACTTTTATGAACAAATGCCGCAATGTGTACTTATTTATCTGTGCTTTTCTGTAAGTAAAGACTGCAGTTTTGTCACGTTCATTTATGTTACATAGTAACTGGTATGAAAAAATACCGCAATGTGTAATAATTTGATAACGATTTTCTGTAAGGTAGAGGTTCTTTTCCAGTATGTATAAATATTACTTACTGTTACCCGCGACTCTGCCCGCGTGGATGTCGGTTATTGCAATAAAATGAGGCTTATTCGCTATTCCAACCTATAACCTATCTCTGCCAAATTTCATCCAGATCCATTCAGTAGTTTTTACGTGGAAGAGTAACAAACATCCATAACATCCATCTTCACAAACCTCCACATTTATAATATTACTAGGGGTTGCCCGCGACTTTGTCCGCGTGTAATTTGTAATATTTTCCCCGATTTTGCAACATATCTATATCTCACTACTGCTCCGCTCCTTTTGATCATAGCGTGATGTTATATAGCCTATAGCCTTCCTGGATAAATGCACTATTCAACAAAAAAAGATTATTTCTAATCGAACCAGTACTTTCTGAGATTAGCGCGTTCAACCAAACAAACAAACTCTTCAGCTTGATAATATTAGTATAGATTAAGATTCAAATTCATTTATTCACTAGGAAATCTCTTATACACGACAGTACTCTGTGTCCGGCAGAATGAAAGAGCTGGTTTAATTTTACAAAAATAAAAAAAATGTCGTCGCGGTTAATGACCCTTTGTTTCTGGCGTATTGTTCAACCGAGTGGCAGACGGTAGGCGAACATATGTACATACAGACATACATATAGATCAACAGGACCAAAATGAAATGAAAGATATTATATTTAAAATGTAACACATATGAAATAGTAACTAATGAGATACAAGTGAATAGTTTTTTTTCCAAACTAAGCTAGGTAGGGATAGGGGGTGGTCAGGCTTGCTTCTGCTTTACAGAATACCACAGCCAAATGACTACACTACATACAGCAGTGTAGTTTTTTTTTTTCTTTTTTTTTAGTTTTTTTAAAAAGACAACTCCCGCACTAGAGAACAAGCTCTGTGTCGCGGGGGACTTTACAAACATACAATTAACGGACACAAATTACAACCAGACTCAGAACAACTCTTTGTGGATCACACAAAGTTTTGTCCTGTGTGGGAATCGAACCCACAACCTCGTGCGTAGCAGGCGCATACTGCGGCCACTGGACTACCAATGCAGTTGTGTTCTTGTGTGTGAGTATATCTTCTTAGAGCTCATGTAGGTATGTGTTTTGAAATAAACGTTTTCCTATCCAAGGGATAGTCCATCTTAAAGGCGTGGTGTAAAACTATGGGTCGGCATCACGCATGTGGTACCTCTGGTATTGCAATCGTCTATAGGCTACGGTTAATCCCTCCAAGTGTATGGAGGAGACCCGAGCCCAGCGGTGGCACGATTATGGGTTGAGATGATGAATAGTTATTAAGTATTATCCTTACTAATATAAATGTGAAAGTTTGTTAGTATGGATTGATGGATGTTTTTTACTCTTTCACGTAAAAACTACTGAACGGATCTAAATTAAATTTGGCGCAAAGATAGATTATGGTCTGGAATAACACATAGGCTTTTTACAGCGATACCCGACATCCACGCGGGTGGAGCCGCGGGCAACAGCTAGTGTTAGTATAAAGTTGGAAATGGCGTAACAACATTTCAGTACTTAAGCCGTTTATCCAGTGAACGTGTGGTGTGTGTGATATATACAAAAACTCACAAACAATCTGTCCAGTGGTCACGTGAGCTTTCACGTGACCACTGGACGGATTGTTTGAAATAATGAGCCAAGTTTGACAACATTTGAATAGCAATACAGAAAGTTATGATTGTTTCCATACGATACTGTTTGCGTGATATTCTACTCGTATAGGGCTGTCGACTGACGCTTTTGTTCCTATCTATCCTTACTAATATTATAAATGTGAAAGTTTGTAAGAATGGATGGATAGATGGATGGATGTTTGTTACTCTTTCACGTAACCACAGAAAATTTGGACGATGTGGTCTCTACAGTCAAAAAAATTAAGTTCAGAGCTGTAATAATGTAATTTTTTCTTGTAATTTGTTTTTTGTTTGAATTCCAATAAATAAATAAATAAAATCTATTGAACGGATCTTCATGAAATTTGGCACGGAGATAGATTATGGTCTGGAATAACACATAGACTACCTTTACACCTACACTTTTTACAGCGATAACCGACATCCACGCGGGCGGAGCCGCGGGCAACAGCTAGTACTTATATAAATGCGAAAGTGAGTTTGAAGGATCGCCAATTTTATTTTTTTGGAATAACCTTTACAGGTCTTCAGCGCTCATTTAGGGATGTGTTTTGAAAGAAACGTATTCCTATCCCAGGTTTACTTCCATCATAAAGCCCTGGTGTCAAAAAATGGGTTGGCAACACGCAAATGATACCTCTGGTATTGTAAGCGTCTATAGGCTACGGTTTTTGCTTAACATCAGGTGAGCCGTATGCTTGTTTGCCACTCAAGTAGTATAAAAAAAACCCTGGAATAGGAAAACGGTTCTTTCAAAATGCATCCCTAAATGAGCGCTGTATACCTGTAAAGGTTATTCCAAAAAAATAAAATTGAGAGGTAGGGCACCATAACAGCGAGCAAGGACCTCTACCTTACAGATTACTACACACAGCAGTGTAGTTGTGTTCCTGTGTCTGACACATGTTATGGTGCCATTCCTCTCTAGTCTATACTAATAATATAAAGCTGAAGAGTTTGTTTGTTTGGTTGAACGCGCTAATTTCAGAAAGTACTGGTTCGATTAGAAAAATATTTTTTTGTTGAATAGTGCATTTATCCAGGAAGGCTATAGGCTATATAACATCACGCTATGGTCAACGTCACAGTAACAATGCTATGTGAAATATACTATAAATGCGGAACTAGTCAAGCTACTAGAGGGCAAAATATAATAGCAACCCATATTATGACCCACTGCTGGCCACGGGTCTTCTCTCCTCTATCAAGAGAGAGAGAGAGAGAGGGTTTAGGCCTTAATTCACACACGCTGACCCAATGCGTGTTGGTGAATCTGACATGTCTTTAGAATTACTTGTAAGACATGTGGGTTTCCTCACGATGTTTTCCTTCACCGTTAGCAGATGGCGAATCATTTAATCCTTACTAATATTATAAATGTGAAAGTTTGTGAGTACGGATGGATGGATGGATGAATAGATGGATGGAAGCTTGTTACTCTTTCACGTAAAAACACGCGGGCGGAGCCGCGGGCAACAGCTTTCGTACATAGAAACTCCACAAAGTTAAATTCAAATTGGTACTGTCGCTCGGGATCGCACTCACACCTCTTGCATGCAAGTCGGTTGCTTTCCCACCCGACCACCACCGCATAGCAGAGGGCAGAATATATCGATCAAATACCATATTATAAGCTACAATAACTGCCTACCACCGAGCAACCGTATACATGCTTCCCTCATAAGAAAAGGATACGTAATGGAAAAAGTAGTACAAAATGCGAATACGGGGAACGTGATCCCTGTGCTAACATTTTTCCTATTAAAGCTTGGTGTACTGGAAACCTGAAAAGTTGGAAATATTTTATTGTAATATAGACATTATTGTCAAAGCGATAAGGTATAGAATATTTTATAGCAATTTTTTATTGTGTTGCACGTAGTTATGTTATGTAATAACACGCTTTTTTCCCAAAGGTGTAGGCAGAATTGGAGGCATTGATGTTTTGATGTTTGCTTTGGGAAAAGCTTTTGCCAGCCAATTTAATAAGAGAGGTAGGGCACCATACTGTATATGTGCTGCTGCACTGCATGGAGGTTGCTTTATACAGGGAGAAGTACCTTTGCAGCCCAGGAACCCTTCGGCGATCGTCAGCATCATGAGTCTGCTGGCCTTCCTCGACTAGTTGGGGTCCGTTCGCACGCAAAATAGGCGAATTCAGCGCGAGTTGCGAAAACCAACCCGACGCGACGTACCAGTACCAATAGACAGGTCATTTGCTTGTTTGCTAAATCTCTGCTAAAGCTGAGCTGGCCTTGTCTATCGTCTTCCTTTACCAGGTCATAATTCTACCTTGTTGGACCAACAATAGAATAGAATAGAATATAATTTATTCCAGTAAAGGGCACACAAGAACAACTTACAGAAAAGCCAAGAGAATACACAGTAAGAACAATATAAAAAAAAACAAAAAGAACAAAGATACAAAAATAGACATTGTGCTGCTCTGCAAGCCCATACTGGAAAAGGTCACCGTCTCAGCATAAGCTAGGCGCAAGCACCTAGCGCTGGTTTTCAGTTGGCAACCTTTAGTGAAGCACGGACAGGGGTATCGAGGGGAAAATATATAAATGAGATAAATATTATATTTTCCACTGACTTCGAAAATAATATTTATATTTGGCAACCCTGAACAACTAAGTTGTATAATATCCGATATACTGGCAATATTATAAAGAAGTTTTTGTTTGTATGGTTTTGTATAAAACTAGTCGGTAGCTATGTATTGTTAGTCCCTTACTTCAAGTAAGGGACAGCAGCACTGTACCTTTGTCAAATCATCAAAATGTTTTGAAAGGAGATAAAAGGTTTTTAAAGGATCGGCAACGCGTGAGTGATACCTCTGGCACAGATTACTAAATAGTTACTACATAACCTCTGGTGTTGCAAACGTTCAGAGGCTACGGTGACTGGTTAGGTCCCATCAGGCGGGCCGTATGCCACTTTCTTAGGAAAAAAAATGTGACTGATATGGTACGATACACGTACGTCATTGTTTATTTCGTTGCTTGTTGCCTTATTAATGAAATACTATTTTTTACTTTAATTTCATTTTGTATGGTGTTTTTTCCGTCCTTTTTTGTCACCACAAATATAGTAACTCATACGAAATTGTAAATGTATCTCTCTCTCTCTGGCGATTGAAAGATTGGCCTCAGTTTCTTACAAAACCATGCTAAAACTTCTTTTAGCACGGTATGCATATTTTTAAATGAAATAATATCTCTGTATTCGCGACACCGTTACGAGACGCAACTTGACATATCCGAAAAGTCTTTTTTCGACTGTCACGTTATTAAAGCAAAGAGGCGATATATGCATGTACATATAGCAGACCGCGAACGCGTCTAGATAAATAAAAAAACATTTATTGCTATAAAATTAATGACAACTGTTTTGCCTAGTGTTTTCACTTCTGTCGACACTTCCGGAGTGAATTTTTTGTTTCTATTGCATAGCTTCTATCGCGGGCCTTGGGCGTGGAGACCGAATCCAGAAATTCCGTAACGAAAATAATAAACCTAACACCCCCCACTCCGACCGGCACAGCGGTGATACTTTTTTAATGACGAATTCTCTAAACGGCCAATAATAATATGTCAAATTTGTGTAAGGAGGTTTTGATCTAAGAGAATATTAATGTGAAAAAGATTATAGTATAAGGAGTCTTAAGGAATTATTACAAGTATTCATTATTATTATTATATATTTTCATGAATCATTGCGAATAAAATAAAATGATTTAGATAATTCTGTAAAGTATTTTTTTATTTGTTTCGATAAAAAAAATCATACTAAAAATATGCAATAGCTTTACCGCGGCAGTCCCCGAGTGCCACACGTCATGTTAATTTCTACTTTTCCAACCTAGCCTAGCCTTACCCACCGTGCAGTCTAAATACAGAAAGTCGCAGTCGACATCACAAGCCACAAAACTCCCCAGTGCTATCAACCCACACAGTTTTATTGCCCAACTTCTTTAATAGCTAAAGCGCAAATACAATAGTAGTATTGTCATCAACTAGTTGCTGTCTAACCGCAGCCTGTTGTGCCCGTAATGAACATACATACATACATACACACATACATTATATTGTATGTTGAGTCTATTGAGAGAGAAAACCGCAAAACTTCATTATAGTTTCTCTTTTAGAGATGAATCATGTCGTCTCATTCCAGAGCCTCTAGACAAGTGGCATAAACGGTAGTCGAATCGAAAAGTCAAAAAACAAATGTATGGAATTTGACGTAAGTCAACGATATAATGTCGTAAACTTACTTCAAATCCCATTCGACTATCACTTATGCCACTTGTCTAGAGGCTCTGTACTAATAACGTTAAACTGAAGGAAAACATCGTTAGGAAACCCACATGTCTTAGAAGAAATTCTAAAGACATGTCTGATTCACCAACACGCATTAGTCCAGCGAGTGTAAATTAAGGCCTCTCTCTCTCTTCATAGAGGATAGGTGATCCGTGCCCAGCAGTGGGACATATATAGGTTGCTAATAATATATTATTACTAGCTTCCGCCCGCGGCTTTGCCCGCGCGTACTCCCTTGGGAACAGAGTTTTTTTCCGGGATAAAAAGCTTATGTATTATTTCAGACTATAATCTATCTCTATGTCAAATTTAATACAGATCCGTTTAGTAGTTTTTGCGCGAAAGACTACCAAACATTTTTACAAACTTTCGCGTTTATAATATTAGTATAGATTATTCTAGTACTTCTCTACTGGTGGATCCAGGGATATATTTTCCTCTTCGATTAAAACGCATTACAATAAAAAAAACTTTTCTTTCAAATGTCCCCTACGTCCCTTTCTTAACCGACTTAACCGACCGAAAAAGGAGGTTATCAATTCTTTTAATCGCGATAACCGACGTCCACGCGGGCGGGGCCGTCGGCAACAGCTAGTAAAAAATACAATAAGTACCTCCTTCTGTGTCAATCGGTTAAAAAAAAGCAAAGGTTGACTTCATAAAGAATACGCGTGTAGGGCTCAGTTAAATACTGTAATTATTTTTCATATACCTATAGTTATGTATAATCAATCAAAGTTAAAATAAAAATCAACACTCTGTCAACAAAGAAAATCAGTATCATATTTGATTTATTACTGTAACATATGGCCTATCATTATAGATTTTATAGAGGTAGGGTAAGCCCCCATACAAGCGAGCAAGCCCGACTGGGGAAGAACTTCCATAACTCCATTTCTTTCATATTTTAAATTAAAAAGACAACTCCCGCACTAGCAAGCCCTGTGTCGCTAGGGACATAACAAACATACAATTAACGGACACAAAGTACACCCAGAACCGGAACAACAACAATCATACAAATTTTTGTCCCGTGTGGGAATCGAACCCACAACGCGCCGCGCAGTGGTAAATGGCAAGGTAACCACTTAAGCCACTGAGCCAACCGTGCAGAAAATTTAAATGAGAAGAGAGAGATATGCAGGAGCCACCTTATAGAATACCATAGCCAAATAGACAAACGATGTAATTTATTTTTAGTTTTTGTAATACTTTGTAGAAGATTCTTACGAAAAATAAATTAGATTGCGCTGAAAACTCGAGCGAACTCAGGGTGTGCAGCTAGTATATCATATTAATAATAGAGAGGTAGGGCACCATACTAGTCAGTTAGTCAGCAAACCTGACTAGGGATGAAGCACACACACACACACATATTTAGCAAATAAATTATCAAGTCAAAGTCAATGTTAAACTCATTTATTCACCTAGATCAAATACATGATACTAATGAACGTCATGCGTAATAAAAACAAATGCCAGCATATTTTTTCCTACGGCCAATTCGCTGACTAGGGTAGGGCCTCGAGAAGAATTGGCAAGAAACTGGGGCCACTCTTTGTATCGCCAGAGTATAACATTTACAATTTGGTATGAGTTACAATATTTGTGGTAACAAAAAGGGACGGAAACCAATTTACTATACGAATGGAATTCAGGTAAAAGTATTAAATTAATAACAAAAATAAGCTAAATAATTATGGGTATGGCAGAAGAAGTATAAAAGCAAGATTAATGCAGTGGAAATGAGAGCTTTGAGAAATATATGTGGAGTCAGAATGCTAGACAGAGTAAAAAACTGTGACATAAGAGAACGATGTGGATTGACAGAAGATGAAGTGACAAAAGTTGAAAAGGGGAAGAAAATTTACAAAAGTATATATCGTGCAAGAATGAATGGAGATGTCGGTAGGGGCCTCCCTAGGAGAACATACAGCGACCAAGTAGGGGATTTGCTAAAAAAGGGCCAAAATAAAAGTACCCAGAATCGACATTCATATATGAAGAGGTTGATAAATGTAGAGGAGGCGAAGGAAGTATGTTTGGATCGAAGCAATTGGCGTACCATAGTCTCTGCCTACCCCACTAATACACAGGCGTGATGATATGAATGTATGTATAAAAGCTTGTAAAAAAAATATGAATTTAGTATCACACAGTATCGTAATGATACATCGTCTCTATTTGAAGATTGTCTCTTTTTTGTCTATGTCTTCTTTTATCTTCCTACACATCTCTCGAAACCTCAGCTTATTATATTTAAACCTTTTCCTTTACGTTATCTATACTAATATTATAAAGCTGAAGAGTTTGTTTGTTTGGTTGAACGCGCTAATCTCAGAAAGTACTGGTTCGATTAGAAAAAAAACTTTTCTTGTTGAATAGTGCATTTATCCAGGAAGGCTATAGGCTATATAACATCACGCTATGATCAATAGGAGAGGAGCAGCAGTGAAATATATTGCAAAATAGGGGAAAATATTCCAAACTAACTGTTGCCCGCGGCTCCGCCCGTGTGGATGTCGGTTATCGCTGTAAAAAATAACCTATGTGTTATTCCAGACCATAATCTATCTCTGTGCCAAATTTCATCCAGATCCGTTCAGTAGTTTTTACGTGAAAGAGTAACAAACATCCATCCATCCATCCATACTTACAAACATTCACATTTATAATATTAGTAAGGATTACCGCGCGGACGCAGTCGCGGGCGACCCCTAGTTTAGGTATAAAATTAGAGTTATTTTAACATTAGCATTACAATACCATTGTTGTGGTTTTCAAATGTCTCGAGGGTTTCAGTAAGAAATGTATTTCTTGTAATAATTTAGGCAAGCTTCTTTATATTCGCCTACAGATTTTACTAGACACATAGCAACATGGGTTTTATTAATAATGTTGATGTCTCTCAAGCTACAATTGTTAACCGACTTTTTAAAAAAATGGCAAGAAAATAGATGGTAAAGATTAGTTGTAAAACTTTTATTTAATAAATATACATCTTACTAATATTATAAACGCGAAAGTTTGTAAGTATGGATGGATGGATGTATGGATGTTTGTTACTCTTTCTTTTGATTGGATGTTTTTTTTTTATATACTACTTGGGTGGCAAACAAGCATACGGCCCACCTGATGTTAAGCAGTAACCGTAGCTTGCAATACCAGAGATATCACTTGCGTGTTGCCAACCCATTTTTGGACACCAGGGCTTTTAGATGGAAGTAACTCTGGGATAGGAATATGTTTCTTTTAAAACGCTTCCCTAAATGAGCGCTGGAGACCTGTACTCACACACAGGAACACAACTACACTGCTATGTGTAGTTATTTGGCTGTGGTTTTCTGTAGAGTGGAGGTCCTTCCCCAGTCGGGCCTGCTCACTAGTATAGTGCCCTACCTCTCTTTGTTTTGTCACAGAGATAGATTATAGTCTGAAATAACACATAGGCTACTTTTTACAGCAATAACCGACATGCACGCGGGCGGAGCCGCGGGTAACAGCTAGTACATACATAGATTAAAAACGAGCTGCTATTATTATTATCGTTTATTTACTGTTATTTATACTCGTTGTAATATTTAAAAAAAACATTTTTTTTTTCAGGTAAGCATCTTCATAATATTATCCAGTTTTACGTAAGTACGATTAAGTAAATAACGACCGGCGCCGGCGCGCCCGTACCAATATGAATTTCACTTATGTTTACGGCTAAACATCGATTGCTGAAGGCCTGGGTTTAATTCTCAATTCGTCTGAAATGGAACACAATTTAGAAAAAAAGTACACTTTAATGGCCTTTTTTTTTGCTTCCGAATTTTTTGTGGTTTGTTCAGTGATTAAAATTATGACCTCGCCATTTTCCACGGCCCAGAAGTGTGGTTCGATCTTCACATGGGACAAAATTATCCCGAACTAGGAAACAAGCCTTGTGTCGTTGGAGACTTTACAAATTCTGTGTGAGAATCAAACCCACAATACTCAGCGAAGGGTGGGTGACGAGGTTATCTTCTCCACTAGTCCTCAATTGCAGTCAAAAACTATAAGTTCTTCTATAACCTTTTTTTATATTACTTGGTTTGAATAAGCATATGGCTTGCCTGAGGGCAAGCAGTTACCGTAGCATTTGGACGCTCGCAATACCAGAGATATCACTTGCGTGTTGACAACCCATTTTTTTACATCAGGTCTTTAAGATGGAGTATTCCTGGAATTGGAAAACGATTTCTTTCCAAACGCTTCCCTAAATGAGCGCTGGAGACCTGTTACCTATAATCTACTTATATATTTCACTATTCTCAGAGTATCTCGCAAGACGCGACAAAATCAAATAACTGTGTATCAATTTGAATTGTTTATAAGCATTAAGGAGTCTGCACGAGACGGAGTCCCGCCTCGTGGCTCCTTCTCGTGTTAAGTAATGTAACGCAATAGACTCGGAGTCTGCCCGACGTGAACTTACTGTCTTTGCCAAATAAAATTACCTTAGAAATGATTTGGGACAGTGGTTCTCAAATATTGCGAATTATTTAACTACTATTATTCCGAAAGGTGTGGATGTTTGTGGCACAGAACGACTGAATGGAATTCGATAAAAATTGCAGCATATATAGATTTTAGTCTGGAATAGCACATAGGATACTAAATATGGGCGATCTAAATAACTGTTACCAGGTTGACCAACCAAAATTAAGCTAACCAAACGATAAGATACAAAAATTCTACGCGGGCAAAGGCGTGGTCGAAAGCTATATTTTAAATTCAGATTAAAGACAAATACCAAGATATTTATTGCTTCAAACTGCGTACATAAGTATCAACAGTTTACTCGATCGGGCATAACAATGATTACTTCAAACTTTATAACTATTATAAAGTTAGCTCATTGTTATTATTATTCAGTCTTCAAAATTGTATGGGCAAGTTTGTGTAGACTCTAAACCCCGCCAATTTTAAAATTTCTGACATCTACTATTATTTTTTTGTTGGAAGTTGCTGGGAATCGAAACCAGGACCTTGTGAATAACCACTAGACAGCCACAGAACAGTCTGATAAAATAAAAATTAGGTTGTGGAATGAGCTCCCTGTTGTGGTTTTCTCTAGAGACTATATTATGGGGTCAAGAAAAGAGGTATAAGATTTATAAAGGGTCGGCAACGCGCGAGTGATACCCCTAGTGTTGCAAGCGCCCATAGGCTACGGTAACTGCTTATCATCAAGCGGGCTATATGCTTGTTTGCCACCTTGGTAGTTTAAAAAGAAAAAAGGCAATAAAACACAAAAAAAATACTATAAGAAACACTCGAAGCTTGAGAACCGCTGTCTCATATTAATACAGGGGCTGCGAGGTGGCCGCGGGAGGGAGACAGAGAGGTAGGTAGGAGGTAGAGGAGGGGGTGGAAAATTATGAATTTGTGAATAATTCACGGGTACCATCAAAATACTAATGTTAAGAGATGCCAAGAGACACAGTGAGCACTGATTTTATTTATTTGCATTAATTACTATCATCGTATTAAACTTTTCACCTCCGGAGTTGAAAACCGAGGGGTATTTTTATGTATATTTATTTGATTTGCCTTGGTTTTCAACCGACTTCAAAATAAGAAGGTTTTAAATCAAATGCCCGCCTGATGGTAAGCAGTTACCGTAGCCTATGGACGTTTGCAACACCAGAGGGTGTTACTCACGCGTTGCCGACCCTTTAAAAACCTTATAACTCCTTTCTTGAAGAACCCCATGCTATAGTCTCTTGGGAAAACCTCGGCAGGGAGCTCATTCCACAGCCTAATCGTACGTGGTAAGAAATTCCTCTGGAATCTTACGGTACGGCATGTTTGAGGTGCAAGGATGTGAGGATGAACTCCCTGTCTCCATGTTTGAGTTGTTCTTCTGTGCGTGTGTATGTCACTGAACTCCTCCTAAATGGCTCGGTTGATTTTAATGAAATTTTGTGAGTGTTTGGGTAGGGTCCTGGATGGTTTAGATTTACAATTGGTAGGTGGCACTGCTGTCGGTATGTCAGTTTTTCCGGGCATGCACGAGTATATATTTTGTATTTTTTTTTTTTGCATTTTCTAAAGGCATATTTGATCAGTATGAGTCAGTATTTTTTTTTATACTATGTACCTACTTGAGTGGCTAACAGGTATACGGCCCGCCTGATGTTAAGCAGTTACCGTAGCCTATGGATGCTTGCAAAACCAGAGGTATCACTTGCGTGTTGCCGAACCATTTTCTTTACACCAGGGTTTTAATATCTTTGAATAGCTTCCTCTCGCGCGTACAAACCCTCGGGAACAGAGATTTTTTCCGGGATAAAAATTTCACGCTATAATATACATATATATATATATTTTTTAAACCCGCACTAGAGAACAAGCTCTGTGTCGCGGGGGACTTTACAAACATACAATTAACGGACACAAATTACACCCAGACTCAGAACAATTCTTGATGGGTCACACAAAATTTTGTCCTGTGTGGGTATCGAACCCACAACCTCGTGCACAGCAGGCGCATACTGCGGCCACTGGACCACCGAGGCAGAGAAAGAAAAAAAAACCTATATCTATGCCAAATTAAATCCAGATCCGTTCAGTAGTTTTTGCGTGAAAGAGTAACAAACATACATCTATACATTCTTACAAACTTTCGCGTTTATAATATTAGTAGGATTGTAGAATGAAGCCGCAATATCATAAACATCTTGTTACCGGTCGATGGTCAAGTACAATAATTCGAGAAACTTCCACATCAAAACAGGAAAGATTTGGAAGAAACTAACTTTTACTTGTGGCTCCCGTCCCTTTTTATGAGTGGGTATATACGTATCAATGATTACCTATATTATTTACCGGTCCGCTATTTTCGTTTACAAATATATCTTTTTATAGTTATCTTTTTATGGAAACTTACTGGTTGGTCTTTCGGTTGTTAAATACTAAGCACGAAGTCCCGTGTTCGATCTCCGGGTCAGGCTAAAAATAGATAGGTTATTCTGTCAAGTAATTATTTTACAATTAATTTGATTTACAATATAAGTTACTTAATCTAAACTACTTAGAAACCATTAGATATTATTATTTAAAGGTAATTTACCTATAAATAAAATATCTGATTGAGGTCACAGTTCTGAGGACAGGTACCCAAAAGACTGGCCACATTGCGACGCTGGATAGCAAGGCTAATACGTAGACCCAAGTCAAGACATTTACAATAGTTGACCGATGTTTAGAAATAGTTACACCCCGTGTCTCAAAAAACACGTGGAGTCGTTTTTTCTATCGTGTCAAATTGCCATCACATCAGAATATAAGAATGAAGTAACTATCTAGCTAAAAGAGTGGCCTGAGTTTCTTGCTAGTTCTTCTCATGGCTCCACATCAGTGAAATAGCCGTAGGCATATTTAGCTGACATCATCTTTCTGGCTTATTCATAATTTATGACCTTCATTCATAAGTGTTACTTTGTAACCTAAATGAATTTTGAATTTGAAGGTATAAAGAGAGCAGTTGAATTTGCGCACAAACTTGGGCACAATCCTACTAATAGTATAAACGCGAAAGTTTGTAAGTATGGATAGATGGATGGATGGATGTATGTTTGTTACTCTTTCACGTAAAAACTACTGAACGGATCTGGATGAAATTTGGCACAGAGATAGATTATGGTCTGGAATAACACATAGACTACACTACACTTTTTACAGCTATAAACGACATCCACGAGGGCGGAGCCGCGGGCTACCGCTAGTACCCAATATACGGTACATATCCACGGACATTATTATAACATGGGTATGATACACTTCTGCCCACGCCTTCGACGAAAATGCGTGATACACAGTCAATAGAAAGAAATAATATCTATAAATACGGAGAAACCCACCCTCCAGAGGTTAACTACAACGCACGGGGGTGTCATAACTACATTATAAGCCAAAAAAAGGTATACAATAATCAATCATATTTGTGGGCGAGTAAACCTTTTATTTGGCCCGCAGTGTACTTATAGTTTTAAGTGATTTTGTGTGTAAAGGAATATTAATAGTTACTATTTATTGTTCTGTGATTGTTGTGTTCCTAGTAGTTTTTTTTTCTTATATATAAAAATGAATTCCTATTTTTTTTTATACTACCTACCAAGGTGACTAACAAGCATACGGCCCGCCTGATGGTAAGCAGTTACCGTAGCCTATGGACGTTTGCAACACCAGGGGTGTCACTCACGCGTTGCCGATCCTTTAAAAACCTTTTATCTCCTTTCTTGAAGAACCCCATGCTATAGTCTTTTGAGAAAACCGGAATCGACGTTCATGCAATATAAAATAATAGTTAGAATTAAATAGGTTGTTGTACATTCGTGACAAAGTAAATTTGCCACAGAAAAAAAAAATGAGTCAATTTTAATTCGTCGCAGTTCAAGACAAATTTACACGTACTTTTTTCTGTGGCAAATTTACATTGTGACGAATGTACAACAACCCAATTAAAGATTCCCAACTCGACCACGTGGACGAGATTTTCGCGGTCGAGTTGAAGAATAAGTCCTACAGTCGCTGCTTAATGCTTATCAATACTCTGTTTTCTTGTTTGTCACTTTTACATTGTAAATGACTATACTCTAACGTATAAAAGTACAATCTACACTAAAAGTAATAATATTAATGTTTAATCGCTTACGGTCTATCGTATGTCATTAATCACTGGCTGGGGTGGACCCGAGACTTACTGGGGTCTAAATAATTTGATGCGGCGACATATTGTGTCTGGACACGGTTGACGATCACCTCGGAGGGTTCCGTATTAAATGTAATACAAGTTTTTGTTAGAGTATTAGCGTGATAAGTGGCAATAATTGTAGTTTTGAGTAGGTTTTTTTGGGAATGATATATTAAAAAGCGGTGGTGCCCGAGTGGGAAAGGTAATCGATTTGCACGCAAGAGGTGCAAGTTTGATCCCAGGTAGCAGTACCAATGTGAATTTCACTTTATGGAGTTTATATGTACTAATCAAATGATTCACCATCTGCTAACAGTGAACGGAAAACTTTGTGAGGAAACTCACATGTCTTAGAAGTCATTCTAAAGACATGTCAGATTCACCAACCCGCATTTGGACAGTGTGTGTGAATGAAGGCCTAAACCCTCTCTCTCTTGATTGAGAAGAGGGGACATGTGCCCAGCAGTGGGACATATATATTACTGTTACTATTTGGGTTCCTTTTATATTAAAGTGGCGGAAGGAAAGTTGATGTTATTGCCATTTTTATATAAAAACTAGCGACCCGCGCCGACTTCGTCCGGTTTAAACTATTTTTAATTCAACTTTCTTTTTTTTTACATAAGAACCTTCTCCTGACAATAACAAACACAACAAAAAAAGAATGAGTGAAATCGGTTCAGCTGTTCTCGAGATTTGCGCTTAGCAACACATTCAGCGATTCATTTTTAAATTTCCGATCACTTTTATAGATTTTCCAAAAAAGATTATTATTTCTCGTTGCAAAATGTCCCTAAATGAGCACTGGAGATTTATACTAAAGAATGTACTATTTATTTGTAAAAAATGAAAAAAAAAATAGTATACCTCTAGGCATTCTCATCTCTATTCCAGGCGTGCATAGGTTACGGTTACTCTTTACCAACAGATGGGCGGTACGTTTGTTTGTTACCGTGTTAATATAAAAATAATCTGTCATTTGTAGGACTGTACGTCACAAGTTCAAACTTCTTAGCTTTACGAACTTGTAAACACACACATCTGTATAAAATACTTGTACAGTCCTACAGAAACAGTGGTTTATTCCGAGATAAAAAGTAGCCTATGTGATATTTTAGACGATACATTCTCATCTCTATGGCAAATTTTATTCAGATTAGTTCAGCCGTTTTGGCGTGATTGAGTAACAAATATTCATTTATCCAAACTGCCGCATTATTAAATACTAGTTGTTGCCCGCGGCTCCGCACGCTTAGTAGCCTATGTGTTATTCCAGACCATAATCTGTCTCTGTGCCAAATTTCATCCAGATTCGTTTAGTAGTTTTTAAGTGAAAGAGTAACAAACATCCATCCATCCATACTCACAAACTTTCACATTTATAATATTAGTATGGACTAGTTGTTGCCCGTGGCTTCGCCCGCGTGGATGTCGGTTATCGCTGTAAAAAGTAGCCTTTGTGTAATTCCAGACCATAATCTATCTCTGTGCCAAATTTCATCCAGATTCGTTCAGTACTTTTTACGTGAAAGAGTAACAAACATCCATCCATCCATTCTCACAAGCTTTCACATTTATAATATTAGTAGAATATCTGAGCCTTAAGGGCACACGAGTTTAGGTATTTTACTCCATCTCAAAAACTTACCCACGTTGCCCAACGTGGCTTAAGAAGTATTCACATCAAAAATAAACAAAAATATCTAAAGAACCCACATTTCTCATTTAGTATTTGACCGACAGCATCCTCATCTATAAACATAGTTTGTTCCCCATTGACGGGTGCGTGCGTCACCACCATTACTGCTTATCCCCAAGGACATCTCAGGAGGGTACACAGACAAAATTACTAGTTTTTAAACGATGCAACTACACGACAAGAAAGACGGTGATATATTGTTGTATGTAATTCAATTTGTTTAGAGTGTGGCGGATGTTTTTTTTGTTAGATTTTCTTGATGCGACGCAAGCTGCTATACTTCACAATTAAATTATACCACTAAGAAACTACTTACGTGGCAAACAAGCATACGGCCGGCCTTAGATAACGTTTGTAATACCAGAGGCGCTCGTAGCCAGGTGCACTTGCTGTTCGGTAAACGATCAGCCGGTTAAGCTACCAAGGGCGCTGTAACCCTATAGATGGGTGACCGCATATTCCGCATTTCAACTGAGCGTCTCCGTGCTTCGGAGGGCACGTTAAAAGTCGGTACAAACTGTTATCAGTCGTTAGATCACGACAGAGGCCTAAATATGGGCGATCTAAATAACTCTGTCACCAGGTTGGCCACTAACCAAACGATAAGAAGGAAGAAGAATACCAGGGGTATCACTTGAGTGTTGCCGACCCTTATTAAACATCAGGGTTATATGATGGAATTTCGTGGGATAGGAATTGTCTTTAGGTAACGTATTGCAAGCGTCCATAGGTAACAGGCCGTATCGCCCGTATGTGGTAGAAATACAGAAATTCGATTAATTTTCATTGAAATAAACTTTTTATTTTAAAAATGATCACTAAATCATCAATGTATAGGTACAATTTTTCAGATATTTGTTGATTTTTAAAAATCGCTCAACCGTTTGATAAAATTTTAATGGTACCAAGAAAGTAAGTATACCCTTGAAACCAAAAACAGAATTTTCAAATCGGTTTAGGCGACTTCGGGTAATCGGTAAACCTTCTTTTTAAAGTCGATTAATAAATCGCAAAAATAAAATATACTACAATCACTACTCGATTGCATAATGCTTATGCAACGTTTGTCCTTATTTAAATATTATCATTGGGGTGATGCGACTGATACGAGACCATGCATAAATTATAGTCTGATAGTTCAATAAACCCCTATGTCCCTTACTCACACATCGCGTGTGCTGTACCATAATTAGTAAACATTTGCTTAAGTGCAGTTATAATATCAAACTTCTTTAGGTGCCTTGATCATGGAACTCACGTCATCATCGCCGAACGCTTTCCATGAGACAAACCAAAAATAATATAAAATACTCAATAGCTCGACGATACAATTGACAAGTTAATTCGTTTTCTCTGTTATCGGCAGTCCCCAAAGACTGCCCCGCATGTTTTTTTTTACTGCTTACTCTCTCTTGATGCTAAGTAGTTGCCGTAGCCTATGGACGATTGCAATACCCGAGGAAACACGCGTGTCGCCGACTCAAAAATTTAACATCAGGCCTTTATCCTTACTAATATTATAAATGTGAAAGTTTGTAAGAATGGATAGATGGATGTTTGTTACTCTTTCACGTAAAAACTACTGAACGGATCTGGATGAAATTTGGCACAGAGATAGATTATGGTCTGGAATAACACATTTAGCAGCGATAACCGACATCCCCGCGGGCGGAGCCGCGGGCAACAGCAAGTGATGGAATATATTTTGAATAGGAAAAATACGCATTCCTAAATGAGCTCTGGAATCCTATGACCACAGCCAAATTGGCTGTGGTCTTATGTAAGGTGGAGTTCCTTACCCAGTCGGGCTTGCAAACATTGCACCTTAAAGAAAAGCTTACAAAAAAGTTTTCGCAAGAGACTATAGCAGGGAGTTCTTTAAGAAAGGAGTTATAAGGGTTTTTAATGGTCGTCAACGCGTGAGTGATAGCTCTCCTGGTGTTGCAACCGTCCAAAGGCTACGGTAACCGCTTACCATTAGGCGGGCCGTATGCAAGTTTGCCTCCTTGGTAGTATAAAAAAAAGAAACTATGCTTTTTGTAAAACATTGTATTTTTTTTCAATAAAATATAGCCTTATGATACCCGCTGATAATGTGGCTTTCTAATGGTGAAAGAATTTTTAAAGTCGGTCGAGTAGTTTTTGAGTTTATTCATTACAAACAAAAATACATAATATATATGTGGAAGGCGGAGGACCGTGTGCTGTGGCGCGTGTTGGGAGAGGCCTATGTCTAGCAGTGGACTGCGATAGGCTGATTGATTGATTGAAACAAAAATAATAATATAATATTGTTAGTATACATAAGCATTGTATAAAATACAACTGCATAAATGTATAATTAATTATAATTACACGCCACTTGGAGGTCTCATTATTTGTCAAAGAGAGGGTAGTCGCATATTTGATGACGTCATTGTATAGTTACAATTTAAAATGTTTTTTTTTGTGAAGCAACGGGACAGTTAGAGGGTAGGTATCATCAGGGTGCACTCGTTGATGGGTAAGCGATCGGTGAGGGACTCTGGAGATCTGTACTCACGCACAGGAAACTACGAGAGGAATTTAGGAGAAGTAAGGCACCATACAAGTAAGCTAGCCTTATCTTTCTCTTATCTTAAAAAAGACAACTCCCGCACTAGAGAACAAGCTCTGTGTCGCGGGGCTTTACAAACATACAATTAACGGACACAAAATACACCCAGACTCAGAACAACTCTTTGCGGGTCACACAAAGTTTTGTCCTGTGTGGGAATCGAACCCACAACTTCGTGCACAGCACGCGCATACTGCGAAACTGTCAAACTGGAAAAGGACCTTCACTTTCTCCAGATCATAGCGCTCATAGTTACGTTTGTATTAAAACATTTTCATATTCGAAGGATACTCTATAACAAAATCTCTGAAAGTTTACATTTTTGGGTAACACGCAAGTTATACCTTCTGGTATTGCAAGTGCTACGGTAACTGCTTAAAATCAAGCGGACTGCCTGCTTGTTTGACCATCTCAACCCATAAACGTCTAACTGCTGGGCACGGGTCTCCTCCATACATATAGAGGGATATTAGCCTACTAGACCACGCTGGCCAGACGGGTTTTTATTCGAGTTTCCCTCTCTTGTAGTAGATATTGTCTGCCTGACTTACTTCCTTAGTCGACTCTTAAGACATCTCGGGATGGAACGGGGTGGTGACATTTGTATTCTTAATCCGTCACCACACGGACAACTCTCTTTGTTTTCTTTTAAAAAAGACAACTCCCGCACTAGAGAACAAGCTCTGTGTCGCGTGGGACTTTAAAAACATGCAATTAACGGACACAAATTACACCCAGACTCAGAACAACTCTTTGTGGGTCACACAAAGTTTTGTCCTGTGTGGGAATCGAACCCACAACCTCGTGCACAGCAGGCGCATACTGCGGCCACTGGACTACCAAGGCAGTCAACTCTCAGCTTGTTTGCTACCTAAATATTATAAAAAACTATACCACAATGTGGTGTAATCATTTGACTGTGGTTTTCTGTACCGATTCTTGCTTATTCGGGTTATCTATACTCAATCAAAATTGTTTATCAAAATAAAATACGTATACTTTCATTCAAGTTCTCGCTATCTTAATTACACAAACAAACATATATACCAAACTTATATTACAACATATCACAATAACAAAATTTCGCTACCGAGTAATCGAACCCAACGACCTCCAACCAATCACAAAAGGCAACAGCTCAATCAATTATCCGTCTAACTATTGTGACTGAGCGTTTTTGACCCCTTTTCTGCCATTAGAAAATGTTATTTTGTTTGGTATTGTACGCACTGGGTTTGGAAACGCTGCGTTTTGTAAGCTGTTTTTATTGGCGGTAAAAACGTCCCTATTATTAAGACTCCGCTGTCCGTCCATCCGTCCGTCTCATGAACCATGATAGCTAGGCAGTTGAATCAGAACGGGACGAACAATCAGTATATATTCCTTTTATTTCTTAAAAAAGTGTAGTGTGTGACGCATCGCCCCCCATCACTAATTCACTTAGGTTATATTATATAAATATGTAACATAGTTAGTAAGTGAAAGCATTAAACCTCAGACATTATTCGTAACAACATCTTTACTTTGACCACCCAAGTCCCAACATTGCAAAAGACAACGCCCGCACTAGAGAACAAGCTCTATGTTGCGGAGAACTTTACAAACATACAATTAACTTTATAGTTTTGTCCTGTGTGGAAATCGAACCTACAACCTCATGAACAGCAGGTGCATACTGCGGCCACTCAATCACCAAAGCAGTCCACAAGTCAAACTTAGAACCATAACATAGGTTTGGGCGCAGGGCATTGTGTATCGACGACGTCGTGTGTTGTTTGTACAAACGTCCGCGAAAACGTGTGTTGTGTTTAGTTATAAGTTTTATTATAATATATGTAGATGTAAGGTATTTATGCAAGAGAAGGTACAATCTACTTGAAATTATTGATTACTAGTTGTTGCTCCGCCCGCGTGGATGTCGGTTATCGCTGCAAAAAGTAGCCTATGTGTTATTCCAGACCATAATCTATCTGTGTGCAAAATATTCATCCAGATCCGTTCAGTAGTTTTTTTGTGAAAGAGTAACAAACATCCATCCATCCATCCATTCTTACAAACTTTCACATTTATAATATTAGTAAGGATTATTATTATAACCGCAGCGTCACAACGACCTAGTGCGTACAACAAGTTAGCGACATATGGCGACATGGCCGTCCCCACAGTTTATACCAAGTAATATGCCAGTCATCTAATTGATTGACTTGATGGCTAACAGCCGCTGCTTATATACTGCTTACCCACTATTGGTAATGTGCGTGAAGATACGCAGCTTTAAAGCTGGTGACAGACCTTGCTGAAGCGCCTGCAATTACTTTCTTATACTACTAAGCAACAAGCATACGGCTCGCCTGAAGCAGTTACCGTAGCCTATGGACGCTTGCAATACCAGAGGTATCACTTGCGTGGTGCCAACCCATTTTTTATACTGACGACTGGCCTTTTGGTCTAGTGGTTAGTGACTCTGACTGCTACGCCAAAGGTCGTGGGTTCGATTCCCACCCAGGACAAATCTTTGTGTAGCACGAATGTTTGTTCTGTGTGTGGGTGTAATTTATCTATAATATGTATGTATTTAGAAATATATATGTATGTTCATCAGTTGTCTTGTTACCATAGTACAGGCTCTGCCTAGTTTGGGATCAGATAGCGATGTGTCAGTTGTCCCGAAAATATTAAAATATTATAATTCCGAGCTTTAAGATGGAGTATCCCTGGGATAGGAAAACGTTTATTTCAAAAGCATCCCTTAATGAGCGCTGGAGACCTGTACTTACACACAGGAACACAACTAAACTGCTGTGTGTAGTTATTTGGCTGTGGTCTTGTGTAAGGTGGAGGCTGTGGTCTGTTCCCAAGTCGGGTTTGCTCGCTAGTATGGTGCCCTACCTCTCAAATAACTAGTAGCATTGCAGACTATACATGCAAGCAACAAGCCGACCTACATTTTGTACTGACAAAGTGTGTGAACCACAAAGAACTGTTCTGAGTCTGGCTGTAATTTGTGTCCGTTAATTGTATGTTTGTAAAGTCCCTCGCGACACAGAGCTTGTTTTCTAGTACGGGAATTGTCTTAAAAAAAAAATTAAAACACAGCTACTCCTCTTTGTGCAGTTATTTTGGCTGTGGTCTTCTGTAAGGTGAAGAATTACTTATTTACAAGAAAAGCGGTACAAATGAAGGTGTTCACCAGTTCTGACATGCAAACATTACAGCAAATACATTTTAATTATGCCTAATGACAATCATTTTACATTTTAAAACTTATTTATTACTAGCTGTTGCCCTCGGCTCCGCCCGCGTGGATGTCGGTTATCTCTGCAAAAAGTAGCCTATGTGTTTATCCAGGTCATAATCTATCTCTGTGCCAAATTTCATACAGATACGTTCAGTAATTTTTACGTGAAAGAGTAACAAACATCCATCCACCATCCATTTTTACAAACTTTCACATTTATAATATTAGTAAGGATTACCCTTATTACACAAAATATATGTACTTAATAGTAATATATAATAGTGTAAGTCCTTTATCAGTTCGGTTTGCTCACTTGTATGGCTCTACCTCTCTACCTAAATGAGTATAACTGTGGTTATTAAAATTTATAGCCTTATTTCTTCACCAAAAGAGTGTCTAGATAATAAAGGGAGATAATTAAATCATCAAATGGCACATCAAAGTGCTCTGTCGCGGTGAAAGTGATAAATCAGTGCTTCCGCTAAACGTTTGCCCGGCGGGTAATGTCAATAATAAATCTTCATTTGTGAAGTACTTTTATTGCGATGCGACGAGAGAATTTAAGGTTTTAGATGTAATTGAATGTGGTATTAATTATGGTTGCAGAGTTACTGGCTTTCAACAGTATGATAGTCCTCCAAAACAATTTCTCTCTGATCTCAACGGAGAGCTAGCTGCACAATTGCAAATATTATAATGTGATTCACATGTGCTTTCGACTGGCCTGTTTAAAGTGACTGAGAGAACCCCCGGCCTTTAGCTTAGCAAGCTGAAGTTCGGGGTTTCGATTCTCACAAAGAAAAAATCTCCGTGTTAATTATCTATAACTAGCTGTTATCTACGGCTCCGCGCCCGCGTGGATGTCGATTGTAGCGCTAAAAAGTACCTTATGTCCTTCGCCAGGATACAGTCTATCTTGTTTCCAAATTTCATTAAGTTCTGTTCAGCCGTTAAAAGGTGACAAACATACATATAAATATCGGTTACTTTCGCATTTATAATATTAGTACCTATATTTAGAAAAATGGTTACAAGTTATAAAATTAAAATCTTTATTTTAACCAATTCTTGTAGCAATAAATTATTAAAATTACATTTATGAATACAAAAAAGCTCATGTGACAGTATAAGTTACAACTTAGACTTTTGTCTAACCGTCCTGTACAAAATGGCGGACTCTGCTTTTGACGTTTTAACGTTGCATAGCCTGACATTGAGTTATGGCTATTGTGCGCATCGGCCGGGTGTTTTAATTACTAGTTCTCGTTAGCTTTATGCGTTATGCGGCGAATTGGATTTGGATGAGCAAACAAATTTGATCCTGAGAAAGTTTATGAATATTTATTTGTTTATTAACTAATAATTAGAAAATGTGAAAGTTTAAAAGTATTGTTTGCTTTTATAAATAGTATAATGATACAATAATCTTACTCCTTACGTTTTTTTATTTGTTAGCCTGTACTGTCCCACTGCTGAGCAAAGGCCTCCCCCATTGACTTCCATTCCCGTCTGGCCATTGCCTTATCCTACCAATCGTTCTCATATGCATCCAGGTCGTCGCGCCAGCGTTTTCTAGGTCTGCCTTGGCGACCATGCCCATCTTCTGGTATCCACTGTGTGATGATACGAGCCCATCACACAGGATAGATAGATGGATGTTTGTTAGTTGTTACTTAATCACGCCAGAACCAGACCCGCAGGGGTATTCCGTAAGAGCAAAAATCGAGCCATCGCAAAAACCGAGCAAAATCTGGCTGTCAGATTGAAAATCGGTATTCCGTAAGAACAAAAACCGAGCCTTTTTGACGTTAAGTCAATAGATTGTGCCGTCACCGAGCAATCACAACTGTCAGTTTGCGATCACAACTGTCAGTTTGCCATCGCTGTTTCTTAGAGAATCAGCCGGCCATAGTCAAACACAACTATACCGCTGTGAGTAGTTTATTTGACTGTGGTCTTCTTAAAGATGGAGGTCTTTGAACGTAGTTGCGTTCGAGATTTTAATCTTCATTTCTTTCTAGAGTGTATAAATAAAAAGCAATCATTTTCGCCAGTAGCCTACGATCGTGTATCACTAAAAAAACATTCAGCTCTCCTATTTATTTTAATAACAACTTAATGCGAGTAACGCGGTCACATCCCTTCCAAAAAACATCAAATCTAAAATCAAAGGCGATACGTTTGAAGTATCATCCTTCATCATGACTTTGATGTTTGGACTTGCGACGAATCAATCTGAACCACACATGCGGTTATATATAAGATAAAGATAGATACACTACGCTACACAGCGCAATTGCGCTAACTTAGTTCACTGTGCTGAACATTGGTATAATATACACTTATTGAAAATATGTTGGCGCATAACATATTGGTTCCATCTATGTAAAAAGAAGTAATGTTTTTTTTTATATCAAAAATCAAGAAAGCAAATTCAATCCCTGCGTCAGCTCTAATGTTGTGGCCTGGACCACAACGCAAAGTAACGACGAAATGGTCCGAACTAACTCAAGGTTGGCTCAGCGAGTGGGTTGAATAAGAATCGATTGTCTGCCATACATCGCGCTTTGTAACTCATTCGCATTTTGCTGCACTATAACATAACTAGCTATTGCCCGCGGCTCCGCCCGCGTGGATGTCGGTTATCGCGATAAAAAGTAGCCTATGTGTTATTCCAGACCACAATCTATCACAGTGGCAAATTTCCAAAAATCCAGATCCGTTCAGTAGTTTTTACTTGAAAGAGTAACAAACATCCATCCATCCATCCATCCCTACTTACAAACTTTCGCGTTTATAATATTAGTATGATTTTGAGATAACTAAAAACGTCAGCGCAGTGAGCTTTCTCATTTGAAGCGCTTCAGTAACTAAGTTGACGCATTTTTTTTGCTGACTTACCCATCCCTAATATAAAATGTCCTGGAAATGGTTGAGTTTATGGAAAAGTATTTATGTTAAGCGGGTTAACGGAAACAGTTTTTTTTTCATAAATATTATTTTAGTACTGAGATTTTTATCCTTGTGTGTAATAATAACGTCCTTCTAACCGGATTTCAGTCACAATAGCTAATCTCGACGAAGACTAGCTATTCATATCAACCCATAAATGTCCCACTGCTGGGCACGGGTCTCCTCCAAACAATTGGAGGGATATTAGCCTACTATACCACGCTGGCCAGACGGGTTGGTATAGGGTTTTGTTTCGAGTTTTCCCTCTCTTGCCCCCTGCAAGCCTGCCTGCAAATATTGTCTGCTAGACTTACACCGTTAGTCGACTCTTACGACACCCTCGGGATGGAAGGGATTGGTGACATTTGTATTCTTAATCCGTCACCACACGGAATCTTATAGTTCGATTGGAAAGAAACGACACGTTAGAAAGATAAGTAGAAGGAGTCGTAAATTTCCAAACTTTGGACGTCTATTGTAAATTTATTTTAAAATAAAAAATACAGTTCTTCAAGAAAGGAGTTATAAGGTTTCTTAAGAGTGTGCAACGTGCGATTGATACCCTTAGTGTTGCAAGCGTCCATATGCTACAGTAACTGCTTGCCATCAGGCGGGCCGTATGCTTTTTGCCTCCTTGGTAGTTTATAAAAAAAACAGGTATCTACTTTTGGCTTGACCTGAAAATCGACCCCGGGATCTCAATCTCAAACAACAACGCGGTCTTGAGAGTAATGACACGTATTTACCGAACAAGAAATATTCCCTTCTTTCTCTAATATACACAGAAAAATGCCATTATCATTGTCTACCCTTTTTCCAATCATTTATATGATGGGCAGGGTGGGCTTAATATGTTTTTTTCATGACATACTTTCCTATGAAGCGTTATTTCTATATCAGCTCACTTTCTGGCTATGTCATGTTGCACAGTCTTTTTATACTAGTTGGGTGGCAAACAAGCATACGGCCCGTCCGATGTTAAGCAGTTACCGTAGCCTATGGACGCTTGCAGTACCAGAGGTATCCCTTGCGTGTTGCCAACCCATCTCTTTACACCAGTTGTCTTTTTGACAGTTTGTCTACCCGTGCCCGTAGGACATATATGGGTTGCTAATATATTCCACATTCACGTGAACAAAATATCAGACACAGCTACTATATCCTACTAATATTATAAACTTGAAAGTTTGTAAGTATAGATGGATGGATGTTTGTTACTTGTAGCGACCACATAAGTCACGTTATTAGATTAAGCACACTTTTAGATAAGTTAATATGATAAGTTAAAGCGGCAGTATGCACGCACCATATTAATATATAAGCTTCACTTTTTCTTTAATAAATCAGACTAACAACATCTGTGTCTCATTACATTCATTGCCAAAAATACTGGCAAAGTGGTGACCCTCGACAACGTTACGACTCTCGCTCTACAAAATTAACTTCGCAACATGACCCAATCAACTTGCAAATCAAGCTGCTTGCTTGCTTTCACGTAAAAACTACTGAACAGATCTGGATGACATTTGGCACACAGATAGATTAGGGTCTGGAATAACACATAGGCTACTTTTTATCACGATAACCGACATCTACTCGGGCGGAGCCGCGGGCAACAACTATATGTTACCTATATATACATATAGTATATAGCCCTAGCAGCAGATGCTTTATTGCAGCGTCACGTTGGTTATTGTTTGTTGTTTTTCAATATGTGTGTTGTGTATTGAAGCGTGTGCGGTTGTGATTCCACTCATAGGGGGTTCGATGTTAATTGAGTAGAAAAACGATTTGATTTCAACTTTTAGTTATGGTTAGGGGCTAAAAGTGCTTGTTAATGGCTAGTTAACATCTCAATTTTAACATTTTGAACGTCATACATCAGATACAGAACCAAAGTAACCGACATAGCTCGAAGAATTGCCTCCATTAAGTGGCAATGGGCCGGGCACATAGCTCGCAGAACTGATGGCCGTTGGGGCAGAAAGGTTCTAGAGTGGCGACCACGAACTGGAAGACGAAGCGTGGGCAGGCCTTCAACAAGGTGGACCGACGACCTGGTAAAGGTTGCGAGCAACCGATGGACAAGGTCGGCTCAGGATCGAGAGTTGTGGAAAACCTTGGGGGAGGCCTATGTCCAGCAGTGGACGTCTTTTTGCTGAGATAATGATGATGACAGCAGATACAATAGAAAATATTTTTTTTATACTTTACTACATGGGTGGCAAATAAGCATACGGCCCGCTTGATGTTAAGCAGTTACCGTAGCCAATGGACGTTTGTAAAACCAGAAGTATCACTTGCGTGTTGACGACCCATTTTTTTTACACCAGTGCTTTAAGATGGAGTATCCCTGGTATAGGAATACGTTTCTTTAGGAACGCATAACTAAATGAGCGTTGGAGGCCTGTACTCCCACACAGGATCACAACTACACTGCTGTGTGTAGTTATTTGGCTGTGGTCTTCTGTAAGGTGAAGTCCTTCCCCAGTCGGGCTTGATAAAATTCATTGAGTGGGGGTAACTTCGACCGATGTGGTATTCAAAGACTTAAAGCAGATGTCTATGTCATGGATTATTTATGTACAATTTACAAGCATACAACCGCCAGATGGTAAACAGTAACCGTAGCCTATGGATAGAATAGAATCATTTATTTGCAATGAATGTAGGTATGTTTTATTCCGGCCCAGCGCACTACCACTTGTGCTATCCGAGCTCGCCTTTTTCACATTACTAAAAATATTTAACAAAATATTACTATCCGGCAATTAAAAGAACTGGCATGAGTTTCAAATACATTGCCTGACTCGGAAATAGAATAGCTCACGGTCTTCCAAACATAACCTAAGCATATCCCACGCTACCAACTCTCCATTCCATAATAATAAAACATAACCCATCATAAATAAAATTTTCACGATAATAATATATCAAACGGCAAAGTGCAGCGCGGCAGTATGACGTCATGTTACGGTACAACTCGTAAACTAGGCAAACGGCGACACGTCCGACAGTAACAACAGAAAAGTAACATAAATTATAATATTCGCGAAACGTTTTTTATGAGTCTGTTGGGATGATGATATTTATGAATAGGCATACCAGTATAGTATGATGGCTAAGCTATAAGAAACCCTTACTAATATTATAAATGTGAAAGTTTGTGAGAATGGATGGATGGATAGATGTTTGTTACTCTTTCACGTAAAAACTACTAAACGGATCTGGATGACATTTGGCACAGAGATAGATTATGGTCTGGAATAACACAAAGGCTACTTTTTACAGTGATAACCGACATCCAGGCGGGCGGAGCCGCGGGCAACAGCTAATAAGAAATAAAAATGCCGAGCCTATCTATAATACACTGACGGACTCATAAACTGCATCAAAGTTCAGGATTATTTTTAAAATGATTTTTTAATAAGTATGATAACTTTTTAGATTAAATTATATAAATATGGAAAGACTGGCTCTTAATCTCAAAAAAAAGGAAAATTTAAAAATAGAACTGCAGTAAAACAAATGAATATAGCCGGGAAAAGAAAATTTACTCGTAGTATCAGATTTGCGTGTTATTTATAGCAAAGTTTTAAATTGATTATCATTGATTTTTTATTCTTTTGTCAATTGAATTATTGTTACCAGCAGAATTGTTGGGTTAGTTTTTTAACTCATCGAGAGTTTTTGAACCATAATATGGATACTTCGTCCGAACAAGCGGCTCAAATTGTAGCATTGGTGCGGGAGGGCTTGGATCAACGAACGATTGGTAGAAATTTAAATTTAAACCAATCTACGGTTTCTAGAATATACAGAAGGTTTGTGGAGACAGATTCTTACAGAAGGAGACGTGGTACAGGCAGGACTCGAGCAACCACCGGTCGTGATGACCGATTTATTGTTACAACTTCCCTGCGAAATCGTTTCCTCACGTCTGTTAACATCAAAACAGAGCTTAATGAAGTGCGTGGAGTAAACGTGAGTGCACGAACAATAAGAAGAAGGTTAAAGGAAGCGGATATCACCCCTTTTAGACCAGCAAATGGTCCAAAGTTGTCTGTAGCTCACAGACAAGCTCGCTTAAGATTTGCGCGTGATCACCTGAATTGGACAGAAGAGCAATGGACCTCCGTATTGTTCACGGACGAGTGTAGGACATGTTTATATGGTGCAGATGGTCGCAGAAGAGTCTATCGTCGACGTGGGGAGCGATATGCTCAAAGTTGCATTGAGGAGCGTGTTCCTTTTGGAGGCGGTTCGTGTATGGTCTGGGGTGGCATATCGATGAACGGGCGAACAGAACTTGTGTTCATAGACATGGTCCGTCAAAACGGTAATAGAGGGGGTTTGACTGCACATCGCTACATAACAGAGATCTTAGAAGATCACGTGGTGCCTTACATGGGATTCATAGGCGAAAATTTTACTTTAATGCAGGATAATGCCCGGCCGCACGCTGCTGCACAAGTTCGACAATATTGCGAAGAGGTTGGGATACGTACAATGAATTGGCCAGCACGCAGCCCGGATCTTAATCCCATTGAGCATGTTTGGAACAATTTAAAAAGAGCTGTATATGCGAGAAACCCTTTGCCCACGACAGTGGCAGCACTAAGAACAGCACTTTCAGAAGAATGGGACAATATTCCGCAAGATCTTTTAATAACCCTAATAAAATCTATGCGGAACAGATTAGAATCCGTAATAAGGGCACGTGGAGGTAATACACCTTATTAAAACATAAATAAACCCTTGCATAAAGTTTGTGTCTATTGTTAAAACCAATTTTTTAATTAAACCAATTTTCCTTAAATTTCTGTTTTTCTTCAAAAAAAGTCTTAAGGTCCTTTCCAGTACACAAACTTAAACTTAAGGATATGACCCTACACTGTTTTAAAGTTCACGAACCAATCTAGAGGTTTCAATTTAAATCTGTATAGAAAGTTTGACTACTTGGTTAAAATATTTATTTCAAAGTCGTCTATTACTTTGATGCAGTTTATGAGTCCGTCAGTGTATAAAAATGAATCGCTGAATGTGTTGCTTAGCGCAAATCTCGAGAATAGCTGAACTGATTTCACTAATTCTCTTTTTGCTATGTTCGTTATTGTCAGGAAAAGGTTCTTATGTAAAAAAAAAAATAAGAAAGTTGAGCTGAAAATAGTTTAACCCGGGCAAAGTCGGGGCGGACCACTAGTAATATTTTAAACGCGAAAGTTTGTGTTTGTGATGTGAATGTATGGATGTATGTTTGTTACTTTTTCACGCAAAATTTACGGAATGTATCTGGATGAAGTTTGGCATAGAGATAGATTATACACATAGGCTACTTTTTATTGCGATAACCGACATCTATGCGGTTGGAGCCGCGGGCAACAGCTAGTGTATTCATATTTGTACTGTTTCTATTTATCGCTACGACAACAAATCTGTTTCGAGTCTAGGTGTATTTTGTTTCCGTTATTTATTTATACTATTTGTGTGGCAAACAAGTATACGGCCCGCTTGATGTTAAGCAGTTACCGTAGCCTATAGACACTTGCAATACCTACTAGGGGTATCACTTGCGTGTTGCCGACCTATTTTAATCGTGTTTTTGTAAAGTCCCCCGTGACACAAGTCCTGTTCCCAAGTGCAGGAGTTGTTTCTAAAGTTTGAGAGCAAGCTCATGTTCTCGACTTTAAAGAGAGGTTCTCCACCTTACAGAAGACCACAGCCTAATAACTACACATTGCGGTGTAGTTGTGTTCCAGTGTGTACCAGTCTCCATAGCTCATTTAAGAATGCGTTTTTAGTGAAACGTTCCCTATCCCAGGGGTATTTCATCGTTAAACTCTGAGACATTTTTTTAGCTTGCATCGCAAACGTCCATAGGCTATGGTAACAGCTTACCATCAGTCGGGCTGTATGCTTGTTTACCATATAAACACGTTTCAAACAAACAAAATCCAAGAAAAGTAATTCTGTAAAGTAATAGGGCATGACAACAACGACCATACTTCAGAAAAAGCGCATTTAAAGCTTAGTATTCACAAAGGCGTTTTTTCATTATCTTATATCATACACTTACGTCGTTTGTTAACCGAGCAAAATTCACTAGTACTATTTTTGACCGGTAACTAATAACTTTGCTATTTCCTCTACTCGTTTTACTCTGAATATTTTACTGCCATAGTTACACAATCTTTACGTTGGAACTCCTTTAGTAATTGCCACCCATCCGGCTGGCTTTGGCCACGTAATAGCGCAATATGTTAAACCTTGAAGTACCTATTTGAAATAATAACTAGTAAGTAAAATGTATGTACAAATATTTTTCATTTCATTTCTTTAAAAAGACAACTCCCGCACTAGAGAACAAGCTCTGTGTCGCAAGGGACTGTACAAAGATACAATTAACGGACACAAATTACACCCAGACTCAGAACAACTCTTTATGGGCCACACAAAGTTTTTGTCCTGTGTGGGAATCGAACCCTCAACCTCGTGCACAGCAGGCGCATACTGCGGCCCTGGGATAGGAAAACGTTTCTTTCAAAACGCATTTCTAAATGAGTGCTGGAGACCTGTAGTCACACACAGGAACACAACTACACCGCTGTGTGTAGTTATTTGGCTGTGGTCTTCTGTAAGGTGGAGAACCTCTCTTAAACGTCGTGAACAAGAGCACTAGGGAACAAGCCTTGTGTCGCGGGGGACTTTAGAAACACACAATTGACAAACAAGATATGCCAAGAGGACCTTCCGCAATTGGGCTTGATCGCTCGAGCGGCGGAGGCGAACGGTTTTTTTTTTTTATACTACTTGGGTGGCAAACAAGCATACGGCCTGCCTGATGTTAAGCAGTATCCGTAGCCTATAGACGCTTGCATTACCAGAGGTATCACTTGCGTGTTGCCAACCCATTTTTTACACCAGGGCTTTAAGATGGAAGTAACCCTAGGATAGGAATACGTTTCTTTCAAAACGGATTCCTAAATGAGCGCTGGAGACCTGTAGTCACACACAGGAACACAATTACACCGCTGTGTTTAGTTATTTGGCTGTGGTCTTCTGTAAGGCGGAGGTCCTTCCGCAATTGGGCTTGATCGCTCGAGCGGCAGCGGCGAACGGTAAGAACAAATGTAGGTACTAAAACGCTCTTTTACGGAACGAAGCGCGCGTCGAGCGGATTCAAGTACATGTCTTGCCGCCGCCGCTCGCCGCTGCCGCTTGAAGTCGTGGCAGGGGTATTCCGTAAGAGCAAAAACCGAGCCACCGCAAAAACCGAGCAAAATCCATCTGTCAGATTGAAAATCGGTATTCCGTAAGAGTCCTTTTTGACGTTTAGTCAATAGATTGTGCCGTCCCCGAGCAATCACAACTGTCAATTTTGCGATCACAAATGTCAGTTTGTCATCGCTGTTTCTTAGAGAATTAGCCGGCGGGCCGTAAAGACTTGAGCTTAACCAAACTATTCTAAGTACACCAACTCAATTTGAGCAAGAAATCTCGCTGCGTCGTACACTTCTCATAAATATGTACATATTTAAATTCCGCTTTATGCTGCATTCAACAATTACGCGGCAGTAACCGGTCGTGGCAAATTGATCCTTATCTATAAGGCAGAAACTGACTCACAGATTGATCAACGCACTGCTGAAACTGGAAGAAGAACCATGAAATGTTATACAAATACTTCTTAAGTGACGTAGGTGTGCACTAAGAAAGGAATTTTGAAAATCCTTACTAATATTATAAATGTGAAAGTTTGTAAGAATGGACGGATGGATGGATGGATGGATGTTTGTTACTCTTTCACTTAAAAACTACTGGACGGATCTCGATGAAATTTGGCACACAGATAGATTATGGTCTGGAATAACACATAGGCTACTTTTTGCAGTGATAACCGACATCCACGCGGGCGGAGCCGCGGGCAACAGCTAGTTCTAATATAGAGGTAGGGCACCATACTAGCGAGCAAGCCCGACTGGGGATAGACCTCCACCTTACAGAAGACCACAGCCAAATGAATACACAGCGGTGCAGTTGTGTTCCTGTGTGTTTTGAAGACCTGGTGTTTAAATTTTTGGGTCGACAACACGCAAGTGATACCTCTGGTATTAAAAGAATATAATATATGGTAACTGCTTACCATTAGGCGGACCCGTATGTTTGTTTGCTGCCTAAGTAGTGTAAAAAAATAAATATGGATTGATAGCGCTCATTAAAGGTATGACTATTTCTAGCACCGCAAGATGTCCACTGCTGGACATAGGCCTAGAATCAAAGATTTTCATAACATTCGGTCCTAAGCTGCTCTTGTGTATCACAACGCTATTTGAAATAACGCTTTTCTCACCCCAAAGTTAGCCATAACAAAAATCCCTAGTCACAAGACGTATCGAGTGAAGCCTATGGTATTGCAAGCGCCCATCATCTGTTTAGGCGTCGTTTTCAAACTTAAACTTAGGCTAAGTTAATCCTTCACCTAACCTACCTTCGAATAAAAGTTCCATCAAAATCGGTACAGCCGTTTGTAAATTACCATTGAATATTTAATCTGCATTATGTTTATAGGAATCATACATGATACAAAACTATTATTGTTTTGACAAAACAAACTAACTTTTGGTTTTATTTGTATAGATTTTAACTAACAATGGCGTTAGGTTTTATTAAAAAACTATCTAAAAGTAAAGTGCTGGACTTTATAGGGTAAAACTTTAATGGAACCAATTTGTGTTGTTAAAAATGTAACCGCTGTTCACGAAACGTATCTGAATAGAATACAACTAAAATGTTTAAAACATTTCTATATGAACAATTTTTGAATATGTTCGCTGGAGATAAAAATCGACTGAGTAAAAACTTACTAGTACTAAATTGGTATCCAGAGCGGAATAAAAATCTGTTGAGTTTTAACAAATTCGAACTCAACCGTTTTTGAAAACAGCCATACGGCTAGCCGCATTTAATTTACGAAAAGGCATTATGAGCAGCCACCATAATGCGAAAATGACATTTAGCAAATGTCAAATGACGTTTTGCGATGTGGCGTTTTCAGAATATGACATTTTGCGAAATTCCAATATGTCATTTTGCAAATGTGTGCGCCAAATTCACCCACCGTAGCCTATACACTCTTGCAATATCAAAGGTATCACTTGCGCGTTGCCGATTCTTTATTTTACACTAGAGGAGATGTAGTAACTAGTATCCCTGGGATAGGAAAACGTTTTTCCCTAAATGAGCGCTGAAGACATGTACCTACTCACACACAGATATATAAATACACAGTTGTGCACTGAAGTCCTCGCCAGTCGGGCTTGCTCGTTTACATGGTGCCTACCTACCTCTCTTAAATACAATTAATATGACTACAATATTTTTATGAAATTATTATTTCATTTCCATTTTCCCTACATATTATTATTTCATATTTATTTTACTCTTCGTACGAATAAAATAATATATATGAACGTATGTAAAAAATCTTATTTTTCCACACTCAACATGAGGTACAGAGAAAATGAGAAAAAAACATACCCAATGTTGTCTTTGGAAATAGATTTTTCCATACGACTGACTGCGATCATGTAAAAGATGGGAAAAAATTAAAAAAGAAACCTGCCAAGTGCGAGCCGTGACACTCATAATGTAGGGTTCCGTAGTCCGTGGTTATGTCCTTTTTTTTTTACTACCAAGGTGGCAAACATGCATACGGCCCGCCAGATGGTAAGCGGTTACCGTAGCCTATGGACTTTGCAACACCAGGGGTGTCACTCACGCGTTGCCGACCCTTTAAAAACCTTATAACTCCATTCTTGAAGAACCCCATGTCTCTTGGGAAAACCTCGGCAGGGGAGCTCATTCCACAACCTTATCGTACGTGGTAAGAGATTCCTCTAGATTTTTTTTTTCTTTCTTTCTTATTACCTAAACTAATATTGTAAAGAGAAAAGATTAGTTTTTTGTTTGTTTGTTACGAATTAACTCAAAAAATACCCGACCGATATTTTAAATTCTTTCACAATTAGATAGCTACGCTATCGGCGAGTAACATAGGATATATTTTATTTAAAAAAAAGTAAAGGACCCCTACGTAATTATATAAAATAGTTTAATATAATCTAGTATAAGTCTTACAAGTAATTTTCAGGAAATCGGTATTGACAGACAAACAAACAGATAAAGAAGTTATCATTATGGATTCATCTTTTTTTATTTATTATTTACCCTTTTAAAAATATGTACCTATACATTTTTTATGTTACCAATAATTTATAATTTCTCAATGGCTCACTACACGTGTTGGGAAACTAAGTGTAGTGAGCAGATGCATTAAATAAATAAATAAAAAAAGATGAATCCATAATGATAACTTCTTTATCTGTTTGTTTGTCTGTCAATACCGATTTCCTGAAAATTACGGGTACACCTATTATAGTAGAACTTTTGAAGTAATAATTTTATATTGCATAACAACTATTAGCATAAACTCTTTTCGCAGAATATCGTTTGGCATAAACTCATTTAGCATACATTGAAACCCATAATTTTGTAAGTCAGAATCATCTGTACGCATAATTTTGGTATCCATAATAATCACAATGTATAATCATCACATCGCAGAAAGTTCAAAACCATATTCATCTTTTGGCATATATTTCTTATCCTTATCTATTTAAAAGTAGAACCATCATTTCGCATAATGCTTATAGCAATAATCATATTTTATGATTATTGCAACACTTTTCTAAATATTATAAATAATCAGTCGGATTACACAGAAGTTGGGTACCTTAAAGCAATAGGAGCTAATATAAGATTAGTTTAATTTTGTTTTCTGATTAATTTAATTGTTTTTTTTTAGTAATTGTAATAAATAAAAGTTGATTTAATGATAATTATTTGGTTTTTATATCCTTGCCCATGAGAGCATGTTCGTTTCTGGCACTCGCCGGCCGCTGCCGCGGCACGCTCGCCATAAGATATATAAGATCCCCATAAGAGGTCACAGTTCTAACCTAACCTACGCATTTTTAAAGAAGAAAGTAACCCAATCTATATTATTCTAATTGAAATTCTATGATCTTCATAGTATGCCTAGTCAAATTATGCCAAATAATCTGTACTCTAAATGAACGTTATGCTAAATGAAATTATACAAAATTTTAACTATGCCAAAGGTAATTATGACAATAAAAATTCTACTATCTTAAATGTATGCCATTCTAAATTCGGTCATAAGCACATTATGCCTAAAAATATTTATGTCAAATATTTTTTATGCCTAATAAATGATCGACTAAAGAAGTTTCTGCGAAGTCAGTTATCCCAAATAGGTTTTGGAGTATCAAGTTTCTACCAAATAGACCGCACCCTTTTTAAAAACATGGCCAATTTAGTATATTTTTGAGGTACTGTACCCTAAAATTGTAAAATTTTCTTAATTTTATCACTCAAGTGTAATGAAAAATATTAGTCTAACGGTTGGCTACATTTTTGTACTGTAATTTCATTGTTATTTTTTGCAAAAAAATAATTTAACTCACAAAATTTGCTCCCAGCATCAGGACCGAGGATCTGTTTGCTTGGAGATGTACGAAAGTGTATCGTGACTGTGGTTATTGAGATGAAACTTGTAACATCAGGGCTTTGGATGAAGTATTCTTCATCATCATCATCAGCCTATCGCAGTCCACTACTGGACATAGGCCCATCCAAGTGCACGCCACCTAGCACGATCCTCGGTTTCCCACATTCAGCTACAGAAGTAGAAGTATCCTTCGAACATTAACCATACCAAACCATTTGAAAATTACTCTGTGTATATATATTTCAAAAAACATCCAATATCCTTTTTCGAAGTCTGATAAAAAACTAGATGCGTTTTTAAAGAAACGTTTTCCTATGTCCTTTTTAATGAGCACTGGAACTCACGTCCACCGCTGTGTGTAGTTCTTTATCATATGATATTCTGTAAGGTGGACGTTCTTTCCCAGTAGAGCTTTCTCACTTATATCTTATTTCCCTAACTCTTATAAAACAAAAAACTAACACATTTCCGCCAGTAAAAAATACAAAAACAAAACGAAACAACTTGCGTATAATCGAATCTAAAATCTACTACAAAATGTATAATACATTTTGTATCGATAAACGCAAACTACCAACAATACATGTACAACACTTAAACAACAAAAACCGTCTTGTAGTGCGGTCGATACAATCCCGCACCCCGGGATTAAAGGCTTAAACGTGGGACCACGGGACCGCGTCGATACAATCTCTTCATGTGATCAAACACAAAAGCGTTTAAATAAATAAAATGGCGAACGAAATGTTTCGGTCGTTTTGAAACGAGTTTCTCGTTATTATAACTGTTGACAAAAATGTATATTGAGTTTTTTTGTTTAGAAATCTGTATATACTACTAATTATAATGGCTAAATTTTCAATAGTTAGTTACTTAATCACTCCAGAACAGATGAACAGATCTAAAGTTTGCACAGACATAGATTAATTATAGTCTAAATTAGCACATAACCTTTTATCTTAAAAGAGGTTTTTTTTGAGATTCTAGGTAGGTACACATAGGCGAAGCCGCGATGTGTCTATTGTTTCCTAGGAACCCAAAACGGCTGGATGGATTTTGATTAAATTTTCATTCAATTTTCAAAATTAGCCCAGCGGATTTGAATTTTGATAACGATGTCGATCGGATCAACGCTTCAACCTGAAGCGAAGCTGGGACTGGTCGCTAGTTTCAAAGAACACGTAAATCCGTTGGTTCTACGCCTGATCTTTCTCCGGTCGTGTCGGATTGCTATTCAATAAAGAATGCGCCTTTATTTGCGCACACACTTGTGCACTACAACAACTCCTGCGGACATAGCTAGTGTCCATCGAGATTACCCGCCGCGACCAAAATTCGGTTACGAGGCCATTATTTTAATTGTAAGCTAAGTAGATAAGAAATTAAACAAAAACATATACAAAGGAATACTTAGTAGTTGAATTATAATATAATGAGACAAAACAACATAAAAATAATTAGTTTTTTTTTCTTTTAACGGGATGAGTGATAACGACTTTTGCCAGCGCCATTTTTGTGGGTAAACGTATTAATTTAAATATAATCACTGTTTTTGTACTAAAAGTTGGTTTCTTTTTCATTTTTATTTTATACTACCAATGTGGCAAACAAACATACGGCCCGCCTGATGGTAAGCAGTTACCGTAGCCTATAGACGTTAGCAACACCAGGGGTGACACTCACGCGTTGACGACCCTTTAAGAACCTTATAACTCATTTCTTGAAGAACCCCATGCTTTAGTTTCTCGGGAAAATCATTAGTTTTTTTAAAATATCACTACAACTATCAATGCTACTAATATTATAAATGTAAAAGTTTGTGAGAATGGATGTATGTATGGATATTTGTTACTTTTTCTACTATAACAATATTTTAAACACACAACGTCTCGTTTTTAAATATTGTAAAATATTGCAGCGCTTCGTCTTCCTTTACTTGCTGGCCCTTTTTTCCTTCTAAGATTGAGAGATTATCAAGATAAATCGCTGGAGTTCGCAAGACAAGAACGTTCCTTCGCTGGTTTTTTAAAACGTTATTGATTATTTGCAATAGGGTTAGGTATAATGACATTTTACTTGTTATATAAAAAAGAATGGATGCAAAAAATAAAAGTAACCTAACCTACTTACAAACAATTAGATATTGTATTTTTATTACCTATAAATAAAATATCTAATTGAGGTCGTAGTTCTGAGGAAATGTGCCCAAAAGACTGGCCACATTAAAAAAAAAATTGCTTTAAATATTGAGACTAGCAATGCGTGAAAGATATATATATATATATATATATATATATTTTTATACTACCCAGGTGGCAAACAAGCATACGGCCCGCCTGATGGTAAGCAGTTACCGTAGCCTATAGACGCTTGCATTACCAGAGGTATCACTTGCGTGTTGCCAACCCATTTTTTTACACCAGGGCTTTAAGATGGAAGTAACCCTGGGATAGGAATACGTATCTTTCAAAACGCATTCCTAAATGAGCGCTGGAGACCTGTACTCACACACAGGAACACAACTACACCGCTGTGTGTAGTCATTTGGCTGTGGTCTTCTGTAAGGTGGAGGTCCTTCCCCAGTCGGGCTTGCTCGCTAGTATGGTGCCCTACCTCTCTTAACCTATGGATCTTAGCCTATGGACGTTTGCAACACCAGGGGTGTCACTCACGCGTTGCCGACCCTTTAAAAACCTTATAACTCCTTTCTTGAAGAACCCCATGCTATAGTTTCTTGGGTAAACCTGAAACGGCTGTGTCTAGAACTATGAAATTTTGCACAAGTATTCCTTAAGTGACGTAGGTGTGCACTAAGCAAGGATTTAAAAAAAATCAACTCCTAACGGGGTGAATAGAGGTTGCAAAGTTTGTATGAAATAAAGAGTTTTCTTTGTCTGATCCACTTCAAACTTACCCGTACGAAGCCTACCATCTCAACCCATAAAACCATCTCAACCCATAAACGTCCCACTGCTGGGCACGGGTCTCCTCCATACACTTGAAGGGATATTAACCTACTATATCACGCTGGCCAGACGAGTTGGTAAAGGGTTTTGTTTCGAGTTTTCCTTCTCTTGCAGTGAATATTGTCTGCCTGACTTACTCCCTTAGTCGACTCTTACGACACCCTCGCGAAGCATACCTAATATAAAAATAATTACACAAGGATACATTTAACGTAATATCCGTGTATCTATCGACAGAACTGCGGTAATTGTGGAACATTACCCACCCACCGACAACAAGCGGTACCACAAACCACTCTGGAATTATCCACCCGTTTTCGGTCACGTTGACATAGCGTAACTCAATAACCAATGGCGGATTGGCAAGACTATAATGTCGGCTACAATATACTTGTGTGGCTCAATAATCTAGTTATAAGATTATGTTTGTTGCGTGGTTCAGTGGTTAATTCGCTATTTACCAGTGCGTGTTGGGGGTTCGATAATGATACTGGACAGAAATTTGTGTCATCATCATTATCATCATCTCAGTCTTAAGAAAAGGAAGAAAATGATACAAATAATTAAACCCAGGGATTTTCACCCGTTCAAGTTAATTAAAGGGATTTGTTAAAGTACCCCTTCATTAGATTTTGAAGACATGTCCGATTCACCAACCCATATTAGGCCAGCGTGTGTGGCATAAATCCTTTATCTTGAGAGAAGACACAAATACGTGATCTAGGTCTAATATTGGATACTAGCTGTTGCCCGCGGCTCCGCCCGCGTGGATGTCGGTTATCGCTGCAAAAAGTAGCCTATGTGTTATTCCAGACCATAATCTATCTCTGTGCCAAATTTCATCCAGATCCGTTCAGTAGTTTTTACGTGAAAGAGTAACAAACATCCATCCATCCATTCTTACAAACTTTTACATTTATAATATTAGTATGGAAGTAAGGATTAGCTTGACGTTATATTTACATTTAAAAAAACCGAAGCAAAGCTAGGGCGGCTCGCTAGTTATTATATCATTTTAAAAAACGTCGTCGACAAGATCAAGACGTCAATCATCAATCAAATCAACATTAACAATAATTATCACAACAAAAATAATTAGCGAATCCATCAGCCAACAACATTAATACTTAGTGAAGTGAAATATTTATCTGAATAATCCCGGGATTATATGCGGCGTCACGCAGTAGCGCGGGATTAGTCGAGGACTCCGGGACGTATACAGGAACCGTTATCTTGAAGACAAATTATTAGTGTTTGTCTGGGTACGCCGGCCATTTTGCGTTTAATTTGAGAATTAGTGTGTCATTTATTTATTTACGGGAAAGTTTGGGGGTTCCTCGGTGATTGTTATGTCTGTGTTTGGTTAGTATACAGTGGCTTTATCCGTGACATAGCAAGTTTGTTGTATTATTATTGTTACAATAGGGTATTTGTCTACTCATTTTGTTGCTTTAAAACAAAACAAAAAAGTGGGAAAATTGTGTCAAGAAGTGAATACAGAAATAAAATGGGCGAAGGTTTAATGTCCTTACTAATATTATGAATGTGAAAGTTTGTAAGAATGGATGGATGGATGTTTGTTACTCTTTCACGTAAAAACCACTGAACGGATCTGGATGAAATTTGGCACATAGATAGATTATGGTCTGGAATAACACATAGGCTACTTTTTGCAGCGATAACCGACATCCACGCGGGCGGAGCCGCGGGCAACAGCTAGTACTTTAATAAAACAAATAAAAGATTTTATACAAACTAATTAAGTTATTTACAATCTGCAAACTGTATAGTAAAACATCGTAAAGGAAAACCTATTTTTTTATACTACTTAAGTGGCAAACAAGCATACAGCCCGCCTGATGTTAAGAAGGTACCGTAGCCTGTGGACGCTTATAATACCAGAGATATCACTGTATTCAGAGGGTTTTAAGATGGAGTATACCTGGGCTAGGAAAACGTTCAGTTTAAACGCTTTAAATGAGTTCTGGAGACCTGTACTCACACACAAGTACACCGCTGTGTATAGTTATTTGACTGTGGTCTTCTGTAATCCTACTTCCCCAGTGCCTCACCTCTTTTAAATAATAATCTTTTATCTTTTAAAAATACAACTCCCGCACTAGAGAACAAGCTCTGTGTCGCGGGGGACTTTACAAACATACAATTAACGGACACAAATTACACCCAGAATCAGAACAATTCTTTATGGGTCACACAAAGTTTGTCCTGTGTGGGAATCGAACCCACAACCTCGTGCACAGCAGGCGCATACTGCGGCCACTGGACCACCGAGGCAGTCTAGAATAATTGCTATTCATTTCGTGAGCGTTTATTGTTCTTATGACATATTAATACTGTTTCGCACACAACAATGTAAAGGACTTTTCTCACCAAAAAGCCCCAATTTACTATCTACCCACTATATTAATATAATTTATATTTACAATGTGTTTTACACAAATAAATAAATGTTATATTAAATGTAACATTACATTTAAATGAAACTAGTCTGTTTTACACAATTCTCATTATTGTTTCAAAGAAATATTGTAATACGTTCTCGTGAAAAGCTTCAGGCGAAAAAGGGTAACACTGCGCTACGCAGCGCGATTGCACCAACTCAGTTAATTGCGCCGGTATAACGCAATCCTGCGAAACTTAACTCAAAACGTTATGCAAGGCAATTGTGTATAGGTTAATCAATTATCCTACTAATATTATAAATGCGAAAGTTTGTAAGAATGGATTGATGGATGGATGTTTGTTACTCTTTTACGTAAAAACTATTGAACGGATCTGGATGAAATTTGGCACAGAGATAGATTATGGTCTGGAATAACACAAAGGCTATTTACAGCGATAACCGACACCCACGCGGGCGGAGCCGCGGGCAACAACTATATAATATATATTATAAACTAGCTGCCCGAACAGACTCCGTTCTATCAAAGTAAAAAATAAATAAATATTACGTATTTCCGAGTGATCACGTTTACTTATACTACTTTGATTACTATATTTGTAATATTTGTTTTTTACTTTCCGTGTGCCATAAGGAACATACAAAAAAACATAATTGCCGTTCTCGAGTTTTGCACTTAGTAACATTCATTTTTATTTATATAGATAGATTACCCTAGTAAAAATATTTCTTGAAAGTTTTTTTAGGCAAATGATAAAAATCCATTCACTCGCTGAGCTAACATTAAAGTTAGACATTGCGGTATTACTTGCGCTAAAAGCTAGCGAACACAGGGTGCAAGTGCAACAGCAAGTAGCGTGCGTTATGAGACTTATATTTTATTGCTATGACGCAATTTTGAGATAACCATAACGCTGGCGCAGTATAACTAAGTTGACGCAAAGAATTTAGCTGAATTACCCATCTCTACATCAGGCTAAATAATAGTAGTTATGTAGATAAGGCTGGGTATAGCTATACGCTGTAGTGGAGCTAGAAATCTTTTGTGTAGGAGAGAATTTACACGCTAAGGATATAAATCAGACTCTTAGTCGACGTGTCAGTTTTAAGCGACAGTTTTACGATGCAATTTTCGTAAAACTGTTTTTAGCTATGTTTTTTACTATAGATTTACTAGATTAAAGTACAGGATAAGAGTCGATAGCTGACTTCTTTTTTTTTCTTTTTTAAAAAGACAACTCCCGCACTAGAAAACAAGCTCTGTGTCGCAGGGGACTTCACAAACATACAATTACGGGCATAAATTACACCCAGACTCAGAACAATTCTTTGTGGGTCACATAAAATTTTGTCCAGCATGCGCATACTGCGGCCACTGGACCACCGAGGCAGTCAAAACTTGGTCAGTCATTACGATTTGTTCTGTTGGCACGACTAATTTACCACAAAAATAATTATACTGTTTTTTTAATGTAGTCTTAGGAGAGGAACACATTTCTATAAATAAACATATTTTCATCAAAAACGGCTAACTCTCCATTCTAAGTTAAACAGTGAAGCTGTTTGTGCGAATATTTTTTATATACGTAAACACTACTACACCGCTGTGAGTAGTGGATTATCTGTGGTCTAATGTAAGGTAGTGGTCCTTCCCCAGTCAGGCTTGCTTTTTTGCTTTATGATGACCTACCTCTCTTATTTATAGAATAAAGCTTAATCTACATTCAGCTTTTTAAATTTTATGTTTTTAATTTTGAATGAACGTACTACTACGTTCATTCAAAATTAAAAACATAAAATTTCTGGACAACTCACAACTCACACATCGCTATCTGATCCCAGACTAGGCAGAGCCTGTACTATAGTAACCAGACAACTGATAAACATACTTATATATTTCTAAATACATACATATTATAGATAAACTACACCCAGACACAGAACAAACATTCGTGCTCATCACACAAAGATTTGTCCTGGGTGAGAATCGAGCCCACGACCTCCGGCGTAGCAGTCAGAGTCACTAACCACTAGACCAACAGGCCAGTCAAATTAATTTGATAATATAGTATTGAGCTATAAATAATTAATCTACTTCAATTTATTAAATTCATCTCGGCAGCAGCTCGGTCCCAGTTGCACTCCGCAGTCTATAAGACCTTGGTAATCTCTTAGGAACGCAATATTTCAACATTTATTGATAGTGACAACATCGAACCTCGTTACGGCGTTATTTGTTACAAAATATCCACTAGACTTATACTATTTAGTAGGGGTCGCCCGCGACTTCGTCAGCGTGGTAATTTGGAATATTTTCCCCGATTTTGCTACATATCTCACTACTGCTCCGCTCCTATTGATCATAGCGTGATGTTATATAGCCTATAGCCTTCCTGGATAAATGCACTAATCAACAAAAAAAGATTTTTTTATATCGAACCAGTACTTTCTGAGATTAGCGCGTTCAACCAAACAAACAAACTCTTCAGCTTTATAATATTAGTATAGATTATTTATAAAAGTAATAGATATAGATTAATGAAAATATTGTACGACGAATTAGTAGGTAAGTAACAAACTGCCTTGTTGGTCTAGTGGATGAGTGCGATTGTTGATAAGGTCGAGAGTTCGGTTCCCGGGTCGGGCCAAAAATATAAAATTTGCGTAATAAACCCCTGTACCTCGGAAATTTGACATAAGTTCACGATACACACTTACGTCCTGATAGTACTGAAGTCCTTATAAAGATTTATTTTCTATCTTAATTTCAAAGTCGCAAGATGTCAAATATTTTACCTAGTTTAAAGGGTTGTCATGTGTTCAAAATCCTAATTAAAATTGCTTAAAAGACAAGTCAAGGTTCGAACCCTGTACAACAACACAACTACACCACTGTCTGTATTTATTTAGCTATGGTCTATTAAAACTCAAACTCAAAATTCATTTAGGTTACAAAGTAACACTTATGAAGGTCATAAATTATGAATAAGCCAGAAAGATGATGTCAGCAAAATTTTCCTACGGCTAGTTCGCTGACGTGGAGCCTTGAGAAGAACTAGCAAGAAACTCAGGCCACTCTTTTTAATCGCCAGATAGTTACAATCTTTTGTAGAATACAAGTATGATAGCATGCAAGCTGATGCAGTCAAAACACGATACTAACTTTATTGTTAAAATAATTATAAAGTAAAAGTCCAAGCTAAAATATTTTTAGCAACCCTAGTCTCTGAAAAGACCTTGAAAGAATGTTTAATTACAAACAGAATCTACATTTTAAATACTTATTCCAACAAGTCTTAGATTTCAAATCAAATTAACATCTTTTAGAAACCAGACACCTTAGATATTCTAAATAATTACTTTAAGATGTCTATACAAGTTAAAACCTGCGTTTCAATGATTTGTGACATGTTTAATTAAAATTTATACATATACTAGGGGCCTGCCCCGACTTTGCTCGGGTTAAATTAAAGGCTCTTATCGAGATATAAACTATCCTATCTTTTAATTTAGATAAAAGGGGTATTCCTCGAAGCGCACCCATTTTGAAAAGCACCTAAAGTATTCCTCGAAACGCACCATTCAGGTGCGCTATGATTTCCTTAGCGCACCTGAATGGTGCGTTTCGATGAACACCCCGGATAACTGCACACAGTGTGCAAAATTTTATTAAAATCGGTTCAGTAGTTTTAGGAGTCCATAGCGGACATACAACGTAACACGAAATTTATATATATTAAGATATAAATACACGTCCTGTCTGACTAACTGATTCATCAATGCAGAGCCTAAACTGCTATGGCTACAAACTTTTTGAGCAAGCCCGACTGGGAAAAGTCCTCCACAAAAGACCACAGCCAAATAACTACACACAGCAGTTTAGTTGTGTTCCTCATTTAGGGATGCGTTTTGAAAGAAAAGTTTTCCTATCCCAGGGATACTACATCTTAAAGCCCTAGTCTAAAAAATGGGTCGGCAACATGCTAGTGACCTGTGGTCGGTATTGCAAGCGTCTATAGGCTAAGGTAACTGCTTAACATCAGGCGGACCGTATGCTTGTTTGCCTAGCATCTATTATAAAAAAAACACTGTCAATTTCTTAGCCAAAAGCAAAAGTAAGAACATAAAACGCATATCATTTAATAATATATTTATAAACTATAAACATACACTTTAATATTACATTCATAACATTAAAATTTACATCCCCTACGTAGTATTCCCCCTGTTATTGCCATTCGACCGTCACTTCAGTTATTGGGCCCAGGGTGTCGCCAATAACAGTAAACGTACGTACCGTCTAGACCAGTCTGTTAAACATGCATGAATTACCGTCGCAAATGTGTACAAATTCGTACACATACGTGCTGTCCCTCCATATCCTACTAATATTATATAAATGGGAACGTTTGTGAGGATGGATGTCTGTAAAAAAATAAAAAACTGCACTCCGGGTGCCGACAAAAGTGAAAACACTAGGCAAAACAGTTGTTATAAATTTTATAGCAATAAATGTTATTTTTTTTATTTATCTTTTACACCAGGGCTTAAGGATTGGAGTATGCCTGGGATAGGAATACGTTTCTTTCAAAACGCATCCCTAAATGAGAGCTGGAGATCTGTACTCCCACACAGGAACACAACTACACCGCCGTGTGTAGTTATTTGGCTGTAGTCTTCTGTAAGGTGGAGGTCCTTCCCCAGTCGCGCTTGCTGGCTAGTATGGTGTCCTACCTCTTCTCTTCTCAATTATCTTGCACAGTTTTTGCTACGCAGCCTGTAGAAAAGATCAAAAACAATAAAAGACTCCAAACTAATTTAGCATACCGAACCCCGTACCTACGCTCTAGTACAAATCTCGCTGACAGCTCAATTTGCTTGCGAACAATACAGGTGCGTACTTACCGCTGCGCTGTACTGCAAACGAGTTAGTTTTAATTGCTATTGGTTGGCTTCCCTAACTACTCTTACTGTTAAACTTCCCGGGAAATGGGAAGTGGGAATTTGACATGGGAAAAGTTGTACCTAGTACGAATACTGACATCAGTACGTACTTGCTTAATGGTAGTTACAGGTGCATCATTGCGTATAGCCAACATAATAGAACACCACATAAGCGAGCAAGCCCGACTGGGGAAGGACCTTACAAAAGACTGCAGATAAATAACTAGTACACAGTGATATAGTTTTATTTTGAGCAAGAACTTTTAACATTTTTTTTGATTGGCAACACGCAAAGCTCCAGGAATTTCAATCATGTATAGACTATTTTAATTACTTACCATGAGGCGGGCCGTTTGCTTGTTTAACATAATATTATAAAAAGACAAACTTCTAAAATCAAATTTAAATAAAATATAAATAATAAATAATAATTGATTGTCAATCAGACTGTCACGTGCAATAGCACTCATCATTTTAACAACAATAGTAAAATCACGCTAGTATTTTTTTGTCTACCCGCACAATTTTTATTTCTGACTACCCTACAGTAAGTGTTCATTGTGTTGCTGTTAGAATTATATGTGACCACTCATGCGGCGTTTCATTATGCTTTTATTATTGTAAAAATAAGGGGAGTTGTATTTTTTTATTAAGAAATTTGATGAATAAAATGAGCGGTTTTAAACCCTAATTTCGGTAGTGTTTTAATGAAATAGAGATTTTGTTTTTGGCGAAGTTCTTCGAATCTTCTGGAATAATCCGGTGTTGGTATATATAACACACCGCGGTTTATCGCGTGAATATCGGTTACCAGATACAGGATACCATTTTAGCCAAATTTTATTAAGATCCATTCAGTCGTTTAGTCTTTAAAAAGCAACAGACGGAGTTACTTTCGGACAATGATATTATAGTAAGAAAGATGTAGTAGATATAGCACGTCAACGGTACCTAAGTAGCATCATTCCACCTATCACTATCTCTTTCTCTATCATTACGTTCCGCATTATCGATCGCATTCATACTTGAAATCTAAAAGCACGTACGCACAAAAACATGAAAACAAAACTGAATGCGAATATGAAGATAGTTTATCTTTCTTTATAATATAATTGTACTAGCTGTTGCTCGCAGCTCCGCCCGCGTGGATGTCGGTTATCGCTGTAAAAAGTAGCATATGTGTTATTCCAGACCATAATCTATCTCTGTGCCACATTTTATCCAGATCCGTTCAGTAGTTTTTACGTAAAAGAGTAACAAACATCCATCCATCCATGCTTACAAACTTTCGCGTTTATAATATTAGTAGGATGTCTATTCGTGTCTACAAAACATCCAAAACATTACCTCTGAGTCAAATAAAAGTTAAATCAATAATCGACTGAACTAGCAAGTGATGAACTGTGCTTCTGTAACTATTTCAAAGCAAAATCGACCTTAATCTTTCAATCATAAAGTCTGTAATACTCAGCAGTTATTACTGAAACTAAATTGAAACGGTTCCGTAGTACTAACAAGCTAACTTAGGTTCAAATCATGCGAGATAGCAAATCGAATATCGCTTGGAAATCAACGGAGTTAATTTGAAGTTGACCTATATGTGTTGCAGACGGAATAATTGCTGTTACAGGCGTTTAAATGGCTGTTTCCAGTCGAAGTGTTATGATATTTTCTTCTTGTCGTTTGTTGATTTTGTTGGGTCAGCAACACGCAAGTGATAACTCTGGTATTGCTAGCGTCTTTAGACTTAGGTAACTGCCATAATTACCATAACCATCTGGCGCGCTGTACCCTTCTTTTCTACCTAAAAAGTGTAAAAAAATCCCTCATAAGGTTTTTTTTTTCATAGGCCTACCGTATCATAAAATAATTTTTATTATCTACGGAATTTATTTATAGAATCAATGCGTAGGTAATTCCACGCACTGGTTTTATAAGTTTGTCAGGCATTGCGGTAGATACGAAAAAAAATCTTTTTTTATGTATTATTCCAGACCATAATCTATTTCTGTGCCAAATTTCATCTAGATCCGTTCAGTAGTTTTTGCGTGAAAGAGTAACAAACATCCATCCATACTTACAAACTTTCGCGTTTATAATATTAGTAGAATTTGGCGGCGCTGTTCAGCTAACTCCATTGCCTTGTGTACATAAACACTTAGACAGTCTCCTAATCTACAAAACACCGCAGTCAACACCAACACAGTTAACCCTACTAATCGTTAAACAACCAATAAGCAAATAAGCAAACTAACAAACGGCTCAGAATTAAAATAATCATAGCGAAACAGTACAAAGTTTTGATTGTTTTTCCCTTAAAGTAATCATCATTTTGGCGTCTCCCCAAATGTTCTCGGGCGGTAATGGCGGCCATCTTGCTAATACACTTTAACATTGTAATTGTTATGCCGTTTAAAGTAATTTTTTATACTTAAGAATGAATTTACTTTTTAAATAGATGATAAAAAGATTGACGATTAAGTTAAGAGTCGTTTTGTAGAAAATTTAGTCTTGTTTATGTTTAAAAATACAACTCCCGCACTAGAGAACAAGCTCTGTGTCGCGGGGTACTTTACAAACATACAATTAACGGACACAAATTACACCCAGACCCAGAACAACGCTTTGTGGGTCACATAAAGTTTTGTCCTGTATGGGAATTAAACCCACAACCTCGTGCTCAGCAGGCGCATACTGCGACCACTGAACCACCAAGGCAGTCAATCAAAATTTACTGGATGTTCTATGTAAAAAAATCACAAATGAACTAAGTTAGGTAGTCCAAAGAGGTAGTGCTCTAAACTAGCGAGTATGCCCGACTAGGGAAGGATCTCCACCTTACAGAATACCACAGCTAAATAACCTACACACAGCGGTGTAGTTGTGTTCCTGTGTGATCTGTACTCGCAGTCTGCCTTGGTGGTCCAGTGGCCGCAGTATGCACCTGCTGTGCAAGATATTGTGAGTTTGATTCCCACACAGGACAAAACTTTGTGTGACCCGCAAAGAATTGTTCTGAGTCTGAGTGAAATTTGTGTCCGTTAATTGTATGTGTTTAAAGTCCGCCGTGTGTCGCGAGGACACAGAGATTGTTCTCTAGTACGAAGTTGTCTATAAAAACAAACAAACAAAGTCTCTAGCGCTCATTTAGGGATGCGTTTTGAAAGAAACGTTTTCCTATCTCAGCGATACTCCATCTTAAAGCTCTGGTGTAATAAATGGGTCAGCAAACACGTGATACTTTTGGTATTTCAAGCGACCATAAGCTTTGGTAACTGCCTCACATCAGGCGGGATGAATGCCACTCAACTACTTTTTTTTTTATACTACCAAGGAGGCAAACAAGCATACGGCCCGATTGATGGTAAACAGTTACCGTAGCCTATGGACGTTTGCAACACCAGGGGTATCACTCGCGCGTTGCCGACCCTTTAAAAACCTTATAACCCCTTTCTTGAAGAACCCCATGCAATAGTCTTTCGGGAAAACCTCGGCAGGAAGCTCATTCCACAGTTATAGAATGTGGCGCATCATTCCCTAGCATAGCATGTATGATTTATGCATTAAATCTCATTATACCAAGTAATATCTGTTACTTGGACCACCCAACGCCCAACATTGCATAGTATAAAAAAGTAGTTATTCTTCAAGTAAACATAAGATAAAACATAAATCAAATTGTATTTGAAACAAGTTAATAACCCAACGATTGGATTACCTATATCGCTATTGGCAACGATTGCCAACGATTGGCAATGTCAGCATTCGATTATAACGCCTCAGTCGCCGTTCCAGGGGTGGGACGTGGGACACGAGTGAAAAATTCTCCACTAATCAACTTGTTAGTGAAGTTTGCGATGTTACCGTTACGGTTGTTACATTTGATACTATGATAAAATATATTATATTATCATTTGAGGCAAACAAGCATTCAGCCCGCCTGATGGTTAGCAAGTTACTTTTGCCAGATTGCAAGCGCTCGTTCTTGCAATCTTCTACATTCGGCCGATTTTAAAAATTCTTTCACCATTAGAAAGCTACATAATCGGCGAGTAACATAGTATATTCACCGTGTGTGACGCCCTTAACACGGGTTGGTGGATCAGACCTACGACACCGTTAATAATAGCAACCCATATGTCCCACTGCTGGGCACGAGTGTCCTCTCCTTTATCAAAAGAGAGAAAGGGTTTAGGCCTAAATTCACACACGCTGGCCTAATGTGGGTTGGTAAAACAGACATGTCTTTAGAATTACTTCTAAGACATGTTGGTTTCCTCACGATGTTTTCTTTCACCGTTAGCAGATGGCGAATCATTTAAGTACATATAAACTCGACAAAGTGAAATTCATATTGGTACTGCCACCCGGGATGCAAGGCTCTTGCGTGCAAGTCGGTTACTTTCCCGCTCAGCCACCACCGCTATTCGTCACCGTTAGCAGATATTAAATCATTTGTAAGTATGGGGAATTTTTCGAGGATGACCTTTTTTTTTTTTTTAATCTACCAAGGTGGCAAACAAGCATACGGCCCGCCTGATGGTAAGCAGTTACCGTAGCCTATGGACGTTTGCAACACCAGGGATGTCACTTACGCGTTGCCGACCCTTTAAAAATCTTATAACTCCTTTCTTGAAGAACCCCATGCTATAGTCTCTTGGGAAAACCTCGGCAACCTATCGGCCTTCAAGTATTATGGTCTTGTGTAAAGCGTAGGTCCTTCTCTAATCAGGCTTGCTCGCTTATATGTTCCCCTACGTTTCTTTTTCATTCTTCTTTTGTTGCCTTAAAAGCATCACTGGCCACTCTTAAAAGAAAGTAAACAGAGTAGCCTATATTTTTATTTCCTTTACAATAATAAAATCAATACCCCTCTAGAGATAATTATTACGATCAACATCTCAATACAACAAAACAACAAACAAACAATAATTACTACGATATCTTAGTTCTAATTAACCCTGTTCTTCATTCGGGCCGAGTATCTCATTTGCGATCCGGGTCGAATCGACCGACCGCGCCGGGAATACCGACTAATAGGTAGGGAGCTGGCGGGAAAATGTTGTAAAAACGGACTTTGTGACTTTTTTAAAAGTTATCTCCAATTTTTTTATACTACTTGGGTGCAAAACAAGCATACGGTTTGCCTGATGTTAAGCAGTTACCGCAGCCTGTGGCAACACACTTGCGTGTTGCCTATCAATTTTTTTATACCAGGGCTATTCTTGGGATAGGAAAACGTTTCTTTCAAAATGCATTCCTAAATGACCGCTGTATATAATTAATGCATTTCTAACTACACCGCTGTGTATTTGGCTGTGGTCTTCTGTTAGGTGGAGGTCTTTCCCTAGTCGGGCTTGCTCGCTAGTATGGTGCCCTACCTCTCTTGAAACTTCCTATTTCTTAATATTATTTAATGGCAAATAAACTCGGCTTTTTATACTACCAAGGCGGCATAGAAATATTCGGATTCGGATCCACCTGATGGTAAGCAGCTAATCATTATATCAGCCTATCGAAGTCATTGGCCTTTCCTAGTGCATACCACTTAGTATGATAAATGCTATACTAGCTTCCGCCCGCGGCTTTGCACGCGCGTACAATCCCTCGGGAACAGAGATTTTTTCGGAGATAAAAAGTAGCCTATGTGTTATTCCAGACTATAATCTATCTCTATGCCAAATTAAATCCAGATCTGTTCAGTAGTTTTTGCGTGAAAGAGTAACAAACATTCATCCATATATCCATACATTTTTACAAACTTTCGCGTTTATAATATTAGTAGGATGCACTTAAATGCAATACACAGTAAGCGATTAAAATAGCAGTCAGGTTCGTGGATGAGTGACCGGGATGTCAACCATTTATAAAAGCAGCTGCTTTTACTTAATTATAAGCCCTTTACTGCAATATTACTAGATAGACGGAATACTAAAATACTAATTTCTCAATTAGCTATATTTAAATGTGAGTTGGTTGTAAGTATATATCGATTTAAAGGTATCGAAATAATTGATCTAATTATATATCGATTACTACTATTTCCTAGATAGAAAAAAAACCCTTTATTGTACACCAATTATATTAATTGGATAGTTCGACTAAGTAGTTATTAAATGGTCTAATGTCCCAGCAACCGGAGTGTCCACACACGCCTACCTCATGTTTTTATTGTAAACAATGTATGTACATAGCGTGTGTATATATAAGTATATACCTATAGTATTGATTTATTGTTTCGTATATAGTCTTGTGGTGAATATGGTCACCTCGCTACTAATACCGCTGCCGAGTTTTGTGAATCCGATCACACAAAGTTTAGTCCCGCGTGTACATCAAACTCCAATCCTCCGACTTAACAATTCGGGTCACTAACCATACAATAGACAATTTACCTTCCTAAAATTTCTTTCACTAATAGAAAGCATTAGGCTTCTGCTGCGCGGCTTGTTGTGGGTTTGATCCCCACATGGGACAAAAAATTGTGTGATCCACAAATGGTTTTCCCGAGTCTGGGTATACTTTGTGTCCATTAATCGTATGTTTCTAAAGTCCTCCACAACACAGGGCTTGTTCGTTACTGCGCGACTTGTCTTTTAAAAAAATGTATAAGTAATATAGCTATATACGACGCAAGCAAAACAGCGTGGTGGTAGCTAGTTGTCAAAAATAATCATGCGAATACCGTTTGCGAGCTCCTCGACTAGAGGAAATAACGTAAGGCCAGGGGTACTGATATTTTAATTTATAACTAATCGAGCCAGCTGCGTTATTTTGCAATGTTTACGCCTTTTGAACGAGATTGGCGAGGGGCAACATTTAACCGTGTTTTGTACCTAAATATCTACCTAGTTTTACCAGGGCGTTCAGATGGGAGTATCCCTAGGATAGGAATACGTTTCCTTCAAAACGCATCCCTTAATGAACGCTAGAGACTTGTACTTACGCATAGGAACATAACTACACCGCTATGTGTAGTTTTTTGGCTGTGGTCTTCTGTAAGGTGGAGGTCCTTCCCCAGTCGGCCTTGCTCGCTAGTATGGTACCTCTCTTACACTTTTAAAAGTTTTTATTTTAATTCTATTGATTTAGTAACCAACATGTCCAATACAAAAAAAAATCGTTCGAATTGGGGTATTCCTCGAAGCGCACCCATGAAACGCACCTAAGGAAGCGCACCTAAAGTATTCCTCGAAACGCAACATTCAGGTGCGCTATGATTTCCTTGGCGCACCTGAATGGTGCAAAAAAAAGCGCTTCAAAATGGGTGCGCTTCGAGGAATACCTCGTTTTAACAAGTCCATATAACGTTCGGATTCGTCAAATGTCCAATTAATAATGTAAGGCGCCAAAGAGATAAGCATTAGCTTAGTTTTACCTCCCATTCTTTTTCCACTCAATCCGATCTTAAGCTAAAATAGACCTGGTATGCATCTAGTTGGGTCTGCCACGGTACCGTTGGACATTTTCTGGGTAGTTTTCGCCCACTTGTTCGACAAGCGGTAAACGTGCCCAGTTGCGGAGGAATGGCGATGTTTAAAAAATGGTCACCCATCTATGAACTGGCCTTGCCGAGCAATCCCGATGCTGATTTATTATTAACTAGTTTGAGTTTGCTGTAAAAAGTAAGCCTATGTGTTATTCCAGATTAAATCTATATCTGTGCCAAATGTTATCCAGATCCGTTCAGTAGTTTTTACGTGAAAGAGTAACAAACATCCATCCGTCCATCCACTTTACAAACTTTACAAACATGTAATTAACGGACACATATTATAACCAGGCTCAGAACAAAACTTTGTGTATCACACAAAGTTTTCCTATGTGGGAATCGAACCCATAACTTCGTGCACTGCAGGCGCATACTGCGGCCACTGGAACACCAAGGCAGTCAAAAAAAAAGTCTGTGGGTCACCCCAGCAGGCCACAAGAATCTCAATGTCAATATTCTCCCCTTCAGACAAAAATCCCATCACCATTACTACCTATATCTACCCCTCAGATTGGTTGGGTAGACGGGCTGTACCGGAACACTCGTGACGTCATCTCGGCGCCATTTCCGCGGTCCATTACCCAATCGGATCGGGAAATAGTTCTGTACAGGTGGTTGAATTGTTGAAGTTTCCAATATTGGTTATTATTGCTTCAGTGGTTCGGATATTTAACTGCTATAATGGTTTATACTAGCTGTTGCCCGCGGCTCCGCCCGCGTGGATGTCGGTTATCGCTGTAAAAAGTAGCCTATGTGTTATTCCAGTCCATAATTTATCTCTGTGCCAAATTTCATCCAGATCCGTTCAATAGTTTTTACGTGAAAGAGTAACAAACATCCATCCATACTTACAAACTTTCGCGTTTATAATATTAGTAGGATAATGCTATTATTGCTATAGTAAAATATCAAAACATTCCAAAATTGTCTTTATTAAAAAAAATGCACTCCGGGAATGACAGAAGTGAAAACACTAGGCAAAACAGTTGTTATAAATTTTATAGCAATAAATGTCTTTTTTTTTATTTATCTAGACGCGTTCGCGGTCTGCTATTTGTATATGCATATATCGCCTCTTTGCTTTAATAACGTGACAGTGTAGAAAAAAGATTATTTCGATATGTCAAGCTCCGTCTCGTAACCGTAACGGTGTCGTGAATCCAGAGATTTTGTCTCATCTAAAAATATGCGTACCGTGCTTAAAGAAGTTTACACTTCAAAAAAGAAAAAAAAAACTCGATGTTATTAATCTGTGGGCAATCTGCATCAGGACCTCCACATTACAGAAGACTACAGCCAAATAAATACACACAGCGGTGTAGTTGTGTTCCTGTGTGTCAGTACAGGTCTCCAGCGCTTATTTAGGGATGCGTTTTGAAAGAAACGTTTTTCTATCCCGGGGATACTCCCATCTTAAAGCTGGTGTAAAAAATGGGTTGGCAACACGCAAGTGATTCCTCTGGTATTGCAAGCGTCTATATGCTACGGTAACTGCTGAACATCAGGCGTGCCGTATGCTTGTTTACCACTCAAGTAGTATAAAAAAATGGGTGTTTACTCTTAGAATGTATTTTATTTTGTCAAATAATAATTTCTTTATGTTTTCCTCTTTCCAGGTAAGCATTTACGTGAATATTTCTTATTGTATAACAAATAACAAGGAATGGAGGAAGTATCGCTGCTTATTCATGGTAAGGATTTACTTTCAAATTCAATTAATCATCGTCTCCAACAAGCATTGTCTAAGTTATTTCTTTATTTGAGTGTTTCGGAGGCCGGACATTTAATTTAAGTGGATTATTTTATATTTAAGAGTACGTTACGTAAATTAGGGAGATTATTTAGGTCTATTTAGGGAATATACTACCTTTAAAGAGGTAGTGCACCATAGAAGCTAGCAAGCCTGACTACGGAAGGTTCTCCACCTTACAGAGGATCACAGGCAAATACTCGTAAACAGAGCGGTGTAGTTGTGTACTTGTGTATGAGTACAGGTTTCCAGCGCTCATTTAGGAATGTGTTATTAATGGATCGTTTTCCTATCCCAGGGATACTTCAACACGACACAACATGAGCACTGGAGACTAGCCCCTCTAGACAAATGGCAGTAACGCTAGTCAAATCGAAAAGTAAAAAAAGCAAATGTATGGGATCTGACGCAAGTCTACGATATACCTAATGTCGTAAACTTACGTCAGATTTTTGACATTTGCTTTTTTGACTTTTCGATTCGACTACCGTTAAAGCCATTTGTCTAGAGGGTCTGTACTCGTAGGATCACAACTTCACCACTATGTGTGGTTATTTAGCTGTGTAAGGTGGAGATTCTTCCCCAGACGGGCTTGCTCGCTTATATGGAGCGGGTCCACCTCTGTTGAAATTTGTGTAGAAGGAAAATATTATTACTATTTACACCATGCTCTTAGTGGTCAATCAACATTTCATAGGAAATCGACATAATCTCCACAAGATATACAATTATAGTCTTAGTATATCATACATTTCCAAAACACCCCAAATGTTTTTTAAAAGAGTTAGAATAGAAAAAAAAAAAAATGAAAACTCAAGATCTTATAAGCTGAATTCTTTGTATAGTTTTTCCTGCACAATTATAGTCACCTAGCGGAAAGTGCCACTAGTGCCACTAGTACCAGAGTACTAACCATTTCGGGCATTTGTAAAATTAAAATATGGCGCGTTAAAATATGGGAGTCCATTTTTAAACAATTTTCATTCATTATTATTTTCATTCATATGTACATATGTGTGGTGACGGATTAAGAATACTAATGACACCACCCCGTTCTAACCTTAGGGTGTCGTAAGAGTCGACTAAGGGAGTTACTCAGGCAGACAATATTCACTGCTAAAGAGGAAAACTTCGAAACAAAGCCCTATACCAACCCGTCTGGCCAGCGTGGTAAGTAGGCTAATATGTGCATGGAGGAGACCCGTGTCCAGCAGTGGGACGGTTTATGGGTTGAAATGTATATCTATATCTGTGGTTGAAATGCATAGGGACAAAATAAAGCATGGTTCAAAAATTATTCTACTCGAATCTATGACTGATTCTAAACAACTACTTTGAGGTTTCCGCTATTGCAAACATATCATTTTGTATATTACATACATATTAAATTCAACATACTATATTTTGTATATATTATGGAGGTATCATATCCGTATCTTATGTCATTTCCTCGAAACCTCAGAGCTATTGGAAACCATCCTGCTTATATATACGCTTTGATATACAAGAGTTGCTATTGGTATACGTTTCAAGTAATACATAATAATAATACAATGCTATCTATACTATAATATTATAAAGCTGAAGAGGTTTTTTGTTTGGTTGAACGCGCTAATCTCAGAAAGTACTAGTTTGATTAGAAAAATTCTTTTGAATAGTGCATTTATCCAGAAAGGGTCTAGTCTATATAACATCACGCTATGATCAATAGGAGAGAAGCAGTAGTGAGATATGTTGCAAAATCGGGACAAATATTCTAAATTACCACGCGGACGAAGTCACCGTACCCATGCTATGTGAAATTGATTATAGTGATCGCCCGTGGTCGAAATTTAACCATAATTCATTAAATTTTAGGCTACTATTTGACATTTAATTTATTCTATACTTATTTTTTATTCTCTTAGATCAAAACCTCCTTACACAAATTTGACATATTATTATTGGCCGTTTAGAGAACTCGTCATAAAAAAAGTATCACCGCTGTGCCGGTCGGAGTGTTAGGTTAGGTTATTTTCGTTACGGAATTTCTGGATTCGGTCTCCACGCTCAAGGCTCACGATAGAAGCTATGCAATAGCTTAATAGATAGTAGATAATTATAGAAAAGTGTAAGTAAAGAACTTAAAATAAACATATTGACTACCCTATACTTACTTTAATTGTAATGTCATTCTTGTTGTATAGAGAAATAAAGAAAAAAATTGGTAAGTTCATGTTAAGTCAACAATAAAATAATAATAATCAAATTCAATAAATACTAAGTAAATTACTTCTATTATAATAGCCGAATATCAATAAAATGTCAGAATAATATATATTTTTTTTATCCTACCAAGGTGGCAAACAAGCATACGGTCCGCCTGATGGTAAGCAGTTACCGTAGCCTATGGACGTTTGCAACACCAGGGGTGTCACTCACGCGTTGCCGACCCTTTAAAAACCTTATAACTCCTTTCTTGAAGAACCCCATGCTATAGGCTACGTGGTAAGAAGTAGTCAGTTGTACAGTAATAATAATAATACGCGATTTCATTTCCATTAATTCATCAAATGAGTAAAATGTTTGCTCTACAAGCCAGCGTTTGAGCTGACTTTTAAATCTATTCAGGCTAGAAGCATCTGTAATGCTTGCTGGTAGTTTATTGTATACTAGCTGTTGCCCGCGGCTTCGCCCGCGTGGATGTCGGTTATCGCTGTAAAAAATAGCCTATGTATTATTCCAGACCATAATCTATCTCTGTGCCAAATTACATGCAGATCCGTTCAGTAGTTTTTACATGAAAGAGTAACAAACATCCATCCATCCATCCAGCCATACTTACAAACATTCACTTTTATCATATTAGTAGGATCGAGATTCTTCCTTACTGATATGGTGGCGTACTGTCTCTTAAATATTATCTCAACACAATATTATGTCTGCTTGTGCAAGAGTACAATCGGCATTAGTTATTATCTATTCAGCGCGGGTCTGCCTAGTTAATTTGTTTTCTTCCGAGCTACGATCGATAGCTATATGCGCGTCATCTTTGTGTCCATTGTTACTAACGATACGAGAAAATTGTCGTCTCGAAATTTAGTAATAAGACTTAGTTGGAACAGACTTTCAGATAGTAAGCTGTTACCGTATCTTATGGATGCTTGAAATCACTCGTGTTGTACTATCCTAAATTATGCCTAGGTTTCGTGATAGGGTATCCCTAGGATAGAAAATCTGTTTCCTAAATAAACGCTGGAGGCCTGAAAGTTGGAACTTGTTTTATTATTAGCTATTTGCTTTTTTATAGCGAAAAAATTAGCACCTGTGTTTAATGATCAACTATCCCTTGGATAGGAAAACATTCTATGCTAAACGTTTCCTAAATAAGCACTGGAGACTTTCTACTCACATACGAAAACACCACAACACCACGTTGCGTTGTATGTATAATACATTGATTCTGTAAGAGAAAAAAGTCTTTGGGAAGGACTATGTGCTAAAAACGTTCAAATTAAAAGTACCCAGAATCGACGTTCATGGATCGAGGTTGATGAATGTAGAGGGGGTGAAGGAAGTACGTTTGGATCGAAGCAATAGTCTCTGCCTACCTCACTGGGAGACGATCGTGATGATTTATGTTATTTATTTATTTAAAATCTTTATGTACAATCGCACATAGGCGGACTTAATGCCATAGGCATTCTCTACCAGTCGATCTTGGGTGATACAGATGATATGTATATATGTGCCGTAACTCTCTTGTATTCACATTCTCGTATCGTAGAACAACGGGCACGCACTTCGCGTGGCTACGTGCCCTTAACCCTAACGCTTGTAATTCACAACGGCGCACAATTGTGTTAGGGAACACTGTTTCATCTGCGGAACCCTAATGTGTCTACACACGACTCTGTACACGAAAAAATGTACGTCGTTATCTATGAATTATATGTTACGATAATATTTATGAAAGATCACAGGCGGTTTGTAGGATAATAATAATAGAGAAAGATAATAAGAGAGGGAGGCCTTGGTGGTCTAGTGGCCGCAGTATGCGCCTGCTGTGCACGAGGTTGTGGGTTCGATTCCGACACAGGACAAAACTTTGTGAGACCCACAAAGAATTGTTCTGAGTCTGGGTGTAATTTGTGTCCGTTAATTGTATGTTTGTAAAGTCCCCCGCGACACAGAGCTTGTTCTCCAGTGCGGGAGTTGTATTTTTAAAAAAAGAAAAAAGGAGGGCACTATACTAGCGAGCAAGTCCGATTAGGGAAAGACTTCCACCTTACTTTTGTAATAACTAGACAAAGCGATGTAGTTGTGGTCCTGTGTGTGAGTACAAGTCTCCAGCGCAAAATGATGCCGCTGATATTACAAGAGTTTATAGGCTTCGGTAACTGCTTACCATCAGGCAGGCCGTATGCTTGTGTGCCCTCCAAAAAACATTATTTATTGAATTACAGTATATAATTTCATAAAAATCCTATCTACAAATTCATCTACAGTATTAAAATCGTTTTATTTAATTACAAAACTCGAACCACTTACGTTTATAGAGTTCCTTACAAAACAACTCAAAAACATTTGCAATAAATCTAAATTTCCCATGTAACACACTCGCCTGTCGACAATTTTATCCACTACGGAACCCCTTATCCAGCCACTATTAGGGTGTGTGTAAAAACAGCAGGATAGTCCCGTTCCGACATCGATTCAGTCCGTCTCAGTAAGTTCGAGGGCTGTCTACCGTGTGCCGTGAAAAATCGAGATCGAGCAACGAGAGAATGTCGTTAGGGTGGCCATGTATACCCGTGATTGTAGCAATGTTTTACAAATGTGTTTTTTTTATATTATCGTATTATGTTTTCTATTTCATCTTTTTATAGGTAAGTGTTTGTAAGTGAAAAAAAAGGAATTATATTTGATGTTTTTTCGATGCAAAGCTGAATGATCTTATATTAAGTCGCGGTCTTGTGATGTATTCTTTTGAAGCATTTTATTTTCGGGAAATTTCGACCTTTAATATTTAGGACGGCAATTATTAGCGCGATTCTTAGTGGTTTTAGGTATATGTATATGTGACCCTGACTGCGTGGGTTTGATTTTCACTGATTAGCACTACGATATATATTCCACCTGAGTGTAATCTATCAATTACATATATGTATTTGAAAGCATATACGTATGTTTACCAGTTATCTGGGTGCCATTGTTATTTAGAAAAACAACATAATAGCAAACAGCAGAGAAGTAGGGCACCAAATTAGCGAGCAAGCTCGACTTGGAAAGGCGGTGTAGTTGTGTTTTTGTGTATGCGTTCCAGCGCTCATTTAGGGAAGCGTTTTAAATGAAACGTTTTTGTATCCCAGGGTTACTTTTGCACATTTTAAAGCCCCGGTGTAAAAAAAAAATGTCGACAACGCGTAAGTGTTACCTCTTGTAATGCAAACGTCCATAAGCTAAGGTAACTTCTTAACATCAGGCAAAATAAACACAGTATCCCGAAAATAAATACAATACCATGGCTAGCCTGTTTCTGATAGAGTAGTATTTGGATGGTAACTTTTTGTTTCTGCTAAGGGGAAAACTGTGGGGGTTCCTTCATACTGTATTGTTTCTTTTTGTAGGTACTTTACATTACTGTTGCTTTGATGTTCAGATGATTGTTCTGCAAGAGACATGGCGACGCCGACTGACGAGGAGGCGGCGAACAGTTGCTTGTTGCGCTAGGACTTCGTTACAAATAATGACTGTAGAAACAAAGTTGTTATAATATTTCTTTTATATGTGCTTTTTGTTTCGACTGCCTCGGTGGTCCAGTGGTCGTGGTATGCGCCTGCTGTGCATGAGGTTGTGGGTTCGATTCCCACACAGGACAAAACTTTGTGTGACCTACAAAGAATTGTTCTGAGTCTGGGTGTAATTTGTGTCCGTTAATTGTATGTTTGTAAAGTCCCCCGTGACACAGAGCTTGTTCTCTAGTGCGGGAGTTGTCTTAAAAAAAAAAAGTAGAATTTTTCTGTACGTGTGTATGTCATTGAACTCCTCCTAAACGGCTCGGCTGATTTGAATGAAATTTTGTGTGTGTGTTCGGGTAGGGCCCTGGATGGTTTAGATTCATAATTGAACCCGGTAGGTGGCGCTGCTGTCGGTATTTCAGCTTTTATGGAATTTTGTAATTATTGTGGCAGGATATCTATAAAATGTTTTTTTATGACCTATGGCCTGTGACCATTGGAACGCATTGCTGGAAGCCTGTACTCACACACAGAAACATAACTAAACCACTGGTGAAGGTTACTCGCTTGTACAGTATCATCCTGGCATTACTGAAGTCGCGTTACCAGCGTTTTCCATTTACCATTAGGTTGCAATAAAAAAAGAACTGAAGAACTTTTGTTGTATATTTTCTAAAATAAACTAAACTACACACTACTCGGTACAATAATACTAAAGGTAGTTAAGTTTTTTCCTCAGAATGTTTGCACAGCAATATCATTAGGGGTAGTACACACGGTTCGAGTTTACCGCCGCTGTGGGAGCTATCATGTGCTACACGCCTATGTTTGACTTGACTGGCCTGTTGGTCTAGTGGTTAGTGACTCTGACTGCTACGCCGGGGGTCGTGGGTTCGATTCCCACCTAGGCAGATTCTTTGTGTGATGAACATAAATGTTTATTCTGTGTATTTATCTATAATATGTCATCTATTTAGAAATATATAAGTATGTTTATCAGTTGTCTCGTTGCCATAGTACAGGCTCTGCCTAGTTTGGGATCAGATGGCGGTATGTGAGTTGTCCCGAAATGTTAAACTTTTCATAAATTGTTACTGAATGGGTGATGCAGAGACAAAACTAGGTAGGTGCACCTAGTTTTGTCTCTGCATCACCCAAAGGTTTGACTCGGTATTGATCAGCAGATCAATTATCAGACATCTTCATTTAATGTAGTAATTTGCGTCTGTTAATAATGGACTAAGAGCCAGCCACGTATTTACTTTTGTCATTTCAAAAATAATGAAAATTCTCAAACTAATTCTTATATACCTGCATAATAATAAAAGGCTTTTCTGGCAATCCTCAGCGGCCGGGGTGTTTAATCCAAAAATTACAAATAGAGTAAAAGATAAAACTAGTCAAACTTCTGGTACTCCAAGCGCCTGTAGGCTACGGTAACTGCTTACCATCATGCTAGCCGTTTGCTTGTTTGCCACCCAGAAACACCACACCAATACGGGAGTTTGTTTTTTAACAAATCATGTAAACTTTTTAATATTCTAATATCATTGGTAAGAAATAAAGGTATCTGACATGAGTACCTTGTATCCAGTATACTTGCTGACTGCATCTGTCTGCCGTTTTATTGCACAGCCTGCTTACAATGTAGATCGGTGTACACCTGCCCTACTATTGTATCGAACTTACTATTGAAAAGTGCTGTAGTAAGTATTTTTTTTAAGTGAAAGCATCTTCAGGCGTGTTGAGCACTTTTGTTGTGAATAAAAATCATGGAACTCGCGTTATCGTCATCAAACGCTTTCTTTCCATAATCAAACTTTTTGGGTGAACAAAAACCATGGAACTCGCGTCATCTTCACTGAACGCTTTCCATATTCAAACTTTTTGACAAAAATCATGGAACTCGCGTCATCTTCACTGAACGCTTTCCATATTCAAACTTTTTAAGTGAACAAAAATCATGGAACTCGCGTCATTATCACCGAACTTTTTCCATATTCAAACTTTTTGGGTGAACAAAAAATATGGAACTCGCGTCATCTTCACCGAACGCTTTCCATATTCAAACTTTTTGGGTGAACAAAAATTATGGAACTCGCGTTATCGTCACCGAACGCTTTCCATATTCAAAAATAGTAATCTGATAGCTCGACGATACAATTCACAAGTTACTTAGTGTTCACTTCTATCGGCAGTCCCCAAAGACTGCCACGCATGTTTTTTTTATATGTAGCAGACTAGGCACTAATTCTGCTGCACGTGTAGTCTGATGGTTATGGTGGACACCTCACCACCAATACCGAGCCGATTGTTGTGGGTTCGATTCCTACACAACGTTGTAGTTGTGTTCCTGTGTGTGAGTACAGGTCTCCAGCGCTCATTTAGGCCTGCGTTTTTAACGAAATGTTTTCATGTCCTAGGGATAGTCCATCTTAAAACCCTGGTGTTAAAAATGTGCTCTGGTATTGCAAGCGTCCATAAGCTACGGTGACTACTTAACATCAGGTGGCCGTATACTTGTTTGCCACCCAAGTAGTTTAAAAAAAATAACTACAGCGATTAACGTGAACTTAGCGGACTGCTAGTACTGGTTCGAGTGAGAAAATATGAACGTAGATGCTGCAATCCCACTTGCATACGATAGCTGTGGGATTTGTTCCGATATTTATATATTAGAACATCGCTAGGGATTTTGTACGAGTACCTACTTTTAGGTTTGTTTTATGAAAGTACTAGCTGTTGCCTGCGGCTCCGCCCCTAGTGGATGTCGGGATTTAATTTCAATTTAATTTATATCTTTTTTATTTTAATACATTATTTAATATTATGCTACTAACATAGTTATAAGTGCACTAACAAATTATGGATTGTACTAATCTGATTTAAATAAATAATAATATTAAGGTACTAGGGCTCGCCCGCTATTTCGTCCGCGTGGTAATTTGGAATATTTTCCCCGATTTTGCAACATATCTCACTAATGCTCCGCTCCTATTGATCATAGCGAGATGTTATATCGCCTATAGCCTTCCTGGATAAATGCACTATTCAACAAAAAAAGAATTCTTCAAGTCGAACCAGTACTTTCTGAGATTAGCGCGTTCAACCTAACAAACATCAACATCGCGCTATGATCAAAAGAAGCGGAACAGTAGTGAGATATGTTGCAAAATCGGGGAAATGTTCGTTCCAAATTAACACGCGGACGAAGTCGGAGGCGACCCCTAGTATTAATTTATAGTATAAATTATGCATAAGTCTAAGTCAAACTCATTTAGATCAAATACATGATACTTATGAACGTCATAAAAACAAATGCCAGCATACTTTTTTCCTACAGCCAATTCGCTGACTATGGTAGGGCCTCGAGAAGAATTGGCAAGAAACTCGGGTCACTCTTTTTAATCGCCAGTATATAACATTTACAATTTGGTATAAGTAACAATATTAGTGGTAACGAAAAGGAACGGAAACCAATATACCATACATAATGAAATTTAGATAAGTATTTAATTTAATAATTTAAGTAACAATAGGTATAATAAGTTTAAAAAAATAATAAATTTAGCATATAGAAGATGTCCTTCGCCTACAATATAGATATCTTCAATGTACAAGTTTATACGGCCTCCATCTCTCGGAGACGTGACCTATATATGTCAGGAGCCAGCCTACACCAATTTTATGCACAATTTATTTTCAACTGGGTTCGAAAGTCATACCTGGGTATAGTTAGTAATCCAAGTTCTTCGATATATTCACTGACCGATCTAGTCTTATTTTATTGTCAGTTGTTGTTAGCAAACAAGCATGAGGTCAGGATGGTAAGCAGTAACCGTAGCATATGGACGCTTGCAATAATGTCCTCCTAGCCGAATTTCGGTCACGGCGGCTAATCTCAACGGAGACTTGCCATCTGCGCGGGTGATAGTGCACAAGTGTGTGCGCAAACACAAGTGCACTCTTTATTCCCTCACGACCGGAGAGAGATCAGGCGTAGGACCAACGGCTTTACGTGCCTTCCGAGGCACGGGGGTGTAAACACCGCCAATTTCCAAACTCCGGGCATCTATTGTGAATTTTCTACAGTGCGGTTTTAATTAAAAAAAAAAAAAAAAATTGGGCACCTTAGCAGACTCTGAGAGTGAGTATTTTAATGTCTTCTTCTTATCATTTGGTTAGTGGTCAACCTAGTGACAGAGTTATTTAGATCGCCCATATTTAGGCCTCTGTCGTGATCTAACGACTGTTACCAGTCGGGACCGACTTTTAACGTGCCCTCCGAAGCACGGAGACGCTCAGATGAAATACCTACCACTATGCGGTCACCCATCTATAGGGTTACGGTGCCCGCTGATCGTTTACCGAACAGCGAGTGCACCTAGCTATGAATCTACTAAGGAGCGACTAAAGTAACCGTTACATTTTTTGTATTCTACTACCAAGGAGGCAAACAAGCATACGGCCCGCCTGATAGTAAGCAGTTACCGTAGCCTATGGACGCTTGCAACACCAGGAGTATCACTAGCGCGTTGCCGACCTTTTAGAAACCTTATAACTCCTTTCTTGAAGAACCCCATGGTATAGTCTCTCGGGAAAACCTCGGCAGGAAGCTCATTCCACAACTACACACTAGATGTCTCTGAGTGTGGCTGTATGCGACTTAACCATCCGTGCAGTCAGTAGAAGTACCTACTCTTGATATTCAATATCGTATTACTATACTAATATCGAATATATAACTAATATAACAATAATATTATTATTGTTTAGTGCCCAACTAACAAACGTAATCGTACCCCACATACACAGTATCCATTACACTAATTGTAGCACGTTGGAGGGATGATTACTGGGCTTGTTAACATTCCGACAACGAGCCTCTGATTGTACCGCGAGTGGAGGGTAGGTAGATATGTAGGTACTGTGATTTGAATGTAATGTTAATATTAGGCGTTTTGTATCTGTATGGGTGTTTTCGGGTTAATATAATATTGGTACTTATTGTACATACGGCAACGGAGATAGCTGTACAGGACCGCTATATGAAGATTAGTTTATTGAGAAAAGCATTGTATATACTTTTATAGAATTTGGTAACAGTGTACAATAAGACTAAACCTACTTATAGAAATATATTTCACACAAATTTATACATTGGTTTTACTAAAAAACGAATCTTCATGTAGCTGTACAGCCCCTCTAGACAAGTGGCATAAACGGTAGTCAATCGAAAAGCCAAAAAAGGAAATGTATGGAATTTGACGTGAGTTTGCGACATTATAACGTAAACTTACGTCAAATTCCATACATTTGCTTTTTTGACATTTCGTTTCGATTACCGTTTATGCCACTTGTCTAGAGGGGCTGTACAGCTATCTCCGTTGCCGACTGTACATTGATAGTATTATATTTAGAAGTTATTTTACTGTTTTACGGCCCGTTGCCGCTACAAAAGCCTATAAACGATTGGAATACCAGAGTACCACTGTGATAGAAAAACGATTTTTTTTAAAACGTTTTAGCTCTGTGTTGCGGGGGACTTTACCAACATTCAATTATCAGACATAAAGCCATTTATGGATTATTACCACACATATTTTTCAGTGGTAACAGTGGTAAACGGTGAGGTAACTACCATTCATTACCATTCAAGCCACTGAACCAAACCAACCATGCAGTCTAACTTTGGGTCTACCACTTGGCCGCTGGTATTTCTTATTTCCCATAGTATTGGCAGGCCTCCGTCACTCCATGTACTTACGAGCTATGATTACCTACCGGCCGAGCGGTCTCGGGCCGTTTGCGGACCAAATTCAGTGCTGTGGGATCGCGCGGTGCGAAACAATCACAACTGTACGCTTGAGCATTTAGGCACATTTTAGCATGCAGCGGTTGCTGACGCGACAGAGCTTAGTAGACTATTATAGCAGTAGGTATTGGTAATTTTCTACTTCTTCTTCTTCTTATCGTTTGGTTAGTGGCCAACCTGGTGACAGAGTTATTTAGATCGCCCATATTTAGGCCTCTGTCATGATCTAACGACTGATAACAGTCGGGACCGACTTTTAAAGTGCCCTCCGAAGCGCGGAGACGCTCAGATGAAATACCACTAGCGGTCACCCATCTATAGGGTTATGCGCCCTTGATTGCTTCACCCGCTGATCGTTTACCGAACAACGAGTGCAATTTTCTACTGAGTGAAGTATCTCATCATCATCATCAGCTTATCGCAGTCCACTGCTGGACATAGGCCTCTCCAAGGGCACGCCACCTAGCATGATCCTCGGCTTCCCGCAACCAGCTACTCCCAGCCGCTTTGCGAAGATCGTCGATCGTCGTTGAAGTATCTATTACGTAGTAACTATTTAGTAATATGTGGTATTGGCCATCTCCTAGCTACTAAACACGACTATGTGTTGTATTTACTTTAACTTACTAAATCAAGTTTACGAGCGGCTAATAGTTATAATGGGCAAGTTGAAACGAGGCCCTTCCCTTCAGTATTATATGGAACATTAACAACATATATAACTATAAATTATTCAATAAATATATTCTATTGAGTAGTTTGCACTGATACAGTTAAAGATCGATTGAATTAGGTTTTGGATTAGCTAGCAAATAAATATACGATCGAAAAGATGAATAAGAAAAAGTTCTTCAAGGAAGGAATTATAAGGTTTTTACAGGGTGGGCAACGCGCGAGTGATACCCCTGGTGTTGCAAACGTCCATAGGCAACGGTAACTGCTTAATATCAGGTGGGCCGTATTCTTTTAGTTAACACTAATATTGTAACTCATAGCAAATTGTAATTGTTATAATCTGGCAATTAAAAAGAGTGGCCCGAGTTTCTTGCTAATTCGTCTCAAGGCCCAACCCTAGTCAGCGAATTGGCCGTAGGAAAAAAAGTATGCTGGTATTTGTTTTTATGACGTTTATAAGTATCATGTATTTGATCTAAATGAATAAATGAGTTTGACTTTGACTTGTTTTGCCTCCTTGGTAGTTAGAAAAGCAGTTACCGTAGCCTATGGATTCTTTTATATACGACTTAGTTGGCAAACAAGCATACGGCTCGCCTGATGATAAGCAGTTGCCGTAACATAGGCTATGGTAACTCACGACTATAGTGTCGTGGGCATTACTTAGAGGAACGGGATTATCTGTTTGGTGTTATGAATTTGTAACATTAGGAAACACATTCCTAATCGAGCAATGAAGACCTGTACTTACGCACCGGAATTCAACTACACGACTGTGTATAGTTATTTGGCTGTGCTATTCTGTCAGCACATCTTTCCCTAGTCGGGCTTACTCACTTATAGAGTGCCCTCTGTCTCTATCTCTGATAGGATTTGTGAGAAAGAAACTTTTTTAGAAATGCTTACCATTAGGCGGGCCATATACCTTCAAAGGGCACGTTAAAAATCGGCACCGACTATTAACAGTCAGTAATATGGGCGATCTAAACAACTCTGTCATCAGGTTGCCTACTAACCAAACGATAAGAAGAAGATAGAACAATGAGTAGAAGAAAAAAAGTTTCGGTTATTCCCTATTTACTTCATCATCATCATCATCTCAGCCAAAAAACATCCACTGCTGGACATAGGCCTCCCCCAAGGATTTCCACAACTCTCGATCCTGAGCCTTGTCCATCGGTTGCCCGCAACCTTTATACCAGGGCGTCGGTCCACCTTGTTGGAGGCCTGCCCACGCTTCGTCTTCCAGTTCGTGGTCGCCACTCTAGAACCTTTCTGCCCCAACGGCCATCAGTTCTGCGAGCTATGTGCCCGGCCCATTGCCACTTAATGGAGGCAATTCTTCGAGCTATGTCGGTTACTTTGGTTCTCCTATTTACTTAACACAAAGAAACTGTGGCTCTTTAGGAGTAAAAAATATTCTTAATAGGTTTACCACAAAAACAAACACACAGCCGACATTTAGCCTAGAATAAACAAAGATCCTTGACCTCCTAAGAAAAAGCAATTAGAACGTATAATGGTTGCCACCCAGGCATCAAATTCCACACCTTGCATTCCTATGACGTTGCTTCGTCAAACAACCGATGGACATTACTGGCGATCCCTAAGCTAAGGGATTCTAAGGGCCAGCTGTAAAACTTAAGTAAACATGGTTTAATCGGAGACTGTACTTTACAGATAATATAATCCTACCAAATACATTTTCGTGTGGGCATAGTGACGCTAAGATATACATTGACTGCCTTGGTAGTCCAGTGGGTTCGGTTCCCATAAAGGACAAAACTTTGTGTGACCCTCAAAGAGTTGTGCTAAGGACAGGTACATTGACTGCCTTTTTGGTCCAGTGGGTTTGATTCCCACACAGGACAAATTTTTATGCGACTCTCAAAGTGTTGTTGCAATACAGAGCTTGTTAAAGAACAAGCTCTGTATGTGTATGTGTATGTACGGAAGTTGTCTTTTAAAAATAATTATAAAAAAAAATGGAGAGCCAAGCTCCTAACTATGCTCGACCTAACACTCTATCTCACATCATAGCGCATAGTGTTCTGCGTGAATCCTAGTCTCAAGTTCTCTAAAAACCCATCAACTTAGTCAAAATGTGTAGCCTGGCCTGACCGGTGACATCATATCCTGAATTAGAACTTTCTAGCAGTATTCAGACCGAATCTACGAGACTATAAGGGTACAAAAATTAGCCTAAAAGCGTTTCGGCGACTTTTTTACCCTTATGCCTCGATGCGTAAAAGTAGCATTACGCACTAAATATAGCAATAAAAATATAGTAGTAAGGATACAAAAATTCGCCTAAAAGTGTTTCGACGAATTTTGGTACCCTTACTACTATATTACTATACTAGCTGTTGCTCGCGGCTCCACCCGTGTGGATGTCGGTTATCGCTGTAAAAAGTAGCCTATGTGTTATTCCAGACCATAATCTATCTCTGTGCCAAATTTCATCCAGAACCGTTCAGTAATTTTTACGTTAAAGAGTAACAAACATCCATCCATCCATTCTTACAAACTTTCGCATTTATAATATTAGTATTACTATGTTAAGTGCGTAGTGCTGATTTCACGCATCAAGGCATCAACTCGTATACAAACAAAAACATAAATAATAAATCTATTCACATCGACAGTTTCCCACCGTCTCTCTATATGTCACAAGTATATAAACTTAGAAAACAATAAATAGAAAACAGTGGACGAAGTTAAAAATGATAAGTTACACTAGAAACCTTTTTCTAAGTGTAAGTTTATGTCCGATGTCGATAGTTTTTGTTGTTGTTGAGAATTTGTTAAGAGAGGGAACCATACTAGCGAGCAAGTGCAACTGGGGAAGGGCTTCCACCTTACAGAAGATCACAGCCAAATAACACACAGCGGTGTAGTGGTGTTCCTGTGTGTGAGAACTGATCTTCAGCGCTCATTTTAGGGATAAACATTTTTCTATCCAAGGAATATTCCATCTCAAAGCCCGCGGTGCAGGTGTAAAAAATGGATCAGGAATTGCAAGCGTCTATAGGCTACGGTAACTGCTTAACATCAGGCGGGCCATGTTCATTTTTGCCATCAAATAAATTTAAAAAAAACTCTCACACTAGGGAACAAGGGTTGCATCTGTGTCATGGGGAACCTTACAAACACATTAGGGTAAGGTTAGCACAAATAAAAAATCAAAAAATGCTTGTAATTGGTGCTAGCGTTACCCCACAGAAGAATACCGTAAACGCTGTGAAAGTCACTGAAGCAAAGAAGCAATTTCTACGTCTATAAACTACCTTATTTTTCTTACTGTAACAGCTGCTTATCAAAGTTGCCCTGCGAGACACATGGCAGATATATGGGCACCCCAACGATTCAACAAATCCCAAGTTGCCGTATAGTCATGGAGAAATAACCCTACCCCTGCAAAAGACCTAACATAGCTAACTAAACATGTATAAGACACACGATACCTCTACTTGCCCCATGGGGTAATAACAGCACAATAGTATAATAATGTTATTTAATACCATTTCACAAGCGATATATGTCACCGGTATTAGGTTCGTTGTTACCTGAGATAAATAGCTGTCTTACCCATCATTTGTCTACGCGGATGAACGCTCCCTGCTCCGAGCCCAGCAGACTGATGGTATACTAATGTTCACGAATGTGACTTGAATATAGATGCCCACTACACTAATATGTTTAGGGGTAAGTGGGTTAAGTGATAGGAGGTTAGCGGAGTTTAGAAATGTATGTATGTGCAGAAATAGTTGTAGCGGAAAAAAACATTTTTTTATGATATCACAATGAAAAAATCTTTTTCTACTACACTATTGTAGTTCATGATAGCAAGCTGAAGAATGTGTGAAGAAGTTTTAGCAGGAAAAATCATTTTTTATGCTATCGTATCGTAGCCTGTAGAACCTTGTAATATTACTATAAAAATAAACACAAAATTTATATTATGGGTAACCCTGGTAAATTAGGTAAAACGTTATTTTAAAAATGAAACCGACTTCATTAAAATGTCATCGATGTATACAATTTTTCGATTTTTCAAAAATCGCTTGACCGATTTCGATACAATTTTAATTGAAACCAGAAAGAATTATCTAAATCGGTTCAGGCGTCTTTGAGTAATTGGTGAACATACATTTAATATAAGATTCCGATGAATTGAGAAACTTCTCTTCTTTTTGAAGTCGGTTAAAAAATAACGTTTTAATAAATGAACACTGGAACAAAACTACATTATGTGTAGGTGTTTGGTTGTGGTCTACTGTAAAGTGGAGGCCCTTTCCCAGTCGGGCTTGTTTCCTCTCTAGTATGATGCCCTACCTCCCTTAAAGAACTTACAGAATAATAATATTTTGATCGCTAATCGCTACCTCTCATAACTTGAAGTGCCCTGACCGTAATAACAAGTGGAGTGGGTTGGAAGGGGTGAAAGGAAACTGTCTCCAAGGAGCGGGGATCCGCGCGTCACCGATCGAACGATCCCGGGTTCTTTTGCCGGATGAGTAACGTATTAGATTGGCGACAAAGTATTGATGAGATTTGTGTGACATGTTTTTGTAACTACTTCCAATGATTTTATTTATTGTGATACATGACGTGCCCTCCGTGCTTTGGAGGGCACGTTAGTCGGTCCCGACTGTTAACAGTCGTTAGATCACGATAGAGGCCTAAATATGGGCGGCCTAAATAACTTTGTCACCACTAACCAAACGATAAGAAGAAGAAGATTTACTCATTTTTTTACACCAAGGTTTTAATGGAGTATCCCTGAGATTGGAAAACGCATCTCTAAATGAAAGCTGGAGATCCGTGGACAGAGATTTAGTTTGTATCTTAAATAACTCCTTTATTATTAACCGGCTTCAAAAACGAGGAGGTTATGAATTCGTGTGTATTTTTTTTAATGTTTGTTATCGCTGAACTCTGTCATTTATGGACCGATATGAAAAAAATCTGTTTTGTCTGAAAGAAGAAAGTTTTGAAGATGGGATCCATGAGAAATTGAGGGAACTCCTCAAAAATTATCGGCACACACATAGCAATTTCAATATTTTTAACAACAAATCAAGCATTTGCATTCAGAAAATATAATATGGTGACGTAAAACTGATGAAGAAGACCACAGATGGCCATCTAAACTTCTTAATATTAAGTTTTTTTTTTTTTTTTTATACTACTTGGGTGGCAAACAAGCATACGGCCCACCTGATGTTAAGCAGTATCCGTAGCCTATAGACGCTTGCATTACCAGAGGTATCACTTGCGTGTTGCCAACCCATTTTTTTACACCAGGGCTTTAAGATGGAAGTAACCCTGGGATAGGAATACGTATCTTTCAAAACGCATTCCTAAATGAGCGCTGGAGACCTGTACTCACACACAGGAACACAACTACACCGCTGTGTGTAGTCATTTGGCTGTGGTCTTCTGTAAGGTGGAGGTCCTTCCCCAGTCGGGCTTGCTCGCTAGTATGGTGCCCTACCTCTCTTCAGATTTTAAGTATTTCACGGATGGCAAAATTTTTGAAAACAAATCTCTAAATGTAGACCGGTGACGTGTAAATGCCCCACTACTTCCACATCCACACGTTTTATCTAATAAGCCATACAAAAAGCTGTCGTACATTTCCTACTACCCACAAATGCAGTTACGGCCCTTTCAGACTAGTATAGCGTTGCGGTCTGCGCTGAGTCCCCCGTTATTGATGCCTTATTGGACTTTAGGGTGTGCACCCATGAGCTGGACAGTTGTTGCGATTTATTATTAGAATAGAATAGAAAACTCTTTTAAACCAATTACATTTTGATATTATGCGGTAACAAACATTAAAAAAAATAAAAAAAATACACGCGAATTGATAACCTCCTCGTTTTTGAAGTCGGTTAAAAATACAGTTTTTCGTCAGAAAAACATTATTGATACTTATTGCTAAAAAGCAATTTCTTACAGGCAACCTTTGGATGAACAGAAAAGAAAGTTAAATATAATAAAAAAAAGTGGGAGGGTTTTGGTGTAGTTATAATAGGAAAGCAGATAGTTAAAAACAATTAGGTACAAATGAATACCTATTACTAAACATTAGTAATATACTATTAGTTTACATCGAACTGTTCAAGATAGACGGGTCGACAACGCCTAACGCCTATTCTTATCATCATTATCATCATCATCATCTCAACCTATAAACGTCCCACTTTTGGGCACGGGTCTCCTCCATACACTTGAAGAGATATTAGCCTACTATACCACGCTAGTCAGACGGGTTGGTATAGGGTTTTGTTTCGAGTTTTTCCTCTCTTGCAGTGGATATTGTCTACCTGACTTACTCCTTTAGTGGACTCTTACGTCACTCTCGGGATGAACCGGGGTGGTGACATTTTTATTCTTAATCCGTCACCACACGGACAAAACAATGGGTATTTCTCGAAGCGCACCCTTTTTTAACGCACCTAAAGTATTCCTCGAAACGCACCATGCAGGTGCGCTTTGGTTTTTTTAGCGCACCTGAGCCTCTAGACAAGTGGCATAAGCGATAGTCGAATCGAAAAGTCAAAAAAGAAAATGTATGGGATTCGACATAAGTTTCCGACATTAAATCGTAGACTCACGTCAAATTCCATACATTTTATTTTTTGACTTTTCGATTCGACTATCGCTTCTAGAGGCTCTGAATGGTTTCCGAGGAATACTTTAGGTGCGCTTCGTTAGGTGCGTTTCAAAATGGGTGAGCTTCGAGGAATACCCCAAAACAATGATAATAATAGTTTTAAACAATATAGTTATATGTTGAAGAAACCCAACCTAATATTAGCTGACTCAGAACACTTCACTCTGCCTTCACCATTGAACAAAGTTTAGTTAGCGTCTATAGACTATATCTGTGGAACTTCCACGACAAATCGTAGCGACAATATTATGTCTGAGTCGTACTATCGGTAACTTAATCAGTAGTTCCATTTGTGCACGTCTGGCCTGAATGCGGTACTCAACGGAATTTGATTAGACCTATACCGAGGTATGTGGCCGACACTGAATCTTAAACTTACTTTAAGGATTGATGGTTTTAAAAGACGTATGTGTTTTGTGATATTACTTACTAGTTTGCCCACACGTATAATTCCATGGGATTAGGGTTTTTTTTCCGGGTAAAAAAAATATTCTGGCTATTAAAAAGAGTGACCCGAGTTTCTTGCCAATTCTTCTCAAGGCCCTACCATAGTCAGCGAATTGGCCGTAGGAAAAAAGTATGCTGGCATTTGTTTTTATGACGTTCATAAGTATCATGTATTTGATCTTAATGAATAAATGAGTTTGACTTTATCTGCTATTTAAGACTCTAATATATTTTTGTGCCAAATTTGATTCAGATCCGTTTAGCCGTTTTAGCGGGATTGATTAACAAACATCCATCCATCAATATAAACTTTCGCATCCATATAAAAGTGATTGTTTGTTTGTTACCATGACTAAACGAAAGGATCTTCTAACTGAAGGGATCTTATTGGAATGTTGCAAAAATACAAGTCTGTATAACAAAGTAGTTGATCAATTGATTAGTTCCGTTGATACATTTGAATATCTGTCGAATAACTGTTACATTCGCTTATTCATTCTTATGTTAAAATACGAGTATAATTATAACTATAATGGACAACGGGTCTAAATCGCGTAATATTTTAAAGGTTTTCATATCTTTTTGTTTCCCGACGTTTCGGTCGAATTGCACCGACCGTGGCCACGGGTTAAAACCTTTAAAAGGTATGAAAACCTTTAAAATATTACGCGATTTAGACCCGTTGTCCATAATAGTTATAATATGTGTACAAATCGTGAAAGTTTAAAATAATTTACGTGTATAATATTCTCTGACACATTAAATCAGACTGTCGAGTAGTACACCGCTCTTTTAATACCTCCTGCGCCTATATCCCAACAGATCTTATTAAAAATTTGGCAAGAAGACTAATGATATTCTGGACAAGAACATAGCATAGATACTTTTTACCATGATAACCTACTATATTGGTATTAAACTAATTGATGACTGCCTTGGTGGTCCAGTGGCCGCAGTATGCATCTGTTATGCACGAAGTTGTGGGTTCGATTCCCACACAGGACAAAACTGAGTGATCCGCAAAGAATTATTCGGAGTCTGGGTGTAATTTGTGTCCGTTAATTGTATATTTATAAAGTCCCCCGCGACACAGAGCTTGTTCTCTAGTGCGAGAGTTGTCTTTTTTAAATAAAAATAAAGGTCAATTGCAATGAAACAGTAAATTTATTAGACAATGTAAGTAAGTATTTAGCCAATAAGAAACATCTGACACCGCTTGTCCACAAGACCATTAATGAGCATCGAACCTTGCTTAATAGGTAACACTGCAACTAATGTGCAAGCACCATAGTTGTTTTAACATTAACGCTGTTAAATACAGCATGTGATCTGGGTTCACGTCTTGTACTCCCATCGGACACAGATATGTACTTATTTTAAGAACGTATTGTTTTTCTAGTAGCACGTACAAGTCTCCAGCGGTCATTTAGGGATGCGTTTTGAAAGAAACGTATTCCTATCCCAGGGATACTCCCATCTTAAAGCACTGGTGTAAAAAAATGGGTTGGCAACACGCAAGTGTTAGCTCTGGTATTGCAAGCGTCTAGGCTACGGTAACTGCTTAACATCAGGCGAGCCGTATGCTTGTTTGCCACCAAATTAGTATAAAAAGGAAAAAAATAAAAAATAACTTCGCACGAGTTGGACATTTATTTAGTTTTCGTCCCAATCCCTTAATTTTTTAAATTAAAATGTAGCCTATGTTACTCGCTGATAATGTACCTTTCTAATGGTGAAAGATTTTTTTTTATCGGTCGAGTAGTTTTTGAGTAAAATCAAACCAAAGAAAGGAAAAAGATCAAATCTTTCCTCTTTATAGTATTAGTAAACATTACGCCATTTACACCAAAGGGTAGATAGATAGACAGGTAACTCCTTATTATATTTTTTTTTTTAAATTATGCAGTGTTTTTTAAAGAAGACTAATTTTAATTGGCCGTAGGAAAAAAGTATGCTGGCATTTGTTTTTATGACGTTCATAAGTATCATGTAAGTATTTGATCTAAATTAATAAATGAGTTTTGACTTTAACTTTGAATATAACATCTACGCTATTTACTCTCCATAACATCTGCTATTTGCCAGTAAAATACTTGTTAAAATCGATTCAGCCGTTGCGAAGATATAATCTATCCCTGTGGCTTAAAATTTCATCCAGATCAGTTCAGCAGCTTTGTAGTGATTGAGTAATAAACATCCATCCATCCAAATTATCGCTGTTATAATATAAACATACATCCTATTATTATTATAAACGCGAAAGTTTGTAAGTATTGATGGATGGATGGATGGATGTTTGTTACTCTTTCACGTAAAAACTACTGAACGGATCTGGATGAAATTTAGCACAGAGATAGATTTTGGTCTGGAATAACACATAGGCTACTTTTTACAGCGATAACCGTCATCCACACGGGCGGAGCCGCGGGCAACAGCTAGTAACTATAAATAAAACAATAGGAAAAATACTCGTCCGATTACAGATAGCTGTCATAATGATACAAAACAACACCCCTCAATTTGTCGCGTGTGAGTGAAGCAGTAGAGCTGACTCCTCCAATCATTTATCATAGTGAGTATTGAGGTTAAGTAGTGGAGAGTATCTGTTATGTGTCAACGGAATAGCATATTTGTATTATATTAGTGTGTATTATTTTATGTACATCCAACTAATATTATAAACGTGAAAGTTTGTAAGTATGGATGGATGTTTGTTACTCTTTCACGCAAAAGCTACTGAACGGATCTGGATGAAATTTGGCACAGAGATAGATTATGGTCTGGAATAATACAAAGGCGGAAGGGAGTATCCCTGGTATAGGAATACGTTTCTTTCAAAACGCATCCTTGCTTTCGTTCACCAAAATTCTCACTAGTTTTATATATTAACTAGCCGTTGCCCGCGGCTCCGCCCGCGTGGATGTCGGTAATCGCTGTAAAAAGTAGCCTATGTGTTATTCCAGACTATAATCTATCTCTATGCCAAATTTAATCCAGGTCCGTTTAGTAGTTTTTGCGTGAAAGAGTAACAAACATCCATACATTCTTACAAACTTTCGCGTTTATAATATTAGTAGGATAATGAAAACCAATAATTTGCCTCTCATGTATCGAGTTAGTGTTGAGTGGTGTACAGACAAACAGACAGGTCATTTTTCATCACTGTATTGAGGTTAAGTACCGTATGCGGATGTATGAGAGACTGGGAAGCGAATACGACGGGTTTGTATGTATTATGTATTTATTGTATGTATGTATGTGTATGTACACAAGGCAACGGAGTTAGCTGTACAGGACCGCTATATGAAGATTCGTTGTTTAAGAAAACCATTGTATATATTTCTGTGGAATTACAACTGTGAACAATTAGACTTAACCTACAGATAATAATTAAACTCAAACTCAAACTCAAAATTCATTTATTCATTTAGGTTACAAAGTAACACTTATGAAGGTCATAAATTATGAATAAACCAGAAAGGTGATGTCAGCAAAATTTTCCTACGGCTAGTTCGCTGACGTAGAGCCTTGAGAAGAACTAGCAAGAAACTCAGGCCACTCTTTTTAATCGCCAGATAGTTACAATCTTTTGTAAAATACAAGTATGATAGCATGCAAGCTGATGCAGTCAAAACACGATACTAACTATATTGATAAAATATGATAATCGTACTTAGTACTGGTCGTGCGAGAAAAAAAAAACCTAAAGTATGGTGTTAAAGTCTGCTTCAATTTACATATTGCTATTAAAGAATAAGGCAATATGTGAATAGTGACAATTTTTATTGTAAATAACGTTTTGCTACTAATTAAAAAAACAAGGAAAAAAAAGAAAAAGTACAGAATTATCACTAGAATTCACAATGTGCCTCACGTCACAAATTAGAACTTAAGTACTAAGCTGATTTATTCTAAATCAAACAAACAACTATATAATGCAACTAATTCCAAGACTTTTTGTCGTTCAAATAATCATTTATTGTATAATAGCCCTTTCCTATGAGATGATTTTTAATAGTAGGTTTAAATTTGTGTAAGGGCAAATTCATTATCTCTTTCGGTAATTTGTTAAAAAAGCGTATACCGAGTCCTACAAAAGAATTATGTACTTTGTGTAAGCGATGGTACGTGCCAACTAACTCATGTTTGTTTCTAGTATTTACTGAATGAATATCACTGTTCTTAATATATAGTTCAATATTCTGTTTAACAAACATAATATTCGCAAATATATATTGTGATGCAACTGTTAAAATACCTATTTCTTTAAAACGTTCTCTAAGAGAAACTCGTGAGCCTAGATTGTAAATTGAGCGTACAGCTCGTTTCTGAATTAAGAAAATGGTTTCAATATCAGCAGCCTTGCCCCACAGCAATATGCCGTAGGACATGACGCTGTGAAAATAACTAAAGTAAACTAATCTAGCCGTATCTACATCCGTAAGTTGTCTTACTTTACTAACTGCAAAAGCCGCAGAGCTAAGCTTTTCTGCGAGGCATGATATATGGGCTCCCCACTGAAGTTTACGATCTAAAGTTAAACCCAAAAAAACTGTAGACTCAACAAGTGAAATAGCTTCATTATTTAGACTCAAATTAGTGGTAACACTTCTTACGTTAGGCATGGTAAATTTAATGCATTTAGTTTTTTTTTTAATTTAACAGTAGATTGTTTGATGTGAACCAGTCCAGGACTTGTGCGAGAGAACCATTTACAACATCAAAGTTACTTTCTTTACGGTCGATTTTGAAGAGAAGTGATGTATCATCTGCAAATAGCACTATGTCGCACAAATCCTGTACAAAGAAAGGTAAATCATTAACATACACTAAGAAGAGAAAAGGACCTAGAATTGAACCCTGGGGCACGCCCATTGCTATAGGTAATCCAGAAGACCTATTTCCATTTACATCTACGTATTGAACCCTGTGACTCAGGTAGGCAGCAACAAGATTAAGTGCAGCGCCCCTAATACCGTAATGACTAAGCTTTCGCATAAGCGTATTGTGATCAACGCAGTCAAAAGCTTTAGAAAGGTCACAGAATACACCAATAGCATCCATAGAATTTTCCCAGGCATCAAAGATATGTTTTATTAATGTAACACCTGCATCTACGGTGGAGCGACCCTTTGTGAAACCATATTGTATAATTCATAATATATAGCAACCCATATATGTCCTACTGCTAGGCATCGGTCTCCTCTCCTCTATCAAGAGAGAGAGAGAGGGATTAGGCCTTAATTCACACTCACTGGCCTAATGCGGCTTAGTGAATCAGACATGTCTTTAGAATTTCTTCTAAAACATGTGGGTCTTCTCACGATGTTTTCCTTCACCGTTAGCACATGGCGAATCATTGTGGTTGTGTGAACAAAGTGAAATTCACATTGGTACTGCCACCCGGGATCGAACTCGCACCTCTTGCGTGCAAGTCTGTTACTTTCCCACTCGGCCACCACCGCTTAGATAAAAATATATTTCACACAAATTCATACATTGGTTTTCTTAAAAACTAATCTTCATATACAGCTTACTCCGTTGCCCACCGTACCTAGAGAGATAGGGTTCGTAGCTATGTGTAAGCAAACTTGCTGCGGTCGGTCCATAGATGGGTGACCATTTTCTAAAAACACAGGTCTCCAGTGCTCATTTAGGTATGCGTTTTGAAAGAAACGTATTCCTATCCCAGGGATAGTCCCATCTTAAAGGCCTGGTGTAAAAAAGTTAAAGTTTAAGTTAAAGTCTTGCTCGTGTTTTTTTGTTGTTTGTTTTAGAAACCCGTTGGACCTGGGCCTGATCTCTCTCCGCTCGTGTCGGATTGCCGTCCCTTTGAACTATGAAAGTAAAGGGATAGTAACCTGCACCAGCTAGCACAGGAATAGCACCTGTGTTTGAACACACTTTAACTGGCCAGTTGGTCTAGTGGTTAGTGACTCTGACTGCTACGCCGGAGGTCGTGGGTTCGATACCCACCCAGGACAAATCTTTGTGTGATGAGCATAAACTATTGTTCTCTGCCTAGTTGTAATTTATCTATAACTAGCTGTTGCCCGCGGCTCCGCCCGCGTGGATGTCGGTTATCGCTGCATAAAGTAGCCCATGTGTTATTCCAGACCAAAATCTATCTCTGTGCCAAATTTCATCCAGATCCGTTCAGTAGTTTTTACGTGAAAGAGTAACAAACATCCATCCATCCATTCTCACAAATTTTCACATTTATAATATTAGTAACGATGTTCATCAGTTGTCTGGTTATTATAATACAGGCTTTGTCTAGTTTCGGATCAGATGGCGGTGTCCCAAAATATATTATTAGATATTATCTCGGAATTTTTGTTCGTTTTATAATCGTATTTGCATTTTAGGTGTACTTTACTTAATTTAAATTATATATTCATAATATATACAATGAAAACATTTTAGCTTCTCCAAAAATAAGCCTACTTTCGCAAAACGGGGGCAACACATAGTGATGGCCAAACGGGTTGCCCCCAGAGAATAGGGTACTCGTCTACAAATGGAAAGGCCTTGTTTCTCTCTCTCGGGGGAGCTGAACGAGCGAGCCTAAAAAATGGACACTACTTGGTAACGTCTTTCGTGGAATTAGAATGTGTGAAATAAATATAGTGATATATTTGGGCCTTTAGGGATATTATGTTTGTTCATTTTGTCGGCCATCATTGTTTGGGTTTTGTGTGCGCTTGGTTATCTAAGCGTGAGATTTGTTATTTACATACATACATATCATCACGACCGTCTCCCACTGGGGTAGGCAGGAGGGTTTATCTGTCAAGAAATTCACAATAGATGCCCGGAGTTTGGAAATCGGCGGAGTTTACACCCCCGTGCCTTGGAAAGTACGTAAAGCTGTTGGTCCTGCGCCTGATCTCTCTCCGGTCGTGACGGATTGCCTTCCCATCGGACTATGAGAGTGAAAGAATAAAGAGTGCACTTGTGTTTGCGCACACACTTGTGTACTATAATTTCTCCCGTGAAGATGGCTAGTCTCCGTTGAGATTAGCCGCCGTGACCGAAATTGGTTAGGAGGACATTATTACACGCAGGAATACAACTACACCGCTGTGTGTAGTTATTTGGCTATGGTCTTCTGTAATGTGTAGGTCCGTCCCCAGTTGCGTTTGCTCGCTAATATGGTGCCCTACCTTAATCTTTACATAAGTCTTATAAAATAAAAGATCATCGCTCCACCTTGCACAAAGGGGATCCTACATTAAGTTTACAACACGCAACTGATACCTCTGGTATTTCAAGCATCCATAGGCTACGTTAACTGCTTAACATCAGGCAGACCGTATGCTTTTGGCAACCTCCACCTTAAAGAAAACCGCAGCCAAATAACTACACACAGCGGTGTGTAGTGTGTGACGCATTGCCCCCCATCACTTAGGTTATATTAATGTAAGATAGTATGTAAGTTTAATGCATTAAACCTGGGACATTGTACGAATTAACATCTTTTACTTTGACCACCAATCCCAACATTGCAGGTGTACTTGTGTTCCTTTGTGTGAGTACAGGTCTCCAGAGCTCATTTAGGGATGCGTTTTGAAAGAAACATATTCCTATCCCAGGGTTACTTCCATTTTAAAGCCCTGGTGTCAAAAAATAGGTTGGCAACATGCAAGTGATACCTCTGGTATTGCAAGCATCCATAGGCTACGATAACTGCTTAACATCAGGCGGACCTATGCTTTTGCCAACCAAGTAGTATAAAAAAAAGTTTACCGAGCGGTCTCTACAGCTAATAAACTGAAAGCATATTTCCTATACAACATCGCTATTTAATAATATTTATCGTGACTTCAGTAATGCAGGGTAGGGAGTTCGAAGTCGGCGCGGGCGGCAAATAGACGGAAATGGCCGAATTCGTAAGAATACAGGAACGGACGGTAAAGCGATTTGTCAATAGTCACGTTTGTGTTGCAAACTGGATTATGTCGTTTTGATACTTTTTTATACTACTCGCCGGTACTACAGGGGTGGCAAACATGCTTGTTTACCACCCCTGTAGTACTGGCAGGGGTATTCCGTAAGAGCAAAAACCGAGCCACCGCAAAAACCGAGCAAAACCTGGCTGTCAGATTAAAAATCGGTATTCCGTTTTTGACGTTTAGTCAATAGATTGTGCCGTCACCGAGCAATCACAACTGTCAGATTGTGATCACAACTGTCAGATTGCCAACGCTGTTTCTTAGAGAATCAGCCGGCCGGTGTTAAGCAATTACCTTAGCCTATAATAAATAAATCCCTACTGTCTATAACAAACAGCTAGGTGGGCCAACGACCTAAAAAAGGTTGCTGGGACGCACTGGATGCGGAAGGCGAAGGACCGTGTGCCATGGCGCGTGTTTGGAGAGGCCTTTGTCCAGCAGTGGACTGCGATAGGCTGATTGATTGATTGATATAACAAACATGATATGCACCATACAGTGCAAGCGTATATAGCTTATGTAACTGCTTATCTTAAAGGAATCTTGATTGTTACCTCAGTAGTATAGAATCTCTCCACAATTTGCTTAGGGCTAGACTTACCATAGTTTAAACACAACACCCGCACTAGAGAACAAGCTGTGTGTCGCGGAGGACTTTACAAACATACAATTAACGGACACAAATTACACCCAGACTCAGAACAACTCTTTGTGTGTCACACAAAGTTTTGTCCTGTGTGGGAATCGAACCCACAACCTCGTGCACAGCAGGCGCATACTGCGGCCACTGGACCACCAAGGCAACTTAAATGTTAGGATGATTTTATAAACATTTAAAATGAAATGGACCTATTGTCCAAATTATATTCCCATTTCTATTACAGAGTGACAAATTCCATAATATTTATAATGCTCTTGTTATTTCAAACATCCACTATAAAACGAGCCAACTACAAACATCACTGCGCTATCAAAACAGTATTTAATTGCCATAATTAATTACCCAAACAAGGCACATACGATAAAAGTCCTCAATATAATGGTTAATAACAATAATGTAGGTATCAAAACCACTCGAGCGCACTATACATATCATTGGCCGACAAGTTTTGATGGTCGGTGTACGCATCGTTAAGTGATTGCCTCTTTCGCTCGATCGACAATCAGAATCATTTTTATATATAAATATTATATAGCATTTTTGTGTAAAGGTTGGCACTATTTTTTTTCTAACCGAATTTAGGTCTAGACTTGGCGGCGCGGGAGTTTGTTGTGTAGAAGTGTTTGTGCAAACACAGGTGCACTCGTTATTCCTTCTAGAGGGAGAGCTAGCAAAGAATTTACTTTTGTCTAGGAATTTTACAATCCAATACCTCTACAGTGACAAAAGAACTAAAGAGAGGTAGGGCACCATATAATTAAGCAAACCCGACTGGGGAAGGACTTCCTTCTTATAGAAGACCACAGCCAAATACATATGTAATTACACACAGTTGTGTCGTTGTGTTCTTGTGTGTGTGTACAGGATTCCAGTGCTCATTTAGGTATGCGATTTTAAATAAACGTTTTTCTGTGTCCTACTAATATTATAAATGCTATAGTTTGAAAGTATGGATGGATGAATGCTTGGATGTTTGTTACTCTTTCACAATATCACTTGCGTATTACCTAAAAATAAACACCAGGGTTTTATGATAAAATTTCCTTTGGATGGAGAAACGTTTAATTAAAAATGCAGCCATATGACCACCACACACAACTACACCGCTGTGTGTAGTCATTTGGCTGTGGTCTTCTTTAAGGTGGAGGTCCTTTTCCCAGTCGGGCTTGCTCACTAGTGTTTATTCAAAAAAATAAAGTAATATTTATTCAAAGAGAGATAGGTTACCATGTTGGAGCAGAAAGGTTCTAGAGTGGCGACCACAAACTGGAAGACGAAGCGTGGGCAGGCCTCCAACAAGGTGGACCGACGACCTGGTAAAGGTTGCTGGCAACCGATGGACAAAGTCGGCTCAGGATCCAGAGCTGTGGAAATCCTTGGGGGAGGCCTATGTCCAGCAGTGGACGTCTTTTGATGGACCATACAACGGTAACTGCCTACCATTAGGCGGGCCCTATGCTTGTTTGCCACGCAAGTAGTATAACATTTAAAAAAAATTACAGAATACGTACAAGTTTTTAACGTAAAAACTACTGAAAAGAGCAAAAACCGAGCCACCGCAAAAACCGAGCAAAATCAGGCTGTCAGATTGAAAATCGGTATTCCGTAAGAGCAAAAACCGAGCCTTTTTGAAGTTTAGTCAATAGATTGTGCCGTTACCGAGCAATCACAACTGTCAGTTTGCGATCACAACTGTCAGTTTGCCATCACTGTTTCTTAGAGAATCACCCGGCGGATCTGGATGAAATTTGACACAGCAATAGATTATGGTCTGAAAAAACACATAGGCTTTTTACAGCGTCAACCGACATCCACGCGGGCGGAGCCGTGGGCAACAGCTAGCATAAAACCCTGGTGTTAATTTTTTAGATCGGCAACACACAACTGACAACCCTTTGTATTATATATCTCTCTAGATATAATATATATGGCAATGAACAGCCTTTATTTGGTATGGGTTTGTTCACGTGGAAATTGGGACGATTAGGTTATGGGGTTTATTTGTGTGTGAGACCGACAATGGCGGCCAAAAAAAAGTATACTTATTGTAGTTACATATTAACGCACTATTTTTTATACTACTTGGGTGGTAAACAAGCATACGGCCCGCCTGATGGTAAGCACTTACCGTAGCCTATGGACGCTTACAATATTAAAGGTATCACTTGCGTATTACCTAAAAATAAACACCAGGGTTTTATGATAGAATTTCCTTTGGATGGAGAAACGTTTAATTAAAAATGCAGCCATATGACCACCACGCACAACTACACCACTGTGTGTAGTCATTTGGCTGTGGTCTTCTGTAAGGTGGAGGTCCTTCCCCCAGTCGGGCTTGCGCGCTAGTGTTTATTTAAAAAATAAAGTAATATTTTAAGAGAGATAGGTTACCATGTTGGAGCAGAAAGGTTCTAGAGTGGCGACCATGAACTGGAAGACGAAGCGTGGGCAGGCCTCCAACAAGGACCGACGACCTGGTAAAGGTCGCAGGCAATGGACAAGGTCGGCTCAGGATCGAGAGCTGTGGAAATCCTTGGGGGAGTCCTATGTCTAGCAGTGGACGTCTTTTGATGAGGTTACCATACAACGGTAACTGTCTACTATCAGGCGGGCCCTATGCTTGTTTGCCACGCAAGTAGTATAACATTTAAAAAAATAACAGAATACGTACAAATTTTTAAAACTTTGGAAATTTGGACATACGCTGTCAAAGTCGTGCGCTCTTAATTTTATTCAAAATAAAATTATTTGTCGCAACTTAATTCTATTTTTGGCCCTGTATTACGTTGCCCTGTGCGTGTTGTCCCTATACGCATGTGGGCAGCTTATGATCCCTTTTTTTTCTTATTTATTCAGTATAATCAGATATTTTGCTATTTTCAGGTGACTTTGACGGTTGTCAAGGACGCTTCAGGAGTCTGCCTTCATTGCTAGGCGCATTCTGTCATTTGGGGCGCTCGGATATATTGGCTGCCTAGCAACGTCTTGGTGTCATCTATGTTTTGAACTTTAATTAATTTTTATTTAATTAAGATTTTGCCTGTTTTTATATTAGGTTCAGTTTTTGGCACAGATATAGATATACATAGATAACGCAAATGAACGTACTTCGCGTGTCCGAACCCCGACAAAGCGTCAAGGTTGGTCGCCGCAACTTACAGTCCGCGCGCGTCTGTTGTCGCTGCCGGTCGTCCGCAAAAACTAAAAAAATGCCTCGTTGCGTGATAATTAACTGCAATATCCCAAAAATTTCGAGCACCCAAAGACAGGAACATATTTCTTATCACAGGTAAGTTATTTTAACATTATATTATGCGTAAATTCATTTTAAAACTATTTTTTATGTATTTAGAGCTGTGATTTCAAGGATATACCTAAGTAACTATAGATTAACGTAAAGTAAAACAATATTCACATTACGTTGAAGTGTTTGGTTTGAGCGTTGGAACTGACGTTGTGTGTTAAAAGACGATGAATATTACAACAAGCGATACTGTCGCGCATCGCTTCGACTTCGTGATACAGGCAATTTATCATTCGTCTGTCAAATCTAGCGACTAGTGTTGTTCGTTCTACAACATATATCAATAATCGATTTTAATCGATATCGGACAGACGAATGATATTAAAAAAAAGCCAGTTGAGTAGATAAAAACAAACTCATCTCCTAATTTTATACGACAGCTTAAAAAAGGTGAGTGGTTCTGGTTCATGTATTTAATGTGTTCATGTATTTAATGTGTTCATGTTTAATGTTTATCCTTTAAACTAATACCACAGAATACTTAATAGTACAGGTACAGAAGGTTCACTTCGCTAAATCATTTAAACAAATATCAACTTTGCTCGCACACAATAGAGCGCAATTCAGCTCCCCAGCACGAAACTTACCTATTCGTTTATTCACCTACAAATTGACTCTCTTTGTATTGCGTATTTCTGGACATTATGGTTGTCACTTAGAGATCAATTTTGATCTGAAGTACCTGTTAGGTTTAGGTAGGTACTTACTATACTTTTGTAAACGAGTGACTTTTTATATAAATCTGGACATGTGGGGACATATTCAATGTAGGTACTTAGTAGTAGCACAGAATACTTAATAGGTACTACAGGACGACATTATGATTATTAAATTATAAGAACGAGCAGTGTGTGTCCACATCGCAGGACTGGTAAAACCTCTAAAAAACAAATTATAATAATGATTACTAGCTGTTGCCCGCGGCTCCGCCCATGATTATGTTTTTGATTAAATTAAAAATACCTATTAGAGTTTGTCATTCCCTATAAAATAAATATAAAAAAGATTGTATCTTGTACTTTGCATGCTTATGATTATGATACAATCTTTTTTAGAATATTAATAGATTTATTTTTTGGAACTGAGATTATACAAACTAGGATTTTAAATAGGAGGGAGCATTATTCTTGTACTTTGCATGCTTATCCTAACTAATATTAGTAATATTCTAAAAAAGATACAATCTTTTTTAGAATATTAATAGATTTATTTCTTAAATTCAGTTAAAAAAATATTTATTTAATAATTCCGTTTATCCGTCTGTTTATCTATATCATTCGTCTGCCAGAAAATCGAGTCATTAATATTAATCGATTTGTAATTTACAGTTTCTTATCATGCATGTCTATTGCTAATGCCTTGTTTTAATAAACTTACTTGACATTATGCGAACGTAACCAAAAGCGTCGACAGAATAAAATCGCTCAAAAGCGCGACTACTCACATTAAAATTATGAGTAAGAGTGAGATAATCACCGCGGTGCGGGCGGCTCCAGTTGAATCGATTGAATCGTAGCGGCCGGAGGAGCATTGGCGGCATCAGTGTCTTTGAATCGGTTTGGATTTCTCGTCACTAAATTTCGGCTGTGACGTCACAGTAGGTGTTAAAAAGTCGGCACGCTTGATTTCAATACAAACTGTGATACTTGCGTTATCTATGTATATCTATATCTGTGGTTTTTGGTTTCTAATTTTTGTTTTCGAAATTAAGTTAGTATTTATGAGTGTCAACTTTGTGAAATGCGATGCTTGTGAACAACCAAGGTTTTTCAAGGGGCAGAGAGGATTGAAGATCCATGAAAGCCGCTGCCACCGAAATCAAGGACATCTGCAGGTGGCCTCTGATTCATCGCAGCCCCATTCTTCTCAGGTATCCTCATTGCCACCCGTAGTTTCATCAAATTCTGTAACTCTACCCCCACCTGTTCCTTTTTGGCAACTACTTTCTAAATTAAAACACAGTAAGCCTATCGTAAAGAGAGTTCCTAGAGGTGCTCGTATTTGTGTAGCTCAAAGGTTGACGTCAGATATTATTTCTGTGGTCAATCTTAATTCTAAAGAGGTATGGGAACATCTTCTCACGTTCCCTTACCAAATTTTGCATATAAATCCTTCTAATTCCTCTCGCTCCAATTCTCTAACTTCTTGTATTAAAGAAAACTGTGTTTTAAATGAAATACATTTAGGTCATAATAAAACCTCTCGCCAATCAAAAAAGTCTGAATTTTATCACATTGAGAGTAAAGTGAGTGATGGAGATATAAAAGGTGCAGCTCGTCTCCTTTTTTCTAACGATGCGTTAGCTCCTAACACCCCAGAGACTCTCTCAGCCCTTTATGAGAAACATCCCAGCCCAGCTGCCAACCTTTCCTTTCCTGATTCACCTAGTAATTCTCAGACAAACCTGCAGGTGTCTTCCACTGAGGTCCTCAACGCAGTCAATGGCTTCAGAAGTGGCACTGCTGCAGGCCTTGATGGTCTCACAGCTCAGCATCTCAAAGACCTTTTGAATGTTGGTGGTGAGGTCAGCATGGCCTTGCTTGAGGCATTGACACTTCTTATTAATTTAATGCTGTCTGGTCGAGTAAATGGGGACATTTTGGATTTACTTTACGGCGCAAACCTTTGTGCCCTAAAAAAAAAGGACGGTGGGATTCGTCCTATTGCTGTGGGTACTACTTACCGCCGTCTTGCAGCCAAAGTTTGCTGCCGGGCGGTTTCTAGTACCCTCAGCGAACACTTTCAGCCTACCCAACTTGGTTTTGGGGTTAGTGGTGGCTGTGAAGCAGCTATCCACGCTGTCCGTTCGTACATCTCTTTTCGGCCAGATGATGTTGTACTTAAGGTTGATGTCAAAAACGCATTTAACTCGGTCGACAGGAGCGTTCTGTTGTCGGAGGTTGAAAGGGAGGTACCTTCTCTGTATAGTTTTTTGTGGCAGTGTTATAGCGCTCCCACAAAACTAATTTATAGGGAGCACCTACTCTCTTCAGCTGTCGGTTGTCAACAGGGCGACCCTCTCGGCCCAGCAATTTTCAGCCTTGCCATTCACCCCATCATCACCAAATTGAAATCTCAATTTAACGTTTGGTATCTTGATGATGGTACCCTTGGTGGTGACACTGCAACGGTTTTAAACGATTTTTCATCCCTAGTGCATGACTTCAAACTTTGTGGTTTAGATCTAAATTTTTCTAAGTGTGAACTGTTTGTACCACCGAATTGCATTCGGCGTGGTGACATAATAAACAGTTTTAAGCAATTAGCTCCTGATATCAAAATTGTTGACCAAACTTCACTCCGTCTTCTCGGTTCCCCTGTTTTAGATGAATCATTTTCACCCTACATTGATGAACAAATTACCAAATTTAACTCAATTTCTGATCGGATACGTAAAATTAATAGTCACGTTGCATACACCATCATTAGGTTCTGTCTCTTTGTACCCAAATTCACATACACTTTACGTTCTTCACAATTTTGGAAACACCCTAATTTGACCACTAAATTAGACAATATCGTTCAGCACACTCTTTCATCAACTTTGAACATTAGGTTGGAAGGCCGTACTTGGACACAAGCTTCTTTGCCCATCAGGCATGGAGGCTTAGGCATTAGGAAAATATCTAGTGTCAGCCTTCCAGCCTATTTATCTTCATCTCACAGTACTTTTGGCTTAACCTGTAAAATTCTAAATAAATCTCATGTTTATAATTCGGTACATATACCTTTTTTAGCTGAGGCAGTTGATGCGTGGAAGACCCTTACTTTGGATAAGCTTCCCAGCAATCTTTCAGCTCAGCGGCTATGGGACGAGCCGCTCTGCAGAGTGGTGCGTAACGATCTACTTAATACGACTACTAACTCTGCGGATCGCGCTCGTCTTTTAGCCGTTGCTGAATGGGAATCTGGCCTCTGGTTAAATGCTCTTCCATCTCCTGTCCTAGGAACCATGGTTGACAACATATCGTTTCGAGTTGCTGTTAGCCTCCGTCTAGGAGCTTTTAATTCGGTACCCCATCGCTGTTATTGTGGTAAGGTTGTTGATCAGCTTGCTCATCATGGTCTCTCTTGTTGCAGGAGTGCTGGTAGAATCCCGCGGCATGCCAGTCTAAACGACGTCATCCGTCGAGCTCTTGTAAGCGCGCGTATTCCTGCCGTTCTAGAACCGAACGGTTTATTTCGTAGTGATGGCAAGCGTCCTGACGGTATGACTCTCGTTCCTTGGAGGATGGGAAGGCCCTTAGTGTGGGATGCTACCTGTGTAGATACCTTGGCGCCTTCTCATCTTTCATTCACTGGCATTAAAGTGGGTTCGGCCGCCACTTCTGCAGAGTGCCTCAAGCGGCGCAAATATGAAAGTCTCGGTGAGACTTACATTTTTGAGCCTTTTGGGGTCGAAACTCTAGGACCATGGGGCCCAAGTGCCCACAAATTGTATCGTGAGATATCAAGGCGTTTGGTCGAGTCATCTCACGATCCTAACGCTGGCCTTTACTTGGGTCAACGTATTAGCCTTGCAATCCAGCGTGGGAATGTGGCCAGTCTTTTGGGCACCTTTCCTCAGAACTGTGATCTCAATCAGATATTTTATTTATAGGTTAATACCTTTAAATATAATATCTGATTGTTTGTAAGTAGGTTAGGTTACTTTAATTTTTATAACTATTCATGTAAATATCTTATGAAATAATTTTTATTTAGTTAAACAATATACAAATGAACCCACAATTACATATGAAAACAATTTTTCGTTAAATATATTTGTGTTTTTATATTCAATCAGTGTGAATACATTTATATGGTTGTTATAAAATGTGGGACGAGATACAAACTGAAAAAATATAAACAGATTAAAGATGGCCGCACACGGGCTAGAGGTGATAGCCACAAAACTGACCTGTTTTCATACATTTAATTATTTATTTATTAAAAATACTTAAATTTGTCTTTACAGGTTTAAACCTAATACGACATTAAAATCAATTAGATGACAAATTTGGAGAATTGCCACCCTTTGGAATTCCGCCAATGTACCTACATTTAAAAATTACATTTTATTTTATTTTTTATACTACCAAGGTGGCAAACAAGCATACGGACCCGCCTGATGTTAAGCAGTTTGGACGTTTGCAACACCAGGGGTGTCACTCACGCGTTGCCGACCCTTTAATTTGTTGAGCTACTTCATTTAGCATCCTTACACTAGTGGTTAGTGACTCCGACGGCTACGCCGGAGGTCGTGGGTTCGATTCCCACCCAGGACAAATCTTTGTGTGATGAGCACTAATGTTTGTTCTGTGTCTGGTTGTAATTAATCCATAATATGTATGTATTAAGAAATATATAAGTATGTTTATCAGTTGTCTGGTTACCATAGTACAGGCTCTGCCTAGTTTGGGATCAGATAGCGATGTGTGAGTTGTCTTGAAAATATTATTATATTATTATTATACATTGGTTTTCCTAAAAAACTTATCTTTATATAGCGGTCATGTATACATATATCTCCGTTGCCATGTATATACATACATGCTTAAGATTGTTACGATAGTCATGGCATGTCTCACAACTCGTAACTCACGATCGACAGACGGTGCCAGCCGTACCAGCCTTCCAATGCAACTTGTACCAATAAATGTAACTATATGATTTATTTTAAATTGCTCTATTGAAGTTTTACGTATAGGAAATGAATGGTAAAATGTGTACCTAAATATTTTGATAAGTAAGTAGCCGAGTGGGAATAGTAACCAACTTGCACGCAAGAGGTGCGAGTTCGATCCCGGGTGGCAGTACCAATGTGAATCTCACTTTGTGGAGTTTATATGTACTAATCAAATGCTTCACCATCTGCTAACGGTGAAGGAAAACATTGTGAGGAAACCCACATGTCTTAGAAGAAATTCTCAAGACACGGGTTGGTGAATTGTCTGATTCACCAACCCGAGAATTTCTTGTATTAGGAGAGGAGACCCGTGCCCAACAGTAGGAAGACGTCTATTTCGACCACTTGAGGTCGAAATCGTTTTTTAGGCGTCGACATAAACGAAACGAAATCTGATTTTGGGGGTGGCAGAGATATAAAAATCGTCCCCTATTAATTAACACAAGTTTAAGATACTGAATAAGTTGTGTTAAGTGTACAAACTAGTTATAAGAATCCTATAAATATTATAAACGTGAAAGTTTCTTAGAATGTATGGATGTATGTTTGTTACTCTTACACACAAAAACTACTGAATGGATCTAGATGAAATTTGGCACAGAGATAGATTATAATCTAGAATAGCATATAGGCTTTTTATCATGATAACCGACATCCACGCGGGTGCAGCCGCGGGCAACAGCTAGTGACTAATATTATAGTAGGAAGTATCATTGTAGTACTTTTAAAAAACTTAACAAGTCTATAAGTGTACACAAGTTCGTATGTATGTCACTTAATTTTGGATAAGGGGTCTCTTGTCCAAAATAGTTTGGGAATCCTTTAACTACACCAAGATAATACATTTCATCATCATCACCATCATCATCATCTTAGCCAAAAGACATTTACTACTGGAAATAGGCCGCGGGCAAGAATTTCCACAACTCTCCATCCTGAGCCGACCTTGGATGGAGAACAACGTATACTACATTCTTTTTTTACTAGCCTGTATTGTCCCACTGCTGAGCAAAGGCCTCCCCCATTGACTTCCATTCCCGCCTGTCCATTGCCTTATTCCACCAATCCTTCTCATATGCATCCAGGTCGTCACGCCAGCGTTTTCTAGGTCGGCCTCGGCGGCGAAGCCCATCTTCAGGCATCCACTGTGTGACAATACGAGCCCATCTCTCAGAATGCATACGAGAAATGTGTCCCGCCCAGTTCCACATTCTACATTTTTCTTCATTTATTTTTCTCACACAACATTATTATTCATTATTTTGCTCCCAAAACATATTATCTCACATCTCAATCCATCTTTCTTATATCGGTATTTCGGTAAATATCGTATATATAATTCTCGCTCACATAATACCAGCATTTGTCAAGTAAATAAGCGATATATTACCATTAGAAATTGGATAAGATATACATACATTCATACATCTTTATTTATTTAGTAGTTTTTTATACTACTTGGTTGGCAAACAAGCATACGGCCCGCCTGATGTTAAGCAGTTATCTATGGACGCCTGCAATACCATAGTTACCACTTGCCAGTTGCCAACCCATTTCAGCCTTAACACGTAGTTTTAAGAGAGGTAAGGCCCGATACTAGCGAGCAAACCCGACTGAGGAAGGACCTCCTTACACAAGACCACAGCCAAATAACTACACATAGCGGTGTAGTTTTGTTCCTATATGTGAGTAGTCTTTAGCACTCATTCAGGGATACTCCATCTTAAAGCTCTGATATAAAAAAATGGATACGGCAACACGCAAGTGATACCTCTGATATTACAAGCGTCCATAGGCTACAGTTACTGCTTAACATCAGCCGGGCCGTATGCTTGTTTACTGCCTATATAAAATTCAAAAATTCAAATTCAAATTGTTTTCAAATTCAAATTGTTTATTTCGTTAACAAGTACATTTTTGTTAGATAGTGATTGGAGTCTCCTTTTAGACAAAATATTGTCTGTGTTAGGAGGCTCCGCTCTTCCATAGCTTATATGAATATAGTCTTGTTAACAACAATACTTAGAGATATAAACAAATTATACTTTTTATTTTAATAAATGTAGTAATGTATTTTGTTGTGTGTGTGTGTGTGTGTGTTTGTGTGTGTGTGTGTACGTGTTTATAATATAATATGATGTAATAAGAGTTCAGTATTCTCATAAGAGAGGGATTTGATCCAGTTGTAAATAATCTTTTTGCATTCATGTTGATGTTTGTCAAATATGTGTGTTTCTTTGTTAACCCTGTTATATAATACAGCAGACCGTTTGTTATATTGTCTTGCTGCGAATGTTGTTCTGGTCGGGGGTATAGTGGCAACGTTATCTTTGCGCCTTTTCAAATTTGATTCTGTCTTATATGGGAGGTTTTTATGTTTTTTCAGGACAGTAGATATAATATATAACTTTCTAACAGATAGTAAACCACACATTTTATAAAGACTTTCAGTAGGGTGTCTCTTTCTCTTAAAGTACATCATTTTAATAAGGGCACGTTGTGCACGTAAATAAAAAATAAAAAGTTAGTTTGTTTATCACCTTCAAAACTCAGCCTATATGCAATATAATAATATAATATATAATAGCAACCCATATATGTCCCACTGCTGGGCACGGGTCTCCTCTCCTCTATCAAGAGAGAGAGGGTTTAGGCCTTAATTCACACACGCTGGCCTAATGCGGGTTGGTGAATCAGACATGTCTTTAGAATTTCTTCTAAGACATGTGGGTTTCCTCACGATGTTTTCCTTCACCGTTAGCAGTTGGTAGCAGTAAAAGCGGTGGTGGCCGAGTGGGAAAGTAACCGACTTGCACGCAAGAGGTGCGAGTTCGATCCCGGGTGGCAGTACCAATGTGAATTTCACTTTGTGGAATTTATATGTACTAATCAAATGATTCACCAACTATATGCAAAACATGTCGTTATTTAAAGCCTGTCTTCACAAAAACATACCTAACCGCTACTAAATACATTTTATACCTAACATTAACACATAATTTGGGAATTGTCAAGTCTTTTTTTATTTATTAACGCTATGTTGTTGCTTGTGGGGTACGGGTGTGTGTGTATGTCCCCTGGGCGCAGGCCGACCGTGCGCCTAATGGATTAACCCAGAGATGGTCAAAACACCTGAGTGCTGTTTAAAGTACATCAGTTTATATTTGAAGTGAAAGTCTAAGGTAATTACGGCTTGCTGAGTTAAAAACACCGGACAGCATTATTATTATTTATATATTCTACACGCCGCGTATATTTTTTCCACGAGGCCATTTGATGCCAAACTAGGCAGAGCTAATTAGGCTTCCTTCTTACAGAAGATGTATGTATGATGTTAGTATATTTAGCTGTAGTCCTTTGTAGGCTGGTAGGGGTAGACCATCATACTAGCGAGCAAGCTTGACGGGGAAAGGACCTTCACCTTACAGAAGACCACAGCCAAATAACTACACACAGCAGTGTGGTTGTGTACAGGTATATATATAAAAAATTAAAATAAAATCACTTCACTCCTGTAGGTGAAGTTATTTAATTTTAATTTTGTGTATTCTGAGCATTCCATTGTCTGGTATGAACGGTATTAGGTCTCCAGATGTCTTTATTATACTACTTGGGTGGCAAACAAGCATACGGTCCGCCTGATGTTAAGCGGTTACCGTAGCCTATGAACGCTTGCGTGTTGCCGTCATATGTTTGAATATGGAAAGCGTTCAGTGACGATGACGCGAGTACCATGATTTTTGTTCACCCAAAATGTTTGAATATGGAAAGCGTTCAGTGACGATGACGCGAGTTTCATGATTTTTGTTCACCCGAAAAGTGCTCATTGCTGCTATAGAAGATTTCACTTCAAACTAATGCAGTCAGTAATTACCGTACTCAATCGATCGTTCGTAACGTTCGTCTTTACCAGAGTCATTCCCTTATCACTTTTCATTTACCGATCCAGTAAGGTCGAGATTCAAGAGATCGTTCAAACAGAGATACGATTAGTCGACCATTGTGTTTGCCAATATAACCGGACAACAGCATCTCTCTGCAGCTCTGTTGTTAGACCGCTAACTGAGAACTATTGGACAGCTGTACGGAGAGATAGATATAATAAATAATCTACAACTGCTATGGTGCAGAGATTGATAGAAAAACTATTTGACTGGCCTCTTGGTCTAGAGGTTAGTAGTCTAACTGCTACGCCGGAGGTCCTGGGTTCGATTCCCACCCAGGACAAATATTTGTGTGATGAGCATAAATGTTTGTTCTGTGTCTGGGTGTTATGTATCTATAATATGTATGCATTTAGAAATATTTATGTTTATCATTTGTCTGGTTGCCATTGTACAGGCTTTGCCTAGTTTGGGATCAGATGGCGATGTGTGCGTTGTCCCAAAAATGTTATTGTACCCACAAAATATAACAACAAGGGAAAACATTGGTTTACATTAAATAGAATCTCACGGTATTAACAAAAATGATTTTATATTTTGGCTAAGATGATGATAGAGATCGCTTTGAGCGATAACACCGTCCATTGTAGGTACAGTTGCTCATCTTTGATTTATTTTCTTTTATTTTATTTTCAATCTTTTTGGTGTACAATAAAGAGTATTATTATTATTATTACGATTTTTGACATCGAAACATTTGGTAATGTATAGCACTATTGTAGTCAAATCAATCATCATCAGCCTATCGCAGTCCCCTGCTTGACATAGCCCTCTCCAAGGGCACGCCACCTAGCACGACCCTCGGCTTTCCGCATCCAGCTACTCCCACCCGCTTTGTGAAGATCGTTGCTCCACCTCGCCTGAGGGTGTCCTACATTACGTTTGCCGAGCCGTGGTCTCCACTCAAGAACACGTCTGCTCTAACGGTTGTCAGTTCTTGGACTATTGTAGTAGCATATTTTATACAAGAACTAGTGCCCCGCCCCGAATTCGCCCGGGTTTAATTATTTTTAACTCAACTTTCTTTATTTTTTTTAACATAAGAACCTTCTCCTGACAATAACGAACATAGCAAAAAAAGAATTAGCGAAATCGGTTCAGCTGTTCTCGAGATTTGCGCTTAGCAATACATTCAGCGATTCATTTTTATATTATAGATTGATTATAATAATTATTTTTTTATAATATACATTGATAATATTGTTTATAATAGTTTTATTATTTCATCATCTCAACCTATAAACGTCCCACTGTTGGGCACAGGTCTCCTCCATAAATTTGGAGGGATATTAGCCTACTATACCACGCTGGCCAGACGGGTTGGTATAGGGTTTTGTTTCGAGTTTTTCTTCTCTTGCAGTGGATATTGTCTGCCTGACTTACGCCCTTAGTCGACTCTTACAACAACCACGGGATCGAATGGGGTGGTGACATTTGTATTCTTAATCCGTCACCACACGGACAAGTAGTTTTATTATTTAGGTTAAACTAATTGCAGATTGGTACAAAAAAAACTTGACAGTAAGTAAATTAAGTGACAAACGTTATATTTTACCAACCGTAAATGTTGCCTTTTGCTCATTTAAACACTTAAAAATAAGTGTTTTCTTACCACGAAATATAAAAGTAAGATTTATATGAACATAAAAATATCATTTTTCTTTACACAAAGAGAAAATAAGAGGAATTTTAAAGACAATTGGAGGCTTTTATGGCGGTAATTACCAAGTTAGAGAGAAAGTAAAGTGATTTATGAACCGATGAGACCGGGTGACGGTGTTTCAAGTGTTTGTGGTAAACAGGGTTTGTTGCAGAAATCATATCTATATCTAATATATAAAATTCTCGTGTCATAGTGTTCAACTTTGAACTCCTCCGAAACGGCTCGACCGATTTTCGTGAAATTTTGTGCGCATATTTGGTAGGTCTGCGAATCGGACAACATCTATCTTTCATCCCCCTAAATGTTAGGGGTGGTCCACCCCTAATTTTTTTATTTGATTTTAGACAATTTTTTTTGTTTTTATTTTTTTGTGATTAAAGCATTAAAAAATACATACAACCCTTAATTTTCACCCCTCTACGATCAACCCCTATTTTTTTATAGCGATATTACTATTTTAGTAGCAAAACAACGTTTGCTGGGTCAGCTAGTATAATTATAAATAACTAGCTGTTGCCCGCGGCTCCGCCCGCGTGGATGTCGGTTATCGCTGCAAAAAGTAGCCTATGTGTTATTCCAGACCATAATTTATCTCTGTGCCAAATTTTATCCAGATCCGTCCAGTAGTTTTTATGTGAAAGAGTAACAAACATCCATCCATCCATACTCACAAACTTTCACATGTATAATATTAGTAAGGATAAATAATAATAATAGCACCCATATATGTCCAACTGCTGGGCACTGGGGGTTTAAGCGGTGCCTTTATCATCATCATCATCGTTCCCTCACTGAGGATCGCGACCACATACGACACGTCTCCAAGTGATGCGGTCTTAAGTCGTCCAGACTTAAGACCGCATCACTTGGAGACGTGATTGACGCACGGTACATGCTACCTTCAAGGGCCTTCTTAATGACGTCTGACCATCTTGCCGGCACCTAAAAACCTTCTAAATATGCACATCATCTTCATCATCTCAACCCATAAACGTCCCACTGCTGGGCACGGGTCTCCGCCATACACTTGGGAGGGATATTAGCCTACTATACCACGCTGGCCAGACGGGTTGGTATAGGGGATTTGTTTCGCTGCGGGGGGATTGGGGCAGTAGAGTCTCTCCCGCAGCCTTCCGCGAAGGGACAGTGTCCCCGGTGCGCCTGGGCGCTGTCACTGGAGATGGAGCCCGCGCAAAGCGGGCAGCCGCTGGGTGGGACCACTGACGTCATATCAGGTTCCGGTGGTCCACCCATGAAGGCGGGTGTAGATGCACAGGGGGGTTTTAGTCGGTATGCCGGCCGCCTACCATCTTCGAGCCGGCGAGTCCGACATAATCGCCTCGCTTCCTCGGGCGGGCGGGGCGATATGCGTAAAGCATTTCCCCGCTTAAAAAAAAAAAAGGGGATTTGTTTCGAGATTTCCCTCTCCTGCAGTGGATATTGTCTGCCTGACTTACTAAATATGCACATATCGACAGGTTTTTTTATAACCATCGTACCTAAAACCTTTGCGAACTAAGTACAATGTATATTTATGAAATGTTACCATGCGTACTAAATAACATTGTTTTGCAAAGGTCGTTTCTAAGATGGCTGCCGAGTTGAATAAATAAATAATGTCTCCCGACTCGTTTTGTAAAACAGCCTCTCGACACGCAAGGGAAGGTAGACTGTCTGAATGGTACGATGTTGCCTTTAGCGTTAAGGTATTCGTCATATAATATATTTTGTTTAGAATCATTTATTGCCTATTTCTATTGTTATGCTATGAGCGCCTCGCCTAGGTGCATTCGCTGTTCGGTAAACGATCAGCGGGTTAAGCTACCAAGGGCACGGTAACCCTATAGATGGGTGACCGCATAGTGGTATTTCATCTGAGCGTCTCCGTGCTTCGGAGGACACGTTAAAAGTCGGTCCCGACTGTTATTAGTCGTTAGATCACGACAGAGGCCTAAATATGGGCGATCTAAATAACTTTGTCACCAGGTTGGCCACTAACCATACGATAAAAAAAATTTGTTAAACTCTGGTGTAGTGAGGAGCGCGCCTTTGTAGCTGTTTGTGGCACTCTCTGTGTTAAGAGAGGTAGAGAAACTGAGAATGGATCTGTACGAGCAAACCCGTACAGTTTACGTAGTTCAACATTTGTGCTGACGATGCGACATGTTGCGCGCATCGTAGCGTTTCATTTTACACTTTTATACATAGTTACTTAAGTTAATTCAGTACCAATAAATCATTACATCAGACAACATCTTTCTCTAAACCCTCGGGACGCGGTACTCTACTGTCATCATCATATCATATCAGCATATAACGTGTAAGGTGTACAACGCCCGTACAGGATCTACAGGAAGTCCACAGCCAAATAACTACGATCAGAGTGCCTAGTGCGAGTTATATTTCCTCAACGCCAGTCAACGCGATCGAAACGGTTACCGCGTTTGGCTCTCTGATTGGTTAAAAACTTGGAGCGGGCCAATCAGAGCGCGCGCCGGCGCCGACCGTCATGAACGCGTCGATCGCGTTGACATAAAACAAACTAGGCACTCAGTAGTGTAGTTGTGTATTTATCTATGATTACAGGTCTCCAGTGCTCTTTGAGGGATCTTCCCGCTCTAGGGAACAAGCCCTATGTCGCGGAGAACTTTACAAACATGCAATTAACGTACACAAAGTACACTCAGACTCGGAACAACCATTTATGGATCACAAAAAAAAAATTGTCTCGTGTGGGGATCGAACGCAAAAATGAATCTCAGATACGCTACTACATAGGTAGTAGTGTTTGTTTGTTTGTTTAAAAAGACAACTCCCGCACTAAAGAACAAGCTCTGTGTCGCGGGGGACTTTACAAACATACAATTAACGGACACAAATTACACCCAGACTCAGAACAATTCTTTGTGGGTCACACAAAGTTTTGTCCTGTGTGGCAATCGAACCCACATCCTCGTGCACAGCAGGCGCATACTGCGACCACTGGACCACCGAGGCAGTGTATTTGAGATTAAAAAATCGTAATGTAACCTATGGCTAAGCTGCGGTAACTGCTTACCATCAGTTGGGCCGAACTCTTCTTTGTCACAGTAGTTTAAACTAATATTATAAAGAGGAAAGATTTGATTTTTTGTTTGTTTGTTACGATTTAACTTAAAAACTACTGGACCGATTTTAAAAATTCTTTCCCCATTAGAAAGCTACATTATCAGCGGGTAACATAGGCTATATTTTATTGAAAGAAAATACAGGATTTCTACGAAAACTAAGTAAATGTCACCCGTGCTAAGCCGGGACGAGCCGCTAGTAGAATGTAAAAATAAATAAAGTACTAACATTTATATTAAAGTAACACTTACATAAACAAGTCTGTTCTAATATGTAATTCTATTCTATTCTATTAACAAAATTAGATACACAACCGAAATCTTCGTATGATCATAGCAATACACTGCGAGAGGACCCTGGAGAGCTCTGAGAGTCGATATGATTTTGTAAGCAACGCATACGAATTACTGAAGTTCGGTGTTTTCAAGGGAATATTAAATTTTATAGCAGTTGAGAGAGCTAACGCTTGGAGATCAAGTTCTAAACGAAGAGATAGCATTGGCCGTAGGAGATATGTATCATTTAAAAAGCTAAACCATGTCTTCTCGTTCCAAATACCGCAGTATCTTAAGAAGGATTGCCAGTCGCGGGTGTTTTGAAAATTCATTTATAATACGTATGATTAGGCTGTGGAATGAGCTCCCTGCCGAGGTTTTCCCAAGAGACTATAGCATGGGGTTCTTCAAGAAAGGAGTTATAATGTTTTTAAAGGGTCGGCAACGCGTGAGTAACACCCTTGGTGTTGCAAACGTCCATAGGCTACGGTAATTGCTTACCATCAGGCGGGCCGTATGCTTGTTTGCCACCTTGGTAGTATTAAAAAAAAAAAAAAACTTACTTTTCCCATTCATCGTCATCATCATCTCAACCCACAAACGTCCCACTGCTGGGCATGAGTATCCTCCATACTTGGAGAGATATGCCGTCGGACAGACGGGTTGGTATTGGGTTTTGTTTCGAGTTTTCCCTCTCTTACAGTTGATATTGTATGCCTAAATACCCTTAGTCTCTCTTAGACTCTTATGTCAATCTCGGGATGGAACGGGGTAGTAATATTTGTATTCTTAATCCGTCACCACACTTTACTTTTCTCATTGCTTTTTAATAATCATCTAATAACATTTTTTCTTTCTTTTACAGGTAAGCAAAGACAGGCTGCAGCTAATATATTTTATGTATGTAAGTAGTATGTGAGGTTTGTATAGGAGACATGTCATGTTTAGTGGGGCTTCACAGACAGAACTGGGCTGTTTATGCGATGTATAACGATGGCCCACTTTATATCATTGACTGCCTTGGTGGTCCAGTGGCCGCAGTATGCGCCTGCTGTGCACGAGGTTGTGGGTTCGATTCCCACACAGGACAAAACTTTGTGTGACCCACAAAGAGTTGTTCTGAGTGTGTTTGTAAATATATTATATTTAGTTTTATCAGGATGCCCATAAAGTAAAATATAACCTTATTATTATTAAGTGATAATGTAAAATCAGTACGACATTATGTCGTAAACTTACGTGGAATCACATACATTTTCTTTCTATAATATTCTATTCGACTACCGTTTTTGCTACTTGTCTAGAGGGACTGTAGATTTCGAGTATTACAAACAAAAGTTCTAAAATACAAATATTTTTGTTTTTAGTATAAAAGTAAAATAATAATATTTTTTGGGACAACTTACACACCGCCATCTGACCTTAAACTAGGCAAAGCCAACCAGACAACTGATAAACATACTTATATATACTTCTAAATCCTACTTATATTATAAACGTGAAAGTTTGTAAGTATGGATGGATAGATGTTTGTTACTCTTTCACGTAAAAACTACTGAACGGATCTGGATGAAATTTGGCACAGAGATAGATTATGGTCTGGAATAACACATAGGCTACTTTTTACAGCGATAACCGACATCCACGCGGAGCCGCGGGCAACAACTAGTACACACATATTTTAGATAAATAACACCCAGACACAGAACAAACATTTATGCTCATCACACAAAGATTTGTCCTGGTTCAAACCCACGACCACCGACTTAGCAGTCAGAGTCACTAACCACTAGACCATCAGTATAGGTGACTTCCACCTCAAAAAGGCAAAATTCCTAAAACAAAACCTCCGAACCAAATACCACGCATCTAGAATATTCTACATATACATATGAAGTACGATAGTTTTTCCAATAATGTTCCTTTGGCTAAATATCATCACGTATAGCCCACCCTTATACAATATATAGAATATTATTTATGTACCTACAGTTCACAAGTGTGGGACCTTATTTATATACAAGGATACGCCCAGGATGCACTCGGGGTACAATTTATGAGGCATCTTCTTATTGTAAGGGGAGAAAATATTAAGAATCGGTTCGGGATTTTGTCTCGACGTCTCTCTCGTCTTAAAATGTTTTCTTGGAAGCTGTGGGGATGTTATTTCTATGTAAAGGTATGTTTATGAAAGGGAAATGAATCGCGGTTGGAAGCCTGGTAGACTTTTCATAATATATATCCGAATTTACATAACCTTACAGAAGACCACAGCCAAATTATTACACACAGCAGTGTAGTTGTGTTTCTGTGTGTAATTACAGGTTTCACGCGCTCATTTAGGGATGCGCTTTTAAAGAAACGTACTCCTATCCCGAGGATACTCCATCTGTAAAAAAATGGGTCGGCAACACACGTGGTACCTCTGCTATTGCAAGCATCCGTAAGTTACAGCAAAAAATGCTTAACATCAGACAGGCCGTATGCTCCCCAGTTGGGCTTGCTCGCTAGTATAGTGCCCTACCTCTCTAAATTATTATTCTGTATTCTTAATACGGTCAGTAATTTTGATACCCAGAAATTTCGGTAAGGAGGATAGTTTGCCACCAAGGAATGTCATAGCCAATTAAACCCTGGCCAAGACTCATAGCCAGGTGCTCTCGCTGTTCGGTAAACGATCAACTGATTAAACTACTAAAGGCGCGGTTACGCTATAGAAGAGTGACTGCATAATTGTATTTCATCTGAGCGTCTCCGTGCTAGAGCACGTCTGTGCACGAGAGGCCTCAACATAGGCGATCTAGACAACTCTGTCACCAGATTAGCCACCTAACTAACAAAACGAGAAGAAAAACGAAACACAAAACACCAAAAGACCGGAACTCATAGTAGACCAACAAAATTGGCACACAGGTCACTCAGCGTAAGCCGATATGACTCAACAAACACAACTAATAGATATACATTTCTCGAAAGCATCTTGAGTCGTCCAATTGTCGGAGACCCTAATGGCCGCTGTATTGTGTAAACAAACAAGTTAATTTAAGTTTAAAACTCTAAAGTATCCCTTACAATTTAACTTGATGGGTGAAGGGGACTGGAAATGTTTTATAGCTGACGATACGACTACGACTATAGGCAGGCCACATCGCTCGGCGAACCGACAACCGATGTGGAAAAAGGTTATCGAGTGGCGACCACATGCAGGAAAACCCAGCGTAGGACGACCTCTCAGTAGGTGGACTGATGATATCATCAGAGCTGCAAGAAAGCACTGGATGCGGGCTGCTTAGGATCGGCCATTGTGGAGGCATATGAGGGAGGCCTGAGATGTTAATACGACTATGATACGACATTATTCATTCATCATCAACCCTACAACTGTTTGGTATAGGTCTTGTCTGCTTCTGTCATTGTGATGACCAATGACGTCGTATCAGGTTCCAGTGCTCCGCCTATTAAGGCGGGTGTAGATGCACAGCGCTGGCTTCCCCAGGCGGGCCGGTATGCGTAAAGCCTTTCCCTTCTACGAAAAAAAAAGTCGTCGTTGTGGACGACTGCTGATCGACGAGGTCCCAAGTTCAATTACCGGATCGGACCAAAACTAGATACATTTGGTTTTTCTGACAAGAAATTCGCGATACATGCCCAAAGTTTGGAAGTTGGCGTCGTTTACATAGTTTAGAGCTGTTGGTCCACCGCCTGATCTCTCTCCAGTCGTGTCGGATTGCTGTCCCTTTAGAGAATTAAACTAGAGCAATATAAAGTGCACATTAGTGCGCTTCTGTTGTAACCGAAATTCAATTAGAATTACATTATTATTATTCATTAATATCAAAACTACATTCTAGAATGTTTTCTTCCTTTCAGTAATATTTAAGTACATCACAATCCAAATCGTGTCGGTATCGTGTCGTCTCAATTAAACCACGTCACGGTAGTCGCCGAGACATTACCGATAAAGTATTTAATGAGTATTATAAACAATTGACAATTACTGACAGTTATACTTGCGGGGTTTGGGCCACCTGCGATATTATTATTGAAAAGGGATAGATAATATATTACACGAAAGGTTTTGCGCCATTCTGATTTTATATTTACCGGAGTAAGCTTATTGGGAGAATTTGAAACAAAAACCCATGCGGGGCAAGTCTTTGGAGACTGCCGATAGAAGTGAAAACTAAGCAACTTGTGAATTGTATCGTCGAGCTATTAGATTATTATTTTTGAATATGGAAAGCGTTATTTGACGATGACGCGAGTTCCATGATTTTTGTTCACTCAAAAAGTTTGAACATGGAAAGCGTTCGGTGACGATGACGCGAGTTCCTTGATTTTTGTTCACCCAAAAAGTTTGAACATGGAAAGCGTTTGGTGACGATGACGCAAGTTCTAAAATATTTGTTCACTCAAAAAGTTTGAACATGAAAGCATTCGGTGACGATGACGCGAGTTCCATGATTTTTGTTCACCCAAAAAGTGCTCAACGCGCATGAAGAAGTTTTCACTTCAATTATTCTGTCTATATATTAACTGCTTTATTAATAATCGTGGTGTAGCCACTGAATAGTTACGCAATGCTTTGTCTTCGTCTTTCGAATGCTAAATTACTGGGGTCAGTTCTGCAAGCTGCAATTATTCGGTACCAGGGCTTTAAGATGGAGTATTCATGGGATAGAAAAACGTTCCTTTCAAAACGCATCCGTAAATGACGCTCTAGAGACCAGCCTCTCTAGACAAGTGGCGTAAACGGTGGTCGAATCGAAAAGTCAAAAAAGCGAATGTATGGGATTTAATGTCAGTTTACGACATTATATCGTAAACTTTTGATTTTTCAATTCGACTACCGTTTATGCCACTTGTCTAGAGGCTGCACTCACACACAGGAACACAACTACACCGCTGTGTGTATTTAGCTGTGGTCTTCTGTAAGATGGAGCTCCTTCCCCAGTCGGGTTTGCTCGCTAGTATGATGCCATATCTCTCTTTAAATTTATTTATTTCTTAAAATCACAGTATATTCACTTTAAACATTTTCATATAAGAGGAGATATACGTTAACCTATCAATATGTTAATAAATACATACGTCGAGTGCTATTACCATGTCACAGGGCACCTACTTATCATACCTTTGTCCACTAGTCACTGTCCCTAGTCACACTGTCCACTGTGAATCACAAAGTGTTTTAAATCTATAGTGTTTTTGTTTACGGCCCGATTTTGTTGGATACAATCTTGTATTTAGGCGTATGTTCCTTTTCGTGAAGTCTGTCGGATTAGAAACCGTATGAACTGGCTATAGCGATGTATTTTCGACTTTTTGACTGCTTCGGTGGTCCAGTGGTCGCAGTATGCGCCTGCTGTGCACGAGGTTGTGGGTTCGATTCCCACACAGGAGAAAACTTTGTGTGACCTACAAAGAATTGTTCTGAGTCTGGGTGTAATTTGTGTCCGTTAATTGTATGTTTGTAAAGTCCCCCGCGACACAGAGCTTGTTCTCTAGTGCAGGAGTTGTCTTTTATAAAAAAACTTAGACCACTTTATCATCATGCTTAAGTTGGTAGTTGTCATCGCGCAATTTGATTCTACCAGTTTCATAATTGATGATATTCCAAGTTGCTTTTAATTTGTTATCTGACAATTTAATGCGATATCTTCTGACACCGGTCGAGGTTACTGGGTTTTAGATGAAAACAGTGCTACTCACCATTACAGTGGATGGCATTACGCTGATCTGGACACCTGTTTGGACTACCGTGAGACACACATTTCCGTATATAGATGATAACTATACATATAGGTATATGTTCTTATATTTGTATGTTTTTATCACTTGAAATGACGCACAAAGCTTCCTTAAACTCTCTACTCCTCTCTCCAAAATAAGCCTCGTTTTAAGAAACACATAGTATGGGCAACCCTGAGACAGAAAAATGTGTCTTTAATTAAAACGCACCCCTAAATGAATTAAAAATACAGAGTACAAGTAATCAATAAACGTCCTACCATCGAATCATAAATACCACGAACATCTATCATCGACGAGTACAATTTTTGCTTTCGCATCCATTGCTGGCGCTCACTCTGTCAAAAGTCAACGCATCGCAAATGAAACGTCATTGGACGAAGTGACGGGCAGCTGACACGAGCAAATTGCATCTGAAGTATTCTTATGGTAGTACTGGCTGGATTTTCAATTGAAGCTTGGTTTTCAACTATGAATTTAATGATTGATTGCCCGGTTGGTTCAGTGGTTACTTTGCCACGTTGGTTCAGTGGTTACTTTGGTACTTTGCTCGGCGTGTTGTGGGTTCGATCCACATATGGGACAAAAATTGTGTGATTCATAAATGGTTGTCCCGAGTTAGGATGTGATGGGTCTGTTAATTGTTTGTAAAGTCCCCCGCGACATAAGGCTTGTTTCCTAGTAACATAACAGACACATACACCGAATACACCCAGACTCGAGACAATCTTTTCTGGATCACACAATTTTTTGTCCCGTGTGGGGATCTAACCCACAAGACGCCGCGTAGTGGTGAGTAATTAACCCGTTTGTCATATAATTGGTGTACAATAAAGAGTTTTCTATTCTATTCTATTCTAAGTGGTGAGGTAACCACTTAATCATTTAAACCGGTGGATTAAGTGGTAAACCGAACGGTGCAGTCAACATAAACTTACACACTGAAACACAAGTACACCATGGTGTAGTTATTTAAATGTGGTCTTCAGTGAGTTGGAGGTCCTTCCCTAGTCGGGCTATCTACAGTTGACAAAAGCACTAAACTATTTCCTATACCTGTTAGATTCCAACATATTTATCAAAAAATTGTTCAGAAAATATTTATCTAAAAGAAAATCCCAAGTCTCGTATTCGTGCAGTAAAAATATCTTTATACCTCGGGTAAAAGGCTAGGGTATTCCGGGCATGTTTAAAATCACCGTGTAGTTGGTATTCCTGGCTATTCCCCGGTACCGTTGTAAAAACAATATTTGTCATATTTTGATGGATACTTTACGATTAGTGGTGGGATACGGGTTTAGTTGAGCTATCGATAAAATGAGATGTCGATGAAAATTATGTAGTATGTTAAAGGTGGTGTAAGTCACTTGGGAAAGTAACCGGCTGTTACACGTAAGGTGTGATTTCGTTACCAGGTGGCATTTTCAAATTTCACTTTGTGCTAATCAAATATTTTGCCATCTGCAGGCGATGAAGGAAAAGTAAAGGTATGTGTGATTTACCACCCTGATTTAAGAAAGCGTGTATTTCACCTAAATCCTGTCAGCTCTCTTAATACATCATTTAAAAAAAGATATGGTCTGTGCTCGCTTATGAGCCACTGGCAATGCATTCCACAAACGTGCGGCATGCATGTTAAGGATGAGTCATAGAAATTTGTGGAATGTTTTTCCAAAAATATTTCTCTTAATTCTCGATATCGATATTGTTGATACAGTCTCATCCCTAAATCGCAATGGCACCGCCACAGGATGGGAGAGACAAGAAAAACGTCTTTATAACACACCTGAGACGGCGGACCATACGGCGCCCCCACCATCTTGATACTTGAACATAAAAAATATTAAATTATAACTATATACGTTTTATGATAGGGGTTAAATGCTGCAAGAGTGCTTAGTGGGTTAGTTATAGGGAAATAAATTGTGTGACACTGTATTTACCTTGTTTTCCGTGTTTTTTTTATGTTATAATAAGATAGTATTGTAGACTTTGTTTTTGTGTGATAAAGCCGGACGGATCGGTGGACAAGCTTTCTGCATTGACAGCGAGACACTTCAGTGGTCCGTAAACCGTTGGTACCGCGCCTGATTTCAATCCAATCATGTCGGATTCCGCATCCAGTCGCTGGGACGGACTGGATGCGGAAGGCGGAGGACCGTGTGCTGTGGCGCGTTTTAGGAGAGGCCTATGTGCAGCAGTGGACTGCGATAGGCTGATTGATTGATTGATTGATTTCGGATTACCATCCTATCGGACTATGAGAATGAGAGAATAAAGAGTGCCCTTGTGGTTGCAAACACACTTGAGCACTATAATATCTGTCACGCAGATAGCTAGTCGCCGTCGGGATTAGCCGCCGTGACCGAAATTCAGTGAGAAGGACATAGTAGACTACTTTTTATCTAAATACGAGTACTAAACGTGTAGGCGAAACCGGCGACAGTAGGTAGTTCTTCATAGAACAACAACGTCCTCTCAAACCCTTCATATGAGTTACATTTATTGAATTACCCCGAACAATCCGGGCCATGGTTCGTTAATCAGATAAAAAGGAGAACCGGACCACTGTTACGGTCCAGTGGACTTGTTGAAAGAATTGTGAAAACATAATAATATATGATTTTATTAGGCTATTTTCGTTTACAAACATGCGGTGGGCTTTGTTCCCTAACCTTAAACAGATTCAAGAGATTTCACAAGTTTTAGAGCTCATTTTGGGATTCGTTTTTTAACAAAACGTTTTCCGATTCTAAATTCCATGATAAAACTCTGGTTTCTTGGGTCGGCAACTCGCAAGTGACATCTCTGGTATTGCAAGTGTCCATAAGCTACGGTAATTACTTACCATCAGGTAGATTGTATGCTTGTTTACCACCTAATAACAGATAAAAAGAAAGTTTGGGCCCCATACAAGGAGTTTTAAGGTTTTTAAAGGACCGGCAAGCGTCACATATATTGTAAATTTCTGAATAGAAAATCCCAATATTGATTTAAGGCTCGATCCAGATATTGAACCCAGGACCTCGTGCTTAGCAGTCGCACTCCACGCCCACTAGAAAAACGAGGCGGTATAAACCGCCAATAGGGCATTTATTGAGAATTGCTTGACATAAAAATCCAATGATAATTTTTGACCCGAACTAGGAATCCAACCCCGGGCTTTATGATTAGCTTTCGCACTCAAAAACCACTGGACCAACAAGGCAGTCAAATAACCAGTACTGTATAAGTCAAACTATAAAAGCCTCAATGCTAAAATATAACAATCGATATACTTAATATACAGATTCATTTAACACAATTTCTGAAGTAAATCTATATCATTATGTATTCCTCTCGCCAACGTCGACCCGCCTACATACTCTCGACTTGGCCTAATGGAGACTCGTTATAGCTAGACATTAGCAAATGGCGAAGAAAATTAAGAGAAAATTACACTGTACACCGTATTATGAGACTTGTTTTATATGTAGTAGGATCATTACTGAATTTTCTATTATAATTTGAAGTTGGAGGTGAAAATACTTAGAAAACTTGTAGCCAAATAATACTATCTGGATAATATAAGAAAGTCTACCTTAGCTGGAAAGGACAGGTATCCAATGCGAATTTAGGGAAACGTTTTTATACAGAAATGTTTTCTATTCCAGCGACTCTATTACAAAATCCTAGTGTTAAAATTTTTGGGTCGGCAACAAGCAAGTGATACATACGGGTCGTTTGCTTGTTTGCCACATAATTACTGGTAATTTGACTACCTTATTGGTCCAGTGGTTGTAGTGACTGCGACAGCTAATCATGAAGTCTGAGGTTGGATTCCTAGCTTGAAGCAAAAGTAATTATTGGATTTTTCTGTCAAGAAATAGTTTTGCCGTTGGTCCTAGTTCTCTCTTCGGTCGTGAAGAATTGCCGTTCCATCGCACTATGAGAGTGAGAGAAATAGCTAGTCTTCGTCAATACTTCGGTTAGAGAGACAATATAAAGCAATAGCACAATTTGCAAGAGAATAATAGCTGTATCTACGGATGTACCGACACCTAACCTACCCAGCCGCCCTTACAATAGAAAATAAAAATTGGTCGTGGACACTCGTGGATACACAAAGAAACGATGCCTAGTTTTATTGTCACATAGACGCAGCGGCGCAGGCGCGGCGGGCGTACGTGCAGGTACCAAAAACTAAACAATCGGCAGTTTGGTCCCGCAACGAGCAAAAAAACCATCATAGGTAACAGTGACGATTTTTGGTTAGAATTTTGTCGTATATCAGGATGAACTATGAAGTATTTTATCTGTGAAATGAAATAAAGGTACATAGTAATATCACATACTCTTAACTCTTTTATAAAAGAGATCCTTTTTTACACCAGGGTTTTAGATGGAGTATTTATACCTGGGATAGGAAAACGATTCTTCCAAAACGCCTCCCTAAATGATATAATTATCATATCATTATAAGAATAAGTTAAATTATATTAATAAAAAACCTACATTTAAAGTAGCCCTCTTCCTCTCTCCTAACTAACTATGCTGTGTACCCGACAGGGTCCACAATTGTAACTAAACTTATAACTACCACTTATTGTACATTATTAAAAGCAATAAAGTATTGAGCGCTGGAGACATGTACTTATACACAGGTACACAACTACACCGCTGTGTATAGTTATTTGCCTGTGGTCTTCTGTAAGGTGTAGGTCCTTCGCCAGTCGTGCTTGCTCGTTAGTAAGGTGTCCTACCTATTAAATTACCATCTTAGCCAGAAAAATGAAAGTAGTTTCCGTAGGCTATAGCAGTCTTTGGAATTCTATGAAGCTTTCGTTCCCTTACATAGACGCAATGGCGCTACAAAAAAACATTAGAAAAATTATCAAAAAATATAATTTACATGGTGTACATTTTTGAGTGATGCCCTATATAGGCTACGGAACTGTTTACTATCAGGTATTCCGTATGCTTGTTTGCCATCGTTTGTAGTATAAAAAAACATTAGAAAAAGTATCAAGAACCATAATTCCCCTAACACAGCAGGTGCGCGGTCCGCCCGAGATACAATTACGAACATTATAATTTTGTATATATTTATATTGTGCTCAGATATTTGTTTAAGGGATTTGTTTTATTGCTCAGCCACCCTTGAACGTGTAGGGATGCTACCCCATGATATCTATAAGATTGATTTTAAGTTTTATGATACTGATACCTAATATGTGATATTATTATAATAGCATATAATAGCAACCCATATATGTCCCACTGCTAGGCACGGGTCTTCTCTCCTCTATCAAGAGAGAGAGGGTTGAGGCCTTAAATTACACATGCTGGCCTAATGCGGGTTGGTGAATCAGACATGTCTTTAGAATTTCTTCTAACACATGTGGGTTTCCTCACGATGTTTTCCTTTACCGTTAGCGGATGGTGAATCATTTGATTAGTACATATAAGCTCCACAAAGTGAAATTCGCATTGGTACTGCCCGGGATCGAACTCGCACCTTTTGCGTGCAAGTTGGTTACTTTCCCACACGGCCACCACCGCTTTTCAATTATAATTAACTAGCTGTTGCCTGCGGCTCCGCCCGCGTGGATGTCGGTTATCGCTGTAAAAAGCCTATGTGTTATTCCAGACCATAATCTATCCCTGTGCCAAATTTCATCCAGATCCGTTTAGTAGTTTTTACATGAAAGAGTAACAAACATCCATCCTTCCATTCTTACAAACTTTCGCGTTTATAATATTAGTAGGATAGTGTAAAACTTTATTATTTTGTGTTCAATTTAATCTTATAAGTACTTTCCATCTTTCTTATGCTAGTCATGTGTCTTTTGTTAGCAAAATAATATTTTTTTGTCGGCCTGACTTACTCCTTTACTCGACGTAGTATGCAATATATAAAGTAGCTCGTGTGACCTAACGATAAGGTCCTCTTAACTAATCCCTTTATCTGTAGGCATATAAGGTCATCTTATACTCTAGACCAGGGATTCTCAAAGTGGTCTGTATCAACCTCTTGGGGTCAAAATCAGTCCCTATCCCTATTCAAGTTTTTGTTCGAGACTTTATATTTAACCACACAGTTTTTTTTATTTATTTTGCGTTTTTTTTTTTTTTAAACAAGTAATTTGTATTAATAATTATTAATTACACTTGATATTTACTGAATTTGAAATTTTGATTAGATAAAGATGTCAAGTTTACTCTCTCAACCAAATGCAAAGTTTTTAAATTGGTTAGTATTTTGTATCAATAGGAAAAAACTGGAGATAGGATTTTTATAGTAATTTGCTTAGATTATATACATACATATGTATGTATATAATCTAAGGAGTAGTATAATCTAATCTGCTATGTACGTGTCAGGTATCAAAAACGGCACCGTTTTAAAGTGGTAAGATTTGACCAGGCCGTAAGTGACCGAGCGCGGGTACAACAACTGTTTTACTCACACAGTGATTTATCAAGGCCGTGCTTCACACACAGCAAAATCGCGGTGGGGCCGCGTAAACGATGCTTGTCAGTACAGGACACTCGATCTAATATGTATATATTACTAGCGGCCCGCCCGCGCCCCGACTTCACCCAGGGTAAAGTATTTTTTGCCCCTTTCGGGTTTTTTTCTCTGCGTAAAAACTATCCTCGTACTTCAAGGAATATTAGCTGTTCTCGAGATTAGCGCTTAGCAACACCTTCTGCGATTCATTTTTATATAATAGATAATCTAAGGCAATTTGGAAAAAAAAAAAACATTTTGGAAAAGGGGTCTCCGGCCCAAAAAGTTTGGGAATCCCTGTTCTAGACAGAGATATTAGTGGACGATTTATATGTCTATGGGCCTATCTACATCACTGGTCGCCTATGTACCCTGACTTTAAACTTGTGATAAGCTCTTCAGTTTATTTATTAAGTTATAATACGTGCTAATCAAATGATTTCTTGGGAAAAAACACTTGGCCAACTGTTCCCAAATTAGGCAGCCTAATTTTTATTCTACTAAGCTGGCAAACAAGCATACGGCTCGCCTGATGGTAAGCAGTTACTGTAGCTTATGTTCGTGCTATAAGACGTTGTTTCGTACCAAATTTCAAGATTCTGAGTTCACGGGAAGTACCCTGTAGGTTTTGATTCCCTTGCGAGTGTCAAAAATATGCGGCATAAACGGCTGTATCTTTTAATTGCGTTGGCTTAGATTTTACGGCTTTAAGGGACAGTGGACTTGAGTATTTGATATAAATTTCAGCTTGATACCTTTACGCGTTTCTGAGAAAAAGGGTCTTGACAGACAGGCGGACAGACAGACAACAAGAGACTATACAATACAGACTATATAGTTCTATAAGGGTTCCGTTTTTTCCTTTCGAAGAATGGAACCTTAAAAATGATCTAACTTAGAGAATAGATAGATGGATAGAATATTCTTTATTGTACACCCAGCAAAAATACAACAATAAAAAAATAACAGTTTGATGTAATAGTTAGCTGTACAATGGGTGGTATAGCGTATTGCTATATTCGTTTTGAGGAGTAAAATAAGACGATGATTCTTGCTTGTAATCGACTGGTCTTTATTCTTAATCTTAATCTATTTATATTAAAACATAACAAAGGAAAATACAATTATGTGTTGGAAGGGATTAAACGATGAACGTGAGTAATGTGCAGTGACAGCACTTTGCCATATTAATGTATTTACACGTTCACACGTTTTACAATATTAGTTATGGCTGTTGCCATAGATACTCCCTCCTTAAAAAAAAATATTTACGATTAAACTTATTACCCTACACCACGTTGGTTTCTCGTATCACACGCATAAATCTCTTCTCGATTTTTGTTCCGATCGCTCGGAACAACATGTAGACACTGATGATGCATATTATTATTATCACTGCGATAATCGTTATTGTGATCCAACCTCGTATGCTCTGTAGGTCCTCAGCGAGCCTAGAGTGTATCTGCAGTAACTCTTCCGGAATGGCTGGCGCGTTGTTTTGCACCATGTTGACTTATTCTTTCTCATGAGTACTTGTGTTGGATCCCATGTTGCGTGTGAAAACTTCTTGTCGTGAGTGGTGATTGTAGATCGTTTGTATAGCTTTATATATCATAGCTGGAATCGAACCGTTGGGCGTGAGATTCGCCCTGCGCGTGTTTTTTTATTTGCTAGATTATCTTGCGTTTCTACAACTATTTTCTTATCTACTGATGTGCGATTTCTTATCTCCTTATCGTTTATTACGAAGGCGGGTTTTATCCTGTCGATAGATACGGTACTGTGTCTTCCGTTTATCAATATCGTGAATAATTTATCGCTCCGTCTAATTACGAGATAAGGTCCGTCGTATGGCGGCGTCAAGCTCGGCCGCAATCTATCGCATCGTAAGAATACGTGCGTGCATTCTGCTAATTTTGGATGTACAAATATTTTGTCATTTGTGCGCTCTCTCTGTGGCACGGAAGTTATTCGTTCGATGTTTTTCTTCAACTCTTCTACCATTTCAGTGTAGGTTGTTAGGCTTCTTGTCTCGAAAAATGCTCCAGGTAACGTTATTGTTGTTCCATATACTAGTTCGGCTGCCGAAAATCCAGTATCCTGCCGTAAGCTGGTACGGATACCGAGTAATATTGTGGCTAGTTCCTTTGTCCAGTTTGTAGTGTTCCCTCTTGCCATTAATGCTGCTTTCATAGTTCTGTGTAATCGTTCGACTTTCGAGTTTGACTGTGGGTGATACGGAGTTGTCCGTATTTTATTTATTCCCATGAGTTTTGCCAAACTTCTGAATATTCTTGATTCGAATTGAGCTCCCTGATCTGAAGTTATGTATTCAGGACATCCGAATCGGGTTATCCACCCTTCGTATATCACTCTTGCAATTGACTCTGCAGTGATGTCTGACGCTGCGAAAGCTTCTGGCCATGACGTACATCGGTCAATCATTGTTATGATGTATCGTTTATTCTGGGATGTTGTGAGGGGTCCGACAATGTCGACGTGTAGATGAGAGAATCTTTCTGCTGGCATGAATTTTCCAAGTGGTGATTTGGTGTGCCGATGTATTTTTGAACGTTGACACTGTAAACATGCTTCAGTCATCTTGTTGATGTCCGTGTTCATGTTTTCCCAAATGTAGTTCGCTGCAATTAACTTCCTCGTAGTGTTTTTTCCGGGATGGCTTATATTGTGGAAACTCTCGAAAATGTCTCTTCTGAATTTAAGGGGAAGAAATGGTCGTTGTTTCCTGGTTGATAAGTCGCAGAATATCTTGATTCCTTTCTCGTGAAAATGTACCGTTTCGAACCGTAATGATTTATTTGATTTCAATCGTTCGAGTTCGTCATTGTTTTGTTGACAATTTGCTACCTCCTTCCAGTCTATATTGGATGGTAATGATATCGTTTCAACAACTCGAGACAAGGCGTCTGCAACTGTGTTTTCCTTGCCGCTAATATGTGTTATATTAGTGCTGAATTGCGATATGTAGTCCAGGTATCGAATCCGCCTCGGTGTGTCATTCAATGATGGCTTCTTATCGAATGCCTGAATCAATGGCTTATGATCCGTGTAGACGGTGAATTCTCGGCCCTCGATGAGTCTTCTAAAATGTTTAATTGCCATGTAAATTCCCAGTAACTCTCTGTCGTAAGTAGAGTATTTCGTTTGAGCTTCGCTTAGTACTTTTGAAAAGAAAGCTATCGGTTCCCACTTTCCTTTTTGTCGTTGCTGTAGGACGGCGCCTACGCATTTTAAGCTTGCGTCAGTCATCATTGCTAGTTGGGTTTGGCTGTCTGGGCAGGCTATTGACGTTATTTGTCGTATATCCTGTTTGCAGCGCTCGAAAGCGTGGTCCGCTTCTTTATTCCACTGAATGATTGTTTTATCATTTTTCTTCGAATTTCTCAAGTATCTATTTAGAGGCGCTTGATGCTTCGCTGCGTACGGTATGCTGCTTCGGTAGAAGTTTAACATGCCTAAGAAACGTCGTAGTTCTTTCACTGTATTTGGTTTCGGATATTCGTTAATTGCTTGAACTTTTTCCGTTGTAGGCGTCAATCCTTGGCTCGTTATATGATAACCAAGAAAATCAATCTCCGATTTTGCAAATTCACACTTGTTTGTGTTAATTGTAATGCCGTTTTCTTGCAGGCGTTTGAATATTTCTTCTAAGTGTTTGTAGTGGACGTCGGTTTCTGAGTCAGCAATTAAAATGTCATCAACGAAAACATATACGTAGTCTAAATCTCTAAATATAGAGTCCATCCACTTTTGAAATGACTGTCCGGCGTTCTTTAAACCGAACGGAAGTCTTGTAAATTCGAAAAGTCCGAACGGCGTTATTATCGCTGTTTTCTCTGGTTCAGCGACAGCAATCGAATAGAATGCTTTCTTTATATCGATTTTACTGAAAATGGTTTTTCCGCTTGCGATATACGTAAAATCTAACAGTCGTGGCAATGGGTATCTATCCGGTACGGTAATTTTGTTGAGTGCGCGGTAGTCACCGCATGCTCTCCATTCGCCATTTTTCTTCTTGACCATATGAAGTGGGGATGCCCACTCACTGCTTGAGGGTCTGCAAATTCCCATATGCATCATCTCCTTGAACTCTTGCTTTGCGATTTTGTATTTGTCTGGAGGAAGAGGACGTGCCCGTGTAGCAACTGGGAACCCTTTTGTTATAATCTCATGCTTAACATTGTGTTTCGGAGGGTTCTTCATCGATCCAGGCTTTGTAATATCTTCATACTTTTCTAACAAGCACCTGATCGAATCTGGTAAGTTCGAGTTAATTGTTCGTATTGATGAAATATTTGCTACTATTATTCGTGCAGGCGTTTCTAATCCCGTTTCTTTGTCGATCAATTTTCGTCCGTGTATATCCACTAACAGCTGGAAATGCTCGAGGAAATCGGCTCCTAGAATCGGCATTTTCACGTCGGCGATGGTAAAACACCATTTGAATTCTCTACGGAGTCCGAAATTCAGTGTTAGCGTGCGTTCTCCATATGTGTTAATTGTGGTTCCGTTGGCGGCGTATACTTGGTATTTGCATGCGTCGCTATCATGTTCCGTGCGATTTAAAACGGAAATGTTTGCACCGGTGTCGACTAAAAATCTATAACTACTGTTTAAGTCGGTTATAGTTAGACGGTTAGCGGGGTGCATAGCACAGAGATCCGTCGCTTTCTGTGCTATTAGTAGTTTTCCGACATCGCATTCGTATTTTTCTTCCATGTACACGGCTGCCGGCATTTTATTGCATTTTGCTTGAATTTGTTATGATAATAACAAATGCCATTCTGCGGCTTTCGATAGTGCGACATTGACCGTGAGCGTGAATCATTACGTGACCGGAAACTGCTGCGTTGTCGCGTTCGAGACAGACGATTGTTGCGAAGCTCGTTTATTTCAATTTGCATCGCTGCAATTTGTGACGTCAGGTTTGTTATTAAACTGATGTCAGCTGTCGACGATATGGCGCTCGTTCGTGTATACGTTAGATTCTCGTGAATTTTGTCGGCTATTTCGCTCAGTTTTTCCAATGTCAAGTCTTCGGATACTGCAATGATAGATGTAATGGTGGCTGGGAGTTGTCGGAACCACAGGAGACGTATCGTATCGTCGTTCATCTTCCCGCTGCCTGCTTCCCGCATTTTTCGTAATAGCTGGGAAGGTTTCTGGTCACCGAGGTCCATCTCTGATAATAGCTTTTGAAATTTTCTGTGCTCGCTCTCCTCGTAACAGCTTATAAGGCGATCTTTAATAGCCGTATATTTTTGCTCGTCTGGAGGATGTGTCAGGATGTCGCTTACTTGATGGATCACCTCCTTTGGCAATTTGGCAATTACCATGTTGTACTTATATTCCTCTCCTTGTTTCTGGGGAGCCATGATTGCTTCGAACTGCGCGAACCACAATCTTGGTGAGTCAGTCCAAAATTGAGGCAGTTTCTCGGTAACTGATATCGCTGCAATACTATCAGTGCTGGCGTCGCCTTTCGCTGGAGTCGCTGGTGGAGCCATGGTGTCTTGTTTGTTTTCTATCACTTTCTAGATTTGATGCTGAAAACCAATTTGGGTTCCGGTCGTCCCGGTATTATATCAGCACTAGAGAAGCGGTAGCCAGTCGGGGTCACCAATTATAGCGTATTGCTATATTCGTTTTGAGGAGTAAAATAAGACGATGATTCTTGCTTGTAATCGACTGGTCTTTATTCTTAATCTTAATCTATTTATATTAAAACATAACAAAGGAAAATACAATTATGTGTTGGAAGGGATTAAACGATGAACGTGAGTAATGTGCAGTGACAGCACTTTGCCATATTAATGTATTTACACGTTCACACGTTTTACAATATTAGTTATGGCTGTTGCCATAGGTGGTCTTATCACTAAAAGCGATCTCTTCCAGACAACCTTTGGATGGATTTTAAAGAGTAAGGTAAGGTAGTTTGTGGTGTACTCACTAAATAAATACTAGAAATAAGATATAATTATAACACTAATACATACATACTATATAATTTATCAATATATATACTATGTAATATATATATATATATATATATATATATATATATATATATGTATAAAAATAAATAAATAAGAGATATGAGCATTATTTAAGTAAAAGATAGTGCTCTTTAACCATACATTTAAATAGTAGAATAGTAAATTCTATATGAAAAAATATAATTCTTTACCCATATAATGGCTCTGGCAATACCTAACTCCAAAGGAGCGTGACGAAAAGATTTTTCTCCATATTACAACAATCACATAAGGCCACGTAGGCGTATGTTTTTCTAAGGAAATGTTAGCGCAAAAATACGTTGAAGAAGGAAAACAGAAAATTTCCTGTTACCCAATTGTACTTAATGGGTTGTTTCTTAGCAAAGTTTCATGGAATTTGATTAAGTCATCCATTTATTTACACGTTATTAAGAAGACTTTGGAAAGCAGTTACTCGTTATACTGAAAACTCTATGTCAAACAGTCTCCAGAGCTTATTTAGTGACGCGTTTTTAATAAAAAAAAGAAGAAAAATGCATGTCTATCCCGGACCTTTTTTTTATAGTACTCGGGTGGCAAACAAGCATACGGCCCGCCTGATGTTAAGCAGTTTCCGTAGTCTATGGACGGAGAGGATGAGAGGTATTACTTGCGTGTTGCTAACCCATTTTTTACACCAGGGCTTTAAGATGCGAGTATCCCTAGGATAGGAATACGTTTCTTTCAAAACGAATCCCTAAATGAGCACTGGAGACCTGTACCTACTGTACACAGAAACAAAACTACACCGCTCTGTGTGTAGTTATTTGGCTGTGGACTTCTGTAAGTTGGAGGTCCTTCCCCAGTCGGGCTTGCTCGCTAGTATGGTGCCCTACCTCTCTTGAAAAGTGGTGTTGATGTTGGAGCTTGCCGGAATACGGCGCACCAGGGAGGCACATCTTTTTCGCATGCATAGAAGCAGTCTACTCGCGCTTCAGCAAACATTCCTGAGACTCTGCAGATATGCTATTTGAAATCACGCTACGACTCAAAAGGAACATGTCTGTAACAATAAAAAATGACTCGTAAAGAAATCTAAAATTAACGCGGACGAAACCGCGTGGCAACACTAGTCTTTTATAATCCTACCCACATGTCACAACACATTATAACAAAAGCAACAAGCAAACAACATAATAATAATCGTTAATCGGTTTAATCTCACAGCGATACATAATTCGATGATCGAATATAATCGGTTAATATCGATTTAATCCTCTCATCCATTATATATAATCTGTGAAGCAATTTTGTAAACAGTTCAAGTAGTTATAAACTAAGACTGGATGTAGAAGCGAAACGGTATAAGTCAAAGAGATTTTTATATACTACTTAGGTGGCAAACAAAGATAGATAGGTAGAGCACTATACTAGCGAGCTAGCACGACTGGGGAACGACCTCCGCCTTACAGAAGACCACAGCCACATAACTACAGACTACAGGTCTCCAGCGCTCATTTAGGAATGCGTTTTTAAAGAAACGTTTTCCTATCTTAGGGATACTTTATTCTAAAGACCTAGTATAGAAAAAAATGGGTCGCAATACATCTGGTATTGCAAAGGTCCATATGCTACGGTATCTGCTTAATATCAGGCGGGCCGTATGCTTGATTGCCACCTAAGAAGTATAAAGAAAGATAGAAATCTCTTTATTAAACACCAATTAATTTAATTATTATATTTTAAGCATACGACATAAATTATTATAGTATGGAATTTTATTTGCAAGTTCGGCATTATGCCCAACATAATTATGGCAAAATTATGAATACAGCAAGTAATCCAGAAATATATGTTAAGTCAATTAGCCTATATCTAGTTCGAATGGTCATATTAAGGTTTATTTTTTTTATTAATTCTTTGTTCTTGCACTTAAAAGGAACACAAAACCTAGCAAACTCGTTGTTAGCGAAATTTTCGAAAAAGAATTTTCATTTTTACAGGGTTGGCAATGCATGAGTTATGTCCCTAATGTTGTATATAATATTAATTAAGAGGGCAGCACTTTCCTGAAGTGTCTAGTTGTGAAAACTATGGTTATAAGATATATAATATATGGTATTGTATTGTGGACTGGTCTCGTAATCAACTTATTTGTCATATTTTTACATGAGTGTATTAATTAATTACATCTCAAGTAATACGATATAACACCTAATGTTACAATTTTCCATAGGCTACGATAACTGCTTACCATCAGACGTTTCGTATGCTTGTTTGCCTCCTCAATATAAATAAGAAGTGGGTGTTCTATCTCTTTTGTTTCTTAGGGAAAAATGCGTTTTGAAATGTCAAATAATTATAAAAATACATTTGTGTGATTTATTTTGGTTCCGTTTTCATTTTGGCTATTGTTAAATTCAAATATAGCATTGAAACAAACGCCACTAAGTCTTTCATTAATCATAACGACCTCCTTTATGTGGGTGAAACTCTGTTTCTTACTTTTTATTACTCCTACACAAACTCCTACCTAAACAATATAATCCTTTTCTTTACCTTTGAAAACGATGCTCTGTACTAAATTTAGAAAGAGACGTGTATTTTTAGACTACTTAGGTGGCAAATAAGCATACACAACGGTCTTAGTAGTAGCTATATATAAAAAACAACACACTAAATAATTCGATCAGAAAAATATCATGACATGGAAATTAGAGAGAATAGAACGGCTATGGCGAATTACCCATATACTAAATTGCTTTCAATCAATAATAATTGAAGCTCTATTATATCCCAGTTCTCATGATTCAAAAACCCTTATTACCGAGTTACTACCACTTGTCCTCTACACCCCATTGCATTCAATAGTTTATAGTCAGCTATTTAGTCGCATAAGTACGTGGTATAAAAAGTATGTAGTAAAGAATCTCCTTTATATTTGCTCAAAAGCCGACAAATATATACCTAAAGTGCGTCATATCCCGCAAGCTCGTAAGCAATCTATTACAATATATTACAGCGCAATAATATAATTATTTAAAAAAATAGATGGCGATATTTTTTTTATTCTTCTTGTATACCTCCTGACTTCATCATCAGACCCTCGTGAACTCGTGCTTCTATTATAATATTTTGTCATGGCATCTCAAAATGTGCGCAGAGTTTTATAAGAATCTTTTTGTTTTGCGCTCCCTCCAAACTAGGTTTCTGATCTTGATTTTTTTTTTTTTTTTTTATACTACTTGGGTGGCAAACAAGCATACGGCCCACCTGATGTTAAGCAGTATCCGTAGCCTATAGACGCTTGCATTACCAGAGGTATCACTTGCGTGTTGCCAACCCATTTTTTTACACCAGGGCTTTAAGATGGAAGTAACCCTGGGATAGAAATACGTATCTTTCAAAACGCATTCCTAAATGAGCGCTGGAGACTTGTACTCACACACAGGAACACAACTACACCGCTGTGTGTAGTCATTTGGCTGTGGTCTTCTGTAAGGTGGAGGTCCTTCCCCAGTCGGGCTTGCTCGCTAGTATGGTGCCCTACCTCTCTTAAGTGTGTGTGATTGAAAGTGATTTCCGTGTTTTCGTTGGTTGCCGGATCTGATTTTGGGTTTAGATTTATTAAGATATAAGAATCAGTTTAGTGAAGGTAATTGAAAAAGCTGTCGCAAGATCTGACGTATAGACAGGGTCAAGCTTAAATATACACAAATATAAATTGGGATTAAACGAAGCAATGCCGATAGGTATTTATTGTTACATTTTGGCACAGATTCTTTACTACATACTTATTTATACTATGGCATAAGGACTTGGTATCATTTAACAATTGATACTGTCAAATACAATTGAGGAATGAGGGGTGCAGTGAGAGTTTCTGAGTAGTTGTCCACTCGACCTGGTTGGGGCAATTTTGTAACTAGTATTCATCGTGGGGTAACATTAAACTCGATTGCACGTGTGGTAGTATTTGAGATACACTACGCCACCAATACCACGCCAAAAGTTGCGGGTTCGATTCCCATATCTGTTCCTGTTTGTTTCAAGTCTGGGTGTACTTTGCGTCCATGAATTGTATTAACTTAAGACTAAGGGAACACACCCTGTATTGCGAAGGACGAACATACAATTCACGGACACAAATTACACCCAGAGTCGGAACAAATATGACTCACACAAAAAAAAATTGTCCGGTGTGGGAATCGAACCCACGACCTCCGGATTAGCAGTCAGAGTCACTAACCACTAGACCACCAATCAGTATATGAAGTCTCCTGGGACACAGTGCTTATTGCTTCGTGAGGGAATTGTTTAAAAAATGCTACTGTCAATGCTATTGAAGAGTGCGGGGGGTGCAGTGAGGGGTTTCTAAGTAGTAGTACAGCCACTCGACCTGGTTGGGGGGAGATTTTATAAGTGGGGTAATTGTGCGGTAACATTAATATTGGATAAAAATACTTGGTTTAGTTATTTAAAAAATGTTGATGATGATAAACAAAGTCAAAGTCATTTATTCATTTAGATCAAATGCATGATACTTATGAACGTCATAAAAACAAATGCCAGCATACTTTTTTCCTACGGCCAATGCGATGACTAGTGGTGGGGCCTACAGAAGAATTGGCAAGGAACTCGGGCCAGTTTTTTAGATCTATATCGCCAGAGTATAACATTTACAATTTGGTATGAGTTACAATATTTGTGGTAACAAAAAGGGACGGAAACCAATATATCATACAAAATTAAATTTAGGTAACTATAGGGTCAGTTATACCTTGATTGTACTATAAACTGAAAGAAAGAAAGAGAAAAGATTTATTTTGTCTTTACATATTACTACAGAAATATGTAAAGACAAAATAAATAAATAAATGAAAAACTGACCTGTAACATAAAAATTATGTGGCAAAAACGATTATTATTATAAAATCCAAATTTCCTCTTTACTTTACTGTAGCTTTTCAAGATGAATAATTAAATAAAAAAGTATCTACAAAATTAATTGTAAATTACGGCTCAGTGCGCTTAAAAAAGCATTTAGCATAATTTGCAAAATTCATTTTAACTAACAACCGTCATTAGGGATTGGCAAAAAACAGGTAAAAACACAAAAATAAACATTAATTAATTAGCATCGGCATATTTCCCGCGCTTTTCCATTAGCTTCCAATATGGCCGCTTTGTTTACGTCAACCAGTTTAAAAATGGCGGATATTTTTTAGTGAATAATAATAGATTGTTCACTGGAGCTGTTTGTTTTTTAGTTGTTTAATTACCTTAAATAAATTGTTTGCTAGTAATGTTATTTAGATGCGGGTATTGCTGTAATAGACAATTAAGAAAGTAACTGACTTGTGGCCATGAGCGCTTTAAAAAGCTGCAATGATAATATAATATAAATAAAAGCAACCCATATATTTCCCACTGCTGGGCACGGGTCTCCTCTCCTCTATCAAGAAAGAGAGGGTTTTGGCCTTAATTCACACACGCTGGCCTAATGCGGGTTGGCGAATCATTCAATCATTTAGAATTTCTTCTAATACATGTGGGTTTCCTCACGATTCTTTCCTCCACCGTTAGCAGATGGCGAATCATTTGATAAGTACATATAAACTCCACAAAGTGAAATTCACATTGGTACTGCCACCCGGGATCAAACTCGCACCTATTACGTACAAGTCCGTTACTTTCCCACTCGGCCCCCACCTCTTATAGAACAAAACAAAGCTGCAATATTCCAACTCTATTAGTTTCCTATTCATTTCATTCTATGAATAAGTATTCATACAAGTCTATACAAAATTAATTATAATTTAATTTTAGTACTCGCGTATGAGTTGAAATCATGTGCTGCGGTGTATAGTTGTCTCTTTTCCGCATGCATGTTAATTGGTATGAGTGAAAGAGAGAGGTGCAACAGGTCTAGCAAATGAGTTCATTAGACATTCAGAAAATGAAACCCAATCATATTATTTCACGACGCGTTTGGATTGGACGGGTTCATTCGAGATGGAACAATGCAGGCTTATTATATATATATATTTTGAATAACTTAGGTGGCAAATAAGCATACGGCCCGCCTGATGGTAAGCAGTTACCGTAGCCTAAATGTACCTATTCATCTCAGCTGAAATCGTCCACTACACGACATGGGACGCACATAGTTATTTAAATGGTTAATCAACAAAATCTTTCGATTTAGTAGAAGAACAAGATTATGTAAATGTTTTATTTTGATTTTACTTATAAGATTTTTATATTTGTATGTCAAAAATTTAAGATGACAGATGTGCTGAACAATCAAACTGCATGTACCATATTTATACAAATAAATATTATGATTATGATTTTGCTTTAGTTTGTACATAAAAAGGTAGTAGGAAGGAAGGGGGTAGACTGGAGTAGGAAGGAGGAGGACCGAGTATTGTGGCGTGAATTAGGAGAGGCCTATGTGCAGCAGTCAACTAAAGCAGACTGATTTATTGATTTTAAATAAGCCAATTTACAATTCAAACCACTAGTTTCATTATTCTAATCTAATTAACTCTCTCCTATAATTTAATAGCAATTTACAATTAAGTACAAGAATTTGGAATTCGCGCGTCACTCACGTAGTTATAAAGGTCCTGCGAGAATGCCAGCGTTGTGGTCCAGGCCACAACATTAGAGCTGACGCAGGGACCTTATTTGCTTTTTTATATTAAGTTTTATGAAATGTAGTAGTTGTAAGTTTATTGAATGTAAGGGCAAATAAAACTTTTTTCTTTCTTTCTTTCTTTCTCTTATCTAATGAACTCTGTCACTAAATTGACCACTAACGAAAATAAAAGAATTAAATTAACTTGCATCTCAAGCATTGTTACATATCGCCGTCCTCGCTGGCGCCGTACCGCGTACTAAATGCGATTAGCAAGTGCTTTGACAAACGAACCATACTGTGTCTTAGTTATATTATAGGTATATGTGAGACATATCATTATAGTATATTCCTATATCTAAACTAATATTATAAGTAGGAAAAATTAGATTTTTTGGTTGTTTGTTAGGATTTAACTCAAAACTACTTAACCGATTTTAAAAATTCTTTTAACATTAGAAAGCTACATTATCAGCGAGTAACATAGGCTATATTTTATTTTCAAAAAATACGAAAACAGTGCTATACAATATTAAAAAATAATTACAAGATCTTTACGAAACCTTAACAAATGTCCACCAGTGCGAAGCCGGGACATATCCTTACTAATATTATAAATGTGAAAGTTTGTGACTATGGATGTATGGATGTTTGTTACTCTTTAACACAAAAACTACCAAAGGGATCTGGATGAAATTTGGCACAGAGATAGATTATAGTCTGGAATAGGCTAGTTTTTATCGCGATAATCAACATACATATACACGGGAGCCGCGGGCAACAACTATACCATAATATATGTATGACTGCACGGTTGGTTCAGTGGCTTAAGTGGTTGTCTCGCCATTTACTGCGCGGCGTGTTTGATCCCCACGCGGGACAATAAATTGTGTGATCCATAAATAGTTGTCCCGAGTCTGGGTGTACTTGGTGTCCAAAGTTTTGAAAGTTGTCCGTGTGACGGATTAAGAATACAAATGTCACCACCCCGTTCCATCCTCGAAACTCAAAACAAAACCCTATACCAACCTGTCTGGCCAGCGTGGTATAGTAGGCTAATATCGCTCCATTTGTAAGGAGGAGACCCGCCGGCTGATTCTCTAAGAAACAACGATCGCAAAATGATAGTTGAGATTGCTCGGTGACGGCACACACGATTGCTAAACGTCAAAAAGGCTCGGTTTTCGCTCTTACGGAATACCGATTCTCAATCTGACAGCCAGATTTTGCTCCGTTTTTGCGGTTGCTCGGTTTTCGCTCTTACAGAATACCCCAGCCGTTCCCAGCAGTGGAACGTTTATGGGTTGAAATGATGAAAATCCCCCGCAACACACTCAAGACACTCCTAGACGTTCAAGTGAAGGAATACCACTATACCGGCCACCAATCGTCATAATTCTAGTGCACCTGGCTATATGCGCGCATCCATTAATAAATAACAATAATAATATATTTTACTTAGCTGTCATCCGTCCATTGTTGCTAAACAATATAGTATACGTAATATCAATGTAATTGTATTATAAATATTGTTATTATTTATGAAAACCACGTCCATTCCCGACGGCAAACAATACCGGGAATGAAATATTGGAAATGTTATTTATTACTAGCGGGCCGCCCCGACTTCGTCCGGGTAACTATTTTCAGCGCAACTTTCTTTATTTTTTTCTTCCATAAAACCTTCTCCTGGCAGTAACAAACACAACAAAAAAGAATTAGCGAAATCGGTTCAGCTGTTCTCGAGATTTACGCTTAGCAACACATTCAGCGATTAATTTTTATATTATACTAGTTGTTGCCCGCGGCTCCGCCCGCGTGGATGTCGGTTATTGCTGTAAAAAGTAGCCCATGTGTTATTCCAGACAATAATCTATCTGTGTGCCAAATTTCATCCAGATCCGTTCTGATTTTTTTACGTGAAAGAGTAACAAACATCCATCCATCCATCCATTCTCACAAACTTTTACATTTATAATATTAGTAAGGATGCTTTTTGCCCCAGGTATTGCAAACGTCCATAGGCTGTGGTAAATGCCATAAACACAAAAAGAGCACAGATAACAAATCAATTTAGAATCCTATTAACCATAGATTTGTTTTCGTCCATTAATATTCTTCAATGCCCTCACGGAGACATTAAACAAAAATATTTTAATTAATATCGTGACTGCTATTTCCGCGATTTATTATCAAATTAATTACCCCCCTCCATTTCTGCAAGATGGCGTCGAGGAGCACTCGGCAGGTGAATAAATATATTCAATTATTAAAATGGCCAACAATTAGTTTTCAAAATGACAGCGTCAAAAACAATTTTGTTGGATGACAGATGAATTGACAATTAAGTTATAAAAGGTGGGTAGGCAGGGAGGTAGGCATAGCGACGTGGCGCGTGACTACGTTTTTAATTAATTGTGACGAATTTTGCAATAGGTTTATTTATTTGCGACTATTACGACAATAACAATGTAGGGTTGGCAGGTGTCTTGGCAGCTTTTTTGGAAATCGTCTATTTATTTATGTTTTTTTTGCGTTCTTAGAAAGGTTGGACACACACACACAACACAAGAGAGCAAGCCTGACTAGGAAAGGACCTCAAAGATCTTACATAAGGCTCCGTGTTCCTGTGTGTGTTTGTGTGTGGGAGTAAAAGTCTAAAGTGCTCATTTAGGGATACGTTTTTAATCCCAGGGATCCTATCCCAGTAAGGATATTACCCAACTGATTTTTATGCGGTTTTCAATTATCCAGATAATTTCTGACTTACATGTGACTTCTCTGATGATGGTGATGGACTTCTCTGTTCTCTTGCTAATCTAAACTAATATTATTAACGCGAAAGTTTAGATAAAAGGGATGTATGAATGAATGTGTGTAACTCAATCACGTCTAAACGGATGAATGGGTCTGGATGAAATTTCCCTATAATTTAAAAGCATACGCCAATATGTACAAAGACAAATATTATAAGTACCTATGTGTTTTAGTTGGTAAGCATATTTTTCTTATACTACTTGAGACGCAAACAAGCATACGGCCCGCCGGATGTTAAGCAGTTACCGTACCCTATGTACGCTTGCAATATCAGTAGTTACACTTATGTGTGGGATAAGAATACGTTTCCTTTTAAACACATCCCTAAATGAGCGCTGGATACCTGTACTCATACACAGGACCACAACTACACCGCTGTGTGTAGATATTTGGCTGTGGTCTTCTGTAAGGTGGTGCTACTTCCCCGGACTTACGTTACTACTTAGTCGGAGTTGCTCGTTAGTATGATGCCCTATCTCTCTTAAAACCTTATGAAATCAAATAAAAAATGGCAAAGAGATAGCACATAGACTACATACTTTTATCCCGGGGAAATAATTGTTTCCGTGGGAATGTATGCGCAGGTAAAGCCGCGGGCGAAAGCTACTAGATAATAAAACATAATGTATGCTAATTAAAATGGATGCATCCTAATTATAAGGCAATCATTGAAATGTAGTGCGGACACTGCGGTCGCACAAATACATATTCGGTAATGCGAATATTTGTACCGACGAGAATTTCTGTTTGTGGCTTTTGTACATGTACAATTATATAATACTAGAGGCTTGTTCCGGTTTCGTACGGGTAGATATTTGTCCCGTATTTTTTTTTCAATAAAATATAGCCTATAATCTATACTAATATTATAAACTACCCTACTTGTTATTGTAAACAAAATTGATATTTTCATTAAGCAAATCTTGCTATGTATAACGCGTCCTTTCAAATTAGAGAGCTAAAATAATATTATTGTTACTGAAATTTTCTACTCGGCACTATAGGTTTACTGTAAAGACCCACATATATTACAAGTACTAAGTAAAAAAAAAAAAAGTTTTTTTCCTTTTTATAATATTAGTGTAGATTTTACAACTATTTAGCACATAATTTAATTAGAAAATATTGTGGGGTTTGTAGGTGAGTGCTAGTTGCGCGGTTCGATACATCTGCAAGGTTAAGCAAGCTTGTTGCGATCGGTCCAAAAACATAGTAAGATCCCTCTGGCATTGCAAGCGTCCATAGGCTACGGCAACTGCTTACCATCGGCCGGGCCACGATTGTTTGTAATTATAACTTAAAAATATAGGATATGTTCAACTTATGTATTTGAATTCCGTAAACAATTGACATTGTGAGGTACGTAGCCCTAAACCCTGCATTCAACACCTGGACTAGGCCCTCAAAACAAAGAGCTCAAACAATAGTGGCGAATGTTTTATACATAGCTCGTACGCTTTAGTCGTAAGTTATAAGCTTATAGCTGTTGTTATAGCGTTTTTAATATCCTGGATATTTGTATACTTCTTACCATAGCTTAAGGATGCTTGTAACACCAAGGGTTTCACTTGCGTATTGCCAGTCCAAAAATTGTATTAGGTACTAGAGTTTTGTGATGAAAAATCTCTGGGAAAGGGATTTGTTCATTTTAAAAATGCATTACTAAATAAGCACTTAAGAGTATTTAAGACCTGTATTCATACACAAGAATACAACTACATCAACGTGTAGTTATTTAGTTATGGTCTTCTGTAAGGTCTTGCGTCAGTCGGACTTGCTCGCTTGTATGGTGTATCCTATCTCTTTTAAACACGCTTATAAATTTGAGACGCTCAAATTCTTCCTAATCACACGCTCACTACATCGCTCCGCATCTTTCTCAGTTCTGTGGCTCCACTCTTCCACTGGGCACATTGTTAATTATTACGTTTTGAAGAAAACCCATTTCAATTAATTCAAGTAAAGTAGCGCATACTTAAAATACGCCTTGTTACACGGTCTACACGCTCCGCTATACGCCCCGCTATAAGCGACGTTCAAGCGAAATAGCAGCCTGAGCGTAACAGACACGATTGATTGCGACAATTGTTTTATAATTGGCACCTCGATGATGGTACAATTCATAAGCAGACAGCGGATTTCTTTCTTTCTATTATAGAAAAACACCATCTTGTATACATGCACGCTCTGTTTTCTTACTCTGTCCACTATGTTTGAAAGGACTGAAGAGAAATGGTAGTTATAACTGACTGCGTGCTGATTTCAGGAATATTCTTATTTATCAGAGGAGTCGAATACGAAACCTCACGGTCAGTCCGTTCTCTTTCGTATTGTAACCACAGATATATATCTTTTTTTTATTGTTAAAAAAGAGAACTCCCGCACTAGAGAACAAGCTCTGTGTCGCGGGGGAATTTACAAACATACAATTAACGGACACAAATTACACCCAGACTCAGAACAATTCGTTTTATTTTAACTTGTCTACCGGAACATCACGGCCATGTCACGGTGCGGCGGCCAGCTAACAATAGCTTTTCAAATGTGTTTGTTTTACCGACAGCTGACTGGTCAAGGAGGCTTACAGACTAATACACGATTCTAAAAACTACATTAGAAATAGTAATATTGTTAATAACAGGTGTCTGCAAATATACTAGATAGCCGCTTTTTACAAGCTCAAAACGACGTTTCGTAACACGATTCGGTACACGCCCGACTACACGCTTTGCTACACGCCCCGCTAAATGCTTTTCATTATTTCATATTATTTTGTTTATATGTATTTTATAGGATCTATGCATTATTATTCTTAATCTTTTTTTCCTCTCCTATCCTCAATTTATTTATATGCACCTACTTTGACCTATCTCTGCACCACCTTGGGTTGACTGGTAAAGAATGCCTCAGGCATTACGTCCGGCTTTATACATCATTGTTTTGTGTATAATAAAGTTTAAATAAATAAATAAATGCTCGACTACACGCCCCGCTAAACGCTCAACTACACGCTCCGCTACACGCTCCGCTACACGCTCCGCTACACGCTCCGCTACACGCTCCGCTACACGCTCCGCTACACGCTCCGCTACACGCTCCGCTACACGCTCTGCTACACGCCCCGCCACACCCCCCCGCTACACAACTATAATACTTATTAATAAAAAATTAGAACAAAAATTAAAACAAAAGCTTACGCCCTAGTCTAGTTTTAAATGCTAGATTTCTAGGTACCATTGTGGTAATTCTTTTGTTTCAACCCCTCGGTAAATTCAATTATAATAAAAATTATAGGGTGTATTTTAATTATAGAGAGGGCTGTATAGACATAATAATAGGTACTTTAATTATAGGGTGTGATTTTTAAATTGATTATAATATGAGTATGCCGAGTAAATTAATGTTATTTTTTGGTATGACCAACAATTTATTTAAGTTTTAGTTTCGGTTATAATAAAGTGAAAATTGGGTAAAAGTAATTATGAAACTTGTGCTCTATCTATACTATAATATTATAAAGCTGAAGAGTTTGTTTGTTTGGTTGAACGCGCTAATCTCAGAAAGTTCTGGTTCGATTAGAAACAATCTTTTTTTGTTGAATAGTGCATTTATCCAGGAAGGCTATAGGCTATAGGCTATATAACATCACGCTATGATCAAAAGGAGCGAAGCAGTAGTGAGATATGTTGCAAAATCGGGGAAAATATTCCAAATTACAACGCGGACAAAGTCGCGGGCGACCCCTAGTAATATATACGATTAAACACTTCGAGATAAGGTAGTTAGTGTCCTGCTCTGCCATTGTCTTGTTTTGGCACGGTGGCACTTTTCTTAGGCGAGGCGCTCATAGCCAGGTGCACTCGTTAACGATCGTGTTCCGTAAACGATCAGGGGGTTAAGCTACCAAGGGCGGGGTAACCCTATAGATGGGTGACTCCATTTCATCTGAGCATCTCCGTGCTTCGAAGGGCACGCTAAAAGTCGGTTCCGACTGGTAACAGTCGTTAGATCATGACAGAGGCCTAAATATGGGCGATTTAAATAACTCTGTCGCCAGGTTGGCCACTAACCAAACGATAAGAAGAAGAAGCGGCCGGATACTTCGTATTATGATTCTTTTTTACGTAGTCCCAATTAACCTATGTTTTTATATAGCTATCACTTGTTTGTTGCCGACCTTTTGGAGGCCTGGCCAGGCGAGGGAGCCTGGCCAGGCCTCCGAGTCTACCTATCGAAATAAAAAGTTCAATTACTAAAACTATTCTCTTCTTGTTTCCAGGCGGTGGCTGCAACTTTCCAGAAGTCTGGAGAGGGGGCTGGTTCCAGTCCGGTATCTCTGGTCTCACGTACATCAACTCCACCTCAATCCAGGGAAAGGGCGACTGCGCAGAGACAGATGGCACCGACAAGTTCCTGGTGTATGACAAGTGAGCTATGTTTTTTATATTTATTATGATTGAATGATTGATTGATTGAACGATGAAAAGTATGAACAAGCGGTGGTGGCCGAGTGGGAAAGTAACCGACTTGCACGCATCAGGTGCAAGTTCGATCCCGGGTGGCAGTGTAAATTTCACTAATCAAATGATTCGCCATCTGCTAACGGTGAAGGAAAGCATCGCGAGGAAATCCACACGTCTTAGAAGTAGTTCTAAAGACATATCTGATTCACCAACCCGCATTAGGCCAGCGTGTGTGAATTAAGGCCTAAACCCTCTCTCTCTTAATAGAGGAGAGAAGACCCGTGCCCAGCTATGGCTAAAGTAGTTTTATCAAAGTTATAAAATTTCAATAAAGTCTTGTTCTAGCTTTGAAACGTCCGAGTGATTGAAGCACTAGGACTTCGAATAAAATTGTGGAAAATATATTAGTACTAACGAAGTATTATCTGTCGTATTTCAGAAACGAGGACTGCCACAGGTGTCTGGTGATACACGAAAAGCACAAATATGTACTACAGTATAAAGAAAGTTAGTGTATAAACTTATTTATTACAATTGAATTATATAATGCTGTATACGGTAACACCACTTTTTTTTTTTTATTAGAAGACTTAAATATTAAAGCAATGTGGAAAAAGACGAGCCCGGAGCAGGATTTGAACCTGCGCCTCTCGGATTCCGAGCCAGCACACTACCTATTGTGCCATCCGAGCTCTTACTCCGGAGTTCGAATTTGTCCACAAGAAAAAGAAGAATGAGAATAAAAAAAAGAAAAATTAAAACACGAATACCGTGTTTTAATTTTTAATTTTTCTTTTTTTCTGCACAATTATAGTCACCTAGCGAAAATTGTCGCTGGCGCTACTAGTACCAGAGTACAGAGTACAAACCATTTCGATGTATTGTGCATTAGTGAAATTAAAATATAGCCCCTTCAAAATGGGTGTCCAACTTTAAATAATTTTCGTACATTATTGGGACAAAATATCTAAGAATAAGTGTTCATTAAGTATTCATCCTGCTCACGAGGTCTCGGATTTGATTCCCGAGTCGCGCTAATGATAGATACTGGTTCAATACATCCCCAAAGTTTGAAAATTGGCGGTGCTTACATCCTTACAAATTAACTACACTGATGTATGCAGTCATTTGGATGTGGTTTTCTGTGGACCTACCTCTCTGATTCATTTAAAATATTTCCAGCGTACTGTGGACAGCGGGATTCGTTATCTTTGATGTGCGAGTCGATCACTGGAGACGCGCCCCTATACTCCATGTTCAAGAAAGATCCTCGTCCAGAGCCTCAGCAGTGCCCGTTCCATCCAGCACCGTTCACATTTACTTATAGTCGGTAAGTTAGAATGATTTATTTTGAAAGGATACTGGAAGATGCAGCATCGGTGGATTGACGACCTGGTGAAGGCTATGAGCAAGAATAGCAAAAGGGCAGGTAAAGGCCGAATTCTGTGGCAATCTTTGAAGAAGGCCTACGTCCAGCAGCGATCGTCTTTCGAGACTCGCCACCGACAGGGAGTTCATTCTTACATTCTTGCACCTCAAACATGCCGTACCGTAAGATCCCAGAGGAATTTCTTACCACGTACGATTAGGTTGTAGAATGAGCTCCCTGCCGAAGTTTTCCCAAGAGACTATAGCATGGCGTTCTTCAAGACAGGAGTTTTAAGGTTTTTAAAGGGTCGGCAACGCGCGAGTGACACCCGTGGGTTGCAAGCGTCCATAAGCTACAGTAACTGCTTACCATCAGGCGGGCCCCATGCTTGTTTTCCACCTTGGTAGTATAAAAAAAAGTCCCGGCTTCCCACAGGTGCACATTTTCGTAGGGATTCCTTATTTTTTAAAAATAAAATACAGCCTATGTTACCCGCTGATAATGTAGCTTTCTAATGGTAAAATAATTTTTAAAATTGGTTGAATAGTTTTTTAATTTAAATCGATACTTTTCTCCGTTAAGAGATAGAGAGGGTTTAGTCCTTAATCCTCACACTCTGGCCTAATGTGGAATTGTGAATGAGAATAACTTTTGAATTACTTCTAAAACGTGTGGATTTTCTCACGATGTATTTCTTCAACGTTTTCTAATATCCTGTTTTATTAATTTTCATTATTCATTACAATTTTCTGTCTTCGTTATACTAATCATATACAAATGTTTCTATCGTTGGTAAGCAAAGAAAACTGTTTCTTTCGTTCATTCAAAATCCTACTTCCTACTAATATTATAAATGCGAAAGTTTGTAAGAATGGATGGATGTCTGTTACTCTTTCACGTAAAAACTACTGAACGGATCTGGATGAAATTTGGCACAGAGATAGATTATGGTCTGGAATAACACATACATACTTTTTACAGCGATAACCGACTTCCACGCGGGCGGAGCCGCGGGCAACAACTAGTTTTAGATAAATAATGTAACAATGATTTGATGAAAGCTAATTGTGATATTTCAGAGGCACGGGTGACTGCGCCAACCCGCCATCTCGTGCTGAGTCCTGCACCGATGACTCGCGTCTGCTGCTGCGGTACATGGCGTGTCCTGATGTGCCAGGAACTGAGAGTAACGGTAAGAGAACCATCATTATACTCCAGGGTATTATAGCAGATTTTGTAGACCGTACACCTCTTTTAAAGTACTATAGCGCCCTCGCCGTTGCCAGTAGAATCTCCTCCTTCAACACATACTCCGGGCGTAGTCTGCAGATAGTCAGAGCTGGTACAATACTGGTTGAGGGGTTCTTGAATTACATGAGTAAATGAATACCACTTAATAATAATATGACTTATATATTTCATACTTTTCCTACTTATGATTATATAACATGACTTAGCTTCATCGAAGCCCGAACCTGTCTGCCCATGACAAACTTCACATCATTTACCTTTTTTCAAATCTCTCTGAATTCAAATATTATTATGATTTGCTTTTATAACACGTTAGAGGTTTCACTATTGGTATGCGGCCAGCTAGTGACCACCAATAAACCTCTACAGTACCTCATCGGTCTTTGCTGGTCACGAGATGGATGGATTTTTAAAATAGGTGGTGTTTACACCCCCCTATTTTAGAAAACATGCATAACTGTTGGTCCACCGCTTAATTTCGGTCCGGTAGTTACAGATTATGAGAATGAGAAAATGTACAGTCGGCAACGGAGATAGCTGTACAGGACCGCTATATGAAGATTAGTTTTTTAGGAAAACCAATGTATAAATTTGTGTGAAATATATTTTTATCTGTAGGTTTAGTCTAATTGTACACTGTTACCAAATTCCACAGAAATATATACAACGTCCGTGTGGTGACGAATTAAGAATACAAATGTCACCACCCCATTCCATCCCGTGGGGGTCGTAAGAGTCGACTAAGGGAGTAGTCAGGCAGACAATATCCTATCTAAGAGAGGGAAAACTCGAAACAAATCCCTATACCAACCCGTCTGGCCAGCGTGGTATAGTAGGCTAATATCCCTCCAAATTAATGGGAGAGACCCGTGCCCAGCAGTGGGACGTTTATGGGTTGAGATGTATATACAATGGTTTCCTAATAACTTAATCTTTATATAGCGGCCCTGTACAGCTGTCTCCGTTGCCGTTTATATATGCACACATACTTGTGCACTAATAAAAACAAGTTAGATTAGACCTGGGGGTTACAGCACGTCAATGGAATAACGTTGCTTTCGATTAGTGAAAGAATTATCAGAATCGGATTAGTAGTTTCAAATAACCTCCCCTCCTATACACTTATAAACTTCACAACTTTCGTTCTTTCCAGTGGAGGAGCTGATCTGCTTGGCGACATGGAAAGAAGGCTCCACCAGGTACCTCGTGGGGCTCATGTCGCAGGTGCAGAGGAGGAACTCCATCGCTGCTGATGAGGATATGTACAGGTATATAATACTAGCAATCCATATATGTCCCATGCTGGGCATGGTTCTCCTGTCCTTAATCAGGAGGATTTGACCCGCGTACGATTACTACACACAACGGTGTACTTGGGTTTGTGTCAGTATAGGTTTCCAGCGTACATTTAGATCTTAGCCATCATAAATCTTCTATGTATGACGTAGGCATCCGATAAGAAAGGATTTCCAAAATGCTACCCCTAAGGGGGGTGAACTTTGCCCGTTCATATGAGCTGAATTAATGGAAGATTCTGCCGAGGTTCTCCCAAGAGATTATAGCATGGGGTTCTTCAAGAAAGGAGTTATAAGGTTTTTAAAAGGTCGGCAACGCGTGAGTGACACCCCTGGTGTTGCAAACGTCCATAGGCTACGGTAACTGTTTACCAGCAGGCGGGCCGTATGCTTGTTTGCCACCTTGGTAGTATAAAAAAAAAAAAAGATGTGTTTCGAATTTTATTGAAATTCATCTTCTAACGACAACTATCAACGGCGTTAAAAAGTGAGTTCAACCTTTTTTGAATAAAATCGGAATGAGTTTTTAAACCTGTGTCAAAATAAAATGCAATTTTAATCAAAAACACTAAGGAGTATTGATATCAACTTCGAAGCAAATCACCGCCCAAAATAACTTTTTATCCCTGTTAGGGGATGAATTCCTTCAATTCTGTTAAAAAAGGTTTATGCAAAATTTGAAGTAGGGAAGACCACGTTGTCCCATACAAACTTTGCTCCTCTTTTCACCCTCTTAGGGTTCATACAAAGAACCCACCCTCCTAGTTTCAGGTCTCTACGACCAACGGTTTAGGATGTGCGTTGATACGTCAATCAGTCATTCGGGACAAAGCATTTTTAACCGACTTCAAAAACGAGGAGGTTACCAATTCGTGTGTTTTTTTTATATGTATAGATTTACACTAATATTGTTTACTGTATTTGTTTGTAGATGTTTCGTGTACAAAGGCAGCCATGCAGACAAAACAGTGGTATACAATATTGCGCAGTCGGGTGATGCGACCTGCAATGGACTTACCTCACCTGTAGACGGCAGCCGTACTATGAAACTAACCAATGGTAAGTCATGGTCGTTGGTTCGATTCCCACCCAGGACAAATCTTTGTGTGATGAGCATAAAATGTTTGTTTTGTGTCTGGGTGTTATTTATCTATACTATCTAAACTAATATAATTTTAACAAAAAAAAACCGACTTCAGTACGGCAAGTTGTAAAATTTTCAAATATTTGTTTGTTACAATCGAATAAAATCGACTGAGCGTCGGGCTGAACACAGGTCAAGTAGGTATTAAAAGCAATATTTAATCTGTGCAATCCGCGCTCAATTCATTCACGTCATTATTTCTTATTAATAGTTGCTTAGCAACAATAACCGAAACTTATCTAATCACCATCAGTAAAATACTTATTATTGAAAAGTTGATCAATAGGAGCGTAGCAGTAGTGAGATATGTTGCAAAATCGGGGAAAATATTATAAATTACCACGCGAAGTCGCGGGCGACCCCTAGTCTATAATATGTATGTAATAATATATTACCAGCAACCTATATATGTCCCACTGTTGGGCACGGGTCTCCTCTCTTCTATTAAAAAAAAGAGAGAGAGGGTTTAGGCCTTAATTCACACCCGCTGGCCTAATGCGGGTTGGTGAATCAGAATTACTTCTAAAACATGTGGGTCACGATGTTTTCCTACACCATTAGCAGATGGCGAATCATTTGATTAGTACATATAAATTCTATAAAGTCAAAAAATTTACACTTAACATAAACTTAATAAAATATTTTTTTGTTTAATTTTTGCAGTCGACGACGAACACAACCGCTGCCATTTCCCCAGCTGGATTGTGGACCATCATAAATGGTACAGCCTGGATCATACCCACCAGTACCGTTTTACTACCAAGAATGCTACACTTAAGGTAATCCTTACTAATACATATTATAAATGTGAAAGTTTGTGAGAATGGATAGATGTTTGTTACTCTTTCACGTAAAAACTACTGAACGGATCTGTATGAAATTTAGCACACAGATAGATTATGATCTGGAATAACACATAGGCTACTTTTTGTTGGGATAACCGACACCCACGCGGGCGGAGCCGCGGGCAACAGCTAGTTTATACAATAATTTCATCATAAAGTGTAAATTACACTGGTCAACAAAAAACATTTTTTTTGCCGTGATTTCAGACTCTGTTTTTTTCAATTTTGAGTTTTTTTTGTCATTGTAATGCATAGTGCACCATTTCACAAAAAGCTCTCTCCATAACTAAAAGAAGTATACAAAATACAAATTGGGTTGGAAATTATGATCGTTAAAAACGACCTTTTTTTTTAAAAAAACTGCTCTACTGAACAATTAGTAAATTTCAGATATTCATGCCCACTCGTGATACGACCGACACATTTATACATACATACAAACGCCGAATTATTCCGGTAGACTTGAAGAACTTGGGTCAGTCGTACAATAAAGAGTGTTGCTAACTATATTGTTAAATTATTGCAGATTCAGAATGAGGATGGTACTACAGAGGAGAAGAGGATAGTGTGCCATTCAATATTAGAACAGAAAGAGAAGAAATATGTCAAGCTCGTCGCGCATCTTACTAGGGGATGGTAAGATAATTACATATTATTATATGACTTATTTTTGTACAATAGGAGTCGTCGCTTTTAACAGCTTAAATAAAAAAAGAATAATAATATTTTATTTGACGGCAAGCTTGTCAACAAGTCGACCGATACGACTTGTTGACAAACTTATCGGATGTCTTGTCGGCCATCTTATCTGCCAGCATGTTGTCCAACATATTCGTCTTGTCGCAGAACGTCAGTATTGCAAAGCGTCACTATCCCAGAATATCATTTACACGAATGAGACCAAATACTAACAACAGTAGAAATAGTAATGAATTATTCGTATAGTCATCTTACCGTAAAATACTCAAGCTAGTCATTGTTTAACTAAGTGATATGTTAAATATTTAAGAACATGTTATGTATAATGTTCTATCTATTCTACGTTACGTATGTTAGACAACATGCTGGCAGATGAGACAGCTAACATGTTGTCCGATAAGTTAGCCAACATGTATGTTTGAACAAGCTATGTTCTCCGCAGTGAGTCAGGTCACGTGTGCGTGCGCGTGCTGCACCGCGGCGGCGACGTGCTGGAGCTGCAGCTGGGCGCCACGCTGGCGCGCGCGCCGCTCGCCGCCTGCGCCGACGACACGCGCTACTCGCCGCACGTCACGCTCATACGTCAGTATACTACGTTCATTTATTTTATCCGTCTCATTTACTAGTCTAGACAGAGCAATCGTGCGGGGTACGCGGAGTGATGGGGGAGATGTAGCGAGCCCGAACTGCCCTACACTCACTCGGGATAAGTCGTTAAGGGTTTACGCAATTCTTTATAACCTTTTTGTTAAATAATAAATTTTTGTTTTTGATTTATTTGTAAAATTAATGGTACACACAACATGTGCTGTAAGAAACTGTGTGTCAGCATCTCGTTTAAATAAGAATTTAAAATGCCATCAATTTCCTCACACGGACGAAAAGTTAGTAAAAATTAATTTATAATTTTACCAATTTTTCAAAAGTCAAAATGGGTATCGTTTTTGTGATTTTTGGGGGTGCTAAATACGAATACGATATCTATTTCGTGATCCAAGATGGCGGACGTGAATTTTTCGAAATAGTCAATATGGGTATCGTTTTCGTGGTTTTTGGGGGTGCTGAAAACGAATATGATTTCGTGATTCAAAATGGCGGAAGCGACATTTTAAAACGAGCAAATCCAAATTTCGAAAATACCTTTCAGTATTGGATTTGTAAATTTTATAATTTTATTGGCCCAATCACTGACTGTTTTCCTGTATAATATTGTCATAATAACGTGAATATATGTAATTTATCTGATATTTTGCGTCAAACAGCCACGTTATAATAATAATAATTCATATTTGTATTATTGCACGCATTTTAACATTACACAAATATAAAGTAAATAAAGAAAAAATATGTAACAACCCTGCGACAATTATCTATGTCAATTCCGCGACGGCATTTCGCAAAACATCAAAGGCGTTGGCCCACTGTAAAAAGGAATAAAGAGTTCTTTACACTGTGCTACTACTGTGTGTATTTCAATCAGCTTGATCAAATCCACTGCTGGATATGTGTCTCTTCTAATTAGGGGAATTAGAAGAGACCTATGTGTTTTAATATCCGTGTATTGTATGATTAAATTTCTCCTGTTGCACAGGGTTAGTTTGTTAATTGATTTTGGAAAGAAAAAAACAAATATTTTTTTAATTTTACAGCAACTCAGCTGACTCCATCACGGTGTCCTATCCTGGGACGGTATACCGTCATCGACTCGCTCGCTGACCGCAGGCGAAGACGACAACAAATCACTATAGGTATACTATAATAAATATTTTAAACTTTCACTTTTTTTTTTCGGGACAATCCTACCCACATGCCCACCGCTATGACTCCTGTGAGCCAGGATTAACAGCGGAGTAACCAACTGATACACCGAGCTTTGACACTCGTGCGTCCCGTGGACAACTAAACCTACTGTCTTGGACCCCGCAATGAACTTATTTGTACACATTTTGACTGCACGGTTGGTTCAGTGGCTTAAGTGATTACCTAGCCATTTACTACTGCACGGCCTGTTATGGGTTCGATCCCCTCACAGGGCAAAAATTGTGTGATCCATAAATGGTTGTCCCGAGTCTGGGAGTACATTGTGTTGAACCAGAACGTTCACTGACAGATTGTTGATATTACAGAAACGAACTGACGCTACTTTTATTTCAGAAAAATAACTAGGGTGTTTTCGCTTTGCTACCAATTCTTAAAGCTTCTTAAAAATATATTTATGTATATATGTACACACGGCAACAAAGTTAGCTGTACAGGGCCGCTATATGAAAATTCATTTTTTAAGAAAACCATTTCATATATAAATGTATACATTGGTTTTCCTTAAAAACTAATTTTATTTAATTTATTTATTTATTTGGTACAGACACAGACTACAGATCAAAAAGTACACAATTGTTTTTTACAGCATTTAAATTTAAATCTGAAGCCTAGTTAAGGTTGTACACAACATTCACAGATTACAAGGTCCAAGTGAGTATATAGGTACTTCAAAAATAGAATAAAATTATGTATTATATAACATATCAATAATATTCTGAAGTGGACAACAATATTAAGTAATCTTCATATAGCAGCCCTGTACAGCTAACTCCGTTGCCGACCGTACCTACATAATCATATACTTGTTTGTCCTGTTTCAGCAGACGAGACAGGGTTAGAGGAAGGTATGGAGAAGCCCCCGGAGTGCGTGATGGGCCAGTACGATAGCGCAAGCATCGGGTGTGGGGCCTCGCAGGATACTATTGAGTTCCAGTCTGCTTGTACTAGCACAGGTAATGTATATCCTACTCAGGGCTGGGCAAAATACATGCTTTGCAACAGTATAGCATGTATTTTGCCCAACACAAAAAAGTATTTTGTGTTTTAGGATAAATACAAATTACAAAATATTTTTCGTATGTATCTAAAATACAAAATATTTGCAATACGGGTATTTGAAATATAAATTAAATTATACAATATTTTAACAGAGCTATTAAACAAAAATAATAATTTATATCCAGTGTTGCTGACTCTAAAGATTGATATAGTTCTGGATTCTGCGACTACAGTGAGACCCCACCTTTTGATACAAAATGTTGCTTCAATGCACTAATTAATTAGATTGCTAAATGTATTTACAAAATGTATTTTGTAGTATGTATTTTGTTTGTGTATTTAAAATACTAATTACAAATATCTCGGACTTAGGTATTTGAAATACCAATTACAAATAAAAATACACATAATTATATATAATATTTAAAATTTCCAGTGTACACTTGCTACGGCAGCTGGTTCGAAGGTGATCGTGGGCTAGTAGTAGCCGCCCCCTCCCCGCCGAGGGTGACCCAGGGCAAACTTCATGCTCTCTGCTTCACCTATACTACTGGAGTCACTAATGGTAAGTACCACTTATGTTCAAATTGGTAAATACTTGGTTGGCTGTGGAATGGGCTCCCTGCCGAGGTTTTCCCAAGAGACTATAGCATGGGGTTCTTCAGGAGTTATAAGGTTTTTAAAGGGTCGGCAACGCGTGAGTGACACTCCTGGTGTTGCAAACGTCCATAGGCTACGGTAACTGTTTACCATCAGGCGGGCCGTATTCTTGTTTGCCACCTTGGTAGTATAAAAAAAATATATAAATGCGTATGCATATATTACATGTTTGTTACTTAATCACGCCAAAACGGCTGAATAGATCTGGATAAAATTTGGCGAAGAGACAGAATATAGTCTGCAATAGCATACATAGGTGACTTTTATCCCGGATCGCGCTCTTAAGTCGTTACCTATTTACCACTGCGCGGCTCGTTGTGAGTTCGATCCGCACACGGGATAAAAATTTGTGTGATCCATAAATGGATGTCTCGAGTCTGGGTGTACTTTGTGTCCATTAATCGTATGTTTGTAAAGTCTTCGCGACACCTAGCTTGCCTTCTATTGCGGGAGTAAAAAATAACATAATAATAATTATAACGTTTTGTCCACCAGATTCCATTGGCAACCAGATCCAGTTTCTGTCTATATCAGCGGTTGGCAGATCATGCGATCGGAACGTACTACCCGGAGTAGGAGGGGATAAAGCCTACAATCTCACTATGAATGGTACAGTATAATAATGTTTATATTTTAAAAACATATTTAAAACACTAGATTTTATCGTATATTTTTGCAAAATGAACCTTTTAAAGAGCCCCACCAAGAAGCAGCTATCTTGTTTCTTTAAGGAGTTCCTATAGCCAACTTCCGACTTCAGTATCACACTGAACATCATCTAATACTCGTTAAGACAAATCAACGAGCCCAAACTCGATGAGGTTATCTTGTTTAGTTTAAGAGTTCCTATGGTCTTCTTTCGACTTCACCATCACACATTGGACAGTACTTAAGGATAACTAAGGATACTCGTTAGACAAATCCAACGAGCCCAAACTCGATGGGTTCATCTTGTTTTTTTAAGGAGTTCCGATAGCCACCTTCCGACTTCATCATCACACATTGGATAGTATTTAAGGATAACTAAGGATACTCGTTAGACAAATCCAACGAGCCCAAATTCGATGAGGTTATCTTGTTTAGTTTAAGAGTTCCTATGGTCTTCTTTCGACTTCACCATCACACATTGGACAGTACTTAAGGATAACTAAGGATACTCGTTAGACAAATCAACGAGCCCAAACTCGATGAGGTTATCTTGTTTAGTTTAGAGTTCCTATGGTCTTCTTTCGACTCATCAGACATGTATGTAGAATTTCTTCTAAAATGTTTAAGATTTTGCATGGGATCTAAAATTTAAATTTATATATTTTTACCGCCCTCCATCAGATAAAAATCCAGAGAAATTCATTACCTCACTAGATAACTATTTAAAGGCACCACACTTAAAAATAAATACTACACTAATGGGAGATATAAATATAAATATTTTAAATGAAAATAAAAATAACGCACATTCCGATATATACCTTGACATGCTAGCAACACATAATCTACAAGTTGGTCACCGTTTCGACACAAGAATAAACAGCTGCCTAGACCATATTTTTACAAATATCAATAATAAAAAACTTACAGCTGTAATCGCCATCTTAGAAACTACAATCACGGATCATAAAATGGGTTTAATATTTTTTTATAAAAATACTACCACATCAATTGTAAAAAAAAATAAAACTTTCACCAATTATTCTGATGCACTAGAAACACTTAGAAAAAACAAAAATCTAGATGATTTGATAGAGTTGGCGGACCCTAATGAAATATGTAGTAAATTAATTAATATTATTATGGAGTGTATTAACGAACATACTGTAACAATAAAAATTCCATGTAATAAAAGAATAATCAAACCATGGATCACTCCAGGAATAGTTAAATGCATAAAAAACAGAAACAAATTACAGAAACAATTACGAAATGATCAAACAAACGAAATACTTAAAATTACATATAGAAGATACCGCAATTATTGTAATAATTTAATAAAAAAATTAAGAAAGAAATATGAGAGAGAGCTACTAAACAAAACTAAAAATAATAACAAAAACTTATGGAACTGTATCAAAACACTAACCTACACAAATAAACAAAAAAGTACAAATAAAGAATTAATCAATCTTATGACTACCCCTGACGCTTCTGCGAACTACATAAATAATCATTTTAACAGCGTCGGTAAAACACTAGCTGAACAAATTACAAGCTGTGACGCTGAAACTATAAAAAAGTACTTTCTATCACTACCTTCGATACCTAACTCAATATGCACAATAGACCCCGATCTCCCAGAAATAGTATCAATCATAAATAACCTAAAAAATGAATCAGCACCCGGGTGGGACAATATTCCCACTCAATTTATAAAATTAGCTAAAACAACCCTAGCCCCAATAATAACTCACTTATGTATTTTATGTTTACGCAAAGGTATATTTCCTAAAGACCTGAAACGCTCAATAATACATCCTATACATAAAGGCGGGGACAGGGATGATATTAATAATTATAGACCTATTTCAGTACTTACAGTGCTATCGAAGGTACTTGAAAAAGCAATCAATCATCGATTAATAAGCTTCTTTGAAAAGTATGAAGTTTTATCTAACGCACAATATGGTTTCCGGGCGGGAAGGAGCACAGAAGATGCAGTACTAGATCTTACCAATAACATAGTTAAACACGTAGATGATAAAAAGAAGTCCCTGTGCATCTTCCTAGACCTGAAAAAAGCATTTGATACGGTCCCTGTCCCTAATCTACTCCGGAAATTGGAAAAAATTGGCATTCGAGGAAATTTCCATTCTCTGCTTGCCAACTACCTTAAAGACCGTACACAATGTGTTAAGTTGGATAGAGACACTACAAGTAAAAAAGAGGTTACATCAAACTTTGGAGTGCCCCAGGGCAGTGTCTTGGGACCAACTTTGTTCCTGGCCTATATAAATGACCTGACCAATATGAAATTAAAAAACGGTGCTGTATACTGCTATGCTGATGATACAGCGCTTCTCTTTCATGGTAGAACCTGGCAGGAAGTTTATAACACAGCCGAAACAGAACTCCGAAAGGTAATAAATTGGTTAAACATTAATTTACTCTCTCTAAACATATCCAAAACCAATTATATTACATTTTCAATTAGGAATTCACAGCAACCTGATTCTGGGGAAAAACTAATAGCACATTTTTGTGGTACGGATACAACTACTTGTAACTGCTCAATTTTAAATAAGGTATCCAACACTAAATACCTAGGAGTAATGGTCGATCAAAATCTTTCGTGGTATCCTCAGCTAGAACTAGTCTCAAACCGAGCCCGCAAACTTATCTGGATATTCAAACATCTTAGAGACATAGCAAACAAGCAACTACTAACGTACGTTTATATAACACTTGTCCAGTCAATACTTCTGTACTGCATATCGGCCTGGGGTGGTACTTACAAAACCAAATTTGTAAGTATAGAGCGCACGCAAAGATATTTATTGAAAATAATGCTACACAAGAAGAGACACTTTAGTACCGACAGATTATATCGCGAAGCAAATGTGCTAACAGTCAGGCAAATTTATATACTAAAAATCATCCTCAAAACACATGAAACAATCGACGTCGACCCAAACATACATACAAAACGAACACCACGTGCAGTTATAACATACCCTTTAACTAAGACAGTCTTTTCCACAAAACAGTTCCATTATAATTCAATAAGGCTTTACAATAATATAAATAAGAAACTAACTATATACAATGTGACTTCCCTGAAATGTAAAATAGTGGTAACGAAATGGCTAAAAACACTCTCCTACCAAGAAACAGAGGAACTATTAAAAAATGTAATTTAATGAATCACTCCTTGCACATACATCACACACACACACACATACACACACGCACACGCAAACGCGCACAAACACGCGCACACACACACACACACACACACACACACACACACACACACACACACACACACACACACACACACACACAAACACATACAAACACATACACATCATAGAAAATAATATCTCACTTTAAGTTTTTAGTTTATTTTAATAAAATTATAATTAAGTTTGTCAAAGCTACAGCCAAGAGGGGACTCCTCTAATACAGGTTGAAAAACTTAACTTTTTTTTTTTTAATATTTAATGAAACTTGTATATGGGACTGTACACCACATACAGGTCTCTGGAGACTGGTGCTTATTTAAACGAAAAGGAATATTCCAAGGATACTTTATCGCAAAACTTAGTAGTTAATTTTTTTGGATCGGTAATATGCAAGTGATCTTTTTGGTGTTACAAGCGTCATACGCATTTGAAAATAAACTGAAATCTTTAATATATAATTAATAGAAGTACTTTTTTACATAGGGCATTATTAAGAATATTTATCGAGAAAACGACACTTCAAACTGTCTTTGTGTTTTTAGAGTATAGTTATTACATTGACAGCACACTTAGGCACCGTTAAACATCACACTGCTAGCGTGCTGGGAAGCGACTGAGGGCGAAATTGTGCTCCTAAATTGATTAGGGCTCAGTTTAGTTGGTGTCGTTTTTGGAGCGTCGATCGATACTTATTGTGGTTATGAGTATGTTGTATGTTTGTATTGTGCAGGCACGTGTGAGCAGAGCAGCAAGTTCGGCAGCGGCGCGTGCGCGCTGGCGCCGGCGCTGGCGCTCGCGTGCGCCGCGCTCACGCTGCACGTGCTGGCGCGCAGCTGATGACGTGCGCGCTGTGCGCAGGTACTGCACAAGCCTTAGTTACGAGCGCGCGCGACCAAACTGACGAGGATTCCGTCTGACACACCACTGTAAATGGAACCATCGTGCCATACAGTTTATTATTGTTTGTAGGGCCATCTTACAGTGGTATCTGACGACACTTCTGCACCAAACAAAATTGATTAGTACTCAAATTTGTACATTTGTATCTAAATAATAAGACTCAATTTCGTTTGGCTGCAAAGTGTCGTTTAAGTCTTACATGTGAAGATAATTACGTAGACGGAATCATTTCTCTAGAGCGGCACCGTAATTTAACGTTCGTAAAAAACTTTAATAGCCTATCGCAGTCCACTGTTGGGCAGAGGCTTCTCCAAGTATACGCCACTTGACACAATCCTTCCTTGGATCTCCAGTGCTCATTTAGGGATTTGTTTTGAAAGAAACATTTTCTTATCCCAGGGACACTAAATCTTAAAGCCCTGGTGTAAATGGGTCGGCAACACGCAAGTGATACCTCGGTATAGCAAGCGTCCATAGGCTACGGTAACTGCTTAATTTTGGCGAGGCCATTTACTTGTTTGTCACCTAAATAGTATAATAAAACCTCATCGTCAAAAATCCTCGTCATATCCAGCTACTTCCAGTCCTTGCGATCATCACTTGACCTACCTAGACGCCCTACATCCATCGTTAACCATTCTACCAATACGCTGTTCAAACCACAGCAAAATCTGCCACGTACGTCTTGAATGAACTGCCTGCAGCAATATTTGTCGAAGGCTACAGCATATCCGTAGCAGTGTGGCTGTGCTCCTGGATTACCATCAGATAGATTGCTGCATCCAGTAATTCATCTGATGCTGATCCATAGTAATCCAGTAATGGCAATCTGTAGAAACCTAAATTTGGTCATCACCAAATTTTGATGTCTACCGATCCTCATTCTGTCCCATTACAGGGCAAAAACTTATTTCTTTCCACCTCTCTTTCGAAAACCACTAATGATCAGATCATCCCTTAACATCCGTCTGGGTTTACCGGTCTACCTAGGTCTATTAGAAGGACTTACTGGGACCTGATTTTATATATTTGGTTCATTTATTTGATACATTTGGGGGTCTAGGACTTAACACACGGGACTATTCTTTGTGTGATCCATAAATGTTTGTTCCGAGTCTGGGTGTACTTTGTGTTCAAGAATTGTATGAAGAAAATACAACGTAATATTACGAACGTTACTTAGCGGTGCCGCTATTATAGGTATCTACTCGTTACAGCGTCAAAACCAGTTTCTTCTAAAATAGTAGAAAATTAATTATGAGGCAACCCCGGTACTAGAGTGATTTAACTGTGGCAACTAAATATTTTTAAATGGCAACTAAACAATTTCAATTGGCAACTATTTTTTATTTCAATTTTTTATTGGGAGTTATTGTTGTATTATAGTATTTTTATGTTTAAAAATGGCGATTTTATTAGTAGAATACTAAACTAGTAGAATAATAGACCGACATACGATTTAACTAGCGTTTGTAAAGATATAGATAGATACTAATCACTTCACTATCGGTATTGTTGAGACTATTTTTAACCAATTTCAAAAAATGTGAAGGATTTAAATTCGTCGAAATCCTTTTTTTTATGGTCATCGAAAGACGCTTTTACCAATTTGGAAAAATCTTTTTGTTTCAAAGGGTATGTTCTTTTCAGGTCCTATATAATTTTATCGAAATCGGTCAGGGGTTTAAAAAAAAAACTAAAAATTGTATACATCGATGATATTTGCTTAATTTAGTATAATTTATAGTTTAATTTTTATTTTATTTTTTTGTATTTTACGAGATTGATATTTCCCATTTCAATTATTTGAGTAATTAAACCGCCATTCATTAAGTAGGTATTATTATTCTAGTACTGTGGGCAAAAATGCAGTCAAATCTATCATTTAAATGATTATTAAACAGTCCGCGTGCGCGAAAAAATAGTAATAATAGTTGCTTTTTGTGATAAGTGCATGTACCAGCAAAAGTGGCGCTTATAAAGTACATAAAAAAGTACCAATTTTGCGGCATCAGCAGCTTCTAGTAGGAAATTACGATTATTAAAATGGCAACACAACAAACGAACTGTCAAAAGTGTTTAATGTTGCCATGTGTAAGTGCGTAATTATTTCATGGAAATTTTGTGTAAATTGTTTTTTTTTTTGGTTGTTAATTTTATTTGTATAAAAATGTTTTTTTTAGATTGTGAATTGTCATGGAATAATTAGTGCTGTTATTTAGAATAGTTTGGAACTAAACAATGTTAAAAAGAAACGAAAACAACGTGATCAATATTTGTAAATAAAAAAGATGGTATAAAGAGTTGGTGATTACAGACATATAATAATATGGCGATTTTTAAATAATGTTACTTATGTACTTTCAATACGGTACCTATATATTCCAGCCGCAAAATAAATGGAGATACGACCTCATTAATAATGTGGTAATGTTGCCACTAAAATATGATGTTATCATAGGATGTGATGTCATAAATTAATTATTTTTCATACTTTTGCTATGGAAAATATTTTTTAGTGATGGCAATACTGAGTCGGTTTCTATTTTTATTGTGGCTAGAAATTGATATTTTTTATTTTTTAAACACTTAGGTAGTATTATAATGTTGTCTGCGACATATTAGTGAAATATAGCGACGGTTTTTAGTTGTCTAGTCTAGACTAGTCGCACGATTATTAGTCGCATGTCTTAAGTTCGATAGTACTAACGTTGTTACGAATGCGTATTAGCCAAATAATATTAAAGTAAAAAAGTTGCGAAACAATAAAAAATATAGATGTCATTTTGTAACGCATATTTTATGCATTTAGAATTAACAAAAAAAAATTGCTCAAAAATCGCACGACAAAAAGTCGTACGATAAAATTTCGAACGACAAAATAGTCGTACCGATAAAATTTCGAACGATAAAAAAGTCGTACCGATAAAATTTCGGACGACAAAAAAGTCGGATGATAAAATATGTAACGACAAATTTGTCGCATGTTATTGTAATTTTCACTAATATGACGCGGATCGATTTGTACAATATATCTATAATAATAATGAATATAGTAAAAAAACGCTTTCAAAGTATACATTGTATTTGTATACTAAGACAAAATCTAGATAGACATAAATGTAGATAAAACTATGCTCAGGCAGTTTTTTTTAATTCGTTTACGGAAACGTCCATATTTTTATATACATAGTGAGTTTTTTTTTAAATTATTTTTCGTAGTAAATAGCTAAGTATGGAATATGAGCTTTGTGTGAAAAGCTATTAGTACCTATTTTTACATCAGCTGCGCAGATTGATAGCAGCAAGCATGTTGCGGTCAGTCCTTAGATGGGTTGTTGTGAACAAATTCATATTCCATATCCTGACCAGTGTTCGTTTTTATGTTGATTTATTATTCGTATCTGTTTTTTTAATTCGGTTATACTTCGGGCCGTCATAAAATCTTCATCAACATCGTAAAGTGTCATTTATCTATGGTTATAAAAAAAAAGTTAAATATCAATCAACCTGTTTCGTGACCATGTGTCCAAGAGATCTCGAGTCGATCTACGAATTATAAAACTCATAAGTTTTTATGATTCGTCAACATTTTCGTCATTCGTACAGATAGATTTTCTTGTCAAATTCAGTTTATAATAATCAAAATACAAAATAAATCGTATTAATTAAATCTGAATAATTCGACAAAAAGAACGAAAACTAGTCAAATTATCTTCTTATTGTCTGAATTTCTAAAACATGGCAGCTACACGACATAAGACGGCCCACCATTTTTCTATTATTTTAATTTTTCGCTTTCAATGCTAACCCAAATCATATTGACCAACAGTAGTTATATAAATATACATTTGCTCATACGAAAATAATTGATTTTTATTTATATTATGTGATAAATTAAATTAAGGACTAGGTTTTATATATACAGATAGATATCGCGACCAAATTGTTATAACAACACTGGCTTGCTATCCAAAAACGACAATTGTATGAAATACATTTTAGGAAAAACGCTTCTATTATTATGGATATTAGATTTGTTTTCCCTTAAATGTAATTTCGGCGTTTTTCCTTGCCAGTGTAGAAAAAATCGATATAATGTTTGTATTTACATAATAAAACTTATTATACTTCTAAAATATGCACATGGGCAGTACAATAACGTCTATATAGTGATTTATTTGCGATTTTAATTTAAAATGTCATCTTAACTTTATTACCTAGTTTTAAGGTTGTCAAATTTGTTGTTCATATTAAAATCGGAAATATCGCTGTAAGGACGTCATGGTGAGGCATCTTTACTGTTAGTTTTCGAATGTAAAAAGCATTTAAAGTGTGAAATGAGCTGAGCTTGAGTAACGAAGTTCTTTCGTAAGTGCTTTGTAACAATTAAAAAGTTACTTAATCAAACGAATTCTTAGCTTGTTGTTGATTCTTCACGCAAATATTTGCTTCTAAATGCTCACAATTCGACCACTAACAGTGGACGCAAACCTTTAATATAAATAGATAAATTAAAATATCAAGTCGCATTATTTCCTGCGATTAATTTGTCGCAAAGTCTACCTGTATGTAGCGGACCTAATAATGTAAATATTACCAAGTTCCTGTATGCTTTTAGTTAAACTCAAAATGTTTATTTGTGATAAAAAATGTCCTTCTAAGAATGTCAAATGCTTGCCTAAAATATTATTTTATAAAAGAAAAATACATTATGTAGCCCAAAAGAGTATTGTAAATAAACTTAGCTCAATAATTTAACTAAATGTTTGTCGTGGCGATTGTGTCGCTTGCATTCGTCGTAGATATATCGCAAAAAACAATCAAAATGACACTTATAGGTAATAATTGTATAGATTGAATGAACAATATCCCTTTCTATCTTAATGTGTGCGAAAGAAGACTGCGACATTTTCAAGCGACTAATCGCCAGTGTGCAAACAACCTAAATATAAACACATTTTTAATACAGGACGAAAGTATTAATTTATATAAAAAAAGTTAACCGAAGATAATAAATAGGTAATAATTATTAACGAAAACGAAAAATACGATCATTTTTTAACGAAAGTAAAAAATAAAAACGTTTTTTAAAAGAATATTGTTTAAGAAAAAAACGTGTTAAATGCACTATAATGTTATTAAAATTAAATTCACTTAGTATAAGAGCTTTATTTGTTTTTAATTTATTGTATTTTAAGCGAAATTCGTCACAATGTGAATACGCACTTACTTGTTTATGTATAAAATATATTACTATTGGACATTCTGCGTGTACATATTTTCTGTTTCGGCATATTTTTTTTTGATACATATTTTCTGTTTTCGGCATCTTTTTTTGGGTTAATTTTAACTATGTATGTGAACATACCACATTTATTTTGTGGTGTTCATTTATTTTCAATTCGGCAACAAAATACGACTTTGTAACTAATGTGTAAGCCTATTATTATATTTTGATTACTGAAATATATTTGAAAAATAAGTATTTCGTTTTATTTGTCTATTTATTTTTAAGAGAGGTAGGACACCATTCTATGGAGCAAGCCACACTGTGGACGGACCTTCGCCTTAAAGAAGACCACAACCAAACAACTACACACAGCGGTGTAGTTGTGTTCCTATGTGTTAGTACAGGTCTCAAGCGCTCATTTAGGAATTCATTTTGAAAGAAACGTATTAGGTACTATCCCAGGGATACTCTATCTTAAAGCCCTGGTCTAAAAAAATGTGGCAACACGCAAACATCCATAGGCTACGGTAACTGCTTAACATCAGGCGGGCCGTATGCTTGTTTGCCACGGGGTTAACGAATGAAACACACGTAATTATTTTTTCAATTTATTATTTTGTTCAATGTTAACCGATAAGTTTCTTAAGCAAGTTATGGATATAGCATAGCATAGTATACTTGTCTTCTTCTAACAATTTACAGCATCTAGTTCGATAGAACGAGACAGAAATACATTAGACACACATGTCCATCAGAGGATTCCCCACTCACCGACCGAGAAAGTTCCATTTTTAATAAATAGATATATTAATTATTTTACAGAATTACAACGAACACACAAAATTATAATCACAATTTGTATTTATATATTTCTTTTATATAAATACTTACAAATGGTAAAACTATTTATATATGCAATGGGTTTTTTTTTATTAAAAAACAATATTTGCGTACAAAAATTATTTCGCTTTGAAATTTTAATATATAATTATTATTATTATACACTTATTCATGACAATATGAAGGCATTTTTTTTTATTTTTATACAAAAAAGAAAAATGCAAAATACATTTATATTTTCGCTTTATGTCAACATTTTTTTAAATATTTTTTTAGGCTTTGAACACTAAATGACAATGACAATTACATGTCATTTATAAATACGTTATGTCATTTTTATGTCATGTATAGGGATTTATGCAATATTGATTTTTCTCTGTGATATGTAAAATCAGGTATGAAGGATAGGGATGATATTATTAATATATATTTATTATAATATATATTATTTTTAATATATGATACAGAACAAGAATTCGATTTAATTAGTAGTATACCTGAAAGCGTTAAATAAGACCATGATTCTCTAGCCAAATAAAAAAAAAATCGACAACTTTTTCAAGTAATTAAATCGACTTTTTGTATGAAAAGCAAAAATACAATAGCTAATGTATTTTCTAAGAGGAATTTCAGTAAAAGTTGCCGAGTGAAACTTAAAAATAAAATCTAATAATTAAACAAATAGTTTTTATAACTAGAAAAAACATGAACCAAGATTTAGATTTAAAATATTTTCTTTTCTTTACAAAATCATATGGTTGTGTTTTTAAAGAAAATATTTTAAATGGCTATAACAAAATAAGCACCTTAGGGAAGAAATAACAAATAATAGGAATTAGACTAATTTGGGACTAGAAATTTTGTAATTCGCAGGTTGACTAAATAATGTTACTAAAAATCATTGTAATAATTATAACGTAATTTCAATGTTTAAAAAGCAGTTATAATATTAAATAAAAGTTCAAATATTCAAGCCTAAATAACTCCACTCATTCTTGTGTTCGTAATTCAAGTCTCCAGTGTCTGCCTTTGACTGTATTGAATACCTTGGTGGTCCAGTGGCCGCAGTATGCGCCTGCTGTGCACGAGGTTGGGTTTGATTTCCACACAGGATAAAACTTTGTGTGATCCTTAGCAACACGCAACAAATGTCCCAGTATTACCGAGCGTTCATATAGACTACGGTAACAGCTTACCATCAGGTGGGCCGTATGCTTGTTTGCCACCTAAGTAGTATAAAAAAATGTTTATAATTAACGTTTCAAAATATGCGATTGCCAAAACGCATGCTAACTGCTATTTAAAATTATAACTGCTATGTAAACCGTTATCGCAATATGCGATTAAAAACGTGTTTTTACAAAAAGCACTTGACGTTTATAATACTATACAAATTACCTATCTACCTACAATTCAATACAAGGGATTTTTTATTTCTTGTTTTACCTTTTACCTCGTAAAAGAACTGATTATACCGGAATACTGCAAAATCTGTGATACCGAAAATTATTGAATATATAAATTAAATTTTAATTCAGTGTGTTGCTTTATATATAATTTTATTTTGAATACTATATGGGATTATACCTACTATAAAAACTTTGCCTGATTGTAACGCCCTTGACACTTTCTTACGTTTTTCAGTGTGCAATCAGTCCTTTTACTAAGCATCATTTATTAATTGTGTCAAAGTAGATATATAAAGAAGTAATATTTTCCATTTATAAAATAATTTCAATACTGGTAGGTTTGGATATAGTGCAATAGGCATGATGATTAGTTTTAAAAAACATTACTTAAATCAATCTTATTTTTACATAAACTAAACATTTTATACTTTCAAAATTAAATTTGAATTTTGTTTATCGATGGCAAGTGTGGCATGGCGTCCGATATTATACCATTGGTGATACGAACTCATACCAACGAGAACCTTTTGTAAACTGATTCGTAACGTCATTCTTAAATGGCTTTACGCAATTAAATAATAAATCAATATAATAAAATAGCTATATTTTGTATTTTATGATATCAAAAATCAGATTTTGTTGACATGTCATCATGCCTATTCTTCCCCTTGGGAAAAACTAACATATTGAGATTATTATTATTTTATAAAGAAAATATTAATCGGCTTCATTTTTAAATTTTCGATCTGATTTCTATACGTGAACTAACTGTGCGTTTTGTTTCCAAATCATACAATTATACTAGATACAGTGCAAACAACCTCTACCGTGGCTGTAATATTTGCACCAATATTGGAGCCAATCCACCACATGTATATGGATCTTGATTTAGAACTGGCCGTACAATACAGAACTGATCTACATTGGTCGATTGGCTCTAACTATATTGGTGTAATTATTGCCCATATGTAGTCTCGGCATAAGAGTCAGAAGGGGCACTACTGAGGTACTAACTAAGCCACAGGCCTGTAATTGAATGATTCATAGTGTACTTATAATGTTTGCCGCACTGCTTATAATCAATATATTAACTCAAATATGTCACAAAGACATGACTAACATTGTAAAAAATGTAATACATACTAGCATTGGTTGGTTTACCTTACATTATTTACATAAAACTTAAAATATAACAATATTATACAAATAAAACTAATTAAAATTACATACATTTTTAGGTATGAAATATATAAAACATAAATACACACTGTAAATGAATAGTTATATAAATACAATGGATATACATATTATTTAATATACAGAAGTGTAAAATCATTTTTGCACTTCACAAGTAGTGTAAGTTACATTTTATAAATATACAGATTTATCCAGCTACTATATCGCTCACTTTGAATGTAATATTGTCTGTTTGTCCTGGCTGATCTCTAAAATGATAGGACCGATTTTGACGGGACTACACTTACAGGTGATGTAAAAAGGAGTATCTAAAGCTGGAGTTCCGCCGAATGGTAGATGAATGGACTGGTAGATTCTGGGATTAGTGCGCCCAAATATACAATACTTTTAGCTTTATAGATTAGTGAGCGATACATAAAGTGCATCTCTATAGATATAACTATATAGCCAGTGAAAGCGTCTATGGCAGTAAGGATATTAACATATACAATACATATTACACGTTTTTTTTTTGCAAAAATACAGCATACATCTCAGCCCTTAATTAATTTTTATATATTTTAGCATAACATCAGTACACGGGGTAGCATTTTTTCAACATTTTTTAATAAGTACATGGCCGGTTTCATTATTTTTATACTTTTTTAATTTATTTTAATTAAAATTAACATATAATTTAAGCTTACTAAATACAGCTATATGTATATATTAATTATAAAAACAGATTCCGCTACTTTTCTTACAATGTTTTCTGTAACAGAAATCCAATTATTAAAAAATATGTTATTACAGTTATTTCGCTTAAATCGTTACAGAAAAATAACACTGCTATTTTAGTATTAGCACAATTAAATAACTAAGAAAAATAAAATAGTCTGCTTTATTTTTACTGATCATAAATATGATTTTGAAAATATTGTTTTTTAATAAAGAGTTTGGCTTGACAAATGATTATATACAAATATTAAAATTAAATAATGTATTTTTATTTGACATACTTAATTATGTAATATGACAAATAAGTTAGTATAAATCAAAAATATTTTCAAAAACATATTGTATTTGACTTATTAAAAAAAATATGACGATTTTTTTAAATTGGAAGTACGCCAAATGTGTTTTTAAAAAGTCAATTTTGCAAAAATGGTGTCAATTAGGAAGCTTTTGTGTACAATTATTATAATACATTTTTTATACTCCTCCATTTTTTTTTTAGTTTGGAAGTACAGTCGTTTCCAATCACAAATATATCCCAAATACTCAAACTTTGTGCACTTCACTGTATACTGCTCTATCTACACGCCTTAAAGAATATTAAATAAATTATATCTTAAGTAGCCAAGTATAGTAAATTCTCCAACAAGGGTAACAGCTTACCATCTTAGTATAAAAAGGTATTCTTAAAAGCATACTTATGATTTTGGTAAATTGCTTCAAGTAGTGTAGATAGACCAGAATACATTTTGTTACTAACACAACCTAATCATTCCAATTGTTTTAAGCCGACTGTACGTAACACATTGGTAAATGAGTTTTATGACTGCTTGTATGTATACAACGGACATTAACAGATACTTTAACTTGGAGGAATTGTAATTTGGTAGATAGTACAGTCATCTAACTCTTTTTTCTTAGTGAGAGATAGCCAAGCCTAGTAGAAATTCTAAAGGCATATCTGATCCACCGACCCGCATTAGGCCAGGCCAGCGTGTGTGGATTAAGTCCCAACCCCACTCAGCTCTCTTGGCACTACAAGTGAAGACTCGTGCCCAGCAGTGGGACATATACAGCAGTCATAAAACAGATTTAGAAAGCTAAATCGACAACATTATTTGATTTATATTACAATTTACCATGTCAATTCATGTTAACTTATACGTAATGGGGGATACGAGGTAAAGCACTGGTATATAAACACGCGAACTAGATGGGTTAACCACAGTAACAAATATTAAAAGTTTAAAAAAATTAAGTTAAAAAAGTAAATTGCCAAATTTTATGTCATAGTTGCAAATTTTGAATCTTTCAGAAGAAGAAAATAAAAAAGGATGAACTCTACAAAATGTTATATTAGGTATTCATGTCTTTACGAAAGTTAAAATAAAGGCCTATTTCACTCAATTTGAAAAACATAAATTAACCAGACAACAGAAACAGCACAAGGATACAAGAGTCTCGACAGCGGGTTGCGTCGCGAGCTAAAAATATGTATAAAGTATGTTGGTACTTATTTGAAGCAACCATTATGCATTCGTATTTCGTGTTTGTCGTTTTTTATGTTCTTTAAATTGTTTCTGCTAGTATATAAGCATATACATTTTCATTGCACATTCTTAAGCCTGCATCAAATAAACGATTAATTCTTTCTTTTTTTTTACTTTTATATATTTTACGACCTATTCCATGACCATGTAGCCCCCACCACAGCACAAGCTTACAATATTACTGTAAACCTCACGCGATAGTCGTCGCAGGGAGAGCAGTATCTCTCTCCCGGAGTAGGTCCCGGCGATTGTCACGGAGGGAGTTATTACGGCGGAGTTCGTCCTTGAGGGAGGAGTCGCGGGACTCCAGACCTCTGCGCGGAGAGGAGGTAGCTTCACGACACTCGGAGGAGGACCGCTTTGTGTGGGTACCTGTAATATAGGTGGTATTTTTATAGGTGTATTCTACCTACAATATTCCCAATATTGTAGGTAGAATAATATAATAGAATAGAAAACACCTTGTTACAGAATTCCATTTAACACAGTAATGTACAATGGGCGGCCTTATCACTAAAAACAATTTTTCCTCGCAAAATTTGGAAGCACAGAAAAGACTTAAAGATAATGTGGATGTAAGGGTACCTAAGATATTTTTCTAGCACGCTTAAATAGCGTTAGCATTCTAGCGAAAATGTCTGGGCATCGATGTTATCAGCTTATTGTTTTATACGACTTTAGTGTTTTAATAAGTAACTATTTACAGATTGTAAAATCAAGCAAAAACGAGCTAACGTAACAGCATTCTAGTGTGTAATTACAAATAAATGCTAATGCTATTTAACAATGAGCTAATAAATTAATAGCATGCTAAAAATGTGCTATTTTTATTTTTATTCTTTTGATTGTTACAGTGGGAAGATCTTTGTCGAATGAAATAAGCTTTCAGATACCTTTGAGCGAATGTAATGACTGTCCCATTGGGCTATGAAACTGAAGGAATAAAGAGTACACCTGTGTTTGCGTGCATACTTGGGCATTATAAACTCCTGTGCAAATGGCTAGTTCCCTCGAGATTTTAGGATGTTTTATAAACATTTTCCATTCAAATTTTCCACTAGTAGCGCAGTAGGTACACCTAAATTTATGTACTGTATCAAGTAGTTATGATTTTTAGTCTAACACAGGTGCTGCTTACATAAAATATTTAAGTAAGTAGGTTTGTGGTACGTACCTGGCAGGTCGCGACCACAACTCATGATCTCGTGGTCGAGGGAAGCGGAGGCTGGCTCGGCCGCGCGCCGCCCACGCCCGCCCTGCTCAAGTCCAATGACTGTTAGCGTATAAGACAGTTTTTATCTCGATTTGGGCCTACTGCTATCGAAAAAATGAGGGTGGATGCGTTTTTTATCCAATCAGTACAATATACAAATACATACATAGTAATAAAAAAAAACCTCTTAAATTTCACCAATTACTATTACTTCTCTAGAAATGTCTTTTCTAAGGAAGAGAATAAGCTATAACTTATAAATGTTATTTAAGAATTATAGCATGCTTAAATTGCTATTTAAGCATGTTATTTTTAACACTCTAGCTCTAGTAATTATGGTTGTACACTGATATTATGACTGCTACTTATCTATTTTAAAATACAGAATAAAAAATATTTTACTAAAGTTAACTTTATTAATAAGCAGCTATTTACACATTATAAAATCATAATAATATCATGAACTATCTAAGTTTAAGTAACACAGCATTAAATTGTGCTAAAACTATTTAGCAATATAATTGCTAAAAGATTATTCGCATGCTTAAAAAATATTAAACTAAGCACAGTACCAATATTTTGTTTTACAAGACAATTAAGAAGGAAAATCTTTACAATTGTTCTCTAATGAATGAAATAAGAAATATAATTTATGATAGCTTAGATATTTACTTTGTACCCACTGGAGCCGCTTGTTACTGAAGAACTTGACCCAAGAGGATGAGTGCCGTTCTGAAATTATGAAAACTATAATTATTTACTGCCTTAACACGATGAACGATGCGCCAGCAGACCCAATAAGAAATCTAATAATAGGTCCATTTTGTGAATGAACAATAAATTCTCTATTAGTTTTTGCTTCATTACGTCGTACGTCTACGCCTGGCTGCGTTTGTTTTCGTCCGCTCTGCATACTCTGTTTCATACCAAAAGAGCGTGTAATTGGTTCTACTCTTGTAGTGAAAATTCTTGTAGTATTTTTCTCTCCCTTCTTTTGTTTGCCTGCAAATCGCTTGTCACCAGCTTTTCGACTGCGAGCTGACATACTTTTTTTTTTTTTGATATACTACCAAGGTGACAAACAAGCATACGGCCCGCCTGATGGTAAGCAGTTACCGTAGCCTATGGACGTTTGCAACACCAGGGGTGTCACTCACGCGTTGCCGACCTTTTAAAAACCTTATAACTCCTTTCTTGAACAACCCCATGCTATAGTCTTTTGGGAAAACCTCGGCAGGGAGCTCATTCCACAGCCTAATCGTACGTGGTAAGAAATTCCTCTGGAATCTTACAGTACGGCAAGTTTGAGGTGCAAGGATGTGAGGATGAACTCCCTGTCGGTGGCGAGAGGTGCGTTGATAAAATGTGGCCGTGGGCATCATCTCGAACAATTTCTCAGAACACAGCCCATTGTACAGGCGGTAGAACACACACAAGGAGGCGAAGTCTCTCCTTAGATTTAGTGGATCAATACCGCCTGTGAGCTTGGGATCGTCAACAATCCTCACAGCGCGTCTTTGGATAGAATCAAAGGGTCCAAGCTGGTATCCAGGTGCTCCCGCCCAAAGGTGGCAGCAGTACTCCATGTGGGGCCGGACTTGCGCTTTGTAGAGCAGCAGTCTTTGGCCCGCGGTGAAGTACCACTTTGCCCTGTAGAGCACACCTAGCTTTCTAGATGCCAGCTTAGCCTTGTCTTCCAAGTGATGTCGGAACTGGACGTCACTGGAGATGTCGACGCCGAGGATACCAATGCTCTTGGATATTGTAAGGGCTGTGTCTTATACTGAAATTGTTACAGAAATCTCACGAGAGCTTACCGTTCGGTAGGTCTGTGAGCGGAGGCAAAGGTTCATCGAATACCCCAAAATACAATAGTGCTATCGCTACAGTTACCTGGTCGAGCTGGTCTATAGAAGTATGACTGGTGGGCGATTTGATCGTGTCGAACACTGATGAGTCGCTGTCGTGGTCTGACTGTTGGTGAGGAGTCTCTGGACTGTCTGGAATCTCGCCAACAGCTGTAGAATTTACAAAGGTTCATAAATTACGTACTATAATATTACTTATTTTCTTGTTTAATTATTAGTAATTATGAGATGTTGGTAGATGAGTGAACGTTTGAAAACTTTTCCTGTTGCCATTTGCAAGCGCTGTTTGGCCGCCCTGTTCCCAGACCTAATTAGCGTTATTCAAAATCTGCTTTTGACTGTCCTATCGGATGGTTGTCCTTTTGCAGTACTACGAGAATGACGAGCGACGTTAGCTGTGATAGGTGTGAGTGTTACCGTGCGGGTGTATGTTCCTGCGCTGCGCGCGCGGCGAGGGGGGGTGCAGCGCGGGCGCGCGGCCGGCGCCCGGCGCGCGGCACACCGCCGCCTGCACCACCTCGCACACGCGGCGGAACCGACGGATGTTACCTATAAATAACGTGCTAATTAGCATCGTGTTATCGCGTCAATAGCATGCTATTTCGCCATAAAATATATACTACTCTATGTTTTGATTGACATATGAAAATATTTTTATAACAACGTGACTACGTTTGAGTTAAATATTATATAATGAGCAAACTATTAAAGGATGGACATTTATTTATGTTGATGTAAATTGTTGAAAGAACACTTGTGCAAAAAACATTATTCTGTAAATCTGTATATATAGCTGTAGCTCACTCATTCACCCATCTACTGAGTCACTTACTAAAATAACTCGTTCAATCATCGACCAAAATTCACTTAGCAAAATTTTTACTTTATTATAAATAAATTATTACACTTTTTTTTTAATGAGCAATATGGTTTTAGAAAGGGTCATTCTACATAAGATGCAGGTGTTAAATTTTTAACGCACATTTTTAGAGCCTGGGAAAATTCACTGAATGCTATTGGTGTTTTCTGTGACCTTTCAAAAACCTTTGACTGTGTTGCACACAATTACGCTGCTGAGAAAACTCAGGCATTACGGTATCAGAGATGCTGCACTCAACCTAGTAGCCTACCTAAGCGATAGAGTCCAATTTGTTGATATTAACGGAAGTAAATCTCGTATTTTTATTCTTTTGATTATATGTTTATGAAATATTACAGTATCCCCTTATACAACTCATGTATACATTCATTCTCTCGCTCACTCATGCATTTATTTTCTCACTTATTTTCTTTCTCTTCACTTCTTTTTAATTCGACTATACATTTACTCATGTCAACTAACATAAATAAATTTATTTATTTAATCATTCACTCTGTTATACAGTGTCTCACTCATTCACCCACTCACTTGCTAACATAGTAAATACTATAAAAACTGACGTATAATATATACCTCCGTAATTAATTTTATAAGTATAATAATAAAATATTATTATGCTTTATACTCACCTGACAATAAGGTAAACGTAATGGCATATAAATACTCCTTGCCATTCTCGCCGGGCGCTTTGGTTATTGTAGATATATCAACCTGGAAAATACATATGAAATTATAAGTATATTTTGGTTTAAAAAATAGTAAATTATGTCGATAGATATATGATGATAGATGTCGCTACTTAATGTATAGTTTTATTACTTTGCTCATCAGATGGCGCTAAAAGCTGATCGAGTTTAGGTTGTGTCTTACAACCTATATACTTTATTATAGTTTACAATTATATATTTTCCGTAGTTAGTTACTAATATAACTAAAAAGACAAGTGTCTTGTCTGTCAATATCCTAACAAAAAAAACCTAACATGAATTGCAATGGCTAAGTTCTTGACAAACTTAGCAACGTTATTTTATTTCATAATAATTATTTACCTGAAATCTGACGTGTCTTTGAAACATGGCGGGCGCGTTGGATCCCCGTTTGTATTCCACACGAAACGACATTGGAGACAACACGCTGTGTGACAATTCTGCTATCTGTAAATAAATTTATTTTTTAGATAGGTACCTATATGTATAAAAAAATTAAAACCCATACAATTGTGATAATCTAAATAAAATAAAAAATTAAATTACTAAACGCTAGAGTAATTTATTATGCTCAAAATGCCAACAAAATTAAAACCGCTCGCTAAAACTCAACCTTGCGTAATGGCAGTTTATTTGAATGCCAATTTCTAAAATCTTTACTAATATTATAAACGCGAAAGTTTGTAAGTATGGATGGATGGATGTTTGTTACTCTTTCACGTAAAAGCTACTGAACGGCTCTGGATGAAATTTGGCACAGAGATAGATTAGGGTTGGTAATAACACATAGGCTACTTTTTACAGCGATAACCGACATCCACGCAGGCGGAGCCGCGGGCAACAGCTAGTACTTCATAAAACTCTTAATTTTCTCTCAAGTCCTCTACACTACATGTACAGTCATATATAATATCTATGTTCTATCTATACTTACACTTAAGAATGCATGTATAAGGTCTGCTTTGACGGTAGCCAATGGTTTGCCCTTCACCAGAGCAGTAAACGTCTCTTCCTTGTCAGCAGACAGTAGAAGAGAACCAAACCACGACCGTTTAGTCAGTTCTGGAGACGATTCCGGAGTTAAATGGACTTCTTCTGATGATGCTGCAATATAAGAAATGGTTAATAATATCTTGAGACAACTCACATATCTGATCAGCTCTAGCAGCTATCTGATCCCAAACTAGGCAGATCCTGTGCAATAATAACCAGAATAAAGGTTCTGTTTCATTCCTCAAGCCGACATAACTGAAGAGAGATCAGGCTTAAATAGGATGGTACGGGATTTGAAACTCACAGATGGAGGTATAAACACCGCCAATTTCTAAACTTAAGGCATCTATGTAAATTTCGTATCGAAAAACCAGGCCGTAACCAAGGAATCGAACTAGGGTCCTCGCGATTAGTAGTCGAATTCAAAGACCACAAGACCCCACATGCCGGTAAAGTTGTGTATAGGTACTAACTTTGCATTTTCCTTCTGTGGAACCGTGGAGATCCTAAGAAGGAGTTCTTGATTGTTGCGAGTCGTACGCGCCATGGGGCAGCTACCCCACCACCAGCTACTGGCGCAACACCTGTGAATAAAAACATTGAATATGATTACCATTTCTTACAATTATATAATTGAAATAATAGTGAACTGAAAGACGCAATGTATTAGTGTAAGCCTAGTTTTTGCAACTCACCGCTAGGGAAATCACTGCAATATGTGCAGCTCTCTAGCGGCAAGTAGTAAAAATAAAAGATTACATTTTTTTAATTGTAATAATTGTTACACCTAAAAAGGCGAAGTATGTTGAAAAATTTACTCAATAGAGGAGAGCTACGGGGAAGCAATGTGCGGCCAATACTTTTAAAATAAACGAATGAGTTAGAAATTGGAAACTTACTTGTAATAGTCCCTAAGTTAGGGAAGATGGAGGGTTGTGGTGATTGTGTAGTGCTCGGCGGTCCGGGCAATGAGGATCTTTCTCTCACTGAAAAATAAATAATCACCAGTTAATTTAAGAAGATAGGTGGGAGACTATGTATACAGAAAACAACAGCCAAATAATAACACAAAGTGATGTAGCTATATTTCTGTATAAGACTAACAGCGGGATGTGATTTTTGACATAATCGTTTTTCTATCCCAGGGTTACTCCATCACAAAACCAGTGTCACAATTTTTATGGTCGGCAACACATGCGTGATGCCTAAGTTTTATTATTATAGTATCAGCACATATTATATATTGTCACCTAAGTAGTATAAAAATAACAGTATCTACCTCTATGTGATTGCGAAGGACTATGTGGACGGACCGCAACCGATGAACCCATCACCGGAGACTCATTTATGATGATCACAGCTTCACCAGGTTCACCGCCTGTTCAAATTGTATAAAATTAATATAATAAGTAGGTATTGTAGTTTGACAGAGCGTTTGCCGCACTTGGCCGCTCAAGTGGACCTGTGCGCGTTTAGGCAGTAGGTATCTACTTCCTGTGTCTGAAAGCTGTATGGAGTTCGCGAAAACATCAGAATAACAGTAAGACTGCACGTGGTCTAGTGGTGAATTTTGTCACCACGCCAACCCGCCGAGTGTGGTGACATAACATTGTGAGGTCCATTTATTCTTGGATTAATAATATATGTTTATAAAGTCCACATTGTGCTTGTGCTTTTGAAAAGAAACAGAGTGCACATAAACTTTAAACATGCTATTTATAGATTACACAAAGTTTTGTCCCATATGGATTCCCAAATAGGACAAAACAACGTGTACTAAGTACCTACTTTTTCTTTTGCTAGTGTCTAATCCTTGTCTTTCACCGCTAGAGGCGCTATAAGTGAACATAATCAGCCCTCCAGCGATGAGTAGCTAAAACTCAAAAATCATTTACAGTTCGAATGCCACTAGTTACTATAGGATTACTCACTGATGTTAAGACTAATAGTAGGTCCTGTGGAATTAGCTCGTTGATGATGGTGTTCACGGATAGATGGCGACGCTGTAAACGTACAAATATTCACGTTAAAAATATAAAATACATTAAAAAGGGAATATAATAAGGTTATCATATAAGTGATATTGCAGAACCAATGGCAAAACGGAAAATGGGTATACTTTTTGCATAAATGAACAAAATAGTTTAGGAATAATATTCTTAACTGAGTTATACCAACGGCGCTCTAGACAAGCATTGGCTTAGATTGAGCCAAAGAAAATCACAGTTTTGAAACATTTAAGTATTTTATATTAATAAATTTATTGAAAATTGATTGAATTTACCCAGTGGTGATCCAGGAGTTGCTGGAGTACCTCCCAGAGATGACACTCGATGTGGAGTATGGCCCGCTGTACACAATAAAGATATATATGTAGATTTACAGCGTGATTAAGGCCTGAACGTTCTCTAAAATCTTTTAATAGAGGAGAGAAGATCCGTGTCCAGCAATGAAACATATGTGATATATATACACATACTTATATATGTTTTTCATACACATATTTTTGCTCTGGTAGAATATGCTTCCAGAAATTGAAACTTAGTTTTCCAGATAGACTTCGGTCGCAATAGTCAATCTCTTAATTGCACAGGCCATATTATAGTGTTCAAGTAACAGATATATCGATACCCACGCTCATACATTTAGCATTAAAATATTAAATTATAAAAAAATTGTAATTAGCACATTTGTCTTGTAGACCATCGATATTTGAACGCGAGTGTCTAGTTTCTGCTACTCGCCGCTTGGAGCGTTATACGTGAACATGAGCAGCCCTCTAGTGGTAACTCACTACAATAACATACATACATATCATCACGCCTGTGTCTCAGTGGGGTAGGCAGAGACTATGGTACGTCAATTGCTTCGATCCAAACATACTTCCTTCGCCTCCTCTACATTCATCAACCTCTTCATGCATGAACGTCGATTTTGAGTACTTTTAATTTGGCCCTTTTTTAGCAAATCCTCTACTTGGTCGCTGTATGTTCTCTTAGGGCGGCCCCTAATGACATCTCCATTCATTCTTGCACGTCTCTTTTGTTATTCTTCTTTCATCCATCCTTTCTAAATATCCAAACCATCTTAACATCTCCTTTTTAACTTTTGTCACTACAATAACTATATGAATAAATTATTTTTGATTGTTACGTACTTGGAGGACTGGCTGGTAACTGCGGGGAACTCCTGCCCTCTCCCCGGCGACCAGACGCCGACCTGCTGCGACCAATCCTGTGCTCAAACTCATCAATTATATACAACATTTATTTTTATAGGCGTAGCAAGGCCATAGACCGATTATTTTTTATATAAAGATTTTTAGTTATTAAATAAAAGTTGCTTTATAAAATCCCAGCTACGCCTATTTATATCGGGCAACACTGCTAGAAGTAAGACTTCGTATAAAATTAAAACGATCTCAAAATCAACACATAAAATTAGGGCATGCTTTTTTATAAGCATAGGGCCTGCCTGATGGTAAGCAGTTACCGTAGTCTATAGGCGCTTAAAATACTAGAAGTATTACTTGCGTGATATCTATCCAAAAATATTGACCGAGTTTTATGATGGCGTATTCCTGAGATAGGAAAACTTTTCGTTAAAAATCATCCCAAAAGATGCACTGGAAACCCGTTACTTTTTTAAGTCCGCTAAACGCACATTAAGGCCCTCAAAAAATGATGAAAAAGAGGTGTGAATGAAACCATTTTTTGTTGGCATTTATAGACAAATGACTGCCTAAATTATATTTAGTAAGATCTAAGTAATTTGTAAAAAAATCATCAAATCAACACCAAATAATAGAGATAATACGAAAAAAAAACAATATTTAAAGAAAACATACACCTATAATTTTGTAATGTTATATTTAGAATAAGTTTGAGTTTTAATTTATTAAAAATAAATAAGACGTCCATTCAGAGAGTACATCTGTTTGTATCCCCGCGCTCGCCTAGAGAATTAGTCGTGTTTGCTTCGCCCAAATGCTCAAGGTCGTTGGCGATATCACAAGCCTTAACTCAAGCATTCATAGGCTACGTTAGCTGCATGCCATCAGGCAGATCGTATGCTTGTTTGCCACCAAAGTAGCTAATATAAAAAAATACTATACTGCTTTTGCAGTGACTGCAGGTTGACTGTATCTATTATTCGTACCTGTATTGAGATCTTCTAGGAGTAATTGGTGATCCTTCGCTTATTTGTCCAAAGTGAGCTGATTGTCCATTTACCTATAAAGAAATACATAGATTAGTATACGTAGAAATATATAGATGGGGAAGGAAGGTTATAGGTACAGGTCCTTCCTACCTTTTCCATTAGTTACTTATAGACCGCTCTCTGTTCCGCTCTTTTATTTTATTTATTTAATTGGTTAACTCACAACATATATATGTAACAATAAAGAGAACAATTTATATGAAAGGATTCTTATATACATGCCACTTAAGAGCTAACACAACATTCACAGTTTAGACAACATAATTAGTTAGTTACTTGTTTTACAATAATTTTAAAATTAGAATTAGAAGAAAACAAAACAAAATAAAATAATTTGGACATGAAAAAAGACATTAACTAGCCTCACAAAACTTTAAAAAGAGACATTTTTCTTTATAAAGACATAGAAGAGAAAGAAAAACAAACAAACAAAACTTTACATGTCATTATCATGGATTTTTAAATGATTTCAATACTTTTACTCGCTCTTAAGTGCGACACGCTCTTAAGTCACGGATGAACTGCACTTAACTTTCAGTATCGCAAGACGGCTCAATAGCGCGCCTGGAAGCAGCAACTCAGATGATATCACGCACTCATAATACTGCATCTCAAGTCAATCGGGTGTGTGTCGCAAGTACGCACTTGAGCGAAGCTTGAACTCAAACTCAAAATTCATTTATTCATTTAGGTTACAAAGTTACACTTATGAAGGTCATAAATTATGAATAAACCAGAACGATGATGTCAGCTAAATTTTCCTACGGCTAGTTCGCTGACGTGGAGCCTTGAGAAGAACTAGCAAGAAACTCAGGCTACTCTTTTTAACGCCAGATAGTTACAATCTTTTGTAAAATACAAGTATGATAGCATGCAAGCTGATGCAGTTGTTGAGAGTTGAGGAAAGCGTACTTCAAGTTGAGAGCGGTCTATGAATACGGGGTTTAGTCCTAGTCATGACTTACGCGACAAGTGTCGAGTCTCTTCCGCGGAGGGTCAGGCGGCGCGGCGGGCGCGGCGGGTCGCGGCTCGTCGTCTCGCGCCGGCCGTCTGCGCTTGCGCTCCAGCAGTAGGAAATATATCACTTTTTCTGTGTTGTGACTGGAAACATCAGTGGGTTGATATTAGTAAGTGGAACTTATAATAAGTGGATAGATGACTTAGAGCTTCAGATAAGAACAATAGGGTAGGCAAAGATGTGCCAACACTCGTTTCGATAGCTAGTCCCATATGTATATTATTTTTATTATTCTTTTAATTATTATTTTTGTGAAAGCGGTAATGGCCGAGGAGGAAAGTAACCAACTTGAACGCAAGAGGTGTGAGTTCGATCCCAGGCGGCATTGCCGATGTAAATTTCACTTTATGGAGTTTATAATGTAACAATCAATAAATAAAATAAAACTCCCGCATTAGGGAACAAGCCCGCCCCAATTCTGCTAATTTACGGATGGCTCTATTGAATCTCAATTGAATCTCAGTAGCATTAATGGTATTCTGATAATAAATTTAAGACCAATATTTGGAAAACCATTGGTCTTACATTATTAAACAGAATACCAATAATGTAATACCAAAAATTCTAATAATTTAAGACCAATAGTTTTCCAACTATTGGTCTTAAATTTATTAGCAGAATACCAAAAATGCTATTGAGATTCAATTTAGATTAAATTGGGACATCCGTAAATTAGCAGAATTGGGGCCCTGTGTCGCGGAGGACTTTACTACCACTAGACCAACAGGCTAGCCATTCCCTCTGTGTAGGTAATCGTACGTGGGAGGAGGATTTTTTTTTAAACTTACTGTGAACTCAAAAGTTCCTGTATTAATTTATCCCTTTGTTTAAAGCAGCCAAGACTGCATATAGCCTGAAGAACGTCAGGGTCGATGGCATCAGCAGACGGCAGCACCCTGGTCTGGACTACCTCCATCATTGGCAGCTCTTGTTCCAGCTCGCCTCGACCACCAGCCGTTACCCACGGATGCCTGGTTATTTCTGCCAACTAATTTAAATAACTGTATTAATTAAAAGAAAAAACTAGGCAGAGCCTGTACTATAGCAACCAGTTTTTTTTTTCTTTCCCTTTAAAAAGAAAACTCCCGCACTAGAGAACAAGCTCTGTGTCGCTGGGGACTTTACAAACATACAATTAACGGACACAAATTACACCCAGACTCAGAACAATTCTTTATGGTTCACACAAAGTTTTGTCCTGTGTGAGAATCGAACCCACAACCTCGTGCACAGCAGGCACATACTGCGACCACTGGACCACCGAGGCAGTCAATTATACATATATATTATTGATAAATTATACATAGACACAGAACAAACAATAGTGCTCATAACACAAAGATTTTTCCTGAATGGGAATTGAATCACTAATAATATAAACGCCATCTAGTGTTCAATAGAAAGAACTAATAAACAATCGGAATAGTAAATAATCAAAATTACCGTCATCCTTTTCTCAGGGTTAACTTCAATCATCCCTCGCAACAGCTGCTGGCAATCTGGTGGAACAAAATGTGGCACGTGGAACACACCTCGTTTCACCTGGAAAAGAAAAAAGAAGTAAAATAGAAAAATAGCGCCTTGTGATAAAAAGACGATTTATGGACACATCAAATTAAAATTTATGGGTTTTTAGAGTATAAAATTTGATTATTGGGTCTCTATTATAAATAACAAAAAATACTACTTCAAAAATTAAATTCTGGTTTACGATTATGTTGCAACTTAATAATTAACATTTGATTCGTTAACTTCACATGTAGATGGCGCTACGTACTCGCTAATTTATGTTTGAATTGCATTATTACATGAAAACAATGATTAACCTTTTCAAGTAATTGACGTAAGTTGTCGTCGTCAAAGGGCAAGGCGCCGACAAGCAGCGCATATAAAATAACACCACAAGACCACACGTCTGCACGGCGGCCATCGTACTTTTCACCCTGCAAAAAAGATTCTCATTAATATTATAGATAAGTCACAATTATCATATTAAAATAAAAAAGTGAAAAATATAATTTATTTACTACAAGAAGTAGGTAATTAATGGTTTGTTTTTTGAGTACCCGTGAAACGGAACGTCGCAGGTTTCTAATGATACCAGTATTCTATAAATTTCTCTGATTTTAGGGTAATTTAAACAGATTAATTTATACTGAAGTGCAAAAAGTAATATAAAAAAAAAAAAAAACCCGTTAAGTTTTACATTGTTATATCGTACTGATATTATAACGTGAATCAAGACAATCTTCTCTTTGTTTGTATAGGTCATCGTATAGATAAAAATAAAAGAGGTTCACCAAAGTGCAGAAACAATGTAGTTAAGTTTAGTTAATTATAAAGTTCTCAAAACACTCCTTAAGTTTATTATAATAATACTTCTAATTACATTTTCCTTAATTTTTTCGAACTTACTTATGTTAAATGTGTTTTGTTATTTTTTTAAATTTCATAATAGAGATGTATTAATTAAGTTTTAAATCTTTATTTATATATTATAAGTTATATCAATTAATTTGCAACTACAACTATATTTACACAAATCTGTATTATTTTTTATTCACATACATAACAATAACATTACCATAATATTCTTAGGAAAACTCAGATTGATTATGGCAACATCGTCATACGTTAAAGCTTAAAAGACTTGTATCCATGACCGTCGAATAAATAATTAAAAAACGTCCTTACGTCAAATCGACCAATCAACGACCAACTGCCAAATATTATCCGACTAAATTCCGACGCTAATGCTGTCAACCGTAACGTGAGACAAAACTATACAACTAACATTTAAATAAAAAGGGATAGCGAACGTCGCACTTCAATAATTGAAATGTATGTTACATATTGATAATTCATGAATGACCGTTGCTTTGATTTCCATCCGTTGGAAAAATAATTTTGTGATAGTGATTGTGATATCGAAATACGTTAAAAATGAAGTCTGCTAAATCGAAACAGAGACTAAATGACATACGTACGCCAGCTAGAAGTAAACAAAATCTAATGGGCGAACGAGATCCTGTACAAGTTTACTGCCGACTTCGACCTATGCAAAGAGACTCGGATGCACCCTGTGTGAAGATAATTTCACCTACTACAGTACTCCTATCTCCTCCAGCGACCGCTATAAGCTACAGAAATGAAAATGCAAAGACTATGAAGTATACTTTCAAAGAGGTTTTCCCGCCTGAAACAAACCAGCAAGATGTTTTCGATAAAGTTGCATTACCGATCGTAGAAGGCCTAATAAAGGGTAAAAATGGCTTATTATTTACCTATGGAGTTACCGGAAGCGGTAAAACATTCACAATGACTGGTGAACCGCAAAATTGTGGTATTTTACCACGAGCATTGAATATAATATTCAAAACTATAAACGACTTCCAGGCTCATAAGTATATATTCAAACCAGATAAAATGAATATGTTCGACATTCAAAATGAGGCGGAGGCCATGTTAGAACGTCAGCAAGAACTTCATAAATTCAAAAGTGGTAAGAAAAACAATTCTAATCCAGATTTGGCTATGTCATCATCTGATGTAACGAAAATTGAAGGTATCAACGAAGATAATCAATACGCAGTATTCGTAACCTATGTAGAAATATACAATAATAGTGTGTTTGATTTACTTGAAGACGGTCCACCGATGAGCCGTAATTTACCTGTAAAAATTATACGAGAAGATGCCGCACATAATATGTATGTTCATGGGGTTACTGAGGTTGAAATAAAGTCCGCAGAAGAAGCGTTTGAAGCGTTCTATTTGGGTTTGAAACGTAAACGTATGGCACACACTAATCTAAATGCAGAATCAAGTAGGAGTCATTCTGTCTTTACGATAAGACTGGTGCAGGCACCTGTCGATGAAATGGGTGAAGCGGTAATCCAAAATAAGAAGTTCCTCAACATCAGCCAGCTGAGTTTAGTTGATTTAGCTGGTAGTGAACGCACTAACAGAACTAAAAACACTGGCCAACGTCTTCGGGAAGCGGGTAATATCAACAAATCATTGATGACACTAAGAACTTGCCTTGAAGCTCTACGGGAAAACCAAATTAGTGGTGCCAACAACATGGTACCGTATAGAGAATCAAAAATTACTCATCTCTTTAAGAATTTCTTTGAAGGAGAAGGTCAAGTTCGTATGATAGTGTGTGCTAACCCAAGAGCAGAAGATTATGACGAAACTGTCCAGGTAATGCGGTTTGCTGAGATGGCTGCTGAAGTTGAGGTTGCTAAACCGCAAGTTATCGATGTTGCTGCAACCATTGGGCTAACAACTGGCCGTCGTAAAGCTAACCGACTGTTCACAACGGCCCGAGACAATTTAGTAAGACCAGAAGCTAAAGACTTGGAGTTGGACTTAGGCCTTGTGTATAGCCTTGGGCCTGACTTCCCAAGTATAGAACTAAATAGCTCACGCGCAGCTCATATTATTAAGGAACTGATGGCTCATTTAGAAATGAGAATGAGCAGACGGGAGACATTGAAAAGAAGTAAAGCCATTAAAGATGAGAGACTAAGGTCAGCTTTACTAGACTTGGAGAAAGAATCCATGGAAGTAAGAAGTGAGAATCGTACTTTACGAGCACAATTGGCAGCTACCGAACGTAGAGTTAAAGCCTTGGAAGAGCGACTCACATCTACCGAGAATAATTCTCTCACTCATCAAAGAAAACTATCTGAAATGACTGAATACACAGCTTCATTAAAACGGGAGTTACAAGAGAAGGAACAACTACTCAGCCAGCATAAATTTGATAAAGAGAAACAGAAGAAGATATTAGAAAAGAAATACAATCATAAAATCGCAGCTGAACATGAGAAAGCAAAAGAAATTAACTGTGAGAAAGAAAGACTTCAAAACGCTATTGAGGAAAAAGAGAACCGTCTTAAAATTATTGCTGAAGTTTTGAATGCTGAACGTGGTGACAACTACGAAGCCTATCAGAAAACCACAGGAGAGATGGGTGCACAAACCAGTGGGGGCAGAGAATTTACACCTGGATCTACTCCTAGAGCTTTACCAGCACATTTATTGACCCCATTCAGCTCTGCCCCACATACTAGGGAGACAAGAGAAACAAGAGATACTCCAGCTTCATCTCGGCGTGGAGTAGCCATTGCTAATCCTAGACACCGTCGTTCTCTATCTGCAGACGGTAAAGGCTGGATAGAGCATGCCCCTAACAAAATAGTTCCAATGGGAACTGTAATGAAGCCGAGTATAGCTCATAGCAGAATTGTTAATAAGCTTACGAGTGTTAAAGATATCGCTAATTCAAGAACATCAAAATACTGTCTGATATCTCAAGAACAAGACACTGATGGGGAATTAGAAACCAAGCTATACAAAGGAGACGTAGTACCAACATGTGGTGGCGGAGCCCAAGTGATATTTAATGATGTTGAAATGCTGAAACAATTTTCACCAACCCGGGAAACATCAATGAGTAATTCTCATCGTACTTCGGGAACCTGTGCAAGGCATTCGGGGAAACGTAGAGATACAGCTTGTTCACCTCCGCAGACACCTTCGAATACAAGCAAGAAGCAGAGAGTAGATGATGATTAAGAAGACTATGAGACATTGAAAAATATTCTTAAAATTTAGGAAGAAAACATATTTTTTCAATATGCAGACTATACTGGGTGATGCTCGGACTTTTGACGCCAACCTACCGCGCTTCGAGCCTATTGTAAGTTTTTGTTTTCTTATATTTTAAGCAGGTTTTAAATGTTTCTTCACTTTTAAACATGAGCTGCATCCAAGTACAGAATTACTTTCAAAAATACAAATGCTTATACAATATACAAGCATTTTCAGGAAAACAGGCGTGAGTCGATACCGGTATGTACACGGCAACGAAGATATGTATACAAGGCCACTATATAGGGATTAGTTTTTTAGGAAAACCAATATATGAAAATATATTTTCATCTGTACAAATTCCACAGAAATATATACCTTAGTACAATAGTTTTATTAAAAAACTATCTTCATATAGCGGCTCTGTATATAGTGCCGGTTTTAGAGACGGCCCGAGGGCGCAAAGCTTGAAGGTTGAAAGCTCTTCGACCTGCCGGATATCGTCTATGCCAGCGCCGTACCACAGCCAGCACTGTCTGTATACATATCTCCATTGCCGTGTGTAAGTATGGACAGTGACAGCGCTGGTTAATTGATGCAAAAGCTGTTAATTTGAAAGTCTATCCCTATTTTGATGCAGTTTATGTATCCATCAGTATATTTGTTAAGTTTGCATAAAGTAGGAAGTAAAAATTTATGTTAAATATGTCAATTTTGTAGAAATGAAACTACAAATACTGTGGTCTAAATTATTTTTTTTTTAAATTTTTTTTTTGGCAATTTAAAATTTTGTGTTAAGTTCAAAAAAGTTAATATATTATAAACAATTGTTTAAATTAATTTTGATGTTTGTCGATTTTTTTCATTTTTTTTCTAAACAACGTGATTTTTTTTCGATTAAAGACACTGACTGTGATTAATAGTAAATTGCTCATTAAGTACATAAATTAGTAATACTAATTCAATTTTAGGGTATCTAACTTTTTACCTGTAATATCAGTAATGGCACTTTGTCCCTTATTTAGGAAGAATCTACACTTTTACACTGCTATTTCTCTGTTTTAGTCAGTATCCTAAAATGGTGTACTATTCTATAATATCTATAAGAAAAATTTTATTTGATTTCATTGAAAAAACTATTCAAGAAAATATGGTACAAACAAGTGGCCCGCCTGTTGGTAAGCAGTTACCGTAGCCCTATGGACACTTGTAATACCAGAAGTATTACTCGCTCAATATAACAGGAACACAACTACACCACTGTGTGTATATTGTATTTGGTTGTGTACTCTGTAACTCGGTCGTTCCTCACTAAGCTGCAAGTTGAAAGGATAATTAAAATAGCAAAAGAAATTTAATAAATTGTTTTCTTTTTTGTTTAAATATTAAAGCAATGTGGAAAATGTCTAGCAGGATTCGAACCTGCGCCTCTCGACTTTTTTCCACATTGCTTTAAAACAGGCGAGTATGCTAATTGCATAGCAAAAATGCTAAAAAATATTTAATAATTTCTTTTTTTGTCAAATACCGCATTCAAATTTCAATGAAATCAAATATTAATTAATAATATTATGTATTGAAATACCATTTAATTAGTATAAGAAATATACTAACATTATTATTATTTAGCTAAACTGTTGTAAAAGAAATCAAATTTCACTACTATCCATAATTACTACAGTACAATAATGCCTGCATTGATATTAGTCCACACGGCAACGGAGATACCAGCCCCTCTAGACAAGTGGCATAAACGGTAGTCGAATCGAAAAGTCAAAAAAGCAAATGTATGGGATATGACGTAAGTTTACGACAATATATCGTAAATTAACGTCAAATCCCATACATTTGCTTGTTTGACTTTTTGTTTCTATATTTCAGCAGTTTTAGTGTTTTGCGCATTCTAATCAATCAATAATAGCTTTATTATATTAGTATAGATCTGATATTCCTAGTCTTAAATAAACGTAAATTAGTTGAAAAATATACAAAGGTGGAAGTTAATCACTCTCGAAATTGCATCCAGTCTCTATCCTTCTCAAAAGACTATTTTATATTTTTTCTTTTAAATATATAACAAAAAAAAATGAGTGGCATAAGTATATTTGCAATTGTTTCCTTAGGCTCTACTCTTGTCTATTTAGTCAGCGAATATAGCAATAGGCAAATTAGCTGACGTTTTATTTGGCGTTTTTCATTGACATGCATAAGTGTCACAGTGTGTCCTATATGAATAAATTATTTGACTTGAGTGGCGGACAATCCAACGAGAACTAAAAAGATTCGGGGTAAAAAGTAGCCAATGTGCTATTTAAGAATATAATCTATCTCTGTGCCAAATTTTATCCACATCTGCTCAGCTGTTCTGACGTAATTGAGTAACAAACATTCATCTATCCAGAGCATTTAATATAAGTTGCATCATTAAATATTCTCACCATTTTTAAATTGGTGTTCCGTTTGTCATTTATTCTCATTCATGCTTCCCGCCTCTTTAATTTTTTGTTGTTATTATACTGATTGAGATAAGAGGGGTTGCGGGTTCAAATCCGTTTTTATTGAATTAGTGGGTAAACTCAGTAGCACAAGATCATTTAATTGAATTAGAGCTGGGGCTGTACCATGACGTATTTATAGCGACGTATTAATATAGGGCAAGTAATTAAATTGTATTTTTTTTTAAGTTTTGATTAACAAGAAAAATAAGCTCAAAAGTTTTTGGCAGTGTAATGTTATGTTTCGTCGACCTTATAAAAAAAGTCAGCAACTAAATCAAGGATTTCTCAGAAAATAAATATATATTTGGATGCTCTTTTGCTTTCATATTCGTTTTTTTTAACCACCCATGATTTACCAGCTTGAGAAAATCTCTATTAGTTCTATTTCTGCAATTATTTCATTTCTTCTTATGACATTTTAAAACTGAGCAATTGCACATTACTTGATGCCCAATTCGGTTATTTTTGCTGACCACTATAAACAGCTCAATTCGCTTTGTTTATCAAAACACATTTTAGAGCTTACCTAAATCTTTTTTATTAGCCGACTGTTAAAATGATAGCCTTATTCAAAAAGGCTATCATTTCCAAAATGATACAGTGCTTTGGACCTTATAAAGGTAATCGATCCGCAGGAGTATTCCGTATGAGCAAAAACCGAGCCACCGCAAAAACCGAGCAAAATCTGGCTGTCCGATTGAAAATCGGTATTTCGTAAGAGCAAACACCGAGCCTTTTTGACGTTTAGTCAATAGATTGTGCCGTCACCGAGCAATCACAACTGTCAGTTTGCCATCGCTGTTTTTTAGAGAATCAGCGGACCGGTAGTTTTTTGATTTTTTCACAAAAAACAAATAAAAATGTTCTCTTTATTAGAGTCAATGTGTAAGAGCATTATAAATTGCTAACAATGTCGTGGCTCTGAGGCATATGTTCGGTCTAACTCTTCGCAAGTGAGATCGAGTCCAAGTCAATCGAATTTGCACTTTTTGTGATTTATCTGGATTTATTTTTTGTTTAACAAACAAAGCCCACGAGTACAAGCCAATTGTACATATTAAGCCAATTTACACCATTAAAACAACGTTGATATTGTACTTAATTATAATTATGTGGATATGAGTATATTTTGTATTAGTTTTATATACTATCTAGTATTGTTTAGCTTTAGTTTAATATGTAATACATAGTGTAACGCCGTTTGTTTGTAGTTAACAACTGTATTAAAATACGTTTCATATGATTTAATTGTTTTATTTTAATAGCAACCCGTTCTCCATGAGTATTTACTTGTGTAATTCCTTCTGCAGGTAGGTACTGTAGAGGTTTATTGGTGGTCACTTAGCTGGCCGTGTGACCATAGTAAAACCTCTGGCATTTAGAAAAACAAATGTTTTATAAATATTTGAATGTCGAAGTAAAATAAATTATAAGATGAGACTTGATCAGTTGACGTGAAGAGTCATTCCCAAACCTGATATCACACTACTTCCTAGTCTACGGCTTAAGTGTAGGAAGCACGAATTATAATAAGACTAATTTCAAATCAAGGACCAATCTGATGCCTATTAGATTAGTCCAAAAATCTATATCTTCGGACTAATCTCAAATCTGGAAGTCTGTTATGAACTTGTATTCATTGAACGAACTTGCCATGACCACAGAATACTTAATAGTACAGGTACTATGACGGCAAACATCCAATGTAATGTATTTTGTGAGACAATTTATAAAAAGGGTCATGCCCTGACTTCCTAGAGGTTGAGTCGCTTTTGATAGGTGATAAGCAGGGAAAGTTAAAGTCAATATATATTTAAAAGTTTAACGTGGTTTCATTTGTGGAGAGTAAGTTTATAGCTGGAGCATCCGACGCTGCAAGGAGAAAGGACCTCTCGCACCCAGCGAGCTACTCTAAATACTATTGCGAACAATAAAAGGTTGGCAGCGACGGGCTTCACAGTACCTACATAAGAATTTTCAGGACTTTATCTACATAAGTAAATAGGTACCTAAATAAATAAATATTTTAATAATAAAAATGTATGGAGGAGACCCGTGCCCAGCAGTGGGACGTTTATGGGTTGAGATGATGATGATGATGAAATACCTCGCTGGCCTTCCTTTTCAAACCTATTTGCTAGATTTATTACTTTTGCGTTTAGAAATTTATCAAGGAAATAAAGTGGTCAGCAATTCTGACGTCAAGGTGGCTGACCGCTTCCAAATTCCAAATTCTCGTCAACTGAATTGTTAATGTGAATTGCTAATAGCTATCTATTGGCTACCTTAACAAAAATAAAGCACTTATAAAAAGTACCTAATAGTCTCAATTCGTGATCCTTACGATACGAAGACAAACAAAATTTCCGTTACCCTTGATCGACAACTAAGATAAAACAATTCATCTAAATTGTTTATATCCTGTTGTTTATTCAATTTAATTTGATAAAACAGTGCTAACTGATGCTTACGGATGACTGACAGTTGGTTAGCAATTGACGAAACGATCCAAATATTTATTTATAACAATTATGAAAACCAACAGATACAAATACATTATACAACGCTTTTCTTGATCTACCTAATGTAAAATGGAGGGAAGTGGAAACTTTTCTTTGTAACTGCTGCTATTTACTTCTGATTAAATTCGTTGCGGGGTCCAAAACGGTAGGATTAGTTGTCCACGGGATGCACGAGTGTCAAAGCTCGATGTATCAGTTGGTTACTCCGCTGTTAATCCTAGCACACAGGAGTCACAGCGGTGGGCATGTGGGTGGGATTGTCCCAAAAATGCCCTCCGAAGCACGGAGACGCTCAGATGAAATACCACTATGTGGTCACTATTATATAATGAATACTTACCCTAATCACTTCAGGACAGGCATAATGTGGGCTACCACAAGAAGTCTCGAGCATGGAGCCAGCTGGCTGCAAGGAGGCCATTCCAAAATCCGCGATCTTTATATTATTCCTCTCGTCTAGCAGTAAGTTCTCCGGTTTTAGGTCGCGATGACTGCAATCAGAAATTGTCACGCGTTTAATTTTAGCATGATAATTTTGTTTTATATTTACTAAAGCGGCAAACAAGCATACGGCCTGTCTGATGGTAAGCAGTTAAGGTCACTGTATGTCTTTTTTATTTTATTTATTTATTTAAATCATGTTGCTACATATTGTGTGACAAGTATATTATACCCGAACCATCAAGGGCTTAACCGTGGTATATTAGCCATGGCGCGGCGTCTCGGTACATTAACTTTCACAAAAAAATGTGCACTGTTTAGGTATGTTGTGCACACAAATGAGCGCCACAGAAGTCTCTTTTACATACTACTTAGGTGGCAAACCAGCATACGGATGTTAAGCATTACCGCTAGCCTATGGACGCTTGCAATACCAGAAGTATAACTTGCGTGATGCCAACCCATTTTTATATCCCTGGGATAGGAATACGTTTCTTTCAAAACGCATCCCTAAATGAGCGCTGGACACCTGTACTCACATACAGGAACACAACTACACCACTGTGTGTAGTTATTTCGTTGTGGTCTTCTGTAAGGTGGAGGTCCTTCCCCAGTCGGGCTTACTCGCTAGTAGGTACGTTGCCCTACCTCTCTTAAGATTCACTTGAACCTCAGTGGCCGCAGTATGCGCCTGCTGTGCACGAGGTTGTGGGTCCGATTCCCATACAGGACAAAACTTTGTGTGACGAATAAAGAATTGTTCTGAGTCTGGGTGTAATTTGTGTCCGTTAATTGTATGTTTGTAAAGTCCCCCGCGACACACAGCTTGTTCTCTAGTGCGGGAGTTGTCTTTTTAAACACTAAACACACTTTATTAGTAAAGGGTAAAAAAATGTATTACTATATCTATAGGTACCTAGATGAAATGGTAAAAGAAAACATCGTTAGGCTACATGTCTTAAAAGAAATTGTAAAGCCATGTCTGATCCACCAAACCGCATTAGGCCAACGTGTCTGGATTAAAGCCTGAAACCTCTCTTCTCTCTTAATAAGGGAGAGGAGACCCGTGCCCAGCAGTGGGACATGTGTATGGGTTGCTATTACTATACGTACCATATAGAATGACTATGACAGAAGTCTAATGCGGATATGATTTGTCTGAAGAACCGGCGGGCTTCCTTGGGCGTCAGCCTACCCTTCTTCACCAGGTAGTCGAATAATTCTCCACCACTTACGTGTTCTAACACTAAATATCTGAAAAAGAAAATTCTAATTAGTTGCCAAAAATAATTATGTCCTCCTAACAAAATTTTAGTCGCGACAATTTTCGACGGAGACTAGACTACGTGGGAGATATTATAGTGCACAAATGTGTGTACTCAAACACAGTTGCACTCTATATTCTCTTACTCCCATGGGACGGCAATCCAACACGACCCATGAGAGATCAGGGTATAGGCCCAACAGCTTGTAAGTACTTGTCGAGGCACGGGGGTGTAAACACCGCCAATTTCTAAATCTCAGGCATCTATTGTAAGTTTCTTCGCAGAATAACCTGATTCAAACCCGGAACCTCGCGGTACGTAGGACGCAGTGAATGAGTATTTTATGTCTCGATGAGGCTTCCCTTTCATTTGAGTTTTACATCTTAATTAGAAAATCGTAAGACTTCAATTTTATTACCTATCGATTAAGATCGAAATAAAATCGCTATAAAGACATCGTGGTACGGCCCAGTTATCATTCCAAAATTTATGAACTTATTTTTTCAAATTCAAATTCAATTCAAATTCCAATTGCCAAGAGTAAGTTGAGTGTGTTTTTCGCGCGTATCTATATACAGGGCGTCCCAAGACTATGGGACATCCAGGGAAAGTACCTTAAATATCGTAGATAGGATATTTTGCTAAAAGAATACTTTATGTTATTTTTAAGTTAGTAATTCTGCATTTAAAGATTTTCTAAGAATTACTTGCTTCGTCTGGGAATAGAACCGACTTAAATTTGAAAAAAAATCACCCCTATTTTAATGATGAATATCGAAAGAATGGACAAAAAAGAATAATTCTTCTCTTCCTAAGTAATATAGTGTCTGAAAAGAAAAGAATGTTTGAATCAAATTTCAACAAAATTATTTATTGCCGACGACGACGTTCGAAAAATAGCATTTAATTAATTAATACTTAATTGACTTAGGCAGTTTCAAGTACCTACCTATGTTTTTAATTTGATTAAAATGATTAATTTTAATCAAATTAAAAACACGTTGTTCCTTTCTTTTAAGATACTATGTTACTTAGGAACAGAAGAATTATTCTTTTTTGTCTATTCTTTCGATTGACATCATAAAAACAGGGGTGATTTTTTTTCAAATTTACGTCGGTTCAATTCCCAGACGAAGCAAGTAATTCTTAGAAAATCTTTGAATGCAGAATTACTAAGTTTTAAAAATAACATAGTCTTCTTTCAGTAAAATATCCTGTTTACTATATTTAAGGTACTTTTCCTTGATGTTCCATAGTCTTGGGACGCCCTGTAGGTATATGTGTGTATTCTGTATAACTTCATACCACATACATATAACTATTTTGTGTAACCCTGCTGTCCCTGTATACAAGTGGCATAAACGGTAGTCGAATCGAAAAGTCATAAAAGCAAATGTATGGGATTTGACGTAAGTTTACGTTATAATGTCGCAAACTTACGTCAAATCCCATACATTTGCTTCTTTGACTTTTCGATTCGACTATCGCTTATGCCACTTGTCTAGAGGGGCTGATGTCTTAATACCAAAATAAAAAACATATACTTACAAATACTTCTTATTCTCGTAAACGTCGGACAGTCCTAAGACATGCGGGTGTTCGATTAATTTCATAATTGCTATTTCTCTCTCCACCTGGAAATTATAAACGGTAACTTTTATTACCTATTAATCGTTTAGAAAATTAAGAAACATTGAGTTAGTATATTGCCAACGATCATTTGGTCACTGTCGATCTGCATAGGAATGAAAGAGAAGCAAATAATAGGTACAAACGAATTGGTACACCGCTGAAATTAAGTAGGTACATACATAATAGAGAAAAATAATATTTGACTAAATAAGTAGTTGGCTTAATTGAAAACATATCATCATCATCATCAGCCTATCGCAGTCCACTGCTGGACATAAGCCTCTCCAAGTGCACGCCACCTAGCACGATCCTTGGCTTCTCACATCTAGCTACTCCCAGCCGCTTTGCAAAGATCGTCGCTCCACCTCGTCTTATATTACGTTTGCCATAGTAAATATAAAACGGTAATATTTTTAATATGTTATAATCAGCTTATAAGCCTGATATTACCAATTTAATTCAATAAATAAATAAAATAATTCATAGGTAAATAAATACCTTCAAATACAATATCTGATTGTTTGTAACTAGTTATGGTTAGGTTATTTTTATTTTAATAAATATTCATGTTAATATCTTATGAAATAAATATATTTTATAATAAACGAAATATTTTTTCTATAAACATATTTATATGTTTATAGAAAAATGTCTGGAAGATGTATGTCTGGAAGAGATCGCTTATAGCGATAAGACCGCCCATTGTACATACTGTTCGATGTATTTTATTGATTTCTTGCCTGTATTTTAACATTTGGTGTACAATAAAGCATGTTTATTATTATTATTATTTTAGGATGACATTTGCATTATTTTTATGTGTGTTTATTTTAATTTAATGTGAACAACATTATTATTGCAGATATTGTGTTATATTATTTTATTACATATATAATTTTTATTGTGATAAATAATAATAATATTTTCGGGACAACTCACACATCGTTATCTGATCCCAAACTAGGCAGAGCCTGTACTATGGTAACCAGACAACTGATAAACATACATATATATTTCTTAATACATATTATAGATAAATTACACCCAGACACAGAACAAACATTCGTGCTCACACAAAGATTTGTACTGGGTGGGAATCGAACCCACGACCTCCGGCGTAGCAGTCAGAGTCACTAACCACAAGACAATTTTTTTAAGTTAGGCTTTTGTACGTAGGTATAATTACCTTCATCAACACGCTTTCGCTGAGTTTTTCTCTGTTGATTATCTTGATAGCTACCTTCTTGCCTGTGACGCAATGGACCCCCAGTTTTACCAGACCTGAAACAAATACAACAAGTTATAAGAAACTGGTCATTTTAATACCATTACTATAAATGGTAAGGAGTTACCGCAGCCAATGGAGGGTTGCAATGCAGTGATATCAGAAGTTGCCAACCCTATATCTTCACCAGGATTTTGCCTTAGGGTAACCCTGGGATAAGGAAGACGTAATTAAAAAATAATAGTTAAAAAAAACTAAAAAACACGCTTTTAATAGAAAACCGAACTAAAAAATAGAAAATAAATTTTAATAAATTTAAATTAAGATCAAATAAAAAATTAATATTTCCTTTTAAAAAAAGCGTGAGGTGCATGGTGTCAATAGTTATAAATATTTTCATTTTGATGATATCTTAAAAGCACACCACGCTTTTTTTAAAATAAAATATTTTTTTTTAATTCTTAATTTCATCTTAATTAAAGTTTATTAAAATTTATTTTCTATTTTTTAGTTCGGTTTTCTATGATAAGCGTGTTTTATTATTTTTTTTAAACTATTATTTATTTTTTACTTTTTGGTAATAATAATATTATTTATAATTTTATCAAATTAGTGTATTGTCATCGGTCCCCGATAAATCTACAAAGTTTGAACGAAATCTGGCCGTTTAAAGTGGGTCAAAAAGTCGGTTACAAACATACAAACCTACAAACATACAGGTGAAGCTAATAAAAAGCGTGTAAAAATAAGTTTATTCTCTTAACTGTTTCTGCCTTACGGGTTTTATTTGCCTCACAATGTATCCAGTTACCTACCATTTCCTGTCGTAAGCAATATGGTAGGTATTTATATAGAGTAGTCCTATCTTCGAAATTCGAATGTATGTTTTTTTATTTGAACGTGAAATTTCCTTTTAAAAAGTACCTAGCGGTCAAAATTCGACGGTTCGATTCGATTAATTTAAATTCAAAAAAAGAAAGTATTCATTTATTTTTTAAATTCGAACGGTATTGAAGTTCCTTTCAAATAGTACGTATAGGTACTCTTTGAATACTCTTATACCTTTTTAATCATTGCATAGGTACATGATCGAGCGAGTGAAGTTCTCTGAGTCCATTAGGCCAAACCGGTGTTTGTATCGGAATTCGTACTCATTATCGAAAGACATTTTAACGAAGCCTATTTCTATTACGCCACATCACCGAAAAGCTATTTAACCGACAGACGGGTTGTTATATGGTTTTGTTTCGAGTTTTCCCTTTTTGCAGTAGATATTGTCTGCCTAACTAACTCCCTTCCACTCTTACGACACCCTCGGCACAGATTACTAAATAGTTACTACGTAACCCTCGGGATGGAACGAGGCGGTGACATTTGTATTCTTAATCCGTCACCTGGTCAATTTTTTAAATTAATTATAAATTTTAATACATTTAAATATCCATTTTAATTTTGCTTCTAAGTAGTAATACAAGCGTGCTTCTAAGTAGTAATACAAGCGTCCATAGGCTACGGTAACTGCCCGTCCTCTGTGTCATATTTTGTAGTTAATAAAATCCTGCTGTTGCGGTCCAGGCCAGAACATTAGAGCTGACGCAGGGATTTTATTTGCTTTCTTGTTTTAAGTTTTATTTAATGTTAAATTTAAATTTAATGAAGAGATAATAAAAAATATTTCTTTTCTAAGTGGGTAGGTAAAAATTAACAGCTCTATACTAGATACAAACAGAATATCAATTAACCAATGAAAGCACAGTATTGTTGGAAGACGGTCAGTGGTTACCTATCAGGTGTAGCTCTTCGCTTGTGTTCATTCTCTGTTTAATAAACAATGTATTTCTTATGCGGGTGAGTAACCAAAGTTATTTTGAGATCTGTGGTACGATGACGTGTTAGAAAGAAAGAAAGAAAAAAAAATGGTCTTTTCAACATATAACAATCAAACTTAGCTCACATAGGCCCCGTAGTTTAAGGTTGATTAGGTTACAAACCTATACAGATTTATTTTGTCTCCCGCTTTACTATGGAGGGAAGTGGAAACTTTTTTTTCTAACTCCTCCTATTTACTTCTGATTAAATTAGTTGCGGGGTCCAAGACTAGGTTTAGTTGTCCACGGGACGCACGAGTGTCAAAGCTCGGTGTATCAGTTGGTTACTCCGCTGTTAATCCTGGCTCACAGGAGTCACAGCGGTGGGCATGTGGGTGGGATTGTACCGAAATCTAATTATATACAGAGTAATCTACAAGAAAATTATGATATAACTAGCTGTTGCCCGTGGCTCCGCCCGCGTGGATGTCGGTCATCGCTGTAAAAAGTAGCCTATGTGTTATTCCAGACCATAATCTATCTCTGTGCCAAATGCAACCAGATCCGTTCAGTAGTTTTAACGTGAATGAGTAACAAACATCCATCCATCCATCCATACTCACAAACTTTTACATTTATAATATTAGTAGGATGATGCACCCATTGTAGTATAATTTTCGTAGAATTATAATTTTCTCTAGACAGCAGGAGCTAGCTCAGCGATTAATTGCAACATCGCAGACGCTGCAGCGCTTATATTCTGCTAGACCCATGTAAAATACTTTGGGAAGGTATTTGATACAGAGCGGAGCAGTTATATTTAAAACTAGCTGTTGCCCGCGGCCCGCCCGCGTGGATGTCGGTTATCGCTGCAAAAAGTAGCCTATGTGTTATTCCAGATCATAATCTATCTCTGTGCCAAATTTCATTCAGATCCGTTCAGTAGTTTTTACGTGGAAGAGTAACAAACATCCATCCATCCATTCTTACAAACTTTCACATTTATAATATTAGTAAGGATGTAACCTTAGTTAATAAGTCTTTACCCAGTCGGGCTTGCTCGCTAGTATGGTGAATTTTCCAAATCGATTCAGTAGATCCAAAGATTACCCCTCACAACCTGACAAACTTCATCATCATCTCAACCCATCAACGTCCCACTGCTGGGCACGGGTCTCTTTCATACATCTGGAGGGATATTAACCTACTATACCACGCTGGCCACACGTGTTGGTATAGGGTTTTGTTTCAAGTTTTCCCTCTCTTGCAGTGGTTATTGTCTGCTTGGCTGTCCCTTAGTCGACTCTTACGACACCCTCGGGATAGAACGGGGTGGTGACATTTGTATTCTTAATCCGTTACCACACGGACAAACTTAACCTCTTTATAATAGAGTATAGATATTATTTGACTGCCTTGGTGGTCCAGTGGTCGCAGTATGCGCCTGCTGTGCACGAGGTTGTGGGTTCGATTCCCACACAGAACAAAACTTTGTGTGATCCACAAAGAGTTGTTCTGGGTCTGGGTGTAATTTGTGTCCGTTAATTGTATGTTTGTAAAGTCCCCCGCGACACAGAGCTTGTTCTCTAGTGCGGGAGTTGTCTTTCTAATAAAAAAAATATATACTTATTATATATATTTTCTCTTGCAGTCTCCTCATTCTATTATTCCTGAACATGGCTCCAAGTTCACCTAATGTAAGAACATTTGCAGCGTTAGAAGCTTTACCTCCCAGCGTATCACTAACGACAATACATGAGACACCGGCGACGACGGGAAATATTGCCAGTATTAGTAAGTACACTGTATTTTAAGAGTTACTGAGCGTTCATCCGTTAAAATAAGAGAGGTAGGGCACCATACTAGCCAGCAAGCATGATTGAGGAAGGACCTTACAGAAGACCACAGCCAAATAACTATACAGCGGTGTAGTTGTGTTCCTGTGTCTCTGTGTGGTCTCCAGCGCTCATTTAGGGATGTGTTTTGAAAGAAACGTATTATCCTAGCGATACTCCAATCTTTGCCCTAGTGTAAAAAAAATATCTTGCACTCCAGGAGTGCCGACAGAAGTAAAAACACTAGGCAAAACAGTTGTTATAAATTTTATAGCAATAAATGATTTTATTTATTTATCGAGACCCGTTTGCGGTCTACTATATGTACATGCATATATGTATATCGCCTCTTTGCTTTAATAACGTGACAGTCGAATAAAAAAAAAACGGATATTTCAAGCTGCGTCTCGTAACTGTGTCGCGAATCCAGAGATTTTATCTCATCTAAAAATATGCGTCCCCTTTTTACACGCTTTTTATTAGCTTCACCTGTATGTTTGTAACCGACTTCTTTGGGCGCGATTTTGGCCCCCTTTTTGAACAGCCAGATTTCGTTCAAACTTTGTAGATTTATCGAGGACCGATGACAATACACTAATTTGATAAAATTATAAATAATATTATTATTACTAAAAAGTAAAAAATAAATAATAGTTTAAAAAAACTAAAAAAACACGCTTTTTATAGAAAACCGAACTAAAAAATAGAAAATGAATTTTAATAAATTTAAATTAAGATGAAATTAAGAATAAAAAAAATATATTTTATTTTAAAAAAAGCGTGGGTGCTTTTAAGATATTATCAAAATGAAAATATTTATAACTATTGACACCATGCACCTCACGCTTTTTTTTAAATAAAATATTTTTTATTCTTAGTTTCATCTTAATTTAATTTTATTAAAATTTATTTTCTATTTTTTAGTTCGGTTTTCTATAAAAAGCGTGTTTTAGCGTGTTTTTTTAGTTTTTTCAAACTATTATTTATTTACACCACGGCTTAAAGTTGTAGTATCCCTAGGAAACGAAAACGTTTCTTTCAAAACGCATCCCAACGCAGATACCTGAAACTCACACATAGGAACACAACTAAACCGCTGAGTGTATTTATTTGGCTGTGGTCTGCTGTAAGGTCCTTCCCCAGTCGGGCATGCTCGCCTTTATATTTTATTTCCCTTTCAGTACATATCTGACCGTGGCCTCACTTTTAAGCCCAATCTGAAAATCAGCGCTGCAGTATGCAAATGCCGCAGCCCAAAGCTGAGATTGGGACCTATTCTGACATCGCACAGGATAACAAAATTAGATATTTATAGTTATGTTGTAAATTTAATTTTTTATTTAATACCTATTTTGTACCTATTTTTTTCCTCCATAATGTCCTGTGTATGTTCGAATAAACGTTTTTCTTTCTTTCTTTCTTTTCTTTCTTTCTTATATGTAGTCCTACCTCTCTTAAATCTTATTTTAACAATAAAATTATTCAATATGAACATTTAAAAACATTCTATTGATTTTAGCAATATGAAAGGTGACCTAAATACTGTAAATTGAATATGTCTGACAATAGCGACGAAGCGACTTATAGGAAATAGCCTGTCGAATACATGTTTGAAATGTACCTAGATACAAGCTCTGGGTGGAGACGAATGGCAGAATAGAGCAAAATGTCATTGTTCGTTGCAATATTATAATCGCGAATCGCGAATGTTCTATAATATTAGTAGGATATAGGATTCTACTAATATTATAAAAGCGAAAGTTTGTAAGAATGTATGGATGTATGTTTGTAACTCGTTCACGCAAAAACTACAGAACCGATCTAAATGAAATTTGGCATAAAGATAGATTATAGTCTGGAATAAGACATAGGCTACTTTTTATCCCGGAGAAAATCTCTGTTTTCGAAGGATTGTACGCGCGGGCGAAGCCTCGGGCGGAAGCTTATCAATAATTACTTACCAAACTTTCGAATAAAGTTTGGTTGATAACAAACATCCATTGATACTCAATAACGAGAAAATTACTGATCAGATCTAGATGACATTTAGTACAAAAATAAGTAGTTTAAAAAACACAAGTCCGTAAAGTCCCCCGCGACACAGGGCTTGTTCCCTAGTGCGGGAGTTGTCTTTATAAAAAGAACGAAATAAGAGTGTAGCGTCTGTGTTTGCGCACAGACTTGTGCTCTATAATATGTCACGCGCAGATAGTAAAGACACCGATAGTCTCCATCTTGATAACCTGCCGCCGCTGTCGTGACCTAAATTCGGTTAGGAGGACAAAATGTTCCTGCATGTTTTAGGTAATTTTAGTGAATGTAATGAGCGGAAAAATGGCTGTCGTTCACAAGATTCTACTTCGTGTTCTTCACTCGAGTGACAGAGACATACCTACCTACCTAATTTGCGTTATTTTTGTTTTAAGGTGAATATACACTAGAGCATTTTCTCGAGCATTTCTGTGTAATAATAACGTTCTTACAAATGGTACAATACAGGTAAAAGCTCAGTTCCCAAAGCATTTCCACGTTAAGGTGCTGATAGACTTGAGCATTCACTTGTAACAGAACATCGAGCATTTGCCGTTTTTATATTTGTCGAACTGAACAACGAGCCGAGCCAAGTATAGAGCCAACCATTGCTATGAACATTTTCATGAGCATTCTAGAGAACGCTCTAGTCGATGCTCGGCAAAAAATATTCTTCACGAAGATGTCAGACTTGACTTGCTGCATTTATTCTCATTGGCAAAAAGCTCGAAGCAATGCTCGTTAGAATCCTCGCCAGAACGTTCGATAGAATGCTCGCTCGTTTTTTTCTGAGAAGTGAATGCTCAAGTTTATCAGCACCTCAATGTAATGTAACGTTCCTGCGAATGCTCGGCGTAATGCTCACAGCGAGTGTGCATTTATTTCGTTGTACCGCGTTCATTCTTCCTTGAAATGCGCGTCGCCCGCGCTTGTGCAAAGGCTTTCACATAAAAACTACTGAACAGATCTGTATGAAATTTGGCATAGAGATAGATTATAGTCTAGAATAGTGAAGAGGGAACTTTTATCACGATAATCGATACCTACGCGAGTGGAGCCGCGGTCAACAGTTAGTATAGAATATTGTACATTGTTTCAGATTCTTTCCTGGCCAGTTCTCTACTTCAATCTTTAGGAGATGAGTCAGACAACAAGAAGAGAGTGCAACGTTTCAGAAAAATGTTACCATGATTGATTTGATCACTATTTAATTAACAATTAATTATAAGTTATGTCTTAATTCTGTGTAGTTTAATTGTTCAAACTCATTCTGACTGCCTTGGTGGTGCAGTGGCTGCAGTATGTGCCTGCTGTACACAAGGTTGTGGGTTCGATTCCCATACAGGACAAAACTTTGTATGACCCACAAAGAATTGCTCTGAATCTGAGTGTAATTTGTGTCCTTAAATTGTATGTTTGTAAAGTCCCCCGTGACAAAGAGCTTGTTCTCAAGTGCGGGAGTTGTCTTTTTAAACAAAAAAAAAATGTACATTTACATTAGTAATCCTTACTGCTACACCGGAGATCATGGGTTCGATTTCTAGATGGAACTAAACTTTGTGAGATCCATAATTGTTAGTTCTGAGTCTGGATATAATTTGTGTCCTTATGCCCACCGCTGTGACTCCTGTGAGCCCGGATTAACAGCGGAGTAACCAACTGATACACCGAGCTTTGACACTCGTGCGTCCCGTGGACAACTAAACCTACTGTCTTGGACCCCGCAACCTACGAACGGTTTGTAACCTACGACAATGATACCATCGACAGGGTTGCTTAAAAAATATGGAGGGAAGTGGAAACTTTTCTTGCTTACTCCTATTTACTTCTGATTAAATTCGTTGCGGGGTCCAAGACAGTAGGTTTAGTTGTCCACGGGACGCACGAGTATCAAAGCTCGGTGTATCAGTTGGTTACTCCGCTGTTAATCCTGGCTCACAGAAGTCACAGCGGTGGGCATGTGGGTGGGATTGTCCCGAAACCCTGTCGATGGGATTTTGTTTTTTACCCACACGTTATAAATGCCCACTTTGATAAAGCTACACTAAACGGGTGGACATTTATTTAGTTTTCGTATGGATCCCGTAATTTTTTTTTCAACAAAATATAGCCTATGTTACCCGCTGATAATGTAGCTTTCCAATCTTGAAAGAAATTTTATAATCGGTCCAGTAGTTTTTGAGTTAAATCGTAACAAATCCTATCCATCTATCCTACTATAATGTTATAAAAGCGAAAGTTTGTAAGTATGGATGGATGGATGTTTGTTACTCTTTCACGTAAAAACTACTGAACGGATCAGGATGAAATTTGGCACAGAGATAGATTATGGTCTGGAATAACACTTTTTACAGCGATAACCGACATCCACGCGAGCGAAGCCGCGGGCAACAGCTAGTGGACCATAAAAGCGTTTTTAAACATAAAATCTTTCCTCTTTATAATATTAGTTTAAATTATATGTATTGCCTAGAAAACATATTTACACTGTACATTGTCCTGTTTGGGAATCGAACCCTCAACCTCGTGCACAGCAGACGTATACTGCGGCCACTGGACCACCAAGGCAGTCATATATATTAGTATAGATATGGAAAAGTTACCTGTTTGTCCCTTTCCTAAGGTCTTCTCCAGCCGGAAGGGTCCCACATATTGGTAGACCTCCGAGGTCGTCGTAGATCCTCCCTCCATCTTCAGTCTTCGCAACAGAACCACTCAAACACATAAGCACTGTCCATATCTCACTAGTTCCCTCATTTCGCCGATAGATGCCACTGTACCACTTTATTAATGGTCATTTTTTTGTTGAGTATATATTTTTTTATTCAGATGGACGGTCATACCGATTATTATTAGTACCTGAAGCAAGTATGTGGTTAATTTAATATGATTTTTTAATATTTATTGTTTCTGAATGGATTCCTTTGCCTCAAGCGTCTCATTATCAATCTCAGACCACAGAATCTCAGAACAAAACTTCGTGTGACCCACAAAGAGTTGTTCTGAGTCTGGATGTAATTTGTGTGCGTTAATTGTATGTTTGTAAAGTCCCTCGCGACACAGAGCTTGTTCTCTAGTGCGGGAGTCGTCTTTTAAAAAAAAGAAAAAAAAAAAATAATAATAATAATACTAGTACTAAAAAAAAAAGGTGCCATGAATATATTACATTAAAATATGTGGTATGTACAATAGAACTTTAGATACATATTAAATGGCTACCCTTTATTATTAATTAATTAATATCATAAAATACTTTCACTCTTCATAACCCATAATCAAATATTATCCGAGTCCGTAAAACAACAGGGGTCACCCAACTGACCCCTTTGGTTAAAACAAATTAATTATATTAGCAAAAAGGTTATGTAGGTACAGGACCTTTTTCTTTTATTTCTGTGGTAAATCGGCTTTCGGCGCCATTTTTTTATACTACTTGGGTGGCAAACCTTCTGTTCTAGGTCTAGGTGTAATTTGTGTCCGTTAATTGTATGTTTGTAAAGTTCCCTGCGACACAGAGCTTGTTCTCTAGTGCGAGAGTTGTCTTTAAAAATAAAACCTTACCGTCGCCTATGGACGCTTGCAATACCAAAGGTATTGCAAGCAAGGTAAATATACAACCTTTTTTTACATCAGGTCTTTAAGATGAAGTAAGTAGGCATGTCCCTGGGATAGGAAAACCTTTCTATAAAAACGCATCCCTAAATGAGCGCTGGAGACCTGTACTCACACATAGGAACACAACTACACCGCTGTGTGTTTGCCTATGGTCTTCTGTAAGGTTTACGTAGTAACTCTTTAGTAATCTGTGGTAAGGAGGTTCTTTCTCAGTTGGGCTTGCCTGTTTTTTTATAAAATAGTCTATTGTCATAATTAAGTATAGTACCTGGATGACCTAACGTTTTCTAAAAATGAAATCTAGTATCATGTAGGCGTCCCATTAGATAAGTTTTTTAAAAAGTCCAGTGCCACCAGTTAACGACGACCTTATTTATAATATTAGTTTATTATTATTAAGTGATGTGGAAAACTTTGTGGGAGGCCTATGTCCAGCAGTGGACGTCTTTTGGCTGAGATTATATTATTAGAGGCAGGTTCAAATCCTGATCCGGGCTTGTCTTTCTCCACATTGCTGCAAATATACTGTTGTACTTGTTTACTTAGTTAAATAAAAGAGGCGCTCATAGCTAGGTGCACTCGCTGTTCGGTAAATGATCAGCGGGTTAAGCTACCAAGGGCGCGGTAACCCTATAGATGGGTAACCGCATAGTGGTGTTTCATCTGAGCGTCTCCGTGCTTCGGAGGGCACGTTAAAAGTCGGTCCCGACTGTTAACAGTCGTTAGATCACGACAGAGGCCTAAATATGGGCGATCTAAATAACTCTGTCACCAGGTTGACCACTAACCAAATGATAAGAAGAAGAAGTTAAATGACTACCTATCCAATTAGGCATACGAGTAGCTAGTTAGGTAAAGAAATAGGTCACCAAAAGGCTTTTAGACGTAAGAAGTCTGTATCTAGTTGGAAGGCAGCCAAATAATTGTATCTTAGAATCGTATGCATTAGTGCCAAAATATAGGCACCTACGTAATAGTGCGGAAATAAAGAAAGAGGTAGAGCACCATACTAGCGAGCAAGCCCGACTGGGGAAGGACCAAATAACTACACACGTTCCTGTGCGTGAGTACAGGACCCCAATTCTGTTTATTTATGGATGGCTCAATTGAATCTGAATTGATTCTCAATTGAATATCAGCAGCATTTTTGGTATTCTGCTAATAAATTTAAGACCAATAGTTGGAAAACCATTGGTCCTATATCTTTGGCATTTTTGGTATTACATTATTGGTATTCTGCTAAATAATTTAAGACCAATGGTTTTCCAAGTATTGGTCTAAAATTTATTAGCGGAATACCAAAAATGCTGCTGAGATTCAATTGAAAATCAAGTCAGATTCAATTTAGCCATCACTAAATTAGCAGAATTGGGGCCTAGGTCTCCAGCGCTCATTTAGGGATGCATTTTGAAAGAAACGTATTCCTATCCCAGGATTCCTTCCATCTTATCCTGGTGTACAAAAATGGGTTGGCAACACGCAAGTGATACCTCTGGTATTGCAAGCGTCCATAGGCTACGGTTACTGCTTAACATCAGGCTGGCCGTATGCTTGTTTGCCGCCGAAGTAGTATAAAAAAATATATACTACTTCGGTGGCAAACAAGCATACGACCTGCCTTGCTGTAGCCTGTGGACGTTTGCAATATCAGAGTAATCACTTGCGTTTTGCCGACCGAAACATTTTAACACCCTGGTGTTTAAATTTGTTACGTTAAAAACTCATCCTTGAATGTATCTATGCTATGGAATACAATTGCAGCACTGTTTGGCTGAGGTCTTCTGTAAGGTAGAGGTCCTTCCCAGTTGGGCTTGCTCGCTTGTATGATACCCTACCTCTCTTATAGTTTGTTTGTTATCTAAACGACAAAACGAATTCTGATGAAATTTTACAAAGCGATAGATGAACATAGGGTAAGTACCAATTTTTTTCACGATAACCGACAACCACGCGAGCAAAGCAGCGGGCAACACATCCTTACTAATATTATAAATGTGAAAGTTTGTAAGAATGGATGGATGGATGTTTGTTACTCTTTCACGTAAAATCTACTGAACGGATCTGGATGAAATTTGGCACAGAGATAGTTTATGGTCTGGAATAACACATAGGCTACTTTTTGCAGCGATAACCGACTTCCACGCGGGCGGAGCCGCGGGCAACAGCTAGTAGATTATAAATACGTATAATAGAAACCTACACGGACCGATAGATGTCGCTTTTCATACCTTATCACATTTCCATTATATCTATGGATGTGTCTACTAGTAGACAATTGCTTGGTCACCTTTTGTTACACCACCGGAACAGACTGTTATCTAGCGGAGTTATGACAATGTCTGTCTGTGTTACGCTATTTATCTACGTATAATTTTATATATATTACTAGCTGACCCAGCAAACGTTTTGTTACTAAAATAGTAATATCGCTATCAAAAAATAGGGGTTGATCGTAGAGGAGTAAAAATTAAGGGTTGTGTGTATTTCTTAATGCTGAATTTAAAAAAATAAAAACAAAAATAATTGACTAAAAAAGAAAAATAATATTTAGGGGTGGACCCTTAACTTTTAGGGGAATGAAAAATAGATGTTGTCCGATTCGCAGACCTAACCGATATGCACACAAAATTTCACCAAAATCGGTCAAGCCATTTCGGAGGAGTCGTGACACGAGAATTTTATATATAAAATATACTAGCTATGGGCCGGGGCTCCGTCCACGTGGATGTCGGTTATCGCGATAAAAAGTAACCTATTCCTAATTAAATTTAATTCAAATCCGTTCAATATAGTTTCAACGTGAAAGAGTAATAAAATAAACATTTTTCCTACTAACATTATAAACGCGAAAGTTTGTTAGTATGGATGGATGTTTGTAACTCTTTCACGTAAAAACTACTGAACGGATCTGGATGAAATTTGGCATAGAGATAGATTATGGTCTGGAATAACACATAGTCCACGCGGGCGGAGCCGCGGGCAACAGCTAGTTTATAATGTTAGTAGATAGGATATTGATATGAAATTGTTTAAAGTGGGACACCTATATTTTAACTGGTTATAATTTTTATATTACAAATGCACAATGCATTGGAATGGTTTCCATAACTTTACAGGAAAATCTACACAGTGAAATCAGCATGGTTAGTTTTCATTATTTTATTTTTCAAATATGCGTTTTTTTTAATACTTGTTTGGTCATAACATCAATAAAAACCTGTTTATCCAAAAACCATGCGTCATAATAAAGCTTGATATTTTTTTTTAAGACAGCTCCCGCACTAGAGAAAGCTCTGTGTCGCGGGGGACTTTACAACAACTCTTTGTGAGCCACACAAAGTTTTGTTCTGTGTGGGAATCGAACCGACAATCTCGTGCACAGCAGGCGCATACTGCGACCACTGGACCACCAAGGCAGTCCACATATCTATATCAGGTTAAAGTTTCATTGCTCTAGGCTTCATAACCCATGAAGGAAAATTAGGAATACGTTTGTATGGAGAAATAGGCAGTGGCAATCGCTCTTAATAGGCAGGACCAAAGACTTTACGTGCTATTCAAGGCACGAGCTGTTCGGGCTTCTATGGAGAATTATTAATTTGGAATGGCACTTAGCTCCATGTTAAGAGAGGTAGGGCACCATATTAGCGAGCAAGCCCGACTGGGGAAGGACCTGCACCTTACAGAAAACCACAGCCAAAATGGATGCGTTTTGAAAGAAACTTATTTCTATCCCAGGAACACTCCCATCTTAAAGCACTGATGTAAAAAAATGGGTAAAGGTAGGCAACACGCAAGTGATACCTCTGGTATTGCAAGCGTCCATAGGCTATGGTAACTGCTTAACATCAGGCGGGCCGGATGCTTGATTGCAATGTTCAGCAGTCTCGCATAAGACAAACAAGGAAAATTGAAGCATTTCATCCTTCTTAACGTAATAGAAAATAAATTAACTTGGTACGGCATCCCATGTTGTTAAGAGTGCTCCGCCATAAGCTGCTTTTCTTATTACTTTTTGCTAGCTTTTTGCAGCTTTGCCCGCATGGATGTTGTTGTTTTTTTTAATAAAATACTAGCGGACCCGGCAAACTTAATCGTAAGTACCGCCTCAGAATCAATAAATAAAAAAGGTGAATGATAATTGCAGAATGCTTGACAGGTAGGAATAATATAATAATAATATTTTCGGGACAACTCACACACCGCTATCTGATCCCTAACTAGGCAGAGCCTGTACTATGGTAACCAGACAACTGATAAACTAATACTTATATATTTCTAAATACATACATTATTATAGATAAATTACATCTAGACACAGAACAAACATTCGTGCTCATCACACAAAGATTTGTCCTAAGAGTTTTTAATGGAAAGCGAAATTTTTGTTTTTACTATATTCTAAGCATTTTTTTCATATTTCCTCACCTTTCAAATCTTCCCTGGACTTCCACAAATAATTCAAAACCAAAAGTTAGCCAAATCAGTCCAGCCGTTTTCATGTTTTAGCGAGACTAACGAACAATAATTGATTTTTATATAATAGCGATTGTGTTATGTTGATGGTGTATTGTTTCAACAAAATCTGTCGAGCAGTTTTATTGTCTGTTTTTTTTTATCCTACGAAGGTTGCAAACAAGCATACCTTGCCTGCCTGTCAATTAGTTTTCCGTATTTATAGTTAATTTAAAATGAGTTTTTAATATTATTCTTTTCTAAATATAGCAAACATTTTGAGTTTGATATTGATTACCTATTCTGGCTTTACAAGGCTGAAAATTTATTTAGTTTTCGAATAGGTCTCTAATTTAAAAAAAATCGAAGTATACCCGCTGATAATTAAGCTTTATATATGCTCGAGAATTTTTAATATCGGATAAGTAATTTTTGAGTTTATCCATGACAAATAACAAACACTCAAAAACTTCAATCTTTTTTTGTTATAATACTTAAGTTTAGATGTTTAATTACATGACATTTAGGAGAGGATACTAGGTAGTGAGCAAGCCCGACTGGGGAAGGACCTCCATCTTACAGTAGACCACAGCCAAATAACTACACACAACAGTGTAGTTATGTTCCTGTGTGTGAATACAGGTCTCCAGCGCTCATTTAGGGATGCGTTTTGAAATAAATAATACCTCTGGTATTGCAAGCGTACATAGGCTACGGTAACTGCTTAACATCAGGCGGGCCGTATGCTTGTGTGCGACTCAAGTAGTATAAAAATAATGACCTAACCTAATCTATCTGCCTTGATTGAATGCTTGGGTAAATATAAGTAGTATTTATTTTGGTTGTTATTAAAAACTGGATTCTGCCGCGGCTTCGCTTGAATGGTATGTATCTATAGATACGTTTTTTTCATTAGTAATCCCAAGACATTTTTAATAAAGCATAATCCATTAGCAAAGCATACCTTTTCGTACGTGTGTAAAACGATAATCAGATTATACCTAGCAATCAAATTAACTGGGTTACCTTACAGTAAAATATAAAAGTTCAAGGTTTACTAGTACAGTCACCATTGCCACGGTTTTGTGTTAAGGATAAAAAAATAAAAATGTCAAAATAGCATAATCATTGGTCCTTGAAAATAATAGCGATACGAAAAACTTGAAATGTCAAAAAACAAAAAAGGCGGGAATGGAATCCCATTTTTGTTATCTATGAAAGTAATAAAACACTACAGAATAAACATTGATGACTAGGCAGTTTAAATTAAAATAAATTTAAATTACCAAAATTGACCTCTAAGTTCTTTCCTTTAATTTTCCAAAAAGTTATAGATACTGTTCAGGGTGGACACTCGGCCTTTTTTATAGTTAAGAGTGGCAAAAACAAGCATTCGAACCGCCTGATGGTAAGCAGTTACCGTAGTCTATGGACGCTCTGGAAAAGGTACCTAGGCCTAGGTACTTTTAGGCCATTATTCGGGAGATATCGACCCAAAATCTTTTAGCACTAGGGTTTTGAATGGAAAACGGAAGTGGGAAAAAAATATCTAAAAAAACGCATTTTTGAACGAGTACTTGCGGTCTGCCCAGAATTCAGAATAAATAATCTTTCTCTATGGGTCTGCCTGATGGCAAGCAGTCACCGTAGCCTATGTACCTTTATAACTTTTGGTGCATTGTATTGTTTCTGTGTGAAAAAAAAATATTTAGTGATGGTGTATAGGTAATTGATTAAAGAAGCATCCACAGAGACCTGTACTCACACACAGAAACATAACTTCTTCTACTTTTTTGTAGCTATTTGGATGTGAATAATATTTTTATAACTACCTTTTGTGAAGGTATATTTTTATTAAATTTAAAATACCTATAGTTAATTATTTTTTAAATAATTTAACTACCCAATTTACTATTATATAATTTACTATTGGTGTACATTTCTATTCTATTCTGCCCACTCTTTTTTTGACTTATGTAAATCCTTAAAAAATAAAATCATGCATGTTTTTGCTTGTGACGTAGACATAATGCTACGACTACGACATATACGTAGCTAGCTGTAGACGTTTTGCGTATTATTGTTATAAATAAATAATTGTATCTGCAGTCTGTTTTCATAGAAACGACAGAAAATTTCGCTAATTAGGTGTATTTAATGTATGAATAAAATTTTATTCTTAAGGTTTAGCGTCAGGGCTTTCACGAAATACCTTATTTATTTTGTAATCGTGGGCGGCTATGTGATTATATTTTGGCTAATATAATCAATAATGAGTGTAGTCTAAAAGAAAAAAGACTAATATAGTTTTATTAATCTGTTTTCTGATTTTATTTAATATATTGTTGAGTTAATTTGTCTTTATTTCTAACTAAAATGTAAATATGGCGACATGTTACAAATTTTAAAAATAGAACACTCGTTTTATTTTTATTTTATGCATATTCAATTTAATTTTTAATGTAAGTGGCCAGGATTTATAAAAAATAAAACATTTATTATGCAATTTTCCGCTCAGGTAACCGATTGAGGCACAGGAATCGCATTTAGAAACAAATAATAAATATTGTTTGGCTATATTGTTAGTAAATGCCGTATCAACTTACTGAATTATTAAACGCACACACAATCTAATAATAACACTGGATTCCGCATACACCGTATCTGCACGTCACTAAAAAATCAATATAAGTAACCAGTCTTAACATCACTTATGTTTTACACAACACACGTAGGCGTATCCGAAACGGCAAACACTAGATATATTCCCGCGCATTTTGAAGATTATTTTTTAAATTTATATTTTTATTAAAATTGTAAAATATTACATAATAATGTGGGTTGAAATTTTATGTTTTCCGTGCGGGCTGAGTACGCTCCGCGCTCGGACACCCTCGGGTAACTTCGGATGTTTCCGTTTAGGGGTGAAACGAGTGAGTCATTAGCCTTCGAGGGGTTGTTTTGTGTTTCGTTCCACGCATAAAATTCAATAGATAGGCTACGAATATTTGACTCCCTTATTACATTTTAAACAATTTTCATGTTAAACTAGCCTTTTTTCATATATTAGCGAATTATGTTTAATATTAGTAAAATATGAATTAGGTAGCGTTTCAGCCAAGCTATAATACATTAAAAATAAATCGTATACAGCGACATCTACTGCCGTAAAATATGAACTATAAAGAAAATTAGAAAATGTTTTTCAATTATTTTTCATGGCAATAAAATGCCAATCCGACACTAGAACTGTCAAGTAACCCATGCATGATCTATGTTGCCCTTACAGAAAACCCATCCCTTAGATATCTACAGAAGATCACTGCCAAATAAATACACACAGTGATGTGAGTACAGGTGCACAGACTGCTCAATTAGGGATGTGTTTTGAAATAATAGATTATAATGTTTTCCTATTCCAGGGTTTAAGTATAAATAAAACTTTGCGTTTCGAATTTAATGGTCGGCATCATGCTAATGGTGCGGGTGTAAACATAAACAATATACGTACAAACTACATGCATCTACTAATGTGAATTTCTTGACAATGACTCAATATCTTTTTTTAGCCTGACTGGGAATAAAACCCTAGACCTCGTGATCAACAGTACACTCAACGACCACTAGAACATCGAGGCTATTAAAGAGTCTAATAATAGTATAACGAGTATAACACACTAGCTGTTGCCCGTGGCTTCGCCCACGTGGATATCGGTTAACGCTGTAAAAAGCCTATATGTTATTCCAGACCATAATCTATCTCTGTGCCCAATTTCATCCAGATCAGTTCAGTAGCTTTTACGTGAAAGAGTAACAAACATCCATCCATCCATCCATACTTAAAAACTTTCATATTTATAATATTAAGTAGGATTATTGATGGGTACTGCAAAAAAGTTGTGATTAGAGAGAGCTAAATACCATCTTTCTGTATTATCCTTGCGGAATGTAAAAAGCCTAACAAAAGCCCGACAAACCGGACACCGTTTATTTTGGCCGGATACGCAATCAAAAACTGTGTCCGGCTTTTTCCGGACGCCTGGCTACGATGATAAGCTTTCGTGGGTGACAAGTAGGCGGTAAATGGCTCTTCATCACTGAATGAATGTACGAGGAAGGCGGCCATCAGAGAAGAGTGGCGGCTTGTTGTTAAGCTTGCCACTAACACCTGGGCCCTAATTCTGCTAATTTACGGATGGCTCAATTGAATCTGAATTGATTGCCAAATGAATCTCAGTTGCATTTTTGTTATTCTGCTAATAAATTTAAGAACAATAGCTGGAAAACTATTGGTCTTAAATTATTAGCATTTTTGGTATAACTTTATTAGTATTCTGCTAAACAATTTAAAACCAATGGTTTTCCAACTATTGGTCTTAAATTTATTAGCAGAATACCAAAAATGCAACTGAGATTCAATTGAGAATCAAATCAGATTCAATTAAGCCATCCGTAAATTAGCAGAATTGGGGCCCTGAAGTGATGACCACGACCACTTTATCAAGAGTGATACCGATAGTGAAGAAGTAGGCAAGAATTTTGTGGAAGGCAGTTCGCAGCAGTTATCCAGCCGCACAGAACAGCAGCATTAAGGGGCAGCTTTCGCTATGCTGCTACAAGATGTTGGAATAATATCCCTCCCCCTATTAGGAATTTACCTACGACACACACCTTTCGTTCCCATCAGCAGACATACCTTACCACCGCGCTATTAAAGCTAGGAAATATAAATATTAACCTGTCAATAATATAACTTTATTTATTTGATGTACTTACAGTTGTTTTTTTTTTGTTTAATTTTATTTTACTTTTTTTGTTGTTTTCTTCTCAGTTATTTAGCAAGTATATTCATTTTATTCATTTTATTGTCCGTGTGGTGACGGATTAAGAATACAAATGTCACCATCCCGCTCCATTCGAGGGTGACGTAAGAGTCAACTAAGAGAGTAAGTCAGGCAGACAATATCCACTGCAAAAGAGGGAAAACTCGAAACAAAACCATATATACCAACCCGTTTGGCCAACGTGGTATAGTAGGCTAATATCCCTCCAAATGTATGGAGGAGACCCGTGCCCAGCAGTGGGACGTTTATGGGTTGAGATGGTATTCATTTTATTATGTTTGTATTTGTTTTGTTTTTACTTTTATATCCAATCACCATCAATGGTTCTAGCTGAAAATCAGCGCCTAGCATCTTGCTGACCCCTTTTTGGCGTAAACATGAGACACATATTATGTGCCTATAATTAAGTTTTTTTGACAATTTTGTTGGTTTGTGTTTCTAAATTACTGCCAAATAAAAATATTCTTTCTTTCTTAAATGTGCATTTTACTATGCAGGTAGGTATTATACAAAATACAATTACAAATTTTAAATGATTTACTTTTAAAATTTAATTAATTTAATTTAAGTAAAGAGTAGGTACTTAAATTAAATTAATTAAATTTTAAAAGTAAATCATTTAAAATTTGTATTTGTTGAATTGTCTCGATGCAAATTAATTTAAACTTAGATTCGTAGACTATTAGTCAGTTTTATTTTATTACTAGCCATGTTGTTTTTAGGGACTGTCAACCTTTTTTGTTTGTCTATTTTTTATAGTGGTGTTCATAGACTGGTGCACTCTATGATCGCTTCTAAGTATAATAGCCGGCAAACATCTTGACAATTTTGACTGCCTTGGTGGTCCAGTGGCCGCAGTATACGCCTGCTGTGCACGAGGTTTTATTCCCACACAGGACAAAACTTTGTGTGACCCGCAAAGAGTTGTTCTGAGTCTGGGTGTAAATTGTGTCCGTTAATTGTATGTTTGTAGAGTCCCCCGCGACACAGAGCTTGTTCTCTAGTGCGGGAGTTGTCTTTAAAAAAAAAGAGCGGGACGCGACAATTAACGAATCACAGGATTGAAGGATTCGCGTCATTGGTCGATAATGTCGAACTATGCACCTTGCAGCACGACTGCCATTGGATGCATCACTGTATATGCGCAAACTATATCCACTTTTGTTGATGTTTGCCGGCATGTGTATCGCGTTTTGACTGCATCAGCTTGCATGCTACCATACTTATATTTTAGAAAATATTGTAACTATCTGGCGATTTAAAAGAGTGGCCTGAGTTAGTTGCTAGCTCTTCTCATGAGTCAACGTCAGTGAACTAGCCGTAGGAACATTTAGCTGACATTATCTTTCTGGCTTATTTATAATTTATGACTTTCAAAAGGTTACTAATTTTATTAATTAATCAGGCCATATGCTTTTAATAATGTCAAACTATTACATTTGCTTTCCATTCTACTCTATTCGACTACTGTTTATGCGACTTGTCTAGAGGAATAGCCACCTTTTGCAATAAAAAAAAACACAAACGAAAACTGTTTGACACCTCTGACAATATTAATTATAACTGAAAAACTAGGTAAGTAGTTATATATATATCTAGTATTTGGCGTGCACACTTATTACAGCGTGCATTTCCTTCTCCGTTCATTTAAAGTTTATTTTTTTAATAGTTCACAGGTCTCCAACGCAAAAACAAGTGAGTATAAGTATAATAATTATTATTTCTACTTTTTTATACTACTTGGGTGACAAACAAGCGTACGGCCCGCCTGATAATTTAGTTTATTACGTAAAAATAGATATTAGTATAATAGCCTGCTCCGACCTTGTACGGCTTAAACAATTGACTGCCTCGGTGGTCCAGTGGCCGCAGCATGCGCCTGCTGTGCACGAGGTTGTGGGTTCGATTCCCACACAGGACAAAACTTTGTGTGACCCATAAAGAATTGTTCTGAGTCTGGGTGTAATTTGTGTCCGTTAGTTGTATGTTTGTAAAGTCCCCCGCGACACAGAGCTTGTTCTCTAGTGCGGGAGTTGTCTTTTAAAAAAGAAACGAAATTATTTTAGCATTTAAAAATAATAATATGTATGTAACTATGTAAATAAAAATGAACGTTGCAAAGTGCAAAAGTAGACAAAGGTTTTTTTTTTTAAACTAAAAATAAATAAAAATACTTTCCGTCAAATCAAATTGATTTATAGATCAAATACAAAGATGATATGCGTGACGATATCGTTTTTTTATTTATTTTTTTATTTTAGGAAACTCTACAGCTTTTAAAAAAATACATACAAATTTCTTATTGCAAAGGTATTCTAAGCCAATTACAGAGTTCCACAACATGCATTAAGTGGTAAAATATAACTTAACTAAGTTCCTAAAGCCAAAATATATTAGAAAAAAGAAATAAAAAAGTCTAGGTAAGTGAGAAACAAGGGACATGATAAGAAACAAGGGACATGAATCTTGCAATTCTTGGAATGAATATACATTAACTATATACTACAGAAGAAAAACAATGTAGGCATTGATAATAATTGAGCTTGATGAGTCTGCCGGGGCAGCTATATAGTAATAAAATAAAATAAATATAATTTATTTTCAGATGTGTCTAATAATATGTAATAAATTTATTTATAAAATAAAGCATTTCCCAGCTATTATTCGCGAAGATATTCAAACCGTAGTATTTGATAATTATAACTACCCTCCACCAAGTCGCATTGTTTGAAGATTTAAATAATGAAATCCCAGATTCGTTGACATATATCTTGTAGAACGAGTGTGGAAACGAGTGCATAATTATTATGACGATAATATAATAATTATGCACTCGTTTTCACACTCGTTTCACTTTAACAACTTTTTGAATCGTTATATGTATCTCAGAAACGGTGGCTAGTAGGAAAAAAAGTATAGGCACATGTTTTATAGATAATTTAATGATCTACAATTTTTTTCTAGGGTTCTTATATGATAAAACCTCAGACTAATAGAATAAGATAGACGGAGCGTGTAGAACAAATCAGTGAAGCCACAAAGCGCTGTCAATGTCGTGTGACGTGGAAAACGATGTTGCCAGCAAATGAAATACTCCCAACAAAAGTTGAAACAAAACTGTTAACTCGTGATAATAATATGCAATATCAATATTAAAAATTATACTTCAAATTGTTTGTTTAAATAATGTTATTATTTATAATTATTTTACATTAATATTTCAAAATAAATAGGTAACAATAAACACTAACTACATGCTTTAATTTCTGACGAATAAAATAAATCTTTTTAAATATAACATCATACATCTTAGCATTATGTTACATTAAAAAAAGGTTTCTGTTAACAAACATATCAAGACAAAATACAATATTATATTAAAAAAACAAACATAAAATACAAAACATATTACTCGTAAAACAAAACTGGCAAAAATTGTATCTAAAAAAATGTATATATATATGGTGTATGCTTGTTTACTATCCAAGTAGTATAAAAAAAAATTAAATATTTAGCGGCAAGCGGTAAGAACAAATTTTGTTCATACCGCTCGCCGCCGCCGCTCACAGCCGTGGTTAGGATGTAAATACTTTTTTTTAAATAAATCATAAACCTAACATATCTACTTATTTTATGAATTTAAATGATCAATTATTATTATTATATTAATATTAATTGATCATCATCTGAATAACATAGAAAAACATTATCTAAGTACCTACCTAGGTACCTCTTAAAATCACTACAAAAATACGGAATTACTCGCTAAATGCAAACAACAATTTCTTTTTTTTTCGCGTGGATCCCCAACTATCATTCAGATTTATTTTAAATAGTATATCGATAGACTAATTAATATTGTTTTATATCCCCACTAACACGTTGCAAAATATTTTAGGGAAAAAGATATGCTAAGAATGGCAACACTGTAGAACATGGTAGAGGTTTTGTGTTCCTAGTTTGTGTAACTAAAATATTTACGAAAACAATAAGAAATCTATAATGTTAAAATTATTTACCTATGGAACGATACTCCAGAACTCTTTTTGAGATTTGCTGAAGTATTTTTACAACGTTTTACTACACAATACGGCATTATAATAATATTTTGTCAGAACGTGTTTAGACGTGCGTACTCACTAGCGGCTCAAATCGACTGCGCGCGAAAACGTATGACATTGCTATTTAGTATTGCTTTTGGCGGCTTCACGCGCGAGTTCTACACGCTCCGTCTATCTTATTCTATTAGTCTGAGGATAAAACTTACCGTTTTGGTGAAAATCGTGAAAACTCCTTTTGACCTTTGACTTCAAGTATTTTTTTTTTCCATACACGGGAATGATGGGGAACTTTAAAATTTTATTTATAATTATGTTTTGAACAATTTTACTAATTTCTAGCCTCAGACTAATAGAATAAGATAGACGGAGCGTGTAGAACTCGCGCGTGAAGCAGCCAAAAGTCATACTAAATAGCAATGTCATACGTTTTCGTTTTCGCGCGCAGTCGATTTGAGCCGCTAGTGAGTATGCACGTCTAAACACGTTTTGACAAAATATTATTATATTTTGTAGTAAAACGTTGTAAAAATACTTCAGAGCGGCTCAAATCGACTGCGCGCAAAAACGAAAACGTATGACATTGCTATTTAGTATGACTTTTGGCGGCTTTACGCGCGAGTTCTACACGCTCCGTCTATCTTATTCTATTAGTCTGAGTTTCTAGCTTGTTGGGACTTTATGCACCTTCACTCTAATTTTTTGGTCTTAATTGACCGGACATTGCAGAAAATGATGGAAAAGTACGTATGCCTAAATGAGGAAGAGTTTGAAAAGCTAAAAAGCCGTTACCAAGCTTTTCTAGACAGTGTAAATGACAAGACTGTTGAGCCTGTGAATGTGTACAAACCTTTTAATAAAGACGCACTTGAAACTTTGGCACGCATTAGAGAATTGAGCGTTGGTTTACAGAAGAAGAAGGATGAATACGTAGAGAAGCAGAGAGTAAGTTATACTTATAGTGTATATTTAAGAGAGGTAGGGCACCATACTAGCAAGCCCGACTGGAGAAGGACCTCCACCTTACAGAAGACCACAGCCAAATGACTACACACAGCGCTGTAGTTGTGTTCCTGTGTGTGAGTACAGGTCTCCAGCGCTCATTTAGGAATGCGTTCTTATATACTTCCGTCTTAAAGCCCTGGTGTAAAAAAATGGGTTGGCAACACGCAAGTGATACCTCTGGTAATGCAAGCGTCTATAGGCAACGGATACTGCTTAACATCAGGTGGGCCGTATGCTTGTTTGCCACCTAAGTAGTATAAAAAAATAAAAAAATGTAATAGAGATCCCGATCTCTATTATGTATATTTTTATTATTTATTTTTTTTTATACTACTTGGGTGGCAAACAGGCATACGGCAAACAAGATAGGTGAGTAAGCCTGACTGGGAGGACCTCTACTTTAGGGCCTTATCACACTAGCGATTTGCGAGCGGATTCACAGCGAGACGAGGGCGTAGCGAGTTCGCAGCGTGAGTATGAAACTCATTATCGAAAGACATTTTAACGAAGCACAATTCTACTACGCCGCATCATCGAAAAGCTATTTAACCGATGGGCCATTTCACCGAAAAACCAAATATTCGAAATCCCATTTTACCGATAGTAAATTTCTTTTGATGACATATCGAAGGAGTATCATTTTTTTTTCTAAATCAACTAGTTTAATTAACATGATTATTCTTATAATAATAAGTCAAATCAAAATATAAAGCGTAGTTGAAACGGGCTTCGTTAAATTGTCTTTCGATTATGAGTTTTGTACTCATCATCGAAAGACATTTTAACGCGCGATTCCCGCGGTGAACACGCCGCGAAGATGCCGCGGGCGCACAGCGAGCTCGCCGTGATTAGAGCTGTGTCGCCATGTTGCTGTCGACGCCATTTTGTACACTGGCGTTGAACAGCCCGCCCCACTTCTGTCGTATCAAAGACACGAGGACACGTGTGTCGTTATGAACTCGGAACAAGCTCGTTACGCCTAGGTAACAGTGTGATAAGGCCCTTAGGCATACACCAGCAATAATAAATTATTTTAAGCTTTCACGATTTGTAAGAAAGAAAAGAAAGAAAGAAAGAAAATGCATTTAATTCCAGAAAAAAACATACACTGGGGAATACAAAAAAATGGAATTTTAATACAAAATACTTAAAACTAAACAAACAAAAAAATAAATAAATACTTAAATAAGAAAAAAGTTTATATATTTTTCTTTCCTTTTTTACACATACAACATAATATTATAATTATAATGGACAACGGCAGGGGTATTCCGTAAGAGCAAAAACCGAGCCACCGCAAAAACCGAGCAAAATCTGGCTGTCAGATTGAAAATCGGTATTCCGTAAGAGCCCTTTTTGACGTTTAGTCAATAGATTGTGCCGTCACCGAGCAATCACAACTGTCAGTTTTGCGATCACAACTGTCAGTTTGCCATCGCTGTTTCTTAGAGAATCAGCCGGCGGCGGTTGTCCAATATAGTTATAACCAACAATAATGTTGCGCAATAAAATGCTTAAACTTATTTTTATACATACATACTTAACACCTATTTCCTATTGGGGTAGGCAGAGATTAAGGAACACCAATTGCTTCGATCCAGGCATAGGCATAGACAGGCTTACCTATTGGTCTAGTGGTTAGTGACGCTGACTGCTACGCCGGGGCAGCCAGGGGTTGTTGGTTTGATTCCCACACGGAACAAAACTTTGTGTGATCCATAAATGTTTGTTCTCGGTCTGGGTGTAATTTGTGTCCTTTTATACAACTTAGGTGGCAAACAAGCATACGGCCCGCCTGATTTTAAGCAGTTACCGTAACCTATGGACGCTTGCAATAGCAGAAGTATTACTTACGTGTTACCAATCCATTTTTTTACACCAGGGCTTTATGATCGGACTATCCCTGGGATAGGAATACGTTTCTTTCAAAACGCATCCCCCAATGAGCGCTGGAGACCTAATATTCCCCCGCGACACGGCATGATCCCTAGTGCGGGAGTTGTTGTTAAAAACTTCTTTTGCTTTCTCTACATTCATAAACCTCTTCACGCCTTGTTTTATTGGCCTTTCTAGCACATCATCTACTTGGTCGATGTTTATTCTCTACCGACATCTCCATGAATTCTCGCACGACATACATCTTTTGATATTCTTCTTTCATCCATCCTTTGCAAATGTCAATACCATTTTAACATCCCCTTTTTAACTTTCATCATTATATCTTCTGTTGCGCTAAAAAGGCGCTAAAAGTTTAAATATACTTTTTAAATACTTAGGTACAGTCAAAAAAATACGTCCAGTAATAGTTACATTTGAAAATATAAAGAAATATTATGAGAAATAACATTTTTTAATTTTGCAGCAACTAAAAGAAACTGTAGCAGTAGAAAATCCTGAAGAAGAGAATCCTGAGGCAGAGGCTGAAAATAAAATTGAACCCAGTTTAATTAACTAATCAATGATGTTATAACAATCATATAAATTATTCATTTAGTTAAAAGTATATATACCTCTTCTACTTCATAAATTTGAAATGAAAAGTAAAATAATACCACTCTATTTTGAAGCACAAAAAAGGTCTACCTCTGCACTATTACCACTTGATTACAAATTAAACATTGACATTGACAGATTAAAATATAATATGTCGTAGCTTGTAGTTTCGAATCTTATATAATAGATCCTATTTTAAAATATGTTATTCGTATATATATTTTCAGTGGCGGATTTACAAATTCGCCGCTAGTAGGCTATTTAATTTTTGCCGCCCCTACTGATCTTTAAAATTCATTACGCTAGTTTAGTTCATAATCATATTAAGTAATTACATTAATTCTGAAATTGCAACTTTATGATGTGTGTTCTATCGTCCTCATTACATCGGCTTTTTCCCGTTATTAATATGATTGTGAACTCTTTCTTTCTTTCTTTTATTCTTTTTAAAAAAGACAACTCCCGCACTAGAGAACAAGCTCTGTGTCGCGGGGGACTTTACAAACATACAATTAACGGACACAAATTACACCCAGACTCAGAACAATTCTTTGTGGGTCACACAAAGTTTCGTCCTGTGTGGGAATCGAACCCACAACCTCGTGCACAGCAGGCGCATACTGCGGCCACTGGACCACCGAGGCGGTCAAACTAGGGGATAGTTGTGTCAGTTTCTAGATTATTTTTGCAACCCACGATTTAGTCTCTTTCCATGGTCAACACCTTGCTCCTGGCTTTTCCCATCATGACCTAATTTTCCTGTCTTACATCCTGAAACCTCCTATAAACTCCGACCTAAAGTGCTGCACATAATGCGTTGTTTTGCGCGTATGGATGAAGATAAGCTATCCTCTGATGCTTCATCAATAGATTGGGAACCTCTAATGATAGCTGATACTTTCGATGACAAGGTAGCAAAATTTAACAATATTATTTGATACACATGCTCCTATTAGAAAGGTAAAATTAAGGCGTCCCCCTGCTCTGTGAATGTCTAGAGGTATTCAGATGGCGATGAAACGCAGGGATCGAGCATTTCGGAAATATAAAAGGGATCGGTGTGAGGATAACTGGACCTTTTATAAAGCTGCAAGGAATCGGTGTAACCAGATTCGTGACGCTAAGAAACGCCATATTCTCAATAATATATCATTTTCAACACCTGCGAATACACACACTCGGCAGGTGATCTTCCAAGGGCACTAAGGCTGGACGATTTTAATAGCCATTTCAGCTCTTCTTTAAATCGCCTAGTGACGTGTCAAACGGTTGATTACATTGCTAGTTTACCAAGCCCTAACAATTACACTTTAAATTTTTCTCCAGTTGCTTCTGTTGAAATAAAAAGAACTATCCTTTCCATTAAGTCTAAGCTGTTGGTTGTGACAACATTAGTCGTAGTATGATTACCACTATCCTCAACCCACTCATTGCCGTGATTGTCTATATCATAAACTTTTCCCTTTACACTGGTCAATTTCCTAGTGTATGGAGAAAAGCCTATGATCGTCCTCTGCCTAAAATTTCCAATCCTTCACTCCTTGATCACTATCGTCCCATTTCCATCCAACCCTTCCTATCCAAAATCCTTGAGGCATATGTTCGTAAATCACAACAATATCCTCTCACCACTCCAATACGGTTTCAGACCTGGGCATAGCACTGTTTCGGCCTTACTCAAAGTGACTGGCGATATTAGAGCAGGCATGGAGGACACTAAAGTTACTGTGTTGGCTTTGGTGGACTTCTCAAATGCTTTTTATACTGTCAGTCACGATATCCTTTTTAGTTATCCTTTCCTATCTTAAGGTTTCATCGGAAGCACTGGATTGGTTCTCTTCCTATCTTCGTTGACGCCAGCAGTCAGTACGCGTCGATAAGACTATGTCACGTTGGTGTGAACTTGACTGTGGGGCACCAAGGACAAGGCGGTATTCTTTCACCTCTTCTTTTCTCTTTTTTCATTAATCCTATCTGTCATGAACTTCAATGTTCATATCATCTTTATGCCGATGACTTGCAGCTATATTAACGGGCTGGGTTTGATGGTCTGCATGTAGCTATCGACAAAATAAACGGAGATTTAGCAGCGATCAAGGATTGATCTCGTAAGTTTGGCATATGCGTTAATCCTGCTAAGTGTGGTGCCAACTTCTCATTAAATCTGTTGTAGGCTTCTTGTCGTTTTTCTGACTCGGACATAAGTCTATCTATGAGGACCAGAAAAGTGTTAAATCTGAAAGTTTCACTCGCAGTCATTGTAATAAGTTCTTCAGATGTTTCATCAAGTTTTTTTTTGTATATTGCTTCGATACGCTTAATTCCATCACCTTTTCTTCGAAATCGGGTAAAACTTACTAAATTTAAATTGTAATTAATATTGAAACGCTATTGGAATCCTTACTAATATTATAAATGTGAAAGTTTGTAAGAATGGATGGATAGATGAGATGGATGTTTGTTACTCTTTCACGTAAAAACTACTCAACGGATCTGGATGAAATTTGGCACAGAGATAGATTATGGTCTGGAATAACACATACTACTACAGCTGCTACTTTTTGCAGCGATAACCGACATCCACGCTGGCGCAGCTGCGGGCAACAGCTAGTATTTTATAAATTCATGATCGCATAAGTACCTAAATTTTACAGTGCATACATAATATTATAATAGTAATCTTTTATAAACAGATTACGGATGTAAGAGTGTTCAGTATACTGTGCATTGCTAAAATATTTCTTTTTGTCACTCGTTTCTATGTCTAATAAGGTTTTTTTTATTTCTTTACGATAAACATACATTTTTAGGCCAAATTTGCCGCCCCCTGAAATCTGCCGCCCTAGGCTTCAGCCTACTCAGCCTATTGGTAAATCCGCCACTGTATATTTTATTCTGTAATTATTGATAACAACTTATGTATAACATTTAAATAACTACTTTGTTTTATTTATGAAAAATAGTTTTTTTACAGACACAATTAAATAAATAATTTAGGAGTACTTAACTAATGACAGAGCAAATAAATAATATGATAAAAAAAATTACTATCACTACTCTACAAGCACTGGACTCTGATGTGTGTGTAGCGTTGCGGTTGCGGATGACTAGCCTGTGCAAAAAGATCACAATACTAGCAGAAAAGTGCCACCTAGTGTCAAATAGTAGAATCTAGTAGTAAATCGACACCAGGTACTAAGTATTATCAAAGCGCCATCTAGTGTCAAGTAGTGAGCATTATAATACAACGCTATCTAGTGGCGAAGCAAGCTATTTTAGACATTTTGCAGCGAGGGAGCATGGCACTAGATAAACAAAATATATACTTTTTTACTTTTGGACAAAAAGTACCGACAGGTAGGTTTTTTAATATTTAGAAAAGAGTATTTATCGTATTTGTCAAGATTTTTTTTCAGCTAGATGCAAGTTAGTGTAAGCGACTACCTACACTCGCCTAGTATAAAAACTAAAACACCGCGTGTACTTTTGTGGGTTCGATTTCGATTCCCACAGAGCAAATATTCGTTTGACCCACAAATGGTAGTAAATTTTGAGAAATTAATCCCCACAATCATGGCGTGTAGTAAGGGAGCTAACTAAAAAAAAACAAATAATCTATTTGTTTGGTTGAACGCGCTAATCTCAGAAAGTACTGGTTCGGTTGACGTCCAGGTTGAAGAGCGTGGGAGTGGTGGGCCCTCCCCCCTGCCATACTCCTTCGAGAAAGCGCCTGTCCATCTTACACAATTCTTTTGATTGTTAGGTATTTAGCAATGCATACATAATAGCACAATGTCTCTAGGTAGACAAATTTAATCTCTTAATTTACCCCATAGAATATCGTACTAAATCGAAAGCTCTCGATAAATCAAGGTAGCATGCATACCCTGGGGTCTTTCTACTTGTGTAATAATGTACAGTCTGCTTGAGGCACGCGATAGCACTCTCAGTGGAAAGCCCGGGCCTAAAGCCTAACTACGCGTCATTTAATATGTAGGTATTATACAAAACTAAGTTTAAATTTAAATTAATTATAGAACAAAATTTAAAAGTTAATCGATTAAAAATTATAATTGTTGAATTGTTTCGATGCAAATTAATTTATACGTAGCATTGTAGACTGTTATTCTGTTTTATTTATTGGTCGCCATGTTGATTTAAGGGATTGTCAACCTTTTACTTTTGTTTAATTTTTATAGTGGTGTTCATAGCCATTTATTCATTTGCAATTTTACACATATAGGTCTTATAAAATAATAACTTTGCTCAACTAATTCTGGTAATATAATAGCCGGCAAACATCTTGACAAATGCGCAGAAAGCGCTTTTTAGGTCTCTTTGGTATGTGCGGAGCGGTACATGCGCAGTCTATCACGTCAAGCGTTAATATGGACGCTTGCAATGTAATATATAGCTTATATAGTTTACGATAACTAATTCGATTAAACTAGCTATACGTTTTATGTTACTTAAGTAAGTACATATAAAAAAAACACACACACAAATTTATCCTTCTTCAAACGACGTAGAGAAAGGGTCCTTGGCATTTTCCATGATGTCCGAAGTCTATAAGCGGTGGTTACCACTTACCATCACATAATGTCTTACACTTACGTTAAACCCCATACATTTGCTTTCTTTTCGACTACAGTTTATGCCACTTATCTAGAATGGTAGCCGCTAACCACCTGAGAATAACACAGAAGAAAACAGTTTGACACCTCTGGCAATATTATTTGTAAATGAAAAACTATATCTAGTAAACACCACACATTTCCTTCTTCGTTCATTTGGTGCTTATTATTCTAACAGTTCACAGGTCTCCAAAGCAAAAACAAGTGAGTATAAGTAATTTTTTTTTACATAATTTATTTTGTTACGTAAGAATATTAGTATATTAGCAGCCTGCCCCGACTTTGTCCTCCGGAGTAATTGTTTTACCTTTTAAAAATAATAATAAAGAGGTAACAAAATATATTTTTTTAGACGCAATCTATAGTTTGTTAGTAACTTAATAATAATGTCTAAAGGGATAAACAAGATTGCCATAAACGGTAGTCGAATCTAATAGAAAAAAAAAAATTTTGGCATAAGTGTGATTTTATCGTAAACTTATGTCGAATCCTACATTTGCTTTTTATTCTTTACAATTCAACTACCAGCCACTTGTCTAGAGGAGCTGTTCCAATAATACTGCTTATATTTCTTTAAATAGGATAATTTAAAGAAATAGGTATCTAGGCGTTTATTCGAGTCATCTGACGATTCTAAGACTGGCCTTTATTTGGGTCAACCTTGCGATCCAGCGTGACAATGTGGCCAGTCTTTTGGGCACCTTTCCTCAAAACTGCGACCTCAATCATCAAATTTTATTTATAGATTAATAAATACCTTTAAAAATACAAAATCCGATTGTTTGTAAGTAGTTTAGTTTAAGTTACTTCTATTTTAATAACTATTCATGTAAATATCTTATGAAATAAATATATCTATGTATAATTTTAATTATGTATTACTTATTGCAGAAAATGAAAGACAAGTACACAGGCCTACATGAGGAAGAGTTTGAAAAGCTAAAAAGCCGTTACCGAGCTTTTCTAGACGGTGTAAATGACGTAAACGTGGAGCCCGTGCATGTATTCACAACTTTAAGTAAAGTCGCAATGGACGATTTGGTACTCATTAGAGATATGAGTGTCAATTTACAGAAGAAGAAGGATGAAGACATTGAGAGGCAGAGAGTAAGTTACATTATATGTATTTCGTTTAAGGAGTGACGGCTTTAAGGGGAGCTTAAGGGGCGCCTCTTTAAGTTTGGTCAAACTAGAATTAAATAAAGTTTCAATCAATCAATTAGCCTATCGCAGTCCACTGCTGGACATAGACCTCTCCTAACACGCGCCACAGCACACGGCCCTCCGCCTTCCGCATCCAGTCCGTCCCAGCGACCTTTTAAATAAAGTTTATTAGGCAATAAATTGTACAATTTTAACTTTTACATTGACCCCAAACTAGGCAAGCCTGTATCTTGGGTGTCAATTAGTTTACATTAGCTTGCATATACTTAAAGTAAAAATATAGTAAATGTAGTCTAGCGAAGTTAAATTGTAAACTAAATCAAGCCTACTAAATTCTATGACGAGCGTACTTTCAATTCCGGGCGTACCTACCGTAGACCTTAAAGGCGCTGGAAGTGCTAAATCCAACACTGCGTTGAAGTGTAAGAAATATCGGGAGCAAGCACGACTGGAAGAACCTCTACTTTAGGGCCTTATCACACTAGCGATTTGCGAGCGGATTTAACGCGAGACAAGGGCGGCAAGAGTGCAGCGAGTCCATCAGAGAGAGTGCGGTGAACACGCCGCGAAGACGCCGCGGGTGCACAGCGAACTCGCCGTTATTAGAGCCGTGTCGCTGCGTCACCGTCTCCGCCATTTTGTACACTGTCCTGCTTACAAGGAACCACGCAAGTGCAGACAAGTATTGAAACAAAACATGTCATAAACCTAATAACTTACATGTTTTTACCGTAGCCTTTATCATGCAGTTACGTTGTTCTTTCTTAGCAGGGCAGAACAGCCCGCCCTTCTCGATATCAAAGACATAAGTGTTGTTGCAAACTCGCGACACCCGCAGCGACATTGCTTTGACCTAGCCCGCACTCAAATTGCCAGTGTGATAAGGCCCTTAGGCAAACACCTACAATAATGTTGCGGAATAAAACTTTTTCTTTTTAATACTTAAACCTACATCCATGACTTATTGGGGTAGTAAGCTATCAATGCCTATGCCTATCAAGTACGTATTCCTTAGTCTCTAACAGCTAAGGGATGCGTACTTGATAGGCATAGGCACTGACAGCCAATTCCTTCGATCCAGATATTCTTTCGCTTCCTACACATTCATCAACCTCTTCATGCATGAACGTCGGTTCTGCATAATTTGGCCTTTTTAGCACATCACCTACTTGGTCGATGTATGTTTGCCTAGGGCGGCCTCAACCGACATTCCGACATACATATTTTGTTATTCTTCTTTCATCCATCCTTTACAAATGTTCACACCATTTTAACATCCCCTTTTTAACTTTTATTACTACATCTTCTTTAGCGCTAAAAAGGCGCTAAACGTTTAAAGATACTTAGGTACAGTCAAAAAAATACGTTTCAGTAACAGACAAATTTTAGAAATATAAAGGAAAATGACGAGAAATAACGTTTTTTTATTTTGCAGCAAGCTAAAGAAGAAGCTGTTGCAGTAGAAAAACCTGAAGAAGAAAAACCTGAGACAGAGACTGAAAAAGCAAATTGAAATTAGTTTAATTAACTAATCAATGATGATATCCCTCATTTCAATTAATCGAGTTATTAATTAAAATGAGGTATGATACCTATTAATGTCAAAAATATAAGTTTATTTCATAATTTATTTATTGCCGTTTATGAAACATACAGGTATATAATTACTATAGGAAACAAAACAATATTAGTTATTATCTAAATTAGTAATTCATTTATCTAAGTATGTATACTTCTTTAATTTGAATTTAAAAGTAAAAAATACTATGCTCTAGTTTGAAGAACAAAAGAGGTCATGTAACTCTACATTCGTCATTATTACCACTATGCCGTATGACCACAGATTATAATATAATATATTATGTAGTTGTGTGGAGTTTCGAATCTTATTTATTACTATTTTAAAATATGTTATTGGTATTATATTATGCTTCTGCAATAAATTGATAACAGCTTATGTATAAAATGTAAATAATTTGTTTTATTTATAAAAATAGTTTATTAACAAGTATCTACACAATTAAATAAATAATTTAGGTATGTTCCTGTATTATTTTGGGTTTTTTATGGACAACACACGACCCTTCAATGTCAGAAAAAATAAGAATATGATAACAATTTTATACTATCACTATAAAAGCAGTTAAGCATACTTTTATATAGGTGGCTACCTAGGTTACTTTAACCTACTGACGCTTGAAATACCTGGGGTATCACTCGCGTGGTACCGATACAAAATGAGTGAAACTAGGGTCAGTTGTGTAGCTGTATTGCTGTGCGCGATTATCTAGAAGTCTCCAGTGCACAGTGTATGAGCAAAATATGCGTTGTTAAATAAACGTTTTTCTATCCCAGGATAAGACGCCATTACACAATTCTGGACCTCTGAACTGTGTCTAGCATCGCGGATGACTTGACTAGCTAAATTGTAATATGTATTTGCATGTCACCAAGCCCCAAAATGTACAGGACCAATTTTCTATACTGTTATACCTGTTTTTGTACCTACATTTCAGCAAATAAAGATTATTCTATTCTATTCTATAGCCTCGGCATAAAGAACACAATACTATAAAGCAGAAAAGTGCTATCTAGTGTCAAGTAGTAGAATCTAGTAGTAAATCGACACTATCAGGTACTAATATCAAAGCGCCATCTAGTGGCAAAGCAAATTATTTTTGGCATTTGTAGAATAGGAGCTTTGCATTAAACATAAAAAAAAAAAATTTGAAAAGAAGGACCGAAAAGTAGGTTTTTTTATTTGGAACAGATGTACGAAAGAGTACCAACAGTATTTATCAAGGTGATTTTTCGGCTAGATGCATGTTATTGTAGACAACACACACTACACTCGCCTAGTACCTGTACTATTTAGTATTCTGTGCTAATGGTAAAAATACCGCGCCTATACCCTATGTCAATTGAATATATAAATAAGGTAAACAAAACTTATCTGTTTAAAGTTATCACACATAATGTCACTAAATGGAACAAGTAACACATTTACATGAATTTCGAAAGTTTCAACTTGATTAACTAGCACTGTTTATACCAAAATTAGTTTTTAATCAATTAAATAAACTAATTTGAAAAATCTAAGTCGTAAAATTTGGATAACTGTCAACTGTCTGTAAAATAGTGATGTGCGAATAAATATAATCGACGCGCTCAATTTAAGTTTTTAGTGATCGATTATGTCTGTAGTAAATCGAATTTCGCATTTCCGATCAATTAAAAGATATAAAAAAACAAAGTATATTTTTTAATTAACAATCAACTAATGTATATTAACAAAATTTAAGTCTTCATTAATGTTTTTGTGTATAATAAAGTTTTAAATAAATAACAAAATTAAACTGGACCACCGAGGCAGTCAATAAAAATTTTGACTGCCTCGGTGGTCCAGTGGCCGCAGTATGCGCCTGCTGTGCACGAGGTTGTGGGTTCGATTCCCACACAGGACAAAACTCTGTGCGACCCACAAAGAATTGTTCTGAGTCTGGGTGTAATTTGTGTCCGTTAATTGTATGTTTGTAAAGTCCCCCGCAACACAGAGCTTGTTCTCTAGTGCGGGAGTTGTCTTTAAAAAAAAAAAAGAAAAAAGATAAAAATAAGAAATAAAGTAATTTAAATTATTTTATTTATTATAATTATTTATATATATTTATTTATCTACAACATGAGGTCGTCTTATCCATACGTCAGAATTTTCCATACCTATCTGTATATTATTATAACTGACTTTAATAATTAAAAAATATATACATACATATTTATACTTGAAGAACAGTTTTATTTATTTATCCTAACTTTTTCTGTCTTCGCAGCGGTCAATATGCAGAATTTAGTACGTACACAACCTATAAGTACACATTATTATTTCCTAATTCTATTGAAATATTATCACTGAGTATCGAAAAAAGTTTGTTTGTTAGTACTTATTGACTATAAACAACGAAATAAAAAAAACTGTTATTTCAAATAATTGAATTTATCGAATCGAATAATATTATAATTATATTATAATTATTTGTCAGTGCACGTGGACATCACTAAAATGTCAATGGTCGGGTTGTGTTTACCTTATTTTTATATTCAATTGACACAGAGTATAGTTTTGTGGGTTCGATTTAGATTGCCACAGAGCAAATATATGAATATTTGCTCTGACTCTGACCCACAAATAGTAGAATATTTTGTGAAAATAGTCCCCACAATAATAGCGTGTAGTACGGGAGCTAACTACAAAATCACCATGCTTTACAATATAAACTAAATAAAACTTAAATAGCTTTGTTTTGTTTTGAATGAAGGTTATATAATATGCTGCTACACAGCCAAAATACAATATTAAAAAACCTTTTTAACTTTAGATTTGCCAAAAAATAGTCTGAAATATTTTCCTTTGGGGAAGTTTTACTTGATAATATAATTTCAAACATTTCACCAACGATAGATGGTAAAAGTTTAAAATATTGTCATTAAGGATTTTTTATTTAACATTAAAAGTGATTTTGCTAGATTAAAGGAGCTGCAATTAAATAAAGACACAATTAGCATAAAAAAGTATAATTATATCATAGTAATACGCAGCAATAAAAAATGCTTATATGAGTTACAACTAAGAATTATTGTCCAGAATGATCTGTCATGATGTCTTCTTCTTCATCTTCAGGCTCCGCAAGATCGGGATGACACACTCTGATATGCAGATTAAGATTAATCTTAACGATAAAACTTTTACCACACGTATTGCACTTATGCGGTCTTTTAACATCATCGTCAATGTTGGAAGCATGGGCTCTCGCTAAGTGTGTTCTTAATAACGTAGAATGCATAGTTCGGTCACACTGAGTACACTTTACGTGACAATCAAGTGGTTGCCCTTCATGTGTTTGCTTATGCTTCTCCATAGTTATTTTCGATACAAATAGCTTATTACAAAAATCGCATTTGAAATTTTTCACTTTCGAATGTTTCTTCATGTGAATTTTCAAACAATTCTTCGTTGGAAACATTTCATCGCATTTTGAACATTTGAATTTTTTTATATCATTGTGTAGCTGCATGTGAAGTTTTAAGTATGCTTGTCCAGTAAAACTTTTATTACAAATCTCGCAATTAATTGTACTTGTAGACGAATGAGTTTGCATGTGGCTTTTTAGAAACTGTGCAGCAACAAAACTACGATCACAAATCTCACATATATACTTCTTAGACGCAGCACCTTCATGCTTGCTCCTATGAATGTCGAGGTGGTACTGAGAATTCACCTTTACTTCGCAATGGTCACATTTGAATTTCCTACGCTTTTTAGGACCTTCTTTTGCTGGCGGCGGTTCAGGTTCCATAATTGGAGAATCTTTGTCATTTCCGTGAAACTTTTTGTGAAGCATCAAGTACTCCATACCTTCAAATGTCAGATCACAAACATCGCATGTATATCTATTATCATTTTGTTGCTGTTTCATTTCGTACGTAACATTTTCACCACCATTGTAAGCTTCAGCCATTTTCTCGCGTTTGACAGACGAACGATTATCTTGTTTGTCACTGGACGCTGGCTCCATCATACTCTTCATCCAGTGGTCTTGTATACCAACGCCGGATTTGGTCTCCATTTGGTGAACCGACGACCGACGCTGACGCTATTTAGCGCATATTAACTAATATACGAAATTGATCCATATATCGTAAGTATTTGCTAACAATTTCGCGTAAATGCACAATAATAGCGTAATTCAACGATAATCACGCATTGTTTACGCGTTACTTTAGTGGATTTCACGTTATAATCGCAGCGGTAACACAAAAGCGAGCCTTGTTACAGTACCATAAATTCCAAAAGAGAAGCGATGCGCGTTGGTTTTTTTCGGTCGGTTCATTGACAGCGGAACTTTTTTTATTCTTGACAAGTATGCTATTGCCAATGCAGAAATTAAATTCCTGCATATTTTCTATATTAAAATATTCTTTATTAAAATTTAAAAACGTTTATAATTTGTATGCTTTGTATAGTTTTACGAGATTTAATTATTGATTTTTATTTATTATAATTAAATTCCTTTAAAATTAATCATAAACTGCATTGCCAAGTAAAAAAATATTATGACAATTTGACAGCTCAAAAATGGCGTCTGCGATTCTAAGCGGTGTTTATTTTTATTTATATCCTTGAAAACTTGTGTTTTAGCACGATAATAATGATAATGTTTATTTAGAACCGGTAATAAGCAACTTGGCTGTCGACATGGCTACTAATTCAGAAGCTCATAGTTCAAATTATGTGGAAAGTTCATCAGATGATGAATGTCTTTCTGCAGTAAAACGAAAAGCCGAAATTGAAGATGCAGAACGGAAAAGTAGATATGAAGAAGATAGTGATGATGAGCCTATCATGGCCGGGGTCCTGGTTTCAGTGGAAGTGGAAGAAATGGATGAGGACTGTCCATTAGTTTTTAACAAAGTAAGTAAATATAAAGACACCCATTTCAAAATACAACATTTATTATCATTGTTATGTTTATTTCGACACATAACGATGCCTAATAACTTAACAAATACTTTAACACTAAATGGCAACTGATTTTCATCTACGATATTCCCGCGCAAATTAAAAATTTGTTTAGAAACTATTCTTAAGTACATTTTGTATACATTATAAAAGTGATAATTTTTAATATAATTTAAAAAACATGATGGGGCTACATATCCTCAATAAAAATAATTTCAAAGTATAGTTAAGAAACCCACTATAGTCTGTTTCACATAGCATGGGTATTGTGACAATTAAGATTTTACAATGAAGACGAAAGAAAATGATTTAATCAATTTCTAACTCATAGGCTTATTGAATGATCAAGAGCCTAGAGTATTCAATCGATAGGTTTTAATGTAATCATCTATCATTTTCTTTGATATTTATCTTCAAATGTCAAACATCACAGTAACCATGCTATGTGAAATAGACTATACTATAGTATATTCCATATAGTATGGGTACTGTGAAGCTTGACATTTGAAGATCAATCATTGAAAATGATAGATGATTACAACAAATTAAATGCATGAATACTCTAGGCTCTTGATCATTTAATTAGCCAATTGGTTAGAGATTGATTTAATCATTTTCTTTCATCTTTCACGTACGATTAGGCTGTGGAATGAGCTCCCTGCCGAGGTTTTTCCAAAAGACTATAGCATGGGGTTCTTCAAGAAAGGAGTTATAAGGTTTTTAAAGGGTCGGCAACGCGTGAGTGACACCCCTGGTGTTGCAAACGTCCATAGGCTACGGTAACTGCTTGCCATCAGGCGGGCCGTATGCTTGTTTGTCAGCTTGGTAGTATAAAAAAAAAAAAATCTTTATCGTAAAATATGCCCATGCTCTGTGAAATACACTTGGAATACACTTATAATAATAATAATATTTTCGGGACAACTCACACATCGCCATCTGATCCCAAACTAGGCAGAGCCTGTACTATGGTAACCAGACAACTGATAAACATTCTTATATATTTCTAAATACATACATATTATAGATAAATTATACTCTTAAACTGGCCTGTTGGTCAAGTGGTTACTGAACCTGAGTACTAACCCTAAGGTTGTGGGTTCAAGTTCTTTAGATTTATTAATTGTTGTGTCTAGGTGTAATCCTATTATTATTAGAAATGCGAAAGTTTGTAAGAATGGATGGATGGATGTTTGTTACTCTTTCACGTAAAAACTAAGGATACTTTTTATCGCAATGACCAATATCCACATAGGCAAAGACGCAGGCTACAGCTAGTATTATAAATGTAAAAGTGGATGGATATTTGTTCCTCAATAATGTAAAAACAACTGAACAGATCTGGATGAAATTTGGCACAGAGATAGATTATGGTCTGGAATAACACATAGGCTACATTTTACAGTGATACAGTGATGATGTATTACTAGTTTCCACCGGCGGCTGCGCCCGCGCATGCAGTTAGGTATTTCAGAATAAAAAGCAAGATATGTGCTATTCCAGACTATATTCTATCCCTGTACCAAATTTTATTCAGATCTTTTCAGTTGTTTTTGCACTATTGAGGAACAAACATCCATCCACTTTTACATTTATAATACTAGCTGTAGCCTGCGTCTTTTTCTACGTGGATATTGGTCATCGTGATAAAAAGTATCCTTTGTTCTTACCCAGTAGCTCCTAGCTAAATTTCAAAAAATTATTTAGCCGTTTAGTAAGGAAAGCATTCATATATTTTACTATAACAATCAGTATTTTCAGAGTGAGAAACAAACAAAGAAAAGAAGAAAGAGACAGAGACGGCAAGAGAAGACAAAGAAGGTTAGAACATATCAGTGTAATGCGTGTGATGCAGAGTATGAAAGGGCTTCGGATCTTAAACAGCATGCATTGGAGCACCAAGTTAAGACAAGGTAATGTACTGACTGAACACTGACTTCGAGGCAGTGGTAGGGGAACTGATGATTACCACCAAAAAATATTCTAAGATGAAATAAATGTAAGCTTATAAAATTCTCTATAACTTTGAGTATTTATACTTTCCCATATTTCCATCCGTTTTCGAACTATACGCTCAAGAAATGTAGAAATTTAAGTTGATGGAAATATGGAAAAGTATATGATAATCAAAGAAGAGATGAAGAATGAGAATTTTATAAGCTTTCATTTCATTATAGAACATTTTTTGCTAAATCGCACAATTTATAAGAGATATAAGCACAGATTACTAAAGAGTTACTACGTAACAGATACTTCACTCAGAAGAAAATTACCAATACCTACTGCTATAATAGCCTACTCTGTCGCGTCAGCAACCGCTGCATGCTAAAATGTGCCTAAATGCTCGAGCGTACAGTTGTGATTGCTAGGCAGCCCCGCGATTGCTGTGGGATCGCGCATCCCACAGCAATCGCGGGGCTGCCTCTTTGATATAATTAAATTAACATAAATAACTATTTGTGCCTATTTTATTGAGAATTGTGAATATGTTGACTATAGGTGGTAGATTAAAATTGTTGACTGCAATATTCTAAAACATAATTATAAAGGTCAGTATGCAGGTAAAATAAATTTATATAAAAATAAAACACGTACCTACCTTCGTGTTTTATTTTTATATAAATTTCTTACCCTTTCTAAATTCTCGGTTATTAAATTTTAGTGTAGAAAAAACTAATAGAACAAATAAAATTGAACAACGTGCGTGCGCTTCGCTTGCGAAAACCGCATTGAATTCGGTCCGCCGGCGATACGACGAGCCGTAGGTAATTATAGCGCGCAAGTACATGGAGTGACGGAGGCCTGATATAAGATAGATATTGAAAAACCTAAAATTCAGTCCTTTGTGTGTCTCCTGTGCGTGTGTATGTCACTGCACTTCTTCTAAACGGCTGGACCGATTTCAATGAATTTTTTTGTGTGTATTCAGCTGGATTGGAGTGGTTTAGATTTACAATTAGATCCAGTAGGTGGCGCTGCTGTTGGTGCGTCAATGTGGAGCTGATTTTCCTTGCAGGAGGACTTCTGCGGGATCTGCTAGTATATATACATATATATATAACTTCGATTTTAATCGTTATTTTGTCTGTATTTCCAGGCACAAATGCGAGGTATGCGGCCGCTATTTCAAAAAGGCATTCAGTTTGCGAATGCATGCGCGGGTACATATGGAGAAAGCTGCACCACAATGTGTACTCTGTGGTCTTAATTTTAACCACAAGAATTATTTGGTAAGTAATACAACAATAGTATAAAACTCACGTCAGCGAATTGACTATAGGAAAAAAATATGCTGACAAAAAAATGTTGTATTTTTTAAAAGTATCTTGATGCCTAAGAAGGGATTGTCTTTAATTGGCAAAAGACAGCCTATCTAAGGGCGCCGGTAGTGCTAAAGCCTTCCGTTTGTTTGTGGCTGTCCCTCTAGACAAGTGGCATAAGTGATAGTCGAATCGAAAAGTCAAAACAAATTTAGGGGATTTCACGACATAATATCGTAAACTAACCGACTTGCACGCAAGAGGTGCGAGTTCGATCCCGGGCACTACCAATGTGAATTTCACTTTGTGGAGGTCATATGTACGAATCAAATGATTCCCCATCTGCTAACGGTGAAGGAAAACATCGTGAGGAAACCCACATGTCTTAGAAGAAATTCTAAAGACATGTCTGATTCACCAACCTGCATTAGGCCAGCGTGTGTGAATTAAGGCCTGAACCCTCTTTCTCTGGATAGAGGAGAGGAGACCCGTGCCCAGCAGTGGGACATATATGGGTTGCTATTATTATATCGTAAACTTACGTGAAATCCCATACATTTGTTTTTTTGACTTTTCGATTCGATTGCCGTTTATGCCACTTGTCTAGAGGCTCAGGAGACAGGTAACGAAGTAGGTGGTTTTATATTCCATAATTGTCAATTAAATTTAAAATTCTGATGTTACAGATGCGACACATGGCCACCCACGAACGAACAGAGGTGTGCCAGTACTGTCAGGCGAAATTCCACACCCCGCAGCAGTTAAAAAATCATACGAAGCAATTACATAATAAGCGGAGACTGATGATGGAAAGCAACTCGTAAATATTTTTTTCCCTCTTTATTTTAATAATAGTTATTCTTTATGTCCAAATGCTGGGCAGTGACTGGCCTGTTGGTCTAGTGGTTAGTGACTCTGACTGCTACGTCGCAGGTCGTGGGTTCGATTCCCACCCAGGACAAATCTTTGTGTGATGAGCACAAATGTTTGTTCTGTGTCTGGGTGTAATTTATCTATGATATGTATGTATTTAGAAATATATAAGTATGTTTATCAGTTGTCTGGTTACCATAGTACAGGCTCTGCCTAGTTTGGGATCAGATAGCGATGTGTGAGTTGCCCCAAAAATATTTTAAAAAAAATTATAGGTCTGCTGTCCTCTACCTAGAAACCAGAGAGGGCCTAGGTCTTAGAATGGTGGATCAGGCAAGACTTGAAATTCTTTTATGAATTGTGGGTATCCTCAAGATGTTTTCCTTCACCGTTAGCAGGTGGTAAATCCTTTGATTAATACGTAAATATACCACGAAATTCAAACCGAATCCGCCGGCTGATTCTTTAAGAAACAGCGATGGCAAACTGTCAGTTGTGATTGCTCGGTGACGGCACAATCTATTGACTAAACGTCAAAAAGGGTTCTTACGGAATACCGATTTTCAATCTGACAGCCAGATTTTGCTCGGTTTTTGCTCTTTCGGAATACCCCTGCCGGTCTGGCTTACCAGTAGAGTCATATTACCCTCTGATAAACATATCTGGCATAGTTTTTATAATTCACTAGGTGCTGCCCGCGGCTCTGCCCACGTGGATGTCGGTTATTCAAAAATAAATTTTCCAATGCTTTTAATAGTTATTCTACTATTCAGGATAGAGACAAATCCAACAAAATAAAAACCATGAAAATCGGTCCAGCCGTTCTCGAGTGACAAGTGTTAGAACAAACCCGACTTTCTTTTATATATTAAGATTTACTAGTTACCGCCCACAGCTTCGCCTTTGCGTGAAAACCTGTGTTTAGGCTAAAATTTAGTCTATGTGCTTTGCCAGACTATAATCCTCTGTGCCAAATTTCATCCAGATATGTTCAGTCCAACAAAACTACATAAAATCTGATTATAGCTAAGGGCTGATCGCAGATGGAAAGGAAAGAAAAAAGAAAAAAAAAAGATATGTTCAGTAGTTTTTATATGATTTTTTTTATTTGATTTTAATATTACATCATCTCTTTACAGAAAACCAACAGGCCACAAACATGACACAACAAATGAAAGCTCAGAGACAGAGCACAATGACAACCAATCTGACCAAGACAATAAAGCATCAGAAGACGAATCAAAATCCCAACACTTCTTATACGATTACAACAGTAGCCTGAAGCGAGAAGACCTTAGCCACCCAACCTTGTGCGCTATCGTCAGCAAAATGCATAAAGGTAGGTCTATACCAGATATATGTCAATTATATAATTTAACCCCAGAAACTGTTAACGAGATTTGGGAAGAACGGGATAAATATGCTTTACCAAAGAAAACAGAAAAACCTGCAAGATATATGAACACTGTATTAGATCAGCGAATTGTTAGTTGGTTCCATGCCCAACGAGCCAATGATATCCAAGTATCCGGGAAAATGCTTCAAGATATCGGTGAAACGTTTGCTAAAGAATCCGGCTTTGTTGCTTTTAATGGTAGTAAAAAATGGCTGGATAGGTTTAAAAAAAGGTACAATATATCTCTAAGAGGTACTCCATATAAACGGGATTACCGTAATCATATGGAGTCTAAATGGAAGAATCATTTCTTTAGAGAACAATGGAGCGATGTTAGATTAGGTATACCAGATGAAGATATATATACTGCAGACGAATTTGGCTTTTATTACAATCCTTCTAAGGGTCGTATTAAAAAATTGGCTGGTAAAAAATATATTCAAGGATATATTAAAGATAGAGTAGCTGTATTTCTTTGCGCTAATATGCCAGGAACTGATAAAAAGAAATTACTTGTCTGTGGTTCTGAAGATCCTTTAATACATTCATTTCGAGATCCGGATACATTACCGGTGACTTATATAAGGCATTCTCAAGCACACTTTACTACACAAATGTTTGAAGAATATGTAAAATATTGGAATATGGAACTACAATCTAAAGATAGAAAAGCAATATTAGTATTAGATAGAGCAACAATACATTCTAAACTTCAATTATCACATCTGAAACTAGTATTTGTACCGTGGAAAGCTTCTAACGGTTTAATACCAATGAAGAATGGAGTATCAGCTAGATTTCGAGAAGAATACCGTAGGCTTATACTTGAGGAAAAAGCAATGAATGTATTGAGGGGTGTAGATCGAAATTTGACATGTCTAGAAGCGTTAAATATGCTAGAAAAAGCTTGGGAAAGAACACCACCGGATACAATTACAAAAAGTTTTGTAGACACTGGCTATGATGTAACAATACCAGAAGAAATACAACATGTAGAAAAGCCTAAAATTTATGAAAATGATGAAGAAATTCTATGTAATATGTTAAAAGATTACGATGTTGAGTCTTATTTTACCAATGTGTCAAGTTTAGATCAGTATTTGACAGTAGATGAGGAATTAGTGACAGGTCAAGGAACCAACGGTTCCGTTTTTGGCGGGAATCATAAAATTACAGATTCAATAGGTTATTCTGAAAAAGATAAAGAGGATTTACTACCTTTAGCCACAGATAAACCAGAGTCTGAAGAAAAGGAGGTTTTAGTTAGAAAGTCTAGGGCTTTGCAAGATTTGGATATAGTAAGAAAGTTTTTGCAATCAAATAGTACTTCTTATGATACTTATTGCTGTTTTATGGAAATTGAAAAGTTTGTTATGCAGACTGTTATAGGATAAGATTTGATTATATAGCGCATATCGGAGTTGGGTGGGCCGCATAGCATCTAAATGCAATGTGTGTACATGAAAATGATAGGCTAAAAGGACTCGTAGCTAAGTTCTAGCTGGGCTACGAGCGTCTATGACCACAGTGTATAATTACTGTACTCACTGATCGATAAGCGATCAGCGGGTTAAGTTACCAAGGGTGCGGTTACTCTATGGGTATGATATTAAGAATCGCTAGCACTATCACCAAAAAAGGATTCTATTTGTTATAATTATAGAGGTTAAAATAGGATGCAATATAAAAGTTAAGATAAAATTTAAAAAGTTTTAATATTATATTATTATTTGGCCAAGGTTGCCAGTTATGAAAATCTTATAAATTAAAAGTAAATTTTATTTATTGTTAAGGCAAGCTAGCTAGTCGCCAGACTCAAGTATGATGGTTAGAAAATATATTGTCATTTTAAAACTGTCTTCCCAGTAAAGCGCTTCCCAAGAAGGTCTGCCAACCAAAATATGTTAACCACACCAATGTCGGCAAACGACGATCGACGACGACATATTTACTATAAAATTTTCCTCTGTCGGCCATAGCCGACTGGCTGGATGTGAAGTTTTTGCTATGCAAATTTTGCACGGCAAATATATTAAAACATGCAACGATGAGTAAGGTTGTTATTTATCTGCTGTCCTCTGTAGGGTACTTCTACTTTTTATACTGTTGCCGGGCTATTTAAAGTTAAAGACAAATAAAAGTGAATTCACTTTAATTTATCTTACTTTTATGCCATTAATACATAGTTTTAAATAAAATCAAACCGACTGCTCTCCGAAATGGTCCATAAGGAAAGTAAGAAAATAAAGTGTTTATACAAACAATAGGGCAACAGAGAAAAGCAATAAATAGATTAATGCAATGTCAGAATAGGTCCCAATTTCAATCAGAATAGATGCTGAGTTTTAGATTGGGTCTCAGTGACAGCACGGTAATTTATATAAGTACTTAAAAATTTTATAAACTTAAAATTTTATACCCTTTTTTCAAGTCAACATTTTAAAATAAATTAGTAAAATTTTTAGATGTGAATGTATTGATGTTGTTATGTAGGGGGCGCCACTGTGTTTGTTACTGTGTTTGTTAGTTGTTGTTTGTTAATTGGAATGAAATTGAGGGACACATAGCTAAGTAATAGCCGATCGATCGACAGATCTGCGAGGTAAAGCAAGCTTACCGAGGTCCACCCATCTACGGACGTACATGGATGACCATTTACTAAAAGCACCAGACCCGGAATCTCAGCGTTATCAGCAGTTGGTACTCCAACGATTGCAAGACCTAAATACCTACATAGGAATTGTCTAAATGTTAGCCTGTAAACGCCATGGTCGGTTATAGCCGACAAATAAATTGATCGGCTATAGTCGACAATCGCGTGAAAATATAATCCAGATTGTAATTTAAGCGGTAACCATTTAACACTGCGTCTTGTGGACCTATCCCCAAGAGGGACAAAAAATTGTGTGATGCACAAATGAATGTTCTGTATGGAGAGTGCACTTAGTGTCCGTGTATTGTGTGTTTGTAAAGTCTCCCGCGGCTTAGGGCATCTAACCTAGTACGGGAGAAATATTGAAATAAATAATAATAGTAAGGTATTTGACAACAAGTAAATTGTTTCTGTTTTACGCAGGTTCTTAAATTAAAATAAAAGAAGGGTCAAAATAAAATAAGTAAACAAATGTTTTATTAATAAAGTACCATTTCCACAAAACTACCTACTACGGCGTTACGGTACTGTGACGTCATAAAACAGCAAATGCTTCAATCCTACATATTATAAACGCGCAAGTTTAAGAATACTAAAAAAGTATCTTTTGTACCGTTGGAGGGTCTAAGCAATAGCCGTTCGATCGAGAGATCTGCGAGGTAAAGCAACTTTGTTTGCAAGAGACTATAGCATGGGGTTGTTCAAGAAAGGAGTTATAAGGTTTTTAAAGGGTCGGCAACGCGTGAGTAACACCCCTGGTGTTGCAAACGTCCATAGGCTACGGTAACTGCTTACCATCAGGCGGGCCGTATGCTTGTTTGCCACCTTGGTAGTATAAAAAAAAAAGTGAGCAATATGGATGTTTGTTGCTCCTTCACGCAAAAACTACTGGAAGAATTTTGATGAACCTTTACAATGTTAAAGCCTATATATACATCAGAATAGCACAATAATAGTCAACTATCCTGTTATGTCTTTGTTGTTATGAATGTTTTGAAAATGTATATAATTCAATTTATTTCTTATTTAAGTGGAAAAGTTGTACCTACGTTAACAATAATTTTGTATATATTAAGTAGTTTTAAGAGAATTCCAATTAATTATTATTATATTGTAAAATAAAAAAGAAGATTAATTACATCTGTTTTATTGTAGAAATATAAATGTGTTTCATTTGAACCTTGGTCATTGCAGTAATTCGTTTTTTGTTATAAATATAATAGCAATTCACATTGGCAGTAACATACCCAACATACAGCTAAGGCTAGTTTGGGATTACATTAAAACCTGTAATCACTAGCTTTTTTCTTGTCTCTCGGAAAATCCCGAGCTTTAGAAACCTAACGAGGTAAAGATCTGTACCCCAGCCGCATCCGCATCATCGAGGCAGTCTTTTCATTCATACATATTTTACACAAAGGTTATAATATATAATTATATATTTAAATGGGTATACCATACATGTGAGCTAGCCCGACAAGGAAATAATAACAAGAAACAGATTTTAAATTATTTAATATTAACAGTGTAAAACAACATATTTACAACTTTAAAATTCAACTTAAAACATTAATAAGTTGGGGAAGGCTTCAAAATGGTACACTATTAAAAAAAAACTAAAAACTTCTTTAGTATAAAAATAACTTGGCAGTAGGATATAGTCTTATTCAAACGGTCGGGTATAGCCGACAAGCGGCATGTTAGTGACCAAAATATAAGTACAAAGCTTAGGGAAAGAGAGAGAGAGCACACCGCCTGCCCCGTTTGCATTTACATTCCCCCGTTTACGACCACACACCTCCCAACAAGGTGCACTGACGACCAGGTGCAGGTTGCGCGCAGCCAATGAATAATAGGCTTAGTGCCGAATGCTGTGGAATTCCTTGGAAGAGGCCAATGTCCAGCAGTGCACGTCTTTCGGCTGAGTAGATGGTATTATAGCAGCATGTACTTCATATTGGCAAAAACTCAAAAATACACTACCAAATAAAACAAATAATTCAGAATAAAACTACGAAATACCTGGGTAGGTATTTCGTAGTTTTATTCTGAATTCATAAAAAATAAATGATTCGTAATTAATTTATATTTTGAGCAATGCTCTATATTTCATATGATACTATAGATGACACCTCAATAAGGTGATGCTAATCACGCTGTCGGTAGGGGCCGACAAATTGCACTGCTTGGATGTATAGGCCACGTTGCACCGATGCCTTTTCAAGTTTAAGTTTACGCTGACTCTTACAAACTTTGTTTGTTAAGTACCTACAAACTAATTACAATAAAATTGACTAGTTTTTCTGTAATGATGGTGATACATTTCTTCCAAGCACATTTTCTTTGTATTTTAGTTTTTGGACGTTAGTTGGATCATTCAGGAGCCCTTCATCTGTGAGGCGTTCTAACCTTTGGTCTTGGACTGGTTCTGGAATAAGAATAGTAAAATGGTTAAGTTAGCCTATCTCTTCGATCAAATATTGAATTTTAAATATTTTCGATTTAAGGAGAGTACAGCAGTAACGATAAATATGTTTTGGACGTGATCCAAATTTGTTCATGAAACTGCTAGTATTAAGCAAGTCGGAGACTACGCAGATACGATTATATATCTGGGCGCATATCTTTCAATATAACTCAAGCTCTTCGATCAAATATACTTGTAGATTCACGGTTTCATACAAAAACAACGCCAAATCGTGGCACCTGATTCGTAACGTAGTAAAGATGTGTATACATTTATGATGCAGTCCAGAAAATAAATCAGACTATTCATTGAATTTCATTTTCATTTTGTACAACGTCGTTAGCGTGTTGCTTGCGAATAATAAAGGACCTACTAAGAATATGGTACCCATTCTACATTAATACCAACGGTGCAAGTGAAATCGCCTTATGGACATCGAACGCCAGAGTGAAAAATATAGGTGCGCAACTCACGCAAAATATTTAATATTTTGATAATAAAAGTACTAGTACTATTTATTGGGAAAGAGTACATGGAAAGTTATTAAGAATATAATAGCAAAATTATATTTATCAAATCGAAAGAACGACACTTCAACCTGTTTTTGTGATTTTATAGTAGTTTGTGTATTTTTGACTGCAAATTGGCAAACATTGTTAAATTGATATTATACTATATTATTATATTTAGTATAATATAATAACCACCGTGTATTAACCACCGTTAAGTATAATATACTAAACACCGTAAACCGTCACACTGCTCGTTAGCAGTGCGAACAGACTGAGACCATAACTGCGCCCCAAATTGAGTAGGGTCCAGTTCGAGCAGTGATTGTCCATCTATTGTATATTTGATCGAAGGTCAATCTGGTCAACATACTTACGATTATATGGCGTATATCTATCAGAAAGCAGGGCTTCTAGATTATAACCTATAACACCAACCACAGCGGCTATAGGTAATGTAAGGTAAGGAGCGTTTGTTCTTAGAAAGTGCATTAGTAGAGGCCACATCTGAAAAAATAATAAATAGATTTTTATAGTGTTTGGTTGTATTGGATTGTCGTCATAACAGAATATGAGAGTAAGGGAAAGAGTGCGTCTGTGTATACGCACAGTCAGGCCACATAAATGTATATTCATAACAATAATATAACACAATAGTTTCTAAATAAGAAATCGCTAATGAGGTTGAAATAGACACAAAATAGTAGCATAATAGCGAAATGGTTTGTCGGGTATAGACGACAAATTGGTCGTCTCCTGCCGACACTGGCGCGCCAAAACCGACTGCGGCGTTTAATGGGTTAAAAAGGCAAGGAACAGAACTGTGAAGAAGGTAAAGAACTTTGCATTTCCAACAACTGCCAAAAATAACAAAGTTGCATGTCTGAATGTTATTTCAGTACCTTCTTTTATCTTTTATTCTTTAAGTAAAAGAGGTAAGATAAGTTCTGTAGTGCAAATAACTGACCCTCTCCGTGCTTCCAAAGACACATACACACTCCTTTGATAATGACACCCTTATTTATCTTTGTGTAGCTACATAAATCCTTATTTCCCATAGTCACGCACGCCATAACTTGAGAACAAATTTACCAATTTCATTCATCGATTTTTTACTATATTGAATAACAAATATTAGGTAAGCGATAATATATTATGTTATCAACAACCCGAAAGTAAACATTTTAAGGTTATATAAGCGGCAATGATTATCACTTGGGAAATACTAATAATCGTATTACGCCAATAAAATACTTACTGTTGTAAATGGCTACGCGCTTGAGAGCTTTTATAATAAAAAGTTGCTATAATAAACAATAAAGCCGAAAGAACGAACACTGCTGTACGTCAAATCGTCAAGTCAACACAGCTGACAATGACAGTCACATCACAAACAATAATGACAATTAGGAAATAGTTCAGAAATAATTTTATATCGCACTTTATCTCAAATGCTTATTAAAGCTTTGTATTTATTACCACGGCTTTTTTACAATTGTTACCTAAATAATATGGCATTTTTAAATTTAATTATTATTCTATTCAATTATTGTTCATCATTTTATTATATAAATGCTTCAAGCCAAGTTCTAATACTCAAATTATTGTTATTTTAGAACGACTGTCCTGTCAAAATTATGTCAATTTACTACAATATTTTTGGAAAACATAACCTTTACGCGTTATAGAATTAAACGAATAATTAATAATGCTGTATTTATAACTTAATTTATTTGAGTTTATCAAATACCACAGCAAAAATGTCACAAACACAGCTCATAAAATGCCTTACAAGGCTTCATATTGCAAGTAATCAAACATATTTACGTAATATTATGATTAGAAATAAAAGTTCTAATGTTAAACAAAAAACAGCCAGCTCTGTTTATAGGACTATGAACATATTTGATAGAAAGGCGAAGGCGTTACAGAGAGAACGTAGTGCTCAAAGGAGTGATTATCATTTAGCAGAATATATAAAAGAAGAGGTTGGATGGCGAACAGCGGATCGCGTTTTTGATATAAAACGAACGTTTAAAAACGCTGTCGAGCTTGGTAAGCTTTTTGTTATACTACTGCCGTGGAAAGCTAGCTTACAGCCCGCCCGATGGTAAGTATATCCGTACCGTCCGGAATTTGGAAATTGGCGGTGTTTAGACCCCCGTGCCTCGAAAAGTGCTCTCTATGAAAAAACATTAAAGTGACTTCTTGATAGAGGAGAGGATACCCAAGCATAGCAGTAACTGCTTATCATAAGATGGGCCATATGCTTGCCCTTATAAATAAACCTTTTTTGGATTGTTCTGTAGCGAATACTACAATTCACTTTTTTTTTCTTTTTAAAAAGACAAATCCCACACTAGAGAACAAGCTCTGTGTCGCGGGGGACTTTACAAACATACAATTAACGTAAACAAATTACAACCAGACTCAGAACAACTCTTTGTGGGTCACACAAAGTTTTATCCTGTGTGGGAATTGAACCCACAACCTTGTGCACAGCATGCACATACTGGGGGCACTGGTCTACCAAGGCCATTGTTCCTATAATAATAGCAACCCTATTGTTCCTATAAATATATTTGCTGTTGGGCAAGGGTCTTCTACCTCAATCAAGATAGCTGAGAGGTATAGGCCTTAATCTACACAAGCCAGCCTGATGCAGGTTGGTAAATCAAATATGCCTTTATTAATACTTCTAAGACATGTGGGCTTCCTCATGATGTTTTCCTTCACTGCTGGAAGATGGTAAATCATTTGATTACATCATTTATATTCCAGGCGCATGCCGTGGCTATGTATCCCGTCACTTCCTCCCGGACAGTGTGGAAAAGGTCACTCTGTGTGATACTTCACAGACACATCTTGACAAAGCCATGGTAGGAGAAGGAGTGCAGTATGAAAAAAGAGTTATGGATGAAGAAGAGATTGATGTAAGTTATATTATATTAGTCTATTAATATTATTCTTGGTTGCGCTATGATTGGACAATAATAATATAATAATAGCAACCCATATATATTATGTCTGCTATATGCTGGGCACGGGTCTCCTCTCCTATATCAAGAGATAGAAGGTTTAGGCCTTAATTCACACACGCTGGCCTAATGCGGGTTGGTGAATCAAACATGTCTTTAGAATTCGAAATTCTACTCTAAATTTTTTACTTCTCGGGAAAAAGCAGATGATAAATCATGTGATTAGTAGATGTACATTCTACAAAGTGAAATTCACATTGGCACTGCAACCCAGGATCAAACTTACACATCTTGCGTGCAAGAGGCTAATATTGTAGGATTTGAGAGAGCGTCCAAATAATTTCTGTAATAATATGTATTTTATCTTTCAGTTTCCAGAAAACAGTTGTGACCTGATAGTATCATCCCTTGCCTTGCACTGGGTAAATGATCTACCAGGATGTTTTGATCGAATAATGAAATGTCTGAAACCAGATGGGGTGAGTTATAAATTTACGGTACTAGTTAAAAATATGGTCACCGCGGTTAATCTTAATAGAGACTAGCCATCTGAGCTGGAGATATTATAGTACACAAGCAGGTTCCTTACCTTCATAGTGTGATGGGGCAATCCGACATAATAGGGGAGAGATCAGGCATAGAATTATCTCAACCCATAAACATCCTTCTGCTGGGATCAGTTCTCCTCCATACACTACAATACCATGCTGACCAGACCGGTTTGTATAGGGGTTTGTTTTGAGGTTTCCCTGATTTACACCCTTGGGATGGAAAGGTGGTGATATTTGTATGTTTAATCATTTTTTGATGGCTATTATTATATTACAGGTATTCATGGCATGTGTTTTTGGTGGAGACACCCTTACAGAACTTCGTCAATCGTTACAATTGGCAGAAGGAGAACGGCATGGAGGCATGTCTCCTCATATTTCTCCCTTCACCCATGTCAGAGACGTTGGTGGGCTGTTGACTGCGTGAGTATACTTTTCACTTTCTAACCCTGATGAGATGGCAATCCGACACGACTGAAGAGAGATCAGGCGTAGGACGGAACATCAAAGATGTACTGGTACTTCATGCGGGCGATAAAGATACCGGGATGTAGGATGACCAAAACGTAAGGGGCATACACTAAAGATCCGAAGAGTCGGAGTGCTCTGGCAGTGAAGACAGCCCCAAACAAGATAAAATAGCGGGGGAATTCAATCATCCCAACCTAACGATTGTCAGCTCCAACGGCACAGTATAAAAATTTGGTTATTATGCCGGCTTTCCGAGGCACGGCTTGTTATTTGATACTACCCTACATCAGGTTTATATGCCTCCTAAGTAGTTATGAAAGTCTTCTTCAGGAATGTTATTTTTGCAGGAGTGGATACACTTTGCAGACGGTGGATGTAGACTCGATGATAATCTGGTACCCTTCGCTCTGGGAGGTGATGAGGGATGTTAGAGCCCTTGGCGAGTCTAATGCAGCCCATAACAGACCATTAAGGCTATCTAGAGATACTCAATTCGCAGCCGCTGCTATTTATGATGAGATGTATGGAAAAGTAAGTAATCATACTAATATTATAAACTATGTTGGTAGGGGCCGCCCTAGGAGAACATACAGCGACCAAGTAGAGGAATTAGCTAAAAAAGGGCCAAATTAAAAGTACCCAGAATCGACGTTCATGCATGAAGAGGTTGATGAATGTAGAGGAGGCAAAGGAAATATGTTTGGTTATTTTTTGTGTACTACCAAGATGGCAAAGAAGCATACGGCCCGCCTGATGGTAAGCAGTTACCGTAGCCTATGGACGTTTGCAACACCAGGGGTGTCACGCGTTGCCGACCCTTTAAAAACCTTATAACTCCTTTCTTGAAGCAATTGGCGTACCATAGTCTCTGCCTACCCCACTGGGAGACGGGTGTGATGATTTGTATGTATTATAAACTAACTGTTGCCCGCGAATAAAATTTACTCTATGTCGTTCCCAAGAATTTGATCTATCTCTATGCCAAATATTATTACGATTTGCTCAGCCGTTTAATCGTTAAAAGGTTACAAACAAACAGTTACTTTCGTTATTAATAATATTGGTATAGGATTTGTTACTTAATCATGCCAAAACGACTGAACAGATCTGGGTGAAATTTAGCACAGAGATAGATTAAAGGTGAGTATAGACTAGAGCATTTACTTGTAACAGAAGAACGAGCTGCTCTATGATAATGTTCTAGTGTATCACCCTTCACAAACCAGACGTCGAGCACGCTCGCCGTTTTGTTACAACAATAATTGTACAAACCAACGAGCGTTTTGGTGTAACATTTCGTCGAGCCTTGTAGGTCCAACATTTCAAGGACGAATGAACGCGTTACAACGAAATAAATGCACACTCGCTGTGAGCATTACGTCGAGCAATCGCAGGAACGTTACATTACATGGAAATGCTTTGGAAACTGAGCTTTTACCTGTATTGCACCATTCGTAAGAACGTTACATTACACAGAAATGCTCGAGAAAATGCTTTAGTCTGTATTCACCTTAAAGACGGGCTTTTTTATACCATAAAAATGTGCGAGTTCGAATGGAGTCGCAGGCAACAGCTATTTATTTCTACTTTTTAACTCTTCACAGGAAATGCCAGAACAAGGCATGCGTGGAGTTCCAGCTACGTACCAAATAATAAATTTTCTTGGTTGGAAACCAGACCCATCACAGCCACAACCCATGGCTAGGGGCACAGGAGAATTGTCCCTCAAAGATTTACATAAAATAGATGAAATTATTGAAAAAACTCAAAAAGTTGTTCTTACCGAGGAAGATATGAAATAAATATATATTAACAAACAAACATACGGCCCGTCTTATGGTAACCAGTTACCATGATATGATGCCTCAAATATTAACCACCGGTGTTAATATTCTGGTAACCCTGTGATAGGAAGAAAATGAGCATTGGAGACTTACTATACTCACGCACAACACAACTACACCAATGTGTGTAGTTATTTGGCTGTGGATTTTTGTAAGGCGAAGGTCTTGTCTCAGTTGGGCAAGATCGCTTGTATAATGCCCTATCGTATGAGGTACCACTCGTCAAAATCGTCTCTACATATATAATCCACCCAGTCAGAATAAATTGTGCTCATCAAAGAATTGAACAGCTTCCAAGATAAGGTTCCAGCTTAGAAGGCAGGGTCCCTAACAGACAACAGGGCAGCCAGATGCAAGTATTAACAATTTTGTATGCATTATATTTTATGTATGTCCAAAAATGGAAATAATTTATTTTTATTTTTAAAGTTGTAAATATTGTGATATTAAAAATATAGATTTAATAAATACTTATTAAATAATATCAGTTGTTTTTTAATTTAACATTTAAGTTTAAAAAAAATATTTAACGTAAAAAGCTTCCGATAGTAAGTCGCCGACGTGTACGAATACTAAGAAATTCGTTTGTTCCAATTCAACATTTTTTAACGCTCGTCCAAACGACATCTGAAGAGAGAGTCCCTGAAGGCGGGTATCGACATTGTGAGGCTGCTTCGCGAGGAATGTAATTTATAAATACGTTTTTAATTTACCTCCCGCTCAATGCGAGCGCCCGACGAGCAGCATCGCAATGTCGACATCCGGTTGTCGGTTTTCATTAGTTTGCAGTGATGTTAGACCTCGTTCGGATGAGCTATGTTGAATTTAAAGCACTATTTGGTACGCCCTGCGCTTAAATTTTAACGCTCGTCCGAACGAGGCCTAACATCACGGCAAACTAATGGAACCTTAACAACAGTACAATCAAAACACCACAGACATACTCGTATTATAGTAAACAAACCTCGAGCTTCTTCAACTTTTCCATTGTAAGTGCCGCCCAGTTCTCAATGTAAAATATTACAACGTATATATTAAATTATAGACAGAAATATATAAATAGAAAAACCTATGTTTTATTGTTATCGTCAAGAGAATTGGGCTAAAGCCACCTATTCATTTATGATAAACCTTTAAAACCAAAATGTAACCCCACATGAAAAATCGTTTTATTGCATTAAAAGACTTGTATCCAAAGTTGTCAATACTTGAAAAACATTAATTTGTCGTGTTGTCAAAAGTGTTTTAGCCTTTATTGAATGTCGAAACCGTGCTTTAGTGAAATTATCAGTAAACGAAGATATTAATCAACCGAATCATGTACATTAAACATGCGATAATAAAATAGTACAACCATAAAGTGCCCTTTCATTGTTAATTAAACTTTTGTCACGTTTAATAGCGATTGAAAAATTGAAGAGTATGGACGGGACTTGGGTGCTCATTCTGTTGGCTTTGGTGATGCTGGTGGGGTCATATATGGCTGGAAGTATACCGCTAAATGTCTCCATGTCAGAGGTGAGTAAATTTTTTCTAGAAATTGCCAAGAACAATGGAAATTTTGATAGAAAACGACACTATCTTCGCATCTGTTTTGAAATGTATTTGCGCAAATATTACGAAAGTTTTAACTTATTTCTTATTAACTTGAATTAAAATCAATTTAAACACGTTAAAGATCTTCTTTCTAGTAATTATTAATATATTTTTTCTGATTATAATCTATGAATGTGTGTTAGAATATTGAAAACAAATCACATAAATCTTCACAATGATCAATATGTTAATTTAATTCAATATGGTAACTTTTATTGTATAGTATACTATTTACACCATTTAATTAACTATTAGTTTACAAAATAACCAGATATGTGTACTTAAAACATCCAAATAACATACATATCCCACCTCTAATGAAATAGTTTAACAACTCAAAAAGATAAAATGTTTAAAAGAAATAAAAATGCGCAACTTATTTTATTTTAAATCAAATACTACACAGTTACAGCTATAACTTTTTTTGGAGCTGGATTCTTGCAATACCAGTTGATGACCCAGAACTAAACACCAGAGTTTTATAAAGGAATTTCCCTGGGATAGGAAAACATTTATTTATTTATAAATGCATCCCTTTTATGAGCGCTGTCAACCTGTACTCACACAACACAGCAACACAACTATACTGCTGTGTGTAGTTATTTGGCTGTGGCCTTCTGTTAGGTAGAGGTCCTTCCCTCATCAGTCTTGCTTACTAGTATGATGCCCTCTCGTAAATAAATGGGTGGCCTATGTTTCTTGCTAGTTCTTCTCATGACTCAACGTCAGCGAACTAGCCTGACATCATCTTTATGGCTTATTCATAATTGACGATTGATTGATGACCGTCATAAGTGTTACTTTGTAACCTAAATGAATTTTGAGTTTGGGTTTGAAAAATTTGTCACTCACATACAATATTTGTTTAATACAGGATAAACTACAAAAAGTTACAGTCTTTGGCGCAGGACTTTTAGTCGGTACAGCGTTAGCAGTGATCATACCTGAAGGAGTTCGGTCTTTATTCAGTGAACGATCACATCCTACAGTAGTGACAAAGGATTTTACGGCAGAGCCACCAAATCATGATGATGACCTACATTCGGTTATTGGCATATCACTTGTTTTAGGTATGTATTTATTTTTATTACTAGCAGTACGTCAACATTTATTTAGTTTTCATATAATCTGTTACTCGCCGATAATGAAGCTTTTTAACGGTGAATTAAATTTTTACATTGGATAAGTTGTTTTTGGGTTAAAAAGAAAGGTTTTAAAGAAAACAAAAATATTTTGTCTTTACAATATCTGATAACAGTAATCTACAAAAAAATATTACTATATTAAACACTTAAGGATAATACGAAAATATTAAAGATAAAACATTAGCCTTTAAAAGCCACAACAAACTTTAAAACCGCACCCTTGGTAGCTTAACCAAAGCCACTGAACCAACTATGAAGTCTAACATTTATTCTTTTGTTTCAGGTTTTGTATTTATGTTACTTGTCGATCAAATGTCCGCAAGATTCAATGATCAAAGTAACCCCATAGAAAAGAATGTAACAGCTACCGTTGGACTAGTAGTGCATGCTGCAGGTAAATATAATCTATATACTTATTATATATACTTCCTTACTAATATTATAAATGTGAAAGTTTGTTAGAATGGATAGATGGATGGATGGATGTTTGTTACTCTTTCACGTAAAAACTACTGAACGGATCTATCTAGATGAAATTTGGCACACAGATAGATTATGGTCTGGAATAACACATAGGCTACTTTTTACACCGATGATCGACATCCACGCGGGCGGAGCCGCGGGCAACAGCTAGTAATATTATAAAGCTGAAAAGTTTGTTTGTTGGTTTGGTTGAACGCACTAATCTCAGAAAGCACTGAATCGATTAGAAAAAATCTTTTTTTGATGAATATTGCATTTATCCAGGAAGGCTATAGGCTATATAAGATCACGCTATGATCAATAGGAGCGGAGCAGTAGTGAGATATGTTGCAAAATCGGGGAAATGTAAGTTCCATATTACCACGCGGACGAAGTCGCGGGTAAACTACCAAAACGTATAAAAAAAGAAACAAAATTTATACAATTTCGAATGTAGGTTATTATAATCAAAATAAACAAAGTAAATAAATAATAAAATAATTTAATTAGAAATATAGAAGGATTAACTTAATAATGTGACGATCTACATACAATTCGCTACTTACCGTTAGGATACCTATTCATAAAATGTAGTGTTGTCTAGATTTAAGAACCCACTGCGACGCCTGAAAAGAGCGCTAAGTGATGTGCTACCTAAATAATTATAAGACCTTAGCAAATAAATATTTGAATTATATGAATGGATGTTTGTTATTCAAGTTATTTATTGACATAAACTTTATTCAAAATTGAATTGGAAATCGTATTTTTCTAAATATGTTTTTTGAGTTTCTAGATTTATAATCAATTAGTATATCTACCATTATTGTTATTTAAACTTATTTACTTACTAGCTGTTGGCCGCGGCTCTGCCCGCGTGGATGTCGGTTATCGCTGTAGCCTATATTCCAGACCATAATCTATCTTTGTGCCAAATTTCATCCAGATCCGTTCAGTAGTTTTTACGTGAAAGAGTAACAAACATCCATCCATACTTGCAAACTTTCACGTTTATAATATTAGTAGGATGGGTGTGTGCGTGTTATGACTCTGGTATTGCAAGCGTTCATAGGCTACGGTAACTGCTTAACATCAGGCGGGCCGTATGCTTGTTCGCCACCCAAGTAGTATAAAAAAGAATGGTCCTAGAGTTTTGACTCCAAATGGCTCAAAAAAGTCTCACCGAGACTTTCATATTCTTCTTCTTCTTATCGTTTGGTTAGTGATCAACCTGGTGACAGAGTTATTTAGATTGCCCATATTTAGGCCTCTGTCGTGATTTAACGACTGAAAACAGTCGGGACCGACTTTTAACCCATCAGCATCACCCATCTATATTTGGCATTTGGCCGTAGGAAAAAAGTATGCTGGCATTTGTTTTTATGACGTTCTTAAGTATCATGTATTTGATCTAAATGAGTTTGACTTTGATTTTGACTTTGACTTAAGGTTACCGCGCCCTTGGTTGCTTAACCCGCTGATCGTTTACCGAACAGCGAGTGCACTTGGCTATTTGCGCCGCTTGAGACACTCTGCAGAAATGGCGTAATAATACGTTTTCAATATATATGTACAACATAATATACGTGACTATGTTATATGTTTAACGGTGATAAAGTAATTTGTAACATAACATATACATTTAGATAACAACGGTTAATATATGTATAGTTAGAGCGATTTATTACGCTTTTTATTTAGGTATTATTCATCTCAATGTCCGTGTAGTGACGGATTAAGAATACAAATGTCACTACCCCTTCCATCCCGAGGGTGTCGTAAGAGTCGACTAAGGGAGTAAGTCTAGCAGACAATATCCACCGCAAGAGAGGGAAAACTCGAAAGAAAATCAACCCATCTGGCTAGCGTGGTATAGTAGGCTAATATCCCTCTAAATGTTTGGAGGAGACCCGTGCCCAGCAGTGGGACGATTATGGGTTGAGATGTATTCATCTCATTTCAATCTATTAACGTTTTAGTGGCCTTGTGATGTTCCAGACTATCTATCTTTATGTCAAGTTTTATTCAGATCTGTTCAGTAGTTCTGCCATGATTGGGTAACAAACATCCATGCAATACGACCGTCTGTGACACAGGATTATGCCTAATTCTACTAATATTATAAACGCGAAAGTTTGTAAGTATGGATGGATGGATGTTTGTTACTCTTTCACGTAAAAACTACTATACTGATCTGGATTAAATTTGGCACTGAGATGGATTATAGTCTGGAATAACACATAGGTTTTTTACAGCGATAACCGACATCCACGCGGGCGAGCCGCAGGCAACAGCTAGTCTATAATATTAAAATGAATCGCTGAATGTGTTGCTAAGCTCAAATCTCGAGAACAGCTGGACCGATTTCTCTAATTATTTTTTTAGAATATTCCTTGTATACGAGGATGGTTCTTACGCAGAGAAACACTTCCTAAAGGGGCAAAAAATACTTTACCCCGGGTAAAGTCGAGGCCGCTAGTACATATATAAAGCCCGGCAGACATTTTGAACAATTGTTCAGAAAGCGTTTTTGGGTCTCTTTAGTGGTATGTGCGGGTAGAGGGGGAGGGCACTACTATGAACTATGGGATGGGGTAGGGTGACAGCCCTAGGGTGTAAGGAACGGGCGTTGAAGTCACCCCTGCCTGGTGGTTTTTTTTTTTTTTTTTTTTTTTTATACTACTTAGGTGGCAAACAAGCATACGGCCCGCCTGATGTTAAGCAGTTACCGTAGCCTATGGACGCTTGTAATACCAAAAGTATCACTTGCGTGTTGCCCACCCCATTTTTTTTTACTCCAGGGCTTTATGGTGGGAGTATCCCTGGGATAGGCATACGTTTCTTTCAAAACGCATCCCTAAATGAGCGCTGGAGACCTGGTGGTTCTTTAAGTTTGCTCAGTACCAAGAACAAAAAACGACTAAGATGAACTAAATCAAGCCTACCTAAGAGGGGGGAGATCTTTACCTAATGGTGCTGGTGCAAAAGCTGCTAATAATATGTGTCTTGTATACAGCTGACGGTATAGCCCTGGGTGCTGCAGCGACCACATCTCATGCTGATGTGGAGTTCATTGTATTCCTGGCCATCATGCTGCACAAAGCCCCGGCCGCATTTGGACTAGTCACCTTCTTATTACACGCTGGCCTTGAGAGGTAAGAATTTATTATTATTATTTTTTTTTTATACTACCAAGGTGGCAAACAAGCATACGGCCCGCCTGATGGTAAGCAGTTACCGTAGCCTATGGATGTTTGCAACACCAGGGGTGTCACTCACGCGTTGCCGACCCTTTTAAAAAACCTTATAACTAAGAGTATGAATATTTAAAATTCTTCCATGCGTAGGCTGTTTTGGAAGACGACGTCACAGATAGGGTGAAGTGGAAGAAGAATACGAAAGGGGCTGATTCCACCACCATGTGGTATAAATAGTCAGGAAGAGAGAGAGAGAGTAGGCTGGTATACATGAATGTCCAAAAAAGAGGGTTCCAAGTATCCAAGAGAGGATTGACTGCCTAGGTGGTCCAGTGGCCGCAGTATGGCGCCTGCAGTGCACGAGGTTGAGGGTTCGATTCCCACACAGGACAAAACTTTGTGTGGCCCAAAAAGAGTTGTTCTGAGTCTGGGTGTAATTTGTGTCCGTTAATTGTATGTTTGTAAAGTCCCCCGAGACACAGAGCTTGTTCTCTAGTTCGGGAGTTGTCTTTTTTTTTTAAAAAGAAAGAGGTAGGGCATCATACTAGCGAGCAAGCTCAATTTGGGAAGGACCTCCACCTAACAAAAGACCACAGCCAAATAATCACACAGCGGTGTAGTTGTGTTCCTGTGTGTGAGTACAGGTCTCCAGCGCTTATTTTGAAAGAAACGTTTTTTTATCGCAGGAATACTCCATCCTAAAGAGTGTAAAAAAAGGAGGCAACACGCAAGTGATACCTCTGGTATTGCAAAAGTCCAAAGGCTACGGTAACTGCTTAACATCAGGCGAGCCATATGCTTGTATGCCCAAGTAGTATTAAAAAAAAAAGATATTTACATATTTTATAGCCAATGCTTGTTATTTGTTATTAATTCATTACATATATATAAACAGTTTTTATATGTGTCATGTTTATTATTGTAATTTTAATACATATAATAACAAAAAAAGCGGTGGTGGCCGAGCGGGAAAGTAACCGACTTGCAAGCAAGAGGTGCGAGTTCGATCCCGGGTGGCAGTACCAATGTGAATTTCACTTTTTGGAGTTTTATGTACTTATCAAATGATTCGCCATCTGCTAACGGTGAAGGAAAACATCGTGAGAAAACCCACATGTCTAAGAAGAATTTTTTGACTGCTGTGGTGGTCCAGTGGCCGCAGTATGCGCCTGCTGTGCACGAGGTTGTGGATTCGATAACCACACAGGACAAAACTTTGTGTGACCCACAAAGAATTGTTCTGAGTCTGGGTGTAATTTGTGTCCGTTAATTGTATGTTTGTAAACTCTCCGACACAAAGCTTGTTCTCTAGTGAGGGAGTTGTCTTTTAAAAAAGAAAAAAAAAAAAGAAATTCATCAACCCGCATTAGGCCAGCGTGTGTGAATTAAGGCCTAAACCCTCTCTCTCTTGATAGGGGAGAGGAGACCCATGCCCAGCAGTGGGACATATATGGCTTGCTTTTATACTATTATATAATTATTATAGCCAATGCTTGTTATTTGTTATTAGTTTATTACATATATATAAACAGTTTTTATATGTTGTGAATTGCCATCTTGTTTTTATTATTGTAATGTTAATACACATAATAACAACACAACATACATATGTATAATATAATAATAATAATTTCGGGCAACTCACACATCGCTATCTGATCCCAAACTAGGCAGAGCCTGTACTATGGTAACCAGACAACTGATAAACATACTTATATATTTCTAAATACATACATATTATAGATAAATTACACCCAGACACAGAACAAACATTCGTGCTCATCACACAAAGATTTGTCCTGGGTGATTTGGTCTCACTACTGGGCACAGTGGGCACATGTCTTCTACATCCTGTTGGTCCAGTGGTTAGTGACCCTGACTGCTAAGTCGAAAGTAGTAGGTTCGATTACCACACGGGACGAATTGTGTGTTATTTTTCTATACTACAAAAGACGCAAACCTGCATACCGCCCGTTACCGTAGCCTATGGACGCTTGCAATACCGGAGGTATCACTCGCACGTTGCCGACCCTTTTAAAACCTTATAACTCCTTTCTTGAAGAACCCCATGCTATAATCTCTCGGAAAAACCTTGGCAGGTAGCTCATTCCACAAACTAATCGTACGTGGAAGGAAATTCTTCTGAAACCGTACAGTACAGCACAATAGAAGAAAAATAGGCAAATTTAACTTCTGTCAAATTTGACTATCTTTCTTCTATAGTGCTCAGAACAATTGTTTGTTGGTCACACAAAGTTTTGTCCTGTCAGGAAATCGAACCCAAAACCTCGTGCACAGCAGGCGCATACTGCGGCCACTGGACCACCGATGCAGTCAATATATATTTTTTTGTTTTTTTTCTATACTACTTGTGTGGCTAACAAGCTTACTGCCCGCCTGATGGTAAGCAGTTACCGTAGTCTATGGACGCTTGTCGTACTAAAGGTATCGCTTGCGTATTGCCGATCAAAAAATGTTAACACCAGGGTAGGAATAAGTTTCGGTAAAAAAGCAACCCTAAATGAGCTCTGGAAACCTGTACTTACACACAGGAACATAACTTCACCGCTGTGTGTATTTATTTGGCTGTGGTCTTCTGTAAGGTGGAGGTCCTTCCCGAGTCGGGCTTGCTCGCTAATATGGTGCCCTACCTCTCTTAATCTTAATTTAATTCCGTTATATTGTCCACCACCACCACTGTCCGTGTGGTGACGGATTAAGAATACAAATGTATACCCCTTCCATTCCATCCTGTGGGTGTCGTAAGAGTCGACTAAGGGAGTAAGTCTAGCAGACAATATCCACCGCAAGACAGGGAAAACTCGAAACAAAACCCTATACCAACCCGTCTGGCCAGCGTGGTATAGTAGGCTAATATCCCTCCAAATTTTTGGAGGAGACCCGTGCCCAGCAGTGGGACGTTAATGGGTTGAGATAGTATAGTATAGTAGTAGTATATTGTCCACAGGAACAGGATACGTAAGCATCTGTTAATATTCTCTTGTGCTGCGCCCCTGCTTGCCTTGCTCACGTATTTCGGTATTGGCAATGAGAGCAAGCAAACACTAAGCGATGTTAATGCTACTGGTAAGTTTGTTTCATTTTTTATACTACCAAGTATAAAAACGTATCATCCTTACTAATATTATGAATGTGAAAGTTTGTAAGAATGGATGGATGGATGGATGTTTGTTACTCTTTCACGTAAAAACTACTGAACGGATCTAGATGAAATTTGGCACACAGATAGATTATGGTCTGGAATAACACATAGGCTATTTTTTTGCAGCGATAACCGATATCCACGCGGGCGGAGCCACGGGCAACAGCTATCATATATATACGTCCTTAATCAGATCAGATCACTATTTCGAAGGATATTATAATTTAAACTCTAGTCTTAATCGCTTAATTATTCACTTCTAATCTTATTACTTACTGTCCGTGTGGTGACGGATTAAGAATACAAATGTCACCGCCCCGTTCCATCCCGTGGGTGTCGTAAGAGTCGACTAAGGGAGTAAGTCAGGCAGACAATATCCACTGCAAGAGAGGGAAAACTCGAAACAAAACCCTATACCAACCCGTCTGGCCAGCGTGGTATAGTAGGCTAATATCCCTCCGAATGTATGGAGGAGACCCGTGCCCAGCAGTGGGACGTTTATGGGTTGAGACGACGACGAATCTTATTACATCAACATTATTACTGTACTGTACTTCCACTGATTATAATAGCTTAGACAATTTCACTGTATTAAGATAAAGCAAGCACGTAAAGCCGTTGGTCCTACGCCTGATCTCTCTCCGGTCGTGTCGGATTTGCCGTCCCATCGGACTATGAGAGTGAGGGAATAAAGAGTACGCTTGTGTTTGCGCACACACTTGTGCACTATACTATCTCCCGCGCAGATGGCAAGTCTCCGTTGAGATTAGCCACCGTGACCGAAATTCGGTTAGGAGACAGACAGACAGACATTATTAAGATAAATAATATTATTTGACTACTTCATCTCGATGGTTCAACTGTGTATCTCTTCACCACGTCGTCAATTATGTTTACATGACAACGACTGGAACTCGGAACAGCTTCGTTTTTTAAATATTCGCCAGAAGCACATACCTACTATCGTTTTAATTGTTTGACAGAAGAGCCAACGCCAACACAAGGTAGCAAACAAGCATACGGCTCGCCTGATGGTAAGCAGTTACCGTAGCCTACACTTACCGTGTTGCCAACCACTTTAAAAACCTTATAACTAACTAGCTGTTGCCCGCGGCTCCGCCCGCGCGGATGTCGGTCATCGCTGCAAAAAGTAGCCTACCTATGTTATTCCAGACCATAATCTATTTCTGTGCCAAGTTTCATCCAGATCCGTTCAGTAGTTTTTACGTGAAAGAGTAACAAACATCCATCCATCCATCCATCCATCCATCCATCCATCCATCCATCCATTCATCCACCCATCCATCCATCCATCCATCCATCCACCAATCCATCCATTCTTACAAACTTTCACATTTATAGTATTATTAAGGATTTCATACCCTATGTGTCTCTGATTTGTGTTTTATGAAGTCAATTTTTTTTACAGGTATAGCCATGCTGTTTTCAGCCGGAACATTCCTCTACGTAGCTACTGTACACGTACTACCAGAACTTACACACCCCCAATCCCATACACACACACTATTGCCAATGCAAGATGGCGTTGCACCAAAAAAAGGTTTCGGCGGCCTTTTACTGACAGAAATGATTATTTTAACTGTTGGAGCTTTATTACCTCTTTTATTAACTATGGGCCATAAACACTGATATTTGTTTTTTTTTTATAAATTGGCAGCAAAAATTGGACAGTGGTTGACGCCGTAGTAAATGTAGAAAAAATAATTTTGAAAAATTATATTTTAATAAAGCAATAGTAAGCAATATATTACGTCCGTTTGTTGGGCACGGATCTTCTCTCCTCTATCAAGAGAGATGAGAGAGTTGCCTGCAGGAGTTGGGCAATTGTTACCACGGTAATAATTGTAAAGAAATAGGCATAATGTAGCAATAAAAAAGACTTTGGTAGCCTATTACTATCAGAAATTATAATTTTAACCATAGGAACAAAAGAGGTAATTAATACAGCATTACCTCTGTTGTTAGCTATGGGGCATAAACACTGATATATGTATTTTTTTTTATTAAATTGGCAGCAAAAGTTGGACAGTGGTCAAAACGTAAAAAATTGCAGAAAAAATAATTTTGAAAAATTATATTATAATAATAGCAATAGTTATAAAGCTATATATATGTCCCATTGTTGCGCACGGGTCTCCATTTCTCTATCAAGAGAGATAAGAGGGTTGGCAGCAAAAATTTTAGAAAAATCGAAAATGATGACTTTAAATTATGAATAATTTTAAAACTATTATAATTAGTTATTTCCCGCGGCTCCACCCGCGTGGTTGTCGTTAATCGCGTTAAAAAGTACCCAATGTCCTTCCCCAGGGTATCTCATCTCCTAGCCAAATGTTATTATCATTTCATTTTGCCGTATAATCTCGAAAAAGTCAACAGACAGTTACTGTTACATTTTTTATATTAGTAGGGTTACTGACAAGCTATATATGTCCCTCTATTGGGCACGGGTCTTTCACTATAAAGGTATATACCACACACGCGGGCCTAATGCGAATTTAGACATGTGGATTTCCTCACGATGTTTTTGTTCACTGTTAGCAGATGGTAAATCCTTTAATTAGTATGCACAAATTCCACAAAGTGAAATTGATTGATTGGTAATACCATATGGAATCGATCTTGCACTTTATGTATACAAATTTGTTATTTCCCCACTTATCTATCACCGCTTTTCATTAGGTTGTGATGCCTATCATCATGCCTATTTTCTAGATAATTTTTTATACTTTTTAAATAGGCTAGACTCAAAATAAACTTAAAATTGTTGAATAGTTGTAATATCAGAGGCATTACTCTTGTATTGTCTGTAATATATATTTTTTTATCCATCCATATTGGCCAAAAGACGTCCACAGCTGGACACAGCCCCCCAGAGGTCTGCCCACGCTGGGTTTTCCATTCCTTGATGGCCCCTTTCTGCCCCAAAGGCCAAATTTTTTTATATACCCAGATTTTCCTCTGGGTAAACATTTAAGGTGACTATGGCCGTAATATTAAAAATATAAATTGAAGTTATAATGAAAATTGGCATTATATTAAATGCCAATATTAATCTGATACTTGCTGGCCTACATTTTTTTCTTAATCTAATCGAGTTTTGGATTTTAAGATATCTCCATATTTCTGAGTAATTTAAGCTCTTATATTAAAACAACTTTATACAGTTATCAGTTAGATTTTTTTTGTCGGATTATTTGGAACAACTACCCTCCGTTCCAAATAATCCGACAGCAAACAAACAAATTGCCCAATGGGTTAAATCATGCCCAATAGATAGAAAATGCCCAAAGTGATTTAACCTTGGGAAAAATATCCTTAGAAATAATTGACTAGGAAAATATGATTTACTTAAATTAGACCTATTTAAAAATACAATAATAGCAGAAAAATTGCCCAATGGGTTAAAAAAAGCCCAAAGGTTAAAAGTCGCCCAATTTGTCGCCCAAAAGTAAAAAAAAAGGTAGTGTTAATTTATTCGAAAAATGTTTTGGCGAATATTTAATTTTATTTACATGGTATGTATTTTACATATTTAAAAATAAGGCCTAAATACTGGTGTTAGAATATAATGGACATGGATCTCCTCTCTGTCGAGAGAGCTGAGAGTTTACGCTATGATCCACACACATGTTAATAAAATCAAGCATTCAATCATTATCAGAATAACTCGAAAATCTAATTTAGATTATAATATTACATGATGGCTGGTGGCGGGGTATGCTTAGATGGCAAACAAGCATACTTTGCCATCATAGCCCGTCTGATGGTAAGCAGTTACCATAAAACACATGAGAACGCAGCTGCGCCACGGTGTGTAGTTACTTCCCTGTGGTGTTTGTTTTCCTACCTCCCTTGAAAATATAATAAAATTCCACACAATTCCTATATTTTTTTCTCCTTGGAATTACGCTTTACTTCTGTAAATTTTACTCATTGGAATTACGCCTTACTTCTGTTAATTTTACGCATTGGAATTACGCCTTACTTCTGTAAATTTTACTCATTGGAATTACGCCTTACTTCTGTTAATTTTACGCATTGGAATTACGCCTTACTTCTGTAAATTTTACTCGATGGAATTACGCCTTCCACTTGTAAGTTAAACTGGGAATTTATGATAATGCTTGCAGTACGTATTCTGATAATGCTTGCAGTATGAATATTTAATTAATGAAATAGGGGGCTTAGCCTGATTTTATCCTTTTATTCTTCTTATGTTCTATTTATTTAAAATAGTTAAATAATAATGGTTAAACAGGGCTTCAAAGAAAAAAATAATACTATTATGTAACAAAAAAAAGATCAATAAAAATATAGTTTTTTTATTTTTATTTTTGAAAATTCAAAATGTATAGTTATTATTATATTGTTTTGTGATAGACAGAAATACTTGAGTGTATTTTTTATGTATAATAATATTTTATTTTGAATAAAAAATATTATGTGAAGTTTCAAATGACAGCGATTTGCTGACGTCAATATGGCGGACTCAGCGAAAATTTATTGAATTACATTTCGGAAATATTCTATTTTAATATAATTTGGAGATAATATAGACAAAGTATTGGCTTAAATACATAGACAAATAAGATTTAATACGTTAGGGCCGTTACTCACTACGACGTCTTTTTTAATGCATACAGTTGCGATTTTAATGCGTTTACATACTGTCTCGCAGCTGAGTTAAAGTCAAGTCAAAGTCAAACTCATTTAAATCAAATGAATTGTACTTATGAACGGCATAAAAACAAATGTCACCATATTTTTTGTCCCATAGCCAATTCGCTGACTAGGGTAGAACCACGAGAAGAATTAGCAAGAAATTCTGGCCACTCTTAGTACATTTTACATTTTAGTTGCTGTCACAAATGTGTATGACGTTTGCATTCCCTTCAACTGCATCGATCTATATAAAAAGTCGTAGTCTGTATAAACTCTTACTGATAAATTAGGAGTCACGAATTTGGCAAATTTTGATTGATTCGCTCAAATCTATCGGTAGGAATTAGAAATTATTACCTAATCTAAATATTTTTATATGTGTTTAACAAAAAATTGCTAATCCTAGATCTTGTCTCGAACTTGAAAAAAGTGGACGCTTTTATTTTTTATGCTTTTGTAATTGTTAATTAAGGCTGTCGTTTCTGTTAGGCTGATGTCGGTTGCGTTTAAAGACATACCAATATACGGTCATCCATCTATATATAGTAACCGAGTTAGTAGCTTAACTCGCTCATAATTTTCTTTGGGCTGCATGACTGTACAGTGGCTTAAGTGGTTACCTTGCCATTTACTACTGCGCGGCGTGTTGTGGGTTCGTTACTGTCTTTAATGACATTTATTTATGATCATAATTTTAAATCCGTAAAATACCACTAAATATCCCTTTACCTGGCTTTAGACTATTATCGCTTTTTTAAAATCAAATTCAACGTTTGTCGAAAGAGCGTTAAATACCGTTGAAATATATAATTAATAATAACTCTGATTGGTACCCAACGGTTAAAATTTAACATAGCTCGATAAGAACGTTGCGTTATAAATATTAAAACATCTTTTTTAACGCTCGTCCGAGGGTTATCAATGTTTTATTTTAAATTATGATTGAATATAGAATGCTAAGACTTCATGATATGACCTAAGCCGGGTTGTACGTCTGACCGACGTAAACTTAACAGGAACGACTGCATTATTATATTATAGAACACATAATATAATTAAATTTAAGATGATCATTTTAAGGCTGTGTATGTATATTTTATAATTGATTTTTTTTTTCACTGCATAATTATTGTGAACAAAATGTGACACTGCCCTAAAAAGGTGTGACCAAACATAACGTGCGAGGTGCTCGACAGCTCGGCATTCGCACGATGTAAATCTGCCAGGCTATTTTAGAAATTGTCTGAACGTGTATTCTAGTGGTTACAATAACCTCGCTATTGACACCGCGCCGAATATTTTGGGTTTGATTCGGGATTCCCATACGGACAAAATTTTGTGATGCATAAATGTTTGTTCTGAGTCTGTGGGTACCTACTGTCCGTAAATTGTATGTTTGTAAAGTCCCCGGCGACACAGAGCTTGTTCCCTTGTTGTTTGTGTTGTAATACAGGAGTTATCTTTTAGAATAAATAAAAATACGCGAATGGCCGTCGGCCGCGCACCTACGCCGCGCTGTATTTGGACACACCTTAAGAACTAATTATTAGTGGCGTTAATTTTATAAAATTCAAAGATTTCTAGTAGTCTAAGTTGCCTGCTCAAGGTTTAGTATAATTAAAATTAAGTGTCAATATTTTTATGGTTATAATAGCAATCCATGTGCCTGCTGCGCAAGGGTCTCCTGTCTGATTTCTCTTCAAATCGCGTAGTTTCTTTCTATGGTTTTTTAATAGTCAGTCTTTATCTCAAGGTTGTTAAATTTATTTTATTACTACTAATCAAATTATTGTTTTTTCAGACATGCAACGAATATTCGGCTACTTTTATTCTATTCGGCCGAATACCGAATATCTGAGTACTATTCGGCTCAAAACCAAATACTTAAATAAAATGAATTATTGTTGTCAGATAATTAATAAAATGAAAATATTAATTTATTTTATAATATTAATGTATATTTCTTGTAATTATACGTACTACAAAATCAAATTGCGTAAACATGTACACTTAAACAATCGAGAAACAATCAAGTCGATACAGCGTTTTAGCCGGCCGAATAAATTACTCGGCCGGCTGGATACTTGTATGGCTATTCGGCCTGGAAATCCGCAGGATATTCGGTATTAGGCCTGTAGCCAAATATACGTTGCAAGTCTAGCCGTTTTTCATAGATACGAACTAAAATATTAATGAATGAAAGATATTTAAAAGGTGCCAACATGGCTTTTATATGATGAAATATATATAAAAATGTACAATGTTTTGTTGTTTGTAAATAGATATTTGTATATGGTGATTGTTTATTATGTACATATTATTATAAATAAAATGCTTGTATTATATATTTTGTTTTATTTGTTCATACATTCCAGCGACATTATAGTAACTATATATTATTATTATATGTATATTGTCTACTTCGGTGGCTCAGTGGTTGATGTGTGTCTGTTGATCACGAGATCCCGGGTTCGATTCCCGGGTCGAGCCACAAATTTATATTGGGATTTTCTGTCAAGACATTCATAAAAGATGCCCGGCGTTTGGAAATTGGCGGTGTTTCAACATTGAACGCTCATTACGAAGGTAGCTTATTTTTCTTACTTACTACAGGATGACATTATGATTATTACATTATAAGAACGAGCAGTGTGTGTCCACATCACAGGACTGGTAAAACCACTAAAGGACAAATTATAATAATGGGTACCAGCTGTTGCCCGCGGTTCCACCGACGATTATGTTTTTGATTAAATTAAAAATATTACAGTTTGTCATTGATTTGTTTGGGGCCATTTGTCCAGTTGAAATTTAAAACTATTGAGTGATAGGCGGCTATAATATATTTACCCAATTAAATAAGTGCCTACTTAATTGGTTGGACAAATAAATAATACGTCTCTACAAAAACTATGCTGTATAGTCATACATATCATATATACATCTTGCTACAACTAGGTACCTACAAATTATGTTTTTGTAAATGATATCGTGTTTCTTTACTTTTCAATATCCTTCGGAATATTAAAAAACGAGAGGTTACGATCCTTATCACTATTTAAGCAGCCGAATACTGTGCAATATTTTTTTGCCTTTATTTTCTTTAAAATATTTAAAAGCAAAATCGAATCGGTGACGAATTACGCGCGTTGCGCGCACGCGACACAGCTGAATAATCCCCCTAGAAATGTTGCGGCCGGGTACTTGTGATTCATACTTAAACAGCGGAGTGAACCAGGCCTGATTATATCTTAATAAAATTTAAGTAATAACACGTAAATATTTTGTTTCATTTGTGTATGTCAAAAATATAATTTATTACGTAAAAATAAATATGTACTTCAACACTCCACGTTGCATAGATGGCTGTCGATAATTGGGTAAATGTGTCTCCTCACTACTTACACACACATTCTCACTACTCACGTACACAAAGTGGGTGTGGCTTGTTGAAATAGTGACACGCGCGAAATATATACAAAAATGTGTTTAGGTAGGTAGGTATCACCATTCTATCTCGATCTATTTCTGTGCGAGCAATAGTGTACCGTTAAATAGTACACTGTGCAACGATTGGTTCATTTGTGGATGATTACTTGTAGCAAAATTATGAATTAAGTATTAAATTACTGCTACTGGTACTGGTAGGTAGCGTAAGTTGACCAATTAGCTAAAATTCATTGCGTTAAATAATATCTACATTTCAACTACATACCCTTTGTTATATTCCGAAAATTGATCAACTACCTCGAATTCTTGCTATTTTCCGGTGAATAAATATATTGCAAGTTAAATAAACGCTTGTAATATCGTCAACATCACATAGGATTAAAAATAGGTAAATAAACAAATTATTATCACAAATTTATTTTATTTTTGTAAATAATATATTTTAAACACACCTACTTAATAAAATATATAAAAATGCCAATACTAAATATAATTTCACAGATTTTATCATATTTGGACGGAAAAAAACTGTTTAACTTAATTAACTAAGCGCTGTTACTTATAAACTTAGGTTTGAACACGTATAATTTTATGTACCTACTAGTAGGTATATTGAGCAAGTTTCTTGGACAAATATTATAATTAAAGTAAATAAAAATCCTAAGATTAATTACCAGTACCTAAGTAGGTAGTAACTTATTTATAATAGGTATCTAATAATGTACTTAGGTAAACTTATCTAAATAATATATTATTTTAAATTTCTAATAATTTCCCTACGTTTCAGTATACATCTGTCATTATTCTACAAATAAAGACATTGATTGATTGATAATTATATCCTTTTTCTGTAAAGCTTTATTTAATTTAATTAATTATAAAAAATATTTTTTATTACAAACAAAATATTTAGATATATTTCATCATGATTTTCATTTCACTTACAATTTGATTTAACCAAATAATATAATACATTAAAAATCTCAAAAACCCGTGTTTCTTGTTAATAAGAAATCAATTAAAATGTCATTGTCAATCTCACTCCACTTAGCGACACCTAGCGGTAATCAGAAAAGCCGTTTTAGCGACTTAGCGACATCTAGCGGTAATAAGAAATTTACAAAACATACCTTACTTTGAAACAAAGTCAAAAAATCTCTTTATCTTACTAAATTAAACGAAATAATAACTAAAATAAGTATAATACTAGTGAAATCAGAGGTTTCAATATGTAATACGCTAAACTAAATACTAGCGCCATCACGACAGCCTTCAGAGTTTGATGTAAATAGTAGAGCCTGAAAAATAAAATTATAGTATTAGCAACATCGAATTTGACTGATTTATTAATCCCTGGTTATTTATTTACTGCGTGGTGCGTCAAGACAATAAGATCAGGGTCAATAACGTCCTTATGGCGATTTTTTAAAAATGTTTAGGAACAACTTCTATGCCAGGAACTAAGTACTATGGGGGATGGCCACCGCATCATGCGTATCGCAGTCGTTGGGACTGCTACTCACAAACTCCTGGGTCAAAATAGGATCAAAATACAAAATAGAATACCGAAGTTTTCAAATCGAAGGTAAAAGCACAAAAAGCCGTTGGTCGGATTGCCGACCCTTCGGACAAAGAGGGTGAGGGATTAAATGTATTTTAAACACTATAATATTATCTCCCGCACAGATAGCTAGTCTCTGTCAAATTTATTCACCGTAGCCAAAATTCGGTAAGCCCGTTAGCTATCAACTTTTTAAGGAAATAATAAATAAAACTTACTTGTTCCACTTCTTCCTGGCTTCAGGTAAGGTGGAAAGGTCATCTTTGATCAGGTACACTCGAAGTCCTGTGAACAAGATAAAGATACTAATTAGATAAACAGGGATTATCAAAACAAGCTAGATAACTCGTATAGCTCAGTCTTCACTCTATCCAAAGAACTGACGTGTGTTGGTGGATTGTAAGATTTGTAGGTGTCCTCACAAAATTCACCATTAGCAGATGGCAAATCATTTGATCAGTACGGATAGATTTTACAATATGAACTTCAAATTGGTATTACCTGCCGAGTCTCATACGTCAAGTCAGTCATTTGCAAATCGTTTATCAGGTTTTTCAACCGCGACTGATTTTCTGATAGCTGACCGGTCACGTGATTTAATAAAAAAATATTATCGAGTATATATAACCTACTTTACAGTTAACACTCACCAACTAAAAACGTTTCACACATATATTCCCAGGAGAAGTCACTCATGCTGAACGGGAATATGACCTTGTCAGCTTCTGGCAATGAGTTCCACATGTTGCGAACATTCGTGTCAGAAAACTTCCAGTCTTGAGTGGAGAAGTAGAAGAGAATGTGAGCCAACTTCATAACTTTGGTGTAAAGTTTTAGCATGCTGGAATATAAAAATATTTATTAACCTACTAAGTAGCTTCCACCCACGGCTTATTCAGAACAGAGTTTTTTTCCGGGATAAAAAGTAGCCTATGTGTTATTTCAGACTATAATCTATCTCTATGCCAAATTCAATCCAGATCCGTTCAGTAGTTTATGCGTGAAAGAGTAACAAACATACAAACTTTCGTGTTTATAATGTTAGTAGGAAGTAGGACTTACTATTACAAATCATAACGCCTGTTGCCCACTGGGGTAGTCAAAGGCTACATTACGCCAATTCCTTCCATCCAGACGCACTTCTTTCGCTTTCGCTACATTTATCCATTTATACATGAACGTCGGTTCAGAGTTTAATTTTGGAAATTTTAGCAAGATTTATTTATTTAGATACCTAGTTGTGTACCTTTCGAAATCGAATTTTAAATAAAAGAATTTTAGTTTGGAATACCCTCTAAAATCTTGCAGCTGTTTTCAAACATAGATTGGCAAAAACAAATTAAATTGTTTTTTTTGTTATTAAGTTCTCAAATACTGTAAAAATACTTGAAGAAGAAAAGGTACTTATGTTTGCGCACACACTTGAGCATTATAATATATTCTGCGCAGTTGATCCCGTCCCTCACCGAAATTCGGTTACGAAGACATTATATTTATCTTTATACTTGACCCTAAAATGAGCATATAATGAATATTTTGTAACTTACGCTCGCCTCTTCCCAGTAACTGCACAGTAGGTGTCGACCATCAGCGCAGGTAGATAATGCAGGAAGAAGTTGTAGAATAAGAACATATAGTAGTTGTTTGTAGGGTTTAGACCATAGTACCTGAAATATAAATGTACTTTAAATATCTATACTAATATTATAAAGCTGAAGAGTTTGTTTGTTTGGTTGAAAGCGCTAATCTCAGAAAGTACTGGTTCGATTTGAAAAAAACTTTTTTTGTTGAATAGTGCATTTATACAGGAAGGCTATAGGCTATATAACATCACGCTATGATCAATAGGAGCGGAGCAGTAGTGAGATATGTTGCAAAATCGGGGAAATGTACGGTCCAAATTACCATGCGAACGAAGTCGCGGGCGACCCCTAGTTCAGTTATAAGCGGTGGTGGCCGAGTGGGAAAGTAACCGCCTTGCACGCAAGAGGTGCAAGATCGATCCCGAGAGTGGAATTTACACTAATCAAATGCTTCGCCATCAGAATAACATCGTGAGAAAACCCACATGTCTTAAAAGAAATTCTAAAGACATGTCTGATTCACCAACCCGCATTAGGCCAGCGTGTGTGGATTAAGGCCTACATCCTCCCTCTCTTGATAGAGAAGAAGCCCGTGGCCAGCAGTGAGACATATATGGGCTGCTATTATACCAAGGTTTCCGTGTGGTGACGGATTAAGAATACAAATGTCACCACCTCTTTCCATCCCGAGAGTGTCGTAAGAGTCGACTAAGGGAGTAAGTCAGGCAGACAATATCCACTGCAAGAGAGGGAAAACTCGAAACAAAACCCTATACCAACCAGTCTGGCCAGCGTGGTACAGTAGGCTAATATCCCTCTTTGAACAGACGAGACCCGTGCCCAGCAGTGGGACGTTTATGGGTTAAGATGATGATTAAACCAAGGTAAATGTTAAAACAAAATACATACCATACAGCTTTAGTAGTAGGCTTATCAATGCCGTATTTTCTATTTCTTTCAATAAAGTCACCCCATGTCACGGGATTCTGTGCACCAGACACGAAGTTGTAGATCGGGATGTGAGATGTTTGACTGTGGGTTATAAAACTTTAGCAATAAAATACAGTTACAAAACTGCTGACTTTATTTGTGTATGTAATTAGAGAAAAGAGAACAATTGTATCATATAGTCTCATATAAGATAATATTAAGTTATCATTAAGTACTTATAAATAAAATACATTTTGATTTTTCTTAAACACTTAGACTTAAATGTTTTTAAATTTCTGCACCTATTTTAGTTTTGTTAATGCATATATGTGATACAAGTTTTCACTTTGTACAGGCACCAGAATTTTTAAAGCACAGTTATTAATTTATAAGACCTACACTCAGACTAATAGAATAAGATAGACGGAGCGTGTAGAACTCGCGCGTGAAGCCGCCAAAAGCAATACTAAATAGCAATGTCATACGTTTTCGCGCGCAGTCGATTTGAGCCGCTAGTGAGTACGCACGTCTAAACACGTTCTGACAAAATATTATTATAATGCCGTATTGTGTAGTTAAACGTTGTAAAAATACTTCAGCAAATCTCAAAAAGAGTTCTGGAGTATCGTTCCATAGGTAAATAATTTTAACATTATAGACTTCTTATTGTTTTCGTAAATATTTTAGTTACACAAACTAGGAACACAAAACCTCTACCATGTTCTACAGTGTTGCCATTCTTAGCATATCTTTTTCCCTAAAATATTTTGCAACGTGTTAGTGGGAATATAAAACAATATTAATCAGTCTATCGATATACTATTTAAAATAAATCTGAATGATAGTTGGGGATCCACGCGAAAAAAAAAAGAAATTGTTGTTTGCATTTAGCGAGTAATTCCGTAGTTTTGTAGTGATTTTAAGAGGTACCTAGGTAGGTACTTAGATAATGTTTTTCTATGTTATTCAGATGATGATCAATTAATATTAATATAATAATAATAATTGATCATTTAAATTCATAAAATAAGTAGATATGTTAGGTTTATGATTTATTTAAAAAAAAGTATTTACATCCTAACCACGGCTGTGAGCGGCGCGGCGGCGGCGAGCGGTATGAACAAAATTTGTTCTTACCGCTTGCCGCTAAATATTTTTTTTTTTTTATACTACTTGGATAGTAAACAAGCATACACCATATATACATTTTTTTAGATACAATTTTTGCCAGTTTTGTTTTACGAGTAATATGTTTTGTATTTTATGTTTGTTTTTTTAATATAATATTGTATTTTGTCTTGATATGTTTGTTAACAGAAACCTTTTTTTAATGTAACATAATGCTAAGATGTATGATGTTATATTTAAAAAGATTTATTTTATTCGTCAGAAATTAAAGCATGTAGTTAGTGTTTATTGTTACCTATTTATTTTGAAATAATAATGTAAAATAATTATAAATAATAACATTATTTAAACAAACAATTTGAAGTATAATTTTTAATATTGATATTGCATATTATTATCACGAGTTAACAGTTTTGTTTCAACTTTTGTTGGGAGTATTTCATTTGCTGGCAACATCGTTTTCCACGTCACACGACTTTGACAGCGCTTTGTGGCTTCACTGATTTGTTCTACACGCTCCGTCTATCTTATTCTATTAGTCTGAGGACCTACATATATAATATATGTGTTATTTTGCAACTGTATTTTAAAATAAATAAATGATTATTATTGTTATTAATTATTTCAACTTATATTGTAAGCGTTGATAGCTACGGTAACTGCTTACCATTGAACAAATTAAGTAGCCTAAGTTACTCCTTTTAACATATATGTCAGTGGAATTCCCGCCAAAATCGGAGCAGCCATGTTGGAGTTTAAGTTTCGGAATATAGATTGGCAAAAAAAAAAAATGTTATAAGTTCATAAATACTGTAAATACTTGAAGAATAAAAGTTACACCTGTGTTTGCGCACACACTTGAGCACTACAATATATTCTGCGCAATTAATCCCGCCCATGACCGAAATTCGGTTACATTATCTTTCATTATACTTTACATACAATTATCAAACTAAACTTAAGCTTTTTCTCATTCATAAAATTATAAAAAAAAAAATACAATTACAAAATGTACATAGTACTTAATTCAAACTAGAACCAAGCCATATTTTGAGGGAAATAGGCTTTTTTTTAAAAATAATAACAAACAAGCATACGGCCCGCCTGATGTTAAGCCGTTACCGTAACTCATGGACGCCTGCAACACTAGAGGTATAAAGACAAAGATACTTTATTTGAGAGAACATGTGTAGGTAATAACAGTACATTACTATGATGTATGAAGGTATCACTTGTGTGTTGCCAACAATTTTCTTTTTACACCTTTTTGCCTTTAAGATAGAGTATCCCTGGGATAGTAGGAATACGTTTCTTAAAACGCATCCCTAAATAAGCGCTGCAGACCTGTATGTAGATAATTTGATATGCTTACTTTTCCTTGTAGTTCTTAGCAGTGAACCAGGCTGAAGTCAGAATGGCGTTGACACATAAATCTACTGGTACCATATCGGCTACCTTGTCCTGGTCCATATACATGGTGCGAAGTACCTGCAGAAGGAGATAACTTACTGATTATAATCATCTAAGATGAGTAGATAAGTTGTATTCCGGATAGAGTTTCTTAACAACCAATCTCACTGGAGACTAGAGACTACTCAGCACGGGCCATTTTTTTCTTACTACTTGGTTGGCAACACGCGCCTGATGTTAAGCAGTTACCGTAGCCTATGAACTCTTGCTCCTATAACAGAGGTATCACTTGCGTGTCGCCGACCTATTTTTTGCTTTAAGACGTAGTGTCCCTGGGATTCCTAAATAAGCGGTTCCTCTTAGGAATTTCCACAGCATGTGGTGTTGATCTTCCCTTGTTCATAGGCTGGGTACACCTTTCACCAGATCGTCTGTCCACTTTGCTAGAGACCTGCCTTCATTGCTTCTACCAGTTTGTGGTCGCCACTCAACAAACTGTCTACCTCAGCGGCTATCAAATTTAATAATATTATTAACTCACCCCTGTCCCGATGCCGACGACCAACCCCGTGGGTCCATAAACGCTGTCAGTCCAGCCTCTCATTGGCTCTTCATATGTAGACACAACTGCAAGCAAACAAAACAATTATTTATCTAATAGAAATAGTTGTCCTTGTGGTGACGGATTAAGAATACTAATGTCACCACCCCCATCCATCCCGAGGGTGTCGTAAGAGTCGACTAAGGGAGTAAGTCTAGCAGACAATATCTACTGCTAGAGAAGGAAAACTCGAAACAAAAACCTATACCAACCCGTCTGGCCAGCGTGGTATAGTAGGCTTATATCCCTCCAAATGTATGGAGGAGACTCGTGCCCAGCAGTGGGACGTATATGGGTTGAGAAGAAGAAGAAATAATTATGTAACCTAACCGAATTTCGTTCACGGCGCGGTGGCTTGTCTTGCTTTTAGAGCACAAGGACAGGTGCAATATTTATTCCCTCTCTCTCATAGTCCGATGGGACGGCAATCCGACACGACCGTAGAGAGATCAGGCGCAGGACCAACGACTTTATAAGCCCGGAGTGTACCTAATTTCCTATACCCAAAATTCGGGCACCTATTGTAAATTTCTTGACTGAAATACCCAATATCTTTTTTGGCCCAATCCGTAAATTGAATTTGGGACTTCGCGACAACAGTCACACTCAACAATTACTAGATCAACAAGGTAATGGAAATAACCAGACCCGGAAATCGAACCTAACAACAGTTTTTTAGGGTGGCAAACAAGCATACGGTCCGCCCGATTATCGTAGCCTATGGACATTCTTTTTACACCTGTGCTTTAAGATGGGAGTATCCCTAGGATAGGAATACGCTTCTTTCAAAACGCAAGCTGATACAGATGGCGTACCTATAGATGGTCTGACGATGCAGATAGGTAGACCTTCTCCATACTTCCTCACTGCTTCTTCAGCTATTGCCTTCGTGAAGCAGTATGTGTTGGGTCGTTTCCCAAGGAGTCTGAAACAACATTTGGAATTTAAAAACATAATAAATTTATTTTTCTAGGAAATCATTTTTCTGGCATTTGTTGGAAAACTTCATAGCCAGTTCTTATATCTTCTATCTTTCTTTATAATATTACTATTAGATAGGGATAGAGAGAGATAGATAGACCAAAAATAATACTTTTGTTTTTTTTTTAGTTTTTTTTATACTTCCAAGGTGGCAAACAAGCATACGGCCCGCCTGATGGTAAGCAGTTACCGTAGGTATGGAGCAGTAACAGCGCCACCTGGCGGTCAAAATATTAAGATTTAATACAATTTACTTACGACGGCAAAATGTTTTCTATAATCTGCTCGTCTACTTCTGAGATCGCTTCTAAAGCCTCTACAGACATTGGTGGTTCATAGAATCTGAAAATGAAATGTTTTATAATTAAATATCCATATCTAAATTTTTTTATGTGTATTAAATTTAATCAAAATGGTCTTACTTTTCCTCAATATGTTTAATTTGCGTGTTTGAAAACGCAGTTGATACGTGTGTTATCGCCTTCAGATTTCTGCATTCTTTGGCTAATTTTAACACTTCTTTAGTTCCTTTTACATTAATTGCGGTTGACACTGATAGTTTCTCGTCGAACTTTACAGTGGCAGCAGCGTTGATTATTATGGTTACCTGTAACGACATCTGTTAGTGAGTAGCAGAACTAAAAAAGGCGGCAAAAGCTACATGAGAAAATATTAACAACTGTTTAATTGCATTTATCGTAAAATACGTATTATGAAGAAAAATAAACAGTAAAACTTCTCTTATTACGTTTCCAAATTCTTCGGCACTTTAAATGTTAACGCCATCTATATCTACATCAAGAAACTAGTTGCCATTTTTAAATACGAATTTGTGCACTAGATGTCACTACTATATCGTAGATGTATACAAAAATAATTCTTACTCTACTAGTAATCATTTTTCTATCCTCTTCATTTATACCTAATCCTGGCAACTCCATATCTCCAACAATAGGTACTACTTTATGGATACCTTTTGGATTCTCTGCATGTGCTCTATGAAATAACTGAAAGAGAGAATTATTATAAACAATGAATATTTCAAACTATAGCACAGATAATACAATACTAGGCTTTACTAAAACTCCGGAACGTAATTATTAGGAATCACGGAATAAATATATGAAATGGTATTTATTATAGCAATAAAGAGAAAGAAAGAAATTTTATTTATATTGTACTTAACCTAAGTTAAAATTACACATTCAACTTTTTATTGTACACCAATTAATTTATGTAGTTATGTTATATAGTTTGTATATTGTTACTAAAAACAAGGTTACTTAGCATGTTTGTCATAGAAATTATTGTATTAGAAAAACAAACTTATGTAAGTAAGCTAAGATAAAAATGTAAACTAAGAAAGAACATTGTAATATTTTGGTTTTTCCCTGAAATATAAGGCTTTTTTATTTTAATTTTATTTTATAAAGGTTAAAATTATTATTTTTAACAAACAACCTACACTCCATTATAGATATAGATTCAGTCCTACACTAGGTAGAAAAGTGCATTTCTTTTAATCTATTTCACATAGCATGGGTACTGTGACGTTTAACATTTTACGATGAAGATTAAAGAAAATGATTGAATCAATCTGTAACCATTAGGCTAATTGAATGATTACGAGCCTAGAGTATCCAATCGATAGATTTTAATTTCCATCTCAACCCATAAACGTCCCACACTTCTACTGTGCTTCTAGGCACGGGTCTCCTCCATACATCTGGAGGGATATTAGCCTACTACACCACGCTGGCCAGACGGGTTTGTATAGGGATTTGTTTCAAGTTTTCCCTCTCTTGCAGTGGATATTGTCTGCTTGACTTACTCCCTTTGTCGACTCTTACGACACCCTCGGGTTGGAACGGGGTGGTGACATTGTATTCTTAATCCGTCAGCACTCGGACAATTTTAATTTCATCGTCTTCAATTTTTATTAAATAGAAGTAGACATTTATTTAACCCAGTTACAAAACTGCTTTACTTTATTTGTGTATTTAATTAGAGAATAGAGAACAATATTGTATTATGTAGTCATATAAAATAATATTAAATTATCATTTTACATAAAATACATTTAGATTTTTTCTTAAACACTTGGATTATTAAATATTTTTAAATTTCTGCACCTATTTTAGTATTGTTTATGCACATATAGCCTGTGATATAAGTTTTCACTTAGTACAGGCACCAGAATTTGTTGAGCACAGTTATTATTTTATAAGACCTATATTTGTAAATCTGCAACTTTATTAAAATTTAAATTAAATTAATAAATGATTATTATTATTATTTATTCGCAGGAACATGCGTTACAAAGTTAATAATAAAATAGTCTGTACAAGGAATGTTCCGCCTTTTATTAAAGGCATGCAAATATTATTTAAATAAATACATTAATTGTACATTTGGTGTTTTTAACATATTGATATTTATCTTCAAATGTCAAACGTCACAGTAGATACCTACCTATGCAAAATATACTTTAGTACGAATTTTCTTTCCTCTATTGTTTGATTGCGAAATAATTAGAGACATTGAAATATGTTTAAAATTGTTTAAATATTGCGAGGAATTAATAATGATTCAACAAAAACGATTAACATTAAATATATCGATATATCAAACCATTCCCAACATTAGGTCATTTAACAAATTTTGGGCTGTCGCGTTTTCCGATGCGTAGCAGATTATCATTATAGGTCACAGCTTTATTGATGCTACGCAAATTAGGACCTAAAATAGACCGCTTTATAGACGTTTTAGACAGCCCACCTGTCTCTGCCTATCCCACTACGAAAAGACATATAAGAATATATAATATTATGAAATAAATACTTACAAATTCATCAAGTAAATCGTGAACTCGTACTCTTGCATCTTTGCCCTTTTTATTCCTTATCAACACATATATAGTATCTATGTCTCCACATGTACGTATTAACTTTTCTATAAGCACTGAAAAACAATAATAATAATAAATATTTTATTTTTTTATTACTGTAGCTTGTTTTTTAATGTGTGTATGATGATTTGTTATTGTAGGTATAATTATAATAACAAGTAAACAATAATTTTAATAGTCAGGTCGCATTTTTTGCTGTAAAGACGAACTAGAGGTAGGTACAGCAAAAAATGCTGACGTCATTTACATTGTATAAAACAATACAACTCCCGCACTAGAGAACAAGCTCTGTGTCGCGGGGGACTTTACAAACATACAATTAACGGACACAAATTACAACCAGACTCAAAACAACTCTTTGTGGGTCACACAAAGTTTTGTCCTGTGTGGGAATCGAACCCACAACCTCGTGCACAGCAGCCGCATACTGCGATCACTAGACCACGAAGGCAGTCACGAATGTAGTTTTCAGCAAAAGATAGAATGATTCAAGAGGAAAAAAAGATAGTGGCGGTGGTGACCGAGTGGGAAAGTACTTGCGCGGAAGAGGTGCGAGTTCAATCCCCGGTGGCAGCACCAATGTGAATTTCACTTTGTGGAGTTTATATGTACTAATCAAATGATTCACCATCTGATAACGGTGAAGGAAATCTACAAACGTGATTCACCAACTCGCATTAGGCAAACCCCTCTTTTTCTTGATAGAGAAGAAGAGACCAGTGTCCAGCAGAGGAAGATATATGGGTTTCTATTATTATTAAAGAGAAAAAGATGCGTGCGAAATACTTTACTCTCCTTCTATGTCAGTCGAGTAAAAAATATCCTTACTTTATTATGCTACTAATATTATAAACGCGAACGGATGGATGGATGGATGGATGTTTGTTACTCTTTCACGTAAAAACTACTGAACGGATCTGGATGAAATTTGGCACAGAGATAGATTATTGTCTGGAATAGAAAATAGGCTTTATAGAGATAACCGACATTAAACGCGCTAATCTCAGAAAGTACTGGTTCGATTAGACAAAATATTTTTTTGTTAAATAGTGTATAGTAGTGTAGTTAAATAGTAACATCACGCTATAATCAATAGGAGCGGAGCAGTAGTGAGATATGTTGCAAAATTTAGAAAAATATTCTAAATTACCACGCGGACGAGGTCGCGGGCGATTATAAGAATCCCTATTTCCCTTGGTCACGCCATAATTTGAGAACGTCTTTATCGATTTCTTTAATCTTTTTTTATTAAGTTTTCAAATACTCTGTAGTTTTTGTCCGTAAGAACCTTACGGACAAAAATCAAGAAAATTGTACAGAAAATAAATTAACCTGGGCGAATAAGGAACGGGCTGTTAAATCCTTACTAATATTATAAATGTGAAAGTTTGTAAGAATGGATGGATAGATGGATGGATGGATGGATAGTTGGATGGATGGATGTTTGTTACTCTTTGACGTAAAAAATAATGAACGGATCTGGATGAAATTTTGCACACATATAGATTATGGTCTGGAATAACACATAAGCTACTTTACTTTTTGCAGCGATAACCGACATCCACGCGGGCGGAGCCGCGGGCAACAGCTAGTAGCTATATATATTTTTATTTGGATGTAATTCTTTCTTTTTTAAAAGACAACCCACTCACTTTCTGTACTTTGATCTTTTTTGTACTTAGTCGGTTTATTTGCCCGATATGTTGACCTTTACAAAATAATAATACGCGGAAATAAAGAAAATTTTCAATGACAAAGTTGGATTACGATAAGTAAGCAGATTACTAACAGTAATTTCGTCATAAACGGCAACTGGTTCCGTGGTGTAGTGGTTATCACATCTGCTTTACACGCAGAAGGCCGCCAGTTCGATCCTGGCCGGAATCATTATCTTTTTGTTATTTTCAACAATTTATTTAATACAATATTATTATTATAATTTTTGTCTTTAAACATAAGATTAATAATTATATTAAAAAACTAGTATTTTAATTTTTTTTCAATAGCTAACTCTCGCACCTGCTAAAGACGTAAGAAATGCTAGGCATCCTATGACACTGTTGAACTGCATGGTGACTGATGAATGTGGTCTATTAGACCAGCTATATTATCTTTAATAATAATTATAACAAAAAAAACCGACTTCAGTAGGTACGGCAAGTTGCAGAATTTTTAAAAAACCTTAAAACCTCTAGTCTAACGTAGGTATTTAAACAGAATGAACTTTCATGTAAACTCTTATTGCACTTTTCCTCCCTTAAAGACGGTTCTTTTTAATCTGATAATTTACAGCAAAAGTGCAACAAATGACCATTCAAATAGGCCCAAACACGGCTAGATTTCATTGTTTAATTATGAAGTTCCGTTGCTTAGCTACCGGCTTTATCATCAAAAAGTTGCTTAGTAACCATAATGGAAACTTATCTAATCGCCATCCGTAAAATACTTATTATTGAGAAGTTCAGGTGGCCATCTGTTGTGTTCTTCATCAGTTTTACTTCATCATATTATACTTTCTGAATGCAAATGTTTGATGTGTTGTTAAAAATATTGAAATTGTTATATATGTGTGCCTATAATTTTTGAGGAGTTTCCTCAATTCCTCATAAATCCCATTATCAGAACTTTCTTTTGATAAAAATGGGACCAAACTGGAAGTATGTCCTCTCAGACAAAAAATATTTTTTCAAATCGGTGCATAACTGTCGGAGTTCTGCGGTAACAAACATAAAATAATTTTAACAAAAAAAAACCGACTTCAGTACGGCAAGTTGTAAAATTTTCAAATATTTGTTTGTTACAATCGAATAAAATCGACTGTGAGCGTCGGGCTGAACACAGGTCAAGTAGGTATTAAAAGCAATATTTAATCTGTGCAATCCGCGCTCAATTTATTCACGTCATTATTTCTTATTAATAGTTGCTTAGCAACAATAACCGAAACTTATCTAATCGCCATCAGTAAAATACTTATTATTGAAAAGTTCAGATGGCCATCTGTGGTCTTCTTCATCAGTTTTACTTCACCAAATTACACTTTCTGAATGCAAATGATTGATTAGTTGTTAAAAATATTGAAATTGCTATATGTGTGCCTATAACTTTTGAGGAGTTTCCCCAATTCCTCATGGATCCCATCATCAGAACTTTCTTTAGATGATAATGGGACCAAACTGGAAGTATGTCCAGTCAGACAAAAAATAATTTTTCAACTCGGTCCATAAATGACGGAGTTATGCGGTAACAAACAAATAAAAAAAATAAAAAATACACACGAAATGATAACCTCCTCTTTTTGAAGTCGAATAAATAGGCGGAATTTGTTAAGCTTGCCACTAACACCTGAAGTGATGACCACGACCACTCTGTTAAGAGTGATACCGATAGAGAAGAAGAAACAGGAGGAACTCCTCCTGTTTCTTCTTCTCTATCGGTATCACTAACTAGAAAGAAAGAAAGATGACCAACAGGCTAGTCAACTTCAAATTCCCCTGATATTTAGCAGCAGCATTCAGCACAAAAAACGAAGCTACCACATTACCATGTTTAGTACTAGCTATTGCCCATTGCCCGCGGTACTAGTATTATATTATCTGTGCCCGTGGCTTGTCGCGTGGAGATCGGTTATCGCGATAAAAAGTACAAACCTTTTCGGTGTATTGTGCATTTGTAAAATTAAAATATGGATGGACATCCATATTTGAAACTCTCAGACTATATTCTGAGGTCCAACTTTAAACAATTTTTATACATTACTAGCTGACCCAGCAAACGTTGTTTTGCTACTTAAATAGTAATATCGCTATTAAAAAATAGGGGTTGATTGTAGAGGGGTGAAAATTAAGGGTTGTAGGTATGTATTTTTTTATGCTGAATCACAAAAAAATAAAAACAAAAAATGTTGTCTATAAAATTAAATAAAAAAATTTGGGGTGGACACTTAACATTAAGGGGAATGAAAAATAGATGTCCGATTGCCAGACCTACCCAATATGCACATAAAATTTCACGAAAATCGGTCGAGCCGTTTCGGAGGAGTTCAAAGTCGAACACTATGCCACGAGAATTTTATATAGGTATAAGATTGGTACAAAATATGATTAAAAATGATTGTACTAATCTAATACTGATTCTGAACAAACTACATTCAGGCTTCGCCTATACTATGCCTAGGATAGCACTGTTTTTCTGTTTTACTAGAACGATCCGCTCTGCTGAACTTACTCTAGGAAAGTTAATTTTAAGATTGTTACCATCCTACTTGAAAGTTTGTGGATATATGTAGATGTTTGTTACTCTTTCACGTAAAAACTACTGAACGGATCTGGATAAAATTTGGCATAGAGATAGATTATAGTCTGGAATAACACATAGGCTACTTTTTGCAGCGATAACCGACATCCACGCGGGTGGAGCCGCGGGCAACAGCTAGTAGACAATATTTTGTTTAAAAGAAGTCTCCAATCACTATCTAACAAAAAATTTAGGTATTTGCTAACGAAATAAACATTCTGAATTGTAATTCTAATTTTACAAGAAAATACATCAATCAAAAGCATATTGAATTGTACTTAATTTGTTTTGGGGTTTGCCGAAAAGTGTTTGTCAAACTTAGGATAAATCCGTCATTCCGCGAGAAGCCTACCTATCAATCTTTATAGGATATATTGTACTAATCACTTTACACTCGGTATTGAGGTAGATATTTACTTGTCTGAGAAAATGTTTTTTATTTTTTAAAGATCAATAGTACTTAGATCATTATAGGTACTCCATTAAAAAAAAAAAATCGGGACAACTCACACATCGCCATCTGATCCCAAACTAGACAGAGCCTGTACTATGGTACCAAACAACTGATAAACATACTTATATATTTCTAAATACATACATATTATAGATAAATTACACCCAGACACAGAACAAACATTCGTGCTCATCACACAAAGATTTGTCCTGGGTGGGAATCGAACCCACGACCTCTGGCGTAGCAGTCAGTGTCACTAACCGCTAGACCAACAGGCCAGTCAAGCCATTATTCGAGTAATTAATTAGAGAGAACTTTGTCCCATAAATAAGAAAACAATAAAAAGTCTTTTTAATAATTTAATATTTTCATTAAGTAAGGGAATACAAAATAAAACATCAACATATATATTTTATTCTAATTTTAATACATTACAAACACCGTAAATATTTATTTTTTATAATAAATAACAAAAATAAATTAAATATGGATCACAGCACGACTTTGTCGACCACACGACTCGCCTTCAAGCTTATCCTGCCATCTGTTGACAGAAAAAAGAAACTCATTATAACTTTATTTTTTTTATTTGTAAAAAAAATATTAACACCTTTGTATGTAAAACTTTTATAAATTATGTTAATTCCTATGCTATTCTTCTTTAATGACAGAGTTATTTAGATCGCTCATATAGGCATTTGTCGTGATCTAACGACTGTTAATTATTGAGACCAACTTTTAACGTGCCGTCTGCGTCTGAGGCTCTACCACTATTCACGGCCACAGATTGGTCAGCCATCCACCGGGTAACCGTGCCCTTGATAACTTTCTCGCTGATCTCTATCAGTTTGTATCGTGGTCATATTCCGAGGCTGTAAACACCATCAAATTTCAAAATTCTATTGTGAATTTCTAGATCGAAAATAACCTGTCCCGGGCATCGAACCTGGGCCTTTGCGATCAACAGACGCAGTCAACGACTCCTAGACTAACTAGGCTGATAATAGATAAGTTTTTTTATACTACTTAGGTGGCAAACAAGCATACCGCCGGCCTGACTTTAAAACGTCAAAAATAGAAAAAAAAAATCTCATACATTAGTCTCTGCCCATCCCTTCTTCCTCGTCACGCCTTCACCATTGTATACATTTAATAATTACCATATAATAATAACAGGCATTAAAAAATAACTAGCGTTTTTAACACATTCATAAAAAAATTCTTACCTCACCATAGATAATAGAGCTATGGAATCCCCATAAACATCACATGCTATTTTTAAACACAACACTTAAAAAAGGCGGCAAAACAACAACACAAACACACAAAAAAGAAAAAATCATGCATTGTCTATGGTACAAAAAATGGCTCGTTTATATAAATTTATTTATGCATAAGTAAGTTCTATTAAAATAATAATATGCACCGCTGTATATCCCACGGCTGGGCACAGTTTAAACTTAAGAAAGAAAGAAAGAAAAGCATTCGAACATACACAGGATAACAGATAGAAGAAAAAAATAGACACAATGAGAACACAATAATTATCCTGTGTGATGTCAGAAACGGTCCTAATCTCAGCTCTGTGGGCGGCCATTTTATCCTGGAGCGTTTATAATAGCTAGTATTTAAACGAGTGTCAAAATGACTGAATATGGCGTACAGAAATACTAAGTGAGCGACAAACTAAGGGCGAACACATATTCAATTTATGGGTGTCAAAATTACTGAATATAGCGTACAGAAATACTGTATAGACTGTACGCCATACAGAAATATCAAGTGAGCGCAAAACTGAGGGCGAACACAATTTATCAAAATTAGCGTTGTCGGTGTCGGTTGCACGGGTCACAGTTCTAACCTAACCTACTTGTCTGATAGCATCTCGTTTCTGGTAGCAAATGCATGAATATATAATTATATTCAAATGCATGAATTTCTAGTCGCTCACCTAGTAATTGCTAGAATTTACAGTATCTTATCATCAGTCGCCAAGTTTTTTTTTATTCGCTCGTTTTATAATTTCCCATTTATACCTATTCCAATTTTTCTAACCGTGCAGGGCACCAATTCCGCTAATTTACGGATGGCTTCATTGAATCTGATTTGATTCTTAATTGAATGTCAGTAGTATTTTTGGTATTCTGGTAATAAGTTTAAGACCAATAGTTGGAAAACCATTGGTCTTAAATTGTTTAGCAGAATACCAATACTGTAATACCAAAAATGCTAATAATTTAAGACCAATAGTTTCCCAGCTATTGGTCTCACTTATTAGCAGAATACCAAAAATGCTACTGAGATACGATTGAGAATCAATTTAGATTCAATTGAGCCATCCGTAAATTAGCAGAATTAGGGCCCAGCTGTCATTGTCAAATTTTTGCTATGTTGGCTTTGCGTTTATGTTACTTGTTGATAATGTAGCTTTCTAATGGTGAAAGAATTTTTAATATCGGTCGAGTAGTTTTTGAGTTAAATCCTAAATCGTAACAAACAAAATATCATTATTACCTACATTATACTCACACTATTATATTAAAGCGAAGCTACCACATTACCATACTATTTAGAATATCATTTTGTATTGTGTTTTTGGTTGCATTACTTTCTGCACTAATTGTAACACAAATAAAATTGTAATCACATATCTGGCGATTGAAAAGAGTGGCCTGAGTTTCTTGCCGGTTCTATCCTTGGGATCTATCCTTGTCTGTTCAGTCAGCGAATCCGGCAGTACGCAAATTAGCTGACGACTTTGGCGTTTTTTATTTACCTGCATAAGTGTCACAGTGTGATCTATATGAATGAATGATTTTGAATTCGAATTATCAAATCTTTCCTCCCTATAAAATTAGTTTAGATCTGACTAAGCCACAACACAACGAAGCTTGGCCAGGTTAAAATAGAAACAAGTCTAAAAACCCTATTTAAGTGTCCGTCCATGCAAACGCATTAAATCCTTCTTCATGGTACCTACGTTTTATTTATAAACTCTTGTGGAACAGGTACCACCTGTTATGCCTTGTTGAACTGGCTTGAACTAGCATTTTTTTTTATTTTGGACAAACGTGGAAAGTTAAATAGATACTCTTTCATTTTCAAACATTACTTGTACCTAAGTCATAAATTAAAAAAAAAGTATTCCAATTAATTAATTGCAAAAGTTTGGATGGATGTCTGGATGGATGCATTATTTATGTACCTACCTAATTAGTGTTATGTTATACTAAGCGCTCGCCCCGGCTTCGTACGGGTGGTATTTCCCGGAGTCCCGTAATGTTTTTGTCAATAAAATATAGCCTATGACACTCACAAATAACGTGGCTTTTTATTGGTAAAAGTATTTTCTAAATCGGTTCAGTAGATCTAAAGATTTCCTCCTTCACAAACTAACTAAATTAATCTCTTTATAATTTAGTATAGATGTATTTTGATAACAAGTCAATGTATGTATTTGTCCGGGTTAAACATTCTTTACTCTATTAGGGGTAACATTTATAAAAACCCCGTTATACCCGAGCAAGTATATAAAATTTAATTCTTCTTATTTTGAAAGTGACAGACTTCCATACCGTTCATACCATATTTTAACTCCTTAGGGGTGCATTTTCGAAACACGCCGATGTAGGGGACAGGGGTATTTTTATTCTTAACCAGAAGCACCTTTATGAAATTTCATGTTCTTATTTCAAAAATGACAAACTTACAAACAACCGTACATCATTTATTTTAACCCTTAGGTGTGAAATTTCTAATCGCTTACACGTCATTTAAGGATGTAAGCGACGGAGCGACGTCTTTGTGCTAAATTTCAACCTCGTAGTCCCAGCTGTTTAGGCTTCGCGTTGATGTATCAGTCAGTCTGGACAAGTAATTATTATTTAATACTCTAAAGTCTCAGACTAATAGAATAAGATAGACGGAGCGTGTAGAACTCGCGCGTGAAGCCGCCAAAAGTCATACTAAATAGCAATGTCATACGTTTTCGTTTTCGCGCGCAGTCTTTTTGAGCCGCTAGTGAGTACGCACGTCTAAACACGTTTTGACAAAATATTATTATAATGCCGTATTGTGTAGTAAAACGTTGTAAAAATACTTCAGAGCGGCTCAAATCGACTGCGCGAGAAAACGAAAACGTATGACATTGCTATTTAGTATGACTTTTGGCGGCTTCACGCGCGAGTTCTACACGCTCCATCTATCTTATTCTATTAGTCTGAGTCTAAAGTATTATAATTGCTTACAGACATTTTGGTATACAGATAGTATGAGTTTGCCATCCTCCCGGCGGCAAACTCATACTATCTCAGCAAATATCAGACGAATGCACAACTCATTTTTCAGTTTTGCCCCGCCTAAAAATAATTCAAGACCCGGGGCTGTATTTATGGTACACACACACAAGGTGTAATTTGTGTCCGTTAATTGTATGTTTGTAAAGTCCCCCGCCACACAGAGTTTGTTCTCTAGTGCGGGAGTTGTCTTTAAAAAAAAAAAAAAAAAAAAAAAATGTTCTTTAGTGATTAAAAAGGTCAGTTTTTTTACAAACTTCTTGCTCAAAATAATTGTGTAATGGCGGATTTAATGCCACAGGCATTTTTACCAGTAACCCTTTGGGTGATGCATATAAAAACCAACAAATATTACTACTAAATCATCATCATCATCTCAACCTATAAACGTCCCACCGCTGGGCACGGGTCTCCTCCATAAATTTTGGAGGGATATTAGCCTACTACACCACGCTGGCCAGACGGGTTGGTATAGGGTTTTATTTCGAGTTTTCCCTCTCTTGCAGTGGATATTGTCTGCCGGACTTACTCCCTTAGTCGACTCTTACGACACCCACGGGATGGAATGGGGTGGTGACATTTGTATTCTTAATCCGTCACCACACGGACTTACTACTAAATGCACCTACCTAAGGTGCATTTAGTAGTAATATTTGTTGGTATTCGCGAGACAATTTCTTTTACCTATGTATTTAGAAAAAAATAGGTATATAAGTAGGTATGTAAGTTTAGCAGTTTTCTTCCTAGAAATCAGATGGCCGTGGAGAGTCAACAAAACATCACAATATCACACACACAATAAAACGCAAGCATTATAAATAATAAGAGGCCCCAAAGCTTAAGTTTCACAGATATCGATAATATTTTCGGTTTGCCTGTTTGTGACATTTTCACGACTAAACGGATGAACGGATCTTAATGAATTTTGAAAAGGATATAGGTTATAAATATCTTGGTGAAGGAAATAGGGTTTTATTACGATAACTGACATTCATGCAGGTGGAGCCGCGGGCAACAGCTAGTATTCAATAATAATTATTGTTCTTGCCTAAAAGTATTTTTTTAATTTCGTATCGGGTGAAATTTTTCTTTACTTCGAGCGGCCGTCATCCAGTGCCGGCGTTAGGGGAGGAGGAGGCTTGAAGGGTTGCTGAAGCCACCCCTTCAACGCCCCTGCCCAGCACCACTTTAAGTTTGGTCAAGACCAAAAAGCGATCAAGACAAAGTAAAAGAAGCCTACCAAATAGTGGTGCTAAATCCGGCACTGTTCTCATCCATGCTATGCCATTGGCATACCAGGGCCCCAATTCTGCTAATTTATGGATGGCTCAATTATAATAATAATATTTTCGGGACAACTCACACATCGCTATCTGATCCCAAACTAGGCAGAGCCTGTACTATGGTAACCAGACAACTGATAAACATACTTATATATTTCTAAATACATACATATTATAGATAAATTACACCCAGACACAGAACAAACATTCGTGCTCATCACACAAAGATTTGTCCTGGGTGAGAATCGAACCCACGACCTCCGGCGTAGCAGTCAGAGTCACTAACCACTAGACCAACAGGCCAGTCATTGAATCTGTATTGATTCTCAATTGAATCTCAGTAGCATTTTTAGTATTCTGTTAATAAATTTAACACCAATAGTTGGAAAACTAATGGTCTTGAATTATTAGCATTTTGGGTATTACAATCTTCTAAATAATTTAACACCAATGTTATCTTCTAAATAATTTAACACCAATGGTTTTCCAACTATTGGTTTTAAATTTATTAGCAGAATACCAAAAATCCTACTAAGATTCAATTGAGAATCAATTCAGATTGAATTGAGCTATCCGTAAATTAGCAGAATTGGGGCCCAGGAGTACTGAAGCTTCAGGGCCTTGTAAGCAAGCAAACCACTTACCTTTACCCAAAAACCCAGAACCACCAGTCAAAAACACACACTGGTCCTTATAAAACCGTTGTATTTCTGTTTTTGGGCCTTTACCCTTGGTCAACTTCTGTTTCTCCTCTTCTTTAGCGTCAATCTTGTCTTCTTCTGCGTAGTAATTAGCGTTCTGCTTGTCAGGAACGAATTCGTGGTCTTCTGAATAGTCCAGAATTGGTGCTGTTGGGTTCATTGCTTGGTTCTCCACTTCAGCTATGCGTACTGTGTTTTCTAACTCCTGGGAAAGAGAAAGGTTTTTTTATTACCTGGTGATTGATGAGAGGTAGAGAGTATAAACGAGCGAGCGCCTGGGCAAGGACCTCCATTCTTTCTTTCTTTTAAAAAAGACAACTCCCGCACTAGAGAACAAGCTCTGTGTCGCGGGGGACTTTACAAACATACAATCAACGGACACAAATTACATCCAGACTCAGAACAGCACTTTATGGGTAACACAAAATTTTGTCTTGTGTGGGAATCGAACCCACAACTTCGTGCCCAGTAGGCGCATACTGCAGCCACTGGACCACCAAGGAAGTATATCATTTTTTCATCAGTAATGAATAGGTTGAACTTATAAACTACTTGTTTTCTATGCGACTGCGCTCACGCGTACAATTCCACATTTCAGACTATACTATCTATCTTTATGTAAAATTTCATCCAAATACGTTGAGCAGTTTTGGCGTGATTGACTAGGTAAGAATTATGGAGAATTGGAGAAGTGGTGGCAGCCGAGTGGAAATGTAACCGACATTTACGCAAGAGGTGCAAGTTCGATTCCGGGTGGCATTACCAAATTGAATTTCAGGTTTTGAAATTTATATACAATATGTACTTATCATGTTAACGGCAAAGGAAAACATCGTGAGGAAACACATGTCTAAGAAGAAATTTTAAAGACATGTCTGAATAATGGCCTCATCTCAGGTCTCTTAATAGAGAAGAGAAGACCCGCGCCCAGCAATGGGACACTATGAGTTGCTATTATTTATGGAGTTATGGAAGTTAGGTAATCTTCTGACAATCTTCTGATAATGACTGCCTCGGTGGTCCAGTGGCCGTAGTATGCGCCTGCTGTGCACGAGGTTGCGGGTTTGATTCCCACACAGGACAAAGCTTTGTGTGACCCACAAAGAATTGTTCTGAGTCTGGGTGTAATTTGTGTCCGTCAATTGTATGTTTGTAAAGCTCGTTCCCCCGCGACACAGAGCTTGTTCTCTAGTGCGGGAGTTGTCTTTAAAAAAAATAATAATGATAATTGCTACTGATGATGATGAAAAAGAACTTACATGTAAATTATCCTGAAGCTCCTTGCTAAGGTTCCTGACATTCTCCAAGTCTTTCAACTGCTGTTCTGTTGGCTTGCCATATACGTCGATGTCGATCTTCTCCCCACGGATCTGGGCTTCCACCCACTTCGCCATTTTGTCTTTGGTGAGGTTCGTCTGCAACAATGGGGATTCTTCCAGCGTGTGATTCATTCTGTGGACAAGAGATGGTAAGAGGTACTTAAGTGATTAAAAATTTAGGTAAACCAGCCCCAGAAATGAAAAATATGGGATTTGACCTAGCGAAACGACTGATCCACGCTTCGCGTGACTGCCAAAAAATACAGTATTCTTCTACAAGATGTGTTCCATAATATAATAAATAAATAATAATATAAAAGCAACCCATATATGTCCTACTGCTGGGCACGTTTTGTCATAAATTCTATAGTAATTCTAAATAGTTTGTAAAAAATCATCGAATCGGCTTATTCCCGCCCGCTCCACGATTTTGTTCCCAAGCGCTCCAAGACTAAAATTAAATATTATTATCATTTATAAAATCGTTCCCAAGGGCTCCAAAAACTTATGAAAGGTTTTTTCTTCAAAACTTCTTATCTCCATACATCAATTCCCAGGAGCTCCAAAATATAGTACATTAATTAAAAAAGACCCACATAATACTGTGTTCCCAACAGCTCCAAAACAAAGTGTACGGTTAGCAGAATTAAAACATTTAATACTATAATATTACCTTTTTATTAGGTAACGGTGAACATGGTTTAATATAGAAAGTAGTAAATAAAGAGATTATGTTTTCTTTTCTAAATAATAGGAACATATTATTTGCTTTAAATGATGTATTAAATTCAAATGATTTAATACATAATTCATAGTCAATAAGTCAATTATAGTATTCAAACTATACCTGTTTGTCATCACAACCAACATTATGTTTAACGTAATTCGAATAGTATCAATTAAAAAAAACAGTTTGGGGTTATCACAATCAGTCTTAAGCTATTCCGATGAGTATAGGCTGGAATGTGGGGTGAGACAAGGGGGGCTTACTTACACGGGCCTTTTTAGCCTGTACATCAATGAACTGATTGAGGCACTCAGCAGAACTCATGTCGGATGCTACATTGACGGCGTATGCGTCAACAACATAAGTTACGCTGATGACATGGTTCTGCTGGCCCCCTCGGTCAGCGCCTTAAATTAACTATTAAGGATATGTGAACAGAAAACGCCTCCTTACATGGGCTCAAATATAATTCACAAAAGACTGAGATTTTGATATTTAATGCTGGCACAAAGAGACCCAGTGCGATTCCTACGATAAAATTAAATGGGGCCGCACTCAATGTTGTAAAATCCTTTAGGTATCTAGGCCATTTGGTTACGGAGGACCTAAAGGATGACCTGGATATTGAGAGAGAGCGCAGGGCGTTGGCGGTTCAGGAGCAACATGCTGGCCCGCAGGTTTGCTAGATGTACGGAGGGAGTAAAAATCACTTTGTTTAAAGCGTACTGCCAATCTTTTTACGCGAGCAACCTGTGGGTTCAGTACATGCAACAACGCCTTGCGTGTACAATATAATAACGCTTTCAGGATGCTGTTGGGGCTGCCGTGGTATTGCAGTGCGTCACAAATGTTTGCTCACACGCGTGTGGATGGCTTCCACGCAATTATGCGTAAGAATGCGTCACTGTTTCAAAGATTGCGTGACAGCTCTAACAGCATTCTGGAAATGATAGCTTCCCGCAGCGATTGTCCAATACAAGCTCACTGGGTTGGGATCGTTACGGGGATAATATAAATCATGTTTTATGTACTATTATTACTAACATAGTTTTTAAGAACATTGTTACTAACACACTATGGAGTAGGTTTTTTTTAATCCGAAATAAATGATTTATTATTATATTATTATAATTACCAAGTCGTATATTCGTAATGCACAACTTCTGAAATTATTTGAATGGCAAAATAATCCAAAAAAGGCATGATGTAAAAACAATACATGTTTAGTCCCAGAAGTATATCTCTTAAAATCCTTATTCTTAATCTATGCTCAAGTGTGGGCGTCAAATTAAATCTGCCAAATCAATCTATAAGCTCTTTTTCTGGCTATCTGCTCAGATGTAATAATAATAATATAGTTTATTTCTCTCAAAAAGGTAAAATACATTTGGGTTGTCTTATAATAATAGTATACAATTTGGTGAGAAACCTTAGTGAGAGCTGGAGTCTTTACTAGGTACGGAACCTGTGTGAAAAATCTCCAGGCTCTCTCGTTTGGTAGAACTAAATATATGGAGACATGGAGTGCACATTTAAGAAAGAAAAACATATAAATGTATCTATCTAATCAAGGAATGAGAGCACAGTTAGATACGAAATAGATCATATATTAGGAGTGTTGTGTGTGTGCATATGGGTGTGTGTATTTGTGTGAATGTGTGTGTATGTCCAAGTGTATGAGTGAAGTAAGTTTGATTATAAATATAGTGTGCTTGTGTGTACCTACTATTTATATGAGGGTTTAATTGATCATTTCAGTTTCATCATAATCTAAATCTTTCATCCAGTCAGTGACTGCTCTTTTACATTGCACCTTTGTCATGGGATACAAGATTAAGATTTTGTTTACCTTATTGTAAATATAGCTTCCAAGGTAGTAGTAACAGCGTTGGGCTAGTCTTGTTCTAACCGAAATAACAGGACATACATTATGTTTTCGACGCACAGAATCAAATTTAGAAGGGACATAAGGAGTTTGTGAGTGAGTGGTGATAATTATGTTGAGGATAAATAGTTTGCAAATAGACAGGACATTACATATTTTGTACAATTCCGATGTGGGAAATCGGTATGGTAGCCTCTAACCAACCTTAAGCACTGCTCTCTGAGCACGCTCTAGTTTTAAAAGATAGGTTTTATCTGTACCACCCCAAGCAACTATGCAGTATTGAGCAAGAGATTGGCAAAGAGCAAGGTAAGTAGTTCGAAGGATATCAGAGTCAACTACGGGCGCGAGGGCTTTAAATAAAAATATGAGTTTGCGTATTCTTGAGGCGAGGTTATCAATATGCGTGTGGAAGGAGAGAGTGTTATCAATCTGAATTCCTAAATACTTAACGCAGTTTGTACGGGAAAGGGTAGGACAGTTGCAATTAAGTTCTGGAAGGCGATTACAGAAGTGCGCTGTAAGGGAGTGGGATAAGGAGGGGATTTTACCAGGAGACGTCAGAGAAAAAGTGAGATAATTAGTTTTGCTAGCATTAAGTGAAAGTAGGTTTCTGGTAGATGTAGGACTAAGATAGCTGTATGTGTGTGTAAGAGCAGCTCTTAGTTATATCTGTATACTGACATATAATTGTTGTATCTCTCTTATAAACATTAAATGTACTTACCATCTCCAACAACGATATCAAATTGTTTAGGTGTGGAGGGACCGGCAACTGCGTTATTTTGATTATCACACATCGTGCACGACTTACTTTAAATTATTATTTGTGAAAGATGGACGTACGCATTGCAAGGGCGCAAGGTCAACTATTTATTTTGCACATCATTAGGCAAAGTTAGATTGCAAGGAAAAGGTGCGGGGTTGGGGTGACGCGACAACGCTAAGTGGACACACTGATAGATTTACTATTACGTTCGGGATTGTTTTGCCTACGTTACTTTAAAATCTTTGGAGCTCGTGGGAACGATTTTTATATTGAAGAATTTACTTTTTTCTTGGAGCTGCTGGGAATAAAATCTGAAAGTACCTAGACAATGTTTTGGAGCTCTAGGGAATGAAAGTGGTAAATGTGGCTTTGTTTATTATTTTAATACAAACATCCTTGGAGCTCCTGGTAATCAATGTATGAAAACATGAATTTTAGAGAACAATAGATTTGGAGCGCACGGGAATAAGCCATCGAATCAGCATTAAATTATTGAGATGTAACCTCTTTATGACTTTAATTTTTATCAAATAATACGAAAAAAAATACCAATATTTGAAGAAAACATACACCTATAATTTGGTAAATGTTATATTTAGAATAAGCTTAAATTTATTTAAAATTAATAAGACGTGAAGACGTCCATTCAAAAAGTTTGTGAAAAACGCCTGTTTGTATCCCCGCGCTCGCCTAGAGAATTAGGTCGTGTTTGCTTCGCCCAACTGCTCAAGGTCGTTGGCGATACTCCAAGCCTTAAATACGTTACTTGAGATTTTAGGGTTTTGAAAATTTTACAACTAGCCGTGTTAAAGTCGCTTTTTTATTTTGGTTCAAAATAATTTAAAGTGCTTATTTATAAGCCTCATAAATTATTTTGTGGCAAGACAGACAAGCCCGTCTATAATAATTGCTTAAGACTTCGGGTTTAGGGTGAATTGACTGGCTTGGTAGTTTAGCGGCTGCAGTATGCGCCTGCTGTGCATGAAGTTGTGGGTTCGATTCCCACACAGGGACAAAACTTTGTGTGACCTACAAAGAGTTGTGTCTGTTAAATGTATGCTTGTAAAGTCGCTTGCAACAGACCTTGTTCTGTGACAATTATATAAAAAAAATGGCGGAATGAGCCGCTTGTATCAGATAAACACATTTCAATTAATTTTACATCTGTTAATTTGCAATTAAAATACATAATTAAGTACTTATACGTTTAAAATGGAGATTGGTTTTTTCACCTTTGAATAACTAGTTTGTACTATACATACTTATCAATCAAAAATAATTTATTATCATTGATATTTAGTTACAATGCAGCCAACATGGCAAAAATTTGACAATGACAACTGCATAGTTATATAGTAAAATTGGATGAAAGGATCTGGATCCACGGGTGGAGCCGCGGGCAACAGCTAGTCGTATATAAATTTATAAAATAATGAGCACAGTAAATACAAGTATTCTAAAATTCAAATTCAAAATTATTTCTTTCACATTTATACAATAATATAAAAAAAACATAAAACAAAAAGGAATATATTATGTCTGCTCTGTCTATTATAACAATACTAGTTGTTGCCCGCGGCTCCGCCCGCGTATATTATTATGTCGGTTATCACGATAAAAAGTATAGTAACTATAGCTATTCCAGACTATAATCTATCTCTGTGCCAAATTTCATATAGATCCGTTTAATAGTTTTTGCGTGAAAGAGTAACAAACATCTATACATCCATACTCACAAACTTTCACATTTATAATATTAGTAAGGATTTATCATGCTTATAAACAAGTATATAATTATTATTATAGCTGGATTTTATCCATAAAAATGCCTTTAAAAATAAAATATTCAAATGTTATGAGGTTCAATATTGCCTTTCATATCCATATATTACTTTTTATTGTTTAGATACATACCTACTTACATATCTACTTATTTAATATGTATTTATTTAATTTAGTAGATGATTCATACACAAAACTAGAAATACTTAAAATATTTTATACTTAATTTTAAATAATAATTTTAAACGCAAATATTGATCGTTTTATTTTGTATTGTATCCTTATTTAGTTTTGTTTTTTTTATACTACATATGTACATTTAGTGAAGTATATTCTTTAATAATATATATTATAATCTAAATCATTTCATTTCATCATCATTTCATCAGCTTAATATATATATATATATATATATGAAATGATGATGAAATGAAATGATTTAGATAATTCTGTAAAGTATTTTTTTATTTGTTTCGATAAAAAAACATACTAAAAAATATGCAATAGCTTTACCGCGGCAGTCCCCGAGTGCCACACGTCTTTTTTTATATATTTCTCATTTTTGTATTATAATATTTGATTAGTATAATATAATAATTGCTTCTTTCTAGACCTCACACTAATATGTACTACGTTCCATCTCTGCATCATCATATAGGTTGACTGGTAGAGAATGCCTTTGGCATTAAGTCCGCCTTTATACATGTTCTGTATATTAAGTTCTATTCCTTATGTTAAGCAGTTACCGTACCCTATGGACGCTTGCAATACCGCCAATAACAGAGTTACCCCTTGCGTGTAGCTGACCTATTTGTTTTACACCAGGGTTTGAAAATAGAGTATCTCTGGGTTAGGAAAGCATTTCATTAAAAACATTCCTAAATGAGCGCTGAAAACCTGTACTCACACACAGAAACACAACTACACCGCTGTGTGAAGATATTTGGCTGTGGTTTTCTGTAAGATCGGGGTCCGTCCCCAGTGTGGTTTTGCTCTCTAGTATGGTGTTCTATCTCCCTTTAAAGTCATTATAAAATTTACCTAGCGACGGTCTACGGTTTATATCTTCGGTTTAATTTATTTTAATGTAAATATAATATGCATGAATTATACATATAAACCTTCCTCTTGAATCAATCTATTTATTAAAAATACCGCATTAAAATCCGTTACGTAGTTTTAAAGATCTAAGCATACATAGGGACAGACAGCGGGAAACGACTACTATAGACTAGCTGTTGCCCGCGGCTCCGCCCGCGTGGATGTCGGTAATCGCTGTAAAAAGTTCCAGACCATAATCTATCTCTGTGCCAAATTTCATCCAGATCCGTTCAGTAGTTTTTACGTGAAAGAGTAACAAACATCCATCCATCCATCCATACTTACAAACTTTCGCGTATAATATTAGTAGGATGTAGTGAAGATTTGTTATGCAATATGGTACAGAAAAAAGTATGTTTTTCAAGGACAGCAACTTTTAATATCAAGATAATTATAATAAATAATTTGAAACATTAATTCAAACGGATATTATGCAGTTGTACTAAAAATAAATGTAATAAAAATGCAATTTTAAGTATTTTGATTAAATAATGATTTTTCCTTAATGTCAATGTCAATTGACAGATTCCAACCTGGAGTGTAAATGTGGTGCTAAGCCACAAACCATGGGGCACTTGATATCATGCCCCGCGTGCCCTGATACCTGCACCTTAGAGGAGAACGCTACTGAAAATGCAAAACTCGTAGCTAGGTTCTAGGCTGACACAATTTAGATTGCCATCGACACGCTAAGAAGAATGTCAATAACAAACTAATTTTTAAAGCATCTACCCGTTGGGTCAACATAGGCCAATGTAAGCCACCGTTGAAGTTTAAGAGAGGTAGGGCACCATACTAGCGAGCAAGCCCGACTGGGGAAGGACCTCCACCTTACAGAAGACCACAGCCTGACTACACACAGCGGTGTAATTGTGTTCCTGTGTGTGAGTACAGGTCTCCAGCGCTCATTTAGGGATGTGTTTTGAAAGAAACGTAGTATTCCTTTCCCAGGGATACTTCCATCTAAAAGCCCTGGTGTAAAAAATGGGTCGGCAACACGCAAGTGGTACCTCTGGTATTGCAAGCGTTCATAGGCTGCGGTTACTGCTAAACATCAGGCAGACCGTATGCTTGTTTGCCAAATAGTAAAAAAAAAATACAGCTTTCTAGCACCACAGATAATATAAAGGTTTCTGAGCTAAGCTGCGGACAGACGGACGGACATGGCCAAACTAATAATTTATTTATTTTATTTTAAAAAGACAACTCCCGCACTAAAGAACAAGCTCTGTGTCGCGGGGGACTTTACAAACATACAATTACCGGACATAAATTACACCCAGACTCAGAACAACTCTTAGTAGGTCATACAAAGTTTTGTTCCTGTGTGGGAATCGAACCCACAACCTCGTGCACAGAAAGCGCATACTGTGGCCACTGGACCACTAAGGCAGTCATAATGGTTCCTTGTTTACTCCAAAATCCTAAACTAAACTAACTAAACGCGAAAGTTTGTAAGTATGGATGGATGGATGGATGTTTGTTACTCTTTCACGTAAAAACTACAAAACGGATCTGGATAAAATTTGGCACAGAGATAGACTATGGTCTGGAATAACACATAGGCTACTTTTTACTGCGATAACCGACATCCACGCGGGCGGAGCCGCGGGCAACTTACAGCTAGTAACATATAAATAAAACTCATTGCAATACAAACAAATACAGTGACATTTCCTTATACGGACAGTATTTAAAAACGCATTATACACCTACGCTATTGGTTAAAACAACAAATTTACTGTAGAAGACCTTGAAACAATAACTTAATACAAAAATGGCATAAGGTCCACCAAAAAACCACTTGTTTATTTTGAAATCGGTGGCAATTAAGAGTACCTTTATTGGCAATGTGTTTCATGTGTGTAAAGCACCATACAGGCGGACAAGTCCGATTGGGGAAGGACTTTAAACTTATAGCAATAATTATTTTCTTTAAAGCCCCTCTCTCAAAAAATGATGAAAAAGAGGTGTAAGTAAATGAAACCATTTTTTGTTGGCATTTATAGACAAATGACTGCCAAAAAATACAGTAGGTATTAATCTACAAGATGTGTTTCCTATTATGGTCTTGTAATAAATTATATACTTAAGTATTAATTCTGAATTTTCTGAATTTTCTTTTTCTGAGTTTGTAAAAAAAATCCACGAATCAGCACCAAATTATTGAGATGTAACCACTTTATGACTTCAATTTTTATCAAATAATACGAATAAAAATACCAATAGTTGAAGAAAACATACACCTATAATTTGGTAATTTTATATTTAAAATAAGTTTGAATTTTAATTTATTAAAAATTAATAAGACGTCCATTCAAAGAGTACATCTGTTTGTATACCCGCGCTCGCCTAGAGAATAGAGTCGTGTTTGCTTCGCCCAAATGCTCAAGGTCGTTGGCGATATCACATGCCTTAAGTTAAGTTTCTAGTTTAATTTCTTAATTATATATTTAAAACAAGGTACTTAGATACTACTTAGGTAGCAAACAAGCATACGGCCCGCCTGATAGTGAGCAGTTACGAGAGCATGCAATACCATAGGCAGGTATAACTTGCGTGTGTCCCGACCCAAAAAAAATAACGATTTTGTGATCAAATACCCCAGGTATATGATACCGCATCCCTAAATAAGCAGATCTGTACTCACGCACAGGAACACAACTACACCGCTGTGTGTAGTTATTTATTACAACTTTTATAAACAACGTGTATGATGACTCAGATAATTTAAAAAAACGTTGATAATTAAATATAATTATACGATTAGCATAGGTATAATTTATTACGATTGCTAAGCAAAAAACAATGCAAAAAGTCACGTAGTATAGAATTAAATTAATGCAAAGATACAATAGTTTTACTTAGGTACGTGTTCGGGAGATTTTAAGACAACTTCCGCACTAGGGAACAAGCCCTGTGTCTCAGGGGACTTTACAAACAGTGTAGTTGTGTTCCTATGTAACAGTATAGGTCTCCAGCGCTCATTTAGGGTTACGTTTTGAAAGAAACGTTTTTCTATCCCAGGGATATTTCACCTCTTTTTCTTTTCTTTTTTATACTACTTGGGTGGCAAACAAGCATATGGACCACCTGATGTTAAGTAGTTACCGTAGCCTATGGACGCTTGCAATACCAGAGGTATATATTGCGTGTTGCCAACCCAATGTTTTACACCAGGGCTTAATGATGAGAGTATCGCTGGGATAGGAATACGTTTCTTTCAAAACGCATTCCTAAATGAGCGCTGGAGACCTGTACTCACACACAGGCACACAACTACACCGCTGTGTGTACTTATTTGGCTATTTATTTATTTATTTATTGAATAGAACGGTACAATGTCCACTTACACTATTCACAATATTTGACAAGTTTATATTAGGTATATAATGTACAATAAAAGTTATAAAACAAACCACTTATACATCTATCTATGGTCTTCTGTAAGGTGGAGGTCCTTCCCCAGTCGGGCTAGCTCGCTAGTATGATGCTACCTCTCTTGAATTTCTGTATAACATCACTACCTACTTTTAAAATATCAAAAAATTTAACGTACCATAGTCTCTGCCTACCCCAAAATAAAACAGGCGTGATATAATAACGTAACATATACATATATGTAATTATGTATATCATTACGCAAATATAGCAAACAAATCACATATTCTAAGTAAACATGGCGCTGTTTATTTTAAAAATAATCACGTCCTCGCGGAATAATTGAAGACATGATCACGTAATTATGGTGGAAGTTGAGGGAGAGACGAAGAGAATGTGGGGTACGGGGGAGGGGGAGGTCCCAATAATGTAACAAGTCTTTGGAAAAGAAGATTTTACACAATTTCTTTAAATTAGAAGTTATCTACACTAATATTGTAAACAGCAAAGATTTTTATTTTTATACTACTTGTTGCCCGCAGTTCCGCCCGAGTAGATGTAGGTTATCGCGATAAAAAGTAGCCTATATAATATTCCAGAATATAATCTATCTCTGTGCCAAATTTCATCCAGATCCGTTCAGTAATATTTGCGTGAAAGAGTAAAAAACATTCTTACAAACTTTCGCGTTTATAATATTAGTAAGGATGTAACGAATAAATTCAAAAATTACTTGACCAATATTAAAAATTCTTTTACCATTATAAAGCTACATTATCAGCGAGTAACATAGGCTATATTTTATTTAAAAAATATACCTACGGAATAAACGTACACCCGTGCAAAGCCTAGACGACGGGACAGATGGGAAGACAACTCTCGCACTAGGGAACAAGCCCTGTGTCACGGGGGACTTTATAAACATACAATTAACGGACACAAATTACACCTAGACTCGGGAAAAAACATCTATGAATCACATAAAATTTTGTTTCGTATGGTAATCGAACTCATGACCTTCGGCTTAGCAGTAGGGTCATTAATATATGTCAGGCAATGTTGGCAAAGTCCCCCGCGACACAGGGCTTGTTCCCTTAAGCGGGCGTTGTCCTGAGCTTATAAAAAGAGAGGTAGGGCACCATACTAGCGAGCAAGCCCGATTGGGAAAGGACCGCCACCTTACAGAAGACTACAGCCAAATAATTACACACAGCGGTGTAGTTGTGTTCCTGTGTGTGACTACAGGCCTCTAGCGATCATTTAGGGATGCGTTTTGAAAGAAGCGTATTCATATCTCAGGGATACTCCCATCTTAAAGCCCTGGTATAAAAATATGGGTTGGCAACACGCCAATAATACCTCCGGTATTGCAAGCGTCCATAGGCTACGGTAACTGCTTAACATCAGGCAGGCCGTATGCTTGTTTGCCACCCAAGTAGTATAAAAAAACCCTTACTTAACTTTATCAGTACTATTGTCTTTCTGTATCTACTTATCGATAATTGCAAATTGCTAAACACAAATCAATGAATCAGGAAAACAATGTTTTTATAGACGTCTATCAGTTGAATGACCTTGAAAACTTACTCGATGGGTTCATTATAACGTCATTATTGCAGATATAGTTAGAAAAAATATAACGAAAACAAGGAAAAAATCTGTATAGGTATGTGAGGCGTCTTACAAGCGAGCAAGCCCGACTGGGCAAGGACCTCTAGCTTATATAAGACTACAGCCAAATAACTAAACACAGCGGTGTAGTTGTGTTCCTGTGTTTTTTTTGTACCACTAAGAAGGAAAACAAGCATATGGCCCGCCTGATGGTAACAGGCAATGAGACAAAGTCTCTCCTTAAACTTAAAGGTTCAATATCGCCTGTGACCTCGGGAATACTTGGGATATTCGGGACAATCCCACTCACATGCCGACCGCTGCGACTCCTGTGAGCCAGGATTAACAGCGGAGTAACCAACTGATAGACCGAACTTTGACACTCGTGCGTCCCGTGGACAACTAAACCTACTGTCTTGGACCCCGCAACGAATTTAATCAGAAGTAAATAGGAGGAGTTAGAAAGAAAAGTTTCCACTTCCCTTCATAGCAAAGCGGGAGACAAAATAAATCTGTATAGGTTTGGAACCTATGAAAAGGAGCACCACGGAGGACCTTAAACTACCCGTAGTTTAAGGTCCTCCGTGGTGCTCCTTTTCATAGGTTAGTAACTATGAAAAGGAGTTAACTTAGCTCACATAGGTCCCGACCTATGTGAGCTAAGTTTGATTGTTATAATATGTATGGCAGAAACGTAAACTTGGAATAGTCGACAATCCTCACAGCATGTCTTTGAAGCGATCCATAAGGTCCAAGCCGAAGACACCCCTTCGAGGTTTGGTCAAGACCAAGAACAGAAAACTAAATCAAGCCTACCAAATTCTGGTGTAGATCATCGTCCAATCGTCATCGGGTAGTGCTGCCGGCAAGCCGTGTAGGAAAGACTTTCTTTATTTATTTATTAAAAACCAACACCTTATTCTAACTTAAAATATAATAAGTATAGCAACAGAGAGTCAATTATAGGTCTTCACGTTTAGTGACAAAAAATAAGGAATATACCTATATAACTGCGGGGCAAGCAATTAACAAATAATCTATAATATAAAAATAAATCGCTGAATGTGTTGCTAAACGCAAATCTCGAGAACAGCTGAACCGATTTCGTTAATTATTTATTGCTATGTTCGTTATTGTCAGGAGAAGGTTCTTATGTAAAAAAAAATTAAGAAAGTTGAGCTGAAAATAGTTTAACCCGGGCGAAGGCGGGGCAGGCCACTAGTCTTTAATAAAAAAAGGAATCGCTGAATGTGTTTCTAAGCGCCACAGAAATATATCTATTTCTGTGCTAAGCGCAAATCTCGAGAACAGCTGAACCGATTTCGCAAACTCTTTTTTTTGTGTTAGTTATTATCAAGAGAAGGTTCTTATGTATTATATACATAATTATAATATCATTGGCCCTACCTCTCTGTCTATCAGTAGGATAGGCAGAGACTATGGATTGCTACGAACTTGTCATACTTAGGTACTTCTTCGTCCGTTATAGGTACCTATAGGTATAGGTATAACGTGACATTGCAGTTCTAGTTAATTATTACAATTATGTACTTAGTTTATTGCACTTCACATCTCATAATTATACGTTAATAATATAACTGAAACTTTATTTATGTGGTTTTCCTTATATGTATCTATATTATATTAGTTTTCAGTTATCGCTGTAAAGCCTATGTGTTATTCAAGACCATAATCTATCTCTGTGCCAAATTTCATCCAGATCCGTTCAGTAGTATTTACGTGAAAGAGTAACAAACATCCATCCATCCATACTTACAAACTTTCGCATTTATAATAGGATTCTTATAGTAGAGAATATTATCTCTTTAGATATTCAAGTTCCGCGTACATTTAAAATAGTAATGTGAATAATACCATTGTCCTTAAATACATTATTGTATACAGTTACTGTTAAGCATTGTCCGTTTAATAAAGCTGTTTGTAGTCCGAAGACGTGCTGTAAGCAGCTCATTGCGAAACATATTAGATTGCTCTGTCTTCGCTGCCTTTATGAGAATAATAATAATGATAAAGTCAGTGCAACAATGGCAGGCGCCGTTCTATTCCTATCCATTAATTCTGTCCACCCAGGTTGTCTGGAAGAAATCGCCGTTATAAGACCGCTGATTGTACTAGCCCTAACTCAGGATTTTTTTTTGTTATAAAAAAGACAACTCCCGCACTAGAGAACAAGCTCTGTGTTGCGGGGGACTTTACAAACATACAAATAACGGACATCCCTGGTATCCCTGGGATAGGAATACGTTTATTTCAAAACGTATCCCTAAACGAGCGCTAGACGATACATAATAATAACGAATGCCCTAGGGCGCAAGGCAGCCCTTTCTTGAAGTAAATGTTATTTTTTTCTTTCTTTCTTTCCTTCATGCCTGGCGCCTCTTTATACAAATTCAAAATCATTTATTCATATAGATCACAATGTGACACTTATGCAGGTCAATGAAAATGCCAAATAAGACGTCAGCTAATTTGCCTACTGCCGGATTCGCTGACTGAACAGACAGGGGTAGAGCCCAAGGAAAGAACCGGCAAGAAACTCAGGCCACTCTTTTCAATACCACGAACAAAAACAGATTGGAAAACGGGGAAGGGGGATCATAGATCTTCGCTCAGGGCGCCGTTAGTTCTAAAACCGGTACTAACGGTTGGTTCAGTGGTTACCTCGCCATTTACTACTGCATAAAGTGTTGTGGGTTCGATCCCCACACGGGACAAAAAAATGTCTGATCCATAAATAATTGTGTAGTCATATAGGTGAACCGACGACCTAAAAAAGGTCGCTGGGACGCACATGATGCGGAAGGCGGAGGACCGTGTGCTATGGCGCGTGTTGGGAGAGGCCTATGTCCAGCAGTGGACTGCGATAGGCTGATTGATTGATTGATAGGTACTTTTACTTTGTGTCCGTTAATTATATGTTTGTAAAGTCCCCCGCGACACAGAGCTTGTTCCCTAGTGCGGGAGTTGTCTTTAAAAATAAAAAGAACATCATAGCTCATATTTCCATATGCTTGTTTGCCACCAAAAAACTTACTACTAAGTAACAAAAACTACCTACCTATAGTTGGTACTTACTTGAGAATAAAATATTTGTATTGGATTTTCTCATTAATGTGTCAAATTCGTCTGTTTACTCTGTGTCCGTACCATGACGTCTTTAAAGCTATTTATATGTTGATCAATGGTAAACCTTATAGCTATGTACTTCCTTCTAATCCTACTAATATTATAAATGTGAAATTTTGTGAGGATGGATGTTTGTTACTCTTTCACGTAAAAACTACTGAACGGATCTGGATGAAATTTGGTATAGAGATAGATAATCCTTACTTATATTATAAATGTGAAAGTTTGTGAGTATGGATGTATGTATGGATGTTTTACTCTTTCACGTAATATCTACTGAACGGATCTGGATGAAATTTGGCTCAAAGATAGATTATGGTCTGGAATAACACATAGGGTACTTTTTACAGCGATAACCGACATCCACGCGGGCAGAGCCGCGGGCAACACCTATATTATCAATGTAAAAGTTTGTTAGTATGGAAGGATGTATGGATGTTTTACTTTTTCACGCAAAAACTAAAAAACGGATCTGGATTAAATTTGGCACAGAGATATATTATAGCACAGATAATATAATACTAAGTCTGGAATAGCATATAGGCTATTTTTTATCGCGATAACCGACATCTACGCCGGCGGACCCGCTGGGAACAGATAATTCAATTTTAATCAAGTTATCAAATAGTTTTAGCCTGTATTTATGCACAGGAACACAATACACACTAGAGTCCTTCCCCAGTGGGGCTAGCCCGTTCGCATGGTGCCTGTCTGATTATTATTTATATTTATATTACCTAGTAAAACACATAATATATTAATACTTATAGGTATTTGGTTCTTTTTAATAAATAATAAATCTTTATTAAAGTTCAAAAAAAGGTATAATTTTTTATATAATCTTATAAAATATATTGGTATTATAATGTTAGGTTGCAGGCGATACAAGAGCTTACAGTTGAATTATAAAAGATATAACATTTTTACTTTAATTAAATCAATAGAATACAATAAAAACAAATTAATTTACATTATATGTATATCCTTACTCCTTACTAATATTATAAATGTGAAAGTTTGTGAGAATGGATGGATGTTTGTTACTCTTTCACGTAAAAACTACTGAACGGATCTGGATGAAATTTGGCACAGAGATAGATTATGGTCTGGAATAACACATAGGCTACTTTTTGCAGCGATAACAGACATCCACGCGGGCGGAGCCGCGGGCAACAGCTAGTATATTATATTTTGTTCAAATTATAGTTTTATCGTCATCGTCATCATCATCATCATCAGCCTATCGCAGTCCACTGCAATCCAATGTCATCGCAATAAACACACAAAAACCACAGATTACAGCAAAAAACTATAGAGTTAATAATGTATCCTTGTTTAGTCTGTAGTTTGTTTACAATAATTTATTTTAACTCAAATTTGTCTTTTTTTTTGCTTGCAAATGTTTAATATTTTATAATTATCTAAATAGGTTTGGCAATGAAAAGATGTATGTCCGTTATCAATGTTTTGGGGAATCACAAAAATCTACGTCAAATATTACATTGACAGACTAAAAAACATCGTAAAAAAAAATATGCGGGGCAGTCTTTGGGGACTGTCGATAGAAGTCAAAACTACAATATTGTAAATTGTATCGTTGAGCTAATCTATATAATAATATTATTATTTTTGAATATGGAAAGCGTTCGTTGACGATCATGCGAGTTTCATGATTGTTGTTCAACCAAAACGTTTGAATATGGAAAGCGTTCGTTGACGATGACGCGAGTTCCATGATTTTTGTTCAACCAAAAAGTTTGAATATGGAAAGCGTCCGTTGACGATGACGCGAGTTCCATGATTGTTGTTCAACCAAAAAGTTTGAATATGGAAAGCGTTCGTTGACAATGACGCGAGTTCCATGATTGTTGTTCAACCAAAAAGTTTGAATATGGAAAGCGTTCGTTTACGATGACGAGAGTTCCATGAGTTTGGTTCACCCAAAAAGTTTGAATATGGAAAGCGTTCGTTTACGATGACGCGAGTTCCATGATTGTTGTTCACCCAAAAAGTTTGAATATGGAAAGCGTTCGTTGACAATGACGCGAGTTCCATGATTGTTGTTCAACCAAAAAGTTTGAATATGGAAAGCGTTCGTTTACGATGACGCGAGTTCCATGAGTTTGGTTCACCCAAAAAGTTTGAATATGGAAAGCGTTCGTTGACGATGACGCGAGTTTCATGATTGTTGTTCAACCAAAAAGTTTGAATATTTAAAGCGTTTGTTGACGATGACGCGAGTCCCATGATTTTTGTTCACCCAAAAAGTTTGAATATGGAAAGCGTTCGTTTACGATGACGCGAGTTCCATGATTGTTGTTCAACCAAAAAGTTTGAATATGGAAAGCGTTCGTTTACGATGACGCAAGTCCCATGATTTTTGTTCACCCAAAAAGTTTGAATACGGAAAGCGTTTGTTGACGATGACGCGAGTTCCATGATTGTTGTTCAACCAAAATGTTTGAATATGGAAAGCTCGTTGCTCAACGCGCCTAAAGCATTTTTCACTTCAAAAATGCTTTTAGTCGTAGGACGACAAAGAACCCCAGAAAACAACAGACGTCCCCTCGTAACGCGTAGGATTGTCGACTGTTCGAAAACTGCGAACGCCCGCCGCCACGGATGGTGTTGGAGCATTTATATTGACACTAGCTGTTGCCCGCGGCTCCACCCGCGTGGATGAAAAAGTAGCCTATGTGTTATTCCAGACCATAATCTATCTCTGTGCCAATTTTCATCCAGATCCGTTCAGTAGTTTTTACGTGAAAGAGTAACAAACATCCATTCATCCATTCTTACAAACTTTCACATTTATAATATTAGTAAGGAAGGATAATACGACAATGAGAGAATTCACTATATAGACAGACTAGCTGTTGCCCGCGGCTCCACCCGCCTTGATGTCGGTCATCGCTGTAAAAAGTAGCCTATGTATGTATGTATCCAAATTTCATCCAGATCCGTTCTGTAGTTTTTACGTGAAAGAGTAACAAACATCCATCCATACTTACAAACTTTCGCGTTTATAATAATAGTAGGATGATATTCTTCCTTAGATTACGGTAGCAGTTCGTGTGCTTGTTTGTCACATTAGAGGTATAAAACAGTGACTTCATCTTTTAGTTACAACTCGTTTAAAAATAATAACTAAATATTAAATCATTTACACAAACTAGTTTAAAATTATAGCTTTTTAAAAATAATACCGCAATGATTATAGTATTTATTATAGTTCCGCAATATATATTGTCACTAGATATTGCCCGCGGCTCCACCCGCATAGATGACCGTTATAGCGATAAATAGTTCTGCATGTCCTTCTCCAGGATACCAACTATCACCTGGCCAAAATTCATTAAGATCGGTTAAGCCGTTTAGCCGTGAAAAGGTACAACAACTAGAGTTACTTTAAGATTTATACAACAACTAGAGGTCGCCCGCGACTTCGTCCGCGTGGTAATTTGTAATATTTTCCCCGATTTTGCAACATATCTCACTACTGCTCCGCTCCTATTGATCATAGCGTGATGTTATATAGCCTATAGCCTTCCTGGATAAATGCACTATTCAACAGAAAGAATTTTTCTAATCGAACCAGTAATTTTTGAGATTAGCGCATTCAACCGAAACAAACTCTTCAGCTTTATAATATTAGTTAATAGTCTAAAATAGAATACAACAATTACTACAACTGAACGTATCTGGATGATATTTGGCATAGAGATAGATCTTATATATATTCTCTTCTCCTTACTTGACTTATGACTGTCATAATAGTTACATTGATTTTTTATAATAATAATAGATTTTATGACTTCTGTCACTAACTACATTCATTATATGCACCTTCATAAGTGTTACTTCGTAACCTAAATGAATTTTGAGTGCGAATATAAATAAGTTTGATTTTCTGATAATATATTTACGAAATTACACGGGTACCAAGATGGCCGCCGACAAATACATAATAATTACTTATGTATAACTCAATTATGTGCTAATAAGGATGTAACATTGACTTTATATACTATCCACTTTATATACTATCCACTTTATATACATACGTATGCTTTGGTATTTTAAATAGGTATTATTATTTAAATTGTCAATTCAATCATGTATTCACGAAGAAATGAATTTGAATTTAAAATAAGCTGTTTTAAATTAGTCTGTATTCTATTGAACATAAACTAACAATATTGGCTTGTCATACAGCCCGATATTGTGGACCAAAGCCCGAATCATAACGTCCTTATAGCGATTTAATTTAAATCTTATCTATCGAATTTGACTACCACAAAAATGTCTTTATTTATCAGGTTAATTTATAGCCTACTAGCTGTTGCCCGCGGCTCCGCCCGCGTGGATGTCGGTTATCGTTGTAAAAAGTAGCCTATATATTATTCGAGACCATAATCTATCTCTGTGCCAAATTTCATCCAAAGCCGTTCAGTAGTTTTTACGTGAAAGAGTAACAAACATCCATCTATCTATCCATACTTACAAACTTTCGCATTTATAAAATTAGTAGGATGAGACTCACAAATAACATGGCTTTCTATTGGCTGATTTTATTAAAATTTGGTTTAGTAAATCCAGAGATTACCTACAACCTTTACAAACAAACAAATTTTACTACTTTATAATATTAGTCGAACAAAACAAAACCAATCCGTCTGGCCAGCGTGGTATAGTATAGTAGGCTAATAACCCTCTTATTGTATGGAGGAGACCCGTGCCCAACAGTGGGACGTTTATGGGTTGTGATGATGATGATGATAATATTAGTAAGTATAGACTTGCCTATGGACTATGGCTATAGTGTATTTCAGGTACTTTTCGAGACAATCCCACCCACATGCCACCGCTGTGACTCCTGTGAGGAAGGATTAACAGCGGAGTAACCAACTGATACACCGAGCTTTGACACTTGTGCGTCCCTTAGACAACTAAACCTACTGTCTTGGACCCCGCAACGAATTGAATCAGAAGTAAATAGGAGGAGTTAGAAAAAAAGTTTCCACTTGCCTCCATAGCAAAGCGGGAGATAAAATAAATCTGTATAGGTTTGTAACCTATGAAATGGAGCACCACAGAGGACCTTAAACTACGGGACCTATGGGAGGTAAGTTTGATAGTTATATTAATATGTATGGCAGAAACGTTTAAACGCACGGAAATTCCCTCCAGATGAGACTAAATGTAAATTATAAATATTGTTTTTATCAAAATTTAATTGGTGCACAATAAAAAGTTTTTCTATTCTATTCTAATCTAAATCCCCATAGCAGACCGCTCCAGATGATACATGTAAGCTGTTCAACATAATAGCAACCTACCTACTTGAACAAATATAGTAGATTAGTTATTTTGACAATATACATATATATAGGTACAAATATATATACTACTTGGGTGGCAAACAATCATACAGCCCGCCTGATGGTAAGCAGTTACCGTAGCCTATGGACGCTTACAATTACAAGCTATTTTTAACACCAGGGCGTTAAGATGAAATATCCCTGAACCTGAAATCAAAACTTAGCACACATAGGTGCTAAGTTTTGATTTCAGGTACTGTGACACTTGACAATTGAAGATAAATATCAATGAAAATGATAGACGATTACTCTAGGCTCTTGATCATTCAATAAGCCTATTGGTAACAGATTGATTCAATCATTTTCTTTCATATTCATCGTCACAGTACCCTTGCTATGTAAGTGTAAATATACTATAGTTAACTGACAAGGGCAAAACCATGAAAATTATTTTATTACTAGCTGTTGCCCGCGGCTCCGCCCGCGTGGATGTCGGTTATAGCTGCAAAAAGTAGCCTATGTGTTATTCCAGACCATAATCTATCTTTGTGCCAAATTTCATCCAGATCCGTTCAGTAGTTTTTACGTGAAAGAGTAACAAACATCCATCCATCCATCTATCCATTCTTACAAACTTTCACATTTATAATATTAGTAAGGATTCTGGCAAGAAATTAAACTTAGTCTACCATACTTTGAGCTAGATTAACCAGTTTTATCAAGAACAGGAATTTTAGCGTTTAAAAAATAAAAAACAATGTATCTTAGCCCAGAGGTGGGTACGTAATGAGTAGCTATTATTATATGGATGTCGGTTATCGCGATAAAAAGTAGTCTAATCCTTTTTCCAGACTATAATCTATCTCTATTTTTGTTGTTGTATGTTTTTACTTTAAAGAGTTACAAAAATCCATAAGTACTAAGCACATAATTAGCAATATGCTGAGCGATGGCCGTTTTTAACTTGCGTGTGGCGTACTCCTGCACACAATTTTTAGTTTTTATTTTTTCCTCAATTGTTATTGGTTCATTGTTATATTGTTTTTCTTGTTTTATTCTACATGTTTTTGTAATCCTTGTTTCTCTCTGCGTGTTAAAATAAATTGCTTTTCTTTTTTTCTTTCCTTCATATACATCCATCCTCACAAACTTTCTCATTTATAATATTAGTAGGAATACTCAACATCTTTACATATGTATTTTTATTCATATGTGTTTGTCACTAAACTCCTAAACGACTAGACCGAGCTATATCTTGATAATATTGCGACTAGCCTGTTGGTCCAGTGGTTAGTGACCCTGACTGCTAAGCCTTTTTCGATTCCCAGGGAACAAGCCCTGTGTGTCGCACTTTACAGACATACAGTTAACGGACACAAAATAGACCCAGACTCAGAACAACCATTTGTGAATCACACAATTTTTTGTACCGTGTGGGGATCGAACCCACAACACGCCGCGCAGTAGTAAATGGCGAGGTAAATACTTAAGCCACGGAACCAACTGTGCAGTCTCAATATATTATTATGAGTATCAATCAATTTTTATCAAAGAGGTATGTCGTGCAAGAATGAATGGAGATATCGGTAGGGGCCACCCTAGGAGAATATACAGCGACCAAGAAGGGGATTTGCTAAAAAAGGGCCAAATCAAAAGTACCCAGATTCGACATCATGCATGAAGAGGTTGATGAATGTAGAGGAGGCGAAGGAAGTATGTTTGGATCGAAGCAATTGGCGTACCATAGTATCTGCCTACCCCAGTGGGAGACGGGTGTGATGGTATATATGTATGTATGTAATAAATTTTTAGTTTGGTTACTTAACAAAAGTAATACAATAACAAAGTGTAAAGTAGTAGTAGGTACTATAAATAATCCTTAGTTTTATTTATGGTTTTTTTTTTTTTTTTTTTTTATACTACCAAGGTGACAAACAAGCATACGGCCCGCCTGATGGTAAGCAGTTACCGTAGCCTATGGACGTTTGCAACACCAGGGGTGTCACTCACGCGTTGCCGACCCTTTAAAAACCTTATAACTCCTTTCTTGAAGAACCCCATGCTAGTTTTTTTTTTGAGCTTAGATTTAATGTTAAATATTTTGGTTAATTTTCTTTAAAATCTATGTTTAAATAAATTAAACATAGATAGACAAAATGGATCTATTATTTTTTCTTCACTTAAAAAACTTACGCGCGCTTTTTTTACTATTAAAAAGTACCTAATTGTGTAATTACATAGGTACCTCTACCCTTCTAATATCGGTTGATTTTTGATATTTAGTGAAAATAACCGTATTAAAAAATACAGGCAACAAAAACAAAATTATAAAATAAATCGTAAATAAAATATTACAATTACACAAAAGGATTTCTAAAAACTGCCACAAAAAAAAAACAAAAATAACTCACCTTATTTGTTTCTTTTTCTTTCACTAAATAACCTTTATGCACTGTAAAAATATTATTTATTTTTAATGAAGACGTCCGTCAAAGGCTGAGGTACTATATCGACTGCGATCGTAAACTTTTAAAAGGATTATTAAACAAAATGCAGAGGTACGTAACCATTGGGTGATTTTATTGCATTTTTGTTGGTTAGTTTATTTAAATAATGTTAATTAAAACTTTTGGAAAACAACATTTGATGCATTACTTACATTACTTGAGTATCTTAATTACCTATTTAATAAACAAGAATATAATATAAGTTCTTTTGTTCAGTCCTTGATTTAAATTCAGACTTTAATAATTATAATTAATACTGGATTTCCTGTCTAGTTTTAACTGGACACGATATCTAGAAAAAAATGTTGTGTATTTTTTATGAAATGCAATCAGCAAGTATGTATATTATGTACTCGTAGTAAGAAGATCGCTTACACATTCTTCATCATTGGCTATAGCCATTAAATATTTATTAATTTAATCTTTGTGTGATGAGCACGAATGTTTGTTCTGTGTCTGGGTGTAATTTATCTATAATATGTATGTATTTAGAAATATATATGTATGTTTATCAGTTGTCTGGTTACCATAGTACAGGCTCTGCGTAGTTTGGGATCAGATAGCGATGTGTGAGTTGTCCTGAAAATATTATTATTATTTAGATCGAATGCATGATACTTATGAATGTCATAAAAAGTCAGCATATTTTAGTTAAAAGTCTCATAGAATCACGTGTCTGCGTCTTATTTATACTACTTTGGTGGCAAACAACCTGATGGTAAGTAGTTACCGTATGGACGCTTACAATACCAAAGGTATCATAAGGTATTGCGTATTGCCTACCCAAAAATAAACCCCACGGTTTTATGGTGGAATTTCTCTGGGATAGGAAAACATTTCATTAATAACGAATCCCTATGAGCTCTGGAAACCTGTACTCACACACAGGAACACAACTACAACGCTCTCATTAGGTTTCTATAGCTCAAATTATGTTTTACTCCATTATTAAATTGTGGAGCATGTAATACAATTTGCGAGAAATTTTGGTAAATATTATTTTTCATGCGTGCAACCATTTTTGAGATAGCCCTCTATCTCAAAAATGGTTCAGCTCAGGAGAGTGCTTTGCGTCAACTACATACTCATATAATAGCAACTCATATATTATGTACCACTGCTGGGCACTGATCTCCTCTCCTTTATCAAGAGAGAGAGAGGGTTCAGGCCTTAATTCACACACGCTGGCCTACAGCGGGTTGGTGGATAAGACATGTCTTTAGAATTTCTTCTAAAACATGTGGATTTCCTCACGATCTTTCAATGTTAGCAAATGGTAAATCATTTGATTAGTACATGTAAACTCCACAAAGTGAAATTCTCATTGGTACTGCCATCTGGGATCGAACTTAAGTATCTTGAAATTTTATGTATCTGTGTAAGACTACGATATTGTAAAGTTTTTTGAAGTTAACTTATTTCATATCTATTACCAAATTATGTAAAGTGACAGAAATGAATGAAATTAGCATTTTTTGTTTAAATTAATATAAATATTTTTAATTAGACGCACCAAAAAACAACATTGTGGTATTTTTTATATATTACTTGCTATATTATGTATATTACACAAAATACACTCGTTTCATAAGTAGTATATAATACTAAGTACTAATGAAACGAGGAAAGTGGAAACTTTTCTTTTCAACTCCTCCTATTTACTTCTGATTAAATTCGTTGCGGGGTCCAAGACAGTAGGTTTAGTTGTCCACGGGACGCACGAGTGTCAAAACTCGGTGTATCAGTTGGTTACTCCGCTGTTAATCCTGGCTCACAGGAGTCACAGCGGTGGGCATGTGGGTGGGATTGTCCCGATTAGTAGTATAGGTATAATTTATAAATCTTTTGTACTTATTTCATTCATAAGACTCACACCTCTTGCATGCAATTCGGTTACTTTCTCTCTAGGCCACCATTGCTCATCGTTACAATATTTGTGATAACTTAGGTAACTATAAGGGACGAGTAGTACACCATAAAGCAGTTCTGCTCTGCTAAGGAAGAACGACGTAAGTGCATAACACAGTCTACGCGAAAAATACATCTAAGATACATAACTGTAGACACATTTTCCATAAATGTATTTCGTGTAGTTTACGTTGTTCTTCATTAGCAGGGCAGAGTTGACAATCCCTGTATTTATACCTTGCGTCGATTCTATAGGTCATCACTTCACGAGCAACGTCCACGACAATGCTGACGTCAGCTGACGTAGCATGACGCGACAGTCGAACTGTCCATCATGTTACTATCGTGTGTAAAATTTGCTAAATTACGATATTACTTGCACCGTTTGCTGAGTCTTTTTTTATTAATAAATAAATATAGTGTTTTGATTACATATATAGTTTATTGTATAAACATCAATCCATTTCCCGTATTTAGTTATTTGGGGCCGTTTACTTAACTTATATAAAAACCTATTTAGTATCCAAAAAAGCGAAACCATGCGTAAAATTGCATTGCTCTAGGTTCAAAATCCAGAAAGGAAAATGTTTAGTTTATTATATTTAGGAATACGTTTGTATTACTTAGCTACTTTTTATATTAGATTAAACTAATTTTACTAAATTATTGTATTAGGTTTTCAAACTATATGACTGCCTTGGTGGTCCAGTGGCAGTATGCGCCTGCTGTGCACGAGGTTGTGGGTCCGATTCCCACCCAGGGGCAAAACTTTGTGTGACCCACAAAGAGTTGTTCTGAGTCTGGGTGTAATTTGTGTCCGTTAATTGTATGTTTGTAAAGTCCCCCGCGACACAGAGCTTGTTCTCAAGTGCGGGAGTTGTCTTTTTAAAATAAAAATAAAAACTTGTAATATTAAGTATGTATGTATGGAAAAATGAGCAGTGGCAATCGATCTCAACAAAATGACTAAGTATCTAATTAAAGTACTGTGATTGAAAAGGGTTTAGGCCCTAATTCACACACGCTGGCCTAATGCGGGTTGGTGGATCAGACATGTCTTAAAAACTCCTACTAAGTCATGTAAGTTTCCTCACGATGTTTTCCTTCACCGTTAGCAGATGGTAAATCATATGATTAGTACGTATAAATACCACAAAATAAAATAAAGTAACATGAACAGCGCCGGAGTTGAACTCATACCTCATTCCCACTTGGCTATCCTCGCTTCACGGCGCTAAATTTTATATCTCAATCAAGTGTCCATAGGCTACGGTAACTGCTTACCATCAGGCGGGCCGTATGCTTGTTAGCCTCTTTGGCAGTACAAAAAAAACGGGGCAGTCTTTGAAGACTGCCGATAAAGTGAAAACTAAGTAATTTATAAATTGTATCGTCGAGCTATTAGATTATTATTTTTGAAAGTGTTCGGTGACGATGACGCGAGTTCCATGATTTTTGTTGACCCAAAAAGTGCTGAACGTGCATAAAGAAGTTTGCCCTTTAAAAATATTTCACACATTTTAAAGAAAAACTGAACCTACTATTGCACAGCAGCATAGGAATATAATTGTATCAACACAATTGGATATAGAGCCTATAATTATTTAATGTACTTTGTATTGAATGGGAAAAATACCAGTTGAAAACAGGAAATTACGGTTTTAACAAAATTTCCGTCTGTAAAAGAGGTTTCTTTTTTTATACTACTTAGGTATCTACTACTACTGCCCCTCTAGACAAGTGGCATAAACGGTAGTCGAATCGAAAAGTCAAAAAAGGAAAGGATTTGACGTAAGTTTACGACATTATATCGTAAACTTACGTCAAATCCTATACATTTGCTTTTTTGACTTTTCGTTTCGACTACCGTTTATGCCACTTGTCTAGAGGGACTGAAGCGGTGGTGGTCCAGTGGGAAAGTAACTAACTTGCAAGTTAGAAGTGCGAGTTCGATCCCGGGTGGTAATACCTATGTGAATTTTCACTTGGTGGAATTTATATACAATAACTTATCAAATGATTCGCCATCTGCTAACGGTGAAGGAAATCATATTATAGATACTTAATATATTAGCAAATTGTCGACTTGTATAAGACAAGGATGTAATTGGAAGAAATAAGGCGAAATTTACATTTCAATGTCATTAGGTTTTCTTTCCGGTAATTCTATATAAGGAAGAAATACATATTTAGAATTTATATATAAGCATTTAATGTTGTTACGGAATCGGCCAGGTTAAGATAATAAGATAAGTTAAGTTAAGATCCTGGACAATACTTATAACAAGTCTATAAAGCATTCCCTCCCTTTTTAACCGACTTCAAAAAGTTATCAATTCGTGTATTTTTTTTAATGTTTGTTACCGCAGAACTCCCTCATTTGTGGACCGATTTTAAAAAATCTTTTTTTATCTGAGAGGATATACTTCCAGTTTGGTCCCATTTTGCATCAAAAGAGAGTTCTGATGATGGGATCCGTGAGGAATTGAGGGAACTCCTCAAAAATTATAGGCACACATATAGCAATTTCTATATTTTTAACAACACATCAAACATTTACATTCAGAAAGTATAATATTTATTTATTTATTTAAACACAACATCACTATCATTACAGGTTATCCTAATGCAATAGCGTGGTAATCAATTATAATAACATATTATATTCGTTGTGATTCTTGCGAACTCACTCAGAGAACAGTTGAAAAGATCTACTTTGACCGCCACTTTGTTAAGTATATGCAGAGTGCGCGTTATTGGAGCTTTATTCAATAGGTTTGTCCTCCCTCTTGGTGCTGCCAATAGACGTGGCTTTATCCTCCGCCACACATACCTGTCGGGTACCCACAGGCTTATCTCTTGCAAGACACCTGGATTCAACGTCCTACCGCGTAATAATTTAAAAATATACGTGGCAAGAGCCATGTCCCTCCTCGTTTCCAACTTATTGTATCCTACCATGCCTATGACAAACAGAGTCGGATACATTAATGAATAAAGAGGATATACCCCATACAGCCTTAGGTATAGAAACCTAGTAAATTTATTTTGAATACGCTCCAGCATGAGACTATATTTAGCTTCATGTGGAGACCAGATGATTGCGTTACATTCTAGCTGACTTCTTACCAATGCATTATATAATGTTATTAGCGCAGTAATGCTTTTAAAATGTTGTGCCCTTCTGAGTATAAAACCTAAGCTCCTATATGCCTTTTTACAAACATTTACTGATAATATGATGAAGTAAAACTGATGAAGAAGACCACAGATGGCCACCTGAACTTCTCAATAATAAGTATTTTACGGATGGCGATTAAATTTAATATAAGTTTCCATTATGGTTGCTAAGGTAGCTAGGCAACGGAACTTCATAATTAAACTATATAATCTAGCCGTTTTTAAGGTTTTTGAAATTCTGCAACTTGCCGTACTGAAGTCGGTTTTTTTTGTTAAAATTATTGAATACTTTCTATTTCTAATAAATACGTAAGTACTTATATCATAAAAAAAACATAAAATACACAAATGACTCATTTGACTTTACTTACCCCAAACTAAGCGAAAGCTTGTGTCTTTTAATTAGCAAACACGCATAGATACAGCTAACGTTTTAAACTATTTCTTAAAGAACCCAATGCTATAGATCAGAGATGCCCAAACTATTTTGGGCAAGAGACCCCTTTTCCAAAATGAACTGATACCTCAGATTCCCATACCTAGCCAAATTTCTTTAAAAACTCTTTAATTTTTTTACCAATTACAAACTTTGTGAGTAAGTAATAATAATCTAATAAGTATAAGTATAAAATTCTCGTGTCATAGTGTTCAACTTTGAACTCCTCCGAAACGGCTCGATCGATTTTCGTGAAATTTTGTGTGCATATTGGGTAGGTCTGAGAATCGGACAACGTCTATTTTTCATCCCCCTAAATTTTAAGGGTGGCCCACCCCTATTTTTTTTTTGACTTTTTTTTTGTTTTTTTTTGTGATTCAGCATTAAAAAATACATACAACCCTTAATTTTTACCCCTCTACGATCAACCCCTATATTTTAGTAGCAAAACAACGTTTGCTGGGTCAGCTAGTAATATATGTATTTATTAATTCTCTCAAAAAGGTTAGTACATAGGAGAGCTGGAGTTTGAGCTAGGTTCGAAACCTGTGTGACAAATCTCCAGGCTCTCTCCTCTAATGAAACAAAGGTATGTAAAAAGTTGTGAGCGTTAACAGAAACTATGTATGTAGGTACTTAAAACATAAGAGACTAACTTCGTAATAAAATATTCATTCTTATAACAAGTTGGTACACGCAAAGTCAAAGTCAAACTCATTTATTCATTTAGATCAAATACATGATACTTATGAACGTAATAAAAACAAATGCCAGTATACTTTTTTCCTACGGCCAATTCGCTGACTATGGTAGGACCTCGAGAAGAATTGGCAAGAAACTCGGGTCACTCTTTTTAATCGCCAGAATATAACATTTACAATTTGGTATAAGTTACAATATTAGTGATAACGAAAAGGAACGGAAACCAATATACCTACCATACAGAATGAAATTTAGATAAGTATTTGATTTAATTAATTTAGAAACAATATAATAAGTAAAAAAAATAAGAATGAATTTAGTATGGTAATGAGGGATCGTTTCTTTTTGTAAAAATAAGATAGAAACGTGTCGTGATCACATTGCATTCTTAGTAAAATCTACAATACAACTTACATACATACTTACATACATAACATCACACCTGTCTCCCAGTGGGGTAGGCAGACACTATGGTACGCCAATTGCTTCGATCCAAACACACTTACTTCGCCTCCTCTACATTTATCAACCTCTTCATGCATGAACGTACTTTCTGGGTAGGTACTCTTAATTTGGCCCTTTTACACAACTTATTTTGATTAATTAAAATAAGAACTTGTGTTAATTACCTGATAGAGGTCGATTTTTAAACTCTGGGAATCAGATTTCGACCCCAAGGGGTTGAACATTGGGAATTTCTGCTATAGATAGGTTTTTAAATTTTTTATACTACTAAGGTGGCAAACAAGCATACGGCCTATAGTTACAGTGGCCTATAGACGCTTGCAATACCAGAGGTATCACTTGCGTGTTGCAGACCTAAAAGTCAAGTCTCTCGGAAATACCTTTGCCTTAACTAAGCCCAAATTCCTTTTTTATTGAAAACTAGCGCCTGGTTTCGACTTCGACATGGGTGGACATTTATTTAGATTTCGTGGGGTCTTTTCATGTTTTTTAATAAAATATCCCTCGTGATAGAGCAGAGAAGACGGCTTTTCATCAGTGCTACATATAGGTTCCTATCATAATGACTTGACTGCCTCAGTGGTCCAGTGGCTGCAGTATGCGCCTGCTGTGCACGAGGTTGTGGGTTCGATTCCCACACAGGACAAAACTTTGTGTGACCCACAAAGAGTTGTTCTGAGTCTGGGTGTAATTTGTGTCCGTTAATTGTATGTTTGTAAAGTCCCCCGCGACACAGAGCTTGTTCTCTAGTGCGGGAGTTGTTTTTCAAAAGAGAAATAAAAAAAGAGTAATACTAATATTATAAGCGCGAAAGTTTGTTTGATTGTTTTTTTAATTTTCATGACTGAACGGCAAAACGGATCTTAATTACATTTGGCAAGGAAAGAAAGAAAGAAAAAATATTTATTTTGTATTTACAAAATCTTAGTTATATACAGTAATCTACAAGAAATTTATAAAAACGTTGTTTTGCTACTAAAATTGTAATATCGCTATTAAAAAATAGGGGTTGATCGTAGAGGTGTGAAAATTAAGGGTTGTATGTATTTTTTAATGCTGAATCACAAATAAATAAAAAAAAATGTCTAAAAATTTAAATAAAAAAAATAGGGATGGACGAGGGGATGGGGATTTAGGGGGATGAAAAATAGATGTTGTCCGATTTTCAGACCTACCCAATATGCACACGAAATTTCACGAAAATCAGTCGAGCCGTTTCAGAGGAGTTTAATAACGCACACCGTGACACGAGAATTTTATATATTAGATGGATGCAAGACAAAATAGAATCTAGCTCAGCGATTAATTGCAACATCGCAGACGCTGCAGCGCTAATATTCTGCTAGGCCCACTTTGGGAAGGTAAGGAAGATAGATTGTATCCTTGAGAAAAGCATAGGGTACTTTTTACCACAATAACCGACAACGGACAGAGCCGCGGGCAACAGCTAGTCACCTATAAATATTTTATTTAAACGTCTATCAAAATTCTTTTAAGTAAAATTCCTTTGTGTTAACCTCCGTTGCCCTCCATTGCATATATTTATATTTAAATATACTTATACCTATCTAGTTATAAATTTAAATGTTTATTAATGTATGGACAGACGGACCTTTTTCAGTTAATTGACCTTAGACTACTAAATGTATAATATAATTATTGATTAAAGTTTGTCGTAAAGTTTAAATTTGATAAAAGTTGTAGGTATTTTAAGTGTATTCATTGTAGATTTCGCGATCGCGTTTCCTACTTCATATATATCATCTATCTCCTTGCTTAATCACCCTTTTGGTGTGACATAGCACACACAGGAACCGGCTTTATATATTTTATTTGTTACTTTTGTTTGGTTTTTTGTTTATTGCCTTCTTGTTTGTGTTTGTTGCACCAAATAGGTAAATGTTTTTTCTTTCTTTCTTCTTTCTTTGTAAATTTTATAAGGATCAATTCAGCCGTTAAGTCCGATCCGTAGGCGTCGGAGCGCGGGCCGCCACCTTGCTACCTCTCGAGGTGGTGGCTGTGAGAAAGATTAACCTCTATAAAAAACAGCCGTTAAGTCCTAAAAAGGCATGCAAAAGTAAACTTAACAGCGTATTCTAGTTATAAGTAATGACCATTATATTAACAGAGCCATCTAGTGTCAAGTAGCAACACTAATCATACAACTATTTGTAACCAAATGGCGCCCATAAATTGTCGATACATAACAAATGTATTTGTTAATTATTATTATTATAAGCCTGTACTGTCCCACTGCAGGGCAAAGGCCTCCCCACTCTCCTTCCACTTCTCTCTGTCTAAAGCCGCTGAGGACCAGTCATGGTTAAATGAAACCAACTCATCCCGCCATCTCCGCCTGGGTCTACCGCGATGTCGCTTGGCATTTAGAGGCACCCACTGGGTAGTGAGTTTAGGCCATTGATCATCTGACATGCGGCGGATTTGACCAGCCCAGTTCCATTTTAGCATGGCAGTTTTCCTGGTGACGTCAGTGACTTTTGTGCTGGAACGGATTAATGTATTCCTAACTCGGTCTGTTAGTTTAATCCCCAGAATACTTCGTTCCATAGCTCTTTGGCAAACCTCGAGCGTGGACCTCTGCTGAATTGTCAAAGACCATGTTTGAGAACCATATGTGAGGATGGGAAGAATGCATACGTCCATGAGTCTACTCTTTAGGGTAAGAGGAAGATCACCCTTCATGATATCTTTCATAAACCAATAGCTCCTCCAGGCATTTTCGGTGCGTCTTGCAACTTCTTTATTTTGTCTTGCCTGGAATGAGACTATTTGGCCTAAATAGAGATACTCATCGACGTACTCAATCTCCCCACTCCCCACTTTGATCCTATGATGCGCGCTGTTAGTCATCAACTTAGTCTTTGACATATTCATTTGAAGTCCGACCTCAAGGCTTGTCGTCCTAAGGTCTTCGAGCATCTGAGTCAACTCGGTGGCTGAAGACGAGAAGAGGACAATATCGTCAGCGAATCGGAGATTGGACAATCTCCTGTGCCCGACCATAATGCCCTTTTCCGCCCAGCCTGCCGCCAGCTTTTTAAAGACTTCCTCCAGTACAGCTGTGAATAATTTCGGAAACAGCGGGTCACCCTGTTTAATTCCTTTATCGATCCGGAAAGATGGTCCTGTTCTAGAGTTGATTTTAATGGCTGCAGTGCTATTTCTATAGATATTCTGTAAAAGGTGAATATAAGTGGTGTCTATTTCTTGGTTTAGTAGGGCGTCAAAAATTGAGGTATGGCTGATACTATCGAAAGCTTTAGAATAATCTACGAATGCTATATAAAGTGGAAGCTGAAATTCTGAGTGCTTTTCAACAATCTGGTTTATGGAATGGAGGTGGTCAGTTGTAGAGAGACCGCGGCGAAATGCAGCCTGTTCAGGAGGCTGATGTTTATCGAGGCATCCAGATATCCTGTCCTCTATGACTTTAATAAAAGCCTTGTACAGGTGTGAAACTAGACTAATCGGACGGTAATTATTGATATCTGTTTTGTCTCCCTTTTTGTGGAGAAGAATGATGAGTGAGTGACAAAATAAGTGAGGTAAAGTGCCTGTTCTTAATATACTGTTAAAAAGGTTTGTAACATGGGAAAGAAGAGCCGGCTCTCCTATTTTTAAAGCCTCAGTTGTTATGCCGTCATTGCCAGGACTCTTATTGTATTTCATGCTCCGCAATGCCTTATGTACTTCCCCCCCTGTAATAGGTAGAATTTGGTCGGAGCACGAATAAACAATAGCGTTAGGTTGTTGAGCCGATTCTTTACTGTACAGATTTTCATAAAATTCAGTGCAAATGTTTAAAATGTTGTCTTTGTCATTCTGTATCACACCTGAACTATCTCTTAAACATGTAATTGTTGGTCGTCTTGTACCTAATATACCTTCTTTAGCTGATTTTAATGAACAATAATTTTCTATAGCGATCTTTATTAAATTTGTGTGGTAATTTCTTAAATCTTTACGAATACTGCGCTTAACAAGTCGGTCTGCAGCTTTGTGTGCTGGTGTGTACATTTCTAGTTTCTGTCTTTCTTCGATTAACTGTTTTGTTTTGTTACTTAGTTTATTCACTTTGTGTTTATTTGTTTTTATGTTGTTACTAGCCTTCTTGATACTATCTTTAATATTTGAATATTGAGTTTGAACGTCATCATCTATTGTGTTTAATAAACTAAATTTGTTTTCTAGATCTAAAATAAATTTTATTTGTTAATTATAATATTAATATTTTTCGTAATTGACACACCCTAAACCACCAAACAGTTAACTAATTAAATCTAAGTAAGCAATCCAAGGAGCGGGAGACCCGTGCCCAGAAGTGGGACGTTTATGGGTTGAGATGATGAAGCAATCCAAGAAGTAAGGTAGGTAGGTTATTCATACCACCACAGAGGATGATGGGTTTACGACCCATCTGATGGTATGCAGTTGCAATACCGAAAGCGCCAGATTGGGATCCTGTGGTAAAGAAAATCGGTGTGTAAGGAGCTGTTACAACGGCATCGCGGCACGGCGCGGCGGCGCTTCAAGTCGTAGTATTGTATTATTTATCTGTGCGGTAAAACGTCGACCTTCTTCAAAACAAATTTGTATAAGAAATTTCATTAAAAAAAACAAATACAAAAGAAATGTAATTTATTGTTTAGACTAACATTTAAAAAAATTGAATCATTTTAATTTATTAAAGAGGTAGGGCATCATACGAGAAAGTTTGCCCGTATCACAGATAATATAATACTAGTACAGATACCCCATCCCATACAAAGAATTGGTTCCCTGCTAACTCGGGCTAACCGTGCGGCTAAATTTTTACTATTTATACGACACTAGATGTCTATATCCAACAGATTACGTGCATACACATAAAATCAACAGATGGCGACACTTTATAACCGAATTTATTTATGTTAAAGAAATTATATTCTTCCCAAAAAATAGTAGGCATCTACACCGAACACCGACCATAAAGGGTAGGTATCGCTTATTGTCTCGGGCTCGGGCCACGTTTACTCGCTCAAGGTCACGCGCTTTACGTACGAAATATACACTTATTTTGACTGTTTGCTTCCGTATTTAACTAGCGCTCCGCCCCGGTTTCGCCCCGGGCTAAACAATTTTTTCCCGTATCTTAACAGAAGTTTACGGTATAGTGTTAAGTTTTTTGTTGATGGCTTTAATTACGTATACCTATAAAATAAAATGTTTTTTTTAATTATTCGTGAAACTATTATAAACATTTTTTTGTTTTGTCAGTACAAATTAACAAATAAGTATATTATACCTACCTAGCATCTATCAATTCAGTACCCACGAGATGAGTCGAATTAGAGTAATAATAATATTTTCTGACAATTCACATACCATCTGAAACCAGGCTTGGCACAGCACAACGAACAGAGCTCATCACACAAAGATTTGTCCTGAATGGTAATCGAACCCATGACCCCCCAACTTAGTAGTTAAGAGTCACTAACCACTAGACCAACAGGCCAATCAGGAGTAAGTATAGCATTCTGTGGTATTCGTCCAACAGTCCCATGGTACTGGGTTCGAATCCCAGATTCATGTCCAATTTTTGAAATTTATTTTTTGTAGATGGTTTTAATATCAGATAATATTTTTTTTAATTATTAGGAAAAATATAATAAAACTGTAATTATTAAGTATCAGTTCGAATTCACAAATAGGTAATTTTCTCACAGTAAGGATCGTCGATACCTTAGCACCGTACGGAGGTACCCGTATCCGGTCGAACCGGGTTCGAATCCCAACATCGGATACACTTTTTGTATTTTCTATTTGTTTAGTTTTTAAAATATTGAATCCCAACATAGGATACACTTTTTGTATTTGTTTAGTTTTTAAAATATTTATGATAATAAATCTTAAATTTTTGTTCATAATTTTGATAACGTAAGACATTTTTAAAGTTTTTTTGTTGAGAGAAAAAATATATATACCAGTATTATTTATTTTTAACCTAACTTTATATATTTTTATACCTAGTATGACCCAACAGTAAAATTTTAATTTATAAAAATCTAAAAATGCATACAGCGCCAGCTCCATTACTCACAAGTCACTCGCAAGTTTCAACTTCTTAGTAGTACAAAATACTGCCGCCAGGACTACGGCGACATTATTGAATTTTGAAAATATATAATTATAATTTTGTTTTATGAGCCCTCTATTTCATTTTCCTATGCTAGTAGGATTTCTTAAAATATGTACGTATATGTTTCAGGCTATATTTATTCCAGGTTTGAATTTTACATAAACGTAAATAACAAATCGATATATGTAACTCCATCTATTGGTATTTATTCGTACTAATTTTGATTTGTTCCTGATGAGACCCCATGCCCGTATATAGAACAACTAAAAGTTTAGTTTATGGTATATAGCGACATCTATTGATACATACAGATAACCTGTTTATATTACAATCAAACACATGTAAACATAAAGTTCTAGATAATTAAGACAGGTGGCGTTGTACAACTTTTTTTTTATTTAGAGGTCATATCTTATAAAACCTAACATAGACTAGGTATGTACGACCACAGATTATTAAGTAACAAAACAAAAACGGTATTTCAAGCGACTTTTAGCCTGGGCGGGGAAGGATAAAGGCCAGTTAGCAAATTCCTATTGCTTGTAGTATTTATAAAAAAAACTTAAGGCAAATAAGGGAAGAATAGCTGTCTCTGCTCCTATTCCTTTTGGCCTCTCCTCTACTGTTTAAATTAGGGCATAAGATATATAATTAAGGATAAAACTAGAAAAAAAACATTAAATTATTGGGCTGCTCAAGTTTATGCTGCTTTCTAGTGCAAACACACAAAAGTTCTATTTTTAAAATAATATTTGAATTAGTACTAACTATACGAACAGAAAGTAAATCTCTTCGTGGACAGTCCATGATTAATGTCTCATAAAATAACAAGTCAACTTTAAACTTTCTTCAAACTGCATCTGGGAAATCACATGCATACTCTACTCTACACTGCGTCGTGATAGTGATGTGAAATAATCGAGAGGTGAAGTATGCGATTGTTGGATCGATTATCGATTTTATAACGATTCTTGTGTGGCAACGATTTTTCGCTATCATCTATCGGGCCGAAAACGTTCACTGCTGGACATAGGCCTTTCCCAAGGATTTCTACACCATAATGAATTTTTATTAGAATTCATTTGAATGCTAATGTTTGCTTAGTGCCTCGCTTGCGAAAGTTGCGAACTATCTATAATTTGCTTAACCTTGCGAATCTCTAGACCTAGGTTAAGCAATTTTGTCAAGATTAGTCCAAGATGGGTCACTATTTTCTACGAGATTCATTGTAACAAAACCCAGTAGTGCATCAGAAATTATAAAAAGCCGATGGTCCTGTGCATAGTCTTTCTCCAGTTTTCCAAATTCCTAATGTCCTTCTCCGAACTGTTCGGAGAAGGACATTAGGTACATTAATTATTATGTAATAACTCCATTAAAATCATCTCAAGTCTTATACGATTAATCGGTAATCGCAATTTTGCAATACACTATCACTCGACTTGGTTTCACGGAATATGAAAGTGATGGATCGTGTCACTAAAGATTTTATGTTCCATTCTTATATGTTATGAAATATACTTTAAAGACCCTGACATAGGGTCTAAAATACATTATTAGTATTTTCTTATGTATGTCTCAAGGGTAAAGGACTGGTTGAAGTGAATGGGAACTCACACATTGGACCTAAACGTATAAGGTTTTTGTACAATTGAATTTGAGCTTTAAAACTATATGTTAAAATAGTATTTCATTTGACAGTCCTTGAGCAATTCATTTAAAAAGTTATGAAATACCGAACACATGGGAGATTAGTATACAAACACAAATAGTAAGAACTGCATGACTAACTGCAAAATAATTACGTCTTAATGACGTAATAATAAAGTTGTAATTTAAATGCTAATGAAACGACTTATGACAGAGTAACGATAGAGAAAGCTGTTTGTTCCTCGTTCGAAATTTGTATTCAGTTTGGCGGCAAAACTGGTGACCGCTGGTTATGTTTTTGCTTTTTTAAAACTTTATTTTTTTTAATATGGCGGTGTTTACGTGATGTGATTTTTTTTAAAAGTTTTAATGTAAAATAAAACAGTGATATTTATTTATATTTGTTTCTTGTGAAGTGTAAAAGACATTATGTTTAAAATGTATATGGAATGGGCCGTGTTTCTCTTCCTACTTTCTTTTGGTAAGATTATTTGAATAGTTATGTTATGACATACTGTTTAGTGCTTAAACATAAATTTACACATTTAAGGGCCTAAGCCCTTTTAAGGTAGAAGCGAAAAGTTTTAGCGCTTTGACATTTACGGACATTTTAAAATACTATTTTTTTTATTCTACCAAGGTGGCAAACAAGCCTACGCCTACGTCCCGCCTGATAGTAAGCAGTTACCGTAGCCTATGGACGGTTACTACGGCTACACCAGGGGTGACACTCACGCGTTGCTGACCTTTTAAAACCTTATAAATCCTTTCTTGAAGAACCCCATGCTATAGTCTTTTAGATGGCAAATAAGAATTCGGCCCGCTTGATACTATAGGTGATAGGGTATCCCTAGGATAGGAAAACATATCTTTGAAAACTCATCCCTAAATGAGCAGTAGAGAACTTAGATTTATCTTAGCTATGGAAACAGGCGCACGGCCAGCCTGATGATAGTAAGCAGTTACCGTAGCCTATGGACGCTTGCAATACCAGAGGTATCACTTACGTGGTGCCGACCCAAATATATACACTAGAGTTTTATGATGGAACTAGCTGTTGCCCGCGGCTCCGCCCGCGTGGATATCGGTTATCGCTGCAAAAATTCTTACAAAGTTTCACATTTATCATATTAGTAAATGCATCCCCAAATGAGCTCTGGAAACCTGTAGTCATTTGGCTGTGGTCTTCTGTAAGGTTGAGTTCCTTTCTCAGTCAGGTTTGCTCACTAGTATGGTGCCCTACCTCTGTGATGTACGATAATTCTACCTACCAAATTGTAAATGTTATACTCTGGCGATTAAAAAGAGTGGCCCGAGTTTCTTATCAATTCTTCTCGAGGCCCTACCCTAGTCAGCGAATTGGCCGTAGGAAATAAGTATGCTGGCATTTGTTTTTATGACGTTCATAAGTATCATGTATTTGATCTAAATGAATAAATGAGTTTGACATTGACTCTATCACATTAATATTCATTTCTATAAAATTATTTAAGTGATTTTATTCACGTTATTTAAAGAAAAGCTTAAGAATGGCTAAATCAACATTATGACGTTTTTATAGCGTTTTTTTTTCTACCTGAATTCGTAAGATGTCAAGTTCGTAACTTAGCCTAAAGATAACATAACATTAACATTAGTAGGAAATCTTTACAAAAAATTAAAAAATTTGAGTGTTTGTTGGTAATGTCAAAATAACAGCTTTTTACTAAATGCATTATATGAAACTACTAGCTGTTGCCCGCGGCTCCGCCTGTGTGGATGTCGATTATCGTTGTAAAATGTATTCCAGACCATAATCTATCTCTGTGCCAAATTTCATCCAGATCCGTTCAGTAGTTTTTACGTGAAAGAGTAACAAACATCCATCTATCCATCCATCCATCCATACTTACAAACTTTCACATTTATAATATTAGTAGGATATTTTCTTTGTCTGTCTGTTTGTTTCGGCTAATCCAAATCCAAACCGAGTTCAAATTTAACTTGAAAATAAGCGTCATGGTATCGCCATAGACTAAAAACTCTTAGAAACAAACTTTTTGTTATGTGTACCTACGTACTGGTACAGAAAGTAGCTATTATATAATCTGCTTTTTTTTATTGTTTTGTAATCTGTGCTAACGCAATAAACGTTAGCGATTCGTATCTTTAACACTTAGGTAATGGTTTTTAAGCATTGATGATAGAAGGTCTGTAGCTATAAGCTACTGCTATCTACAAATATTCCACCAGCGTTTAAACAAAAAAAAAACACTTAGGTAATGGTTTTAAAGCTTTAAAAAATTTCGATTCATCAACATTTATCCAGCCATTTTAAAGTTCATAGGGTACATACACACATCGATTTTTATTTATGTACTCTTTAGATTATCTCAGCCATCAACATTTTTTTGAAGTAAAAACTTCTTTACGCGCCGAACGCTTTCCATATTCAAAAATAATAATCTAATAGCTCGACGATATAATTCACAAGTTACTTAGTTTTCACTTCTATTGGCAGTCCCTGCCACGCAAGTCTTTTTGTTGTTAGATGGCTGAAGCAGGCTGAAGCCTATAAAAATCTCAAAAATACCCTAACACACAATATCAATTTTCAAACTTCGAACATCTATTGTGAATTCCTTGACAGATTTTTCTTTTTTTAAAGTAGGTATTAGAAACAATTAAAAAAACGATGACCGTATCCCTTGATCATGCCATAACTTTAGATTTGAGAATAACTTTACCGATTGCATTCAGCCATTCATATTATTTAATTTTTTTAAGATTTCTAATTTACGTTTTTATGGAAATAATTAAAATCGAGCGGACTGCCTTGATTGATTGACTGCCTCGGTGGTTCAGTGGCCGCAGTATGCGCCTGCTGTGCACGAGGTTGTGGGTTCGATTCCCACACAGGACAAAACTTTGTGTGACCTACAAAGACTTGTTCTGAGTCTGGGTGTAATTTGTGCCCGTTAATTGAATGTTTGTAAAGTCCCCCGCGACACATAGCTTGTTCTCTAGTGCGGGAGTTGTCTTTAAAAAAAAAAAAAAGTTATAACCGGGTGAAGTCTGGGCTACCTACATATAAATAGGGTACGATTTAATTTAGCCACAACCCATAATCGAACCCGGAAAGTCAACAGTCTCACTCGCACAAAAATAAGTTGTAACCAAACTCGTAGAGTACCTTTCTCTGTCAGCCCTATCAAGGACACAGCGTAATGTTTAAGTAACTGACATCCGGATGCCGGATATCTCGAAACAAGTCGTAGTTCACCTTGTTTTTGATTAATTTTTGTAATGGCGACTAAATTTAAATTAATTTAGTAGATTTAGATGCGGAGGAATTTTATGACGCCTTTGAAGCAGTCCCTCCCGTTATTCGTGTATTTTCTATGTAGGCTATAATAATTATATATATTTTCCTTTTTTAATAAGTGTAAATATATTATACTAGCTGTTGCCCGCGGCTCCGCCTGCGTGGATGTCGGTTATCGCTGCAAAAAGTAGCCTATGTGTTATTCCAGACCATAAATTATCTCTGTGCCAAATTTCATCCAGAACCGTTCTGTAGATTTTACGTGAAAGAGTAACAAACATCCATCCATCCATCCATCCATTCTCACAAACTTTCACATTTATAATATTAGTAAGGATGGTACCTATATTGTATACATATAAAGATGTTAAAATTAAATTAATAACAATTTTATGCATATTATCAAATCGCCATCAAATTGTCTGTGTGTCGATGGAGTAAGAATACAAATGTCACCACCCCCTTCCATCCCGAGGGTGTCGTAAGAGTCGACTAAGGGAGTAAGCCAGGCAGAAAATATCCACTGCAAGAGAGGGAAATCTCGAAATTAAACCATATACCAACCCGTCTGGCCAGCGTGGTAGGTATAGTAGGCTAGTATCTCTCCTAGTGTATGGAGGAGACCCGTGCCCAGCAGTGGGACGTGTATGGGTTGAGATGGAGTACACTATCCTCCATTCTCCACAATCGGACGAGTTATTCGTCATCTCACCCGACCAAATCTCGCCGGATCGGGGGAGATGGCACAAAATAATTTAAATTTATTTTTCTTGTCGTCAACTCGTACGACACTTTAAATCATTGCAGCCCCTCTAGACAAATGGCATAAACGGTAGTCGAATTGAAATGTCAAAAAAGTAAATGTATGGGATTTGGCGCAAGTTTACGATATAATGTCGTAAACTTGCGCCAAATCCCATACATTTACTTTTTTTGACATTTCGATTCGACTACCGTTTATGCCACTTGTCTAGAGGGGCTGATTTGGTACTGTCAACCATTCTGCACTGCAACTATTCTGTGTGAAATATATTGTTTATTTGACTGTACTTTACAACGGCGCGTCGTGCGAGATGACGAATATAAGAATAGGTGAATTCAAAAATGTGCTGTCCCCGATCGGGCGAGTTTATTAAAGGGGAGTAGATGAATAACTCAGTCGGTCTGGCTCGTTACTATAGTGCCCTACCTCTCTCTTAGAACTTCCTCTATTTTTAAAGTTGGTTAATAACAGCCGCGTCTAGTTAAAAGTTTTTTGTTAATTAATAGAAAGTCAAAACGAAATAGATTTGTTTTAAGATTTCTATCTACTTTCAAATACCTATACCTAATTTTATTATCATCGATAGGTTTATATAGTGTTTGTTTGTTTATACTACTAAGATGGCAAACAAGCATACGGCAGTTACCATAGCCTATACAGACGCTTGCAATACCAGAGGTATCACTTACGTGTTGCCTTTTAGGAATTTAAGAGTGGTACGACCACAGAAGGACACTATCCACTCGATAGTCATTGTTTAAAATTCAAATTAATATCGAAGAATAAACGGCTTTAAGGACGTCATGGTTAGCTTTGATGGACAGATACTAATTGTTAAGATATAATCATTTATTTTATTATATGTATCTTAACAACTACTATTAAATAAAAATTAAAACCCCCATAGAAGAAAATTAAAAGAAAATATTCAAGAAAACAAAAAGCGGCGGTGGCCGAGTGGGAAAGTAACCGACTTGCACGCAAGAGGTGCGAGTTCGATCCCGGGCAGTACCAATGTGAATTTCACATTGTTGAGTTTATATGTACGAATCAAATGATTCGCCATCTGGTAACGGTGAAGGAATACATCGTGAGGAAACCCACATGTCTTAGAAGAAATTCTCAAGATTTGTCAGATTTACCAACACGCATTAAGCCAGCGTGTGTGAATTAAGGCCTAAACCCTCTCTCTCTCTCTTGATAGAGGAGAGGAGACCCGTGCCCAGCAGTGGGACATATATAGGTTGCTATTATTATTCAAGAAAAAATATGGCGGTTCGAAATTAGCTGATGCTAGTAAAAATAATTTCTGTCTATTTCCATTCATGCAAAATGTCTATCGCAAAGATTTGTACATAGTCTTATGTACCTACAGGTATTACATAAGACAGCCTTGTATGTATGTATGTCACAAGTCACAACTCACAACAGATCTCACGTATTGGCCAATTAAAATACAAGTTTTGTCACAGTTTAGCGAGTATTTGTCATGTCAAGGTTATTTTGTCTTACTCATCTTGCGAGACATATTCTTAATCTTCTTCTTGTATTTTCTTAAATACAAGAAGAAGATTAAGAATAGGTATGTCTGCAGGGCAGGGTACCACCCGAAATACCCGAAGACCCACAGCCAAATAACTACACGCATCGATGTAGTTGCGTTCCTGTGTAACACAACTACACTTTGACTCTAAAATTGAAGTAGGTGTTGTTCCACTAATGGCACCTGCGAAAAATATCGGTAGGTGCCCAATGTGGAATACCTTAGGTGCCATTGACTCAGGTGTCATTAAAACGGGTGCCCAATATGGAATATTTCCTAAAATTGACTTTAACCTTTGACATGAATTTTATTTGACATTTATTTCGTTTATTAATGATTCTTATTATTATATTGCGACATTTTTTTTTCTTTTATAATTTTGTTAATTTTGTGCTACCTATATCTGTACGCTGGAAACAGCAGAATATTTTGGTCATTTATATTTTATAACAACATTGTACAATATTCTCACAAATAAATGCATTATTATTATTATTATTACCGAAGTACAGGGTTTCCAGCGCTCATTAAGGGATGAGTTTTCAATGAAACTTTTTCCTATACCAGGGATACTCCATCATAAAATCCTGGTGAAACCACCTTACAAAAGGCCCACAGCCAAATAACTTCAACCATCGGTGTAGTTTATATAATGACTGGCCTGTTGGTCTATTAGGTGACCCTGCTAAGCCAGTGGTCGTGGATTCGATTCCCACACAGGATAAAACTTTATGTGATTCATATATGTATGTTCCTAGCATCGGAGCCTGGTAATTTGTGTCCGTGAATTGTATGTTTGTAAAGTTCTCCGCGACACCATGCTTGTTCTTTAGTGCAGGAGTCGTCTTTAATGCCCCCTCTCTCAAAAAATGATGAAAAAGAGGTGTAAATGAAACCATTTTTTGTTGGCCAAATGCCAACAAAAAATGGTTTCATTTACACCTCTTTATGTCTGAAAAAAAATACAGTATTAATTGTACAAGATGTGTTTCATAATATGGTATTGTCATAAATGATATAGTAGTTAATTCTAAATAGTTTGTAAAAAAATCATCGAATCAGAACCAAATTATTGAGATGTAACCACTTTATGACTTTAATTTTCATCAAATAATACGAAAATAAAAACAATATTTGAAGAAAACATACACCTATAATTTGGTAATGTTACATTTAGAATAAGTTTATATTTCAATTTATTAAAAATTAATAAGACGTCCATTCAAAGAGTACATCTGCTTGTATTCCTGCGCTCGCCTAGAGAATTAGGTCGTGTTTGCTTTGCCCAAATGCTCAAGGTCGTTGGCGACATCACAAGCCTTAAAAAATACAAACACAATACACATGTATTATATATCTTCTTAGCATTTTGATGGCATACGGTTTAGAGAGGTAGGGCACCATACAAATGTGTGTAATTATAGAAGACCAAAGTCAAATAACTACACACAACGGTGTAAGTAGTTGTGCCGCCATTGCTTTTCAGAAATGCTGCTTAAATGAAACGTTCTCATATTCCAGGAATAACTCCATCGCTAAACCCTGTAGTTAGTTAGAGAATGATGCCTCAAACATCGCAAGCGTCCATAGGCTGCGGTATCTGGTTACCATCAGGCCGTTTGCTTGTATTCCATAAGTAGAACATAAAAAGAGGCGCTTGTTGACCATAAGACCAACAGACCAATCAATACAGCCAGGGGCCGTAACATCAGAATGAGGAGAAATTAATGATGAAAAAGAGGGACGGAACTTTATAGCACATATACAGCTCCGTCTCTATTTCTCATTGAATTTGTTGATTTGTCCGTACTTGTCAAGCGCTTAGAATATTCCAGAACAAATTTTCAGCATTTATCTGTCCCAGATTCCGGTACAGCTGCGCCACAGAAGATTCAGCCTGTTCTAGATGATCTAGACATGAAAAATCTTCGGTACCCATCATATCCGAGGAGCGGACGTGGTAATTACAAGATTGGATTTCAGGAAGCTTTGGGTCTTTCAGGAGCTTTGGAATCTAATGCCTTAGAAAATATTATTTTTATTTCTTTCTTTCCTATCGAGATTTTTGGTTACCATATCATATCTGGGGAGTGTTTTTGGAACTGTTTGACCCGCAGGAGTATTCCGTAAGAGCAAAAACCGAACAAAACCTGGCTGTCAGAATGAAAATCGGTATTCCGTAAGAGCTCTTTTTGACGTTTAGTCAATAGATTGTGCCGTCACCGAGCAATCACAACTGTCAATTTTGAGATCACAACTGTCAGTTTGCCATCGCTGTTTCTAAGAGTATCAGCCGGCAGGTGCCTTAGTCACCTTTCTGCTAATGCATGACTCATCTCCGCAGTAGAGTATACCCGTACCACTTGGAAACGAATTTGTCTAGACTGATTTTGGAGTCGGCGGCCAATCTCAACGAAGATTAGCCAATTGCACGGGAATTTTAGAGCTAAAGTGTATCTTCAAACACAGGTGCACTCTCTATTCTTTTCTTTCTTATAGTCCAATGGGACAGTAAAGCTCAGATTCAGGACAAACGGGGTGACGTCCTTCAGCTACGCCAGTCTCCTCAGACCAAAATCTGCTTTAGTCAGCTTGACTCCTATAGTCTGTGCGCTTCCTAACCTATTCTCTTCATTCCACTAAAGATTTTCTCATGGCTGTGGCAGCAAAGAGGGAAGAACTGATTGTAGCAAATGACGTGTCAGTTCGATCCTACGGTACCAATGTGATGATATTTTTATGGAATTTCTACGTACGAATCAAATGATTTAACGGTGAAGGAAAACATCGTGAAGTAACTTACATGCCTTTCTAAATTCTTAAGGCATGTTTGATCCACCAACCTGTACTGCACCAGCGTGTTTTAATCAAGGACTTAACTCTTTTAGCTCCTTTGATAGAGGAGACCCGTGCCCAGCAGTGGGACATACAAAGGATGCTATTAAAATTCATATCTATTAACATTTCCATCACCGTTAGCAGGTGGTAATTTATTTTATTCGTACGTATAAATTCCACAAATTAAATTCTCATTGCTACTGGAATCAAACGCAAACCTCATCTTTTAGGACAAATTCTAAATGCATGTCTGATCCACCAATCCGCATTAGGACAGCGGAAGTGAATCAAAACCCCAAACCCAGCTCTTTTAATAAAGAAGTCTTCTCTATCAAGAAAGGTTATTAATATTCCTAATTATGTTATCAAACATCCGTAGAATCAAAGTAACAGAAATAGCTGGAAGAATTGCCTCAATAATCTGGCAAAGAAGTTCGGTGCCACTTTATCCACGATCTTCCAGATCATGGTTACCACTTCAGAACCTTTCCGCCCCGATGGCTATTAGTTCTTTGAAAGTACTAATAGCCGTCGAGGCAGAGTTCTAGAGTGGTAATCACGATCTGGAAGACGCAACGTGGATGTGCCTCAAACAAGGTGGACTAACGACCTGGTGAAGGTTGACCAGCCAATTAACCAGGTCTGCTTAACACCAAATGCTATGGAAGGAGGTCTATGTCCAACAGTGGACGGCTAAGATAATAATGATGTAACTAATGAGACGTTTGTTGATATTTCAGCGTCAGGAGCTCTGATCATACCTGAGGAGCTGCCTTCACTGCTGTCCGTGGCCTACTCAAACATACCACCCATCAAGAAAGGTAAATAACACATTTATTTGTATCTTCTTATATGTATTTAAAACTAGCTGTTGTCCGAGGCTCCACCCGCGTGGATGTTGGTTATCGGGGCGAAAAGTATGTTATTCCAGACCATAATCTATCTCTGTGCCAAATTTTATCCAGATCCGTCCAGTAGTTTTTACGTAAAAGAGTAACAAACATCCATCCATTCATCCATCCATACTCACAAAATTTCACATTTATAATATTAGTAAGGATTAGCGGGGTCTGCCTCATTGTCTGCCATTGACATTTTTATATTTTCTATAAACAAAACATTATCATCGCAACCCATAAACGTCCCACTGCTGAGCACGGTGGCTCCTCCATACACTTGAAGGCTTATTAGCTCTCTCTCTCTCTTGATAGAGGAGCGGAGACCCGTGCCTAACAGTGGTTATATAGGATGGTACTATTTATAATTGAAGTGAAAACTTCTTTAGTTGCGTTGAGTACTTTTTGGGTGAACAAAAATCATGGAACTCGCGTCATCGTCACCGAACGCTTTCCATATTAAAAAATAATAATCTAATAGCTAGACGATACACTTCACAAGTTACTTAGTTTCCACTTCTATCAGCAGTCCCCAAAGACTGCCCGCATGTTTTTATTAGCGGGCAACCCCGACTTCGCCCGGGTTAACTATTTTTAGCGCAACTTTCTTAATTTTTTCTTACATAAAAACCTTCTCCTGACAATAACGAACATAGTAAAAATATAATTAGCGAAATCGGTTCAGCTGTTCTCGAGATTTACGCTTAGCAACACATTCAGCGATTCATTTTTATATTATAGACTAGTTGTTGCCCGCGGCTCCGCTCGCGTAGATTTCGGTTATCGCAATAAAAGGCCTATATGCTATACCAGACTATAATCTATCTCTGTGCCAAATTTCATCCAGATCCGTTTAGTAGTTTTTACGTAAAAGAGTAACAAACATCCATACATCCATTCTTATAAATTTTGGCGTTTATAATATTAGTAAGTATTAGCTAAATCCTTGTTATTTGTTTCCAGGCACAGACTCCCGAGTGGGTTTTGGCTTCGCGTTTGGTAACCACGCTGACTTCCAAGTCATGTTTGAATTAGGACCACAGACTAACACGAAACAACTCGGTAAGCATACAAATCTTTTACTACCCAACTAATACTGCACGGTTGGTTCAGTGGGTTAGGTAGTTACCTCGCCATTTACCACTGTGCAGCGTGTTGTGGGTTCGATTAACGGTAACTGCTTACCATCAGGCGGACTGTATGCTTGTTTGCCTTCTAAGTAGTATAAACAAAGACATTGTACATATTCTTGTTTGTTCACAGACGGTACAGGATTCCAGCCAGCATCGACAAACACTAAGCGTCAGGCTCCATCACCACCGAAAGTAACTAAAAATAGAGAAAAGGTATTAAATACTTACAAATATAATAATTTTTGATTTGGAATAGATTTGTCCGTGTGGTGACGGATTAAGAATACAAATATCACCACTCCATCCCATCCCGTGGGTGTCGTAAGAGTCGACTAAGGGAGTAAGTCAGGCAGACAATATCCACTGCAAGTGGGAAAACTCGAAACAAAACCCTATACCAACCCGTCTAGCCAGCGTGGTATAGTAGGCTAATACCCCTCCAAATTTATGGAGGAGATCCGTGCCCAGCAGTGGGACGTTTATGGGTTGAGATGATGATGATGATGAATAGATTTGTCATTGCTTTAGAAGCTACCTAATATTAAAGACTAAACGAAAAATAGTACTAATCACAAAAATATTGGTCCTGGGTGGAAATCGAACCCACGAACTCCAGCTTAGTCTCTCTTAGTCAGATCAATAACCACTAAACCATCACTCCAGTCCAAGTCAAATATTACCCAAACTCAAAATTCATTTATATATTTAGGTAACAAAGTAACGCTTATGAAGGTCATCAATTATGAATAAGCCAGAAAGATGATGTCATGTAAATTTTCCTACGGCTAGTTCGCTGACGTGGAGCCATGAGAAGAACTAGCAAGAAACTCAGGCCACTCTTATTAATCGCCAGATAGTTACAATCTTTATAAAATACAAGTACGGTATCATGTAAGCTGATGCAGAGGTCGGGCACCATACTAGCGAGCAAGCCCGACTGGGAAAGGACCTCCATCTTACAGAAGACCACAGTCAAATAACTACACACAGCAGTTAATGTGTTCATGCGTGTGAGTACAGGTCTCCAGCGCTCATTTAGGGATGCGTTTTGAAATACTCGTATTCCTATCCCAGGGATACACACATCTTAAAGCCCTGGTGAAAAGAAAAGGATTGGCAACACTAAGTGATATCTCTGGTATTGCCAGCGCCCATAGGCTACGGTAACTGCTTAACACCAGGTGGGCTGTATGCTTGTTTGCCACCCAGGTAGTATAAAAAAAACACGATAAAAAATCTAATTATTAACACTATATTTCTCTCTTCCACAGCTTCTCCAATCAGAAGCCAGCAAATATCTTCAAAACTGGGCTTACAAAATGAAGGGTCCTCAAAACATACACGAAGACATACCTGGAGAAGTTCCAAATCTAGAAGAATCTATGGTAGAACTTAAAAAGAATGAAAGAGGAGAATACGAGATCCACCAGCCTCAGCCTGGAAACCTTCCTCCGAGGATTCTGGAAGACCTGGTCAAGTTGTATAAGGTTAAAAGCGAGGTTGCGAAACAGATGGGTGAGCAGAAAAGAACAGAAGAAGAGATAAAGAAGATAACGGAAGATTTGTCGAATGTGGATTTAGATTAGAAATATTTGTATTTTTATAATAAATTGGTTTATTCGATTTTGCTCGGTTTTTGCTCTTACGGAATACCCCTGCGGAACTTATATGGTGGGTTTTTACCATATGGACGACATGCAATGTCCAAACATTAATCTTTATCTAATTCCTTGACAGCAAAATCCAATATCCTATTAGAGCAAGACTACTTACTAGGGCAGTAGGCTGTTCAAATCAGCTTATAAATAACTAGCGACCCGCCCCGGCTTCGCACGGGTGCAATGCTGATAGATACTAAATTAAATACACTACAGAAAAACTATGAACGTTGTATATAAAAACATAGCGGCCCGCTCCGACTTTGCACGGGCAATAAATTAAAATTTCTGAACTTACTTAAGATTTTTGAAAATAATTTCCTTATTATTAAATTAATTGATTATTATTTATCGTTACTTATAATTATTAACTGATACGTTGTCGCGCTGAAAAGCACGTTTTTATCAAGTACTGTTATATTCCTCGCTAGAGAGCTCCGATAATAAACGCGTCCGATTGCTAAATTCAAAGTGCTATAGGGAGAACCACGGCCTCCGACGCGCTATTTATGCCCCGTCCGACCGGTACCGCCCGCCGCAAACGCAAATTTTAAATTTGTAATATCTCCGAAAATATTTGTTTAATTTACATGCTGTAAGGAACCATATTGATCTATATTAATTGCACACTGTATTTAAGGTACTTAATTCGATAAGGATTAATGCCGTATTGCTTAAAATAGCTTCGTAAATAAGCCATTTTTTCACGTAAAAAATAAACAATAAAAATGGTTAATGTGGGTTATCCCTAAAAGATAAACATATACCATCGCGCACTTTTTTGTAGACCTTTTTATGGTGTACAATACTGAAGTACATTAATTTGATCTAACTCGTAGGGTTTAGGCAGCGTTTTTGCTAACTTGCTAAATAAGCCCAAAAAAATAGGTTAATTTACGACATCACGTTAAAAACCTCTAAAATTAGCAATGTTGCCTTAGTACATGATGCATGTATTATACATATAAACCTTCCTCTTGAATCACTCTATCTATTGGAAAAAACCGCATCAAAATCCGTTGCGTAGTTTTAAAGATTTAAGCGCACATAGGGATATAGGGACAGAAAAGGCGTCTTTGTTTTATACTATGTAGTGATAAGCTGTGGAAGCTTGTTATTGGCGTTTTTTGATATAATGTATTATCATATTTGTTTTGAAGCTGTAAGCTCTCCAAATAAAATAAAATAAAATGACTGGTGACAGGCGAACCAGCGGCCTATCTAACCGTACGGCATGTGGTAAACGTCACTCGTTTTCCGAGCCTAATGAAACCTATGGCGCTTGTATTTATCCCGATTTTTATTGAAATTTTGTTGCTAACCGGTGCTAGCTTTAGAGGGTAGGGCGCAAGGCTTGAATCATAATGAGACAAAAAGATTTTTTAAGGTCCAGCATGCGCCGATGTCTTAAGTTCAAAATTTGTAAACTCGCGTAATCGCTCAAGGGATAGTCCCTTGACAGATTTCGAGGGTTCACAGTTTTGGTATAAACATACAATTTTTCTTTTCTGTGTTTTTAAAAAAGACCACTCTCGCACTAGGGAACAAGACTCGTGTCGTAGGGGACTATTTACAAACACCCCCAACTCAGGACAATCATTTATGGATCACACAAATGTTTGTCCTGTGTGGGGATCAAACACATTGCGCAGTGGTAAAGTAAGTAGGTACCACCGACCGTGCAATCAAGTGCAGTCGGTTTAGGTACCTTCTTGGTACCTATAGTGCTACCTCTCTTAAGTACTTAAGTTTTTTCCTATACATAAAGCAATCGATCATACACACAGATAATTATCATGGGAAAATTAAACAATGTGTCTTTGATAAATTAGGAAATATTCGCCATATTGTCTTAACATTCTACTTAAGAACTTGGTAATGAATGAACGGTGGACATAAGAAGAAAATAATTAATACTTAGTTTTAATTAGAAAAATGTTTAAAAAATTGTGTATTTGTGTCGTAATTGTGTTTGTTAAATGTAAGTAGGTACTCTTTGTTCTAATTTTTATCCTTCTTATTAGGGCAGGAAAAAAACATACGGCCCGCCTGATGGTAAGCAGTTAGGTACCGACTGGCGCGGATCCAAGGGACGAGAGGGGGGAGGTGGGGGGACAAAGGGTGCAATTGCCTGCCGGAGGCTTGCAACCAATTCTTCTTGCTAAGCTAAGATTGCCCCCTTCTCAATCAAATCCTGGATCCACGCCTTTACCGAAGGCTTGCAATACCAGTGGCCATATCAAGACGCATTGTGTCGCGGAGAAACGAACGGACGGGTTTGATCCCCTCACAGAACAAAAAAATGTCTGTTTTGAAATTCGTAAGATGTCAACTTCATTACATAGATTCCGTGCCGTGCCTACTTCCTAGACTGCCTCGGTGGTTCATTGGTCGATGTGTGTGACTGATCACGAGATCCCGGGTTCGATTCCCGGGTCAGCCTTAAAATTAATATTGGTATTTTCTAACGAGAAATTTACCATTGTTTACACCCCCATGCCTCGGAAAGCACGTAAAGCTGTTGATCCTACGCTTGATCTCTCTTCGGTCATGTCAGATTGCCATCCATCGGACTATGAGAGCGAGAGGATAAAGAGTGCACTTGTATTTGCGCACACACTTGTACACTATAATATCTCCCGCGCAGATGGCTGGTCTTTGTTGAGATTTGACGCCGTGACCGAAATTCGGTTAGGAGGATATTACTTTAAAAAAATACCCTTATTAAAGAATTGATATCTAAGTAAATGTCCAGGTGTACCAATCACTGGTATATTTCTGGTGATACCCGAGGATGTGCCGGCTGGGTTGGCCGCTATTTATGGATTTGCGCCTCAAATAACTAAAGGTAAACGTTTAATTGATTTAAAGAAATGTATCTAGGCTAAAACGAGCCGCACTTTTTTTAGCTTTTTAAGGAAATATGAAGTAAGAGAAGTACTTAAGGCACCATACTAGCGAGCAAGTCCGACTAGGGAAGGACCTGCACTTTAAAGAAGACCATCTCTGTCTTCAAATAACTTTACATAGCGGTATAGTTGTGTTCCTGTGTGTAAATACAGGTCTCCAGCGCTCATTTTGGAATGCGTTTTGAAAGAAAAGTTTTCCTATCCCAGGGATACTGTAAAAAAGTAGAGCTCTGGTGTAAAAAATGGGTAACCAACACGCAAGTGATACCTTTGGTATTGCTTACGTCCTTAAGCTACGGTAACTGCTTAACATCATGCAGACCGTATCGTATGCTTGTTTGCCACTCAAATAGTACAAAAAAAAAGTTTCTTTAAAACGCATTTAAAAAATCTATACCGATGTGTGTAGTTATTTGGCTGCGTGGTCTTCTGTAAGACCTTCCCCATTTGGGCTTGCTTAAGTGTTTGGTGCCCTCCCTATCTTAAAATACACAAGAGTAATTTTTACAGGTGTCCGTGTCTTATACACCTAATTTGACTGCCTTGGTGGTCCAGTGGTCGCAGTATGCGCCTGCTGTGCACGAGGTTGTGGGTTCGATTCCCACACAGCATAAAACTTTATGTAGCCAACAAAGAGTTGTTCTGAGTCTGGGTGTAATTTGTGTCCGTTAATTGTATGTTTGTAAAGTCCTCCGCGACGCAGAGCTTGTTCTCTAGTGCGGGAGTTGTCTTAAAAAGATATGCATATATTTTTAGGCAACGACCATCGTTTCGGCTTTGGTTTTCGTTTTGGCAACCACGCAGACTTCCAAATATTGTACGAGTTAGGACCACAGACCATAACAAAACCCCTACAGGCATCAAGTAAGTAATATTAATAATATAGGTACATACACACGACAATGCTACCTATATGAAGATTAGTTTTTTAGGAAATCCAATGTACGAATTTGTGTACAATATGTTTTCTGTAGCTTTAGTCTAATTGTACACTGTTACCAAATTCCACGAATTCCAGAATGAAAAATTATATAATCTATACCACGTTTATTAATAAAATTGCTAGAGTAGCAACCACATACAATATTTTGTCAAATATTGAAACTACTTCAACACAATGGAATAATTGTGCCGGCATTTGCCAGCTTTAAAATCACTAAACATTTCTAAGTAAACATCATATATATCTATTATTATTATTATTATCTTCTATCTCTTTTACTTTAGTTCATTAGCACAATGACACGAATTCAATATGACAGAGACAGTGTTATTAGTTGCATCGACAAGCCGGCAGGAGTATTCCGTAAGAGCAAAAACCGAGCCACCGCAAAAACCGAGCAAAATCTGGCTGTCAGATTGAAAATCGGTATTTCGTAAGAGCAAAAACCGAGCCTTTTTGACGTTAAGTCAATAGATTGTGCCGTCACCGAGCAATCACAACTAACAGTTTGCGATCACAACTGTCAGTTTGCCATCGCTGTTTCTTAGAGAATCAGCCGGCCGGTATCTCATACGAAAAACAGAAGACGCTCGGGCAGATACTTACTCATAACGTTATTTGTTTCCAGGAGTCCGCTCAGTATCATACCGCCAAAGATTCATACGACGTCGTCCTGTCCTGGGGCTGTTACTTCGAGCTGGCATCCTCAAAGATTCGTCATATGAATACAATGTAATCCACGATTGCGATGACGAACCTCGATAGAACATTTAATAAATAATCACTGTCATCACAATAAGAAATAAGAAACATTTTATCTCGTCTTCCGTGCACCCAGAATTTTTATAGGACTTCTAACCTAGCATATAGATACATATAATAGAAACATAAGAGAGGTAAAGCATCATATACCATACAAGTGACCAAGCCCAACTGGGGAAGGCCTTTCACCTCCTTACAGAAGTACACAGCCAAATGTCTACTGCTGCGCGGTTGGTCCAGTGGCTTAAGTGGTTACCTCGCTATTTACCACTGCGCGTGTTGCGGGTTCGATCCCCACATTGTATGTTGTATGTGTGTAAAGTCCCCCTGGACATTGGCTTGTTCTCTAGTGCGGAAGTTGTCTTTTATAAAAGCAAAAAATACACACAGCAGTGTAGTTGTGTGTGATAATATTTTATAATACGTATTTATAAATAAAACTCAATCTATTTAATTATTTTTTTATTTCTCATAAAAATGTCCGACGTGACTACTGTACATTTTATAACCTAATAACGAGAATTCCCGCCAAAATCGGCATCCATTTTGTTAATTACATTAATTCAAAATGGCGAAGCGTGTATAATTTAATTATGGAATAGTGATTAGGCTTGTAAGCTTTGGTAAATGTATAATATAGATTATATAAAAAATTAATCGATTATTATGAAAATATTTTTCGATATTCGTGAGTAATTTTCGTCTTAAAACTGGCAGCTTACATTCGTTTCTAAACTAGTTATTACCTGATAACTATGGGACGTTCCCTTTTACTAATGCTATGGCCAAAACATCTGTGGAAATATCGATAATTACTAAATGGCCGAAACATAATTTCCTTATACTCATTTTCGATTCTTGAGGTTTAACATTAGTCGTTCGAGCGAGTAAATGGGATGGAGCTCTACTCGCTATATAGCCCCGTCACTTTTTCTCGCTCCAATGACCCAAGCCCGCCATTTTGAAATTTATTAGATGTCAACTTGTTTTTTTTGTTCGCATAACATAAGGTTGCCATTGTTCAAAGTTCGATAGACGTTATAGTATGACCGAAATTCCACAAATATTTTCGCTGAACAGCCTATTATAATAACCATTAAAATAATTTCTACATAACAAGTAAAGTTAAGCTCTAAAAACTGTTGTCAAAAGTAACAGTTTAAGAGTTTACAAACATTATTAGATAAGTATTAGATATTAATGCTAGGGCCATGTAGGCGTAGCATACGTGTCTGCCTTTAGGGGCTAAAGAAAATTCACCGGCTCTTCATAGTCCAAGAACCTAGAGCCGCCAGACGCTACTTATTGTCTCAAAGACAAATATTGGGATAGGGTCCTGTCATAGTATAGGAGACTATATAGTAGCGTCACTCTTATATGTTTTCTCAAAAGTCAAATAAATACCTAGAGCGCGTCTTTAAGGTTGCCGATTGTTCGTAAACTTCGAACGTCTGCCACCCGGTACTAGTCTAGTCAACAAGTGCCTTTTTGGTCAACTTTTTTCAGTAGTCTCCAAAAATTATGATTGAGGTGTCTTTCGATTCGGAATGGAATTCGTAGTTCCGCTTGCAAAAATTGCAAAACTTATTAACAATTAACTAAAAAAACAGGGGGTTTAGTTTTTCGGAATGGCATATTCCGAATCGAAAGACACCTCAATCATAATTTTCGGAGACTGCTGAAAAAAGGTGACCAAAAAGGCACTTGTTGACTAGACTATACGTTGCCAGCCCGTATTTGTTTGCCAATTAAACAGGTCTTTGAGCGGTCGGTATTTATTTTGGCATAATGCGATAGTATTCTCACCATATGAGAGACATGAGATTCTCCTTTACATTATGGTACTATTCCTATGTACTAAGAACGTATGCGAAGTACCCTTAAAGTATTTATAATGGCACTAAAACGAGTCAACGGTTAGGCAATTCGCGCCAATATTTAATCATATCCATACAAGTCGATTGAGGTAATAAATATCTAATCGAACGCATTCGCGCCATTTTTTAGTTAAACCTCCTAGTTCAAAAATAATTTGGTAATTTTACTCCAATTCCGTAGCAAATTCAAATCCGTTGTGGCCTTGTAATGGCAGAACTACATCTGCTATGACACCGTAACATAGATAGGCAGATCACCGATACGATCATCATAATATCTTGACCGTATGCTTGTTTGCCACCTAGGTATACCTTTTCTAGTGCAGATACCAGTCAGCCACAAGACTGCTGTTAATTGTGGAAGATGAATAAATATTAGTATCATAATATGACTCCGATACCCCTTTCGCATTACGACTCACGGCATCACAGCAGTGTAGTTCCTGCTTTAGTTGATTATGTTTACGCTTCTGACCCACAGATAATAATTATTATAAGATAAATAAAATATAACCAAGTTTAAAAGAAAAAAATAAACTAAAAAATAAATTCAATATAATTTTTATTTCGCCTAAATTAAAAATTAGTGTGCGGTGTTGCTATACAAAAAAAACAATATTACAAAGTCCAGTTACTTAAAAATTACAAGAAAAATAAAAACTTAAAATTATTTTTATAATAGTATTAAAATTAGTCTTTTCCACAGATGGCAAATTGAACATTAAAAGTTAACTACGTTTTATACTCTGGTATATGTTGAGGTTTTTTTAAAACGAGTCATTATTTAATTTATTTACAAATAATAATTTATATTTGACGTAAATTCTTAACCCATCAAACTCGACCGGTTTATATTAAATGACGATTATGGCTAAAGTGTTGGTCAAGCCTGTTCTACATAATCATCAAAATCATTAATAAAGGTTACACTGTGACACATATATCACAGTGTAAAGAACTTTTAACTCTTTTATACCTTAGACTGTGCTAATATGGAGGTCAAAGGAAAATGTCAAATGAGATGACAGCTATTTTGCCTACTGCCGGATTGAAATATTATAAATTAATTCAATAAAATGTTATTTACACATGAATCTAAATTAAAATCTTCGAATTTTGCCCGATATAGCTCGCCTAATTCCAATCGCGGATTATAATGTTAAATTAACGTACCAATTGGTGTAAGCAGCAGGACGTATCATTGAACTATGTTGACAAGTAACAACTGATGTCATCATTTGAATGTAACAATTAGTCTCAGCGGAATTCGTAACAATGGCACGTGTTTTGATGGGCTGAATTTATGTCAAATATATGGCTAATAAACGACTGACAGATATTAGAATGAACACTAAGAATAGACTCACTAGAATCAAAAGAGTGTTTTAACTTATTTACATTACAATATTTAGAGAAGTAATAGATTAAATAAGAAACGGGAGATTCGATATGACTTATGACATCAAAATGACTTCTGAAAATTATATTTCTTAGGATGTATGTGATGCATTAGGCTTCGGAAATTAAGACAGAATGTAGCATTATGAATGCCGCCTTTTTGCCGAAAAAATTTTCATTTGCCCCAAGTGCTGTCATTCTTCCTGTCAAATTTAAAAAAAAAATGCGAAATGCGCGGGAACATACCAGTCGCTTACTGCCGGTTTACAATTTTTAATTATTTTATACAAACTATAGTTACACTTTATGCAATAAAAGGTTACAAAAACAAACCGATAATACAACAACTTAAAAATCGGAAAATACCGGTAAAATGTAACTTTGTGACGTTTCGATACAAAATCTTATAACTAAGTTTTTATACATTGGACTTTTTCTACTTACATTTTTAATAAGTTTTTTATTTACATAATATGCAATGATATTTGAAAGAAAAAGAATTACGTTTGAGCGGCGTCAAGATTTTGTTGCGTGTTGTATTTAGATTTCAACTATAAATGCGATAGATAAATACAGAACGTATGATATACATAGAAAGAGATAGCTACATGTAGTGTGTTGCACTTGAAGTGCAGTAATGAAATAAATGAGTACATTTTTCATCAGCGATTTCCGCACGCTTGTGTAATATCTATCTCTTTCTTACTACAATATCATTGCATATACTTATGTATGTTTTTTTTTACATGAGCCGTGTGTTTGAACTTTTATTTCTTATAATGTTTGTTAATTAGTATAATGCCCGAGCTAGATGAACGCTTAAAACAGCAATACTGTTCGTCACTTTATATCTTTTAGTGTATTTCACATAGCATGGGTACTGTGACATTTGAAGATAAACACAATAAAAACAATAGACGATTAAATTTAAACCAGAGACTGATAGAATAAGATAGACGGAGCGTGTAGAACTCGCGCGTGAAGCCGCCAAAAGTCATACTAAATAGCAATGTCATACGTTTTCGTTTTCGCGCGCAGTCGATTTGAGCCGCTCTGAAGTATTTTTACAACGTTTTACTACACAATACGGCATTATAATAATATTTTGTCAAAACGTGTTTAGACGTGCGTACTCACTAGTGGCTCAAATCGACTGCGCGCGAAAACGAAAACGTATGACATTGCTATTTAGTATGACTTTTGGCGGCTTCACGCGCGAGTTCTACACGCTCCGTCTATCTTATTCTATTAGTCTGAGATTTAAACCTATAGATTGAATACTCAAGGCTCTTCATCATTCAATTAGCTAATTGGTAAGAGATCGATTCAATCATTTCCTTTCGACTTCGTAAAATGTAAAACGTTACAGTACCCATGCTATTGCTGCAAATAACTTATAATTGCAGCCAATTCGTATTTAGTTGACAGTTGTCTTTTAATAATTATTACAATAATTATATTATTAATAATAGCTTATACGAAAATTTGGACAGCCAATTTATAATATACAAATTACATTAATTCCTAATAAAATTGCATAATCATTTAAATATTATTTTTCGTTACAAAATTTTGATATCGGTTTAAGTTTAATGTCACTTTTTTTTTATTGACCCATGTTTTTTGACGACGGAAATATTCGATATATTTAGTTTCATTTTTAATATATTTTTGACAAATAATATATAATATTAATGTGGTTTTTTTTTTAAATTTTCAATATTTTGATTGAATCTAAAGTTTGACGAGCAGATATAGATTTTTTTTTTTTTATACTACCAAGGTGACAAACAAGCATACGGCCCGCCTGATGGTAAGTAATAATGTAGATTAACGGCCCCGTAAGCAGGATTTAAGTTTTTTTTAATTTTCAGTCATAATATTTTTGGTGTAATAATTAATAAGTGAAAAGTTTATGGTATTATAAATAAATGCGTAGTGTCTTTCTGAAAGGTTAAATAATACTAAATACAACATAATTTAATATATACTCTTTTGAGATATTTGGAATGATAAAATAAATGCAATAATTAAATTTTTAATTGAGATTAAATCTGTTTATACCATAACAGAATGTGTGTAATATAAATTATTAAATAACTTTTTTAAAGAACTATTCTTTGGTATTTTATTAGAAGGTCAGTATTAACCACATGAAAAGGTCATACGTTTTTTCCGCTATAACAAACATCTACGCGGGCGTAACTGCGTGCAACAGCTAGTTTATAATAAAAAAATGAAAAATTAAAAACCCTGTTTTTTTTTAAATAAAGACATTTGTATAGAGGAGTGAAGTAGAGTTAAGAGTGTAGCGACTGTTTTAAAACGATGTAGCTAATAATGACCTTTTAAGAATATGCCAAAGAGGTCATTTTTTTTCTTTTTATCCATATTTTTCAAGTCCCCTCTCTCCTAGTATAATTTTAAGTCGTTGGGTATTTTTTTAATTTTTACCCAATCATAACTTAATCATTTTTAACTAGGAGAAGGTTCATAAAAAACCACCTCCACAGAAAATAACAAGTAACTTTTTTCATAAAAAAAAGTTCCGTCATTAACTACATTTAAAAATTGCTAACAATATGAACAACAAAAGAATAATATGTAAGAATATCCTTGAAAAGTAATGCAGCGTAGCGAAAGTTTTGGAATTGGATGGGATAGCGATGAATATTAGGCGCGTCTATCAAGAGCTATACTTTTAATGCCAAGAGAGAGAGAGGGCGAAGATCTACGGCGTCTTTGGTGCCCCTTTAAGCCTCGCGCCCTAAGGCTATCGCCCTACCTGTGGTTATAAGGTTCCAAAAATTTACTAGAAAAGCCTACCGATACAATTTATTTTCTATTAATGTATTTCTTACGTAATTTATTATCCTGTTATGGTAAAATCAGAAATATATCAAATATTAATATATTATGGTTTATTCCAAAAATCGCCCAGTCTTCCGAAATGTCACTATATTTCCAGAAATCCCACTGATTAATTAAACTTGGTAGGAATTTTTTGAAACAAGATAAAGATTGATACCATGAATTGCGCAAGTTAAATAAACACATTAAGGATTTCTGAAGAAAAAACAATCCCCACAAATAGTGATTTCTGGAATAAAACAATATCATAATAGTTTTGAGTTTCTTTTTAGATAATTGATAAATATAAAATAATTATAATAGGTAGTCTGTTAAATGTCTTTTATTTTTAGAATTATCATTCGATAAAATGATATCTACGCCCGGTATTTCGACGAAAAATGGGTGGGGGGGTGGATGGTAGTGGGGTAATACTTTTCTTTATTATATTTAACTTTCTTTTCTGTCCATCCAAAGGTTGCCTGTAAGAAATTGCTTTTTAGCGATAAGGCCGCCCATTGTACATAACTAAATATAAATAATGTTTGTTATCAAAATGTAATTGGTGTACAATAAAGAGTTTTCTATTCTATTCTATTCTACTTGCTTACATCAGCTACACCACGATGCCAGTGTATGGAATTGTAATTCCCTATGAACTTTAATAACTTAAGGGATTTGATTCAATATTTTTTTCAATTTTAAATAATTTATGTTGAATTTAAATACTACTAAGAAAATAATGATCTTGTGTGTGTTAAATACAGATTATTGTTAAAATAAAGAATACCTATTTTGATTTAATATTAGAATTGAATAACAGCATTTTAGTGATGTAAACAAGTGTAAGCAAGCACTTTTATAAAAGAAACCATGTTAAATTTGGACTAAGATTAAATGAAAAACAAACAGATGTCGCTACTTATCACCAATTAATTTATATAATTACTCATAGATGGCATCACAGTCGTTGAACAACGACCTCTAGCGACACGAAATTGACAATTCCTAATTTTAAAAACATTATTTACATATAAAAAAATTACATAAGAACTGAAATTACATACTAATAAATAGCAGCAACATACGGTAAACGTGACTAGCATGCTTTTAAAACGCAGTAGCAATTAAAAGTGCTATTCAATAGCATGTTATTTTTCAGATCTTAGCGTTTAGCATTATTATTATAAGAGAAAATACATAAACAAGTCAAATACTCTGGTCAGTAACTGCATTTAACGTAAGGGGTATATTTCAATTTGACTTTAAGATTTTTTTTGCCTTTGAAGTGCGACGTGTCGTCCAGTTCGTGAAGAAGTTGGGTCTCCAACAACGTGGAGTGACAGCCTAGTAAAGGTTAGTGATAGACGAGACCGAAGACTATCAGATAGTCCACCTTTCGGCTGAGAAGATGACGATGATTGTAAGTCAATCAAGTCCCCAAATGGCTTCATTATAATGTGCAAATTTCCTGTGTATAAATAAAAAGCTTATCAACTAATTTTCTCTTATAATAAATGACTAAAATAACAATATTTGTGATATCAAGTTAAACACGTAAGTAGTAGATGTTATGTCCCCCATTGCGGACTTTTAATACATACTTTTATTGTATCAATGGCATTGTAAGTGCATGGTGTTAAAGCGCTTCCAGCGAACTTAAATTCCGCCATACTAGTCATACCATATTAGTCTCTGAAAAAACATGTTTTTTAGAAATACATTGTCATTGGACATTTTGTCCGCGGGGACCACGGACTTTAAGTCCGCAACGTTGTAAATTCACTGAAATTATGCTGATTTTTCAAGGAATTGTTAACGTGGTTAGCAGATTTTTTATCCGTCAAAATCCAGTGTTCTATTTTCGAGGACAAAAATTACTCTTAATTTTCTAGTAGATTTGTAGTATATTTTATCGTAGATCTTATGACACTATTCACTCCCACATAATTACACTTAAAACACTTTCAAATCCTTAGTTCAACACACTTATAATTCCACTCCATTACGTTCTCACTCAACTGCGTAAAAAATGATAGTAATGTACTTATAGATCATTTATTTAAAGATCTTTGAGTTCTACGTATACTAGCTTTCGCCTCCGGGTTCTCTTGTGTTTGGCGGTAGACTCTGCGGTTGAGAGAATTGGTTCACCATTTTACTTTGCATCATATTAAGGAGTATGTCTGAATATTGTTCCATTAATGACAGCGCTGGGTGGCCAGCGTTCGAAGCTTCTGGAAAGAGAAAATTTATATTATTAGTATTATTTTTGGTGGTAAGAAGGTAACCGACATAAGATCAGCTGGCAGTACTGTAAATTATACCACTATGTGGAATTCATACATGCTAATCAAATTATTTAACATATAGCTCGCAGAACCGATGGTCGTTGGGCACAAAGGTTCTAGAGTGGCGACCACGAATTGGCAGACGCAGCTTGCCAGCTTGTCCAGCAGTGGACGTCTTATGGCTGAGATGGAAATCAAATTATTTATCATCGGTACGAGAAAACATCGTCAGAAAACATTTTTATATTTAAAAAAAGCCAACTCCCACACTAGAGAACAAGTCTGTGTCGCGAGGGACTTTATAAACATATGTATAATTAACGGACTCAAATTACACTCAGACGCAGAATTCTTTGTGGGTCACACAAAGTTTTGTCCTGTATGAGAATCGAACCCACAACCTCATGCACAGCAAGCGCATACTACAGCCCCTGGATCACCAAGGCAGTAATGTCTCTGAAGAAATTCTAGTCCGAATAAGGCCAGCGTGTGTGAATTACCGCCTAAACCCTGTCGCTCTCTCTCTCTCTTGATGGAGGAGAGGAGACCCATGCCCAGCAGTGGAATATATGTGTTGCTATTATTATTATTAACATACCTTTAGACACGAGATGTTCTAATTTCTGTCGTGTATTATCGACATTCAGTCGGTATTCGCCGTCAGTAGACGACAAACTACTAAGGGCTTCAGCGCCATTTTGATTAGACCTTGTTACTGCGCTTCTTAAGACCTTCTGTGTTTCTAGAATTGCTGCTTCTAGACCTGGGCGTAAAAAATATACAATGTTACAAATATTGGCCTATAATAAATAAATTTAAGAGAGGTAATGCACCATTCTAGCAAGCAAGCCCGACTGGGTCCTTTCCCAGTCGGGCTTGCCACTACCTTACAGAAGACCACAGCCAAATACACAAAGCGCTGTGGTTGTGTTTCTGTGTGTGGATACAGGTCTCCAGCGCTCATTTAGGGATGTGTTTTGAAAGAAACGTATTTCTACCCCAGGGATACTCTTATCTTAAAACCCTGGTGTAAAAAACACGGTTGGCAACACGCAAGTGATACCTCTGGTATTGCAACCGTCCATAGGCTACGGTAACTGCTTAACATCAGGAGGCCGTATGCTTGTTTGCCACCCAAGTAGTATAAAAAAAATGCACACACAGGAATACAACTACAACACTGTGCTTAGTTATTTGGCTTTGGTCTTCTGTAAGGTTCTTTCCCTAGTCGTGGCTGCTCGATTGTATGGTGCTTAAAATCTTTTAATTTTATTAACCGACGTCAAAAAAGGAGGAGGTTTCTCAATTCGACCGTATATATGCTTTTTTATGTTTGCGATTGATAACTTCGTTGTTTATGAACCGATTCTCAAAATTCTTTTTTTATTTGAAAGAGTATACTCTAGAGGTTGTCCCATCCCACCAAATCAGGATCTGATGATGGAATCACAGGAATCGAGGGCAACCCTAAAATGTTATAGGTATTAACAATGTTTTTCATATATTTTTTAACTTTTATTTTATCACTAAAAAATATGTAGAAAAAAAATGAAACCGACTTCAAAAACCTAAAAATAACTGAATACAGGTTGAAGTCGGTGCCAAGCTTAATATTAGGTGACAGGATAAACCTAGCACTGACTTCAATCTGTATTCATTTATTTTTAGGTTTTTGAAGTCGGTTTCAGTTTTTTTTTTTTTCAAAAAATATTTTTCTGTATTTAAATGTTCTTACCACTAATGTCTGCGGCAGCATTCGGCTCCCTCTGCAAACTGGCATAAAGCTGTACCACCTTGCATGCTGTCTTGGTCAGCTGTTCTGTCAGCGCTGAACAGAGCTGGGATGATGATACTGTGGAAATATAACATGATAATAGCAGATCTGACTACTTCTGACAGATTTCGGTTACGGCGGTCAATCTCAACGGAGATTAACCGCAGGACATATTAAGCGTGTGATATTCCCACCCACATGCCCACCGCTGTGACTCCTGTGAGCCAGGACTACCAGCGGAGTAACCAACTGATACGCCGAGCTTTGACACTCGTGCGTTCCGTGGACAACAGAAACACAGGTGCAGACTGCACCTGTGTTTCTATTCCTATTGTTATTCCTTCACTCTCATAGTCCGATTGGACGGCAATCCGACACGAACTGAGAGAGATCAGGCGCAGGACCAACGACTTTAAGTGCTTTCCGAAGCACGGAGGCTTGCTGTGCCGCGAGTGGAAGGTAGCATTAATTAAAATATGCCATGTCATCATCAAACTTCCTACTGCTGGGCACGGGTCTCCTATATACATTTACAGGTATAATAATAATAATAAATGTTTATTTGACTCATAACGGATTACACTTTGAAGAGTTAGGCTAAGGCATGGTTCCCAAACTAGGCTTAGGCCTGTATTTTGGGAGACAGTGCAATACTGGAATTTATATTAGCCCTTTACACCAGGCTGGTCAGACAGGTTGGTATAGGGTTTTGTTTGGAGTTTCCCTTTTTGCAGTGGTTATTGTCACCCTCAGGATGTAACAGGGTGGTGACATAATATGTATTTTTAATCCGTCGTCCACACGGTCGAAAATATGTAGATGCTTACAATTAGCTTCAGCAGGTGGTTCGGGCTTTGGTCTCTGCCTCGTATTGGATGTAAGTCGTGCGGTCACCTCCCTTGCCTTCGCTGACAGATCTCTCTCGCTGCCACTACGACCTGGACAAAAGAACCAGTTAGCAAGTAATTGCAGTAGCCTATGATCGCTTTTTTATACTACTTAGGTGGCAAACAAGCAAACGGCTCGCCTGATGTTAAGCAGTTACCGTAGCCTATGGACGCTTGCAATGCCAGAAGTATAACTTGCGTGTTGCCAACCCATTTTTTACACCAGGGCTTTAAGATAGAGTATCCCTACTTTTTTCGTAACGTTTCTTTAAAAACGCTTCCCTAAATGAGCGCTGGAGACTAGTAATCGTAAACAGGAACACAACTACACCGCTGTGTGGAGTTATTTGGCTGTGGTCTTCTGTTAAGTACTGTTACAGTTTCCTTTTTTCCCTGATTTACTTACATCGACGCTCTAATAACTTAGTCAGCATTTATCCTACAGTAGTCTCAGTTCTCTAGTGCAGTTGCATCCGTCATACCTCAGTCCGATTCTGTCATCCATGACACACGGTTGCCCTTACCATTTACCTACTAATTGTCTTTGTGTTTTATTATTCTTTTAATACAAGATGGTGAACTTCAAACCTATTTTTTTAAACGTCCTTCGCGAGATTCCGTATAAACAGTACGTACGTGGGAGAAAGTTACACCAGCTGCATATAAAAAAACTAAGGGTCGCCTGCGTGATAATTTGGAATATTTCCCCCGATTTTGCAACATATCTCACTACTACTCCGCTCCTATTGAACAAAGCGTGATGTTATATAGCCTATAGCCTTCCTAGATAAATGCACTATTCAACAAAAAAACAATTTTTCTAATGGAACCAGTACTTTCTGAGATTAGCGCGTTCAACCAAACAAACGAACTCTTCAGCTTTATAATATTAAGTAAAAAAATACATATGATATTAACTTACCAATTCTTCGTTGTGAATGGTCTACTGAGGCCGCCCTCGGCCTGGTCGGGTCAGTGGTACCTTCCGCTTCAGAACTGGACTCCTCATGTGCTCCAGTAGACAGACTCACTGGTTAAAAGTGTTGTTTAGTTAGCAGTGAGTGTATTAGCTTGCAAATGTTATTTTGTGGGTTCTTTTTAATATTCTGTGCAAATATATAAATACTAGTTTTCGCCGGCGTCTTCGCCCGTACGTACAATTCCACGGCAACTGTGTTTTTATCCGGGATAAAAGAAGTCTATGTGATATTAATGTGGATAAAATATCCATCCATATGGATGGATGTTCGCCGGACACAAACTACATCAAAGTACAATATGACTTTTAAGGCGCAATTTCGGTGTAATTTCTGCCCGATAATTTTTGATAAAGTCACCCACGACACATGGCTTGTTCCCTAGTGCGGAAGCGGTCTTAAAAAGAACAACCCAATCATCTACCATGAGCCTCTTAAGGTGTTGATCGAGGTTTATTATTATTATTAAGTGTCTTAGTATTTCGTGCATACATACATATAATCGACAGAATCGTAGAACGAAGGCGTTTGGGTAATCTTAACTTTCATTTAGAGGCGTTTGAAGTTGCACTAATTTTAATATATTTTACAACCCATGATAATGTCCCACTGCTGGGCACGGGTCTCCTCTTCTCTATCAAGAAAGAGTTTAGGCCTTAATTTACACACGCCGGCCTAATGTGGGTTGGTAGGTAAATCAGATATGTCTTTAGAATATTCTATATTCTTCAAGATGTTTTCCTTCACCGTTAGCAGACCACAAAGTGAAATTTTCATTGGTACTGCCACCCGGGATCAAACTCACACCTGCGTGCAAATCGATAGACCTACCACAGCTACTTCTTATTATATTACAACCTAGATAATCGAAACTTATTTCCGTATGGTGACGGATTAAAAATACAAATGTCACCCCTGACTACCCTGTTCCATCCCGAGAGTGACGTAAGAGTCCATTAAGGAAATAAGTCAGGCAGACAATATCCACTGCAAGAGAGGGAAAAGTCAAAACAAAACCCTATACCAACCCGTCTGGCCAACGTGGTGTAGTAGGCTAATATGCCTCAAAATTGACTGCCTCGGTGGACCAGTGGCCGCAGTATGCGCCTGCTGTGCAAACTGGTTATGGGTTCTATTCCCACACAGGACAAAATTTGTGTGACCCACAAAGAATTGTTCTGAGTCTGGGTGTAATTTGTGTCCGTTAATTGAATATATGTTAAGTCCCCCGCGACACAGAGCTTGTTCTCTTAGTGCGGGAGTTGTCTTTTAAAACAAAAAAAATGTATGGAGGAGACTCGTGCCCAGCAGTGGGACGTTTATAGGTTGAGATGATGATGATGATAAATGTTCTACGGCCCTGTCGATATATCCAGTAGTATCTACTACACCTACTGGTATATTAATTATGGAAAGAAATAAATTATATATATTAATGTCATACCTGCACTATATGCGTTGGCAAGACCTCGTCTTCTTGCAGTGTTGGCTGCTTGCTTGTTCATTGAAGATATTGTCGGTCTCATGAGACCTTGAGTTCGGGATGGCTGCTGGCGAGACGGTTGAGGATCCGACTCAGAGTCACTCTGTAAATAATATTATAGCATTTTAATATTATTTTAGGAAAACTTAAACTAGACTGCCTGTACTACAGCAACCAGACAATTGATAAACCCTTAAAACACTGGTGTACAAAAATGGGCTGGCAACACGCAAATGAAACCTTTGGTATTGCAAGCGTCCATAGGCTTCGGTAACTGCTTAACATCAGACGGTGGTGTGGCTAAAGTACCACGGCATTTACAACTTCGCGGCGTGTTATGGGTTCGATGCACGAACGGGACAAAAAATTTTATGATACTTAAATGGTTTTCCCGAGTCTGGGTGTAATTTGTGCCTGTTAATTGTATGTTTGTAAAGTCCCCGGCGACACAGGGATTGATCCCTAGTGTGAGAGTTGTTTTTTTTATATATTCTGAGCTGGATCCCTATTTTGTGACTATGTGTACAGGTCTCCAGAGCTCATTTAGGGATACGTTTTGAAAGAAACGTTTTCCTATTCCAGGGACACTCCATCTAAAAGCCCTGGTGTAAAAAATGGGTCGGCAAGTGATACCTCTGGTATTGCAAGCGTCAATAGACTACGGTACTCGTTTGCCACCCAAGTAGTATAAACAAAAATAATGCACAAAGTGGGGATCAAGTTAAGCAAAAATCAATCTTATTACTATTATCATACTTTTTTTTTAAAGAACTCCCGCACTAGAGAACAAGCTCTGTGTCGCGGGGGACTTTACAAACATACAATTAACGGACACAAATTACATTCCAGACTCAGAACAATTCTTTGTGGGTCACACAAAGTTTTGTCCTGTGTAGGAATGGAACCCACAACCTCGTGCACAGCAGGCGCATACTGCGGCCACTGGACTACCGAGGTAGTCGATTACTTAACTAATCATGTTTTTTTGTCAGCAAACGTCCCTTTCTTTCTTTCTTTCTTTCCTATTCATAAATCTCACCTGATTGAGTACTCCAACACTTGAACTTCTAGTCATATTATTAGATTTGTTGTTGTACCTAGGAGCTGGTCTGAGAAACCCACTTGGAGACTTGACAGCTGATCCGTTTTGTGGAGTCAACGACTTTGACGATGCTCCTGCGTGTAGAAAAGATGTTACAGATTGGGTAAGAGTGAGAGGAGAAAGAGAGGTTGTATATTTTACAGAAGTGGATGAAATAATACAATTTATAGAGAAACTAGCTTCCACTCGCGGTTTCACCTGCGCGTACAATCCCCACGGGGACCGTACATTTGCCGAGATAAAAAGTAGCTTATGTGCTATTTCAGACTATAATCTATCTCTATGTATTATTTTTTTCCAGATCCGTTCAGCCGTTCTGGCGTGATTGAGTAACGAATCCATCCATCCATCCAAAATTTGGCGAAGATGAGAAGTAATGATTTATAATCTATATAAATTCACTTGTCCTGATTGACTGACTGATTCGCTGGAGATATAAACTTGCACTTTGCACAGAAATCACAAAGGTTTCTTAAATGAGCAAAGTCGGGGTTGGGTGCTAGTATTGTAAAATATGCCACAACGTTCACAATCTTTCGACAAATTACACAACATCTAGATTTATTATAAACTTACAGTGTTAACAATTTTAGGGGACATATAAGAAATTAATTATCTATCTACTAAATAAAAACACATGGTACAACATATAAATCTATACTAATAAATAAATAGTGCAAATTATGTGTGTATGTGGAGGGTTATCTCCAGAACTACTACACCTATATTAGAATTCTTTAGTATATTATTTTAGGTGGACATAAATGCTACTTTATATAGGTAGCCACGCGAGCCAAGTCGCGGCTATAAGCTTGTATTAAGAATATAAAGCAACGACACAAATGTTAAGCATACATATGTTAATCGGTAAACAAAAAAATAAAATCATGCAATAATATAAATATGAAATAGGAAAGAAAGAAAGAAATCTTTCTTTCCTATAAACGTGTGTGCATGTATTTGTATATTATGTTGTGTGAGTGAAGTGCCAATAACCTTATATATAATAATATATTTACTATTTTAATTATTAATTATTTTAATATCTTAATATATATCTCACTGCAGGGTATGGGTCTCCTCTATCAAGAGAGCTGCATGGTTTAAGGGCTAAATTCTAAGACTTTTAAACCATCACACATTTTAAATATTTTGCCATTAGTTATTTATTTTTTTGGCTTATTCTAATACTAATAATACCAATGAAACTCATTTCAAAATTACAGTAAAACCTGTATAACGGGAACCCATGGGACTTAAGTTTTTTTTTTTAATGTAAAAGACATAGAAGAAGAGGGGGACTTTACAAACATACAATTAACGGACACAAATAACACCCAGACTCGAGAACAATTCTTTGTGGGTCACACAAAGTTTTATCTTGTGTGGGAATCGAAGCCATTTGCACAGCAGGTGCATACTGCGGCCACTGGACCACCGAGGCAGTCATTACTTATAGAGGCTTTTCATTACTCAGGTAGTATCCCAAATAAGAAAGGAGTTATAAGGTTTTTAAAAGGTCGGCAACGCGTGAGTGACACCCCTGGTGTTTCAAACGTCCGCTACGCTACGCTACGGTAACCGCTTCATCAGGCGGGCCGTATGCTTGTTTGCCACCTTGGTAGTATAAAAAAATAAAAAAAAAAAAATTGGCAAGTTTGAAATCATAGTTGTCCTATTTTAGCTTTAGCACTAGGGGGGAAGGAGGTAGGACATACAGTACCTCCTGCCCCCCCTTCGCTAAAAATTGAATTTGGTAGGCTTGATTGAAGACGATTTTTTAGTTTGTCTTGATCGAAGTTTTTTCAAGACCAAGAGGTCTTGAACAAATTTCAAGTGGCGCCAGGGAGGAGCGTTTTCGAGGACCCCCCCCCCCCCTTCCTTAAAGCAGGCACTGGCTTTACATTTGTAAAATGTAAGAAAAATCCAGTAACCGTAGAATATTTTTCTTTTATCCAGGGCCCACTAACCAGGTTTCACTGTACTACAATAAAAATCAACTCATTAATTCCCTTCTAACCCCTTTATTATTTAAACTCTCCAGAAACTAATGAGACTAATGTTAAAATTAGTGTAGCATTTTCTACCACCACATAAGTCCCATACACCACCACCATATAGTCCCACCTTGTCGTTTCCGTGGCGCTGGCATTGGCGTGGCGGCTAGGTCAGATAGAGAGATAGCTCGTCGCATTCCTGGGGACTCCTCCTCGCGATCCGACGCGGGCGTGTGCGTACGGTTCGCTGTGTAATTTTGTATTTTGTAATCATGCATAATGGCAATCTAAATAGGTTTTTATTATTACTAGGATAAAGTATAATTTCATTTGTATTTTAAGAATTAGAATTGACGAATATATTTACATAAAATTATGTTTTAAACACTATTTTGTGGCAATAAATCAAACAAAGTCAGCAATATCAAAAAAAATACAACGTTTATATGTCCTACTGCTGGATACAGGTCTCCTATACTCCATAATGAGAGTAAAGGCATAGTATAGAGAAGACTATATAGTAGCGTCACTCTTTTATATTTGCTCAAAAGTCATCGAATAAATACCTACAGCGCGTCTTACCCCGCAAGCCCTTTCATAATGCATAGGGTTGCCAACTGTTCGAAAACTTCGAACGCTGCGCCCGCGACGTTATTTTGTGTATCCAAGTTGTAGACCTAACATTAAAGCTACTACTTTCAAATCGGCGCAAATGATCCAATTATGTTTGCTGTGCTTTATTTTATCTAGAACTAATTTCATTACATTTCACAGTTTCACACATTCAGAGGCTTTTTTGACCTTTTGTAGTGTATTTACCACAGATATAACAAAACGAATCGGGTGGATTCATACACACTCGCGACATTTTAGGCATTTTGCCCTGTGAAATTAGTCACAATTGGTAAAATTACACATTAAAGTTATTTTCTAGTACAAAAAATTAAAAACATATTTTTATATAAAATTTTCGTCAGTAACAACTTGATAATGTGGTTACATTTATAAACAATCTATTAAAATTGCCATATAAAAGCATAAAATAAAATATAACATAAAATAAAATACACAGCATGCTAACAAAAACTCTGCATATATCTAAATTCATGCATGCTGAAAAAAAAACATTGTATAATTTGAAAAAGCCATGACGTGTGATATGTCGTGAAAATGCCGGTGCATTTATAAAATATATATTTATGGTATATTTTAAATAAAACTTATATTCATTTGGGGCAAATTCACAAAATATCACAATTGGTTTAAGATTAACAATTATTTGATGTGTTTTATGGCTTTGTTTGGTTTATTCAGGCAAAGTAGTTGCGATAGGTAAGCGATGGCAAGCTACCAAATTAACGCAACTTCGAATCAACACTTTGCTAACGAGAGTTGCAAAAAAGTCGTTAGATTAAAGTAGAAAATGGCTTAGAAAGTTTTTAAACTCATGAAATATAAAGTGCGCGGCCTTAAGGGAAAGATTGAAATAAGCGGCCATCTTGAATGAATGGTGCAAAAACTTAATTTTACTTCTTATAGTGTAATAGTCTTACAGACTATCATCATCATCTCAACCCATAACCGTCCCACTGCTGGGCACGAGTCTTCTCTATACATTTACATGTATACAGACTATACAAATTTCGTCTAGACAACTGCACAGAACATAATTATGGTGCAAAAGTTTTCATGACTTTTAATCGCACAATTTATTTTAGGCTTTTACAACCAACATAGACGGATCTTTCTTTTCATATATAATTCTAATGTAGTAACTATTCATAGGATCTGGCTATAGGATAATGTCTTAATAGAATAAATTGGGTGCCCATAATACCAACAAAACAAAGTCATCGATCACCATCAAATAATCGTCCCAATTTTCGCAACTAAAAGGGACCAACAACAATGTCACATGCGATCCCAACCTTGCTGTGGCGAAAATTTTGACGGCAACACCATATTCTGTGCCAAAACCCTTTTAGCTAAACAAGAACCTCTAGGCGTCAATATCGGACGAATTTTATTTGGAAAAATACGGTTTTCCATACACAATCTTGGAGTAGGACCCCTGATTATTTTTCTAAATGGTGTTTTTGGTCTATTAAATCCGTAAAATGCTATTCTTTTCGGAGAATTTGTGCAACTTGAGCTTGTTGTGGATGACTCATAGTTCTCACTGTCTAAGTGGACATCTGTTTTTGGTATCACCATCTCGTTGTAGACTCTCTGTTTTAACGATCTTGGTGGTACTGCCACTTCTGGTTGGACAGCATTATTCAGTTTCACATCTTCTATAGCCTCAAGGTTACCATCTTCATTAGTGTTGTCTATACCATCTGTTACTAAACCACCTATTTGGTCTGAATCTAAAATATCAGGTAGACTTAAATTTCTTTTGATTTCTTTATTTTCCGATATCGGATCTGTATCTGTGTCTGCTTCTTCAAGTGTTAATGATGCGAAATTAGGTACTGTTGTCTGTTTAGTAGCTAACTTTTCAAATTTTCTTGATAATAATTTGACTACACCTTGGCCATCATTAATATTCGCTTTTAATGGTCTCATACGCCATTCTTTCAAAATTTTCTCTTGGAGGATTTTACGTTCTTCCATTTCTACTAATTTGTTTATTATTTCTATTTTCCTTTCTATGTATTTGTATTTCTTTATATCGTCTGGGGCTACGTTCTCTTTAGTGTCTTGTCGGCTATGACCAGGACATCCTGTGTCATGTCTTGCTAGTTTCATATTTAATTGATCTTTGGCATTTTTCGCGAATATTTTGTTATCTTGTTCAGCGTAGTAATCTAAGGAGTCTTTAGCGAAATCGTTAGCGTCCACATCAAGGGAGTCCATACTAACTTGTTTCATACGTTCCATACGTTGTATAGCATATACTTCTAAACTATCCATTTGCATTTCAGATTTATTTTCATTAACATCTTTCTCTTTCACAAAAACATCAAATGTTTTTTCGCTATTGTCTAAATTTGAATTCGAATCTTCTTTCTTTTTATTGGTTAAGTAATTTTTATTATGAAGTCCGTCTAATTTGGCTTTGTAGTGGGAAGATATTGACGAAGTTAAGCCTGACTTTTCTATACCAGCTTTAAGTCTATTATTCATTTTGACAGAGGACGTTCTTTTGATTGGTTTTGGCGGCTTATGGGGAACGAATTCCATAGTAATTTTTGAATTGTTATTTTTCTGGCCAGAACCTCTTTCAAGACTTTTAGTAGCATTATTGTATTTGACGTTGGCTTTGTCTTTATTTTCTTTGTTCTTGCTGACCTTTGTTTGAGTATTTTTCTTTATTTGCTCTTCAAACTTTTCTAAATTCTTCTGCACATGTGAACTTCGTTTCTCCATTAAATTTTTCAACGGGTTCGGCTTTGATGCTGGTTCCAGTACCACTTCAAAACTACAGCTTTTAGATTTAACCATAGCATTTTGCTCACAGCCATCCAATTCACTTTTATATTTGTCAGCAAATTTAGGCTGTAAAGATTTGCTTGTATTCGCCATATAATCAACTTTGTTCAACCTTGGTATTTCATCAGTTAATTTCTTCTCCTTCTTATACTGCTGGATATTATTTCCATCGAAATAATACGCAATATTTTTAGCTGGAGGAGGTTGTTTAGAAGACGAATCATACAAACTTCGAGATCTAGTAACTGTTTTGTGTCCATCTACTATAGCTTTATGTCCATCAGGAGGGACATCGAAACCGTAGACCTTATTTACAGGTGGTTTAAGATCAATTTTAGACATTGTCGGTTCTCTATAGTTAGGACTGGTAGCTTCACCTAAATAATTATTATACATATAACCGAAATAAGCATTATTTGGACTAGATCCGTAACTTTTTGATGTGTTATCGAATTCATAACAACTTTTACTATTTCGTGGTATACTTGTGGTCTTCATTTGTTTCTTAGGCTTTGTACCTTCAAACAACATTTCTAATGGAGCCGATTTGGTGCATTCAGAATCGTCAGACAGTACACTCTCTAATGAATTACAATTAGTCCTGCATAATTGGTTATCATTGTCCAGAAAGTCGTCAGATAACACTGATTCCTGGCTGCAACTATTCTTCATATATTTCTTTTGGTTTAAGAAGAAACTGGCACTGCTATGCCTATGATTCTCTAAATATTCAGTATCGTGAATGTTTTCATATGAACAGTTTTGTGAATCATTCAAATTGTATCTGCTATCAAATTTGGCTTGTTGGAAAGCGACTTCATTACCATATCTCAAGAATATTTCATTAGATACACTTGAACAGTTAGAATTGTCACTTAATACTGATTCATTGGACCTAGTCACACATCTTTTAGTTAACACGCTTTGACACCTATAGAAATTAGTATTGTATTTCATTGATACTTCGTCTATATCATCAAGATTTGAAGGCATATTTCGAGGTAGTGTAGAGCTTTTCTGATTAGCTATGTATGCTGGTTTTGCTGGTACAGTAGGTTTCTCACTACCATATATTTCGTAATTAGATACCGCACGTCTAGGCGGTACTTGTTTTTTAGTATGCTTTTTACATACTTTTTTAGAATATAGTTTGTTTTTGCAGCTAGCATCTTGACTTAAACTGCAATCTTCTAAAGAATCAGAAGAAAAATTCCCGTCGTCCTTCTCTTTAGTTGGCTTCAGATCTAGATCATTTTGATCAACAGTAAAGTCATCTAAATCACCATACTTCTTAGTGATTTCTGCAATCATTTTTTCTGTATCTGATTTTATAGTATCTACTATACTTTTCCCATTGTCTTTAATATTTTTGCTGTAAAGACCTACAAAGAAACTCAAAGAATTTCTCTTTTTTGGATCTAAAGAATTCGTAGCAGGTTTTGGAGGTTTTTGGTTCGCTTTATCAGCCCATTTGCACTCTTCAGAAACAGGTGACACGGGACATGACTTATAATTTTTAAATATACTACGACTAGATGGTTTTTGTACTTTCGGTTTATCTTCAGGTTTAGTCAAATTTAGATGAAAGTTTCTAGCTTTGGGCTCTTTATCTGGGAATAGTCTATTGAACACTTTGGACTGTACTGGCTTAGCCATATCTATAGTGAAAGTTAATCCTTGTTTTTGTGGTAACTGTTCTTTGAAAACCATGGGTTTGTTATCATAAGGTACATAGTGAACTTTTTTATCATTGAATCCAGTACTTATATTTGCATGTGGAGGCACATAAGGGGCAATATTCTCGTGATAATCAGGTATCAACTTGTGGTTTAAATTCGCCGGTATAGCATAGGGGTTCTTGTTTCTATAGTCTAAATAAGGGTTAAGGCTGTCAAAATAGTTGGAGTTTAAACTGTCCAGGGTTTCTTCTGGACACGGGATAATTCCTGGTTAGCGTGGGAGGTAAGAATTTTGACAAAATGTTAGTATATAGCAATGATTTTTATTTAAGTTTTCTTATAAACGCTTCTTTGTCAAAAAAAAGTAAATAAATATAAAAAAGGAAAAAAAAATACTGTGTAAAATAACTAATTACGCTTGGGAAGTCAAGTCAAGGTTTGTAAAACGTTGGGTAGTAATGAAGCGTTTATAGGAAATACGTAATGATATCAAGTGTTAGTGAGACACACGATTATAATTCAGTCAAAGTAATAAAATTAGGAGATTGGACATTCGTTTAATATAAGAATGTTTTATTCTAGTAAAGTATTTATTTATTTATAAAAATTGCTCTGCAACACGCAAGTAATACCCCTGGTGTTACAAGCTTCCATAGGCTATGGTAACTGCTTAACATCAGACAGGCCACCTGCTTGTTTGCCACACAAGTAGTAAAAAAAGAAAGACATAAAATATATATTTTTTTTTAAAGACAACTCCCGCACTAGAGAACAAGCTCTGTGTCGCGGGGGACTTACAAACATACAATCAACGGACACAAATTACACCCAGACTCAGAACAACTCTTTGTGGGTCACACAAAGTTTTGTCCCTGTGTGGGAATCGAACCCACAACCTCGTGCACAGCAGGCGCATACTACACCCACTGGACCACCGAGGCAGTCGCAGTATATTAATCACTGTAATTATTTAAGTAAAGCAATAGACCCTTTACTTTGTTGTGCACGACTTTACGTGCTGTCCGAGGTATGGAGGAATCGAATTCCGTTTTAAGCTGATCACCTTCCTATCTAGGGACTAATCGCGATAAGCTTAAGCTTCAAGATTAAGTCCTTCTAGTTATGGTAAGCAGTAACCGTAGCTAACATAAACTGTACTTTTTGTATACGTTTACGCGCTTCATCATCATAATCATCATCTCAACCCATAAACGTTCCACTGCTGGGCACGGGTCTCCTCCAAACACTTGGAGGGATATTAGCCTACTATGCCACGCTGGCCAGATGGGTTGGTATAGGGTTTTGTTTCGAGTTTCCCCCTCTTGCAGTGGATATTGTCTACTTGACCCTTAGTCGACTCTTACGACACCCTCGGGATGTAAAGGGGTGGTGAAATTTGTATTCTTAATCCGTCACCACACGGATGTGCGGGTGAATTACGCGCTTAGCACTTTCTTAAAGCTTTTAGTTGCGTTACTCTTTAATTTTTTTAATTATCGTTTGGTTGGCTAGTGGTTATACGAGTTGTTTAGGTCGCCCATACTGGCTTCTGCCGTGATCTTATGACTTAAACAGTCCTCAAGTCAGTCTTTTAGTGTGCACTCCGAAGCAAGGAGTCTCCGTTCCATCTTTAAGATAACCGCGCCCTTGGTAATGTGATCGTTTACCAATTAGCGATTGCAACGGGCTATTAGCTCTCTTATTAATTATCAAAAAGAAGCAAAACGAATGTCCAACCTCCTTTTTTTATTTCTAAGAAATATGAAGAGTAAATCAGCATACCGTAAGTTCTAGAATTGGATGGGGTACCCATGGAGATGGGGCGCGCCCGCCGTGAGCTGTCCTTTTCAGGTATGTATGATAGGTCCGTGGATGACTGGCTCGACTTCAAGTTGGAGCGGAATGCCACCTGGTGGTACAAAATAGATTTTTTTATATTACGTCTCAACCCATAAACGTCCCACTGCTGGGCACGGGTCTCCTCCAAGCAGAGGGATATTAGCCTACTATACCACGCTGGCCAGACGGGTTGGTATAGGGTTTTGTTTCGAATTTTCCCTCTCTTGCGGTGAATAACACTTACTCCCTTAGTCGACTCTTACGACACCCTAGGGATGGAAGGGGTGGTGACATTTGTATTCTTAATCCGTCACCACACGGACATTTTTACACGGACAAAAGGAGGTTATTGTTTATTTTTAATATTTTTTATATTATTACTTAAAAATAAATCTTTGTACACATTGCGTGCACGCACATAATTTAAAAAATCCTAATTTAAAAAAAAACCGTCGTATTTTGATCGCTATAGGACTTCCAGCCTATATTTTAAGCTGCCGAGATTGTTTGTTCATTTAAACGTGCTAATCACTGTAAATACTGGGATTTTAAATTCTTTTTGCATTTGACAGCTCGAGTGTTGAGGAAGAAACAACTCTGGGGAATAGTTAGTCTTTATTTTATAAGAAAGAAAAAGAAAAGAAAGAAAATGACATTTATTGACACAGTAAATTTTTTTGGTATGAGTACATTGTAGGTACCTTATAACTACTGTGTCAATGAGGTTACCACTCAGCATAATGCTATGTTGTGGTAACAACACAGCGCTGATTTTCAGTGGTAACCCCAAGTGATGAACGGACTAAGCTATAAACTAAACTAAAAACAACACAAAAGTAAACGTATAAAAATGCAGTTAAAGTTAAATGCAGTTATAAGAGCAATTGTACAGCGTTTGTATTTGCATTAAAGCTCCTCTCCTCTCAGCTCTTTTGATAGAGGAGAGGAGACCCACCCATGTCCAGCAGTGGGACATATGTATATTAGTAGCCATTATTATACTTTATCGTTAACTTACACTCTCCAACTGTCTTCTAGTCTCCAATATCCTCCTGTTAAGTTCCTCTCGTCTTCTTGCTGCCTCAGGGTCTGGCATTTTGGAGGGGGTCCGCGGTGCGGGGGATGGCCGAGTCGGGGGTGGTCCACGAGATAAGTGTTGTGATGAAAGCGAGGTATTGCCTGTGTATAAATATATAATTATAAGATACATAAAAATAATGGAGTTGGTATAACCAAAAGGAGGTTGTTGTTTATTTTTTCAAATGGCTTCTAAAAAACTTCTAAACTTCATCCAATACTTGTCTAATCTTATATATAAAAATGAATCCCTTAAAGTACCTACCTTATGTTATTTATTTATAATGTAACACCTTGTCGACGTATTGAGCGAATACCTCCTAATACAGGTGTAAACTTAAAAGGAGGATTCGACAACACTCTGTAATTTTCATTTTTATAAATAAATGATTTATGACTTATCCCTATTTCCCTTTGTCACGGCATCACGCGTGAACGGCTGAACCGATTCCAGTATCATTCATTTTCTTTTTTGTTGTGTTTGTTATTGTCAGGAGAAGGATCTTATGTAAAAAAAAAAGTAGTTGCGCTGAAAATAGTTTAACCCGGACGAAGTCGGGGCGGGCTGCTAGTTTTGTATGATAATGTAACACAACACCCTGCGTGGTGTTATTTGCATGGTGATTACCTTTACCACTAAATCAATTGTCACCGTCTGATACTTGCTTGTTTGCTTCTTTAGCAGTAAACAAGTCTATTCATTCAAAAAAACAAAAATTCCCGTCTTGTCAAAAGTCCACCATTATTATTTTTATTTTTGACTAGCTGTTGCCCGCGGCACCGCCCGCGTGGATGTCGGTTATCGCTGCCTATGTGTTATTCCAGACCATAATCTATCTGTGTGCAAAATTTCATCCAGATCTGTTCAGTAGTTTTTACGTGAAAGAGTAACAAACATCCATCCATCCATTCATTCTTACAAACCATCACATTTATAATATTAGTAAGGATATACCGAGTGTCTTTCACAAAAAAGAAGAATCTTACATTACTTCTAAAGCTGAAATCTATCAAGCTCTTTAGGCTACAGAGCGTGCCAAAGAAAGAAACATACATACATACACTCAAAAAACATAACCCTCCTTCTGGGTCAGTCGGGTAAAAAAAGCACTTACCGGCTGTCAGCGTTGCATCCATGTCAGCCCCGCTAAGACTGTCAAATGCTGACTTGATGTACTGCTCTCTCCTGCCCACCGTGTCTATGGACTCGCAAGACCCAGATAAGGGGTTGCGTTCTGCATTATCGCCAGAGGGGGTTGATACCTATAATTAATATGTATTTATTTAAATATAAATGTCTGGTAAAGATCGCTTTTAGCGATAAGACATCAAATAGAACATAAAATAAATGAAAATAAATCAAAGATGAGTAAGGTCGAGGTCTAACCCCAGACGGGCTTGCTCGCTAGTGTGGTACCCTACCTTTTATGAGCGGACCCTACCTTAGATGAGCGGTCTAACAATGCGCATTGTACTTCGCCCATTGTTAGACCGCTCATCTTTGACTTATTTACAGTGTACAATAAAGAGTATTATTTAATATAATCATTTTAAGAAAGGTAGGGTACCATACTAGCGAGCAAGCCCGACTGAGGTAGGACCTCGAAGTTACAGAAGAACACAGCCAAATAATTACACACAGCAGTGTAGTTGTGTTCCTGTGTGTGAATACAGGTCTCCAGCGTTCATTTAGGGATGCGTTTTGAAAGAAACGTATCCTATAGCCAAGGGATATTCCATCTTAAAGCCCTGGTGTAACAATATGGGTTGGGAACACGCAAGTGATACCTCTGGTATTGCGAGCGTCCATAGGCTACGGTAACTGCCTAACATCAGGCGGGGCCGTATGCTTGTTTGCCACCCAAGTAGTATTAAAAAAAAATCATATATTTTGACCAGGTACCATCCATGTGTATTCCTGAGCGCTTAAAAATAACGTGCGCGGTACTTACAGCTTGGCACGGTTGTGAATAGGGTTATTAGAACCCGTTATAGGGGGTTACGCATATCAAAGGGTTGATCATTAAATCTTGTTACCATATTTACTTCCCTTACGGGTTAGTACATCGGAATGTTTATTTTGTCTCCCGCTTTGCTATAGAGGGAAGTGGAAACTTTTCTTTCTAACTCCTCCTATTTACCTCTGATTAAATTCGTTGCGGGGTCCAAGACAGTAGGTTTAGTTATCCACGGGACGCACGAGTGTCAAAACTCGGTGTATCAGTTGGTTACTCCGCTGTTAATCCTGGCTCACAGGAGTCACAGCGGTGGGCATGTGGGTGGGATTGTCCCGATATCAAAGGGTTTTGTTACAAAATACCCCTTCAGTAACCCTTTGAACGAGTATCGAGACGGACGGTCCCGAATCCTGACTGACGGATTCATAAACGCGAAGCCTAAACCGCTAGGCTACAAACTTGAAATGTTGTACATAGCTTCTTTATGACGTAAGATTATTGGCAAAGAGGTGATTTTTTAAAAATCTAATCCCTAAACCGTTCGATAAAAATATGAACTGTAACAAAAATTCAATTGGAGGGGCTTGTAGTGAAGGCGTAGCCATGCGTATCGATAGATCTACAAGGCAAGAGTGCCGCGACCAGTACGTAGACGTACAGATGAGTGGACTTAGGCCCCACCGTGACTCGCACTGAAGGGACATATTTATTTATTTTTATACTTTATTTATTGTACAGCATTTACAATAATTTTACAAAAACTAAATAAGTCTGTACAATGGGCGGCCTTATCGCTAACAGCGATTTTTACTAGGCAACCTTTGGATGGATATGTGAGTAGGATTTAGCGGTAGATATAATTAATAATTACTCCAGTCGTGTCGGATTACCGTCCTATCGGACTACAACAGGCGAGTGCACCTTTATTTGCGCACGCACTTGTGCACTATAATATCTGCTGAGCAGATAGCTTGTTTCTATAACAGAATTTCAGTTAGGAGGACATTACAGTTAGATTATAGATTAGCTAGATTTATAGACAAAAATGTAGGTAACATTGCCCCGTCTAAGGATGAGGTATAGAAAGTAACGAAATTAAAATATGTAAATAAAATGAAAAGAATAAAATAATTGTTAAACACAAAGACAATATGACAATAAAATGAACAACACGAAAACCAAGTGTTCGATTTAAATTCGATCTTAATTTAAAAATAATAAGATATATCATCTTCATTACCTATTAAATTCAAATCAAGATCGGAAAAAACTGCTAAAACGTGGTCATGGCATGGCCAGAACCCTTCCAGACTGTTACTTTTGCCAGATTTACAAAAGAATGACTCATAAACCCTGTTCCAAATAGACAAACAATACGATCCCCAACACCATCCAATGTTATGACGTCATAATTCACTAGATATTCTTCTAACCTTCCATTTGACATTCGTAGCTCTTAACTTTGTTTCCTTTACCTCGTCATCATCAGAATCATGTCCGGATCCGCTGAGAGACGCCTGTGGTGGAATATCGAGGCGGGTTTCGCCAGCCCATCTTTTTGATCGCCTCATTGACTGACGCAGCTCTTCTGCGTCCATGGCGTTTACCATGAACTCTCTGTAACATAGAAATATAACATACAATTAAATTTTCGACTGCCTTGGTGGTCCAGTGGGTACAGTAAGTGCCTGCTGTCCTCGAGGTTGTGGGTTCGATTCCCACACAGGGACAAAACTTTGTGTGACCCACAAAGAGTTGTTCTGAGTCTGGGTGTAATTTGTGTCGGTTAATTGTATGTTTGTAAAGTCCCCCGCGACACAGAGCTTGTTCTCTAGTGCGGGAGTTGTCTTTTTAAAAAAAAGAAATACTGGCCTGTTTGCATAGTCAGCGAGAAAGATACCGTTAGAAAAAATAAACCAAGAAGTTAAAAATAATCTAGAATAAAGAAGATGTATAGGAAGAATGCTGTAGTAATTGGGTGTAATTTGTGTTCGTTAATAGTATGTTTGTAAAGTCCCCCGCGACAAAAAGCTTGTTCTCTAGTGCGGGCGTTGACTGCCTGGTGGTCCAGTGGATGCAATATGCGCCTGCTGTGCACGAGGTTGTGGGTTAGATTCCCACACAGGATAAAACTTTGTGTGACCCACAAAGATTTGCTCTGAGTCTGGATGTAATTTGTGTCCGTTAATTGTATGTTTATAAAGTCCCCCGCGACACAGAGCTTGTTCTCTAGTACGGGAGTTGTCTTTTAAAAAAATAAATAATCTGTGTCGCGGGGGACTTTACAAACATACAATTAACGGACAGAAAGTACACCCAGACTCGGGACAACCATTTGTGGATCACACAATTTTTTGTCCCGTGTGTGGATCGAACCCACAACACGCCGAGCGGTAGTAAATGGCGAGGTAACCACTTTAGCCACTGAACCAACCGTGCAGTAGATATTATAGTGCAGTTAATAGTATGTTTGTAAAGTCCCGCGACAAAAAGCTTGTTCTATAGTGTGGGAGTTGTATTTTTCAAGATGGAGGAAAAAAACTACGGGCTAAACGAGCCTTTTTAGTGTTTAAATATTATGTGAAAAATAACTTACCCAGGGGTATCATCGTCATTATTCCCTGGATAATACATGGTCCTGTTCCCTCTCTCTGATGAAGAAGTTCGTTCTCCATCAGATATATCTTCGATATCACCATCGTGTTCTGTCGACTCCTGGTCCTGAAATCAAGATTAATAAAAATTTATTTATTTATACTTACATGATGGTCTGCATATTTATGAGGAGCATAATTTACGAGTTGCTACAAAGAAAACCAGATCAGGACTAGTAGGGAGCCATACAAGCGAGAAAACCCTATTGTAGGTACTTCCTCTGTAAAGAAATACGTTATTTTAAAACTGTTGTCCCTAAATGAAAACTGAAGAACTGTACTATATTTTAATTTTTTATTCTACCAAAGTGGCAAACAAGCATACGACCCGCCTGATGTTAAGAAGTTACCGTAGCTTATGGATGTTTGCAACACCAGGGGTGTCACTCACGTGTTGCAAACCCTTAATCTTTATCTAACTTACGTAATAACACAATTACACCACTGTGTGTAGTATTTGTCTGTGTTTTTGTTAATATAGAAACAAAATTATATTGACAATGTAAGACTAGCGCCATCTATTCTTGTTACTAGGGGTCACCCGCGACTTCGTCAGTGTGGTCGCTCCTATTGATCATAGCGTGATGTTATATAGCATATAGCCCTCCTGGATAAATGCACTATTCGACAAAATAGGTTTTTTTCTAATCGAAACAGTACTTTCTGAGATTAGCGCGTTCAACCAAACACACAAACAAATTCTTCAGCTTTATAATATTAGTATAGATGTAACACTAGCGCCATCTATTCTTGTAATACGTAAGTTTCTGGAAATAAAGGTTTAGTCTATTCAAACGTCACTCCGTATATTATTATCAGTTCTTCTATAAGGTGGAGACCATTCCCTAGACGGGTTTGCTCACTTGTATGGTACCCTTACGGTAACTGCTTACCACACACTGCACGCCTATTTGTCACCGTAGTATTTCTTTTATCTATACTTTCCAAGTCGATGATTTAATTAAACGAATTATTTTTCTATGTTCTATCCTAAATGACTCTTTCACTCTCACTTCACATACAACAGAAAAAGACAAAAAGTAAAATAAAAAGCAAAATAAAATAAAACCAAAGCGCACCTCATACTTAAAACTTCCGAGCGACGAGTCGTCTGTGTGATGTCGCGTCCGAGTTTCAGTCGCACGACTTTGCGACAAATTAATCGTCACCTAACGAATCACATAAGCATAACATAAATTGGTGATAAGCAAAAATGTGCTTTGTACATAAAGAAATAGGGTTTAAAATGTTACAATTTGAACACATCGAATTATAAATACTTGTTTAATTAATTATTGGTATTTAATTTTAAAAAAAGGATAGTATCATTCGACTAAACTAGATAGGCATTCCGACGAGTAAGGCTGCGTGTCCGTCAGATATGTGTAGCGAGGAATGTGTTTATTAGAACCAATAGAATCGCTTCATTTACCTAGCCTCGCTTCGCTAAGGGTAATAAAGGAAGGAAGAATTCCTCGCTACACATCTGGTGAAGTCTTTTTCAGGTGGTAGGCGGAATACAAAAGCTTAGTAGACAGTATAATATATTATTGATCGAAGATGCACCTCTTCTGTTAATGTTGGGATGCATCGTCCGGGTGTTTCCCGACACCGACGGTATCGTAAGAGTCGCCGACATCTGCACACGTTAGGGTGTCATCTCGCCAGCGATCAGTGGATCCTACGCTAGCAACGGAGTAAGCTGTACAGAGCCCCTATATGAAGATTTGTTTTTTAAGTAAACCATTATATCTTTTATATATTTCTGTGGAATTTGGTAACAGTGTACAATTAGATTAAAAAATATTTCGCACAAATCCATACATTGGTTTTCTTAAAAAAAATTCTTCGTATAGCGGCCCTGTATAGCTAACTCCGTTGCCGACCGTACATAGCATTCCGCCTATCACCTGTGAAAGACTTCACCACATCTCTTGTGGACACACAGCCTAAGCGTCTTTCCCGCCTAATCAACCGAATTTAAAAAAGTGTGTTACTTAATTCACTTAAGACACACTTAAAGCACCATTTTAACAATAAACAATTGATGCATTACTTTTAGTAATTGCCGAAACACTAGAGTATCAAATTATCAAATTTGTAATATTTCTTTTCAAATTCAAAAAATAAGTAGAAACAACAAAATTATAACAGAAATACATATAAAGCAGATAAAGACATACACTATGCAAAATAAAAACTAAAATTAAGCGTGCATATTTACACATAAGGGATTTAAAAACGGCCATCTTGGATTTCCTTACTCATTTATTTCTGAAAACAACTCGCATTCGCCTAGCGTGAGTGAATTAAACCCAGCCAGAGACGTCTTTCAGTTCGTGGTCACTGCTTGAATCTTTCTGCCCTAAGAACCACTTAATTGAGCAATATCCTACGAATCTCCAAGTTTATGATTTTACGTAATCTAATTAAATTGAATATTTACTAAAAAGGATCCAAGAAGACCGTTTTCAAGCAAATATTTTGAATTAATTTCAGTTTCCAATTTATTTATTGTACTATGGCATAATTCAAAATATCCGCTTGTATGAAAAAAGAGAAATAAAAATCTAAAACTAAATTACATGCGGTAAATAAAGCAGTTAATGAATTTTGCAAGACAAACATAAAATGCAAGCTTTGATAATTTGAAATGCTAAAATATTTAACTATACCCAATTAAATATTTAAGCATTTTGAAAGAATTATATATACATAGAATGAAATCACTCAATATTATTAAATATTTTAGTATTTTTCATTCTATATAACATTATTTTCTCATGTTGTACGTATAGACCTACTAACGGCTAACGATTGAATGAAGCTGACGTCACTTCAAGACATAAAAAAGCGGTGGACAAATTCGAACTACGAGTAGGAGCTCGGATGGCATAATAGGTCGAATCCTGCTCCGGGCTCGACTTTTTCCATATGTGAAAACACGGCCGATATTTAAGTATTCACACTATCAATCATTTAATGAAGATGATGTTTCAGTCCACTGCTGGATAAAGGCCTCTCCTAGTTCGCGTCACAACCCCTCCTCTTTCCGCACCCAGTCTATTCCAGCAACCTTTTTAAAGTCGTCGGTCCATCTGACATTCACACTTGTATGTCCAAAAACCAATTCCAAAATTTACTAACTTTCGGGCGATTATTTTATTTGTAAAACTAACAACTGCAATAATCTTAAGCATCATTAACAGTCGCAGTCCACTCGTAATGAATAATACTATTGTCTGATATTTAGTTAATCAAGTGTACTATTGACAAACATTTAGTTAGTCAAATGAACTATTGTCAAGTTTTTTATTAATCGAGTGTACTATTGACGAACATGTAATTAGTCAAATGTACTATTGTCATTTTTTTGTTAAGCAAATGAACTATTGACGAACATTTAGTTAGTAAAATGTACTATTGACTATTATTTTGTTACACAAACGAACTATTTACTGTTTTGTATTATATTAACTTAAATTTTGTTAGAACAATGTACTATCGACTTAAAATTTTGTTAGTCAAAAGTATTGACTGTAACATCTAAATAATATTACAACTATTCTATTTATTTAACTCACATAACAAATATTTACAATAAAAAGAAAATATGAGACATTTTTTAACACTATGATAGAATATGAATATAAAAATGTACGTGCAAAATACACTAAATGATATGCGACATCACAAAAGCTAGAACAATGAACAAAACAGCAAAATAACGTAAAATAAATGATAAAAAAACCTTGTTCTTGTTTACAGAAGGCGACAGGGCGAGTATATCGAACGTACGATTGAATGTTGTATCGAAATGCTTGAATAACGCTTCGGTTCTCGGCAACTGGGATATGTTCAGCGATTTCGGTCTCTACACCGCAACCATAGTGAAAACGACTTTGTTTTTATTTGTGAATTGTACTATGAGTGGTTTATTTTTCTTTTATATGTTATCTATTTCATATACAATCTATGTATACATTTATAATTAGTTGTTCTGATTGACTGACTAATCCATCAACGCAGTCAAAACCGCTGGGGATACTAACGTTAAAAATTTGAACAGTTTCCTTAAATGTCGTAAGTGAGTATTATTAAGTTTATTTTGGAAATTGAATCCCTAAACGGAGAAAAAAAAATAATCTGTGAGAAACTAGTTATTAGTACATAATATAAATTTTACATAAGAAAATTAGCCAAAACGGTCAAGCCGTTCTCAAGTGATGGACTATCATACATTTGGCAATTGATTTATATAAGTAGATAAAGTAAAATTATAGCCTAATAAAAAAAGAAACCTATTTTAAGGACGCTAACACTACAGTAATTTTTTCCACCCCAACTAATGCATAATAAAAAGGGAATTAAAATATACTTAATTATTAATATTCAAATAATAATATGTACTATAAATAATTTTAATATTAATTAATGTTAAATTTAAAAACAGAAACCCAAGGAAAAATAAACCATTCACATAATTAAAAAAAAACATTAATATAAATTGAAAATAGAAATGTAATGAAGTTCGAACATAAGAAACAACAGAAAACATTGAGATTAAACAATATGTAACAATAATTCTATTTCTAATGATGACGGAACACCAAACTTCACCACATTTCTTTAAAAACACAACATAAATCACCACTCAACTCACTACCATCACCATAGTTTAGGCGCATATGGAAAACTCTCTTTCTTTCTTTCTTTTCGAGCAAACACGGCGAGCAAGGTCACTACATATCATTTACCCCTAATACGAGTTTCTAATTCAAAGGAGTCACATTAAAAAAATGATTTTTAATTGACTGCATTGGTGGTCCAGTGGCCGCAGTATGCGTCTGCTGTTCACAAGGTTGTGGGTTCGATTCCCACACAGGACAAAACTTTGTATGACCCACAAAGTGTTGTTCTGAGTCTGGGTGTAATTTGTGTTGTTATGTTAATTGTATGTTTGTAAAGTCCCCCGTGACATAGAGCTTGTTCTCTAGTACGGGAGTCGTCTTTTTTTTTAATTTTTTTAAATTAAATAATATAATTTATTAAAATCTTTTACTGTTCACCTCCTGACTCCATCATCAGACCCTTGTAAATTTATCATAATATTGTATTGTCAAGGGATCTCAATATGTGTGCAAAGTTTCACAAGAATCAGTAGAGTAGAATTAATTGAAAAAGCTGTGAGATTCGAAGAAATCATACGAGTATATACCGTGTAAAGCTAAATAAAAATAAAAAATTCGTCGTCGCGTCTAATGATTATATAGTCTAAATGACAAATTGTACTAACAAAACGTCAAAAAATACTCGAGATATCGTTTCGAATACGAAAACTCATATTTACTCGATCGAAATACTCATACTTTTCATGAATGGTTCTAGTTGCAATAATTTACATAGACTAGCATTTCTTTCTATCTCCTGCTGTCATTCAGAAGTTAACATTTCTTTCTATCTCCTCCTGTCATTCAGAAGTTAACATTTCTTTCTATCTCCTGCTGTCATTCAAAAGTTTAATTAACTAGAGAGAGGAGTCCCTTCGTAATTCTTTTACCTATCTATGACTATACGTCTCGCTCTAGCACATAACACTTCTAAGTGAAAGAAAAGGATAGAGATACACAGTTTCCATATGCACCTAATTTAACCATCACCTCATGAGTGATTAGACAAACAAATGTTAATTATTACAACACGCTGAACACTTTTTGGTAGAATATTCATATTCGACAAGTCTCTGAACTAGGAGTTTATTTACATGATGCCAATTTTGTAAAATTGTACAAGTTTCATGCTGTATTTATATGTGTCACTTGCTAAATAAAACAAAGATAACGTACGACTTGATTTATAAAATTGGCATTGTGCAAATATTTTTCACACTATCTTAATATTATGCTCGATTAGACAAAAAAAATAACATTTACAAAATGCCAATATTTTTAAAACAAGTCTTACGTGACATTTTCTTCGGAAACTTGGAAAAATACAGCTTGGAAGTTTATTTACAAAACTAGCTTCATATAAATATAAAGTAATAAAGTTACAGGCTTCAGACAGACTTCCTTTTTCATTGGCAGCAAGTTATTAAAATAAATTTTACTACCAAATAATATTCAACGAATACACAAAAACGTGTTATAATTTTTTTATATTACTTAGATGGCAAACAAGCATAAGGCCCGCCTGAAGGTAAGCAGTTACCGTAGCATATAGACGCTTGTAATATCAGGGACATTACTTTCGTGTTGCCGAAATTCAGTATGCACCTGCTGTGCACGAGGTTGTGGGTTAGATTCCCTCACAGGACAAATCTTTGTGTGACCCGCAAAGAGTTGTTCTGAGTCTGGGTGTAATTTGTGTCCGTTAATTGTATGCTTGTAAAGTCCCCCGCAACACAGAGATTGTTCTCTAGTGCGGGAGCTGTCTTTTTAAAGAAAACAAACAAAATCTTGTAATTAGATTGAGTTAATTAAAATAAATCTTTTTTTTTAACAGATCACAACTACACGCAGCGGTGTAGTGTTCCTGTACGTAAGTTTAACTCTACAGTGGTAATTTAGTCAATGTTTTAACGAACTTTTTTTCTTACCACATCTCAAAATCCTAAAGCACAAATTCTTTAAATCGTCGATATTACGAGAGTAATACCCCATATGCTTCGTTAACTTCTTACCATCAGATCATATGCTTGCTTACCACCAAATTCGTATAAAAAAACTATAACTTTAACATATTAAATATAAACAAAATCCGTCGTATCTTATATGCAAGTTACGACGTTCATTTCTACAAGGTACGACCTAAATACTGTACCTGTGCCATTACAGGACATACCTGTTTAAAGGGCGTATCTTTTCGTTTGTCGATATACCGTGTGTCAGTCCCGCTGTCCAATGAGCTGTCTTTAGAACCGTCTGAGTCGCCGCGTTTTTCTGTAAATTAATAATGAAGAGATTAAAAATGTCCTCCTAACTGAGCGTGGGACGACCTGGTGGACAAATAAAGAAAGAAAGAGAAGAAAGATAAGTATTTATTCAAACATACATAGGATACAGATGGTAGAAAAAAGATAGACACATAACAATACAAAAAATAAAATATATCCTGTGTGATGTCAGAAAGGGTCCTAATCTCAGCTCTGTGCTGCAGCATTTTAAACTGCAGCGCTGATATTCTGATCAGATGATATCATCAGAGCTGCAGGAAAGCACTGGATGCAAGCTCAAGATCGGCCATTGTGGAGACATATGAGGGAGGCCTCCGTTCAACAGTGGACGTCATCAGGCGATGTTGATGAACTGAATGTCGGTCATAAGGACCATCTGCGCGGAATATTACACAAGTGTGTGCAGAAATAAATAAATATATCTATTGCGCAGATTGCTAGTCTTCGAAGGAATTAGCCGACGTAACCGAAATAATATATTTTTTTTAATTTACCATTGTGTGGTTGTATCCTCTGTGCCCATTTCCCTCGAGCGAGAGGCTGGGGGGAGGGCTCGCCGGCCAGAGACTCATCACCAAGACTCTTCTTAGCCCAGGTCGGAAGACGACCTATGCGGAGTCTGTGGAAAATAACAAGAAATCAAAAAAGTGGCGATAGCTTTTTTAACCGATTTCAAAAAAGACGATTCTCTGTTTAATTGTGTATTTTATTATACTACCAAGGAGCATCAAGCATAAGCAGTAACCGTAGCCTATGGATGCCTGCAACACCAAGGGTATCACTGACTGACTCTTAAGAAAACCATTTAACATATTTCTTAAAGAACCTCACTTTCTCAAAAAAAAAAAGATATCAGTCTGGCCGTAGGTCGTGAGTTCGATTTCCACCCAGGACAAATATTTGTGTGATGAGCACGATTGTTAGTTCTATGTCTATTTTATAAGTATGTTAATCAGTTGTTTGGTTGACATAGTGCAGGCTCTGTCTAGTTTAGGATGACTGTGTGTAAGAAAAAATCCCTACTCTATAATATAAAAATGAATCGCTGAATGTATTGCTAATCGCAAATCTCGAGAACAGTTGAACCGATTTCGCTAATTCTTTTTTTGCTATGTTCTTTATTGTCAGGAGAAGATTCTTATGTAAAAGTTAAGAAAGTTGAGCAGAAAATAGTTTCACCTGAGCGAAGTTGGGGCGGGCCACTAGTATGCAATATAAATATATTATTATAATGTTATCTAGCTTGCTTTCTATAAGAGAGAGAAAGAGAGAGAGAAAGAGAGAGAGAGAGAGAGAGAGAGAAACATGCGCACGCCGCACAGTTTACAATAGCTTACTATAGCAAAAAGTGTCGTGACAACTTTTCGTAAGATTTTTTTCCGTCTAGCCCCCTTTCACAACGCGCGATAAGGAACCTCGTGCCAAAAAGTAACAACAGGTGGGGATTTACAGACGATTCCAACCTGGAGTGTAAATGTGGTGGCCACAAACCATGGGGCACTTGATATAATGTCCCGCGTGCCCTGATACCTGCACCTTAGAGGAGCTTATGAATGCTACTGAAAATGCAAAACTCGTAGCTAGGTTCTGGCATGACACAATTTAGATTGCCATCGATACGCTAAAAAGAAGAAGTAACGACAATCCCCGGGATTCGTCGATATCTATCACCAAAGCCAGTATTTGATACTTACGTATAATCAGGTACGACTGGAGTAGTAAACTTGTTTTCTTCATAAGGTAACTCTCTTGGTGGAGAGCCGAAGTGAGAGTCACTCTCGCTGTCCAGACCCGACATACCGTTGCTTGATGATGGTACTTTTCTGTGGAAGGTTTTAAAATAATAATAATATATATATGTAGGATCAGGAGTGCCGAGGGGCATATCGTCAGAGTTAGAAGTATCCATTTTTAAAAGATAAATAAGATACGATGAAATCTAACAAAGTATTATTACAAGAAATAATTAAAATCATAAGAAAACAATAATAGCAATTAAAGACAAAATCACAATAAGTGCAATTGATATAAGGCTAACTAACTAATAACAAACTAAGGAATGATTTTCATAAATCGAACAATGTCGTAGTGCAAAGTCACCACAACTCGCAAAATGGCGCGTAGCCGTTTATCCAATAATGAATCGAACAGACTCTGAGAGTCACAGTTCGTATAATGGCGTATAGCCATCCCAATAATATCGAACAGACTCAGTGAGTCACAGTTCGTATAGCGGCGGAGCCGCCAATATGCGAACAGACCAAGTAAATTGGTCACAGTTCGTACAGTAGCACAGAGCTACCCAGTTAAGTGCAAAGTGTATCGGCGGGAACCGCAGCAATACAGCTATGCAGAATATACAGCCAAGCTGTACCAAGTAAACCGACAGTTTTGTCGGGAGCCGGAGCTCTTATGAGTCAGTCCGAAGAGAGACTGCCGATCTAGGGCAATGTATGGGCTTTTATAGGAAGATTTCCCTCCCGACAACTCTGTCCATGGGCACCCGGAAATGTGCGCCACGCGTTTACTGTTTGGAAAATCATTTAAATTATCTCATTCTAATGAGTTGCACAGTGTAAAACACATTCGTTAGTTTTTAAATATCACTAACATAATTATGGTACATTAACATTCTCAATTACTTACTTGAATCTAATATTTGATAATTTAAAGGAATAAAAATGTTACGATAACAAAATGGCGTCAAAATGGCGTTCCCAATGTTTACATGTTTTGTACAGAACTAGCAATACTTTTATTACAATAAGTGCCCAGACGGAGTTCGTAGATACTTAATAAATTATGTTTTGAATTATAAGACATTAATTGATACAAAATAATAGGAATTATTAATATTCCTACTATTATTATTAATAGGAATATCAAATGGAAAATAAGTTCTGCTAAAAATAACCACAGATTATTAATAGCCATAGATATACTTTGAAAACAAACTCCGACACGGCCAGAACTGACATTCTACACGTCCTCGTGTGGTCCTGTAACACAACAGAATCTATATCTGAGTAAAAGATCGTTCGGCCTTTCTGACAAACAAAGAAAGGTTAAAGCAGAAAAATCCTGAAGTCACAACTTATTCTCATATTTATGGTAACATAATCATGTCATCACAGACACCACAGCTCAACTACCAAGAAACAGCCGATATCACACCATGGGATTCGACCAATCGGAGTCAACATAGACATCCACATGGGCGTCAACATAGACAACCCAAAAATAGACAACTTAAGCGTCAAAACTAGACAACTCAGGCGTCAACATAGACAACCCAAGCGTCAACATAGACAACCCAGGCGTCAACATAGACAACCCAGGCGTCAACATAGATAACTCAAGCGTCAACATAGACAACTTAAGCATCAACAATAAACAACTTAAGCGTCAACATAGATAACTCAAGCGTCAACATAGACAACTCAAGCATCAACATTTGAAGTCTTATTAATTGAGCTGTGATATGTCTGAAACAGAACATTTATCATTATCATCATTTTAAGCAACATATCTATCTAGATATCTTAAGCAACCTTATTAACAGTGACTGGACATTCAGTGATTTTTCTTACACGGTCAAATTCTATTAGTACTCAAAGATTTTAATAGGTATCGATCAACGTTTAATATTTCTATGATTCTATAAGGACTCTTAAACTGAATACACAAACCTGTGGCTATTAAATGTAAGGCAATATTATGCTTACCAAAGATTTTTAGCAAAAGTTTTAAAAATGAGAGGACATTACCGGAATCATAACAGAAATGAAAGTACCTCATTAGATTATTTTAGTACGGTGACCGGACGTACTTCAAAAGCTTCGACTCGTTTGACGGATGAAGGGCTGCTCAAAGTCTCGCTATCTTTTAGTTAATTATTGTGGAGGTAAATAGGAGTAGCGGCAGCAGTTTCTACAACATCGAATCTAGAGAGAAAGAGACTCTTAAAGTCTGTCCAGGTCATACCTGGATATGATACTTGTGACAACCATGCTGAAGCACTACCCTTTAAGGCTTTACTGAGAGCAATTATAAGGGATCCACTTTGAAGTGGTTTTTCTGAGAGACAAATATCAACGGTCATACTCCAAGATTTAGCATTAGTATCTACTAGATCAGGGTTAAATTCAGGCTTGCGAATTATATGAGACGAAGTTAAGGGATTTTTAATGTTTTCAATTAACCTAATCATATTGTGATTTTGAAGCTCGAGCATTGCTCGCCAAGGATCATACTTATCACTTATCTGTGATATGTGAGCTAAGCCCGATCCCACTTCTGATGTAGGATCAGGAGTGCCGAGGGGCATATCGTCAGAGTTAGAAGTATCCATTTTTAAAAGATAAATAAGATACGATGAAATCTAACAAAGTATTATTACAAGAAATAATTAAAATCATAAGAAAACAATAATAGCAATTAAAGACAAAATCACAATAAGTGCAATTGATATAAGGCTAACTAACTAATAACAAACTAAGGAATGATTTTCATAAATCGAACAATGTCGTAGTGCAAAGTCACCACAACTCGCAAAATGGCGCGTAGCCGTTTATCCAATAATGAATCGAACAGACTCTGAGAGTCACAGTTCGTATAATGGCGTATAGCCATCCCAATAATATCGAACAGACTCAGTGAGTCACAGTTCGTATAGCGGCGGAGCCGCCAATATGCGAACAGACCAAGTAAATTGGTCACAGTTCGTACAGTAGCACAGAGCTACCCAGTTAAGTGCAAAGTGTATCGGCGGGAACCGCAGCAATACAGCTATGCAGAATATACAGCCAAGCTGTACCAAGTAAACCGACAGTTTTGTCGGGAGCCGGAGCTCTTATGAGTCAGTCCGAAGAGAGACTGCCGATCTAGGGCAATGTATGGGCTTTTATAGGAAGATTTCCCTCCCGACAACTCTGTCCATGGGCACCCGGAAATGTGCGCCACGCGTTTACTGTTTGGAAAATCATTTAAATTATCTCATTCTAATGAGTTGCACAGTGTAAAACACATTCGTTAGTTTTTAAATATCACTAACATAATTATGGTACATTAACATTCTCAATTACTTACTTGAATCTAATATTTGATAATTTAAAGGAATAAAAATGTTACGATAACAAAATGGCGTCAAAATGGCGTTCCCAATGTTTACATGTTTTGTACAGAACTAGCAATACTTTTATTACAATAAGTGCCCAGACGGAGTTCGTAGATACTTAATAAATTATGTTTTGAATTATAAGACATTAATTGATACAAAATAATAGGAATTATTAATATTCCTACTATTATTATTAATAGGAATATCAAATGGAAAATAAGTTCTGCTAAAAATAACCACAGATTATTAATAGCCATAGATATACTTTGAAAACAAACTCCGACATATATAATAATATTTTTTGAGACAACTTACACACCGCCATCTGATCCTAAACTAGGCATAGCCTGTACTATGGTAACCAGACAACTAACTGATAAACATACTTATATATTTCTAAATACATACATATTATAGATAAATTACACCCAGACACAGAACAAACATTCGTGCTCATCACACAAATATTTGTCTTGGGTGGGAATTGAACCCACGACCTCCAGAATACCAGTCAGAGTCACTAACCGCTAGACCAACAAACTCAAAATATAATGTAATAATATTCTTGTATTCTACTTTGGTGGCAAACAAGTATACGGCCCGCTTGATTTTAAGCAGTTACCGTAGCCTATGGACGCTTGCTTTACCAGAGGTATCACTTGCTTGTTGCCAAACCATTTTTTTTTACACCAGGCTTTTATGGTGGAGTTTCCCGGGTATAGGGAAACGTTTCTTTCAAAACGCGTCCTTAAATTAGCGCTGGAGACCTGTACTCACACACAGGAACACAACTAAACCGCTGTGGGTAGTTATATAGCTGTGGTCTTCTGTAAGGTGAAGGTCCTTCTTCAGTCGGGATTGCTTGCTAGTATGGTGCCCTCTCTTAAGTATTACTAGGGTTTTGTGATGGGATATCCTTGAATAGGAAAGCGTTTTTTTTTTAAACTCATCCCTAAATGAGCACTGGAGATCTGTACTTAAAACTACACATTTAAGCGTAGTTATTTACTTGTAGGCTTCTATAAGGTGTAGGTCCTTCCCCAATTGGACTTGCTCGCTAGTACAAAACCCTACTTGTCTCAACAAACAAACAAGAACAAAATACTTACTTTCCTTGCCGTATAGCTTGCTGAGCCAACCTGGCCCTCATAGTGACAACCATATCATGAGGGACTCTCCACACGAATATACAACCGTCTCCAGATGCTGATATCAGATGCTGGCAGTCTGGAGTGAACCTAGGAAGAAAAACAAATAACATTATGGTAATGGACCCACGTTTAGAAAGCTTTGTTAGGTCTTATCTATAATAATTTTATAAAGAAGTAAAATTTGTAATGTTGTAGGGGGATATCTCTGGATCTACAGAACCGATTTTGAAAATTCTTTTACCAATAGAAAGCCACGTTATTTGTGAGGGTCATCGGCTATAAATAAACTCGAAAAATATTGCCCTCCTTTTGGCAGTCAGGAAATGAATCATTGCACTCAGTGATAACAGAACCACACTCATAATTTCATCACTAGTAAAATTGTTTACCTGCAACTAGGAAAAAATAGGAAATAAAATAATTTATATAAAAAAATTAAACCAAGTTCAAAAAGTGAATAATCACTGAATACAAATTGAAGTCGGTGCCAAGCTGAATATATGGGGACAGGAGTAGCCTCAGCACCGTCTTCAATATGTAGTCAGTTATTTTTAAATTTTTGAGTTGGTTTTAATTTTTTATATATTTTTTTATTGGTTATTATATAAATGCTGCGCGTTGGCTAATCTCCGTTGAAATTCGCCGCCACGACCAAAACTGTCTGAAGAACTACTTCTAATTTTCCCTAATCTGAAGTTTGGACGAGCGAGAAGAAGCCACGATCTTCGCAAGGTAGCTGGGAGTAGCTGGATGCGAGAGGCCGAAGACCGTGTCAAGTGGCGTACTTTTGGGGAAGCCTATGTCCAACAGTAGACTGCAATAGGCTGATGATGATGAAGTTTCAAAGGTACAAAAACAAATACTCACTTCAACCCGGTAACAATTTCCGAATGGCCATACATGGTCGCCATACATTCCCCTGAGTAATAATCATACACACTCAGAATCTTGTCCGTACTTGACGTAGCGAGGTAAATACCGCTGTTGTCTAACGCCACCTGTAATGAATATAAAGAAAGAATAATTACTAGAGGCAGGGGCGGATTTAGGATTTGGTTTAGGGGGTGGGGGGCAATCTGAGCTGATTTCAGAGAGAGAGAGAGAGAGAGAGAGAGAGAGAGAGAGAGAGAAAGAGAGAGCCCTCTCTCTCTTTCTCTCTCTCTCTCTCTCTCTCTCTCTCTCGGGAGGGGAGAAAAATATTTATTTTTTGTTTAGGTACAATATATTTCACTAACTTAATTTTTCAGAAAATTGATATATGAAAAGTTTAGAAGAATTAGTTGCAAGATAGGGGGGGCAATTGCATTCATTGCCTCCCCTCCCTCTAGATCTGCGCCAGACTAGGGCCTGGTAGGTCGCTTGGTGGTCGATATTCGACCGTAATTTCTATTTTATTTTTTTGTTACAAAAGACAACTCCCGCACTAGAGAACAAGCTCTGTGTCGCGGGTGACTTTACAAACATACAATTATACACCCAGACTCAGAACAACTCTTTGTGGGTCATAAAGTTGTCCCTGTGCGGGAATCGCACCCACAACCTCGTACACTGCAGGCGCATACTACACCCACTGGACCACCAAGGCAGTCTAAATGTAAATGCTTTTTTTTATACTACTTGGGTCGCAAAACGTAAACGTAGCCTTTGAACGCTTGCAATACCAGAGGTATCACTGGCGGGTTGCCAACCCATTTTTTGATACCAGGGCTTTAAGATGGAAGTAACCGGAAGTAATACGTTTCTTTCAAAACGCATCCCTAAATGTGCGCTGGAGACCTGTACTTACACACAGGAACATAACTACACCACTGTGTGTAGTTATTTGGCTGTGGTCTTGTGTAAGGTGGAGGTCCTTCCCCAGTTGCGCTTGCTTGTTATCAATCAATCAATCAGCCTATCGCAGTCCACTGCTGGACATAGGCCTCTCCTAACACGCTTGCTTGCTATATATAGAAATAATTACGCATTCAGTTACCTTTATCAGGGTGCCATCTTCAGCCGTCGTTCCCCTGAAGGTCTTCGTATGTCGGCCGTGAGCTGCACTGTAAACGCGCACGTTGCGATCCTGGAATCACCCGTCAATATGTTATTTACTAGCTGTTGCCCGCGACTCCGCCCGCGTGGTTGTCGCGATAAAAAGTAGCTTATTTGATATTCCAGACTATAATTGATCTCTGTGCCAAACTTCATCTAGATCCGTAGTTTTTACGTGAAAAACTAACAAGCATTCTTTCTTGTTCTACTTTTTCAGTCGAGCATAAAATAGAAGAAGAATAACAATACCTGACAGGCAGTAAGTATATGTCTGCCTCCAGCATCGACCTCCATATCATACAGCGTCGTTCGACCAGACACGTTCTGTCCCCGAGCGAACTGGTAACCCCCATCTTGTGTCTGTTAAATCAGAAAATAAGTTAATATTAAGAGGGATTGCCACTCGCGAGTGTTAAGAAAATTCATTCATAACACATTTCATTACATTCGCTCATAGCTAGGTGCACTCGCTGTTCGGTAAACGATCAGCGGGTTAAGCTACCAAGGGCGCGGTAACCCTATAGATGGGTGACCGCATAGTGATATTTCATCTGAGTGTCTCCGTGCTTCGGAGGGCACGTTAAAAGTCGGTCCCGACTGTTATCAGTCGTTAGATCATGACAGAGGCCTAAATATGAGCGATCTAAATAACTCTGTCACCAGGTTGGCCACTAACCAAACGATAAGAAGAAGATTCATAACACACCCATACATAGTTTATTGTAATAAAACTGCTACTACTCTACTATTTGTACATTGTAATAGTAAAAAAACGAGATTTCGTATTCCGGATTTTCCACCTCCAAAATTTACTCCACTTCAATTTTTTTTTTACTAATCATTCGGCAAAATACCTTTTTTTGTAGTCTTATTCCACCTTATTTGTTTATTTAAGAGCCGTTTCAAATATAATGTTGTTTAAATTTTTGTTTGGTCATAATTTCTTCAAAAACCTGTTTATCTAGAATGTTTTTTTTTTATAAGACAATTCCCGCACTAGAGAACAAGCTCTGTGTCGCGGGGAACTTTACAAACATACAATTAACGGACACAAATTACATCCAGACTCAGAACAATTCTTCGTGGATCACACAAAGTTTTGTCCTGTGTGGGAATCGAACCCACAACCTCGTGCACAGCAGGCGCATACTGCGGCCACTGGACCACCTAGGCAGTCAAAATCCAAGAAAATCTAAATCATGCGTCATTGTCAAGCCTGATTTCTATAATCGGGCCCGAAGCACTCTGCCGCGTGAAAGCCAGACGAAATTAAGTAGTTACACTTACAGTTCTCAATTGCCTGAAGAGTATAGTTTTATCAGCGCCACAAGACACCATCTGTAGACCACCCCCAGCGTTCAGGAACCTGACTGCAGTGATGGAGGAGGAGTGCTCGTCTAAGGTCTGGAGAATTTGGTAGCCCTGGAGGTGGAAAGAAATTTATAATATTATACGTCAATTTTGCAAAACTAGATTTATTCTTCTCCATCGGTATCACTCTTGACAGAGTGGTCGTGGTCATCACTTCAGGTGTTGGCGACAAGCTTAACAACACGCTGCTACTCTTGTCTGATGGCCGCCTTCCTCGTACATTCATTCAGTGATGAAGAGCAGTCAGGTTGGTCAGTCCACCTTATAGGCGACCTTCCACGTGGCCTGCTACCCTCAACCTTTCCCTATGCGATAAAACTAGATTTAGCCAATGCAAAAATAGTTGAACCTAGTCAAAATTAGTTTGGCCTAGGCAAAACTAGTAAAAACCATGGCTAAACTTATCTTGGCTGAAAACCTGATAGTCGTTAATAATATTACACAGACTCGCTACTTATAAAGTAATTAGGGGTGGGCGTGGCAACATATAGCAAGAAGTATTTCGGACTTGTCCCAGTCTAAGCCCAGTGATCATCATCATCATCATCAGCCAAAAGACGTCCACTGCTGGACATAGCCCAGTGATCGTTTTTCTTTAATTAAAGCAATCTATTAGTTTTGCCTGGATTTCAACCCAGGCAAAACTAGTTTATCCTAGGAAATCTTACCCGATCAACATGAAAAACATGTATAAGCCTATCGCGAGAAGCGGAGGCTAGCAGCCGAGGTCGTGCAGCGTACTCCAGACACAGAACCTCTGCATCATGAGCCTCTAAGGTGTGCAGCAGTCCACCGGTGATGGCGTGGACCCATACGTTACCAGCGCGGTCACCAGATGCTATGTGCTGACCGTCAGGAGATACGCGGACACATCTAGAATTAAAATACAGAGAATTGCAAATATTAGAAATGATTGCACAGTGTTGGTTCAGTGGTTACCTCGCCATTTACCACTGCGCGGCGAGTTGTGGGTTCGATCCCCACAAGGGACAAAAAGTTGTTTGATTCATAAATGGTTGACTTTACATCCATTAATTGTATGTTTGTAAAGTCCCCCGCGACACAGGGATAGGTCCCTATTACTGGAGCTGTCTTTAAGTAAAGGGGGATTGAATAATTTAGAAACAATTTTAAAATATACAAAGTTTTGTTCCATCTGAGTTATTTTTTTCTTGTTATACGACTCCACGTTTTTTAATTGAACACACAATATTTTAAGAGAGGTAGGGCAATATATATATAGCTTATTTTATAATAATTACTAATAATACTAATATAGATTATAAGCACAAATTGTTACTAACTTGTCACTAACAATATATGGAAATTTGTTTCTGAAATAAATGTTTATTATTATTATTAATATACAAATGAGCTAGCCCGACTGGGGAAGGACCTCCACGTTATACACAGCGGTATAGTTGTGTTCCTGTGTATGAGTACAGGTCTCCAGCTCTCATTTAGATGGATGCGTTTTTAAAGAAACGTATTCCTATCCCAGAGATACCCCCATCTTACAGTCCTGGTTAAAAAAATGGGTTGGCTACAAGTGATACCTCTGGTATTGCAAGCGTCCATAAACTACGGTCCCTGCTTAACATCAGGCAGGCTTTATGCTTGTTTGCCACCCAAGTAGTATAAAAAAAACTTTAAGTTATCATCTACTAACCTGACTCCAGTCTTATCATCATAACTCTTAGACTTGTCCTTATCATTAGTCGCAGTTAAATCCACATCTTTTAGGAACTTTAACTCCGGGTCGATATACAGTGTTTTGCTTAACTCCTGAAAAAAATAACAATATGTAATAAAGCGATAGTGGCCGAGTGGCAGTGGGACATATATGGGTTGCTATTATTTATTTATAACATTTAATATTAGAGAAAAGGGACACAACAAGCGAGCAAACCCAACTAGGGAAGGACATTACAAAAGATCAGGATTTAACGATACAAATAAATAAGATTAAAGTGTTTTTTTAATAAAACAAAAAAAAACTGTAAGTCTGTCTGTTTCGAATAATCTCAAAAATGGCTTTACCGATTTTAACAGGACTTTTACTGGAATATAGCTGATGTTATGAGGAATAACTTAAGCTGTTTTTAAAAAAAGAATTATATACATAACTAGCTGACCCAGCAAACGTTGTTTTTAAACTAAAATAGTAATATCGCTATTAAAAAATAGGGGTTGATCATATAGAGGTGAATGTTAAGGGTAGTATATATATGTATATATATATTTAGTATACCATAAAAAATTAAAAAAAAATGTCTAAAAATTAAATAAAAAATTTAGGGGTACCTTTAACATTCAGGGGGATGAAAAATAGACGTTGTCCGATTCGCAGACCTAACTTATATGCACACAAAATTTCACGAAAATCGGTAGAGCCATTTCGGAAGATTACAAACATAGTGACACGATTGTTTTATATATAAGATTAAAGTACTTTAAACGATACTAACATTGCTATATATATTGTGATCAGCTGGAGACTGAAGATGCCACAGTCGTACAGTGTCATCGCTGGAACAGGTAAGAAAGGTCCCTGGTGGTACGCTGCCAGTCACCGGTCCCACCATATCCACCCCCCAGATACACGCCGAGTGGTACAATGCTGAGTGGGATTTTCCGACCTGTGGAGATAAGGTATTATTAATATTCACACTAATAATAATAAAGTAGCTTATCTCAACTAGCCACATAGCCTAGTAGACTCGGTGGTCCAGTGGCCCCTGTATGCGCCTGCTGTGCACGAGGTTGTGGGTTCGATTCCCACACAGGAGAAAACTTAGTGTGACCCACAAAAAATTGTTCTGAGTCTGGATGTAATTTGTGTCCGTTAATTGTAAGTCCCCCGCGACACAGAGCTTGTTCTCTAGTGCGGGAGATTTAATGAGGTAATTGTTTTTTATACTACCAAGGAGGCAAACAAGCATATGGCCCGCCTGATGGTAAGCAGTTACCGTAGCCTATGGACGCTTGCAACACTAGGGGTATCACTCACGCGTTGCCGACCCTTTAGAAACCTTATAACTCCTTTCTTGAAGAACTCTCGGGAAAACCTCGGCAGGGAGCTCATTCCACAACCTAATCGTATGTGGGAAAATTAGCATTTTTATATACTTATAATATAAAAATGAATCGCTGAATGTGTTGCTAAGCGCAAATCTCGAGAACAGCTGCACAGATTTCGCTAATTCTTTCTTTGCTGTGTTCGTAATTATCAGGAGAAGGTTCTTATGTACAAAAATTAAGAAACTTGAGCTGTAAATAGTTTAACCCGGGCGAAATCGGGGCGTCCACTAGTTTAGTAAAATTTTGATAATGACAACTACACAGTTAGAATAAATTAATTATAAATCGCGGGCGCACGCAGCAAACGATGTTTTGTTCAACGCGCAAACACAATGTAGGTATATATTGATAAGTTGTTGATGTAATAAATTATAATGTTACTTTTGTGAAAGGAAGCATAATTCATTGTATTGCAATCCAGACAAACCTTAGTGGTTCTTGGTATAAATTAATAATAATAATAATAATAATTTATTTATTATCACGAGTAATTACAGTAGGTAGAATATACACTAAATTATACACGTTATTATATAGGTCACAAAAAAAAATTATGAGCCCTGTTTCTTAAACTAGGCAGAGCCTGTATCTTAAGAGGCAGTGTTCGACCAAGATTTTTTTTTTTTTTTTTTTTTTTTTTTATACTACCAAGGTGACAAACAAGCATACGGCCCGCCTGATGGTAAGCAGTTACCGTAGCCTATGGACGTTTGCAACACCAGGGGTGTCACTCACGCGTCGCCGACCCTTTAAAAACCTTATAACTCCTTTCTTGAAGAACCCCATGCTATAGTCTTTTGGGAAAACCTCGGCAGGGAGCTCATTCCACAGCCTAATCGTACGTGGTAAGAAATTCCTCTGGAATCTTACGGTACGGCAAGTTTGAGGTGCAAGGATGTGAGGATGAACTCCCTGTCGGTGGCGAGAGGTGCGTTGATAAAATGTGGCCGTGGGCATCATCTCGAACAATTCCTCAGAACACAGCCCATTGTACAGGCGGTAGAACACACACAAGGAGGCGAAGTCTCTCCTTAGACTTAGTGGATCAATACCGCCTGTGAGCTTGGGATCGTCAACAATCCTCACAGCGCGTCTTTGGATAGAATCAAAGGGTCCAAGCTGGTATCCAGGTGCTCCCGCCCAAAGGTGGCAGCAGTACTCCATGTGGGGCCGGACTTGCGCTTTGTAGAGCAGCAGTCTTTGGCCCGCGGTGAAGTACCACTTTGCCCTGTTGAGCACACCTAGCTTTCTAGATGCCAGCTTAGCCTTGTCTTCCAAGTGATGTCGGAACTGGACGTCACTGGAGATGTCGACGCCGAGGATACCAATGCTCTTGGATATTGTAAGGGCTGTGTCTTGGAATTGTGGAGCCATAGCAAATGGGGCTTTCTTAGCGGTGAACGCGCAAACTTGTGTCTTACTGGGGTTAAATTGGACTAAATTTAGTCGTCCCCAATCAGAGACTCTGGAAAGAGTGCTACTGATTTCAGACACAAGTTTTTCGCGACTTTCATCAACAATGGAACGAGGGATATTTGCGCGGCCTGGGTAAAAAGTGTCCCCGGTGCTGTCATCCGCATAACAATGAATGTTGTCGGTAGACAACATATCATTTATATGCAGAAGAAACAACGTCGGAGACAGCACAGAGCCTTGCGGTACGCCAGCATTGATGTCCAGGCGATCCGAGCAACAACCGTCAACGACAGTTTGTATGCTTCTGCTGGACAAAAAGCTGGCAATCCATTCGCATAATCCCTCGGGGAGTCCGTATGATGGCAGCTTCGACAGAAGACTCCGGTGCCAGACCCGATCGAACGCCTTAGCTATATCTAGGCTAACCGCCAACGCCTCACCTTGACTCTCGATGGCTAGAGCCCAGCGGTGCGTGAGATACACCAGAAGATCACCCGTCGAGCGACTGTGGCGAAAGCCGTATTGTCGGTCGCTGATTAACTCGTGATCCTCTAGGTATCCCAAGAGCCGCCGGTTTATAATTCGCTCCATCACCTTCGAGAGTAGGGAGGTTATAGCTATAGGCCTGTAATTCGTTGGGTCTGATCTATCGCCCTTTTTGGGCACCGGATGCACATTGGCGGTCTTCCACGAAGACGGAACTCGCCTTCTGTTGTACGAGAGTCCGAAAAGACGCGTTAATACAGGACATAACTCAGGGGCACACTGCTTTAGCACCACTGCCGGTATGCCGTCTGGCCCACTCGACTTATGAACGTCAAGAGATAGCAACTCCCGCCGGACCTCACGCTGTGTTATGCTGATTTCCGGCATGGCGATACCACACCACGGAATCGTGGGCGGTACGGCTTCTCTGTCGTTCAAAGTCGAGTTAGAGGCAAAGAGAGCACCCAAAAGATCGGCTTTCTCCTTTGCACTATAGGCCAAATTATTGTCCGGCTTCCGTAGTGGGGGCAAGGACGACCGACAAAAGTTTCCCTCGGCAGCCTTCGCAAGCGACCAGAAAGCACGACTCCCAGAGGGATGGCTTGCTAGCCGTTCACCAATTCTGCCGACGAATTCGAATTTGGCCCTGGCAATTACTCTTTTACTGGCCCTATTTCCTATAATTTAATATAATATTGTTACTATTGATGGAAGTGTATCGACTTGGTATTGAGATATGGTGATAATAAATGGTGAAATTATAATATGGAATGAATGATATGAATGTATGGGTGTGTGTGTGTGTATGTGAGTGTTTGTGTGTATGTGTGTGTTTGTGTGTGTGTGTTTTAATGTTATACTATGTAGGTCAAAAGTGTTTCTGTTCTGTCGTAGTCCTGTTTCAGAAGCCACTGTGTGGTAGTGGTCTACAGTTGGTAGGTATTAAGAGTTAGTGCATTTATTTCTTTATGTAGTTTTTTGTAAACATGGTTGCTTATTACATAGAACTGGTGTCTTGCATTGTATGTTTTATGTAATTAAATAAATAAATAGACTACTGCTTACCCTCTTAATGTCTCGTACATCCCACACATACAAACTATGATCGTTGTACACACATGTGAGCTTGTGGTTCCTCTCATCATATGTCAAGGCTATGGCGTCTGGGTATCTGGCATTAGGAGGCTGACTGAACATGTGGCTGGAAAAATAATATAGAAACATATAAGAATAATAGCAGCAACCCATATATATGTCCTACTGCTGGGCACGGGGCTCATCTCCTCTATCAAGAGAGAGAAGGTTTAGGCTTTAATTCACACACGCTGGCCTATTCCGGGTTGGTGGATAAAAAATATCATCATCATCATCTCAACCCATAAACGTCCCACTGCTGGGGCACGGGTCTCCTTCACAAATTTGGAAGGATATTATCCTACTATACCACGCTGGCCAGGCGGGTTGGTATAGGGTTTTGTTTCGAGTTTTCCCTCTCTTGCAGTGGATATGGTCTGCCTGACTTACTTCCTTAGTCGACTCTTACGACACCGTCGGAAAGGAATGGTGTGGTGACATTTGTATTCTTAATCCGTCACCAAACGGACGAATAAAAAATATATTAGAACGGATACTTATATATAGCTTAATATGGATGTCGGTTACCTTTTTTTTATTTATTATATTATTCCAGACTATAATCTATCTCTGTGCCAAATTTTATCCAGATCCGTTCAGCCGTTTAAGCATGATGAAGTAATATACATAATTCTTCACCTTTATAATATACTAGGATATTTATTTTGATTTCGTAAGGAGCCTTAATTTTTTATCAATAAAATATGCCTATGAAACTCGCTCATGATGCAGCTTTCTAATGGTGAAAAAAAATTTTACAATAGGTCTAGTAATTTTTGAGTTAAATCGTAACAAACAAACAAAAAATCTAATCTTTATTCTTTACTAGCTGTTGCCCGCGCCTTCGCCCGCGTGGATGTAGGTTATCGCTGCAAAAATCGTTCCTATGTGTTATTCCAGACCATAATCTATCTGTGTGCCAAATTTCATCCTGATCCGTTCAGTAGATTTTACGTGAAAGAGTAACAAACATCCATCCATTCTCACAAACTTTTACATTTATAATATTAGTAAGGATATCAGTTTAGAGGTAAGATTATCGATTTGTTTTAACAAACCTGATATTAGTCCCCTGAGCGACATCGACGCCCAAATAGTGTGTCCTGGGCAACGTAGTGATGTACCGCAACGAATCCGGGGCGAAGCACCTCACTATACCCTCAGCACAACCCACGAATATGTAATTTGAGCCAATCGCCATGCAATTTGCTGATGTCGTCTAGAAAAAAATATATAAATTATTTGCATGGCAAACAAGCATACGGCTCACATCATGATAAGCAGTTACCGTAGCCTATGGACGCTTGTAATATCAGAGGTATCACTTGCGTGTTGCCGAGGCATTTTTTTACACCAGGGCTTTCAAGATGTAGTATCCCTTGGATAGGAAAACGTTTCTTTCAAAACGCACTTCTAAATGAGCGCTGGAGACCTGTACTCACACACAAGAATACAACTACACCGCTGCGTGTAGTTATTTGGCTGTGGTCTACTGTAAGGTCTTCTTCTTCCTTCCCCTGTCGCTTGTTCGCTAGTATGGTGCCCTACCTCTCTTAAAGTTCTTTTTAAATCTTTTTTTAGTTAGTCGAAATGGGATATTCATAAGTTATTGGATATTAATTAGGTCCAGTCAAGGGTTTACAAAGAGACTATAGCATGGAGTTTTTTAAGGATAGAATTAAAAGGATTTTAAAAGCTCGGCAACAGGCAGGCCGTATGATTAGGAGGTAAATAACCTCCTAAGTAGTACAAGAAAAAAAAACAAGTGTGGCAGTCTTTGGGGATTGCCGATAGAAGTGAATACGAGCTATATAGATTATTATTTTTAAATATGGCAAGCGTTCGGTGACGATGACGCGAGTTCCATGATTTTTGTTCATCCAAATAGTACTCAACGCGTCTAAAGAAGTTATAACTTCAAAAATCTGAACTTTAGGTAAATATTTGTCAACTTCCGTACTAGGGAACAATCCTTGTGTCGCGTGGGACTTTACAAACATATAATTAACGAATGATTTATTCCATGCGGGGATCGAACCCACAACACGCTTCGCGTCACGCAGTGGTAAAAAGAGAGGTTATCCCTTAAGCCACTGAACCAACTGTCTAATCTAAACGATATGCACCAGCATCCGAATATCCGATCTCTCATAAGTGTTACTTCGTAATTAAAATGAAACTTACTCGTAACTCCACCCACTTATCCAACAGCCTCCTGCTATTAAACTCGCATAGCAGCCCTCCTCTGGTGATAGCGAAGGTACTCTCAGCAGAATCTCCTCTCCCACAGACGACATCGCAAAACTCGTTGTCCTTCTGCTCTCCTAGGATGGCTGAGCGGCCCATTAGGGGTACGGGTTCTTTGAACTGAGAAATAAATAATATTCATCATCATATTAACTCATAAATGTCCCACTGCTGGGCACGGGTCTCCTGCAAACATTAGGAGGGATATTAGCCTACTATACCACGCTGTCCCGACAGGTTGGTATAGGGTTTTGTTTCGAGTTTTCTCTCTCTTACAGTGGATATTTTCTGCCTGATTTACTCCCTTAGTATAATAATAGTAGGGCAGGGGTCGCCCGCGACTTTGTCCGCGTGGTAATTTGGAATATTTTCCCCGATTTTGCAACATATCTCACTACTGCTCCGCTCCTATTGATCGAAGCGTGATGTTATATAGCCTTCCTGGATAAATTCACTATTCAACAAAAAAGTGTTTTTCTAATCGAACCAGTACTTTCTGAGATTAGCACGTTCAACCAAACAAAGAAAGAAACTAACTCTTAAGCTTTATAATATTAAGTATAGCTATTATTTGGTTTAAAAGCTAGGGTATTTAACAGCTATTCATGGTATATGCGAAGCCTTAAAGTAATTAGTCGCTTAATCCAGAAATATTTTGATGACAAAACCTTGACATGATTACTTTTATTCACTTAATTAATAATATTTGCACACCGACATGGTAAAACTGGACAATATTATATACTAACACTTTATAATTAGTAAGTTTGTTTGGTTGAACGCGCTAATCTCAGAAATTAATGGTTTGATTAGAAAAAATCTTTTTTGTTAAATAGTGCATTTATCCAGGACGGCTATAGGCTATATAACATCCCGCTATGATCAATACGAGCGGAGCAGTAGTGAGATATAATGCAATATCGGGAAAAAAAAATACGTTCCAAATTACCAGTCGGACGAAATCGCGAACGACCCGTAGTCATCTAATAAAATCAAATTTGAGATGTTTTAGTAATTTTAGTGTAGATAGTAGATATTAGACTATTGGCGTTTTAATTATCCCATCTTTACTGTCCATCCAAAGGTTGCCTGTAAGGGATTGCTTTTAGCGATAAGGCCGCCCATTGTACATTACCTTTTTAAATGTTTGTAAAAAAATATGTTTTATGGTGTACAATAAAGAGTTATCTATCTATAGTAGACAAACTAAGATTTACTAACCTTGGCATTCCTGGAGTACTCCAGATACCAGAACTTGACATGTCTGAAGCCAACAGTAACGAAGTAATTGCCATTCTCCGCGAAACTCACAGCTTTCACCCGAGATGACACCTAGAACACAACAATACCATTCCAGCAATGCATATTTAAACAAACTTATTTATATCTCCAGGATATTTCATCATAACACTCTTTATTACACGCTTTTTATTAGCTTCACCTGTATGTTTGATGTTTGTAACCGACTTCTTTGGGCGCGATTTTGACCCACTTTAAACGGCCAGATTTCGTTCAAACTTTGTAGATTTATCGAGGACCGATGACAACACACTAATTTGATAAAATTATAAATAATATTACTAAAAAGTAAAAAATAAATAATAGTTTAAAAAAACTAAAAAACACGCTTTTTATAGAAAACCGAACTAAAAAATTGAAAATAAATTTTAATTAAGATTAAATTAAGAATTTAAAAAAATATTTCATTTTAAAAACGCGTGGGTGCTTTTAAGATATTATCAAAATGATTATCACTCTACTCATATCTGTCAATAAAACATTTATAACTATTGACACCATGCACCTCACGCTTTTTTTTTAATAAAATATTTTTTTTTTATTCTTAATTTAATCTTAATTTAAATTTATTCAAATTTATTTTCTATTTTTTAGTTGTAGTAAAGGACAACTTCCGCACTAGAGAACAAGCTCTGTGTCGCGAGGGACTTTACAAACATACAATTAAAGGACGCAAAGTACACACAGACTCGGGAGAAACAATTTGTGGAACACACATATTATCGCCTCGTGTCTCGCGCGGGGCGAAGATTTCTCGATCTGTTAAAAACAGATCGAACCTACGACACGCAGTATAGTGGTGACGACGAGATAGATACTGAAGCCACTGAACCAACACCAACCATACTGTCCCTGGTGGTAAATCTTTTGGGTAAACACGCCAGTCTTCTTAGCGTTTCGATGGTAAAAAAAAATAGAATTATTTTTTTATTAACAAGCTTCGTGTCGCGGCGATTCTACAAACATACAATTAACAGACACAAAGTACACCCAAACTAGGGATAAACATTTATGGGTGTTACCATATTTACTTCCCTTTCGGGTTAGTACATCGGTATGACCGTCAAATTAGACCAGCTTGACGTGGGCTGGCTACCCTCGAGGCGACTGACCCCCAATTGCTTTGCTATGGAGGGAAGTGGAAACTTTTCTCGTTGCGGGGTCCAAGACAGTAGGTTTAGTTGTCCACGGGACGCACGAGTGTCAAAACTCGGTGTATCAGTTGGTTACTCCGCTGTTAATCCTGGCTCACAGGAGTCACAGCGGTGGGCATGTGGGTGGGATTGTCCCGAAAAAAACATTTATGGTTATGGTAACAGGCCAGTTTTTTTAAAAAAGACAACTAGAGAATCGCGGGGGACTTTACAATCATACAATTAACAATTATAGAACTTATAACACTGCTTACCTTATTACTAGCCAACTTGAGATTAGCCCTCCAGTCCCACACGTTGACTATCATGTCATGCTGGGACCCGATCGAGACTAGGTACTTAGACGATGTTGAAAATGCCTGGAAATATAATAAGTATTTATTCTTATTTTATTACGAACTAGGGCCGCCCCGACTTCATCTGGGTTAAACTATTTTCAGCGCAACTTTTTTTTTTACATAAAAACCTCCTGACAATAACAAAAAAAAAAAATTACTGAAATCGGTCCAGCCGTTCACGCGTGATGCCGTGACCAAGGGAAATAGGTACCTATTTATTTAAAAAAAAAAGATTGAAAAAATAACTAGATCCCTCATTACCATACTGATAGATTATAAATTGTGATATATTATTTTTTAATGCATTTTTTGGACTGCGGATCTAATAAGTATATAATCTTAAGTCTCTGCTTCACAAAATTAAAAGAGAGGTAGGGCACCGTACTAGCGAGTAAGCCCGACTGGGGAAGGACCTCCACCTTACAGAAAACCACAGCCAAATAACTACACACAGTGGTGTAGTTGTGTTCCAGTGTGTGAGTACAGGTCTCCAGCCGTATTCTATCCCAGGGATAGTCCCATCATTAAGCCTTAAAAAAATGGGTTGGCAACACGCAAGTGATACTTCTGGTATTGCAAGCGTCTATATCCATAGGCTACGGTAACTGCTTAACATCAGGCAGGCCTGTTTGCCACATAAGAAAAAAACTTATTATTATAGGCTCTGCCTACTTCAATGGGAGACGGGCGTGATGATATGTATGTATGTATATTTACTTACCACACAGCTGACTCCATGTGTATGTCCAACGAACTCAGCTATCTGCACAGCGCCAGATGCCGTCGGATCCTGAAAAATTTAAATAAAATTCGTGGTAATGATGCCTGTCTTCTGGGCACTCTTCGGCGATGCGGAGGTCTACTTTTATTTTTCTAGTTGTAGGGTGTCGTATTTTTGTTTTCAAAATCTTGTAAATAATAAAGTATTTTTCATATTTTTTTGTTATATACTGTATATTTTCAGATATCGAAACGAATTAAATTAAGACGTTTAACTTATTTACTTATATTTCATATTAAAATTAGATATTTTATAAAAAGTATAATTTAAATTTTAACTTCGAAACAAAAGAATTTTTAGAAAAAAGCTCACTATTCACCAACAGATGGCGTCAAAAGCGTATTCACAATTTTAGCCAGCCACTGCAGATTTACATAACTTCCGCTTCTCGCTACTAGATGGCGCTGGGTGTTTGTATATTTACTTATGAAAGTTTTATTGTGAATATTATAATAAAATAACGTAAAATTAAGCATTCTTGTGGGGAGCCAACACAGTTTATTTAAATAAATCAAATGTTATACCTGTAAATCCCATACTCTGACGGCGGGTGCATGCCCACACTCCCCAGTCGCGAGATACCGACCGTCTGGGGAGAAGGCTACACATGACACGCTCTTGCGACAAGCATTCAGCACATGGGTCTGCCTGTTCTTCCGAGCATTGTACAACACCACTGTACATCTGAAAATAAAAAAAATATCACTTTAATAACAAAAAGATATTTTTTTTAAATTTTTATTATGAACTAGTGGCCCGCCCCAACAGGGTCCGGGTTAAACTATTTTTAGCGCAACTTTCTTTTTTTTTTAACATAAGAATCTTCTCCTGACAATAACAAACACAACAAAAAAAGAAACTAAAATCTATACTACTAAAATCGGTCCAGCCGTTCACGCGTGATGCCGTGACCAAGGGAAATAGGGATTCATTTTTATATAATAAGATTAAAAGCTTGTAACCTTAAAGTTTTGAAGTCGGGATATTTATGTCCCTTATCTGCAAAACAAACATTAGTCCCTACGGCAAAACTTTCCCGACTAAAGTGTTATAACAATATTTTCCAACAACAAATCATTGCAGTATAATTTTTTTTTTTTCAAATTATAAAGTAACTACTAGGAGTCGCCCGCGACTTCGTCCGCGACTTCGTCCGCGTGGTAATTTGGAATATTTTCCCCGATTTTGCAACATATCTCACTACTGCTCCGCTCCTTTTGATCATAGCGTGATGTTATATAGCCTATACCCTTCCTGGATAAATGCACTATTCAACAAAAAAAAAGATTTTTTCTAATCAAACCAGTAGATTAGCGCGTTCAACCAAACAAACTTTATAATATTAGTATAGATATAGATTTAAACAAACAAAAAGTATCATACAATAATTTTACTGTATAAAAATTACCTAGTTACCAAAGTTCTAGGTAAGGTAAGCGATAAAAGTAATTTATTTATAGGTATGTATTGTTACTCAATCTAATAAAAGTTTGAACATATATACGAGAGTTACTAAAGTATAACGGGCTTTGGGATTTCACAATATTTATGAGAATTAATACTCAAAATGTTGTTAGATTTACTTTATCTACATATGTGTCCCACTGCTGGGCACGTGTCTCCTCTCCTCTATCAAGAGAGAGAGGGTTTAGGCCTTATTACACACACGCTGGCCAACTTTTGAAAGAAATTTGACGACTATATCTAATAGAGTCGTATAAAAGGAGAAGCTGACTGGCATATCAACGCAGGGCTTAAACTATAAGGGTTGGAAACTTGAAATTTTGCACACGGGTTCCTTTTATAACGTAGGGTCGCACTAAGAAATAAATTTTGAAAATTCACCCTCTAAGAGGGTAAAACGAAGACGCGGGTGAAACCGCGGGGCACAGCTTTAAATAATAAACTAGAAATCTTCTCAACCCATAAACATCCCACTGCTGGGCACGGGTCTCCTCCATATACTTAGAGGGATATTAGCCTACTATACCACGCTGGCCAGACGGGTTGGTATAGGGTTTTGTTTCGAGTTTTCCCTCTCTTGCAGTGGATATTGTCTGCCTGACTTACTCCCATAGTCGACTCTTACGACACCCTCGGGATGGAACTGGGTGGTGACATTTGTATTCTTAATCCGTCACCACACGGACTAGGACGGAAACTAGAAATACAGACTTATTATTATTGAAAAATCGATCAAATCCGGCGATACGTCACGCGCGACCTACCCTATCTCCTCCATGGTTACCAGAAAACAAAACTATTAACCTAGCTTCGTAAGTTAACCAAAGTAACCGATAAACAAAGAAATATAAAAAATACCAGCGATCCGACCTTACTGCACTTTGGGTTTTCTTTACTTTGGCTTTTCTCTGTTATAATATGCACGAATTATACATATAAATCTTAAGAAAGAAATTCTCTAAATGATAATGATAACTGCATTAAAATCCGTTGCGTGGTTTAGAAGATCTAAGCGTACATACGAATAGACAGTTGGCCGTGACTTTGTTATAAACTATGTAAAGATATGCCTAATTACTTACTTTTAAGAGAGGTAGGGCACTATACTAGCAAGCCCGACTGGGGAAGGACCATCAGGCGGGCCGTATGCTTGTAGCATAAAAAAAAAACATTTGAAAAATCCAGAACAATCAAATACCTAGTTTTTCTGACAACAAATTCATATTCCCAAACTTCGGGCATACTGATGTTAGTAAATTTTCAGTGACAAGTGTAAAGACATAGACGCCCCGTGCGTAAAAGCATATTAGGTAAGCTATAAGCCATTGGTCCTACGCCTGATATCTCACCGAGTCTCCGTCAGCCCCTCTAGACAAGTGGCATCAGCGATAGTCTAATCGAAAAGTCAAAAAAGCAAATGTATGGGATTTGACGTGAGTTTACGACATTATATCATAGACTTAAGTCAAATCCCATACATTTAATTTTTATTTTTTTTATACTACCAAGGTGACAAACAAGCATACGGCCCGCCTGATTGTAAGCACTTACCGTAGCCTATGGACGTTTGCAACACCAGGGGTGTCACTCACGCGTTGCCGACCCTTTAAAAACCTTATAACTCCTTTCTTGAAGAACCCCATGCTATAGTCTTTTGGGAAAAAGTGTATAGTGTTTTTTTGACTTTTCAATTCGACTACCGTATATGCCACTTGTCTAGAGGGTCAGGTCAGATTGCTGTCTTATCAGTATGCAAGTCAGGGAATAAAGATTGCACCTTGGTGAAATCAATACAATTTTAGGTGACACGACAAGCACCATCTCTCCTCCATGGTTACCAAAAAACAAAGCCATTATCCTAGCTGCGTAACTAAGCCAAAGTAACCGTAAAACGAAACAGTGTACACATACATAAATATATATACCTATCTAACCCGCCTATAAGTACGTGCAGTTTCAATATCTACTCATATTATAAAGAGTCAGCGCTTGTTTGTTCACGCTAATCTCAGGAACTACTAAACCGATTTGAAAAAGCGTTTTGCATATGATAGCATTTTCCATTTTCCATTTATTGAGAAATGCTATAATATATCATCACGCTACGACACGAGGAATCAGACCAAGAATTTTTAATCTTCTTCCTCTTATCGTTTGGTTAGTGGCCAACCTGGTGACAGAGTTATTTAGATCGCCCATATTTAGGCCTCTGTCGTGATCTAACGACTGTTAACAGTCAGGACCGACTATTAACGTGCCCTCCGAAGCACGGAGACGCTCAGATTAAATACCACTATGCGGTCACCCACTATGCGGTTACTTTTAATGTCAACAAATATGGCAGTCTAGAGGCACTAACCGTTACACCAATAAGCCCTCAAAAGTGACAAAATCCAATGTTAACGTAGATGAAACCACGGGAAGTAGCTAGTATTATGTATATTAACATAAGATTGACTCAAAATAATACAAAACATTGGTGTGCTATGATCGAGCGAACTGACGACGCCGACAGAATTTTATTAGTAGAGATTAGGTCATACTGTAAAGTACCAGCGGATAACGTAGGAACCCGCTTTTTATTTTAATACAACCAAGCAAACCGATCGTAAATTCAAAATAGATACCCGGAGTTTGGAAATTGGCGGTGTTTACACCCCCGTGCCTCGGAAAGCACGTAAAGCCGTTGGTCCTACGCCTGATCTCTCTCCGGTCGTGCCGGATTTGCCGTCCCATCGGACTCTGAGAGTGAGGGTATAAGGAGTGCACTTGTGTTTGCGCACATACTAGTGCACTATAATATCTCCCGCGCAGATGGCTAGTCTCCGTTGAGATTGGCAGCCGTGACCGAAATTCTGTTCGGAGGACATTAGTATATAAAAACTACTATTGTACTTGTTTTTGAATCTACATTTTTATCAAATAAAGAAAATTCTATTCTATTCACAAATAAAGTGGCTTACTATTGGTAAAATATTTTTCTAAATCGGTTTAGTAGTACCAGAGATTACTATTACAACCTGACAAAAACAAAAACTTAACTTCTTTATAATATTAGTATATATTAAGATGACACGAACTCGCTAGCAGTGAGACCATATTGCATAACAATTATCTAATTGTCATGCGCATGAGTTAACCCTACTCATATTGTTAACAGGCAACGCATGGGTGGGAAAGAAAGCGAGCATACTGATTAGTAACATGTACTTTATACTGTTAAAATTGCCAGACGGTCAAATTTCGACCGTCTGTGGTAATTTAATAAAAGGTCACAGAGAGGTAGGCCGTAGGGCACCATAATAGCGAGCAAGCCCCACCTAGGACCACTAAGACCTAATACAAAACCAAATACAATAATAAAAAAAATATATACTATTTGGGTGGCAGATAAGTATACGGCCCGCCTGATGGTAAGAAAGAAGAAAGAAAGAAGCTACCATAGGCAATGCCATATAACTTGCGTGTTGCCGACCTATTTTTTTACACCAGGACTTTAAAATATCCCTACGATAAGAAAACATTTCATTCAAATAACATCCTGTACCTACTGTACTCACACACAGGAACACAACTACACCACTGTGTGTAATTATTTGGCTGTGGTCTTCTGTAACGTGGAGGTCCTTCCCCAGTCGGGCTTGCTCGCTAGTATGGTGTCCTACCTGTCATAAACATATTCTAAATGTTAGGCAGACTTTATTTTGAGTGCATTTACATACTTTGAATAATATTATTATAATAAGTATATCCGCTAGCAGTGAGACCTATCCCTAAATAATTCTTTATTGTTACGCGCGTGGGCGAACCCTTGTCATTTTATTAATTGACGAACGCGTGAGCGGAAGAGGTAGCGAGTTTATTGATAAGTGGCAGCGGTAATAATGAGATATCCCTAACATAAGAAAACATTTATCTACTCACATGGAGGAGCATAACTTCACCACTCTGTGTAGTATAAGGTTGTTCCCCAGTCTGGCTAGTTCGCCTGTATGTTGCCCTACCTCTCTTTTTATGACAAAGATATTTTTAATCATTTGCTGTTTGTAGATGGTAAATCGTTTTTAGTTTGTGAGTATGTATGTATGGATGGATGGATGTTTGTTACTCTTTCACGTAAAAACTACTGAACGGATCTGGATGAAATTTGGCACAGAGATAGATTATGGTCTGTAATAACACATAGGCTACTGTTTACAGCGATTACCGACATCCACGCGGGCGGAGCCGCGGGCAAAAACTAGTATATAATAATAATAATATTAAATCGTTTATTTTAAGATAATGTACAGTAGTATGTAGTAACACTTCACTAGCACTTTATTGTCTCAGTATAAATTCAACGAAATGAAATTAAGGTTGGTGTGCCGAGATCAAACTCACACGTGAAATGTTACTTTCCGACTCGATTATCACAACAGTATATTAATATTTGGACCGCCGCGCCACGCGGTTTTCCAACTCTCCAGTGACCAGCAAACAACGGCCGGCTGATTCTCTAAGAAACAGCGATGGCAAACTCACAGTTGTGACAATTGTGACGGCACAATCTATTGACTAAACGTCAAAAAGGCTTGGTTTTTGCTCTTACGGAATACCCCTGTGCTTATTAATGCTTTAATGTACACAAGAGAAATAAGTTACTATTACATATGTAGGTATTAATAACATTATGTACAAAGGCGAGCTCAAAATTGAGTTCTCTTACAGCAAACCTTTGAGAAGTGGAAAGTTTAGACGAAACCAAGGGTAAACGAAGTGTTGGTACATTTGATAAAGAACAGGGTGGTAACAAAAATATTATAACACAAGTTTAGGTGTCAAATTTCTTTAAAAACACTGTCAGTAACACCCCGCCTTATAACAAGTGACAAATACTTCCATGTACTGCTACTTCATGATGCGTGGGGTATACTTGTGATTCAATGAGACACGTGCAAGCGGAAGAATAGCCAGCGGACTTACTCATAAGCGGAAGCGATTTATCAAACAAAAATTATCGATTGAAATACAATAAAATTTAGAAGTTTATGTGATTCATAAATGTTTTCTCCTACTCTGGGTGTACTTTGTCCGTTAATTGTTTGTTTGTAAAACTCCAGTGTCCTTCCTTATAGTATAAAACAAAATCACTTTCCGCTTACTGTTCATATGTACGCATAAATCTTCTAAACTACGCAACTAATTTTAATGCGATATTCACTATTGAAATAGAGAATTTCTTACAGAAGGTTTATAGGTATAAGCATGTATTATACGTACATATAAACCTACTAGAGGTCGCCCGCGACTTCGTCGCGTCGCGTCGTAATTTCGTCTGCGTGGTAATTTGGAATATTTTCCCCGATTTTGCAACATATCTTATTACTGCTCCGTTCCTATTGATCATAGCGTGATGTTATATAGCCTTTAACCTTCCTGAACAAATGCACTACTCAACAAAAAATATATTTTTTCTAATCGAACCAGTACTTTCTGAGATTAGCTCGTTCAACCAAACAAACAACTCTTCAGCTTTATAATATTAGTATAGATTATACTAGCAAAATCTAAAGAAAACCGAAGCGTACCGTCGCGTGTCCGTAGATTAAAATAATCGAATGTTATTAGGGGAAGATCCCTCAGGTGTATTTATAACTATGGTTTTTACCCTGTATTTGTATATAATAGGGGACTGACCCCATTAACCACACCTTAAATAATAACATTAAAATGTATAATGCAATTAATTATAACAAATAGTTGTTGGATGAGCCGAAATATTTTTTATTTCTACAGTTTTTAGGTGGGGTAATTTAAAGATCGTGTAGATTGATCATGAGGGTCCGGGTTCGATTCCCGACGGCCTCGAAATTCACAATAGATGCCCAAATTTTTGGGTATTGGTGATGTTACAGCCCAGTCCTTCGGAAAGCACGTAAAGCCTTTAGTACTACGCCTGATCTCTGTCCGGTCGTGTTAGATTGCCGTCCCATCAGTCTATGAGAGTGAGGGAATAAAGAGTGCACCTGTGGTATTATAATGCACACACACTTGTGCGTTATAATTTATCTAACTTTTAACAATTTCTTTTTTCTTTCTTTAAAGACTACTACTGCACTAAAACAAGCTCTGTCTCGTCCAGGACTTAACAAGCATACAATTCACGGACACAAATTACACCCAAACTCGGAACAAAAATTTATAAATCACACTTTTTTTTTCCCGGGAATAGAACCCATAAACGTCGGCTTAGTAGTCAGAGTCACTAACCATTAGAGTCACTAGACCAGTCGTTATCCAAGATGGACACTATCTACTAGATAAGTAAGTAACGCTAAATCGCTTCTCTTATCACCATAACCGCATCTTAAAATACGTAGTTGTTAAGTATGTAGTACATAGAGGTGTGCAACTGCGCATACGCAAGCTTTCTCACGATCTCGACTCGCAGACAGACTGTACACGCATTGATTTAATGATTTACATCATTGTTTTTTTTAAAGACAACTCCCGTACTATGGAACAAGCCCTGTGTTGCAGGGGACTTTACAAACATATGTTCAATTATTAATAATATTAGTGGGTTCGATTCCCAAGCACAAAACTATGTGTGACCCACAATGAGTTTTTCTGAGTCTGGGTGTAATTTGTGTCCGTTAATTGTATGTTTGTAAAGTCCCCCGCGACACAGAGCTTCTAGAGTTTTTAGTTAGTTAGTTAGAGTTCTAGAGCACAAGCTCTGTGTCGCGGGAAAGACTACTCCCACACTAGAGTGTGGGAGTAGTATTTTTTAACAAAAAAAAAACGGACACAAAGCACACCCAGACTCAGGACAAAAATTTATGAATTACACAAATTTTGAATCGAACCTACATCCCGCCGCGCAGTGGTAAATGGCGAGGTAACCACTTAAGCCAATGAACTAACCGTGCAGTCGATTTAGTACCCTTTTTTATCTACTTAGGTGGCAAACAAGCATACGGCCCATCTGATGGTAAGCAGTTACCGTAACCTATAGACGCTTGTCTAAGGAACAAGAAGGCAATGTCTTAAGTGGAAAACACTTGAGATATTGCCTTCATGTTCCTTAGACGTACATACTCATACGCATATCGTCTGATATGCGGCAGATATGAACACAACCTTACAGAAAACCACAGCCAAATAACTACTTTTAACCACAGCCAAATAATTCATAACGAGATAGATGCAATAGATCTGCATAACGAGGTTTGTTGTATTTTTGCGCCAGTTAACTACTCTCGAAATCGGAAGCACTGTTGTTTTTATATACCATCATGCAGAACAGTGGCTAGAGCAAATTCTCCCTTGCCCCGCACTCTTCATGTATTAAACCGATTCCTGGACACCAACCCTGAGTGATGTGTTTGCTAGTGATAGAAGAAAGATTTTGTCAGAATGTTTGAAGTTCTGCGAGAGAGATGTATAAGTGATTTGTTTTATAACTTTTATTGTACATTATATAACTAATATAAACTTGTCAAATATTGTGAATGGTGTAAGTGGACAGTGTACCGTTCTATTCAATAAATAAATAAACTACACGTGTGATAATGAGTCGGCAACACGCAAGTGATTCCTCTGGTATTGCAAGCGTCCATAGGCTACGGTAACTGCTTACCATCAGGCGGGCTGTCTACTTGTTTGTCACCGAAGTCATAAAAAAAATCTCTTCATCCGTCTGCCTTCAACGAAGTGGGTCATTATAACCGGAAACGGAAATATTGGCCGTTGACCTGTCGGCAACGGTTCGTGCTTGACTTATAATGTCATTACCAACTTGTTATGGTCCACTGCTGGGCATAAGGTTAAGGTAAAAGTGGTAAAACATGATAATTACAAAACGCTGACTTTCTTGATGGTTTAGTGGTTAATGACCCGGACTTATGAATTTCAAGGTCGGGTTCGATTCAGATTTATTACAATTTTTTGTGTCCAACTTGATTCTTTTGTTCTGATAGATGTGATATTTTGGTTGACATTGCTTGGCATATTTGACATTATACTAGAATCTGAATCTATTCCAGACTATAATCTATCTCTATGCCAAATTTTATCCAGATCCGTATAGTAGTTTTTACGTAAAAGAGTAACAAACTGACTTGACTGCCTTGGTGGTCCAGTGGTTGCAATATGCGCCTGCTGTGCACCAGGTTGTGGGTTTGATGATTTGCCCGCACAGGACAAAACTTTGTGTGACCCATAAAGAGTTGTTCTGAGTCTGGGTGTAATTTGTGTCGTTAATTTTTTTACAGCGATAACCGACAAACACGCGGGCGGAGCCGCGGGCAACAGCTAGTACTTTATAAAATGGCGTGACCTTGAGATCTACAGTTATAACATAACCATCCTCATAATAGTTAGACACGCAAATATAAAGCCTATTTATATACCTACGTACATTACCTAGCGTGACTGGAAGTACTTTCTTATGTAATATTGTTTATATTGTACATAAAACTCTTTTAATAGCTAAATAAATAGACATAATTAATAGGCCTTTATGATGGCGTCTATAATAGAGGATTCATGGGGTAAAAATTCTATGGTCTGAAAATAAACGTCTAATAAACAATTAAGGTGGCATAAAACTAAAAAAAAAACAAATCATAGAGTCATACTCTGGTTCTTTGCTGAATGATTAGTGAAAAAATTTTTGAAATCGGTTAAAATTTGGAGATGAAAAATCCGGAATACGAAACTTCATTTTCGGAAATCGGTTTAGCCTGCTATTGGATAGGATTGTCACTCGCGAGTGGCAATCCCTCTTAAAAACGAGCACTAAGTTTCTCCTTCAGAAGACTAGCTGTTGCCCGCGGCTCCGTCCGCGTGGATGTCGGTTATCACGATAAAAGTAGCCTATTCGCTATTCCAGACTATAATCTTTCTCTATGCCAAATTTTATCCAGATCCGTCAAGTAGTTTTTACGTGAAAGAGTAACAAACATCCATCCTCAAAAACTTTCACATTTATAATATTAGTAGGATTATTGTAGATTACATAAGATAAAAAACAAAGAAAAAGTTCCTAAATAACCCATTCATATATAAGCCCGGGGAAGCAGACACAATAAAGGTAAGTGCACACAGTATCGATCTAAGGGAGTGGTCACAACTCACAACACACCCACACTCACCCCATATTTAAAAGTTCAACGTTTCTAGTGCTCATATAGTGATTGTGTTCGTGTGATCAGAGGGATGGCTAGTTTCTCGCACAGAGTGTTGTAATATTTAAATTTCCCGCCTTCTCTATAGAATGTCAATGTTGACGTCTTTTGTTTTTTTACTGAGACTCAGTCTCTCTCACACACTCTGTTCGCATTCATATCATGCTAATAGCAGTGTTGGCTATTCGACAGCGAAGGAATTTCCACCAGTAGGACTACGGGTAATATTAGGTGCCCATGGTCCTACTGATAGATCTACGGACAAAAACAATTGCCCGTGGTCCTACCAGTAGGACCAGGTAGTAGGACCACGGACAAAAAACCTAAATAAAAGCCCATTTTAATTATGTGAATCCGTTTTATTTAACACAGAGAATAACAGAGAATAAGTTAATACTTATTCTCTGTTATTCTAAACATCACTGTCTACTGGGAACTTGCTAAGAAGGCTGGCGGCATTGCCACGTTGGTATGAACACACGAATGGTAATCCATTCAACGTGGCAATGCCGCCAGCCTTCTTAGCAAGTTCCCAGTAGACAGTGATGTTGAAGAATATTTCGACGCTTAAACAACAGTCTTCGTTTGTATTTTGTTTTTCCCTTTTTTGTGTGATACATTAATAGTTATCCTGAGTCTGGGTGTACTTTGTGTCCAACCATTATACAAAGACCTATACAAGGTCCTTTATTCTTGGCACTATCCTACTAATATTATAAATGCGAAAGTTTGTGAGGATGGATGTATGTATGGATGGTTGTTACTCTTTTACGTAAAAACTACTGAGCGGATATGGATGAAATTTGGCATGGAGGTAGATTATAGTTAGCTTACCGCAATAATCGGCATATACGCGGGCGGAGCCGCGGGCAACAGCTAGTATTATAAAATACTAGAGGCCCGTCCCGGCTTCGCACGGGTGGACATATATTTAGTTTTCGTATGAATCCCGTAATTTTCTTTTCAATAAAACATAGCCTATGTTACCCGCTGAAATTGTAGCTTTCTATTGGTAAAAACATTTTTAAAATCGTTTAGAGTAGTTTTTTACTTTATTCGTTACATACCAAAATACAATAGTCCTCTTTATAATAATATAAGTGTAGAAGTATAGATGTTGACGACTATATAATGAATTTTATTATTCTACAAACGCAACTTCACTTTACTGACGTAATGTCACCCGTTTTATCCATCCGTGTGGTCGCCATAACTGTATGACAGGCATTATCTAAAATATATTATTAGTCATATACATTTGGACATTTGGAAAGGATGGATAAAAGAAGAATACAAAAGAGGTATATCGTGCGAGAACGAATGGAGATCTCGGTTCGGCAGGAGCCGCCCTAGGCGAACATACATCGCCAAAGTAGGTGATGTAGTAAAAAACGGCCATTTAAAAAAGTATCCAGAACCGTTTATGCATAAACAGTTTGATGAATGTAGAGGAAGCGATAAGGCATCATGCAAGCGAGCAAACCCGACTGTGGAAGCACCGCCACCTTACAGAAGACCACAGCCATATAACTATACACAGCGGTGTAGTTGTGTTCCTGTGTGTGAGTATAGATCTCCAGCGTTCATTTAGAGAAGCGTTTAAAAAGAAAAGTTTTCCTATTCCAGGGATACTACGTCTTAAAGCCCTGGAGTAAAAATGGGTCGGCAACACGCAAATGATTCCTTTGGTATTGCAAGCATCTATAGGCTACGGTAACTGTTTAACACCAGGCCCTATGCTTGTATGCCACCTAAATAGTATTAAAAATCCAACTCTGCTTGCCAACGAAACGCTAAGAAGAAGACTTTAATAAATATGTTACTTTATAAAATTAAACTACAAGCAATTCCCGAGATAGATCAACATATACATGCATATATACATAATGTAGCTATTATACTCATATAGGTTAGCGGCAATTTCCTTAAAATACCTGACTGCGCCATTCGGTTGCGGATATAAGTAGAAAGTCGTCAAGTGTGAGAGGTAGGTTTTGTGATGATTCAGTAGCTGGCTTATTTTATATTACCAAGGAGGTTTTAGAGAGGTAGGGAACCATACTAGCGAGCAAACCTGTCTTGGGAAGGACCTCCACATTACAGAAGACCACAGCCAAATAACTACACACAGTGGTATAGTTGTGTTCCTGTGTGTGAGTACAGGTCTCCAGCGCTCATTTAGGGATTCGTTTTGAAAGAAAATTATTCCTATCCCAGGGTTACTCGGGTAAGGATCCATAGGCTACGGTAATTGCTTAACATCAGGTGGGCCGTATGCTTGTTTGCCACCCAAGTAGTATAAAAAAAGGTAACTAGGTATACTGCCCGGAGCCCGCCTGGTAAGCAGTTACCGTAGTATATGGACGCTTGCAATACCTAGGGCAATATTTGCATGTTACCGACAAAAAAATATGAGGGATTGCCACTTGCGGATTTTTTGAAAATTCTTTATAACACACACATACAAAGTTTTAATCGTATTTTTTTTAAAGACAACTCCCGCATTAGAGAACAAGCTCTGTGGCGCGGGGGACTTTACAAACATACAATTAACGGACACAAATTACACCCAGACTCAGATCGACTATTTGTGGGTCACACAAAGTTTTGTCCTCTGTGGGAATCGAACCCACAACCTCGTGCACAGCAGGCGCATACTGCGGCCACTGGACCACCAAGGCAGTCAAATTATTTATTATTGTTCTGATAAAGTATACAGTACAATTACCTGAAATAATGTACAATACTTTATTATAAAGTACGGGTGGCAACCCTAGGCTTGTACCATAATGCGGGAGTTTCGGGACAATCCCACCCACATGCCCACCGCTGTGACTCCTGTGAGCCAGGATTAACAGCGGAGTAACCAACTGATACACCGAGTTTTGACACTTGTGCGTCCCGTGGACAACTAAACCTACTGTCTTAATAATATATTAATGCGGGAGTAGTCTTAAGTAAGCCCACGAGCAACTTTGTCTCTGCAACTTATTCGTCTCATCACATCAAGTCTATGGGCTACTATGAAAGTGCGCCCCCGTAGCGACGTGACAGCCAGGAGACTTTTCATACTAACCCATAGACTTGATGCGATCTTCTTCTTATCGTTTGGTTAGTGGCCAACCTGGTGACAGAGTTATTTAGATCGCCCATATTTAGGCCTCTGTCGTGATCTAACGACTGTTAACAGTCGGGACCGAATTTTAACGTGCCCCCCGAAGCACGGAGACGCTCAGATGAAATACTACTATGCGGTCATCCATCTATAAGGTAACCGCGCCCTTGGTAGCTTAACCCGCTGATTGTTTACTGAACAGCGTGTGTACCAGGCTATAAGCGCCTCACTTATAGCCTGGTACACACGACAAAGTTGATCGTGGGCGACTTTAAAGTGCCACAAATGTAGAATAAAAAAAAAATAGGCACAGAATATAATGTTTTATATTCTGTGCCTATTTTTTTTTAAGCCTAAAAAAGATACCTGCCATTTCCCACCACCACAACAAGATTTAGGCCGTGCAAATTGAAGAGGTACAATTTCCTGAGGCAAACCTCTCGCGGCTGCCTCCTCACTGGAAAATTGAATGTAGCTCACCGTGAAATGTTGGTCTACGTTAAATGACACTTGGAGATGGAAATTATAAGCCATTTAGTAAACTTACACCTCAAAATTCAGTTAAGAAGACCTAACTGAATTTCGGTTACGGCGCGGCGGCTAATCTCGATGAAGACAAGCTATTTGCGCGGGGGATATGGTGCACAAGTGTGTGCGCAAACACAGATGGATTCTTTACTTCCTCTTTCTTACAATCCGATGAAGTACCAGGCGTAGGACTAACGGCTTTATATACTTTCTGAGCCACGAGGGTATAAACACCTTAATTTTTAAACTTCAAAAAATAGAATGTCATATAGAATGAAACCACTCAATATATCGACTGCCTTGGTGGTCCAGTGGCCGCAGTATGCGTCTGCTGTGCACGAGGTTGTGGGTTCGATTCCCACATAGGACGAAACGTTGTGTGACCCACAAAGAGTAGTTCTGAGTCTGGGTGTAATTTGTGCGACACAGATCTTGTTCTCTAGTGCGGGAGTTGTCTTTTTTAAATAAATAAATAAAATAAAAAAAGTTATGAATGTGCTTATGTATACTTGTTTGCCCCAAGTTATTTTTTTATTTAATTATTAGATATTGTTGTTTTGGTAGCACGTTTACGTGTGAAAATATAATATCAATGACGTTTGCTGTCAAAAATAACTTATTATTATCTATACTAGCTTCCGCCCGCGGCTTTGCCCGCCCGTACATTCCCTCGGGAACAGAGTTTTTTTCCGGGATAAAAAGTAGCCTATGTGTTATTTCAGACTGGGCCTAGTAGTAGTAACGTCGGTATTTGTAACGGTATTTTATCCAACCCTAATTCTGACGCGGCCAAAGACCTGTATAAGTTTTATATACAAACATGTAATAGTACATAAGGTAGCTACAATGGAGCGACATAGTATTGTTAAATACTTAGGTCCAAAAAATCTATCTCTATGCCAAATTTAATCCAGATCCGTTTAGTAGTTTTTGCGTGAAAGAGTAACTAACATCCATACATTCTTACAAACTTTCGCGTTTATAATATACGAGTATAAAAGGAGAAGCTGACTAACATATATGGCCTAAACCTACCTAAACTATAAGGGTTAGAAACTTGAAATTTTGCACATGGATTCCTTTTATAACGTAGGGAAGCACTAAGAAACGATTTTTAAAAATACACTCCCTTAGAGGGTAAAACAGGGTTGCAAAGTTAGTATGAATCATTGCCGTTTTTGAAGTTATTCTAGTGAAATTCAGCATGAAGGTTCTTTATTGAAAGTCATAAAACGTATAAAATATTTTATCAAAAATCATCCCTTAAGGGGGCAAAAGGTTTGTGGAGATTCACGACTAAACGGCTCAATAAATCTTAATGAAATTGGGTAAGGAGATAGATGGTATCCTGGGGAGGCAAATACTTTTTATTAACAGCTAGTGTATCCTTACTAATATTATAAATGTGAAAGTTTGTAAGAATGGATGGATGGATGGATGTTTGTTACTCTTTAAAAACTACTGAACGGATCTGGATGAAATTTGGCACACAGATAGATTATGGTCTGGAATAACACAAAGGCTACTTTTTGCAGCGATAACCGACATCCACGCGGGCGGAGCCGCGGGCAACAGCTAGTATTGTATAATAAACTCACCCTGCTGGGTACGCGACGAGCTCAGTGTTGGGGTCACAGTCCAAGGCTGCATTACTGCTCACCGTCAGCCCGAGGACACTCTCCAACTTTATCTGTAGACAAAACAAAATAACTGTTAATAAAATTAAGCTAAGTTAATTAATAATAACTAATTAATGGAACGGACTGCATGCGGAAGGCGGAGGACCGTATGCTGCGGCGCGTGTTGGGAGAGGCCTATGTCCAGCAGTGGACTGCGATAAGCTGATTGAATGCATTAATAATAATAATATCTAAGTGAATCTTTAGTTAATTTAATACGAGTATATAATGTTTAATAATATAATTATAGGTAATAATTCGCTAGTGATTCCATCTAAGACCTGGTAAAGGTTGCGGGCAACCGATGGACAAGGTCAGCTCAGGACCGAACGATGTGGAAAACCTTGAGGGAGGCCTATGTCCAGCAGTGGACGTCTTATGGCTGAGATGAGAAGTAATAATATTTAATTGTAAGATTAATAAACCCACAGTCAAACCATTAAGTGATTTTGTGGGGAAGTGCATTATTACCACGTAGTAGATAAATTTAATAAATAAATAAAAATATTTAAAAAGTACGATGACAAATGCCTGGTAAAAGTTATGAGCTGGTCGATGCATGAGAGGAAAGGAAAATCTCGGAATCACCTCGGCCTTTTTTATATAATTAAGCAGTAACTGTAGCCTATCGACGTTTACCAAAAGGTATCATTTGCGTGTTGCCGACCCATTTTTTACACGAGTGCTTTAAGGTGTAGTATCTATTATCCTTACTAATATTATAAATGTGAAAGTTTGTGAGAATGGATGGATGGATGGATAGATGGATGGATGGATAGATGGATGTTTATAACTACTGTACGGATCTGGATGAAATTTGGCACAAAGATAGATTATGGTCTGGAATAACACATAGGCGATAACCGACATCCACGCGGGCGGAGCCGCGGGCAACAGCTAGTATAATCAGCGCTCATTTAGGAATGCGTTTTGAAAGAAAGGTTTTCCCATTCCAAAGATAATCCATCTTGAATCCTTGTTGTAAAAGGGTCAGCAACACGCAAGTGATACCTCTGGTAGCAGTTACCAAAACCTTGGTAACTGCTACCGTAGCCTTTGGACGTTTTCTATACCGGAGGTATTACTTACTTGTTTTTTACCCCAGCGCTGTAAGATGGAGTATCCCTGCCATATCAAAGAGAAGCCAAATCGTCTAGCACGAATATAAGGCGATAGCTCAGTACATTTCTAAAAGCCGAATCATTGCCGTAGGATATCCTTGATTATTATAATGTCAATTGCGGGCTGGCTTGTTTGCCACCCAAATAGTATAATAAAAAAAATATAAATGGCAAAATCTCCTTAAACTCAGAGGATCAATAGCGCCTTTAACCCTAGATCACTAACCATTCGTCAAAATTACGACGCTGACCTCACGGACTAAATGTTTCAATAAGTTCCCGACCCCTCCCGCTGCTGCCGTTGTCATTACCTTCTTAATTTGCGTCGCCAGTGACCCGCAATCATTCATTGCGGATGTATGTATTTTAGATTTAGAGATATTGTGGAACTGTCGTAAAAATTACGAAAGGTTAGTAACTACGTAATTTTTTTCAAAGACATGTATTTATTTTTTCTGTTGGTTATTTTAATTTTTCAATGTAAAAGTATAATTATTTTTATATTTTATGAAGTATATTGTAGTACTTTATAATTTATACCTACTAATCGATGTAAATATTGAAAATAGGTACCTATATATATTTAATAATTTATTATTTTTGTAAATATGATCGTAAAGATTATGTTTTATATGTATAGATGGATTTGAGGAGTCAAAATGACATAATATTATAATGGTTAGCTGATTCGGACTCGGTGATGCTGTAGACCACAGTCATCAAAATCCGAGGATAGTGATAATTTCGAGACGGAAGTTTTACAAATATTTGATTTTACGTCTTACAAGCCAAAGTCAAATAGGGTTGTCTACCTGCTTTCTTCTACATAATATGATCAACCTGCTGTCAATACAAATTCAAAGAAGCCTAAAGAAGAATAATTGAATTTTACAATTAAATTATTAAAGTAAAACTCTATTATTCTTAGATACTGTGGACCAGATAAGCTCGGTTATAAGTACCAGCTGTAAGACCAATAGATGGCCACTGTGCTTGTTTTATGACATCTTAAATTTGTCTATATTGAATGGTTATGCTATTCAGGTGTCTAATGCGATCAAAAATGAAAATTAAAACATTAAAAAGAAGGGTATTTGCATTAGAAATGGCAGATGAAGCCCTGGTTGCAAGAAAGATATCAGACCGTAACTTTATCCCAAAATTTGAACTAAATTATGGCGGAGATCTTTAAGATTGATTCTTATACGCATCCAGGTCCTACCCAAGATCCTGAATCACGAAAAACTTGCAGCTACTACCTTGCAAAAAATATCGTATGACCACGAACTTCTGCAACAGCTGCAAAAAAGCGTTTTTTAGGGAGCATATCGTTTTAATGTGCAACCATTGTAGTAATTAAAATATTTTAATAACAATTGATGTTATTTGATTAAGAGATAACTAAGACTGGTAAATAAAGTCATTTTATGTCATTAATAAAGTCCATTCACATAAATATTGATGTTTTGATTCGTCGTAAATTTTACGAATGGTTAGTGACAACGTTACTCTAAATTAAGGTTAGTGAGCTAGGGTTAAGCTACGAGTACATAGCAGTCTGTAGGCTTGTTTGTCACTTCAGCGGTATTAAAAACCTGTTTTTAACTGTTTCTAGAAACGACCTACGATAACAAGAATACGAAGAAACAACCTCAATGTCATTTACCATAAGTATATACATTTTACGTAATTATTTACATAATGTGTCTACGTCCTAAAACGCCTAAACTCCTAATCTACATACAAACAATACTTCTATGTATATATATAGAAATATGGTAAAGTATGTCAGATGTGTTATAAATCTTTATGGCTTGACACCTTCGCGAGAATTACCTGACTATAGCAGCAAAGGTAGCTTATGCCAAAACTTTCGTATTTCGAGATATTTAAGACATTTAACCATTCTACTGAGCAAGCCCGACTGGGGAAGGATCTCCACCTTACAGAAAACCACAGCCAAATAACTACACACAGCGGTGTAGTTGTGTTCCTATGTGTGAGTATAGGACTCCAGCGCTCATTTAGGAATGCGTTTTGAAAGAAACATATCTTAAAGCCCTGGTGTAAAAAAATGTGTTGGCAACGAGTGATACCTCTGGTATTGCAAACGTCCATAGGCTGCGGTAACTGCTTAACATCAGGCGGGCCGTATGCTTGTTTGCTACCCAAGTAGTAAACAAAAAAATTAAAAAAAAAAAATTATGACCTATTTATGATTGTTCCAACTCTTATTTTATATATTATTACTAGCTGACCCAGCAAACGTTGTTTTGCTACTGAAATAGTTATATCGCTAGGTATTAAAAATAGGGGTTGATCGTAGAGAGGTGAAAATTAAGGGTTGTATGTATTTTTTAATGCTGAATCACAAAAAAATAAAAACAAAAAAAATTACTAAAAAATTAAATAAAAAATGTAGGGGTAGACCACCCTTAATATTTAGGGGGATGAAAAATAGATGTTGTCCGATTCTCAGACCTACCCAATATGCACACAAAATTTCACGAAAATCGGTCGAGCCGTTTCAGAGGAGTTCAATAACGTACACCGTGACACGAGAATTTTATATATTAGATTGTGACTGCCTCGGTGGTCCAGTGGCCGCAGTATGCGCCTGCTGTGCACGAGGTTGTGGGTTCGATTCCCACACAGGATAAAACTTTGTGTGACCCACAAAGAATTGTTCTGAGTCTGGGTGTAATTTGTGTCCGTTAATTGTATGTTTGTAAAGTCCCCCGCGACACAGAGCTTGTTCTCTAGTGCGGGAGTTGTCTTTTTTAAACAAAGATAAACAAACAAACAGATTAAGTGGTAATCGCTGCTCATAGACTTGAGCAAAGCCAGGAACACAGCCGCTGCCTTCCGTGAGGTTAGTACTCTTTTTAAACCTTGATTGAAGAAGGATATGTAGTAGCAGACACAGCCTCAGAAACGACTGATCGACGCTTCACGTGATCAGAGGGCTGGCTTGTTTCTCGCACAGAGAATAAGCATTGCCATTCAACGTGGCAATGCCACCAGCCTTCTGGGCACGTTCCCAGTAGATAGTGATGTTGAGAAATATTTCGACGCTTAAACAACAGTCTTCGTTTGTTTTTCTTTTTCTTATGTATTTAAGTTTAAATTAGTTTTATGTATATAGGTAGTGTAAAAAAGTATATATTATATATGTAATTGATTACTTCAAAATTAATGACTTAAATTCGTTTTAGAAACGTTAATTAGTAAAGCTTTTCATTAGTGAAGCTTTGTAGAGCCGACTTTGAGCTCGCAAGCCATTTTAAGCTGTCGTTAACATAGTTTGTAACGTTAACGTACATTTGTAATATGCGATTCATTTATTCCCTTTTTATTCATGCATGCATGTATATTAAGTAGGTATCTAAATAAATAAAAATGAAACCCCCCAAATGTACGCGCATAACTTCCGATCGATTGCACCAAATTAGATAATTCTTTTGTTTTTGTTATTTTCAGGACAAGGTTTGTATAGAAGAAAATATTCAAGAACAAAAATATGGCGGTACGAAGTTCGCCGCGTCAGCTACTTTCCAATAAAAAGTACTATCCTACTATGGATGGATGGATGGATGTTTGTTACTCTTTCACGTAAAAACTACTGAACGGATCTGGATGAAATTAGGCACAGACATTATGGTCTGGAATAACACATAGGCTACTTTTTATAGCGATAACCGACATCAACGCGGGCGGAGCCGCGGGCAACCGCTAGTAATATTATAAATGTGAAAGTTTGTGAGGACGGATAGATGAACAATTCCATCATACATGATTTTTGCGTAACTTAAACCGTTTACGCAGCGCACGCAACGAAAGCTCTCAAAAAGGATATTTTTTTCCCGTTTTTGCAACATTTTCCATTGATGCTTCGCTTCTATTGGTCGCAGCGTAATATAAAGCCTAAAGCCTAAATAAAGCCTTCCTCGATAAATGAACTATCCAACACAAAATGAGATTTTTCAATTGAAACCAGTACTTCCTGACATGAGCTAATTTAACCAAAAAAAAAACTTTAGTTTTATAATATTAGTATAGATTTGGCATGTTTCATTTTGAATTTGAAAAGTAAAATTTAAAAGATGGCGCGTGGATACCATAGTCTAATTTCATTATTTGCCTACGCAAGGTTGTTCTAGTAGTGCAAATAAATATTATCTCGGAAACCTTGTGGCTGTAATAGATAAACCTGTGTTTAAGCGCAAGATGGCGGCGAGTCGGCCATTTTAAATGTCATAAATTCTGATTCTAGAGGTAGGGCAACAGAAGACTATGGTGAAATAGCTGCAACGGGAAGTCATCGGAAAAAACATAAAAATAAAAAAATATCAGGCATCTGGAACCACGGTTTAATTTTCACTGTGGTCCCAGTTGCCGGAACCCTCGTCATACAAGTGAGATATCCCTTGTGGGGAAGGACCTCAAACTTACAGAAGACCACGGCCAAACACTATATAGGTAAGGTACCTTACAAACGAGCAACCCCGACTGGGGAAGGTCCTCACATCTTATTACTGCTCAATTAGAGATGCGTTACGATAAAGTTTCCCTGTTCTCGGGATACTCCATCAATAAATCCTGGTGTTACAGATTTTTGAGAGCTTAGAGGGTCTTAGCTCTCTTGAGAGAGGAGACCCGCCGGCTAATTCTCTAAGAAACAGCGATGACAACTGACAGTTGTGATCGCAAAATTGACAGTTGTGATTGCTCGGGGACGGCACAATCTATTGACTAAACGTCAAAAAGGGCTCTTACGGAATACCGATTTTCAATCTGACAGATGGATTTTGCTCGGTTTTTGCGGTGGCTCGGTTTTTGCTCTTACGGAATACCAGTGTCGTGCTCAGCAGTGAGATAATAAACATAAATATTGTTACTAGAGAAAATAGAAAAATATAGATAATATTTATTACATAATACTGGTATTTTATACATATAAATTGATTTTTATTTAATTATGTAAGTATTTACATAAATAAATAAAAATCCGTGCAGTGACATTCTAAAAGGAATCCATTTCTTTTTTTTTCTTTTTGCAATAGGATACTAGGTAGGATATGCACTAGGATCTATATAATTTGGTACTAGCTGTTGCCCGCGGCTGCGCCCGCGTGAAAGTCAGTTATACACAACATTTTCCATTGTTTTAATTAATAACTAGGGGTCGCCCGCGACTTCGTCCGAGTGGTAATTTGAAATATTTGTCCCGATTTTGCAACATATCTCACTACTGCTCCGCTCCTATTGATCATAGCGCGATGATATATTGCCTATAGCCTTCTTTCTCTCTGGATAAATGCAGATTTTTTCTAATCGAACCAGTACTTTCAGCTTTATAATATTAGTATAGATTATTCTGCTATTCAGGATGGAGAATCCAAGCCAACAAAATAAATACCATGAAAATCGGTCCAGCCGTTCTCGATTTATAAGTGTTCCAACAGATCCGACTTTGTTTTATATTTTTAAGATGTCGTCTACATTGACAATAACGAGTTCAGACTATTCTAATTTACCTAACCTAATGATATCTGAGAGATACTTAATACAATAACGAGATTTTGATTTTTTTTTAAATTTGAAAATAAGTGGCTGGTAGAGAATGCCTTTGGCATTAAGACCTCCATTGTATCCAATATATGCGTACAGTTTAAAAAAAAAAAGTATATTAAAATGTTGTTCGATAAAAAGGCTCAGAACTTTTGACTCAACCGATTTTCATGAAACTTAGCTGAAAACTATTAATGGTAAAGAACTATCTTGATTAAATATAAGCTTTTTGCACGGCATTGTATGGCAGAATATGCTTGAAATATAAACATCATTATGCACCATAGTTGGGCAAATAAACAGATTGATTGCTTTTAAACTGCATCAAATTGGGAGTATCTCTGCTAGGTCACAAATAAAAACACATTTCAAACTTATAACTGTATTTATTTAAATCATTTGGGTAACAAAGTAACACTAATGGCAGTCATAAATTATGATTTATAAACGAACTGGTAAAAGAAAACATAATCGATGGTTTTACTGTCAAACCAAACTGCCTTGTCTTTGCCTCTTGAGATAAATAAAATCAAAACAAAAAAAAACATATGTTTCAAGAGGTTCCAAGTACAAATTCCGCGCGCTGTCAAGGTCGGCTGACACTTGATCCAAGATGGCGGACCCGTCGTCCTTGCTACGCATGCGCGAGGATGGACCGCGAATAACCGTATTTTTGAGGCCTTGTAAGTCAAGTGGAACAGGTTTTATTAATGGAATTAAGTATGGCATCCTGTGTATTCCTGGGATACTAAAACACAGTGTTATTCTTATCAAATTTATTAAAATTTCTGTGATTGAAGTCGTGCTAGCTTCCTAAAATTTGCCTGTAAAGTTGTTGTAAAGGTAAGTTCACAAAAACATTGGGAAGAATTGGGAGTTAGATGTATGCCCCTATGCCTCGAAAAGCTTGAAAACTATTGGTCTTACGCCTGATCTCTCTCTGGTTGTGTCTGATTGTCGTTCCTTTGGACTATAACAGCGAGGGAATAACGAGCACCTGTATTTGAACACGCACGTCAAGATAAGCCGCCGTGACCAAAATTCGGTGAGAAGGACATTAATGAAGTTTCTTTTGAATTTAGATCCTCTGCCTCTCTTTCTCTTTCCTTCCATAATTATTGTCTTCAGACGATGATAATGTCATGTTTCACCGCCAAAAGCAAAACCTCTTAAATTCGTACTTAAAATTTAATTTAAGATTCAAATCTCACAGTTCATTAAAAATATATACCAAAACGAATAAATAAATACTATTATTTAAATCAATTCATCAATTTTAACGAAGTTAAATTTAATATTCAATAAAAACGCCGTAGTATCAACAATTTATCTAAGTAATTACTTATATAAGACTTTCATTTCGATAAAATTTAATATGGCGGCATCGCTTTCACTGCATGATTGATCTATAACTGACTGTATTATGAAGTGTAGGAATTGAATTATTATGTTTACGGTCTAGAAAGGATAGGCAGAGATATACTGAGAGGAGCAGGGAGGCAGGGCACAAGCGAACAAGCCTGACTAATGATAGAGTCGGTAATACCTGAGCGACTTCATCAAGTTCAGTTATCTTAAATTGAAAATTCATTTATTCATTTAAGTTACAAAGTAATTATGAAGGTCATAAGTTATGAATAAGCTAAACGACACAGGAACACAACTACACCGCTGTAAGCAGTGAACTGTGGTCTTCTGTAAGGTTTTTTTACTAGTCTTGCTAGTGTAATATATGAATATATAGTGGGTAGTTATTAATACTTTCATATTTACATAACTAACTTTGCAGTTTTGCAAATCTGTTGTATTTTTTTTGTATCGTCCAGTTCAAATTGGCCGTACGCTTGCGACAAATCTATCTTACTGAACCACTGTTATGTATTCGAGAATAGTCTTATATCTGTATATCGCAGACTGCGGTCGAGGCGTTAGATACAAACATATGAAAGTATTAATAACTACCCACTATCTATTCATATATTACAGCTAGCTTGTATGGTGTCCTACCTCTTTAAAATCCTACTACTACACTCTTATTATAAAGAGGGAAAGTATGTACGCGCATAACTTACGATCGACTGCACCAAATTAGATAAAACTTTTAAGCTGTGTTTGTTATTGACAAGGTTTGTATACTAAGAAGAAAATTAAAAGAAAATATTCAAGAAAAAAATATGGCGGTACGCAGTTCGCTGGGTCAGCTAGTAATTTATAATTTTAAACTTAAACCATCAAATGTTAAACTGTATATTGCCTTGTTTCGCCTAAACGATTGAACGGAACTTTATGAAATTGGGCAAGGACATAGTATGGCCTCTCGCCACCGACAGGGAGTTCATCCTAACATCCTTGCACCTCAAACATGCCGTACCGTAAGATTCCAGAAGAATTTCTTACCACGTACGATTAGGTTGTGGAATGAGCTCCCTCCATGCCAAAGTTTTCCCTGGAATAGGCATGGGTTTCTTCAAGAAAAGAGTTATAAGGTTTTTAAAGGGTCGGCGACGCGTGAGTGACACCCCTGATGTTGCAAACGTCCATAGGCTACGGTAACAGCTTACCATCAGGCGGGCCGTATGCTTGTTTGCCACTTTGGTAGTATAAAAAAAAAGTATTGCAATAACAAATAAATAATATTGTTTTATTTAAGATTACCTGTCAACGCATTTTGTTATTTTTTTTAATTGTATTTTATTTCTCCTCGTAAGTGATTTGTAATCTTTGAGAAATAAAGTGATTTAAACCGTAAATATTCAAGCGAACACGAATAATAAAAATTCATATACCTATGACTCATTCAATAGTACTACAGTTTCATTGGCCACAGCATATCCCACGCTTCACATATCACTGATTGAAACTGGTCTTGTCAGTATCCTAAGGCTATATGTTGACAAGTCAGTAAATTAATTTTTAGTTCAATCGGTACTGACAGTTAAAGAGAGGTAGCGCACCATACTAGCAAGCAAGCCCGACTGGGGAAGGACCTTACAAAGGACCACAGCCAAATAACTATACATAGCGTTGTATTACTGTGTATAAGTACTGGTCTCCAGTGGTCATTTAGAGATGCGTTTTGAAAGAAACGTTTTCCTATCCCAGGGATACCCAACTCAAATGTCTTGAGTTTAAATAATGGGTCGACAACACGTAAGTGTTACCTGTATACTCTGGTATTGCAAGCGTCCATAGGCTACGGTAACTGCTTAACATCAAGCGGGCCGTACGCTTGTTTGCCACACAAGTAGAAAATAAATACTTTAGAAGTGAAAACTAAGTAACTTGTGAATTGTATCGTCGAGCTATTAGATTATTAGTTTTGAATATGAAAATCGCTTGATGAAGATGACGCGAGTTCCATGATTTTTGTTCACCCAAAAAGTTTGAATATGGAACACGTTCGGTGGCCATGACGCGAGTTCCATGATTTTTGTTCACCCAAAAAGTTTGAATATGGAACGCGTTCGGTGGCCATGACGCGAGTTCCATGATTTTTGTTCACCCAAAAAGTTTGAACATGGAACGCGTTCGGTGACGATGACGCGAGTTCTATGTTTTTTGTTCACCCAAAAAGTTTGAATATGGAACGCGTTCGGTAACCATGACGCGAGTTCCGTGAATTTTCCAAAAAGTTTGATTATGGAACGCGTTCGGTGACGATGACGCGAGTTCCATGATTTTTGTTCACCCAAAAAGTTTGAATATGGAACGCGTTCGGTGACGATGACGCGAGTTTCATGATTTTTGTTCACCCAAAAAGTGCTAAAGAAAGAAGTTTTTGCTTCAAAAAAACTTGCTGTACTGATACTAAAGTCTCACCGTCTGCATTCATTTTAGTAAAACAAGGTCTGTTTACAAAAAAACAGGTTTTATAAAACAAACATAGTAGCGATACCTTCCCAGTGAACTAATCTATCAGACCGCTGGTCGCTCAATATGGCGATGGTATGTGCGTAGGACACAAGATTGTAATGTCGTATAATTACATTCCGTTGGTAGAATACTAATGGCGTTTAAAACATTCTTAGGCTAGGTACAAATAAAAGAGACGTAGGGCAACATACTAGTAAGCAAGCGTGACTGGGGAAAGACCTCCAACTTACAGAAGATCACAGCTAAATTAACAAAAAATAGAAAAAGACTGCCTTGGTGGGTCCAGTGACCGCAGTATGCGCCTGCCGTGCACGAGGTTGTAGGTTCGATTCCCACACAGGACAAAATTTTGTGTGACCCGCAAAGAGTTGTTCTGAGTCTGGGTGTAATTTGTGTCCGTTAATTGTATGTTCGTAAAGTCCCTCGCGACACAGAGCTTGTACTATTTGTTTTTATGACGTTCATAAGTAGCATGTATTTGATCTAAATGAATAAATGAGTTTGACTTTGACTTTACTCTAGTGAGGGAGGGGCTTGTTTCTGTCGAGACCGAAGTTTGGTTTATTATTTTTTTACTATGAGTACAAGCTATCTTCATCAATCAATCAATCAGCCTATCGCAGTCCACTGCTGGACATAGGCCGCGGCACCGGACATAATATGGAACGCGTCCGGTGACGATGACGCGAGTTCCATGATTTTTGTTAACCCAGAAAGTGCTTAACACTCAAAGAAGTTTTCACTTTAAAAATTAAGGATCCCTATAAAAACCTAATAAACTTAATAAAATTAATTTAATTTAATTTATTTATTATTTTAATTGTCTTTTTTATGTAATGCCTGTGTTATAATTATTTATTTAATCATTAAATTAAATGGAGAAAATGTATTGTGCCAAGGGTGTTGCATCTGCCAACAAACTGCTGTGCAGTTTGGCAGAAGTATAAAATGTGTAAAATGTATATTTTTCTCACAAATAAACACTTTTTTCATTTCCGTGCGAAGCCGGGACGATGCGCTAGTACAATATAACTCTAAACAAGTACCATGACGTGTGGGAAGCTAACAGAATGACATAAGCATTACATAATACGTGTGAGTTACCGCCTACCATGCATTGCATGATAGAATTATACTAGGTACTTATAGGTGTGACACCTTAAAATTGGTGTTATTAGACATGGCTGTGGACCTTTTTATTACGAGAGATAGATACCCACGGCAACGGAGTTAGCTGTACAGCCCCTCTAGACAAGTAGCATAATCTCTCTACCCTCTAATCTACGTGATAAAATTAATACAAACAATATTAAAGTAATACTCAAGTCCTACTTCTTACAACACATTAGTAGTTGCGACTAATTTGTAATAATTATGTATTTACCAAACTCCTGCTAAATTAACACATATTTGTATCGATGTGGATTACCTATAGCAATAAGTACAAACCTTTGTGGTTTAAATATGCTATGTAACTAAATTATTAAACTGTATTTTATATGTTAAATAAAAGAAAAAAAAATACATAATAATAAACGGTAGTCGAATAGAAAAGTCAAAAAAGCAAATTTATGGGATTTGACGTAAGTTTACGACATTATATCGTAAATTAACGTCAAATACCTTTGCTTTTTTGACTTTTTGATTCGAATACCGTAAATGCTACTTTTCTAGAGGGGCAAAGCCGCTATATGAAGATTCGTTTTTTAAGAAAACCATTGTATAAAGTTTTGTGGAATTTGGTAACAGTGTACAATAAGACTAAAACTACAGATAATAATATACTCGTATTTCACACAAATCCATGCATAAACAGTTTTCCTAAAAAACTAATCTTTATATAGCGGCATTATGTTTTACTAGCTGTTGCCCGCGGCTCCGCCCGCGTGGATGTCGCTTATCGCTGTAAAAAGTAGCCTATATGTTATTCCGGACTATAATCTATCTGTGTGCCAAATTTCATCCAGATCCGTTCAGTTGTTTTTACATGAAAGAGTAACAAACATCCATCCATCCATCCATTCTTACAAACTTTCGCATTTATAATATTAGTAGAATATCATGTGTATGTTCAAATAAATGTTTTTCTTTCTTTCTTTTTCTTTCTAAGTAATATTATACGTAGTATAGTAGTTATATTATACGTTTGTGAAATAGTAAAATTTATTTTCCTTTTTCTGCGGAGTCGGTTAAGTGATGGCACAATAGCATGTCAAACTGACTTAATAATATTGTCGTAAAATAAAGCTCAATTTATACCATATATATGGTAATTTTATGTTGTTTTCTACTAAATTGGTAGTAATATATAATATCTACTTTTACAAAAACCATATTGTACTATGAATGTATTTATGATGAAGTGTAGCGAACATTTTATAGTTTTACAAAGTCTGCAAACAAGCATACGACCCGCCTGATAGTAAGCAGTTACCGTAGCCTATGAAAGCAATATCTACGGCATCATCCAAATATCAGTTTTTGAAGTGAAAACTTCTTTTAGCACTTAGAGATAAAATCTCTGGATTCGCGACACTGTTACGAGACGCAGCTTGACATATCCGAAAAATCTTTTTTCGACTGTCACGTTATTAAAGCAAAGAGGCGATATATGCATGTACATATTATAGCAGACCGCGAACGCGTCTAGATAAATAAAAAAAAACATTTATTGCTATAAAATTTAAAACAACTGTTTTGCCTAGTGTTTTCACTTCTGTCGGCACTCCTGGAGTTCATTTTTTTTTTATATATGGTTGTCAAACAAGCATACAGCCCGCCTGATGGTAAAAAAACGACGCGCGAGTAATCGTTTACTATCAGACTCATAAAAACCAGACCACAGCCAATCCCTAAAGGGAAAACGTAACACGAAACCCACGTGGGCAGTCTGTGGGCTTATACTTTCATTTGTTCGATAAAAAACTTTTAATTTCTACAAAACCGGTATTTTCAATGGCTGTCTTATGATAGCCGAGAGCGATAAGAAAACATTAATAATATACTTATGTTTGATATCGCGGTAAGCAGTTACCGTAGCTTATTGACGCTTGCAATACCTGAGGTATCACTTACGTGTTGTCGATTCAAACATTTTTATTATGGCATCTGGGTTGTGTGATGGGGTATGTATCCTTGGAATAAAAAAAAAACTTCGGTAACCTGCGATTTGTTGTTTCCTTTTTATGCATTTTTGTAGTTGAGTTCTCAAGTTTTTAATCGATTATGTCCCACTGCTGGGCAAGGGTCTCCACTAGACTATGAATAGAGCTGAAAAAATTTAGCCTTGTAATAAGATTCTTCAAAATTCATCCCTAAATGAGCGCTGGAGACCTGTACTTATACACAGGAACACAACTATACTGCTGTGTAGTTATTTGGCTGTGGTCTTCTGTTAGGTCGTTCCTCAGACAGGTGTGCTTGCTAGTATGGTGCCCTACCTCTCTTAAAATTATCCTACTAATATTATAAACGCGAAAGTTTGTAAGTATGGATGGATGGATGTTTGTTACTCTTTCACGTAAAAACTACTAAACGGATCTGGATGAAATTTGGCACACAGATAGATTATGGTCTGGTATAACACATAGGCTACTTTTTGCAACGATAACTGACATCCACGCGGGCGGAGCCGCGGGCAACAGCTAGTATTTAATATCTTCACCGCAACTGTTCTATTCTTAAATTAAAGTACGACAAAGAATGGCAACTAGATAATCATTCTATTATAACAAAAAACTGTAGTTTCCTTATTCATTACGGACGTCATTATTACATATTGTGTATATTATTATTTTTCTATTTATTATGTACCTACATCCTTCGAATTTTATCTCGATTGTTTTTAATTTATTGTGTTTTAGTCGCTATTGGTTGAATTTGCGATTGAAGAAAATAAATAAAGCAACATATTTATTTAGTACTCAAACATAGTTACAATTATCAAATAAAAGATGGATTATCCCTTGGATATAAATATGAAGCTGAAGCTGGCGGCCAAAATAGGTAGCGACCAGAAAAAAAAGGGCCAGACGATGATTTTAAGCCCATTTGTGTGCACCCGTCCCCAATAGAAAAAAAATATAGCATCGCGGCCATCTTGGCTAAGACTGGCACTCTCAAACTTGCCACCTGTGGCCGTTTTTGAGAATTCCTGAGGGCCAGACCTCTGTGGCCCTCGAGAATTCTCAAAAACCGACCGTGATGCTATATTTTTTTCTATTGGGGATGGGCGCGCTTAAGGGACCCAAGCTCATATTGGGCCCAAAATCCCCGTCTGGCCCATTTATTTTTTCTGGCCCCTACTTATTTTGGCCGCCAGCTTCAGCTGGATAGAAATACGTTTCTTTCAAAACGCATCCCTAAATGAGCACTGAAGACCAGTATTCACAACAGTAACGACAGAAATCACTGTTACTTACACCTAATATTATACTAGTTACTTACCTCGTACGCAGGCGTATTCAAGCTGTCCCGGATGACGGGCGCGCTGTTCCTTGGCCCGATAAATGCCATATTCACATCTTAATAACATTTATCTTGATATTTAATATCCACCTATAACTTAGTATCACTCAAACTAATAACTTCAATTGTCATTGACAAATATAGGTATTTTCATTGATATATTTTTCACTGTTCACTGTGATATGGACTGTTATTTTTCACTGTTGTTATTTGAAGTTATAACTACAATTTTTCACTAATAAATTAAAGTAGAATTAATTATTATTTGATATTACATTGTGATTTGATATCGGTAGACTTTGAAAGGTGTAATAACGTATTTTGATATCTACCATTACATTTCCGATGCAAGATTAAATAATGTGTCACATCATACACTAATCAAAAGTATATAATAGATCGTTACCGAGTTCAAAACATTGCAAATAAAACTTAGAGGTAATCATTATGTTAGTTGCCATACACCTCTGAAACGGCTTGACCGATTTTTATGAAATTTTATATGTATATTGGGTAGGTTTGAGAATCGGTCGTAATCTATTTTTCATACCCCTTAGTGATAAGGGTGGTCCACCCTAAACATTTTTTTTATGATGTGGCATTAAAAAATACATACAATCCTAAATTTTCACCCGTCTATCATCAACCCCTATTTTTTCATAGCGGTATTATTATTTTCACTTCATATGGCAAAACAACGTTTGCAGTGTCAGCTAGTAGATATATACTCGTATAGGTAGGTATATAGGCACCTACTTAACATAAAAGATATTGAAACCCCGAGTTGTTTTTCACAAACATATTTTTAGCAATATTGATAGAATCCGCCATATTGGTTTTCAATCTTTCATATTGGATACTGATCTGTTTTCTAGAGCATAAATATTGATATTTCATCTCGTTTAAATTCGTATTGGATTCGGATTCGATGCTGTCGGATCATTTGATGTTAATTTTAAATCTGTTCGGATTAAATTTGGTTGCATTGTTAATTTAACTAAAATGCATTATTGGACTAGTGTTTGTTGGGTATTATTCTTGATATTGTGACGTAGTAGGTAGTAAGGTTTCCGACCACGTCGGCTAGGTATATTCAGTCTGCACATAATAATGGTTCCAAAAAACAAATTAACCTCCAGCGATCTGTGGCCGACTGTAAATTCTAGCCGTGCGACTAAAATAACTAGGTGGGCGACTAGAAATTCATGCATTTGAATATATATATTCATGCATTTGCTACCAGAAACGAGATGCTATCAGACAAGTAGGTTAGGTTAGTAGCGGCCGACGAAGCGCTAATTTTGATAGATTATGATTGCCCTCAGTTTTTCGCTTACTTAGTATTTCTGTACGCCATATTCATATTTCTGTACGCCATATTCAGTAATTATGTCACCCATAAATTAAATGTATATTCGCTCGTATAAATACTACACTATTCAGTCGGGCTAAAACTTACAGCTTTTCTGTCAAGAAATTAACAATATGTGTCTGAAATTTGGCAAATACATACGTACCTGTATGGTATCCTAGAAAAGAATATAAGGTACCTACTTTTTATCGACATCCACGCGGGCGAAAAAATCAAGCAAAATCTAGTAGGTACCAATACTTTTTTAAACCATGGAGGTTTAACATCTTTAAATTTAACAAGGTCACTACTCTACGCATAGTAAATAATGTCTATGTAATAATTACAGTATTATTAGCATTTTTATAACCTTTTGTATGTTTTTTTTACACATATTTTATTATTTATGCTGTATTATGCTGAGTTAGAGCAGGTACCTCATTTTTTATGTGTAATTTAGTTATTTCAGCTAAAAACTATATTAAAAACAAAATTAAAGCATTTCTTGTTTTTATTATGTCTTCCAAACTTAATTTTGGTCATGGCGGCTGCGCGGCGTTCGATTTCGAGTACATATACTAGTGGCCTATTTCGTCTTTTACCCAGTTCATTTAGAAAATTTAGAAAATTCCTTTATTATTATTGAGATGGCATCCTTTTCGGTAAGGGCTTTCAAAACAGCGTGTCGACCTAAGTGCAAATTGTATGTCATTCTTTTTTCTCTACTCTCTTCTTGTTTTGTACTTTATATATATTTTTTCTTTTTGTGATGTTTTTTATCGCTGTTGTTGTTGGCCTTAAACCGAATTAAATGTATTTTCTTTCTTTCTATTACAGGATACGGATCACAGTTGGTTCAGTGGCTTAAGTGGTTACCTCGCCATTTACCACTGCGCGGCGTGTTGTGCGTTCGATCCCCATACGGGACAAAAATTTGTGAGTTCAATATAATGGTTGTTCCGAGTCTGGGTGTACTTTGTGTCCGTTAATTGTATGTTTATAAAGTTCCCCACGACACAGGGCTGTTAGTGCGAGAATTGTATTAAAAAAAAATGTTGTCTTTAAAAAAAAGAAAAAAAATATCGAACCTTTGACTTAGCAGTCAGCCGGTCACTAACCACTAGACCAACATTTCAGTCAATTGCAGTGTGTATTTAATCTAGATATATAAATAACTAGGGGTCGCCCGCGACTTCGTCCGCGTAGTAATTTGGAATATTTTCCCCGACTTTGCAACATATCTCACTACTGCTCCGCTCCTATTGATCATAGCGTGATATTATATAGCCTATAGCCTTCCTGGATAAATGCAGTATTCAACAAAAAAAGATTTTTTCTAATCGAACCAGTACTTTCTGAGATTAGCGCGTTCAACCAAACAAACAAACTCTTCAGCTTTATAATATTAGAATAGATATAACAGAATGAGTTAAAAGATATTCCCATTCCAAGCTTCTACCTGTCTCTGGCTTTCACTGCGCAAGAGAAAATTTATTCAGACTATAGTCCACCTACAGATAAGCTATAGATATATTATTTATCTCGAAACGGGTTGAATAACTACACATAGTGGTGTAGTTAGTTGTGTACCTGTAGGATGTACAAGTCTCTAATGCTCATTTAAGCAAAAATACATACCATTATATAGCACATGCAGTAAAAAAATACTAAATTTAAAGCAAGTTTGTTTTGCAATTTATATTTTACTAGCTGTTGCCCGCGGCTCCGCCTGCGTGGATGTCGGTTATCGCTGCAAAAAGTAGCCTATGTGTTATTCCAGACCATAATCTATCTCTGTGCCAAATTTCATCCAAATCCGTTCAGTAGTTTTTACGTGAAAGAGTAACAAACATCCATCCATCCATTCTCACAAACTTTCACATTTATAATATTAGTAAGGATTCTTATCAGCTAAAGTTCAAAATTGCCCAGTGGCATTTCTCAAGTTAAGGTAATTTTCAACTAAGATTGCTGTGTGAAAATACATATTATAATTATATGTATTTTCCGAGATGAGGGCCTGGTGATCTGCCACACAGGATTTTCCTAGTACGTACTCCAATCTCTCACTAAGGATCATAAACTGACTGACCTCGTACACATACTCTGTAACCCTTTGTGAACAGAAAAATAATAATTATTATTATTTAAGGGAAACTGTTATTAAATTACAGTTTTCCATAACCCAGAGTATATACCCAGAGATAGCCAACTGCCCGTTATATATAACTAGTGGACCGCCCCGATTTCGCCCGTGTTTAACTATTTTCAGCTTTCTTTTTTTTACATTAGAACCTTCTCCTGACATAACCAAAAAAAAAAAAAAAAAGATTTGCGCTTAGCAACACATTCAGTGATTAATTTTTATCCTACTCATATTATAAATTTATAAGTTTGTAAGAATGGATGGATGAATGGATGGATGTTTGTTTTTCTTTCACGTAAAAACTACTGAACGGATCTGGATGAAATTTGGCACACAGATAGATTATGGTCTGAAATAACACATGGCTTTTTGCAGCGATAACCGACATCCACGCGGGCGGAGCCACGGGCAACAACTAGTATTATATATAGATAATGCACAAGGGTGTGCACAAAATACAGGTGAACTCTCGATTGCGTAATTATTTATTGAACTTAATTGGTAATATTAGGGATATTAGCTGAATATAACATAATCATCATCCTTGGTGTTCGATACGGAACACGATACTGCGCTCCAAGACGCCGACGTGCCCCAAAATCAGTCAAGCTCAAATCGGACCGGCCGGCTGATTCTCTAAGAAACACCGATGGCAAACTGACAGTTGTGATCGCAAAACTGACAGTCGTGATTGCTTGGTGACGGCACAATCTATTGACTAAACGTCAAAAAGGGCTCTTATGGAATACCGATTCTCAATCTGACAGCCAGATTTTGCTCGGTTTTTGCGGTGGCTCGGTTTTTGCTCTTACGGAATACCCCTGCGGGCCAGGACGTTTGCTACTTGTAATACGAGTTTAGGGCTAAAATTACCACTATGTGGATCCCAGAAAATGTCCAACGGCATCGTGATCGCAATCGTTCAAAAAGGACTGGTCTACTTTAGCCCGAGATCGGCCGGCTGATTCTCTAAGAAACAGCGATCGCAAACTGACAGTTGTGATTGCTCGGTGACAGCACACACGTTTGTCTAAACGACAAAAAGGCTCGGTTTTCAATCTGACAGCCAAATTTTGCTACGTTTTCGCGGTCGCTCGGTTTTCGCTCTTACGGAATACGGGAATACCCCTGCGCTGCGGGTTGAGTGGAAAAGGGAAAGAGAGGCCTTTGCCCTGCACTGGGACTATACAGGCTGAAAATAAAATTAAAAAAAAACATAAAACCTCTACCTCTACGTAACTCTCTTAAACGCCTAGCTTTATGACTATGAAGGTCGTTGACCAGTCGGACTTGTTCGCTTGTATACTGCCCTACCTCTCATAAACGCCTAGCTTGAAGTGTAGCACAATCTTGACAATATAATTGACAGTAGCTTTCTAGTATACGGTATACAATTCGCGGTTTACTGTAAAGAAATACTATATATCTAGCCGATATTATATTAAATTTGTGGTGGAGTTATTTAACTCCACCACATCATGATAGTAAATCTCATAACTGCCTTGTTTCAAACTCAAAGTCATTTATTCATTTGAATCAAATGCACCAATCAAACGCTCTTAGCCAGGTGTACTCGCTGTTCAGTAAACGATCAGCGGGTTAAGCAACCAAGGGCGCGGTTACCTTATAGATGGGTGACCGCATAGTGGTATTTCATCTGAGCGTCTCCGTGCTTCGGAAGGCACGTTAAAAGTCGGTCCTGACTGTTATCAGTCGTTAGATAACGACAGAGGCCTAAATATGGGCGATCTAAATAACTCTGTCACCAGGTTGGCCACTAACCAAACGATAAAAAAAAAATCAAATGGATGATACTAATGAACGTCAAAATAAACAAAAGTCAGCATATTTTTTCTATATTCAAATTTTTTAACTGTACAGCTGTCATTGTCAAAGTTTTGCAATGTTGGCTGCATTGGAACAAAATTTCAATGATAATATTACATAAAATCATTTTGATGGATAGGTATGTTTAACGCGTAAATGCGGAATACTATCATATACGCTCGCAGACTGGTATCATGCATGTCGGTGGCAAATCTGCCAAACTTAAGTGAGACTGGGCGGGACACATTGGAGAGATGGGCTCGTGTCGTTATAGCGTATTGCTATATTCGTTTTGAGGAGTAAAATAAGACGATGATAATTGCTTGTAATCGACTGGTCTTTATTCTTAATCTTAATCTATTTATATTAAAACATAACAAAGGAAAATACAATTATGTGTTGGAAGGGATTAAACGATGAACGTGAGTAATGTGCAGTGACAGCACTTTGCCATATTAATGTATTTACACGTTCACACGTTTTACAATATTAGTTATGGCTGTTGCCATAGATACTCCCTCCTTAAAAAAAAAATATTCACGATTAAACTTATTACCCTACACCACGTTGGTTTCTCGTATCACACGCATAAATCTCTTCTCGATTTTTGTTCCGATCGCTCGGAACAACATGTAGACACTGATGATGCATATTATTATTATCACTGCGATAATCGTTATTGTGATCCAACCTCGTATGCTCTGTAGGTCCTCAGCGAGCCTAGAGTGTATCTGCAGTAACTCTTCCGGAATGGCTGGCGCGTTGTTTTGCACCATGTTGACTTGTTCTTTCTCATGAGTACTTGTGTTGGATCCCATGTTGCGTGTGAAAACTTTTTGTCGTGAGTGGTGATTGTAGATCGTTTGTATAGCTTTATATATCATAGCTGGAATCGAACCGTTGGGCGTGAGATTCGCCCTGCACGTGTTTTTTTATTTGCTAGATTATCTTGCGTTTCTACAACTATCTTCTTATCTACTGATGTGCGATTTCTTATCTCCTTATCGTTTATTACGAAGGCGGGTTTTATCCTGTCGATAGATACGGTACTGTGTCTTCCGTTTATCAATATCTTGAATAATTTATCGCTCCGTCTAATTACGAGATAAGGTCCGTCGTATGGCGGCGTCAAGCTCGGCCGCAATCTATCGCATCGTAAGAATACGTGCGTGCATTCTGCTAATTTTGGATGTACAAATATTTTGTCATTTGTGCGCTCTCTCTGTGGCACGGAAGTTATTCGTTCGATGTTTTTCTTCAACTCTTCTACCATTTCAGTGTAGGTTGTTAGGCTTCTTGTCTCGAAAAATGCTCCAGGTAACGTTATTGTTGTTCCATATACTAGTTCGGCTGCCGAAAATCCAGTATCCTGCCGTAAGCTGGTACGGATACCGAGTAATATTGTGGCTAGTTCCTTTGTCCAGTTTGTAGTGTTCCCTCTTGCCATTAATGCTGCTTTCATAGTTCTGTGTAATCGTTCGACTTTCGAGTTTGACTGTGGGTGATACGGAGTTGTCCGTATTTTATTTATTCCCATGAGTTTTGCCAAACTTCTGAATATTCTTGATTCGAATTGAGCTCCCTGATCTGAAGTTATGTATTCAGGACATCCGAATCGGGTTATCCACCCTTCGTATATCACTCTTGCAATTGACTCTGCAGTGATGTCTGACGCTGCGAAAGCTTCTGGCCATGACGTACATCGGTCAATCATTGTTATGATGTATCGTTTATTCTGGGATGTTGTGAGGGGTCCGACAATGTCGACGTGTAGATGAGAGAATCTTTCTGCTGGCATGAATTTTCCAAGTGGTGATTTGGTGTGCCGATGTATTTTTGAACGTTGACACTGTAAACATGCTTCAGTCATCTTGTTGATGTCCGTGTTCATGTTTTCCCAAATGTAGTTCGCTGCAATTAACTTCCTCGTAGTGTTTTTTCCGGGATGGCTTATATTGTGGAAACTCTCGAAAATGTCTCTTCTGAATTTAAGGGGAAGAAATGGTCGTTGTTTCCTGGTTGATAAGTCGCAGAATATCTTGATTCCTTTCTCGTGAAAATGTACCGTTTCGAACCGTAATGATTTATTTGATTTCAATCGTTCGAGTTCGTCATTGTTTTGTTGACAATTTGCTACCTCCTTCCAGTCTATATTGGATGGTAATGATAGATGTAATGGTGGCTGGGAGTTGTCGGAACCACAGGAGACGTATCGTATCGTCGTTCATCTTCCCGCTGCCTGCTTCCCGCATTTTTCGTAATAGCTGGGAAGGTTTCTGGTCACCGAGGTCCATCTCTGATAATAGCTTTTGAAATTTTCTGTGCTCGCTCTCCTCGTAACAGCTTATAAGGCGATATTTAATAGCCGTATATTTTTGCTCGTCTGGAGGATGTGTCAGGATGTCGCTTACTTGATGGATCACCTCCTTTGGCAATTTGGCAATTACCATGTTGTACTTATATTCCTCTCCTTGTTTCTGGGGAGCCATGATTGCTTCGAACTGCGCGAACCACAATCTTGGTGAGTCAGTCCAAAATTGAGGCAGTTTCTCGGTAACTGATATCGCTGCAATATTATCAGTGCTGGCGTCGCCTTTCGCTGGAGTCGCTGGTGGAGCCATGGTGTCTTGTTTGTTTTCTATCACTTTCTAGATTTGATGCTGAAAACCAATTTGGGTTCCGGTCGTCCCGGTATTATATCAGCACTAGAGAAGCGGTAGCCAGTCGGAGTCACCAATTATAGCGTATTGCTATATTCGTTTTGAGGAGTAAAATAAGACGATGATAATTGCTTGTAATCGACTGGTCTTTATTCTTAATCTTAATCTATTTATATTAAAACATAACAAAGGAAAATACAATTATGTGTTGGAAGGGATTAAACGATGAACGTGAGTAATGTGCAGTGACAGCACTTTGCCATATTAATGTATTTACACGTTCACACGTTTTACAATATTAGTTATGGCTGTTGCCATAGTCGTCACACAGTGGATGCCTGAAGATGGACATGTGACAACCTGGATACATATGAGAAGGATTGTTGGAACAAGGCAATGGACAAACGGGAATGGAAGTCAATGGGGGTGGCCTTTGTTCAGCAGTGGGACAATACAGGCTAACAAAAAAAAAACATTTTTAATATATCAAAGAGTCGCCACTCGAGAGCCTTTGTTCCCCATCGGTCATCAGTTCTTCGATGTGGCCTACCCATTGCCACTTTAACTTGCTTACCTATTTGAGCTATGCCCGTGACTTTAGTTCGTCTGCGGATCTCCTCAAAATGAATTTTATCACGCAAAGAAACACCAAGCATAGCCTATGAGTCTATCCTTTATCAATGAAACAAAACTATTGAACTACTACCAAAGTCCCATTAACAATGCCTAGCCCGGCACCGAACCTATTGACCTCGCGCATGCATTAACTCCGAGAGCTTCGATTGTTTCAAACAATGCTGCTAAGCTTTTATAGCTCACAGTTTTGAGGGTAGGTAGAAAACTAGGTCGGAAAGTGAAGTGAGTGAAGTAATGTTTTTTAACACGGTGACAAAATCATATGGTTTTCCTATATTATAGGCTACGGTAACTACTTACCATAGTAAGCAGTTACCGTAGCCTATGGACGCTTGCAATACCAAAGGTATTACTTGCGTGTTGCCGACCCATTTTTTTATATCAGGGCTTTAACATGGAGTATTCCTAGGATAGGAAAACGTTTCTTTCAAAACGCAGTCCTAAGAAGTAGGGCACCATACTAACGAGCAAACCCGACTGGGAAAGGACCTCCATCTTACAGAAGACTATAGCCAAATAGTGTTCCAGTGTTTGAGCACTGGTCTCCAGCGCTTATTTAGGGATGCGTTTTGAAAGATTTTTTTCTATCCCAGGTATACTCCATCTTAAAAATCTGGTGTAAAAATATGGGTCGGCAACACGCAAGTTAAATAAATAAATAAATAAGTGATAATCCCCTAGTAGGTAAATGTCCATAGGCTACGATAACTGCTTAACATCAGGCGGGCCGTATGCTTGTTTGCCACCCAAGTAGTTTAAAAAAAGAAATAAAAATGGCTAACGCTGTTCTATGGACGTATAGGTATTAGCGCGTTATGCTTCCTTAAGCGAGAAAACTCCACGATTCAAAGATTTTAACTGATATCTGATTGAATGGGTGTGTTACGTAAATAACTGAATAAATAACGGAGCGAAAGTAACTATGTTGTTAAAGTTTATTTGTGGACTATGTGTCAGTATATAAGAGAGGAAAGGAAAGAAAGAAAGAAAGAATATTTTATTTGACAGTAATTAAGAAACACACAAACAAAAATTGAAGAAACTTAATTATAAGTACATTATGTGTCTCATGATTACGCCAAAATGGGATCCAGCTCAGCATAATGCCTGGCAGTAATGCTAGGCGCTGATTTTCAGCTGGAACCAATTGAGCAGTAACTCACGGATGTCAATCAGCACTTAAGGACACTGTTAACAGTCGGTCCCGACTGTTAACAGTCGTTAGATCGCGACAGAGGCCTAAATATGAGCGATCTAAATAACTCTAAATATAATAACGAAATAATGTCGTAAACTTACGTCAAATCCCATACATTTGTTTTTTTGACTTTTCGATTCGATTATCGTTTATGCCACTTGTCTAGAGGCTCAGGTTGGCCACTAACCAAACGATAAGAAGAAGAAGGAGTTAATATATATTATTATATATGTATACATAGTATAAGGCACCATAGAAGCGAGCAACTCGGACTGCGAAACGACCTTCCACTTACAGAAAACTTGCCCCTCTAGACAAATGGCATAAACGGTAGTCGAATAGAATAGAAAGCAACTATAATGAATGAATATCTATACAATACTAGGTGACACGGCGAACTTTATACCGCCTTAAAATGTTCTAATTTTCAGCGCAACTTTCTTTTTTTTTTTACATAAGAACCTTCTCCTGACAATAACAAACACAACAAAAATAGAATGACTGAAATCGGTCCAGCCGTTCACGCGTGATGCCGTGACCAAGGGAAATAGGGATTCATTTTTATATATAAAGATTATGAAGTAAACGACTTGCACGCAATAGGTGCGAGTTAGATACCAATATGAATTTCACCGCCATCTGCTAATGGTGAGGAAACCCACAAGTCTTTGAAGAAATTCTAAAAACATGTCTAATTCACCAACCCTCATTAAGCCAGCGTGTGTCAATTAAGGCCTAAACCCTCTCTCTCTCTCTTGATAGAAGAGACCCATGCCCAGCAGTGGGACATATATAGGTCGCTATTATAAAGTATGTTAGTTTGCGACGTTGTAGGGGGTAATCTCTGGATCTACTGAACCGTTTTAAAAAATTACTTTACCAATAGCAATTCACGTTATTTAGCTGTGGTCTTCCGCAGTCAAGCTTATTTGCCACCTAGTATTAGGTATATAAAAGAAAAAAACACATTCAAACGTTACTGTGTGTCATTACGAGTTACGCTGCAGTTAAAATTATAATCATCCTCATCAATCATCACAAATAACAATAAAAAACAAGTTTTTTATTTAATAATACAAACATTATTTAGTTATGCAATTGTGCTATCGTAACTTAATACATAAGACATATTGAGGTCAACAATGTTAAATATTAAAGGTCAGCGAATCGGTATTTACACTGACGGACTCATAAACTGCATCAAAGTAATAGACGACTTTGAAATAAATATTTTAACCAAGTAGTCAAACTTTCTATACAGATTTAAATTGAAACCTCTAGATTGGTTCGTGAACTTTAAAACAGTGTAGGGTCATATCCTTAAGTTTAAGTTTGTGTACTGGAAAGGACCTTAAGACTTTTTTTGAAGAAAAACAGAAATTTAAGGAAAATTGGTTTAATTAAAAAATTGGTTTTAACAATAGACACAAACTTTATGCAAGGGTTTATTTATGTTTTAATAAGGTGTATTACCTCCACGTGCCCTTATTACGGATTCTAATCTGTTCCGCATAGATTTTATTAGGGTTATTAAAAGATCTTGCGGAATATTGTCCCATTCTTCTGAAAGTGCTGTTCTTAGTGCTGCCACTGTCGTGGGCAAAGGGTTTCTCGCATATACAGCTCTTTTTAAATTGTTCCAAACATGCTCAATGGGATTAAGATCCGGGCTGCGTGCTGGCCAATTCATTGTACGTATCCCAACCTCTTCGCAATATTGTCGAACTTGTGCAGCAGCGTGCGGCCGGGCATTATCCTGCATTAAAGTAAAATTTTCGCCTATGAATCCCATGTAAGGCACCACGTGATCTTCTAAGATCTCTGTTATGTAGCGATGTGCAGTCAAACCCCCTCTATTACCGTTTTGACGGACCATGTCTATGAACACAAGTTCTGTTCGCCCGTTCATCGATATGCCACCCCAGACCATACACGAACCGCCTCCAAAAGGAACACGCTCCTCAATGCAACTTTGAGCATATCGCTCCCCACGTCGACGATAGACTCTTCTGCGACCATCTGCACCATATAAACATGTCCTACACTCGTCCGTGAACAATACGGAGGTCCATTGCTCTTCTGTCCAATTCAGGTGATCACGCGCAAATCTTAAGCGAGCTTGTCTGTGAGCTACAGACAACTTTGGACCATTTGCTGGTCTAAAAGGGGTGATATCCGCTTCCTTTAACCTTCTTCTTATTGTTCGTGCACTCACGTTTACTCCACGCACTTCATTAAGCTCTGTTTTGATGTTAACAGACGTGAGGAAACGATTTCGCAGGGAAGTTGTAACAATAAATCGGTCATCACGACCGGTGGTTGCTCGAGTCCTGCCTGTACCACGTCTCCTTCTGTAAGAATCTGTCTCCACAAACCTTCTGTATATTCTAGAAACCGTAGACTGGTTTAAATTTAAATTTCTACCAATCGTTCGTTGATCCAAGCCCTCCCGCACCAATGCTACAATTTGAGCCGCTTGTTCGGACGAAGTATCCATATTATGGTTCAAAAACTCTCGATGAGTTAAAAAAACTAACCCAACAATTCTGCTGGTAACAATAATTCAATTGACAAAAGAATAAAAAATCAATGATAATCAATTTAAAACTTTGCTATAAATAACACGCAAATCTGATACTACGAGTAAATTTTCTTTTCCCGGCTATATTCATTTGTTTTACTGCAGTTCTATTTTTAAATTTTCCTTTTTTTGAGATTAAGAGCCAGTCTTTCCATATTTATATAATTTAATCTAAAAAGTTATCATACTTATTAAAAAATCATTTTAAAAATAATCCTGAACTTTGATGCAGTTTATGAGTCCGTCAGTGTATTTGTCGATCAATTTTAAAGCTGCCCAATGTTCTATCGGCAAACTAACATACGTTCTGGCGGTAAACGGTTACCTGAACTGTTTAAAAGTAACTGTAAAGCTACGGTAATTGATTACCGTCATATGTGACGTTTAGGATTAGCAACGCATGAGTGATATATCTTCTTCTTCTTCTTTTTTTTTACTTTATATATCTATACTTTAATATTATAAAGCTGAAGAGTTTGTTTGTTTTTTTGGTTGGTTGGTTGAACGCGCTAATCTCAGAAAGTACTGGTTCGATTTGATTTTTTTTTTGTTGAATAGTGCATTTATCCAGGATGGCTATAGGCTATATAACATCACGCTATGATCAATAGGAGCGGAGCAGTAGTGAAAATCGGGGAAGATATTCCAAATTACCACGCGGACGAAGTCGGGCGACCCCTAGTGTATAAAGTTTTAAAGTATCAAAAAAGCGCGAGTGATAACTCATGTGTTGCAAGCGTGTATAGGCTACGGTAACTGCTTACCATCAGGCGCGCCGTATTCAGTCTCCTTTTCAGTATAAAAAATCATGCGGGGCAGTCTTTGGAGACTGCCGATAGTAGCGAAAACTAAGTAACTTTCGAGCTATTAGATTATTATTTTTGAATATGGAAAGCGTTCGGTGACGATGTCGCGAGTAACGCGCCTAAAGAAGTTTTCAATTCAATAACTCTACAAAAAGCAAGCGAAACCGCGGGCGGGAACAATAGTTTTTGATACATTAAGTCCCTTAAACTTAGCAGCACGATCACTTTCCTCTCTCTCAACTTATCTATCGACAATTTGACCATAACGAGACCATATGAAAGTATCTAGCTCTTAAACATATCGGTGAATGCCTTGAGGGCCTTGTTAGACCGCCAGCGGACTGCTGACTTTCTATCGACAGATAGTTTTGGGTCCGCTCTCGCGTTACTTGGGGTTTTTTTTGATGTTTTTATTATAATATGCATGTATTATACATATTATAAACCCTCCGGAAAAAATGGTCTAAATGAAACTGAAATCCGCATCAGAATTCGTTGCGTGTTTTAGAAGATCTAAGCGTACAAAGGAATAGACAGCGGAAAGGAACTGAGCCTCTAGACAAGTGGCATAGACGATAGTCGAATCGAAAAGTCAAAAAAACAAATGTATGGGATTTGACGTAAGTCTACGATATAATGTCGTAAACTATCGTCAAATTCCATACATTTGCTTTTTTGACTATTAGATTCGACTATCGCTTATGCCACTTGTCTAGAGGGGCTGACTTTATTTTTTATACTATGTAAGGAAAGAATAACTCAAAAAAAAACTTTTCACCTCTTTTTATAAACATTGAGCGCATGGAGAAGTGTGAAATTTGGTATAGTTAAAGTTCATACGCAGAAGAACTGGAAAACCATTTAAGACGACCTCTTAAATGTAGGAAAAAGCCCTATTTCGCGGTGATTTTACAAACACACAGTTTCCAAACGAATCAATTAAGTTCTAAATAAGCAATTACAGTATTAATCTGCCATAATATTTAAGGGTTACGGAAATACGGTAACTGCTTACCGGCCGTAAATCTCTAATTTCAAAACTTTATATAAAAGACGGAATTAAACGGTCAATTATACGTCAATCTGATATCAATCGTACATCTCATTGATGGCAGATTGAACGTGTATACAGTCTCGACGTTGTGTATACATAGGTAGGTCTGTATTGCAAAACTTTCTACAAAACTGCCGACACAGTGTTATCTTGACCTGAGCTATGTTAACGGAAGTACTAACAACATTTCTAGTGGATATTGATGTGTCAAGTGAAGAAGATTTATATAAGGTGGGTGTTAAAAGCTGCTATTTTTTATTGATATTGTTGCTTTTTGGGTAAATTTCTGAGAGATAATATAATTATGTCACAGGGAAATGAGTCGTATTTGGCGCAAAATACCACATTCGCAAAATGACATACTGACGCAAAATGACATACTGACGCAAAATGACATACTGACGCAAAATGACATACTGACGCAAAATGACATACTGACGCAAAACGACATTTTGACTGCACGGTTGGTTCAGTGGCTTAAGTGGTGTTGTGGGTTCGATCCCCACACGAGACAAAAAATTGTGTGAGCCACAAATGGTTGTCCCGAGTCTGGGTGTACTTTGTGTCCGTTATTGTATGTTTGTAAAGTCCCCCGCGACACAGGGCTTGTTCCCTAGTGCGGGAGTTGACTTACTGACGCAAAATTACATATTTACAAAATGTCTTTTCTCAATATGCCACATTAGTAAAATGCCACCGTAGACCTTATCACGAAATCATGGTAAATACTCTGTTATACTCGTATCACGTCTATCACGCAGAAATATCTTGGTGAGATGCTCATTAATCACTGGGTAATTCTTCTCTTAATAAGAATGAGTAGATTTAGACAGTGCTAGCACTACAGGTGCCCTTGAGTGAAAATCTACGGTCCGCCTACACCGACAACAGAAAGACATAATGCATACAGACAGAAAATAGTTTTTTTTATATTACTTGGGTGGCAAACAAGTATACGGCCCGCCTGATGTTAAGCAGTTACTGTAGCCTATGGACGCTTGCCACACGAGGGGTATTACTCGCGCGTTGTCGATCCCTTAAATACCTTATTTATTATGGTAGTTAAAAAGTACCAATCTTAAACCTGCCACTATACATACAAAGTATATCATCACGCCTGTCTCCCATTAGAGTAAGCAGATACTATTGTACGCTAATTGTTTCAAACCAGACATACCTCCTCTGCCACCAGTAATACGTAGGTAAATACATGAATAGAATACTAACAAGGTAAAGCTGCTAACTAAAATAACTTATTTTATTTAGTGAGCTAATAAATATTCCGTTCATACAATTTGCAAATCCAAACTAAATGAAGGACGTACGTGGATGAATAACAATGCGTTCAAAATAAGAACTATTACGTTTATAGTATATGCCGTTATGTCACAGTGACAGATTATAAAACAAAAAACTTCCATTACACGTACCAAATAGGATTCCAATAGGTAGCGATACTTTTGAAAAACTTACCTTACTTTATTTTCGATAAGTAAATGAAAAAATAATTTAAGTAATAATAAGGTTGCGAAGATACATTATTTCCAATTGCTGTGCTACTCGTATTTATCTAAATTTATTAAAATTTTACAAAACTTATTTTAATTGAGAATATAGCTTTGAAACTTTTAAAGATTATAAAATGTTAACATGTGGTAAACGCTCTCGAAAATGTTTTAAGGGAATAAAAAAGTATCCTTTTATCCAAAAATGCATTTTTTTCTCTATTTTAAACATTTTGATACGATATTTTTGCAAAGTAAGATAGCAACCCTAGTTTCAAATGAAGAAAAAACAATAACTCACACCCGTCACAAAACAATACTATTCCGCATTTTAAAAAAAGAACAGTTACAACACTTCCATATACGGGATCTACAGGGACATACAGCTAGAGGGCGCTGCCGGAAGACGCCATCTTTGTCGCGCCGGATACGAGCGGAAACGTAGCGCGGGAAATCATAACGCCATATTGAATCGGTTGACATAAACAAACAGAGACAGGGCTGGCAAATTGTGGAGAAGAGGTTATAGGTCCGCTTGGAATACCTGAAGCATAACTAGCATATTGCCAATCCAAAAATTTGTAACACCAAGGCAGGGGTTTAGGATCGGGTATCGTTGGAGTAAAAGGTACTTTAAAAACATATTCTTAAATGAGCTTTGGACACCTGCACTTATATCACATTAACACACAAGAATACAACTAAACTACTATGTGTGTAGTTATTTGGCTGTTCTGTACTGTGAAGGTCAGACTTGCTCGCAAGCAGAGAAGGACCTCTAAAAGGTGTCCTAAACGGTCGGTGGATTAAGGTACCAAGAGCGCGATTAACGCGTCTCACGAGGGTTTCCGTGCTTCAAAAGGTACGTTTAAAGTCGGTCCTGACTTTATTAACATTCATTAGATCATGACAGAGCCTTATGTGGGCTCTTTAAGCAACTTTGTTATCAAGCACTGGCCACTTACCACTTCATAAAATAAAAAAATAGTTTAAATAGCTACTTTTGATTATTAATTTCTTAAAAACGCATCCCTAAATAAACACTGTAAATTATGTAGTTATTTAGCTATAGTATACATTTATCATGCACAAAATATTTTCGAGCAAAAACATTCACTCGACAACCCTAGCCCTTAGCGACTCCTGTTAAGGAAAGTTGCAATATTTACAATTCTTATTTTAAATTGAATCAAATAGGTTTATTTATTGAAGGTTGAACCCACTACCGATAATATTTAATAAAAGATATACCTTCATACTATACTTTATAGAACTTTATAGATTTCAAATATGAATGCGATAGATAATACGGAACGTAATGATCCAGAAAGAGACACCAATAATAATACAATAAAAAGTCTATTCGCTATTTCAGACTATAATCTACATAATATATCTATGCCAAATTTCATCCAGATCCGTTCAGTAGTTTTTACGTGAAAAGGATAACAAACATCCATACATACATCCATATATCCACAAACTTACATATTAATAATATTAGTGGATTTTTTTTATTTATTTTATTTTATTGGCCAACCAACAGTAGGTAGTTTACACTAACATAATATATAACACATTCATTATTAATTTTAGAGTGTAACTACCTCTTACAGGTGCCTACCTGTAAGAGCATGCATTTTTTAGCAGTTAATACGAAGTTATAACATGCAAATTATTAACGAATTACAGTGCAAATATAAATTTTTATAATGATAATAATATTTAATTGTATATAGCAAATCTGTATGTATAAAAAAAAATCTAATTGACAAATAATAATAATAATAAATAGGTAATAATCATTCAATTTGATTTAACATGATAATTGAGGGATGTGTAAAACATTTTCCAATTCCAGGGATACTCCAGCTCAAAACTCTGGTGTTAGTTTTTTTATAGGCAACACGCAAGCGTCCTTAAGCTACGGTAATTGCTTACCATCAGGCTGACACCTAGGTAAAAATAAGTAAATAAATTTGTACCTGACTAATTCGATAATACTACGTATTTTGTAGTAACCAATTCAGAGGCGACCTAAATGGAGGGGATGGCGGAACGTTCAGAAATTCTCGCACGCCATCTTGTTTTTAAGTAGCAGCTTTTCCCGTCTTTGGACGGATGGACATTTATTTACTTTTACTAAGGATCTCTAATAAAGCCTACGTTTCTCAGTCTTCTTATCGTTTGGTTAGTGGCCAACAAAAGTAAGCGTCTGTCATGATCTAACGACTAATAACAGTCGTTAGATCATGACAGACGCTTACTTTTGTTGGCCACTAACCAAGCGATAAGAAGTAAAACAACGATATCTAACAAAAATTAACTAATCTAACAAATCTGAACTAATTTCTCTATAAAAGACCAATTTTCCTCAATAATACAACGCGGCCATGAAACAACACCATTTTATAATCAAATGCATGAGTTCATATCCTCGTTAAGACGTACTTTTGTCATTGACACCTACGCAGGACTAATCTAGAAGTGGCGAGGTGAAACAACACAAAATTTCTGATATTACTGGAAGTAGGACAAAAGAAAAATCTAGAAAAAAATATAGGTACGTTTTTTTTTTCAGGGTCAAGATCTAAATCCACACATGCTGTTCTAATGCGGTTTGATAGATCAGCCTCTTTAGACAAGTGGCATAAGCGTTAGTCAAATCGAAAAGTCAAAAAAGCAAATGTAGGTACCTATGGGATTTGACGTAAGTTTACGACATTATATCATAGACTTACGTCAAATCCCATACATTTGTTTTTTTTACTTTTCGATTCGACTACCGTTTATGCCACTTGTCTAGAGGGTCTGATGTGTTTAGATTTTTGACTGGCCTGTTGGTCTAGTGGTTAGGTTAGTGACCCTGACTGCGAAGCTAGAGATCGTGGGTTCGAATCCCACACAGGACATAGCTACTGGTTCATTTGACTACACCGGGTTTTTTTTAAGACAACTCCCGCACTAGAGAACAAGAACTCTGTGTCGCGGGGGACTTTACAAACATACAATTAACGGACACAAATTACACCCAGACACTCAGAACAATTCTTTGTGGGTCACACAAAGTTTTGTACTGTGTGGGAATCGAAACCACAACCTCGTGCACAGCAGGCGCATACTGCGGCTACTGGACCACCAAGGCAGTCAAGTTTCCCACAAAGCTAGATTTTTTTACGCTTAAACATATATAAATAAAAACATTACAATTGCAGCCTTGTTTTGGGAGGGTCTTGAAAAAAATGTATTTTTTACAAAAGTTTAAGGGAGAAAGACGCAACCGCAAGATCCCTGCCAAAAGCAGAAAATCCTCCGTCAAGGCTGCAATTTTAATATGTATTTATGATATGTCTTTTAAAATAATAATATGTCTCAGACAGGTGGGTTTCCTCAATGTATGTATAATATACTTTCGGGAAATATTACGCCACAGACGACGCATTAAACTAATAAATCATAAGTAAAGAACTTAAGACTGGTATTTTTTACGTTTACATCAATTTAAACATACTTTCAATTATGTAATTGTAAGTAACACGCGACTATACTACAATATATAAGTGAGTATACAAAACAGTAGCGGTAAATAGTTGCGGTTTATTCTACTAATATTATACACTAGAGGTCGCCCGCGTGGTTATTTGAATATTTTCCCCGATTTTGCAACATATCTCACTACTGCTCCGCTCTTATTGATCATAGCGTGATGTTATATAGCCTTCCTGAATAAATGCATTATTTAACAATAAGATTTTTCCCAATCGAACCAGTATTTTCTGAGATTAGCGCGTTCTACCAAACAAACTTTTCAGCTTTATAATATCAGTATAGATGGGAAAGTTTGTGAGTACGGATGTTTGTTACTCTTTCACGTGAAAACTACTGAACAGATCTGGATGAAATTTGGCAGAGATAGATAGATAGTCTGGAATAGCAAGTATAGCAAGCGTCCATAGACTACGGTAACTGCTTACCCTCAGACACGCCGTATGCTTGTTTGCCACCGAAGTTAGTAGTCCAACTTAACAATGTGACGCAATGAGCATAACAATTAGTTTTTTTTTCATCGCCCACTTCACTACGTAATTGTTTGCATATTTTTTGCATGTTCTGCATATAATTGCATAGTTATTACGCATAATATTAATGCGTAATTATGTGTACGTAATTTGGGTCGCTAAATAATGTTGGCAAAGAAATTTATAATGAAGCAGACGGTAAGAAAATATATTCTTAACGATATTAATGTCTGATTCACCAACCCGCATTAGGCTAGCGCGTGTGAATTACGAGTAAAGCCTACACCCTTTCTCTCTCTTGACAGTGGAGGGAAGACCCTGCCCAGCACTGGGCCATATCTATAATCAATAATATAAAAATGAATCGCCGAATGTGTTGCAAAGCGCAAATCTCGAGAACAGCTGAACCGATTTCGCTAATTCTTTTTAGCTATGTTCGTTACAGTCAGGAGAACGTTCTTATGTATAAAAAAAAACAATAAAATTGAGCTGAAAATATTTAAACCCTGGCAAAAACAGAACATAGCAAAAAATAATTAGCGAAATCAGTTCAGCTGTTTTCGAGATTTGCGCTTAGCAACACATTCAGCGATTCATTTTTATATTATAGACTAGCTGTTGCCCGCGGCTCCGACCGCGTGGATGTCGGTTATCGCTGTAAAAAGCCTATGTGTTATTCCAGACCATAATCTATCTCTGTGCCAAATTTCATCCAGATCCGTTCAGTAGTTTTTACGTGAAAGAGTAACAAACATCCATCCATCCATCCATTCTAACAAACTTTCACATTTATAATATTAGTAAGGATATAGATATATATCTAATATATAAGGATATAGATATATATCTAAGATATATAAAAGACCTGTGCCCAGTGCTGGGCACAGGTCTTCTCTCCACAGTGGCGAAAAAAACATTTATTTTCAGAACAGCAGATCCATAGAGTAGCAATATATGGCTTGCTATTATTATTATATTATAGCTTCGTTTGTTGTAGGCTTATGGCGTGTTTACATTAAGATGTCCGCCGGGTGAAACGAGACGACAATATAATTTACATAGGTAATACAAAGATGGTTGCATGCGATCTATCGTGTATATAATTTCTGTTGTTCGTCGTTCAGATAATTTTATAGAAGAGTACTGATTTTTGTGTTTACACGACTTGTTTAAGATTATTATGTGTGAATTTCACTTTGTGGAGTTTATATGTAGTATGTACTAATCAAATGATTCACCATCTGCTAACGGTGATAAAAAATATTGTAAGAAAACCCGTTTTAGGCCAGCGTGTATAAAATAAGGCCTAAAAACCTTCTCTGTCACTCTTGAAAGAGGAGAGGAGACCCGTGCCCAGCAGTGGGACATATATGGGTTGCTATTATTATTATATTATTATATCATATATGTGACTTCTGAAACCGTTGAACAAGTTCTGTTGACACTCCCTTATACTTTTACATGAAAATAAAGTATGTAAAAATACTTAATTTCCAATTCTTACTGTGATGCGTCAGTTGTTAAACAAAATTTTAATGCTTGTTTGATGCTTGTTTGCCGCCCAAGTAGTATAAAAAACTTCTGTTATTGCAAACGTTTATAACTGCTTACCATTAGGCTGTAAGATTTTTTTTTTTATAAGACAACTCCCGCTCTAGAGAACCAACTCTGTGTCGCGGGGGACTTTACAAACATACAATTAACAGACACAAATTACACCCAGACTCAGAACAATTCTTTGTGGGTCACACAAAGTTTTATCCTGTGTGGGAATCGAACCCACAACCTCGTGCACAACAAGCGCATACTGCGGCCACTGGACCACCGAGGCAGTCAGATTGTTTGTCACCGTGGTCAGGTAGACAAAGTAGACATTCCAACGTTATCACCACCAAGTATGGTGTTACCTTGACGTGTGACCTTCATCATAATATATGTTTGTTTCCATGTTTATGGCAATTTACAATATGACATCATGCATATTGTACAGATTCTTAATAGATGCATTCAATTACTTGTGGATGCTATTACGTAAATATTGGGACGGCAAATCTGACACATACACGACCGGAGAGAGATCAGGCGTAGGACCAACGGCTTTACGTGCTTTCCGAGGCACGGCGGTGTAAACACCTCTAATTTCCAAACTCCGGGCATCTTTTGTGAATTTCTTAACAGAAAAACCCAATATCGATTTTTGGCCCGACCCGGGAATCGAACCCGGGATCTCGTGATCAGCAGTCTCATACATCAACCACTGAGCCACGAAGGCAGTTACTCTCTTCGTGTCTAGGTTTAGGTCTTCTATAAGCTCACTAGAATGGTGCCCTATCTTGATGCCCTAACTCTCTTTACTCTAAGTATCAAGTTTTCTCGACAAACCATCGACTAAGTAAGACATAGCCTCGTTTTGTTTGTCTGACGTAACCAGTAGACAGTTCGTAACATCAGAATTAGCGTAAGAACTGCGAACATATTTGTCATGGTCTGTTGGAGCTCGGCATGTCCAAGGCCGAGTAACCGGTTCAAATCTCATGTGGGTACGTGAATATGTATGAAAGTTTGAGTTTGTTGTACTACTTAGGTGGTAAACGTACGGTCCGCCAGATGGTAAGCAGCTACCGTAGTCAGGTATAATAATAAGGGTCACCCGCGACTTCGTCCGCGTGGTATTTGGAATATTTTCCCCGATTTTGCAACATATCTCACTACTGCTCCGTTCCTATCGATCATAGCGTGATGTTATATATGTAGCCTATAGCCTTCCTGATTTAACGCACTATTCAATAAAAAAAGATTTTTTCTAATCAAACCAGTACTTTTTGAGATTAGCGCGTTCAACCAAACAAACAAACAAACAAACTCTTCAGCTTTATAATATTAGTACAGATACTAGTGGCTCGTCCCGGTTTCGCACGGGTGGACATTTATCACGTAATTTATTTTTCAATAAAATATAATCTATGTTACCCGCTGATAATGTAGCTTTCTAATGGTGAAAGAATTTTAAAAATCGGTCGAGTAGTTTTTGAGTTTATTCGTTACATACAAAAATACAAATCATTCCTCTTTATAATATTATATATATATAGTGGAGATATAAATATATCTCTATAAACATAGTATTAAACATCCAAACACCACCAACACAATAAGAAATGATTAATCTTTGTCACCTTGCAGCCACAAACCATTATATACAACAATAGTACCAGTTTAGAGCTATTACAATCTTCTATCTTATGTGCGACGTAGCGACGTTTGATGTCATGATGGAATATAGCAATCTATAAGATTATACGTATATACTTATATATACTTCTTTGCCCCGGCACTCTAACGGATAACACACGTATTAACTTGTTCCGAGTTTAAAAATCATTTATTAATAATAATTCGATAAAATTACTATAACAAACTGAATCACAGTGATCATAAACATTAGTGAAGTGTATTTTACTAAAATATATTGGTATAAAGTGCTAAATTAAACATTATAAGTACAAAAAATTAAAAGTTATAAACGCCAACGAGTCAGCTGGTGAGTGAATGACTGGTCGTTTTATGCGCAGTGCACGGAATTCGCACGGTTGGACAGAGCGCAGAAGAACCGTTTTTGCTTGCGGCGGCCGCTCGGCGGCGAGTACGTGTGCCACGACAAAGAATAATACTCAGACAGCGCGATCTATTATACCTTTATTTATTGCCTCTAAACGGACGAAAATTTTGTTTAGACAATATATTTATTGTATTTGCTCGTTATGACTGATATAATCGTACACTGGGGCTGCTGCCCTGATGGCAACAGAGAAGAAAGCGATGCTGAAGAAAATTCGATCATGTGCCCAACTTGTGAAAAATCATACCACCTCACTTGTCTGTCCCTAAAAAAACCACCAGCAAAAACGAGTACCTGGAAATGTCCATCCTGTTTGAATAGCGCCCCGAATGTATGCAGAAACGACTCAACTCCAATTCGTAACGTGTCTATGAACAGAGGGCCGAAAAGACAAGCCGTTGGTCCTCCTTCCCCTCCACAAGTGTTAAATGATAATCACGAGCTTCGCTGCATCATGAAGGAAATAATAAGGGAAGAATTTACAGAAATGTTGTCAAAGCTTAATAATACTATTGTCAGCACGATCAATAGAGAATTAGAGCCAGTTAAAAGGGAAATGCAAGAGATTTTTGAATCGATGTCTTTCATGAATAAAACTTTTGAAGAAATTAAAAAGGAACAGGATTCCTGTAAAGAGACTACAAAAAAACTTGAATTAGAAAACAGAGAACTCAAGTCGACGGTCGATAACCTAACTGAGAAGATAAACAATCTGGAACAGCATAGTCGGTCTAACAACTTAGAAGTTCAGTGCGTACCTGAGAATAAAAATGAAAATGTGTACCAAATTATAACTCAAGTCGCACGCACCGTCAATTATGAAATTACTGAGAAGGATATCTTGCATTGCACGCGTATTGCTAAAAACAACTCATCTAGCCCCCGGCCCCGCTCCATCATCGTCCAGTTAGCCTCACCTAGGATACGAGACCAATTACTGGCAGCAACAATTAAATACAACCAGGCCAACCCCCAGGAAAAGCTAAATTCTACCCATCTTGGTTACGCCGGACCAAAATCTCCTGTTTTCGTTACCGAACACTTGTCACCAACTAACAGAGCCCTCCATGCCGCTACGAGGATCAAAGCTAAGGAGATGAACTACAAATATGTATGGGTCAGAAACGGTAGAATTTTTGTGAGAAAGACCGACGGTACTGTGTTTATTCAAATCAAATGCAAGAATGACCTTGTTAAAATTGTATAATAGGTATGGTTTTGTTGTTTTTTATTTAAATTTATAATTCCAAGTGCATGTTTTAGTTTTAATTTTATAAGATTCAAGGATATTTCTATTTATTACCAAAATTGTAGAGGATTAAGAACGAAAACAATTCAATTTTATTGTAACTTGTCTTGTATGAATTATGATATTATAATTTTAACGGAAACATGGCTAAATAATAACTTACTGAGCAGCGAGCTATTTGATGATCGATATGAAGTACACAGAAGGGATAGAGAGACTACTGGGTTTCAGTGCAACAAAGACGGGGGAGGAGTATTAATCGCGGTTAATAAGAAATATAATTCCACATGTATCAAACGCTGGCATAGTAATTGTGAAGACTTATGGATCACTGTAGATATATCCACTTCACAAATATCGTATCAAGTGGCTTTCTGCGCGGTATACCTGCCTCCACCTGTGAGTCTTGCAAACCTGGAACATTTCATTGAGCATTGCAACAGAGTACTAGACTCAACAGATTGCCCGATTTGTATAGTAGGAGATTTTAACTTGAGTAAAATTGATTGGAATTTAAATGCAGTAAATGTTACCTTACCCAAAACTACTGAAACTCTATTAGATTTTTTAAATGTAAGTCAGTTGGTACAATATAATTATGTTAAAAATTGTTCCGGGCGTATTCTAGATCTCGTGCTGTCTACAGTCCCAATACACTCAGTAAACGAGTCTCACTGTCCACTTACTGCTGTCGACAAATATCATCCCCCCCTTGAATTGACTATGTCACTTGTTAAGCATCGTAATCTGCCATATAGCTCGAGCTCGAGACCTAATTTTTATAAGGCAAATTATACAGAAATTAACAATTATCTTGATACAATGAACTGGGATGAACTTTTCAAAAATTTAAATGACGTGAGTGAGATGTTGTTGGTATTCTACAAATATTTAAATGATGTTATTAAAAGATGTGTGCCTAACTTTAAACCAAAGGGCAGGCACTATCCGCTTTGGTTCGACAAAACATTAATTATGTTACTAAAAGAAAAAAACAAGCTTAGATTGCGTTTTAAAAAATTCAAAAATCCCCTAGATCAAATCGAATTGAGATTGCTTTCAAAAAGATGTGAAAAGTTAGCCAATAATCTATATCATATATACATAAAGAATGTCGAAGAGGAGATTAAAGATAATCCTAAACTTTTTTGGAGTTACATTAAGGCTAAACGAGGCGGATCCAGTGCCTACCCTCTGTCTATGACTGACGGACAGATCGTAACTTCCAAGGCTTCCGAAGTCTGTGATCTTTTCGCTAAACACTTCTCATCCGCATACACACTTGACAACGACACAGTTGCTGATTGTAACTCAAGGTTCTTCCATGAACTACAAAATAATAGCCACTCCTTGACTGGTCTAGTAATTGATCGCGACAGCCTACTCAAGAAACTTAAGGCAGTTAACACCAGTAAAGGAGCAGGTCCAGATGGCATCCCGCCGATTTTCATTTCATCTTGTGCATCAGCCTTAACATCTCCATTACTATTTATATTCAATGCTTCGCTGGCTTCAGGAACCTTTCCTTCAGAATGGAAAAAGGCAAAGGTAGTCCCAGTTCACAAATCGGATAAAAAGGATGTTATCTCCAACTACAGGCCCATTTCAATCTTATCCACCTTTGCAAAGATTTTTGAATCTATTATATGTCCATACATTCAACAGCATTTTAAAAAGTACCTTAGTTTCTCCCAACATGGTTTTGTACCGTCAAGATCCACGGCCACCAATTTAGTTACATTCACGGAGTCTCTTGCCGAAGCTGTAGATGCAGGCAAACAATTTGACGTAATATATACGGACTTCAGTAAAGCGTTTGATAAAATGTCCCATTCTACATTACTGTACAAACTGGCAGCCTATGGAGTAACAGGGTCTTTACTTAAATGGTTCAAGTCGTATTTAACAAAGCGCGAGTTCTATGTAGTGGTAAATGGTTCTCAATCCACATCACACAGTATATGCTCGGGTGCCCCACAAGGTTCCCACTTAGCTCCGATACTATTTAATGTATTTATTAATGATCTTCCTCAATGTTTTCGTTTTTCTGAACCATACCTATACGCCGATGACTTAAAATTTGCACGAAAAATTGACTCCATTAGAGATAATGAGCTCCTGCAGGATGATCTTAACCGGGTTATCGAATGGTGTAATAAGAACAAGATGCATCTAAATTCAGGTAAATGTAATCATGTAAAATATACTAGAAAAATTAACTTTATCGACTCTAAGTACTTTATAGGTCAAGACAAGGTCCAGGAAGTAGAAATAATTAAAGATTTGGGGGTACTATTTGATAGAAAGGTCAGCTTTGTGCCTCATATAGACAACATTATCAAAAAGGCCTCAAAAATGTTAGGGTTCATTCTTCGTAATAGTAAAGGATTTAAAAAGAGCAGCACTAAAATAATGCTGTACAATAGTCTAGTGCGGAGTGTGTTGGAATACTGCAGCGTTGTGTGGAGACCCCATTATGCCACTCACATGCTACGGTTAGAGCGTGTCCAGAAACGCTTCATGTGGCACCTGGCATTTAGTAAAGGCAAAAGTAAGTGCTTACCATCTTATATATCACGACTGCATCATTTCAAAGTTCAACACCTATCCACCCGCAGGGAAGTCACAGACGCTTTATTCTTATATAAAGTATTAAGAAATAAAATAGACTGCCCTAACTTGCTGAATCTTCTCAGATTTCGTGTGCCTTCTAGATATCCTAGGAATGCCATAACACCACTATGTCCACCACTACGTAGATCTGTTCTTGGCACAAACTCACCAATTCCAAGGTTATGTCGGATCCTCAATAGCCATAGTGACTTAATTGATATCCACTGTGACAATATAAGTGGCTTTATTAGGGTCTTTGCACACGACAAACACTGACTTTACGAAATTACTTGTGCTGTCATTGTGTGTATATATGGATAATCTACCAACTCCAAAGTTGGCAGAAAATCATTGCCATACATAAATTAATAATATTTATATTAATAATATCTGAATAATTTATAATGTTACCTAATTAATTATGTGATTGAATTTGCCGAATTACAATTTTTTTTTTAAATCTCTATTTATTTTATGTTATTTTTTCAAGTTGTATTTAAATTATTTTATTTTTCGTATTCTTATTTTTTGATTTTAATTTTATAATAATTTTGATATGTATAACAAAGTTATAACCTACATTAATTAATAATATTTTGTATCCATCCGTGTATTGTGCATGCGGTGTTAGCCAGTAAGTGGTTGTTACACGTGTAAATGTATTTACTTTAGCAGTTAAGTTAAATGTATTGTGTAAACAATCGTTGGCTAACCTAATAAAATAAATAAATAAATAAATATTTACGAATAATATATGTACCCATATAATATGTCCCACTGCTGGGCACTGGGTTTCCTCCCCTCTATCAAGAGAGAGAGGGTGTAGACCTCAATTCACACGCTGGCCTAATACCGTTGGTGAATCTGACATGTCTTTAAATTACTTCTAAGACATATGGGTTTCCTCACGATGTTTTCTTTATCCTTACTAATATTATAAATGTGAAAGTTTGTGAGTATGGATATTTGTTACTCTTTGACGCAAAAATTACTGAACGGATCTGGGTGAAATTTGGCACAGAGATAGATTATAGTCTGGAATAGCGTATAGTATTGTATTTTTATCGCGATAACCGACGTCTACACGGGCGAAACCGCGGGCAACAACTAGTTATATATATACTATATTCCATCATAAAGTCCTGGCGCCGCGCCGCTTGTTTACAGGCGGGATGATATGTATAATATTAATAATAGCAACCCATGTTCCATTGGTGGGCACGAGTCTCCTCTCTATCAGGGGTTATGTATGTCGTTAGTTCATGACAGACTACTTTGAAAGTAAGTATCTCAGACTAATAGAATAAGATAGACGGAGCGTGTAGAACTCGCGCGTGAAGCCGCCAAAAGTCATACTAAATAGCAATGTCATACGTTTTCGTTTTCGCGCGCAGTCGATTTGAGCCGCTCTGAAGTATTTTTACAACGTTTTACTACACAATATGGCATTATAATAATATTTTGTCAAAATGTTTAGTCGTGCGTACTCACTAGCGACTCAAATCGACTGCGCGCGAAAACGAAAACGTATGACATTGCTATTTAGTATGACTTTTGGCGGCTTCACGCGCGAGTTCTACACGCTCCGTCTATCTTATTCTATTAGTCTGAGGTAAGTATATGTCACAACTTTACTAATACATACTTTAATATTAAGTGTAATTTAATAGTGTGTAGTAAATATATTAACGACCGCATGTCAAGGATTGTGAATGCAAATACTTGGACTTAGAAAATGTTACGATGTATTTATATTTCTAGTTGTTGCCCGCGTCTCCGCCCGCGTAGATGTCGGTTATCGATAAAAAGTCAGACTATAATCTATCTCTGTGCCAAATTTTATTCAAATCCGTTCAGTAGTTTTTGCGTGAAAGAGTAACAAACATCTATACTCACAAACTTTCACATTTATAATATTAGTAAGGATAAGCTAAACATCGTGAGGAAACCCATATGTCTCAGAAGTTATTTTCAAGACATGTCAGATTCACCAACCCGAATTAGGCCAGCGTGTGAGTTAAGGCCTAAACCCTCTCTCTCTTGATAAAGGAGAAGAGACCCTTGCCCAGCAGTGGGACATATTATGTAAGTTGCTATATCTATGTATGTATAATATAAAAATGAATCGCTTAATGTGTTGCTAGTATAACAAGTTAACTTTAACTTTACTTTGCAGACCTAGGTAAAAAAAATAAGCGCTAAAACTGGCCGGCAGGGGTATTCCGTAAGAGCAAAAACCGAGCCTTTTTGACGTTTAGTCAATAGATTGTGCCGTCACCGAGCAATCATAACTATCAGTTTGCCATCGCTGTTTCTTAGAGAATCAGTCGGCCGGTGTTGCGGAGTTATACCTAATCTGTGTAAAGTTAAACAGAGCTAACAATTCATACAGCACAAAGTAAGATACGTAATCTAGTGTTCATGTAAATTAGCTAGATTACAAGCAGGAAAACAGGCTTTGTGTGTAAACACTGCGTCGCGTGAATACTTAATTACTTCTTATTGTATATAAGATACTATTTATAGTATACAGTAAAGATAAAGATATCACCAAGAACCTCTATCGTGCCGCACTGTACGGTTTTAAAGGAATTTCTTTTCACGTACGTTCCCGAGAGCATGGGGTTCTTCAAGAAAGGTTTCTAAAGGGTCGGCAACGCGCGAGTTATACCCCTGGTGTTGCAAGCGTTCATAGGCTACGGTAACTGCTTAACATCAGGCGGGCCGTATGCTTGTTTGCCTCCTTGATAGTATAATTAAAAAAAACACATTCATATAGTATATTTCACATAGCATGGGTACTGTGACGTTTGACATTTGAAGATAAAGATCAATGAAAATGAAAGACGAATAAATTAAAACCTATCGATTGAATACTCTAGGCTCTTGATCATTCAATAACACTATTGGTTAGAGACTGATCCTGTCAGTACGGTCTGCAGTTTCGTGTTGTCTGCACTCTTTGTGTATCCATATCCCTCTTTGTTATAATGAACATGGCTTTTATTTACTTTACTGTACACAAACGATCAAAATGATTACAGAATTGAAATGTTGTTCCAATGCAGCCAACATGGCAGTATTTTGACATTGACAGCTGCACAATTAGAAAAATCGGTTTATAGCTTACTATCAGGCAGGCCGTTTGCCACCTAAGATGTATAAAAAGAAAGATTTTGTCTTGACGTCGTTTTGAACGACTTTATTATTATTTATTATTATTTCCTATCTAGTCCTATCGAGCCATTAGTCGAATATATTGTAAAATTGTATTATAATTATAAATAAAACAGTTCACATCATATCACGATTAGTGATGTACCATGCCCGGGAACACTGCCAAGGACTGGAAATATTGCCGGCAGCGTTGCCGGCAATGTTCCCAAACTGGAAATATTCTTGGAATTTTGGTTAATTTTTCGGTTTTTTTACGAAAGATATATTGCATTTACTTTAGTTTATTATAGCCTATATATTTATAATAAAAGCAGACATTAAAATATCATATTAACGAAAATTCCCAGTTCATTTCAATATTCCCAGCAATGTTTCCAGTTCGTTGCTGGCAATATTCCCAAGGTTGCTTGGGAATATTGCCGGCATCGAACTTTGGATAAGTATAAAGAGCCAATCATTACTATTTTAAATAAGATTTTTGATTTTTTTGGCTGTCTTTATTAATTGTCATAATATCCTATATAAATTTTAGGAAAGTAAGGAATTAAAAAACAGTTTTTACTAGGTAGCTTCATTTTTCTTATTCAACAAAAAATATGTTTCAATTGTATTGTAACGCAACCAAAATTTTAAATAATATATTATATAAAATGTATTTATACCCCGGTATGCAACAAATTAACTTTTATGATCACAAACTATGTTCTTTATAAACAAAAACGCGAATTGTAAAAAAATACTATATGAAACAATAATCTTTTAATTTAACTACGTTCGTAACTTGAATTATTGGCATAGAATATAATTTTAACAAAAAAAACAGAATTCAATACGGCAAGTTGTAGAACTTTCAAAAACCCTAAAATCCCAAGTCTAAAGTATTTAAACAGGATGATCTTTCATACAAACTCAAATCCCACTTTTCCTTTTGTATTTTTTCTTTTATTCTTTAATATCTACTGTAAATTAATTATCATCTTCATTATTGATTGTAAATATAAAAGAATAGACATCCTCTTCGAATATTTCTGTGACTGACCTAAAGTCCAATGGTTCCATATCAAAATCTTTATCTGAATCACTTATTGAATCCATATCAGTCTTCATCTGAATCATTTATTGAATTAATTTCTTCGTTGTTGATATCTGTTAAACTCACGCCAGATTTCATGTCGATACAATTTCATTCATAAACTTTCAATTGTGAGCTATATAGCTATATTTTTTTCCTTCTCTTTCTGTTGTAAATTTGTTTCTTTTTTGAGTGTGTATATGAGAGAATATAGAAAATGAAAAATCTTACTACCAATGCTGAAGTAGATGGTACTGTTAATTTTTTTTCTATAACAGGACCTAAAGGTGTATTTGAGAAAAAGGTGGTCCACCATTGTTTTAGGTCGATAGAATTAGCAGCCTGCCAAATTATATTTTTTGCATAACGTCCATTTCGGTATTTAAAGTCAGAGAGTTCTTTTATCACATTGGCAGCAGCATCATCATTGCTGAGTGCTGACTAGGCTCAAAATAGCATTACATCCTTCTAAATAGTCTTCTGCACGAAGACTAGAACCATGTTTTTGGGGACTTAATATCACTGCTGTGAAGTGGATATGTAAGTTTTCTTACAAGAAACTTGCTTGGCTTGTAGTAGTGGTAAATGTTGTCCCTATATTATATCGTCTGCGTTGTTGCGTTGTTGTTAAATGACAGTGTTTGCTTGCATTAACAAGATGGCGCGCAAATTTTGTAGCGTTTATTAAAGTAAAACTGTGACCACAGAACGCGCATTTATAATTTTTACCTCCGGTATTATCCTTGTCGCCTTTGAAATATTCGTTTACTTTGATTTATCACGTATTGTAACAAAATATAACGGTGCGTTGGGCCCATGCACTAACAAGACACGTATTCTCTGCAACAAACACGAAGCTACTGCGCAAATCGCGACGCGTGAGTGGCGGGAGTTCGCGGGGAGCGCGCGTGAAACGCGGAAAGCGGCGGGTACCGCGCGTGAGGGGCGAGGCAGCGAGCATAAGCGTGGAGAATAGTGTATATAATCAAATTTTAGATTAAATAATAACATACTGTTATTTGGGAATTTTGGGCAATATTCCCAATGTGCCCGGAAGTTTTCCGGGCATATTGGGAGTGGAAAGTTTCCGGGAGTGGCAATATTCCCAGACGTACATCACTAATCACGATACATGTCGGTGTTAAGTCATTCCTGAATTGCGATATGGTTTCGTTCACATCCGTAGTATATAAGGTAAAATTTTTGATCTGTCATTTTAATATTTTAGGAAACTAATGCAGAACAATAAGTTTTCGTTTTCGTATATCACAAAATCCTATAAAGAAATTCTTTCGTGAACAAGTGTGTTACATACACTTGTAAAACACAAAATAAACAATTAATAAGACAATTTCCCCGAACGGAAATTGTTCTACATAACAGAGTGATGATATTATCATTACTAAAACGACAGTGTTATCACAATATACAAGCTTTATGAAAAGAAACACAGGCGGTTTTAGACATTACAATTTTTTTTATACTGTCGTACCTACTGTAGAGGCACGTTCAAGAGAGGTAGGGTAACATAAGAAAAAGTCAAACTCATTTATTCATTTACAAAGATCAAATACTTACATGATACTTATGAACGTCATAAAAAAAATGCCAGCATACTTTTTTCCTAATGCCAATTCGCTGACTAGGGTAGGGTTACGAGAAAAATTGGCAAGAAACTCGGGCCATTCTTTTTAATCGCCAGAGTAACAATATTAGTGGTAACAAAAAGAGACGGAATCGAATACAACATTAGAATGAAATTAAGATAATTAATTAATACGGAAATAATATATGATTAATAAAATATTAATGAATTGAGCTTTCCACTGTATGGTAATGAGGGATCATTTCTTTTTGTAAGTATAAGATATACCTATACGAGTGAGCAAGCCCGACATTACAGAAAAATACATACAGCTAAATAACTTTTCTAACCCCTCCTATTTACTTCTGATTAAATTCGTTACGGGGACCAAGACAGTAGGTTTAGTTGTCCACGGGACGCACGAGTGTCAAAGCTCGGTGTATCACTTGGTTACTCCGCTGTTAATCCTGGCTCACAGGAGTCACAGCGGTCGGCATGTAAAGTTGTCCCGAAAAGACTAAATAACTACACACAGCGTTGTAGTTTCGTTCTTGCGTGTGAAACGTATGAACAAAATTAGACATGATCTAACTTTTGAGCTGATCTAGTTAACAGAAACGATGACGTTATGTTATCGCTGATATACACTTACGGCCTGTCCACGAGTCCACGCGGCAGCGGTGAGCGGCGGTTTGTGGCATCACAGAACGTTTTAGTACATTTGTTCTCACCGCTCGCCACTGCTGCTGCAGCTGCTTGTTTGTAGCTGGGCTGTTTGTGCTTTAAACTGATATAGCACAGTTGTATTATTTAAATGACAGAACAAAACTTTATAAGCTATTGCATAGCTTGAAATTCTGTTACGAAAATAATAATCCTAACACCCCCCACTCCGACCGGCACAGCGGTGATACTTTTTTAATGACGAATTCTCTAAACGGCCAATAATAATATATCAAAAAGATTATAGTATAAGGATTCTTAAGGAATTATAACAAGTATTCATTTTTATATATTTTAATGAATCATTGAGAATAAAATAAAATGATTTAGATAATTATGTAAAGTAATTTTTTATTTGTTTCGATAAAAAAATCATACTAAAAAATATGCAATAGCTTTACCGCGGTAGTACCCGAGTGCCACACGTCTTTTTTTAAATATATACTACTTGAACGGCAAACAAGCATAAGGCCCGCCTGATGTTAAGCAGTTACCGTAGCCTATGGACGCTTGCAATATGACGACCCATTTTTTTACACCATGACTTAAAGATGAAGTATCCCTGAGATAGGAAAACGTATTTAAAACGCAACCCTAAAGCAATGGAGACCTGTACTCACACAGGAACAGAACTACACCGCTGTGTATAGTCATTTGGTTGTGGTCTTCTGTTAGGTGGAGGTACTTCCCTAGTGGGGCCTGCTTGCTAATATAGTACTCTACCTCTCATAAAACTTCTGTTCTTTGTCGTCGTAAATCCAGTTTCGTCTCATAAAAAAATAACTTCCTTACAAATAAATTGTTAACTAACTATTAGTCACGTATGGTAGTTCCTAGGTCTAGGTTCCTAGGTTCTAGGTCTATATTAGGGCTTGTAGTAGTACATAATATGTATAAGGAATATGTCAGTAATGTTGACGGTATAAAAAATAGAATAATTATGTTTGTGGCGCTTGTGACGTATATCTAACGTCCTGCTTTCGCTTCGGCTTATTGGACTGATTTTATAGACTCTTTTACTATTAAAAAGCTACATTATCAGCGAGTAACATAAGCATATATTTTATGCAAAAAAATACAGGATCCCGGCGAAAATTAAATAAATGGCCACCGTGCGAAGAGTATTTTTATATATATCTAGGTATACTAATATTATAAAGCTGAAGAGTTTGTTTGGTTGAACGCGCTTATCTCAGAAAGTTCTTGTTCGATTAGAAAAAATCGTTTTTTGTTGAATAGTGCATTTATCCAGAAAGGCTATAGGCTATATAACATCACGCTATGATCAATAGGAGCGAAGCAGTAGTGTGATATGTTGCAAAATCGGGGAAAATATTTCAAATTACCACGCGGACGAAGTCGCGAGCCACCCCTAGTGTATGTATATATAAAAGGCAACCGTTACTGACTGACTGATGTATAGACGCACAGCTCAAACCACTGAACGGATAGCGCTGAAATTTGGCACGCAGATAGTTATTATGACCTAGGCATCTGCTATGAAAGGGTTTTTTTTAATTCACCCTCGGTAAAATAGGGGATGAAAGTTTGTATGAAAATACGTTAATTTCGAAGTTAGAATCTTCAAATTTTGTCTTCTGGCTAACGATTAAACCGACATTTACGCGGACGAAGCCGCGGGAAAAGAATCTAGTATTAAATAAAATATCGCCTTTGTTACTCATTGATTTTTTAATATCGGGTCCGTAGTTTTTGAGTTCATTTATTACAAACAAGAATATAAAACCTTTTTTGTTTTAATTATTTATGTAAACTTTTGCACAAAAATAAGTGTGTAAAGGCGGACTTCATGCAAAGGCATTCTCTACCAGTCAACCTTTGGGTGATGCAGAGAGAACACTAGATACTGTTTATATTATTAGTAAAGGTGGTCCTTTTGGAAAACGCCTAGTGCTAAATTGGTGTGTGCTGTTTATACTTTTCAGGAAGCTTGTACATACACTTGAAGGACAAAGAGTCCTTTTGAAGGAATTGAGTTCAGTGTTCATAGTTATGAACACTGTTTCGGAAGTTACCGAAATATAAAATAGCGGTTACAAATAAGCACTAAAAGGCGGAGATCGACAACACGCATTGAGTAGGCAGTCACTCAGTCAGTCAGGCAACGTTCAAATCGTTCAGGTTCAGAATGACCAATTCTCAAAATTTCCAACGGTTTCAAAATATGTTGACTGCCTCGGTGGCCAAGTGGCCACAGTATGCGCCGTGCACTAGGTTGTGGGTTCGATTCCCACACAGGACAAAATTTTGTGTGACCCACAAAGATTTTTTCTGAGTCTGGGTGTAATTTGTGTCCGTTAATTGTATGTTTGTAAAGTCCCCCGCGACACAGAGCTTGTTCTCTAGTGCGGAAGTAGTCTTTAAAAAGAAGAAAAGAAAAAGAATGTGCAATTGCCTTCCCCTGGCTTGTGACAAATTCTTTTTAACTTTTTATTAACCATCTTTCTGAAAGATTAAGCAAATGAAATGCTGAGATTGCTTCTTGCTTCCCCTCTAAACAAAATTCTGGATTCGTGCCTGACGAAGAGTATTATTAGTAGACTAGCGGCCCGCACGGGTAAGTTTGAAGATGATTTTGCAACCCCTTTTCACCCCCTGAGGGAGTAAATTTTCCAAAAGACTATAGCATGGGGTTCTTCAAGAAAGGAGTTATAAGGTTTTTAAAGGGTCGGCAACGCGTGAGTGACACCCCTGGTGTTGCAAATGTCCATAGGCTACGGGAACTGTTTACCAGGCGGGCCGTATGCTTGTTTGCCACCGTGGTAGTATAAAAAAAAAGGAACCCGTGTGCAAAATTTCAAGTTTCTAACCCTTATAGTTTAGGCCCTGCGTTGATGTCAGTCAGTCAGTCATCTTCTTTTATACAGATTATCAACAACAAGCTACAGCTTAATAAAATAATAAGCCATTATGATAAACAGTTAAACCCTTCGACCTCACATTCTGCTCACCCACATTCATTGATGAAATTTCTCGTCGTAGCCGTGTGGGATGGCGCGGCGGAGACCTCCATGCAAGGTCGAATTATTGATATATAACCTGATTATTTCGTATTGCGACGTAACACTATATATGTATAGAAACTAGTCGCTCCCCGCGGTTTCACCCGCGGTGGTGGCCGAGTGGGAAAGTATCTGACTTGCATGCAAGAGGTGCGAGTTCGATACCCATGTGAATTTGGGTTAGCAGATCTCTGCTAACCGTGAAGGAAACCATCGTGAAGAAACCCGTAATTCTACAGACATGTCAGATTCATCAATCCGCATTACGCCAGCGTGTGTGAATTAAGGCCTAAACCCTCTCTCTCGCTTGATAAGGAGAGTAGACCCGTACCCAGCAGTGGGACATAAATGGGTTGCTATTATATTATTTACTAGTTGTTGCCTGCGGCTCCGCCCGCGTGGATGTCGGTTATCGCTGTAAAAAGTAGCCTATGTGTTATTCCAGACCATAATTTATCTCTATGCCAAATTTCATCCAGATCCGTTCAGTAGTTTTTACGTGAAAGAGTAACAAACATCCATCCATCCATACTTACAAACTTTCGCGTTTATAATATTAGTAGGATATCGTTTGGATTTCGTCACTTGTCACCATTATATCCTAGCTGCCATATAACATCACGAAGCGTCGTGATGTTATATGGCAGCTAGGAATGCCGCGCGAGGCAGATACCCGCCTTAGACTAAAGCGTTCAAACAAACAAACTGCCTCTTTATAATATTATGTACAGAATTTTATTGCGCTCATTATATAAATATTAAAATAACCTGTTTTCGCAATAATTGATATTCTGACTGGTTGGTCTAGTGGTTAGTGACTAGAACCGGTAGCTGTGGGTTCGATGCCCACCCAAAACAGAACTTTGCTCATTTTTCAGAGTTATTCGTCATCTCACCCGACCAAATCTCGGGCGATCGGGGGAGATGGCACAAGATAATTTAATTTATTTTTCTTGTGGTCAATTCGCACGACACTTCAAATCATTGCTGATTTGGTACTGTCAACCATTGTGCACTGCAACTATTCTGTGTGAAATATATTTTTTATTTGACTGTACTTTACACCGGCGTGCGAGATGACGAATATAAGAATAGGTAAATTCAAAAATGTGCTGTCTCCCCCGATCGAGCGAGTTTATTGAGGGGTAGTTGATGAATAACTCATTTTTCATCATTTTCATGTTTGCAGCATTTTTTATTTTAAACTTATACTTAAATGAGCACAGGAACACAAGTACACTACTGCTATGGTCTTCTGTAAGGAGAAGGTCCTTTCCCAAACTGGCTTGCTAGCCTGTATGGCAGCGTTGTGTTCCTGTGTATGAGTACAGGTATCCAGCGCTCTTTTAGGGATGCGTTTTGAAAGATACGTTTTCCTATCCCAGATACTCCATCTTAAAGCCCTGGTGTAAAAAAATGGGTCGGCAACACGCAAGTGGTACATGATACCTGATAGGTATTGCAAGCGTCCATAAGCTATGGCAACTGCTGTATGCTTGTTTGCCACCCAAGTAGTATAAAAAAAATGTCAGTAGACCGACTTCAAGAGTACCTACTTAACGTGGGAAAAACATCGATATTATCTTGGTTACCATCCTTACTAATATTATAAACTAGCTAATGCCCGCGGCTCCGCCCGCATGGATGTCAGTTATCGCTGTAAAAAGTAGCCTATGTGTTATTCCAGACCATAATCTATCTCTGTGCCAAATTTCATCCAGATCCGTTTAGTAGTTTTTACGTGAAAGAGTAACAAACATCCATCCATCCATCCATTCTTACAAACTTTCGCATTTATAATATTAGTAGGATGTGAAAGTTTATGAGTATGGATGTATGGATGTTTGTTACTCTTTCACGAAAAAACTACCGAACGGATCTAGATGAAATTTGGTACAGAGATAGATTATAGTCTGGAATAGCATATAGGCTACTTTTTATTAACCGACATCTACGCGGGTGGAGCCGCGGGCAACGACTAGTACAAAATAAATAGATTACGTCAATAACACAAAATAGGCCAATAGCCAAACGAAGTCACTTAGCAAACAAGCCGGGTGGTCTACTTACTAAAGCCACTCAGAGATTATCTTAAGTAAAAGCCAATTTTAAACAATATTGGATTATGAGCTTAGATATATACTTAACAGATAAATCAAATCGACTGTCTTGGTGGTCCAGTGGCCGCAGTATGCGCCTGCTGTGCACGAGGTTGTGGGTTCGATTCCCACATAGGACAAAACTTTGTGTGACCCACAAAGAGTTGTTCTGAGTCTGGGTGTAATTTGTGTCCGTTAATTGTATGTTTGTAAAGTCCCCCGCGACACAGAGCTTGTTCTCTAGTGCGAGAGTTAGTTAGTTTGTCGGGGCGTTGTCCGCACTTGGCCGCTCAAGTGGGCCTTTGTACGTGATTTCCTTTTGGCTATTTCATCCAGCCCAACCTCTTCCAGAAAGTCAGCAGGAAACCCAGGGGGCCGCAGGCTTCCGGCAGAGAGCCCGTTTTCTTTAGGGTCCGCACCCCATGGTCTTCTACGCTCCTACAATCCAGAAGGACGTGGGCGGGTGTCTCCTCGGCCTCCATGCAGCCCCTGCAGAGCGGGCTGTCGGTCAGGCCTAGCCTGTGAAAGTGTTTGTTGAGTGGGCAGTGTCCTGTTAGGATGCCGACTAATGTCCTGACCTGTTTTGTGTTAGGAGGTTTCGCGAGAGCTTCCGGGTAGCGGATGGTACCGTTTCCTCGGTTTGTCTGAAGCCACCGTTGCTCTCCCATTCCTCTCTGTGTAAGTCTGAGAGTTATTTTAAAAGAAAACAAACTGAAGATGGTCACTAGATATTACTCGCCAGCCATCTTTACCATCACGAAAGACATCGTGTGGTTCTCTGCCGATCACCTCGATTATTACAATTATTTTCCGGCTGCAGCCACCACGTACAATCCCACGGGAACTGTCCATTCAGATCCGTACCGCCATTTTAGCGTGATTGTGTAAGAAACAACCATCAACATTTCGCATTTATAGTAAAGTCAAACTCATTTATTCATTAGGATCAAATACATGATACTTATGAACGCCATAAAAACAAATGCCAGCATACTTTTTTCCTACGGCCAATTCGCTGACTATGGTAGGGCCTCAAGAAGAATTGGCAAGAAATTCGGGTCACTCTTTTTAATCGCCAGAATATAACATTTACAATTTGGTACAAGTTACAATATTAGTGGTAACGAATAAATCCTTACTAATATTATAAACGCGAAAATTTGTAAGTATGGATGGATGGATGTTTGTTACTCTTTCACGTAAAAACTACTGAACGGATCTGGATGAAATTTGGCACAGAGAGAGATTATGGTCTGGAATAACACATAGGCTACTTTTTGCAGCGATAACCGACATCCACGCGGGCGGAGCCGTGGGCAACAGCTAGTTTCAAGTATATAAACAGTATGTATAAGTTTCGTAGTAACGATGTATAAAACAAGCGTGTCAAATCAATGTTCTGGTATGTCAACACACTGCGTAGTAGTGTAACGATAAACAGCTGATTTATATTGGTAATGTCGTAACGTAGTGGAAGGTCACGTGGCTTTGTAATTTATACTAATAAGGAGATAAATAAGTGTACGGCTCACCTGATGGTAAGAGAGGCAGGCCACCATACTAACGAGCAAGCCCATCTGGGGAAGGACCTCCACCTTACCACTGAGGCCTGATCAGAATATCAGCGCTGCAGTTTAAATGCCGCAGCACAGAGCTGAGATTAGGACCCTTTCTGACATCACACAGGATAATTTTCTGTTTTTGTTTTTGTATGTCTATTGTTTTTGTCTGTATCTGTTATCCTGTGTATGTTTCGAATAAATGCTTTCTTTCTTTCTTTCTTTCTTTCTTACAGAAGACTACAAATAACCACACACAGCGGTTTAGTTGTGTTCCTGTGTGTGAGTACAGGGTCTCCAGCGCTCATTTAGCATTTAGCACATTTTAAAATAAACTTTTTCATATACTAGGGATACTACATCTTAAAGTCCTGGTGAAAAAAAATGGCTTGGCAACACGCAAGATATCTCTGGTATTGCAAGCGTCCATAGGCTACGGTAACTGCTTGACATCAGGCGGGCCGTATGCTTGCTTGCCACCCAAGACATATAAAAAAAATTAGTTACCGTAGCCTTGCTAGGCGTTCCGCATTATTCGCGTTGCCTACCCTTTGTCTAGTATACCGGAGTTGCAGTTTGTGTATTGGTAACCCTGGGATAAGGGTGGTATTTCCTGGAGTCCGGTAATGTTTTTGTCAATAGCCTATATCACTCGCAAATAACTTGTCGTGGCTTTCTATTGGTCAAAGAATTTTCTAAATCGGGTCAGTAGATCTACAAATTACGCTCTAAAAACTTTACCTCTTTATAATAAAAATAAGTATAGATATCCTTACTGGATGGATGGATGTTTGTTTCTCTTTCTCGTAAAAATTACTGAACGGATCTAGATGAAATCTGGCACAGAGATAGATTATGGTCTGGAATAACACATACGCTACTTATTACAGCGATAACCGACATCCACGCGGGCGGAGCCGCGGGCAACAACTAATAACATTATAAACGCGAAAGTTTGTAAGAATGTATGGATGTTTGTTACTCTTTCACGCAAAAACTGTTTAACGGATTTGGATTAAATTTGGCACAGAGATTATAGAGAGATTATAGTCTGGAATAACACATAGGCTACTTTTTATCCCAAAAAAAACTCTGTTCCCGAGGGAATGTAAGCGCGGGCGAAGCCGCGGGCGGATGCTAGTGTACAATATACCTACATATCATACAAATATCTCAACATTATTACGATAATATGGCAACACCGGCACACAATGGCATAGGTAAAATAACAAATAACACTGGCAACAATTCTTTCTTGCACACCTGTCTACCTTTCATTGGAAAGGAATATAACATTTTGAAAACATTTATTAGCGACTTTACAAACATTAAAATTTGCAGATACAACATATACTCACGACTTTCAACAACTATCTCGGTTACGGCGGCTATTATAGTGCACAAGTGTGTGCGCAAACGCAGGTCCTCTCTCTATTTATTTACTTTCATAGTCCGATGGGACAGCAATACGACATGACCGTAAGAGCGAAAAACGAGCGACCGCGAGCAAAATCTGGCTGTCAGATTAAAAATCGGAGCAAAGTTTGGCTGTCAGATTAAAAATCTGTATTCCGTAAGAGCGAAATCCGAGCCTTTTTGAAGTTAAGCAATCGTGTGTGCCATCACCGAGCAATCAGAACTGTCAGTTTGCGATCGCTGTTTCTTAGAGAATCAGCCGGCCGATATATATCAGGTGCAATACCAATGGATTTACGTGCTTTCCGAGTCGTAGAGAGAGTTCTGGTCTTTTTAAAAAATGGTCACCCATCTCCAGACTGACCGCAGGAAGCTTGCTTATTCCCGTTCAGATCTCTCGATACGCGCCCCTATTACGCCTAATTACGCCCGATCGTAGCTAATACGAGCCTCTCAAGGTATATAATAACAACCTATATAAGTCCCACTGCTGGGCACCGGATAATGTGGACCGGTGTTTAGTTGTGAGATTGTTTATAGTTTTTCTGTATCTACATATACTTCTAGAAAAAGGTTCTAAGAAAAGATTTGTATTTTTATATTTTGTTTGTCAAAACTAATATTAAAAAGAGGAAAGATGTGTTTGTTACGAGTTAACTCAAACTCAACCTATTTCAAAAATTCTTTCATCATCATCAGCGGGTAACATAGGCTACATTTTTTTTTAAATAAGAGACCTCTACAAAAAATAATAAAATTGCCGCTAATTTTTAATAGAGTTACATGCCCCACCATTTTGTTACATCCTGGTAGTCTGCTATATAATAATGCTATATAATAATTAACACGACAGTGGTCAATAAAAGCGTTGTCATTAAAACTAATTGAGATTAACTTTCTCGGTCGACAATAATCGTAAATGGTGCATTGTAGACTAACCAAGCATAATTATGTAATTACTGAATATAATTTCTAGCTTAAGATTAACTTGGAAAATGTAATAATATCTAATGTTTTTTGAAATTTGAGATTAGTGTTACCATTTATCTGAATTTTTCCCTATTTGTTAGGGCATCGGTCAAACTTAGAAACTTTTATTTTAAAATTTACTTACCTACATTATAAGTAAACAAATACTAATAAAAAAAATTACAGAGTGGTAAAAGTGTAGACAAGATTTTCGGGAGTCGGAACTACTTCCCTCCTTGCATACGTATCCTCAATGTACCCATAAAGTAGATACAAATTATATCCAAAATAATTAAATTTGAATATGGCAAATGTTTATGTAAAAATAGAATTATAACTTGTATAATATCGACAAATAATTTATTTATGAAACTTCATGCTCAAAAGTACTTAAGTGTACATAATGCCTTATGCATTCTCTACCAGTAAATCACGGTGATGATCAGAAATAAACCAAGTAAGTGCAATAAGTTGACCTTCAATATCGAGTAGATACATTGTCGCATAAGACTTTATCGAATGATTTCACTCCAAACAACATAAAAGTCACTTGCAGATAAACTGTAACCTATGACCTTAACCAGTAGCTAACTATAGCTCTCAAAATGAACGCTATTTTAATTTCAAAGACTTATCCCACCTACATTTCCAATATAGTGACCTCTAACTCAAAATTAAGGGCCCATGCCGTCAATTTAATTTCGATTTCATTTAGAATTTTGTTCAACTACCACCTTAAAACTAGGTAGGTAATAATATTGACATGTAACGAATATCAAATTAAGATCGATAATAAATCGCTTCATGAACCTCATGGTACAAAAAAGAGCAAAATTAGAATGTCGTCTAAACTAGCATCATTTTAATGTTTGCGATAATAATCCTAATTAAAACGCAAAAGAATTTCAAAAGTAACACAAAAATGTTCCAAGTTTCAACCCATTTTCATGTAAAGTGTATAATAACTTCTATTATTTATTGCAGAGACGTCAAATCACAATGCAACGACAAAACAGGTAAGATACTAAACAAGCAACCTACATTTTAACTAAAAACTATTACAGCCGCATGCCTTCACTTACATGCATTATAACTTTTCTACTATCTACCAAGAACGGCCAATAATACAACACTAGTAAAAATCACATCACTATCCACTGCACAGATTCACTAAACACGTGAAAAAAGAACAATTTGTCGATTTGAATTTGGAATTTCGGTGATTGTCGATTTTCGCGCCACTACGCGTGCGGTCTCGACGCGGTTTCTATCGTCACTGGTTTTAGAACGTGAAGAGGGGAGTGTTGCCGTGGTATAGATTGAAATCGCTTGCTTTTCGTGTTCATCGGGAATATTCATTAGATAAAAATTGTTATAAATCACTTCTCGTGTTATCATTTATTGTTTTAAAACAGTTACAGAAACGTGATATTTAAATAAATACTCTTCGTTATTTATTTAATGTATGACAATGTATACAAAATGCGTGTTTTAACTGATAAAACATATCAAAAATAATTGTTTTCAATTCAAAAACTTGATTTATGGATATTGCCTAAAGGACCGTATAGGGATCAAGCGTAGGACTAAGCTTAACGTACTAACCGTAATTTTGATTAAGTAATCAGTGTAATTGATGTTTTGTCGAAATCAGAATGTTAACATTGCCACTTTATAACTTCGGGCATCTATTGTGGCTTTCTTAAAAGTAATATGTTATCGAAGGACTGAAATATACTACCACACCAATACGCTTCTTTGCCAGAAAGGTAGGCAGAAATGTACGTCACCAATTTATTGCCTAGGTTACGTTATCTTATGTAAAATGGGGGCAAGTCTATCTAATCCAGGTCAGCTTATTGAAAAGGGCCAGAATACATCAAATGTTGCCGACGATCTTCTATAGAGTACTTGGGTTACCAAGATACTTAGCCCTGTATGTGGCGACCTCAGGTATATAGCATTCCTAGACAGAAAAGCCCACATACCACCTTCCTACGTCGAACAATTGAATATTTTAATTTATTAAACTCATAACTTTAGCTACAGGTAACGTATTAATAGTAAAGAATAAGTATTTTAATCTGTCCTCTTAGTGACAAAGTTAAAGTGTCTAAACGCTACGTGCTACTAGAGTCAAGCCCTGGAACTATTTAGTAATCTGTGCCCTGGACTGGATATGTTTGCTGATGAATGGAAGATGATTTTGTCAGCATGCATGAGGTTTTGTGCGACGACGGAGTGAAAGGTTTATTATTTTGAATGTAATCAGTGTATTAGTGTTGATGTTTTGTCGTTCTGATTATAAATAAATTAATTAATTAACCGAATTTCGATTACGGCGACTAATCTTTACGGAGACTAGCCATCTGCGCGGGAGATATTATATAGTAGTATTACCGTAGTCTATGGAGGCTTGCAACACCAGGGGTATCACTCGAGCGTTGCAGACGCTTTAAAAACCTTATAACTCCTTGAAGAACCCCATGCTATAGTTTCACGCCTGTTTCCTAGACGGGTGTGGACAGACATATAGCTAAATATTTTTATTTGAAAGTTAGTATTTGATGCAGTTCATGTGCTCATCAGTTTTTATACTACCAAGGAGGCAAACGAGCATACGGCCCATCTGATAGTAAGCAATTACCGTAACCTAATATGTGGAAACTGTTTAGGATTATGTGCTGTCTAATATGTTTATTATTATTTCTCTATTGTTATCTGTTTTCCGAATAAAGATAAAATAAAAACCTATAGACGCTTGCACCACCACTCGCGCGTTTCCGATCCTGTAAAATCCTCGTAACTTCTTTCTTAAAGAGAGGATTTTAGATGAATGTTTGATTTATATTATTTCAATAAGTTGTGTAATATATAATAATAATTGTTAATACATAAATGTTCCGCCAATAGCCTATTAGTTGCACACTTATAAGTACATTAATTTACGATTATACAAAAGCAATCATAATTTTACGATACGTCCATTTAATAAGTAAATTTATATGTGTCATAAAATACATAATTATTTCAACATGTATCGATTAACATAAAAAAACATAATTAGAAATAATTATGTAAACGTGTGATTGTAATTTTATTGCAACAATTTCGTATAATAAATAGAAAATAATCTTAATATTTTGTAATATTATGAAATAATATGCATTGCTTCGTTTTTTATGCTACTTAGGTGGCAAATAAGGTAAGGCATTATATTAACACGTTAACACGTAAAGAAAAAACGTTGTACTACTTTTGCGCGGAGAAGTGTGACTTGTGAGATTTAACATAGTTAATGTTTATACAGATGAGTGCAGAAAGCTAAAATTACCACTAAGCTACTCCAAGTTCGTATTTTACGTTATTTTCTTTAAAGAGATAGGTTGAACTGTACGAGGATTACCAAATCATTTATTTTTATAGTGATTTACCAAAATACCACCTTTTCTTTTGATGTATTTATTCCACCTAAAATTACCGGACTTTTTCGCAAATGTCCGGTTTTAAGGACTTTAAAATCATTTGTAATGGTAACCCAAGCTAAAACGTCACTTCATACTTTAGTTTTTATTGGTCCAGCGATGAATAACAGCGCCTGTACTTAATTAAAAACTATTTTATCAATACGGTTATCATGATGACACTCAAGTAAACATTTCGCGCCTTATCATTTGTCCTCTGATTTGTCACAAGTAATTAGTCATTAAAATTACTAATACCTACACATAAAATGACGAATTAAGAATATATTTTTAAAATATTTTGAAAGCCTACAGCTATACACAATAGAATTAATATATTAGTTAAGATACATAAAGCCAATTACAGGTCAGTGCACAAATGTGTGCGCAAACAAGGGCGCTGTACAATCGAGGCAACCCGACGAGGAAGATCCTCGACCTTCATCCTCCTCTAGTCATTTAGGGTCGGGTTTTTTATCAATTTCTTCGGGTACTTTCTATTCCTAGCAATCATAGATTTATATGTTTCACTAGATATGCAATAACCGCGAAAACACACTACCACCTAACACATGCCCCGGGGCATGTGTCCGACAATCTTTTGTTTTGTCATAAGCATGGCGTTCGAATGGCGCGAAACAAGAAAAAAAGTAAATGTATGGTGAAATTTTGCGATTTCGAAACGCACGTTTCGCAAAAGTGTAACAAGGCAAACGAAATTACTTTTCACATGTGAGATAAATGTGTTTTCAATTAATTATTGTTGTAAATCATAAAAAAAAACTAATTAAAAATATTGGCGGCTAACACATAGTGCAGGGTTGTCAGTTAAAACCACGTTCGGTTTCCCTGTGTTTATGGGAGGTTGTTGTATTGAATGAAATATATTTAAATTTAAATGAAATATATTTAAAATAGATTTGTTTCATTTTTATTAAATTTAAAATTAGTTAAAAAAATGATTTAAATAATTTAAAAAAAAATTACCAATTTTTTAAATTAGTTAAATCAAATATTTAATATTTGATTTAACTAATTAACTAAGAAAATAATTAAATTTATATTGTGAAATGAAAAACAAACAAAATAACAAAAAAGCTACTTTAACAAAATTTTCCTGCTGACCTCCATAATATGTAGGTTGAAAATTATAACATTCAATGTAATTAATCCAATTGAATATGTTCCGATTTCAATAATACAATTATTTCAAAAATTAAATTACATCTGATCAAAAAATTTAATTAAATTAAGGAATTTTTTTTATAGAGTGTGCAACACCGAGCTTGTCGATGCGAGTGAAAAGCTGACTTCAATATTTTGACATAAACTGTATGGAATTGCATCTCTATATGTTTACCTCAATGCTAGCAATTATTTTTTGACAGAAATTCCAATACGAAAATCCCCTTTAGGCGGAGTACGTCGAATTCGTAAGAAGTCAGTTTCTCAATAGGTCTGTTTCTCTTTAGGTCGGATTCTGAGTAGGTCAGTTTTTAAAACGTGAGCTATGTTTTAGTACACTCGTATACATAATAGAATTCATACCTACCGAGTACCGACCTACCTATACTGACTTTTATGATGTATCTACCTATATTTTTCTGCTTTGTAGGTACATACTGGTCACTCGAATAAAACTTATAATGATAAAATAATTTACCTAATGTCAATAGCTGCCAATAAATATACATAAAAAGAGATTAGAATATTACATAATTATGGAAAGCAAAACTAACGATTTTCACGACGAATTTAAAGTTATAGAAACTCATAAGGGCAAACCCTGCATTTTATATAAAAATTACAAATATTGTTTTCAAATTGAAAACAAAAACTCAATTAACTTTAGGTGTTGTGAGAGAAAAGTATGTAGTGCTTCAATGACAACTGATTTAAAAATAACTACAATATTGCGGGAACCCAAAGGTGATAAACAACATACATGTATGCCAAATTCTGAAAGAAATGCAGTAGAGTTGGTAATGCATTCCTGCAAAAAGAAAGTAGTACCTACTGAAACTTTAGCGCCCGTGCAGCCCATATTTGAGGAATCAATACAAAACCTAAAAGGTATGTGTCGCTCCATAAACTTACCATCGTTTTCATCCAAAAAAGATGCCCTGTATGCGGCTAGAAAACGAACGCTGGGCACTAATGGGTTACGTTTCAAAACATGCAAAAATGTTGTTTTTCCAAAATTAATAAGTGAAAACTTTTTAGTTTATGAGAATAAGGATGAAGAAATATTTGTTTTTTGCTCCGAATATTCAAGAAAAATAATAAAAAAATGTTCTAGATTTTTCGGTGATGGTACTTTTAGGGTAGTACCATTACCTTTCTACCAACTGTATGCATTTCACGCAGTGTTCAATTATGAATCACAGTTTTGTCGCACAGTTATTCCCGTTGTATATGTACTTTTGGGCAATAAGTTGGAAAACACATACATAAGACTTTTTGAAATATTGAAAACTGTACTTGAGGTGGACATTCAACATTTCAAATCGGACTTTGAGATTGCTACAATGAATGCAGTATCAGTCATTTATCCCTCAGTAAAAAAATCTGGTTGTTATATACACTACGTTAAAGCTATTTACAGGAAAGCAAAAGATGTAGGCTAATGCAAAGAAAGAGCTGGAAAAAAAATTACAAAGTTAATATCCTGTCTACCGTTACTTCCTACTAAGTACATACCGGAGGGGTGGTTGCATATACTATCAAAGTCGGAGCACATAAACGATTTTGATAATTTTCAAAAATATTTTGAAAATTACTGGATGAAAATCATTACGCCGTATATTTTTGGCTGCTCTGATCAAAAATACAGGACAAACAATAATATTGAAGGTTGGCATAACAGATTAAACCGAAAATTAAACCAAAAACCAAATGTGTTACAATTTTTGTACACTTTAAAAAAAGAATCTCAACATTATGACATCGCAATTAAACAAGCTAGTGTAGGTACACAAAGAACGGAAAACGCCTGGACAAGTGGACCTTAAATATGATAAACGATTATATAATTTAACTAGTGATCTAAAACATGGTAATATTGAAGTACATGAATTTCTGAAAAGGGTTTCCTATTTAAGTTATGACCGACAATTCAAATCTTCAGAAACCGTTGAATCTGATTTAGAAACTGATACGACTTCCGATGCGGTTTCTGAGAATGAATCTGAAAATTCAGACACGGTTTCTGATGTAAATACATTGAATTTAATTAATATATTAGAATAGCAGAAATGCTTTCCTGTAAATAGATTTAACGTATAAATATAACTCATAAATTTAACGGATAAATGACTGATACTGTATTCATTGTAGCAATCTGATTTGAAATGTTTAATGTTGAATGAATTGAATTTGAAGTGTTTCTGATGTAAATACATTGAATTTAATATTGTTAATTAATAAATATATAATAAATATTTAAAAAATAATTATTTCCCTCCGTAAGTTAAAAGCATAAATAAAAAAATGGATATTATTAGGTACGTAGGTTTATTTATGGTTTTAACTGTACTTTTGCTTGACGTTTAAAAAACTGACCTACTCAGAATCCGACCTAATGAGAAACAGACATATTGAGAAACTGACTTCTTACGAATTCGACGTACTCCGCCTAAAGGGAAAATCCCGACTTGGGTATCGAACCCGCGACACACTCAAGAACCACTAGGCCAACGAGGCAGTAGGCACAGCGATAGCGACAGATGTACTCTTAACAAATTCCTCAATCGCCATACCAGGCCCTGACCGGCTAACGTTAAATACGTGTTGAATGAAAGACATGCAGTTCCTAGAACTCTGCTCACCTCTCATCTAGAACGGGTTAATGATGCTACTAATGATAGATCACAATTTAAAACTCGTAGGGATCCGTTGTAAGTATATACTAACTAATCAAGTCTATAGATACGTGAGATTGCATCAGTAAAAGTGCCGCCATATTTAATTGACTAAAAAAGGAGGTTCTATAATAGTCTGTAGTTAATAGCAACCCATATATATCCCACTGCTGGGCACGGGTCTCATCTCCTACATCAAGAGAGATGAGAAGGTGTCCTTAAGGATTTAGGCCTTAAGAGTTTAGGCCTTCATCCACACACGCTGGCCTAATGCGGGTTGGTGAATCAGAAATTTATTTAGAAGCTGTTGCTCGCGGCTTCGTTCGCCCGCTTGGATGTCGGGTATGGCTGTAAAAAGTAGTATGTGTTATTCTAGACCATAATCTAGCATCATCTCCACCCAAAAACGTCCCACTGCCGGGCATGGGTCTACACCATATACTTGGAGGAATATTAGCCTACTATACCACGCTGGCCAGACGGATTGGTATAGGGATTTGTTTCGAGTTTTCCCTCTCTTGCGCCATAATCTATCTTTGTGCCAAATTCATCCAGATCCGTTCAGTAGTTTTTACGTGAAAGAGTAACAAACATCCATCCATCCATACTTACAAACTTTCGCGTTTATAATATTAGTAGGATTTCTTCTAAGATACGTGGGTCTGCTCTATAAGGTGCATAAGATTGGTCTTCTGTAAGATGGAGGTGCTTTCTCAGACGGGCTTGCTCACAGGTATGGTGCCCTACCTCTCTTAAAATAGTCCTTAAAATGAACACCATAGATCTGTACTTACGCACAGGAACACAACTACACAATTTTGTGTAATTTGTTTGTGGTTAGGTTTTTTTAAATATTAGGTTAACTATTTCATTTATTAGATAAACTAATTAACTATAATGGATTAATTGAATTAAAATCGTTTTTTAGTTAATAGCTCTGGAGATAATTTGGGGTTTTACACAAATGAATAGGTAGATAACTGGCCTAAGTAAATAAATCTTATAGAAGACCAAAGAGAGGGCACAAAAGAGAGGTAGGGCACCATACGAGCGAGCAGGCCCGACTGGGGAAGGACCTCCACCTTACAGAAGACCACAGCCAAATAACTACATACAGTGGTGTAGTTGTGTTCCTGTGTGTGAGTACAGGTCTCCAGCACTCATTTAAAAACGTATTCCTATCCCAGGGATACTTCCATCTTAAAGCCCTGGTATCAAAAAATGGTTTGGCAACACGCAAATGATACCTCTGGTATCGTAAGCGTCCACAGGCTACGGTTACTGCTTAACATCAGGCGGGCCGTATGCTTGTTTGCCACCCAAGTAGTATAAAAAATTAAAAAACAATACAAGCGAGCAAGCCCGACTGGGGAAGGACCTATATTTTAATTAAGACTACAGTCAAAGACGTAAATACAGGTCTACAGAGTAAAATTTAAAGAAATGTACCTTTTTCTTATAGCAAGGATATCTTTAAATCACCTTACCCAGCCAAATAAGTGTGTGTAAGTACAGGTCTCCAAAGCTCATTTAGGGATGCGTTTTGAAAGAACCATTTTCCTATCCCAGGGATACTCCGCTTAAAGCCCTGGTGTAAAAAAATGGGTCAGCAACACGCAAGTAATCCATAGGCTACGGTAACTGCTTACCATCAGGCGGTCTGTACGCGTATTTTATCAACGTATAAATATCAGAGCTACCACGACAACTTATTATGCAAAAATTCTATTTCTTAACGAAAAAAAAACATGGCCGCATTCTTTCTAATGAATGAAGACATGCACCACAGAATAGCACGAGGCAAACTAAGCGAATAATTGACGCATACTTGTTTTATACGACTGCCTCGGTGGTCCAGTGGCCGCAGTATGCGCCTGCTGTGCACGAGGTTGTGGGTTCGATTCCCACACAGGACAAAACTTTGTGTGACCCATAAAGAATTGTTCTGAGTCTGGGTGTAATTTGTGTCCGTTAATTATATGTTTGTAAAGTCCCCCGCGACACAGAGCTTGTTCTTTAGTGCGGGAGTTGACTTTTAAATAAAAAAAAAAATAGAATAGTTTTAGTCTGTGGTCTGTGTGTTGTTTATTAAGATTTCAAAATGGACTATCTAAGTTATTTTTATACTACTTAGGTGCTATTTTTAAATTTATCAAATGTCAATTTTATAACATCGACGGAGATTAGCCATCTCCGCGGGAGATATTATAGTGCAAAAGTGTGTGCAAACACAGGTGCACTCGACAGGGACGGCAGTCCGTCCTGGCTTCGCACGGGAGGACATTTATTTACATTTACGTAGTCGGTCCTTAATTTTTTTCAAATAAAATACATATATTCTACTAGTTGTTGCCCGCGGCTCCGCCCGCGTAGATGTCGGTTATCGCAATAGAAAGTAGCCTATATGCTATTCCAGACTATAATCTATCTCTGTGCCAAATTTCATCCAGTTCCGTTCAGTAGTTTTTGAGTGAAAGAGTAACAAACATCCATACTCACAAACTTTCACATTTATAATATTAGTAAGGACTAGCTGTTGCCCGCGGCTCCGCCCGCGTATATGTCGGTTATCGCGATAAAAATGTAGCCTATATGCTATTCCAGACTATAATCTATCTCTTTGCCATACTCACAAAATTTCACATTTATAATATTAGTAAGGATGTTACTCGCTGATAATGTAGCTTTCTATAGGCGAAAGAATTTTTACAATCCGTCCAATAGATTTTGAGTTTATTAATTACAAAAACAAATACAAATCTTTTCTCTTAATAATCCTTACTAATATTATAAATGTGAAAGTTTGAAAGAATGGATGGATGGATGGATGGATGTTTGTTACTCTTTCACGTAATAAATACTGAACGGATCTGGATGAAATTTGGCACAGAGATAAATTATGGTTTGGAATAACACATAGGCTACTTTTTACAGCGATAACCGACATCCAAGCGGGCGGAGCCGCGGGCAACAGCTAGTAATATTATAAGGATGTTACTCGCTGATAATGTAGCTTTCTATAGGCGAAATAATTTTTACAATCCGTCCAATCGTTTTTGAGAGTTTTTGAGTTTATTCATTACAATCAAAAAAACAAATCTTTTCTTTTAATAATATTATTATAAATGTTCTTAGAATCTTGATACTTAACGATAAAGAAAGCTCAAGATAGGTACCTAATCCTATACAGCTATAGCTCTTAAGTCAAAACTGCTCAACTAGCAGCACATCCACTCATGAATGAGAATCTCTTCAAAGAGCCCTTGTCTCTAAAACTTCGCTTTTAGCAGCACCCGTGAGAAAAAGAAAAACATTTTCTTTAAAAAGTGAGTTTTGACTATAAATAGCATGGAAGTTTATCTTTCGTTATAACACCTAGGCACTCGGCACAACTTGATGGTAAGCAGTTATTGTAGCCTATGGACACTTGCAATATGGGCAGGGGTATTCCGTAAGAGCGAAAACCTAGCGACCGCGAAAACGGAGCAAAATCTGGCTGTCAGATTGTAAATCGGAGCAAAATCTGGCTGTCAGATTGAAAATCGGTATTCCGTAAGAGCGAAAACCGAGCCTTTTTGACATTTAGCAATGGTGTGCGCCTTTTTGACATTTAGCAATCGTGTGTGCCGTCGCGGCAATCGCGGTTCGGCAACGCGTGAGTGACACCCCTGGTGTTGCAAACGTCCATAGGCTACGGTAACTGCTTACCATCAGGCGGGCCGTATGCTTGTTGGTCACCATGGTAGTATAAAAAAAAAAACAACACAACTGTCAGTTTGCGATCGCTGTTTCTTAGAGAATCAGCCGGTGGGACCATTTCTCGTGAATTACCAACTCCACATTTTGTATTAATAAAATGGACTTTTGTAAGATTTAATTCAATCCTTTTTTTTTATATCACTACGAGAATTAATAATAGTGTGATTGAGATTGGAGCCTCCCTTCCAAGATACGTACATTACAAGTTAGAGGTCTATTTTCTAGCCTACCTTTTTTTCTTCTATAGTCAGGACTCAGGACCAATTTGAATATTAAGGGCAATGATATTAAGAAGAGAGGTAAGCTGCCTTCATACTGAGCGGCGTCCAGTTTTGTTCCCATATTTATGTGCGTATTTGTTTACAGATTTCAAAGAAATGTAGCTACTTAGCTACTGTTGACAGACAACAATCACTTATTCAGAGGGTTTGAATAAAGACAGTGGTAATACATTTTTTTATTAATTACGGCATCTTGATTGAATAATATTTTTTTTTATACTGCCAAGGTAGCAATAGCAATCAAGCCTGATGGTTAGCAGTTACCGTAGCCTATTGAAGCTTGCAGCACCAGGGTTGTCAATCGCACGTTGCCGACCCTTTAAAAACCTTATAACTCCTTTCTTGAAGAACCCCATGCTATAGTCTCTTGGGGACACTTCGGCAACAACATATATAATATGTCCAGCTGCTAAGCACGGAATTTCTCTCCTCTATCAAGAGAGCTAAAAGGTTTAGGCCTTAGTCCACACATATAGGTCTAATGTGGGGTGGTGGCTCAGGCACTTTTCCACTCAGCTAATACGGCTCTCTCATCTCTGTTCTTGCTTTGATTAAAAACTAGGTAAGTAGGTACTTCAAGTTATGAATGTTCTTATTTCTTTAAACACTGGAGAAGGATTTAGGATGAGGATAGGACAGGATCTGGCTTCTACCTGAAAAGGAATAAGGTTATGTTATAATTTAGGCAAGGAATGATAAGGATTTGGTTTTTAAGGAATGGTACAATTACTAAGGTACAAGGGTATGGGATTTTCTTTTAATGGTCATAATGAATTAGTGTTTTTAGTCAATATTAAATTTTTAAAAGAAAGAATTTTTTTTTTTTGGCAGTAGTTTAGAAAAACACATGTACAAAGTCAAAATTGACAAAAATACTTATTGATTAAATAAATAATTATTGTCTCAAGTTTATATCAAAATGGGATTCAGCTCAGCATAATGCCGGGCAGTAATGCTAGGCGCTGACTTTAAGCGATATGAGACACAATTTTTTTTTTCGCAGGAAGCTTTTTGCCGTTACATAGAACCACACCTGTCTAAGGTTCCATACAAAATCTATGAATTAAATGTTATTTTAATATATTTAATATTACCTAAATATTTACACTAGCGTAGTTGTCATTTATCATAAATTTGTAAAAAAACTTACCCGATCAGAGATGGCCTCTTCCATTTTCCCGCGCTTCAATCCTGGCGCGCGAACCACATTCACCTGTGGCGCCACCACAGTAGTCGAGGAAAGCGGTGTTCCGCCATTCCCGCTCCCAACCGGTATGTAACCGGCCTCCATGTTAGCATCAAGTACTAAACATTTCAGCTACTCAATAACAGATGGCGCTGTAGCAACTTTAATAAAACAAACAATCCATTGCTCGCTAGATGCCGCTGTTATTTTTATCACGATTTTGGTTCACTAGCAAAATAACACTTTTATCACTTAAAAATGCACTTATTCAATTCACTGTATGCAATAATGGACGAATTTTGATTCACTAGCCATTTTTAAGGAACTGTTCATTGAACACAGCACAATATTTATGTTATTTACACAAATTTGAGCATATTTGAACGGAATGCGTATTTTGACACTTGATCACTTTATTTACACTAATTTTCTACCGAACAAACTAACAAGAGTAATATTTTTGTTTTTTATTTATTTTTTAATCACATCGTACTCGAGCACGAGTCACCGGGTTGGCGGTTGAACATTTTCTGCATTACAAAACTCCGTCTCATTCATTGCTCCATCTGTGAAAGAGACAGAAAACTTATAAGATAATTGACAAAACAACATAATAGTTCAGGTTTCTACTTCAATAAACATGTAGGGTAGAATATACAATTACTGTCCGTGATAATAAAATATATTATTTCATATGCAGTTGTGGCAGAGTGGAAAAAATCTGATTTGTACACATGAGGTGTAAATTCGATTCGAGTAGTGGTAAATTTCACTTTTGAAAATAATACGTTGATTTACCATCTGCTAATGATGAAAGAGAACATCGTGAGGAAACACACCAAAACCAAATGTCTTAGAAGAAATTCTAAGGGTCCATTAACTTGCATTAAGCCAGAGCAGAGTGTGTGTAGGGCCTAACTAAACCATCTCAGAGTCGAAAAGTGCTTACTGTTACCTGTGTTACTATTATTATTATATTACATAATCGGTGTAATGAAAAAATTAATTTAAATTATGCAAAGATCCAATGAATGAAAATGGCACGTAATCCATACAAATAATTACTTCAGAATCGACGTTCATGCATGAAGAGGTTGATGAATGTATAAAGCGAAATTTTGCACAAAGTTAATTAATAACGTAAGTGAACACTAAGCAATTTTTGGAAATTTCACCCCTAAGGGGTTAAAATAAGGGATGAACAGATATGGAAGTCGGTCATTCAAACTAAGGAGTACGAAATTTCATACAACTGCTTCTAGTTACAAATAAAGACATTTTTTTGGAAATTTCACTCCTAAGGGGTGTAAATAGGGGATGGAAAGTTATGGACACTTCGTCATTCAAACTAAGGAGTACGAAATTTCATATAACTGCTTTTAGTGTTGAAAATTTGACTCCTAATAAAAAGGATTTTAGAAAACTCAACCCAAAATAATGTTTAATCCGGGCGAAGTCGAGTGAGGTCGCTAGTTTAAAATATACATAGATCGAATGTGTACAAATGGCAAGTAATCTATGTAATTGTTTGAATAAATTAATGCAAAATGAAAGTAAAAAGTGTTTTATGAACGGATGAACGCGTTTGATAATTTTTACTCAATGTAGTGTCGTTGAGACGAATGTGTGGCGTAACAAGAGCCTCTAGACAAGTGGCATAAGCGATAGTCGAATCGATAAGTCAAAAAAGATAATGTATGGGATTTGACGTAAGTTTACGACACTTTTAGGCGCGGGCAAAGTCGAGGGCGGAATCTAAATACGAATCCCAATATCCCTTGGTCACGGCATCACACGTGAACGGCTGGACCGATTTCAGTTATTCTTTTTTTTGTTGTATTTGTTATTGTCAGGAGAAGGATTTAATGTAAAAAAAAAATAAAGTTTCGCTGAAAATAGTATAACCCGGACAAAGTCGGGGCGGTCCGCTAGATAAAGATATAAAAAGTGAATTACATTCACAGTTACACTAACTAATAATAGTTACTTGTCTCTCAATATTAAAAAGTGATTGTAAATGAAAAAGTGAAAGTATTCTGTGTGTACCTAGCTCAAGTAAGAGGCCTATTGTGTGATTGAACACTTGGATGGAAGGTTCGAATGCTTCCTGAACTACGTCTTGGCTTAGCGTAAGGAAGAATCTCTCTTTATAGTAAAGACACTGGCGCATTATGTCAACATAAATACCTATCACTCCCGACCTATTCAGTTAGCATATGTTTTTTAGTTTAAATGATGGTTATTATTGCAACATTAAAGGAAAGGGACTGGTATCTTTAACACGGGCTTTCCTGTAGCCTAGCTAAGGTGCCAGTTGCGAATTAATTTTGTATTTATTCAACAAACCATAAACATGAATTTCTTATTGTATAAGTGCTTGCAAGATATATGTATATGTAACGGTGCAAATAGATATATTATTATTATTAAAGTACGGATTGGTAACGCAGCAAAGCGCGGCGACACCCACGCGGATATTCTCCGTCAAGAAAAAAGAGAGGTAGGGCATCATACTAGCGAGCAAGCCCGACTGGGGAAGGACCTCCACCTTACAGAAGATCACAGCCAAATAACTACGCACAGCGGAGAAGTTGTGCTCCTGTGTGTGAGTACGGGTCTTCAGCGCTCATTTAGAGATACGTTTTGAAGGAAGCGTATTCCTATCCCAGGAATACTCCCATCTTAAAGAACTGGTGTAAAAAATGGGTTGGCAACACGCAAGTGATACCTATCAAGGGGGCCGTATGCTTGTTTGCAACTCAAGTAATATAAAAAGGCAAATTCATACGAGTATATCCTACAACTTTGTTACCTAGAGCCGAACCAAAACCACAGATTAATGAAATGCCAAATCGGTTGATTTTTTGCTTTTCGAACAATATAACGATAACTGCTTAACATCAGGCGGACCGTATGCTTGTATGCCGCCTAAGAAGTACAAAAAAAACTTAAGACAGCCAATAAGGCAATAACTCATCATCTTGGCTAAAAGCCGTCCACTGCTATATATGCATAGGCCTCCAAGGATTTGAACTTGAGGTGACCTTCTCCATCAATTTCTCAACCTTTACCAGTCCTTAATAATATAAAAAAGTAAATATTAAAGCAAACATTTCAAGTGTAGATAGGTTATTACGTGATATATTTATCAAGAACGAAGGACTTCAAAATTATCGTAACGCAAATTTTCACACACATATAGGAAATGGTTGTACGCTCAAAATGATAACCAAGCCTTGCGTATCAATAAATGACGTAAATATTATCATTACTAATGTTTCACTAGTAATCGTCTGCGTCTACGTCTGCATCAGGGACTGCGACTGCCCATTCGGATACTCGTTGAAAGGGTAATTGAAAGGGTATTTAAAAAAATATAACCCTATGATATATGTAACATCCTTGAACGGGTTTAAATAACCCTGGGTTTAGTCTCCCGTTTTGCTATGGAGGGAAGTGGAAACTTTTCTTTCTAACTCCTCCTATTTACTTCTGATTAAATTCGTTGCGGGGTCCAAAACATTAGTTTTAGTTGTCCACGGGACGCACGAGTGTCAAAGCTCGGTGGATCAGTTGGTGGTTACTTCGCTGTTAATCTGGGCTTACACGAGTCACAGTGGTGGGCATGTGGGTGGGATTGTCCCGATTTAACCCTTTAAAAATTGCATATGCACGAGAGTGCCAAGCGGTAGGTATAGCGCGTGGTCGTGTAATGTGACGAGTGTGGGAAATTATTCAAAAGACCATTTAGGGTATATAGTAATATTAATATTTATCTTGGCCAGTCACACGAAATCAGTTATATTATTAATAAGATTACTATCGAAATAAGGACGGTCTCAAAGTCAAGGTGCTCATAAAACACAGGAACATTCTTTATTCCTTCTCTCATAGTTCGATGGTACAGCAATCTGACACGACCGGAGCGAGATCAGGCTTTACGTACTATCTGAGGAACGCTGAATTTTTAAAATATGGACCCTCAATTACAAACTGACTGTCGCCAACGTCTGGCGTTTGCTGAAATTCCTCGACGAGCTGGGGTGGATAGAGTGATCCCTCGGCCACCCACCCGCACGTAAAATACGCGCATCAGCGTAGAATTGCGAACACCAGCCCGCCTTGCTTCACCTTGCAAATCCATCGATCGAAAAGCAATTTTTGACTGACCAACAGACAGTACAAATAGATTATCGTATATATATGTGTTCTTGGATTATGTTTATCATCTATTTGACCTTGAGTCTAAATTGTGTCAATAGGTATTAATGGGTGGCATCGATTTTATTAGGCATCAATAATAAACTAATTTTAATCGCATTACATGTATATGCTAGTTATAATATAAACGCGCTAATGTGTGGATGGATGTTTGTTACTCTTTAACCCAAAAAGTACTGGACCGATTTTGGTGAAATTTCGCAACGTTATAGCTTATACATTAGAAAAGCATATAGGCTATATTTTATAGTAAAAAAACAACATCCACGCGGGCGAAGCTGTGGACATATACCACCAAATAGACCTAAAAATGCTTTTTTGTTCAAGATCTTTGCCGGATACTATACCGGTTGTCCGTTCTACCAACCTTAGGATCAGATAGCCGTGTGTAAGTTGTCACATAATAATTATTATTATTATTATACACTCCTACCTACCCTTATTGGATAAAAAGTCGTGATGTTTGATTTATTGGCAGCTAGTGACAAAATAAACCGGTCAAGCATCTCTATTGTTTTACATTTCATAACTCGTTGCGTGAGACTTGCATACAGCAGCTCCGTACGTAAATATTAGTTAGTCTGAATAGCGTATGTTTGTTAATCAATCACGCAAAATGCAGGACGGATTTTGATAAAATTGTGGAATGTCAATAGCTTATCTTTATTTATATTAAAAAGAAAAAGATTTGTATTTTTGTTAGTATAATATATAAATACAAAAACTAGGACCGATTTTAAAAAATCTTTCACCATTAGAAAGCTAAATTATCAGCGGGTAACATTGCTTGTAGCCGACCCGTTTTTTTTTTGCACCAAGACTTTAAAGATGTAGTATCCCTGAAATAGGAAAACGTTTCTTTCAAAATGCAATCCCCTAAATGGGCGCTGGAGACCTGTACGCACACACAGAAACACAACTACACCGCTGTCTGTAGTTATTTGACTGTGGTCTTCTGTAAGGTGGAAATCCTTCCCCAGTCGGACTAGCTCGCTAGTATAGTGCCCTTTCTTCTACCTATTCTACCTAGATTCTCTACTACCTACTCCTTATACTACACTCATACGTGTCAGCCTAAGCTCTGCTGATCTATTCGAGAGTAATCTCGTAATGCTAGTATCTGTATACAACTGGTCAGGCATCTCATTGTTTTACATTTCATAATAGTCGTTTGCGTGAGAGTTGCGTATAGCTACAAATGCAAATATTAGTCTACGCATTGCGCAAGAGTCGTTTAGACACGCATCTTGTTATTAAACGTAGGTAAACAAGTCCTATACAAGGTTACGCATTGGAATTAGTTATTGTGTGACGTGAAGAATTTATATGAATACTAGCTGTTTCCCGCGGCTCCGCCCGAATGTTGATTGTTTGATATGATGCCCACGATTGTTTGATATGATGCCCACGGCCACATTTTATCAACGCACCTCCCGCCACCGACAGGGAGTTCATCCACACATTTTAGAACCTTTATCGTGCCGCATTGTGCGGTTTCAGAGGAATTTCCTCCCACGTACGATTAAGTTGTGGAATGAGCTTTCTGCCGAGGTTTTCCCGAGAGACTATAGCATGGGGTTCTTCAAGAAAGGAGTTATAAGGTTTCTAAAGGGTCGGCAACGCGCGAGTGATACCCCTGGTGTTGCAAGCGTCTATAGGCTACGGTAACTGCTTACGATCAGGCGGGCCGTATGCTTGTTTGCCTCCTTGGTAGTATATAAAAAAAAAAGAGTGAATGTCGGTTATCGCGGTAAAAAGTACCTTATGTCCTTCCCTAGGTTACCGGGAAGGATAGGTTACTGTGTGTGAGTCTACTGGAGCCTAGTGCTCATTTGGAGTTCCGTTATATAAGAAACGTTTCCCTATCACAGGGTTACACCATCACAACGATTGCCTCCTTATTTACCGTAATACTGCTTACCATCAGACGTGGTGACCATTAAGGAGGCATCCTAATGGTCAGCGTGCATGTGGGTAAGCATTTACCGTAGCCTATAGACAAATGTAATATGTGTTTCTGAACGAAAAAAAAATGTGTTATTTTTTTTTTTCATTTCAAATTTAACACATATATGATATGTATCCATAGGCTTCGGTAACTGCTTACCATCAGACACGCTGAACATTAACGATTGCCTTGTTTGATAGTAAGCAGTGACAAGCATACGGCTCGCCGAGGTAAGCAGTTAGTCTTAAGTGGATAATGCTAAGGATTATTCCAGTACATCGACCTCCCTACAAAGCCGTATACTAACTCAATTACATAAATAAGATAGGATCAATTGTTCCATTCTTTTTATCCATTGATGCTTGACAAGAGCCATATTATTGATAATGTTTTCATAACAAAAAAAACAAAAAAAATGGAAAACATTTTTTTTTTTACTTTTTCGTTACCGTTTTCATGGTTTTTTATTATTAACTAGCTGTTACCTGCGGCTCCGCCCGCGTGGATGTCGGTTATCGCTGCAAAAAGTAAAAGTAGCCTATGTGTTATTCCAGACCATAATCTAACTGTGTGCCAAATTTCATCCAGATCCGTTCAGTAGTTTTTACGTAAAAGAGTAACAAACATCCATCCATCCATTCTTACAAACTTTCACATTTATAATATTAGTAAGGATGGAACAATGTTGGTCTGAATAATTTCGTGGTTATAATAACAGTCTTATAAATACTTCGGGATGCGTGTCTATTTTGACACAAGGTACAGATATTACAGATGTCAATAGGCTACGGTAACTGCTTACCATAAGGCGCTAATGACAAAATGAAATGGATGACATATTATTCATATTCCCTTCTAACAGGACGTCCCGACTTCGCACGTTTTTTTTTTTCAATAGAATACAGTCTATGTTAGCTTTCTAATGGTGAAATATTTTTAAAATCGGTCAAGCAGTTTTTGAGTTTATTCGATACATCATCTCAACCCATAAACGTCCCACTGCTGGGCACGGGTCTCCTCAATACATTTGGAAGGATATTAGCCTACTATACCACGCTGGTCAGACATTACATAAAAATTTACAAATCTTTTCTCTTTGTAAATTAGTATAGAATGGTATGATGTGCATAGGTCTCCCCCTCCTCCAGGCCGTATGCTAACTCAATTACATAAATAAGATGGGATCAATTGTTCCATTATTTTTATCCATTGATGCCTGACGCAAGAAACGGACTAGATTTTATGTTATATTCTCATTGCGGACAATGCATTAGACCTTCGTGGTAGGTACAGCCTCCAAATTGTCTATTTACTGAAAAAGTTTTTGTAAAAAACACGAAAAAGCTCGAGTATATGAAATGACCGAGAATGAATGAATGAATGAACGAAAAGCGGCTCTTCAAACATTTGAAGCGTAGCTGGTCTTCTTTGTTCAAACTTAACAACTAGGTTTATGGTTTATGTTCTAATTTCAAAATTATCGTATTTGTGGAAATGAAAAAACAAAAAAAAAACACTAGCTTCCGCATGCGGCTTCGCTCGCGCGTAAAAATTAGCCTATGTGTTATTCCCGACTATAATCTATCTCTATCTATCTATGCCAAATTTAATCCAGATCCTTTCAGTTGATTTTGCGTAAAAGAGTAACAAACATACATTCATACACTTTCGCGGTTATAAAATTAGTAGGATTTCAGGGTCCGAATAATATTTTTTATTGCTTATACTGCTTCACATTGAAAATAGCTGTCGACATGTGGAATAGGAATGACATACACTTCTACCTACCCCCCTCTACCAACCGCAATGCTATGTGATCTCTTAGACAAAATGGGCCCTACTCAAATGCCAAGTATTACTTACAGGGCTCACTCAACATGCACACAACACCTTGGACAGCATAAATCAAGTCACCATCGTGATAATTCTTGGACTAGACAATGCTTGACCAGTAATTATTCCACGCCTGTCGTGACTTGAAAGACAATATATTTAGATACCTAGAATAATCGTATATTCTATCCTAATATTACAAAGCTGTATGTTGTATTTCAACGCGTCAATCTTAGAAACTATCAGATTCTTTTCAACGTCAAAATCTAACTTATTTACTGATTGAGATCAAATACATGATACTTATTATTATCATAATAACAAATGCCAGCATACTTTTTTCCTACGGCCAATTCGCTGACTAGGGTTGGGCCTCGAGAAGAATTGGTAAGAAACTCGGGCTACTCTTTTTAATATTTTTTTTTATACTACTTGGGTAGTACCGACCACGAACTAGAAGATGCAGCGTGGACAGTGACAAGCTGGGGCGACGATCTAGTAAAGTTGCGGGCAGCCGATGGCGATGGACAAGGTCTGTTCAAGACCGAATGTTCTAGAAGTTCTACAGATCATGTCAGAAGAATTGGAAATAAACTCTTTTTAATCGCCGGAGTTTAATATAATTTGGTAGGAGTTATAATTTGTGGTAGGTTACAAAAGGGATAGAGCCAACACACAACACACCATACAAAATATTTAGTTTCAGTAATTAAAATCAACAAAATATTAAACAAATAAAAACTACATTTAGAATGTAGGCTTCCCCAAGTGAATTCAGTGGCGATGTTTTATTCCATCGATGCTTTATTTGTGCGACGTAACGTTTAAGGGCCCCTTTTCCGTAATTAACGTTTCTAGATCGAGTTGTTTTCAGAGAAATCAATATATTAAAATTCGCAAAAAAATATATAGTACAGATACATGTTTGATCTAGTGACTTTTTTGGTTAGAAACGCAAAATTTAACTTTTTGCTCGATAAAAAAGAAGTCTGAAGTTAAGCCGATTTTGTAAGTATTTCAAGTTGTATGAGACTTGGGGGAACGCAACTTTTATGAAAATTTAACATTTCATTTACTAATCGGGTTTGACAAGGATATTATTGGATAGATTTATAAAATTGCACTTATTTTTTTTTATATAAAATAAATACGTGAAAAACTGCTCGCGCGCGACGCGCGCACCGCGCCAGTGTCCTGCCGGACGTCATCGAGGGAGGACCTACGCAATTTTTGCTCGCGACCACATTGTCGTCGCCACAATATAATACTGTAATGTTTTTCTCTACACAGAATAGCGAAGTCAGTATGACTAGAATTTTGAATCTTTAATGAAAACATTCACCTTTACATATTTATACATACTAACTGAGGATCAGAATGGCGCAGCGGTAGTGAGGCTGCCCTACGGACTTAGGGTCCCGGGTTCGAATCCCGGTAAGGGCAAATGTGCATGGACATTTGTTTCCGAGTCATGAATGTTTATACATAATAAGTACCTATACATAATAAGTATTTACAAAAAAGTATATATATGTATTATATCAACTATCTGGTGTCCACGATACAAGCCAACGATATTTATTTATTGACTAGTTGTTGTCCTCGACTTCGTTCGCGTGGAAATTTGAAAGAGTATTAAGAGCGTATTAACAAAATAGCGCAGCTACAGATTAGGTAATTATCGGTCGACCGGCCGTGGAGTGCGCGTGTGTGCGTGATCCTCGCACACATACATTGTTCGTGAAGTATATTCAGCACAGTGCAGGGTGCGTAAACTTTATTGTTATATTACGGTAAGATTTTTGGTGTTATAATATTATTGTTCATTTGTAGAATATGTTATTATTAGAGAAGTAAAGGAACACATTGGCATACCATATCTATTCTAATACATATTATTATTATAAATGCGAATGTTTGGATGAATTGATGTACCTAAGTACCTATGGAGCTTTTTCTTGCTTGTTTCTGCCTGGGGTTGTAAGCGCGGGTTACGTAGTAACTATTTAGTAATCTGTGGTGCGGGTGAAGCCGTGGGTGGAAACTAATGCCATAACATGGTACCTAGCCTACAAAAAAGTAGTAGGTACTACTTTTTTGTAGGCTAGGTAAGTACAAAAAACAAAAATGATCATAATATTAATAGACCACAGCCAAATTATTTATTTATTTAAAACTTTATGCACAATCGCACACAAGCGGACTTAATGCCATAGGTATTCTCTACCAGTCGACCTTGGGTGATACAGAGATGAACATAGGTAGTAGGTGCACTCAAAAACAAAAAAAAATTGGATAAGACAAAGAAACAAATTTAAGATAGTAAGGATATAGATTCAACAATATCTTAAAAAAATATATAATGAATATATATGCTGTGGTATATATAATATATAAAATAAATATAAGTACCTACCTACTTACATAAATAAAATTTATAAATATAAACAAAATTGTTATGAAAGTGTTAGACGTACAAATTCCGGCGATTTATCAGCGAGAAGAGCCCGAATCTTTACTTAAATTACTACACACATCGGTGTAGTTGTGGTCTTGTGTGTGAGTAGTATAAGTACTCCAGGGCTAATTTAGGGATGCGTTTTGGAAGAAACGTTTCCTATCCCAGGGATACTCCATCATAAAGCACTGGTGTTAAAAAAATGGGTCGGGAACACGCAAGTGATACCTTTGGTATTGCAAGCGTCCATGGGCTACGGTAACTGCTTATCATCAAGCGGGCCGTATGCTTGCTTATCATAAGGTGGTAGAACAAAAAAAATGCTTATTAAATTTGCATATTAGGTAAAATAAAAATAGCTACCTCACACTCCATAGATGCTAATACGCCATAAATCGATTTAGGTATAAACCTACCTACCTACCTACTACCTACCTATTACCTACCTACTACCTACCTACTACCTACCTACTACCTACCTACCTACTACCTACCTACCTACTACCTACCTACTACTACCTACTACCTACCTACTATCTACCTACTACCTACCTACTACCTACCTACTACCTACCTACTACCTACCTACCTACTACCAAAAAAATAGTTGACCTCCTATTCCCGAGACCTACTGAATATACATACAAAATTTCATAAGAATCGGTCAAGCCGGTCCCGAGGAGTTTTGTTTGTTACAAACACTGTGACACGAGAATTTTATATATTATATCATCGCCTGCTTTGTCAATACATTCATAACAATATAAGTGTATTAGTGTTTACAGTCAATAGTGCAGTGGACATACATCAAGCTATACGTTTTTGTTGCAAACTAGCTCTTATTACCAGCACGCCAATAATATTTGAACTACCTACTGATTATTTTTATACTGTGGCGTGCTCGCCCGGCGCCATAGGTCACCGGAGTTCATATCGCAACGGCTCCTGTGCAACGCGGGCGCAAGCCGTCTCCGTGCGTAAAATGCCTAAACTTTCGGGAAAAGGGGCCCTTAAGCGAAAAATCATGTAGCAAAAAACCCTACAGCGATTGATCATTAGTTCAGTAATTCATTACTTAATTTAATAGTATGTCGGTCCGTGTAACTGTTCCTGCTGATCATGTGCTACTGGGTTCATCGACTTTCTAAATCAAATAGGGAACCCTTCTCCGGCCGGCTGATTCTCTAAGAAACAGCGATCGCAAACTGACAGTTGTGATTGCTCAGTGACGGCACACACGATTGCTAAACGTCAAAAAGGCTCGGTTTTGAATCTGACAGCCAGATTTTGCTCCGTTTTCGCGGTCGCTCAGTTTTAGCTCTTACGGAATACCCCTGCGGTTTCCCTACTTGATTTCGAAAATGGATCCTTAGATGAACAGAAATTATATTGTAATATTATTGAAATTTTGCGTCAATAGACTGTATTATTCACGTACTATTCATCAGCGCAATAACAAATTACCTAAATAGTCCAAATATCAAAATGTATAAGGAAAATTTTGTGAGGAAACTTGCACGTTGTAAATTACTTAATATAGTATGTAATTGTTAAATATAGGTACATATTTAGTATTTGGATATATATATATCTAATTAAGAAAAGTAGGGCACCATACAAGCGAGCAAGCTCGACTGGGGAAAGAGCTCCACCTTAGAGAAGACCACAGCCAAATACCTATACACAGCGATGTAGTTGTTTTCGTGAGTGAAAAGACAGGTCTCCAGAGCTCAATATCTGCGCGGGCGATATTGTAGTGCACAAGTATGTACGCAAACACAAGTGCACTCTTTATACTCCCTCACTTTCATAGTCCGATGCGATGGCAATCCGACCGTAGAGAGATCAGGCATAGGACCAACGGCTTTACATTCTTTTCGAGGCACGGGGGTGTAAATACCGCCAATGTCTAAACTCCGGGCATGTATTCTATAATTTTTGACAGAAAATCCCAATACAATCAGGTCTCCAGCGCTAATTTAGAGATGCGTTTTGAAATAAATCTTTTTCCTATCACAGAAATATTTTCCTATTACTCCATCATAAAGCCCTGGTGTAAAAAAAATAGGTCGGCAACATTCAAGTGATACCTGTGGTATTGCAATCGTCTATAGGCTACGGTAACTGCTTACCCACCGGTGGTCACCGCAGTAGTACATACGAGGGGAGGTCCAAAAGTTCGTGGAATGGAAGGGTTTGAAATAAAATGAAACAACAAAACTATTTTTCCTTTTCAATATAATCACCCTGAAGTTGAATACATTTATTAGATCTATGAATTAATTTTTCTAAACCGTCGTAAAAATATTTTTTATCTTTTGCCGCAAAATGAGCCAAAATTGCCTCCTTTACTTCATTGTCGTCGGAAAATTTCCTTCCCCTTAGGTCTTTTTTTAAATTAGGGAACAAATAAAAATCACTTGGGGCCAGATCTGGACTGTAGGGTGGGTGGACTAGCGATTCGAAGCCATGTGTGTGCAGAGCAGCCATTGCAACTCTGCTCTTGTGAACCGGTGCGTTGTCTTGCAAAAGCAAAACACCTTTGGTCAGTTTTCCTCGACGTTTTTCCTTGATGGACTCCTTTAATTTTTCTAGAATCGTTGCGTAGTATTCTCCTGTTATGGTCCTTCTCTTTTCTTTATAATCAATTAGTAGAATCCCTTCACAATCCCAAAAAACAGTAGCCATCAACTTTCCAGCCGACTCCGACACTTTGAACTTCTTTGGCGGTGGTGTCCCCTTTTTGTGCCATTGCATGGACTCTTGTTTGGACTCAGGCTCAAAGTGATGAACCCATGTTTCATCTCCGGTAACAATTCGCTCCAAAATCTGTGCAGGCTCGTCTCCACACAACTCCAAAAATTGTTTTGAAGCATCGACGCGTTGCTGCTTCTGAATCGGTGTGAGCATTCTCGGTACCCATCTTGCACTGACTTTTGTCATACCCAGATGGTCATGTAGGATTCGCAAAATGGTGGTATCTGATACTCCAACTAATGCAGATATCTGTTTTTTCTTTAAACGAGTATCTTCCAGTACAATTTTCTCCACTTTTTCGATGATGTTTGATGTGGTGGCCTCAACTGGCTTTCCTGAGCGAGGGTCGTCTTCAATCGACTCCCGACCATGTTTAAAAAGACCATGCCACTTGTAAATCATTGATTTACTAGGGCACTGGTCCCCATAAACGGTTCCCATTTCATTCAAAATGGTTTGAGCGGTCTTTCCTTGCTTGGTAAGGAATTTTATAACAGCACGGTGTTCAATTTTCTCCATAGTTTTAATGTTCTTCCGGATTGACTTGTTTATCAGGCGAGTATTCGTAAACGAATGACGCAATTAGGCTGAAACTCAGCTTATATACTAATGATGAGTCCACAATTAGTATGACACTAAGCAAGCATCCCTATCCCCACTCCATCCCCTCCATTCCACGAACTTTTGGACCTCCCCTCGTATGTATATATAAAAATAGTCTTTTTTTTTAAACTGTTACGTTAGGTCAAATGAGGTTATATTTAAAACTCTCAGTCGTTACCAAACATTATGTATGTTAAGTAAATGTTAATCACATATTGTCAAAGTGTTGGTCATTTGAATTGGCTGGCCTTCGACTATTGCGACGTGTCTCGTGGACCAAGTGTTTTGTTTGCTTTGCATAGTTTTAAATCGCCTTTTATGGCATTTAAGAGAGGTATAATCCAATTTTTCGCCATGTTTGTTGCATTGGAACACAATTTCAATGACAATTATAATCATTTTTATTGTCAGGTTTGTACAGTAATGTGACTAAAAATCATTTTGCATAGCTTCTATCGCGGGCTTTGGGCGTGGAGACCGAATCCAGAAACGAACGTAACGAAAATAATAAACTTTTTTTAATGACGAATTCTCTATACGGCCAATAATAATATGTCAAATTTGTGTGATCTAAGAGAATATTAATGTGAAAAAGATTATAGTATAAGGAGTCTTAAGGAATTATTACAAGTATCCATTTTTATTATTATATATTTTTATGAATCATTGAGAATAAAATAAAATGATTTAGATCATTCTGTAAAGTATTTTTTTATTTGTTTTGATAAAAAAATCATACAAAAAAATATGCAATAGCTTTACCGCGGCAGTCCCCGAGTGTCCCCTTTTTCACTATATCAAAGAGGGATATGAATACTCAAATAGCGCAGACGACACGAAAGTGCAGACCGTACTGACAGGGACAGGCGCCTGCGGGAAGCAAGGAAGGGAAGCGGGCGGGTGAATTCAATCATCCTAACCTAACGATTTTGACAGCTCTAAGTGCACAGTTACAAAATAGGGTTACCTATAAGGCAACATACCAGACTGAGGAAGGACCTGGAAAACCATCCTACTAATATTATAAACGCGAAAGTTTGTAAGTATGGATGGATGGATGTTTGTTACTCTTTCACGTGTAAAAACTACTGAACGGATCTGGATGAAATTTAGAATAGAGATAGATTATGGTCTGGAAAAACACCTAGGCTACTTTTTACAGCGATAACCGACATCCACGCAGGCGGAGCCGCGGGCAACAGCTAGTAGCTCATATATATTATATACACAGTGGTTTTGTTGTTTCTGTGTGTGAGTACAGGATTCCAGTGCTCATTTAGGGAAGAGTTTTTATTAAAGAAATGTTTTTCTTGTCCCTCGGAGTAATAATATTCCTGTTATTACAAGTGTCCATAGACTACGGTAACTGCATACTATTAGGTGAGCCGTTTATTTGCCACCGTAATTGTCCAAAAGCCGCTCATGAACTTCGGCAAAGTCAGGCAAAGAGCCAAGCCACTGCCTTCCGAAAAGTTATTGCCCTCGTAAATCCTCATTTAAAGAAGGATACGTAAACATGTTAACAAACTACAAATAAACGCGATATTTTTCAAAATTCTAACAAAAACTGAACAATATACAATGTAAAGACTTGTTTCAAAGAAAACTGAACAATCGGTACTACAAATGAGAGGCCAAACAATAGCGGTTAAAATTGTAAGAGCTAGGGCACGTTTGTATATTGTAGAACTGTAAAATGTTGTTAGAGGCTCGAAAGGAGCATTTCCAAGCTTTTCACCGAGCTGATAATACTTCGTAAGCGTCTACGTTAAGAATAAATGGTGCATTGCTGGGTTGTAGACGAATTTGACACAGTTCAAAAGGCAAGACAAAATACGACTTCTTCGAAAGAGCCTCAGTAGATAAGGACCGATCCCCGAATCGAATACTTTATTCGATTCGGAGATCGGTCCTTATCTACTGAGGCAAAATTTTCCTTATACATTTAGATATCTAACGTATCTCACCGTCAAGGTAAATCAGAGAAGAAAAATGCCAAATGAGACGTAAGCTAATGAAGCGGGCTTTAAAGTCTAAAACTCTAAAAAATGTAGCTCAAAATCGGTGGTAACATGGCCATCATCAGGCTGATACGAACCGGTAAGAAACTCAGGCCACTCTTTTTAATAGCCAGATATTTAGTGTAGGTTTAAGAGACGCAACCAAAACACAATACAAAAGTAATGTCAAGCAGTATAGAATAGACGAAAATGTCATGTTTTCCCATATATTTTTGAGGAATCAGGACCATGAGACACCTGAATTGATATCGTACAACATAAAATAACCTTCAAAACTAAAATACTACTTACATAAACAATTTTGTCAAAGCTCACAAAGGCTCAAAAGTTTCAAAACTCGCTGATAGCTTCAAAAAGTTTTGTTGAAAATTGTGGTTAAATATGGGAGCCATCAACGAGTTAAATAGTTTGTAAACTATTGCGGCTACACTATCATATTATAGGGTAGTTTGAAACTTGGTAGAGATTTACTATAGCAAGCGCTTCCGCTTCATTAAGTAGGTTTTTATTACAAGACTCCAGTCTCCAGATGGATAGGTAGAGACTATGGATTTCTACATGCTACGGAGCTTGAGATACTTCTTTCGCTTCAAACAATTGTATCCCGTTTCGAGATCTAATTTCCAAAAGTGCTTTCTTAGTACTTATTTACCGTATTTGAAGAACTTTTGTGCAGCATTTAAAGTTCGTGGCCCGATTGAGTCTCCCGTTGATGCATTAGTCAGGGCAAGTAGTACTTTGGTATTAAACCTACTAATATTATAAACGCCAAAGTTTGTAAGTATGGATGGATGGATGTTTGTTACTCTTTCACGTAAAAACTACTGAACAACCCGGATAAAATTTAGCACAGAGATAGATTATGGTCTGGAATAACACATAGGCTACTTTTTACAGCGATAACCGACATCCACGCGGGCGGAGCCGCGGGCTACAGCTAGTATGTATATATTTTAATGTAAGTATGTTTATGTATCTTTGTTTTTAATTCATGTATCGTGTTACAAGAACTTTAGTCATTCTTTTTACCTATAACTTGAACTCCAATTGCACCAATTTTGAATGCCTTTGGCATTAAGTCCGCCTATGTACATTTTGTATGTAAAGTTTTTTAAATTAAATAAAAATATCGGGCTTTTCTCCGTAACTCCACATTGATACAGTGTATTTTGCATGCTTAAATAGGAGTAGAAAAAAACATATTATGTATAGCTGTTGCTTGCGGATCCGCCCGCGTGGATGTCGATTATCGCTGTATGTGTTATTCCAGACCATAATCTATCTCTGTGCCAAATTTCATCCAGATCCGTTCAGTAGTTTTTACGTGAAAGAGTAACAAACATCCATCCATCCACCTATTCATGCATACTCACAAACTTTTCTATTTATAATATTAGTAAGGATAGAATTAATGCAGGTATTAATGGGCGTATATAAAGGGGGTTAAGATAGAGTTAAATATTTTTTGTTTGTACATTTTAGCCCCCTCCCTCTTCGCCATGCCCCCAATACGATCAATCAATCAATGTCTTTATTTGTCAGAATATGGTTTATACAACGTGTTACACAATAATAATAAAGTACAGCATATTCTGCCATTAATGGCGTACAAATTAACAATAAAAAAATAGTTTTAAAACAATAATAATTAATTAATAAAAAAGTCAACATAATATGATTATTAATAACACTTGCAACATAATAATTTATAAAGAAGGATCAGTCAGAAAGTCATTAACGTTACGAGAGCTACGCCTATGAATATATGTTTAATACGCTAGTATCTAACGCCCCGACATTACCACGAGATAGACTATCGGAAACCGTCAACACTACGCGCTCCAGTTAACATCCGAATGACATTGTAGATCTGTTCGTTTTTATATAGCTATATCAAGTTCATGGTCTATGTACGGGGTAAGATGAGATTTGGGAAAAAACCAATTGTGGTAATCCTACTAATATTATAAATGCGAAAGTTTGTAAGAATGGATGTTTGTTATTCTTTCACATAAAAACTACTGAACGGATCTGGAATTAAATTTGGCACAGAGATAGATTATGGTCTGGAATAACACAAAGGCTACTTTTTACAGCGATAACCGACATCCACGCCGGCGGAGCCGCGGGCAACAACTAGTCTTTCATAGATAGATAGATATCAAAAATCGTGAAGAAAAAACTTTGTACCCGATTTTAAGCACACTGAGCGCGTGGAGGAGTTTGGGATTTGGCGACAGTTAAAGCTCATACGGAGAAGAACTGAAATCAAATACAGTCGAATTTCGACCACAGGCCAACCTCTAGTTACCATTATTACTTTGGTCAAGTCACACTCCGCTATCCGATCCCAAAAAAGGCACAGTGTAACTATGGTAACCAGACAAATATGCAGTAATATTCGCCTTCCAAAATACAGGCTTTAGCTTAGTTTTGAAGTGTTAGTTGCAAGCGTCCATAGGCTACAGTAACTGCTTACCATCAGGCGGGCCGAATGCTACAGTTTCGTATTTAAAAATTCTATTTACGTGGTTGTTTACCACGGAAATAGTATTTTTAAATACGAAACTTATTTCTCAACTATTTCAATATACAAGATACATATCATATCACGCATGTCTCCTATTGGGGTAGGCAGAAACTATGTTACGCCATTCTTACCAGACATACTTATTTTATCTTTATATATTTTTTAAAAAAGACAACTCCCGCACTAGAGAACAAGCTTTGTGTCGCGGGGGACTTTACAAACATACAATAAACGGACAAACAATTACACCCAGACTCAGAACAACACTTTGTGGGTCACACAAAGTTTTGTCCTGTGTGGGAATCGAACCCACAACCACGTGCACAGCAGGTGCATACTGCGGCCACTGGACCACCAAGGCAGTCATATAAATCTTTTCATATATTACTTGTGTAGTTGTCCCAAATAAGTATACAACAGATTCCAACAGAAGGCCACACCTCCGTTATTTATATTTCGATCTGCAATTTAATGGAGCAAGACAGAAACAATAGACCACACCAAATTGCCCGTAAAGATAAATATTCTGAACTCGATTCATAGATAATCGATTTTTATGTATCGATATATATTTTTGATGTCGTTCATATATTTAAAGTGGTAACTGGTTAAGTAGAAACGTACTCAGAAAATAAACTAAATAGTATAGAAATAGCATGGAAATACCATCGACGTACCGTAAACCAATATCAAATAAATTGGACTTGTAAGTTAGTAAAATCCCTTCATCATCGCTGAATCTTCAAATTCCAGGACAAATCTTCAAAAATTGTAGCTAAGAACTATCTCGATTTATACCAGCTTTCAAAACAAAAAAGAAATGTATGAAAAACAATGTAACAATATTTGAGGGTTGCCCTCGATTGCCCTGGGATTCCATTATCAGATCTTGACTTGGTGCCAATAGGACCACCTCAAGAGTAATCTCTATCAAATAAAAAAGAATTTTGATAATCGGTCCACAAATCAGGGAGAAATCGATGAACATACATAAAAATACATACAGTCGAACATAGAACCTCCTCCTCTTTTGAAGTCGGTTAAAAAACTGCATCAAAATCCGTTCATTCGTCTGGGAGCTATGATGCTACGGACAGACACACAGACAGAAAGACACGTTAAACTTATAACACCCCATATTTTGGGGTCAGGAGTTGCAAAAAAGGACATCAGATGACCATTATGCCCGAAGAGCTAGTTTCCCTTGGCAAGTCACATCTTAGTGTTTCATTACCTAATTCTGTACCAGAATTTAAACAAGTACAAAACAAATAAAGGGCTTTGACGTAGTCTATTAAGTTGTATGTTTAAGTACTAAATGGTGGGTTGGCAGGGAGCCAAGCTAAGTTAGTCATGCTCATGAAGGAATAGTATTGGCGTTTGTCATTGGATTTATTGGGAACTGGAGGTATTCGGGACAATCCCACACACTGCTTTGACTCCTGTGAGCCACAACAAACAGCGGAGTAACCAACTGATACAACGAGCTTTTACACTCGTGCGTCCCGTGGACAACTAAACTGTCTGCAACGAATTTAATCAGAAGTAAATAGTAGGAGTTAAAAAGAAAAGTTTCCACTTCCCTCCATAGCAAAGCGGGAGACAAAATAAATCTGTATAGGTTTGTAATCTATGAAAAGGTCCTTAAACTTCGGGTCCTATGAGAGATAAATTCGTTTTTTATAGTATGTATGGCAGAAACGTTTAAACGCACGGAAATTCCCTACAGATGAGACTAGAACTTTAGATTAGAACTGAAGGTATACCAACATTATTTACTGTGGAGAGTGTGGAGGCTGTCACATTCTTCCAACGAAAACGAAGAATCCTCCGACCAGACTAAGTGATCGTGGCTTACGGGCCAACTATTAATTGTTGGGCGTCATATATCCTGAGTGCTGTAAAGTCAAACTCTGTTATTCATTTAGATCAAATACATGATACTTATGAACGTCATAAAAACAAATGCCAGCATATATTGAATTATTGAATTGGCAAGAAACTCGGGCCACTCTTTTTAATTGCCAGAGTATAACATTTACAATTTGGTATGAGTTACAATATTAGTGTTAACAAAAAGGGACGGAACCCAATATACCATACAAAATTAAATTTAAGTAAAAAAAAAATTTAATAAGGAAACAATGAAGGGAAAAAAATGAATTTAGCTTTCCACTGTATGGCAATAAAAACTAAACTTCGATATCGCGATTCGCTTCTAAAACATTTGTTCTACGGTTGCGTGTTTCTAGGGATAGTGACATCTGTCTTTTGTTGAACTTCGTTGCTTGTTGTGGCGTTATTAACGATAGGTGACGCCACATCTGAATTCCTATACATTTCTCTACATTTCCTATTAGCGAGCAAGCCCAACTGAGGAAGGGTTCACGCTGGCCTAATGCGTGAATTAGACATGTCTTCAGAATTTATTCTAAGACATGTGGGTTTCCTTACGATGTTTTTCTTAATAAAAAAAAAACCCTAAACATAGCTAGTACAGGCGATAAAATAATAGAGCAACTAAATAACGGTATATCTCGTAGTTCCAAGAAATAGCAAGCGACAAAAAGTTGCTGGTAAGTGACATAAAAAAAACTGTCGACCGATTTCATTGACGGTACATAGATAAGTAAACAACAGAAGTACAATACTGCTTCGCTTTGAAAAATCAATGAAACTGAATGACAGAAATTTTGAAGTTGAATACTTTACAGAGATGGGTAGAGCACCCACAAGTGAGTAAGCTCGACTGGGGAAGGACTTAATGGAAGACCACAGTCTAATAACTTCACATAGATAACAAACTTTAGTAAGAATACTCCATTAGAAAATCCTAGTGTAATTTTTTTTGGGTCGACAACACGCAACTAATACTTCTAGCCTCTGGTGTTGCAAGAGTCTATAGGCTCCAGTAACTGCTTACGCTCAGGCGGGCCGTATGCTTGTTTTTCACCTATCTAAAAGCATATTATATAAAAAAAGTACCTAAAGCTAAAAGCAATTTGTTACAGGCATCTTTATATGCAGACTAACTGTTGCCCGCGGCTTCGTTCGCGTTGATGTCGGTTATAGCTGTAAAAAGTAGCAGCCAATGTGTTATTCCAGACCATAATATAGCTCTGTGCCAAATTTGATCCAGATCCGTTCAGTAGTTTTTACGTGAAAGAGTAACAAACATCCATCCATTCTTACAAACTTTCACATTTATAATATTAGTAAGGATATGCCTGTTTTGAAATGTTTCTTTCTTTTCTTTCTTTAATCTGCATCTTGATAGTAGTGAAACTTTGTTATCTACCTATACGCCGCATCTTAGCGTAGTAACGCCATGGCGTTAGGTCAGTGACACTTAAGGTAGGTACAGCGTCTAATGCCCGGATCGATCCAATGTACCAGACACTTGCTATTTCTCCGCACTTTATTATTTAGATACGTAGCTTGCCTATCGGTTTAGTGGTTAATGTCCCTTTAATAACTGTTGTGTGGGTAGTGGGCTCGATTCCCAACCAGGACAAATGTATGGGACAAGTCTAAATGCTATTACTCCTGCACACAATTTTTATTTATTTTTTTCCTTAATTGTTATTACTTAGTTCTTTGTTATATTGTATTTCTTGTTTTATTTAAATGTCTTTTTTATTGTTTTTGTAATCCTGTTCATTTTAATGTTGTGCGTCATCTGCGTGTTAAAATAAATTGTTTTTCATTCTTTCTTTCTTCTATTCGTGTCCGAATTTTTATGATAATGAAGCCTCCCGCGATACAGGGATTATCCTTATAGTACAGTGCGTAAAAATATCAATCCGCTCAATGTATAATCCTATGACAAAGATCGATTACCAACTCGCAATCAGACAATCGCTAAACTGATTTGGAAATAATTGAAATTCTTTGTTGTATCATATCTTAAGATAACAAATCCTAAATAAGCTCGTAGATTGATTTATTAGTATTGACAAACATATTATTTTAAAGCTGAAGGGCGTGTGTATATTTTTACGCGCTAATCTCAGGAAATACTAATCAGGATTTGAAAAATAATTCCAGTGACATATTCATTTTGACGAAGCGGTTTTCTGTAATTTTTCGGATGCGTATGCGTTATGCGATCACCTAAGCATCACATTTTTTATTTTTTAAATAAGGGTAATATAAAAACCTAAGCCTGATAAAACGAAGCGTGGGCAGGCCTCCAACAAGGTGGACCGACGACCTGGTGAAGGTTGCGGGCAACCGATGGACAAGGTCGGCTCAGGATCGAGAGTTGTGGAAATCTTTGGGGGAGGCCTATGTCCAGCAGTGGACGTCTTTTGGCTGAGATGATGAATATAAAAAATGTTCACGCGGGCGAAGCCGGGATTGCCGCTAGTCTTATATTATATAAGCGGGGGTAAGCAATTGCAAACACCCTAAATATTTCAAGCGTGAGTAGGCTACGGTAACTGCTTACCATCAGCCGGTATTCTTTGCCACCTAAGTAGTATAAAACAAATACTACGTGCCTCAATACACGTATACGTTAGGCTCAAAACAGAAATGCTTTTAGCATCGGCGATCAGCGATCGCGATTTAGCGACACACTGCGTTCGGTCGCGATATCGAAATCGTGCGATTTTGCAACTGTATTGCGATTTGGCGACTCTCTGCGTTCGGTCGCTGATCCCTTTGTAATATATAAATAATTAACTAATGTGATCGCCATCCGAATGTGTGCGGAGTGTAGCGTTCGTAGCTGTGTCGAGCTGCCGAAATCCGACTCAATCGCCGTATTTGGCGTTTTTAAATGTGGAATGTTAGGTAAAAAACGACTAATTAGCAGCTTAACTAATTCAAGAGAGGCATTAATAATAGTGAGCAAACCCGACTAGGGACGGACGTCCAACTTACTGAAGACCACAGCCAAATAACTACACGCAGCTGTGTAGTTGTCTTCCTGTGAGAAAGTACAGAAACCGTTTTAAAGGAAACGTTTTCCTATCCCAGGGATACTCCATCTTAAAGCCCTGGTGTCAAAAAAATGGGACGGCAACACGCAAGTAATAGCTCTGGTATATCGTCCATAGGCTACGGTAACTGCTTAACATCAGGCAGGTCGTAAGCTTGTTTGCCAGAGGTATTATAAAAAAAAAGATCGCTAAAGGTAAAAGTAGTCTGTCTGCTGTAGCCCTTAGTACTTTTAGTTAAACAAAGCCTCGTCAGGTCACCATTCATTAAATGCTAATACGACTGTAAACAAGAGTAATAAAGAATTGACTGCAAGGTTGGTTCAGTGGCTTAGGTAGTTACCTCGCCATTTACAACACAGCGGCGTGTTGTGAATTCCTACAAGACAAAACTTTGTGCGATAAGTGCGATTGTTTGTTCTGTATATTGGTTTCCGTTCCTTTTCGTTACCACTAATATTGTAACTTATACCAAATTGTAAATGTTATATTCTGGCGATTAAAAAGAGTGACCCGAGTTTCTTGCCAATTCTTCTCGAGGCCCTACCATAGTCAGCGAATTGGCCGTAGGAAAAAAGTATTTTCAGTAGTTTTTACGATAAAGAGTAACAAACATCCATCCATTCTTACAAACTTTCACATTTATGTGACGTTCATAAGTATCATGTATTTGATCTAAATGAATAAATGAGTTTGACTATGACTTTGTGTCTTCTTTAATAAACTACTCGGGTGGCAAACAAGCATTCGGCCTGCCTGATGTTAAGCAATTACTGTAGCCTATAGATACTTGCAATACCAGAGGTATTGTTGTCTTTTTAAATAAAAATATTGTTGCTAATACATTATTTTACTCAAGTCAAGACTTCAATCTTACACGGGTTTGGTCTATGTTTAACCCCAACAATTTGTACCCCCGGCCATGTTGAAACCCTGTCCATTGAGGGTTAAACATGGATTAAAAATGCTGGGTGGACCACTGACGTCATATCAGAATCTGGTGGTTTACAAAGCGGGTGTTGGTGCACAGGGGGGCTTTAGTCGATATGCCGGCCGCCTACCACCTTTAGGCCGGAGAGTCCGACATAACTGCCTCGCTTCCCGGGCTGGGTGGTATGCGTTAAGTCCTAAAAAAGGATTCAAAACATGCACAAAAAATGCCATGTTTAACCCCTGGGGGTTTGAACTTGAACAACATTCAGGAGTTCAGCATGGATGGAGGTAGAGATTGTGGGGGTTCAACATGGACTAAACCCTTACACGTAGGTATGCATTCTCAAATAATTACGTATCGACTCTCATGTTTATCTATCAGTACATCCTTCCTCTCTTTATAAGCAACAATGGTGTTACGTAGCTATTGTGTAATGACAAACAAACGTTTAGGTAGTAAAGCGTCAGTATACCACCTTTGTTATAGTCGGTTATGATGTCCCTGCAAAACGAGGTTTGAATATAACACTATAGGAAATTTGACTATTGTTTTTTTATATTACGTAGGTGGCAAGCAAAAATATGGTTATGTTTGGGGTGGACCACCCTTATTGGGGGGTATGAAAAATAGATTACGAGCTATTCTCAGACCTACAGAATATACTTACATATAAAATTTTATAAAAATCAGTCAAGCCGTTTCAGAGGAGTATGACAACTAGCATTGTGATAATTTTATATATTAGATTTTTAAAACTACGCAACGGATTTTGATGCGGTTTTTTTAATAGATAGACTGATTCAAGAGGAAGGTTTATATGTATAATACATGCATAACAGAGAAACACTGATCATTTTATAGGTTTCTAATGTGATGTCGTAAATAAACACTTTTTTTTTATACTACCAAGGTGGCAAACAAGCATACGGCCCGCCTGATGGTAAGCAGTTACCGTAGCCTATGGACGTTTGCAACACCAGGGGTGTCACTCACGCGTTGCCGACCCTTTAAAAACCTTATAACTCCTTTCTTGAAGAACTCCATGCTATAGTCTCTTGTCTATATGTCTACCTCTAGCATTGCACGGGGCGGGTCGCTAGTTTTATATAAACGATATAATGTACATATATCTATAATATAAAAATGAATCGCTGAATGTGTGCTAAGCGCAAATCTCGAGAACAGCTGAACCGACTTCGCTAATTCATATTTTGCTATATTCGTTATTTTAAGGAGTTCTTATGTAAAAAAAAGAAAGTTGAGCTGAAAATAGTTTAACCCGGGCAAAGTCGGGACGGCCCGCTAGTATGTAATAAAAGCAGGTAAACAAAGTCACATGTATAAATTAACGCTCACACGTGTTGTTTGTCCAACAAATTATAAATGTACGGCTTCGTTTATTAGACTGGTTACGTAAATGTGGGATCGAAACCTTCGCAAGGTCATTAAACAAGGCTTTTACTATTTACTTGAAGTATATAAGTTTATTAGCTTGTGGAATTTTATATAAAGTAACTACTTATTTATTTATTTATTAAATTAGCACAACCACATCATACATATTTATATGTACATTTTTAGTAACATTTCTATGGTATTCATTCCGATACATTAAGGTGTACATAACATTTACAAAAAAATTATAATACCTACAGTAACTTATTTAAATACTATATTAATTTATTACACAATACTTAGTAGTTTCTGTTTAAAACTACGAAACGAGTCATGGAAGATGTCAACAGATGGTTGGCGAGCTTGTACAACATTGTACCAGTCCAGGGTTCTATAAAGTGGGGACTGCAGACCTAAATTAGTTTTGACGGTAGGAATATAAAAGATTTTTTCAATTTTGTGTCTTGGTTGGGAATACGGAATAGCTAGACATACTTTTTGCAATAGATGACCACATTGAATTTGACTATTAATCAGTTTGTGAAGAAAACATAAGTCTTGTGTTTTTCTACGATCACGAAGAGAGTTCATTTTAAATTTGATCAAGCGTTGTTCATATGGGTTCCTATGAGAGAAGCCGCTGCAGGTGAATGCCAGTTGTCTAGTGAACTTTCGTTGTATAGTCTCAACTCGTTGAGAATGAACAGCATAAAATGGTGACCATGCAACACTAGCGTATTCTAGATTGCTGCGCACGAGAGCGTTGTATAGTAATATTTTCGTGTTAAGATTCTTAAAGCCAACAGTATTTCGTCTCAGGAAGCCGAGCATTTGGGCAGCTTTGGACGTAGCTTGATCTATATGCGATATAAATGTAAGCTTTTTGTCAATAATGACACCCAATTTCACCCAAATCTCGAATTTCTTCTACTTCAGTTAATAACGTGCCACCAATCTCGTACTTAGTGTCAAGCGGTTTTTTCTTTCTGGTGTACTTAATATGGAAGCATTTATTAATGTTAAGAACCATACAATTTAGATTACACCATTTCAATATTTCATTGATGTCATCTTGTATAAGTTTAGAATCCACAGAAGACTTGACTGTACAGTAAATTTTTAAATCATCAGCAAAAAGTGACATTTTACAATGTTTGATACGGAAAGTTAAGTCGTTAATGTATATCAAGTAGAGCACTGGTCCCAAATGCGATCCTTGAGGGACCCCGGATTGTGTGCAGTACGTTTGAGATTTAAAACCGTTCACGACTACATTCTGTGGTCTATTATACAAGTAGGACTTAAACCAATTTAGCAGCGTCTGTCCTACTCCATATACTTGCAGTTTTTGCAAAAGAATCTGGTGGTTAACTTTATCAAAGGCACTGCTGAAATCGGTGTAGATTCTTATTCTTAATTCTTTATTGTACACACAAATAAACATTACAATATACTTAAAAATAAAAATCATGTACAAAGGCGAGCTTAACTCATAATGAGTTTTCTACCAGCAAACCTTAGAGTGGTAGAGGAGATTGCGTCTACCTGTGAACCGTTGTCGATATTCGCCGATAAATCGGAAATAAAAGATACTAGGTTGGTGAGTACTGAACGGCCTCTTCGAAATCCGTGTTGAAAGTCTGAAATGCTATTATCAACTAAATTTGTGATTGTAGGATACACGATTGTTTCAAACAGTTTTGAAAAACATGAAAGTATTGATATAGGGCGATAATTTTTTGCATTAGCTTGATCTCCTTTCTTAAAGACAGGTACTATACGAGCCTTTTTCCACTCATCCGGAAATGTACCCTCAGCAATTGATTGGTTAAAAATTAGAGTCAATGGTAGCACAATAGACCGACCATAACGCTTAACAAATACGGGAGGAATATTATCTGGTCCGGCACCCTTCAAATCATCCAGTTTTCTTATTTCACGTTCTACATTTATTTCAGTAAATTGTACTTTAGATATGTAATTACTATTGGGGGATACAAATATATGTAAATATATGTTGGGGTAAAGTGTTGTCAGAGATACTATTTGAATATACTGAACTGAATTGGGCAGCAAGAAGATTGGCAATATCATCACCATTTTGGGCCACTTTATTATCCATATACATTTTAGCAGGTAAATGGGACTGTCCACCACGTTTGCTTTTAATATAATTCCAAAATAATTTAGGGTTTTTGGGAATACATGTTTCTATTGTTGTTTTGTAATTGTTATAACATTCATCAACTGCTCACTACATAAGGCGGAATATACGCTTAATGTAATAAACCTCTTTAACCACCATACGCTAGGCTAAGCACGTCTGGGAAAAGACCACAGCGATGCAGTTGTGTTCCTGTGCATGAGTATACTTAGGTCGCCAGCGCTCATTATCCTTTTTTTTGTAGAGGGGAAATGCTTTACGCATACCGCCACGTCCGGGAAAGGGAGGCGGTTACGTCGGAATCTCCGGCCATGGTGATAGATAGTTCTCATTATCCTATTCCAAGGATATCCCATCACAAAAACCTGGTAATCCAGATAATGCAAGAGTCCATATTACTTCATAGACTAAAATAAATTGCAGTCCACTCCTTTCCTTGAGTATTTCTAGGTCACGAATGCTCATTTGTTCGCACACTATCATAAAACCCTGGTATTCCAGGTATTGCAAGAGTTCATAAGCTACGGTAACGGCTTAGAATCAGGCGGCCCGTAATTTTAACCACACCCGCAGCAGCATAATTCGTCACCTTCAACAATGACAAGAAACAAATCTGTACAAATTACTATGATAACATTGCACTACTACCTACGTGTAACGTAAATCCTCTGGTTTATCTAATCGGGGTCTAGATAAACAGTAGGTACTTATATTTTTATCTGTCAAAGTCGACTGCAACAAGCTAAATGCACGAGGAAACTGTCCAATGAGAGATTAGTAAGAACTCATTTAAATCAAAAAAATACGATATTAGCAAATAAGTTTATCTGGCAAATAACCAAGTAAACGTGATATATCGAAGATTAAACAAGCTAATATTAGAAATGGATATCCTAAATAAGCAATTGAATCCTATACAGTAGAAATATCTAACAGGTTACAGGTGATTTGATGCGTTCAGAGAGCCGAATTCAAAAACCGAATTTGGATATCGAATCAGGAATAAAGATGTGGATATAGGATAGATGTCGGGCCTACAACTACACCACTGTGTGGGGATATTAGGGTGTGGTCTGTTGGTAAATTTGATCATATGTAACTATAATGCTAGATACTTCTTTTTAAAGAGACCTCCCTCTCTAGGAACACTAAGCCTTATGTCATGGGGGACTTAAAAAAACATAACACCCGAAACAAACAATCACACAAGTTTTGTAACCTGTGGGAATCGAACCTCCGGAGTCACTAACCACTAGACCAACGAGCCAGTAAAAAAACATTGTTTATGAATTTCCTTTGCCTATCTTCTGACTTCATTACCTGATTACCCTAGGTCTACAACACAAAATAAAAACCGAAGAAATGTAGGTTAGACTTGACATATCACGATATTTAGAATGTAAATCTTGTCTCGATCTGAATTTCAGATATATACGAGATAAACAAACGCTTTCCTGTCTGAAATAGATAACGAGAAACACGGTTTTGTTGAGTTGAGTACTTATGTACCTTACTATTTTATATAATCCTTACTAATATTATAAATGTGAAAGTTTGTAAGAATGGATGGATGGATGTTTGTTACTCTTTCACGTAAAAACTACTGAACGGATCTGGATGAAATTTGGCACACAGATAGATTATGGTCTAGAATAACACATAGGCTACTTTTTGCAGCGATAACCGACATCCACGCGGGCGGAGCCGCGGGCAACAGCTAGTATGTAATAATAATGCCCTCCTAACCGAATTTCTATCACGGCGCCCAATCTCCAGTTAGCCAATCTCGAGATTGGCTAACTGGCTAATCTCCATTGCAAGATTGCGCAGTTGCGCAGGACAAATTATAGCGCACAAGTGTGTGCGCAAACACAGATGCACTCTCTATTCCCTCACTTTCTTGTCCGGTGGGACGGCAATCCGACACGACCGGAGAGAGATCAGGCGCAGGCGCACTATTGTGAATTTCTTGACCGAAAAACCCAACATCAATTTTTGGAATCGAACCCGGGACCTCGTGATCAACAGTCACACACATCGACTACTGAGCCACCCAGGCAGTTTTTTCTATGAAGGCAAACAAGCATATGGCTTGTGGGTGAACAGTTACAGTAGATATAATAGATAGAATAAAGAATTGTTCTGAGTCTGGGTGTAATTTGTGTCCGTTATTTGTATGTTTGTAAAGTCCCCCGCGACACAGAGCTTGTTCTCTAGTGCGGGAGTTGTCTTTTTAAAAAAGAAAAAAAAAGCCATGTTGCAGACCAATTTCTTTTTACACCAGAGCTTTAAGATGAGGTATCCATGTGATTCTTAAAACACTTCCTAATAAGAGCTGGATACCTGTTCGTACAACCAGGAACAAAACTACACTGTTGTCTGTAGTTTTCTGTGGGGTCCTTCCCCAATTGGGATTGCTTGCAAGGCGCCTCAACAACTTCTTTGGTCATTTTTTGGATTAATATGACATAGCCTATGGCACTTACAAATAACGTGGCTTTCTATTGGTAAAATAATTTAAAAATCGGTTTAGTAGATCCAGAAATACATCCCCTTAAAACCTCACAAACTCTGAACGCAAAATACGCGAACTGAACGCGGAGTTGCGGAAACCAGCCCGACATACCAATACCAACCTCACAAACTCTAGCTTTTTATAATATGAGTATAGATTTTTAAAAATTATAATCTAACTTTTTTTTATTCTATTTAGATGGCAAACAGGCATACAGCCCACTTGATGTTAAGCAGTTACCGTAGCCTATGGACGCTTGCAACACCAGAAGTATCACTTGCGTGTTGCCAACCCATTTTTTACACCAGGGCTTTATGATGGGAGTATCTCTGGGATCGGGTTATGTTTATTTCAAAACGCATCCCTAAATAGAAGAAGAAGAAAGAAAGAAAAACTATTTATTTGGACTTCAGAGACACAATAGAACACACGGTAACAATAAATCCTGGTAATACATATATCAAAACAAATATAAAAAGAGTAAAAATTAACATAGGTAAAATTTATATACGGTAATGTGTGTCTCACGGTATTCCAAACAGGTGTCCAGATCAGCGTAATGCCATCCACTGTAATGGTGAGTGGCGCTGATTTTCATCTGGAACCTCGCAACCTCGACCGGTGTCAGAAGATATCAAATTAAATTAAGATATAATAATAATACTTAGTAGGTGTAAATTAATAGAATAGAAACGGAAAAATAGAATTGTCATACCTGCTAGTAATATTATAAATGAATATTAATAGCATTCCAAGAATTAGTGTAGAATATAAATAATTTAATTAAAATGGTGATATATTAAAAAAAAAAAAAAAAGATTCAGATTATAATAATAATTTATAATAAAAGCATTATAATAAAAGCATTAGAATTAGTAATATATAATTTTATCAGTATAATTCAATAATAATAATTAATTTAACGTATATAATAACTATGTTGTTAAATACCCAATACACACTTACAAAAACAGTGCACAACAATTATATAAAGGATATGTCCGCACAAAGATTTCCCATATCACGTTGTTTATCTATAAGATATTTACGAACGCGCTGTCTAAAAGTATATAAACTTTTAATTTGTCGTAAGGGAGGTGGAATGTTGTTCCAGATCTTTGCGGCGGCATAGCTAAAACTGCCCTTAAATGCGGTGGTAGAATGAGGCTTTATAGAAAGTTGTTGTGCACATAATCTACCTGTAATTTCTCTCCTGCCAGTGACCCAAGTAAGCTTATTATAGAGATATGATGGTTCTTTGTACTTAACTACTCCGAACAGAAGGCACGCCAGGTGCAGCTTACGTCGTGATTTCATTTTAAGCATAGAATGCTGGATTAAATATGGTGTTAAATGGCTTCTAGGAGGCACAGAGAAACAAAACCGAGCACACGCGTTTTGTACACGTTGGATAAGTCGGTTGGTTCTGCCTAGCAGCCGTGGTCCATATACAGCGTCAGCATAATTCAGTTTTGACAGCACAAGTGACTCAACCAACTGAATACGCAATTCCTCGGACAAGTACGGTCTCATTTTATAAAGAATCTTCAAGCGATAGAAACAGTTCTTAACGGAGTCAGCTATGTGTTTTTCAAATCTGAGATCACTATCAATCAATCAAATAAATGAGTGCTGCAGACCTGTACTCACACACAGGAACATAATTACACCACTGTGTGTTGTTATTTGGCTGTGGTCTTCTGGAGGTCCTTCCCCAATCAGACTTGCTTCCTAGTATGGGCCCTACCTCTCTTAAACTTCTATTTCCACAGACAAACCAAACTCTTTCTTCATTATAATTAGTATAGGTACTTTATATTATTAGTTATTATCAAACATAACTGACCCCTGTAAAAGGTTAATTAGTATTAACAATTAAACTATTAACAAAATGACATGTGTTTTTATTAAAATTATATAATAAACTTAATTTCTTTATTGTTTGTTATCTATACCACGGATACTGATAACAACATCTATAGTATACTTATTATATACTAGCTGTTGCCCACGGCTCCGCCCGTGTGGATGTTGGTTATCGCAACAAGTTGCGTATGTGTTATTCCAGACCATAATCTATCTCTGTGCCAAATTTCATCCCTATCCGTTCAGTAGTTTTTACGTACGTATGTACGAAATTACTAGATAGCAGATAATAACAAATAAACAAAATGTTATATTTTCTGTGTCAAAGACCGTACACAAGTGTGTGCGTGAGCACAAGTGTGCACTTGTGCTCACGCACACACTTGTGTTCTTTTTTAAAAATGTTCTGTTCTTTTTTAAAAGAGAACTCTCGCACTAGGGAGCAAGCCTTGTGTCGTGGGAGACTTTACTGACATAAAATTAACAGACATAAAGTACACCCAGACTCAGAACAAAAATTTATGGATTACATAAGCTTTTGTCCCCTGTGGGGATTAAACCCACAACATATTGCGTAGTGGTAAACCTACTAATATTATAAATGCGAAAGTTTGTAAGTATGGATGGATGGATGGATGTTTGTTTGTTACTCTTTCACATGAAAACTACTGAACGGATCTGGATGAAATTTGGCACAGAGATAGATTATGGTCTGGAATAACAAATAGGTTATTTTTTACAACGATAACCGACATACACGCGAGCGGAGCCAAGGCAACAGCTAGTGGTAAAATAACCACTTAAGTCACTGAGCAAACCGTGCAGTCTTTATTTCTTTACTACTCATAAGTGTTTTAGAAAATAATCATCCATCTTCAGACAGATCTCAATGTGACTATGTAAACTTCAATAGCGCCATTCAGCATCTCAATTTGTTCTGTGGTTGCATGTTTATAGGGATAGTAACATTATTCTATTGGTCTGATAGATGATGCTTCACTTGCAATATAAGAGACAACTCATATGTACAATATTACACCTCTGTGTGTAGTTAATTAGCTGTGATCTGTATGATGGAGGTCCTTCCCCAGTCAAACTTTTTTCTTTATTTTTAAAAAGACAACCCGCACTAGAGAACAATCTCTGTGTCACGGGGGACTTCACAAACATACAATTAACGGACACAAATTACACCACAGAACAACTCTTTCTGGGTAACACAAATTTTGTCCTGTGTGGGCATCAAACCCACAACCTCGTGCACAGCAAATACACATACTGCAACCACTAGACCAAGAAAGCAATCAAACTTGCTTGTTCATATGGTACCCTACCTCTCATAAGTGCTTAGTCACTAAATACAACACTTCTATATGACTCAAAAGGAAATAAAATATAAGCATTAACAATCTACATTGGTTTTAGTTATGAAATGTAACATAAAGAGTTCTAACCTATTTTGTTTACATTTTTGCTTCCTTATAATAGTTTCTGTAACACCTGCTGTTTAATTTATCTATGTATGAAATAAGAAAACAATGTTCTAGGGAAGTTTTTTTTTATACTACTAAGGTGGCAAACAGCCAGCCTGTAAACTGTTACCATAGCCTATAGATGCTGGCAACAATACCCTGGCTGGTGTTAAAAATATTGAATTGGCAACACATAAGTGATACCTCATCATGTCAGCCAAAAAAGACATCCACTGCTGGACATAGAAATTGCTCAAGGATTTCCACAACTCTTTATTCTGAGCCAACCGTGTCTATCGTCTAGTGGCTGGCAACACTAGACAATAGACAAGGTCGGCTTGGGGAAGGCCTATGTCCAGCAGTGGATGTCTTTTGGCTGAGATGATGAGGTACCACTTTTATGTGTTGCCAATTTAATATTTTTAATGACAGCCAGGGTTTTGTTATGTAGTCACACAGGAAAGTTATACCACTGTGTGTAGTTATTTGGCTGTTGTCTTCTGTAAGGTGGAAGCCCTTCCTTAATGTGGTTTGCTTACTTGTATGGTGCTTTACCTTGAGACTGGATATTGGAAATAGCAACACAAAAAGTAAACAATAACTTTAAGCAACTGGACCAAGTATTATGCTATCTTATATTAGAAAGATTTGGTCCAAGATGGGAATAGAACCCACAACCTCTGGTTTAGCAGTCATAGCCACAAGCCAGTAGATCAACAAGCCACTGCCACACAAATCTCTTTGTCTATAATAATAAAGTTGGCGCCCTTCAGGCAGCTGGAAAAACTACGACAGTATGAAAACTATCACAAAATGAAGGAGACCATTGATAGAGCTTTCTATAGACGTAGTACGAGAAATACATCGCGCCATCGTGGACAATTGATTGTTTTGCTAGTACTTACACATTACTCATACAATAGTGAGATTTATAACAAAAAACATCGACATGTAAGCTGACTAAGAGTGACATGGTTCTCATCAACTAAGATAACGGTCACCCACCGAGAAAAATGACCTTGTCACCCGTTACCTGTCATCATAATAAGTTTAAAGATAAGTTTCTTAACAGAATTTCGACTGAACTTAAGTTTTGCTCGAGGCAAAATTCTGCGTTCTGTCTATAAATACACAAATTCAAATATAGAAGGATAAATTAATTAGAAACCTGTTTCCGTTTCTCGGAATCGAACTTTTCCTATTCACTATAATATGTCACGATTTCGAACGTTAAAAAAAGAAACAAAATAATAGCGGGATTATCCAACATAGATTTGGTAAATTATACTTTCACCGAGACTGTAGGATGATTGTTATCAGCCGAAATGAGAATTGTATACGAACAAAAAATCTCGACACTTCACCACCATAATATTTTCGTAACATTTCTAACATAAGATTGCACTCACCTGAGGTAATTACGCGCGCACAAACGTCAGCAACACTATGGAATCACTTAACACAGCCTGAATTACGATAAGAGTATGATAAAAGTAAATATTGTAACAATCTTTGTTCTAAGGTTCCGCGCGTTGGTACACACTACAATATGGTAACCACGACACACTTGCTCATGTGATATTTACAGCTGATGTGTAAAAATTGAACAAATAAACACGCACACTACACAATTTGAGCAATATCCACTACGAAATCGGGTGTTCGCTATAATAATATTATTCGATCGGTTGGCAATCGTCAGAAAATTCTTTTGAATTGATTGATTGATTTGGATATTACATTCGTTTCGTGTTGAAATCGGTCGTTGATTCAATTTCATTCAGTTTAGAATGAATGATTTACTTGCGTTTAGTTTATATGATCATATTGATCATTGTTTGCTCATTGCTGTGTATGTTTAACTATTGCATTGCAATCATTGCATTCAATCAGAAAAAATCTTATAAATGAAGGTAAATTAAATTTACTCCCGCAAAATGTATAGTATAATAAATTATTACACTGTTTTGATTTGATCGCGTTCCAGAAAGTTTTCATCTTAATTTTCTATCTCTATCAGTTATTATAAAGTAAGAACAAGACAACATTAAAGCTTATTATCTACTAAAATCCATTCTGGATATCTAACTTTACATTGTAAATAAAAAGAAAGTACAAAAACAAAACGTAGGTACAAAAAATGTAACATTGAAAAGTTTTTATGTTTACTAGTAGAATCATTTAATCATAACTATCTTAGTTGTATAATTCATATACATAAGTGAAAATACTTAATGGATTAATATTATTAGATAATTTTAAGCAAGAAACAGAATATTATAACCTTAAAAATGGACGATGGAAATAAAAAAGAAGATAAGATTGAATTTAAGAAGCCTGTACTGTTTGGACGTATCGGAAAGCTACCTAGAAAAGTGAAAGAGGATGCTGAGAAGGCGCTTGATGATAAGAATGTGGAGAAACCAGTGGAACACACTCCAGAATCATCTAAAAGTTCTTTGCCTCCAGCTGTGCTTCTGAAAGAATTATCGACTCCTATTCCCTACAAAGAGCCCAAATGGTCGGGCCTGTGTCCTGACGGTAAGAAGTTAATAACTTTCATTTATAATAATCCCAAATACAGTATTATAGTTATGTATTTGTATTTGGTACATACTTGTTAATAATACGTGCTTTGTTTTTGCACCTGTGAAGAGAAATGTTGCTCACATCTGTTACCTATGGGTTTATTTGCGTAGTATGCTGACAAAGTAGTTACTAAGTAGATCATCACACCTTAAACACAACCTATAGTCTATTTCACATAGTATGCGTACTGTGATGTTTGACATTTGAAGATAAATATCAATAAAAATGATAGACAATTAAATTAAAACCTATCGATTAAATACTCTAGGCTCTTGATAATTCAATTAGTCAATTGGTTAGAGATTGATTCAATCATTTTCTTTCATCTTCATTGTAAAATGTTAAACATCATAGTACCCATGTTATGTGAAATTTATTTATTTACACACACCCACATAAAACTATCACTACAGGTATTTCTCCTAATGTGATAGCCCATGTACATAAATTTAAAAAAATTAAAAAAAGAAATATTTTATAGGTGATGGTCATGATAAAGTCAAAAAAGTCCTCAATACATCAATCTCTCCTTTTTGGGATAGATAGTACTAATATAATATATGCAATTACAATGCCTATTAAACAGACCCGTTTGTGTATTATTTTTATTTAGTGTAAATATTGTTTTATTGGATTTATTGTAGATTTTAGATTAACACCACATGGGAAAAAACTGTTTTTTCCTGAGTGCGTGTACTCTGTGTCCATTAATTGTATTGTTTGTAAAGTCCCACGCAACACAGGACGTGTTTCCTAGAAGGGGGGGGGGGGGGAATTGTCTTTAACTCTTTCAGTGCCAAGCAAGCCGTTATGACTTGTTACTGGTAAAAAATAATTTTATTCAATTGGTTTTGCAAACAAACAATAGGACTCGAGTGCTAGACACGAGAATGGGTAATTAATTACTAATTATAGATGGAATTGGTAGCCCGGTTCTTGGCGTATAGCGTATCAAAGAACCCGGGAGCCGGGTTCTTGGCATTAACAGTGTTAAACAAAGGATATGAAAGAGACCCGTGCCCAGTAGTACAACATTAATGGGTTAAAATGATTAATAATGAATGAATAATGTACAAATAAATAAAAGATAGTGCCTAAAAGAATATTTAAAATCTATTTTCAGGTTCCGAGTATGCATTAGAGGTGTTAAAGTCAGGTATGATCATGGAGAGAATAGATCTAACAAACAAGGCGTACTACGTGTTTGGTAGACTCGCTAACAGTGATGTTATCATGGCACATCCCACTATATCCAGGTTTGTTTGTGTATTTTTTTATCTAATAATTTTATATAAGAAATTGTTCGATCCCAACTAATATTATAAATAGGATAACTCTGTCTGTTTGCTTATTAAACTAACAACTGCATAGATCTTAAGGAAATTGGGTTAGGAGATAGATGGTCCTAGGCAAGGACATAGTTTACTTTTTACGTGATAATTGACATCCACGTAGGTTGCTTTACGTGCATCTAGATTCATATTTTTTTTCTTGTGTCATAGATTTTATCATTCACCAGCCTATTGGTATTGGTATTGGTATGTCGGGCTGGTTTCCGCAACTCCGCGTTCAGCTCGCGTATTTTGCGTCCGGGTGGCTGGCAGCGTTCTATTCCATCCACCCCAGCTCGTCGAGGAAGGCCAGCAGACTCTTGATCACGTCGACCGCCTCCCGTAGGGTGCCTGGGCGGCCCAGGTACTTCTCCCTGTATGTGGCGACTTCTGGGCAGTGCAGCAGCACGTGCGCCGCCGTCTCATCTTCCCTCATGCAGGCTCTGCAGAGAGGGCTGTCAGTAACCCCTATAACAAAGAGGTGTTTATTAAAGGAACCGTGACCAGTGATAGCAGCAGTGACTTTACGCAGCTGCTGCTTTGTTAGTCTCAGAACCTGTTTGGTGAAGCGTCGATCCAACTTGGGGAGTGCTTCTTTCGTCTGTCTGCACTCGCTGTGGTTGACCCAGTGGCTGCAGTGTAGCTCTCTAGTACGCTTCCTTACCAGAGTACGTAGGTGTCCGAAGGGCAGGGCCACTATGGGTTCTGGACCCATCGTGGCCATATCTGAACCTCTTCTAGCGAGCTCGTCCGCAGCATCATTGCCCCGGGAGCCGCTATGTCCCTTGATCCATTGAATGGTTAGTTTATTGTGTTCACCTACCCGGTTAAGTTTTTGGAGACACTCGTAGATCAGTCCTGAGTTGACTGAGTGGCAGTCTAAGGCTTGAAGGACCGCTTTACTGTCCGAGAGGATTCGGATAGGCTGACCCTTTACCTGTCTAGACGTGATGGCCTCGGCCACCAGAGAGATGCCCATACACTCAGCCTGGAAAACAGTGTTATGGGCCCCTAGTGGTGTCGCTATGTGTACGTTTAGGTCTTCAGAGAAGATCCCGGCTCCTGTACCAGTACCTGTCTTAGATCCATCCGTGAAGATCCTGAGTTCCGTGGGTCTTAGGCCCTCACAGCACTGGTCCTCAAACAGCTGTATTTTGTATTTCTTGTCGAAGACAAACTGTTTCGGTATGCGGTCACTTACTGCTCTTAGAAGAGGGAACTCGGTCTCCAGTTCCTCCAGTAAGGAGGTATGCTGGGTGCTTTTGTTGCTAAATAGACCCAGTGTTTTTAGTCTTATGGCCGCCATCGACGCTTCCTGCTGAATAAACAGGTGTAACGGCGTTATACCAAGCATAGCTTCGAGTGCTGCGGTTGGTGTTGTCCTCATACAACCCGTCGCCGCCATGCACGCGAGCCTCTGTAGTCGCTGTAGTTTACTCATGACTGTTACCAGTGTGGTTCTGGGCCACCACACCACCGCACCATACACAATCATAGGGCGGATTACTGTTTCATATAGCCATATGACAATCTTGGGGGTTAACCCCCATTTCTTGCCTATCATTCTTCTGCACTGCCAGAAGGTGATGGTGGCTTTGTTTAGCTTATTTTCAATGTGACTGTTCCAGTTCAGTTTGCTGTCCAGGGTGACGCCCAGATACTTCACCTCTTTGGACAGTTGGAGTTCCGTGTTGAACAGCCTGGGCAAGCAGTGGTAGCCCAGGGCTCGTTTGTTGGTAAACAAGACCAGTTCAGTTTTCGTAGGGTTTACCGACAAGTCATACTCCCTGCACCATCGCTCCACTATACGTAAGGCTTGTTGGGTGAGGTTGCAGACTGTCCCTGTGAACTTACCTGAGATGAGAATAGTAAGGTCATCAGCGTAGCCTATCGTGTAGTAGCTGTTGTCGTTCAATTTGGTGATGAGGTCATTTATCACCAGGTTCCACAGTAGGGGCGATAGGACTCCACCCTGCGGACATCCTTTCGCGATTAGTGCAGATTGCTCATCACCATCCAAGTGAACCACGCGTTTACTGAGCATATTTGTTATCCAGTCTATAAGCACCCGCTCCGTTCCGTGTCTGGCTAAAGCGGTGCTTATGCTGGAGAAGTTGGTTTTATCAAAGGCTCCTTCGATGTCGATGAAGGTGCCTAGACAAGTGCTTTTTTCTTGTAATGCTTCCTCGATCCGGTTGACCACCAAATGAAGAGCGGATTCAGTGGACTTACCCGAGCTGTAAGCATGTTGGTTAGCGTGTAGTGGCACGCTTTTTAGTGCTCCATCCCTTAGCTCTCTGTCGCATAACCTCTCCATCGTTTTCAGCAGAAAAGAGGTCAGGCTGATCGGTCTGTAGGATTTGGCGTTTGTGTAGTCCCCCTTGCCAGGTTTGGGGATAAATATAACTTTCACTTCCCTCCATCCTAACGGAACATATCTAAACGCTAGGCATGCTCTTAGGATGGTCACTAGCCGTTCGATGACAGCTGCTTCTCCCCACTGCAAAAGAGCGGGGAAAACGCCGTCGGGACCGGCAGCTTTGTAAGGTTGAAAACTCCGTATTGCCCATCGGATCCTCTCTGATGTGATTATCCTCTGGGCCGTCAACCAGTCATCCGTGGACGGTGTAATCATGACATCGTGCCAGTTAATTACCTGCGTGAACGCGCAACCCGGGAAGTGAGTTTCTATTAGGACGCGCCTAGACTCTTCAGGTGACGATGTAAGTGTATTATCCGATTTACGGAGGGTGACGGGTGCTGCAGAGCTCTGTTGCGTCAGCAGCTTCCTTACCCTGTTTGCCTGTTGGCAGGATTCAATGTCAGTACAGAATTTACGCCAACCCATGGCTTTCCTGAATCTGATGCATTTCTTGTAGCTGGATTTGGCTGCGTGATACACATCCCAGTCCTCGTCCGCGCAAGTGTTCATCGCTCTGTTAAGGGCTCTTCTTACCTTTTTGCGCTTGCGTTCTAGTTCCGGTCCCCACCAGGGTTGTTTACCCGGGGTGCTGGGAGGAGTAGTTTCTGGACATGCTGTAAGAAAGCTGGCCATCATAGACTTAGTCAAATGGCCAACGTGTTCTTCAACTTGTGTAGTCCCCATAAGGGTATGCGGTGCCTTCAGCGCCGCTAGTTCCCGATTGAGAGTACAGATGTATATGTTTCTATCCGTTCTGCGTGGATTCCTCATCGGTTCCGAAGGTGGGATAGTAGTGCGGAGGTCGAAGCGGATCCATCTATGATCCGAACAGGAGGCCTCATTCGAGACGTGCCAGTTGGCGGCCAAATTAGCCGCCCCCTCCGTAGCTAATGTTAAGTCAATGATTGTACGGCTACGTCTGGTGACGAAGGTAGGTTCAGATCCCGTGTTAAGAAGGGATAGGTTCGTAGTACAAAGGTATTCAACTAGGTTCTTACCTCTGTTGTTGGGAGTGTCCATGCCCCATAGATGATGGTGAGCGTTGGAGTCCGCCCCGATGATGATATCGGTGCCTGTTCTCTCGCAGTGGTTGACCAGGCGAGTGAGGTCGTATGGAGGAGGGTCTTCGTTCTCGGGCATATATGCTGACACGAAAACCACAGGTAGCTTCCTCTCTTCCTGTTGTATATGGATCATTATTGCTGAGATGTCTCTGCAACAAAAATCCATTAGTAACTGTGCTTTGACGTTGTTAGAGACAAATATACACGATCTAGGATGATCATGTTCAGTAGTGATTAAGACCTTACCTCTGAGATTGGCTAGTCTCTGTATGGTGCCAGTTCTGACCCACGGCTCTTGGATCAGGGCTATGGCAGCCTGTTGTTTCTCCAACCACTTCCGCAGCTGAGCCGTCGCGGTTTGGCTGTGGTGGAGGTTTATTTGTAGGACTTTAATTAACGAGGGGAGGGCCATCACTGGTCATGTCCTCCTCGTCCTCTCCTATTTGTAGTCCGGCAATCAGGATGCCCGACTCAAAGGCGGCTTCGGCCTCAGGCTTTAGAGGCGGGAAAGCGGCGTCTGCTTTTTCTTCCCCTAGAAGCTCGGCCTCCGAGTATTCGGCGACCGGGCCGCCGACAGCGGCAGGGCCGTCATCGGCGCCAGGGTCGTCGATCGCTGCTGCGCCGTCGCCGGAGTTGCTTGTGGTCGGTCCGCCAGCAGTGTTGGGACCACCCGCAGCGGGGTCGTCAGCCATAGTCGCTGTCGGTCTTCCCACGTGTGTGCCGGCCAGCACTGTGGTTGTGGCCGGGGGGCGCTGTTGCTCCCGTAGGATGGTCTTGGTCTTCGGGTCCCAGCCCTGAGGAACGTCGGCAAATCTGCCGTTTGGACCCTGAAACTTCAGGTACACCGTCCCCATTGTGAGCGTGAGACGGCGACCGGCCGCTATCAGGGTCGCAACCTGGTCCTCAGGGACACCGACCACCAAAAACCATGACTTCTCCTGTTGTAGCGCTCTGATGAGCGTCCATTTATCCACGCCTATCCAGAGGTTTTGATAGGCGAGGAGTCGTCCTATGTTGCCCGTGTCCTGCAGGAATCCCTGCTCGTTGGGGATCAGAACACCGCAGCGTACACGGCGTGTTATGTCCTCTTGGTTTTTCAACACCAGGTGGACGTTGGTGTTGGGCAGGAGTGTGGGCACTGTTTTGTCCAGCCAAGCGCGTGCCTGCTCGTCTCCGCACCACAGCTTTAGGACACCGTCTGCGATCACCGGTTTCCCACGGAAGTACGGTCCGCCTTGGCCCTTACTAGCAGCCAAGCACTCCTGGAGTATCTTCGCTTGGAATTCCAGGAGCACTTGATCCGCTGTCTCCTTACTAATACGCCCCGTGCGTGCGCAGGTGATTGCGACGCGCAGGTGCGTGGTTGCCGCCTGAGCGTAGCTACGCTTGCCAGCCATGCTGGGGGTCTCCAGCCGCGGCCGCTTGTGCTCACCTCGAGGCGAAATCGTCTCGTTTAGAGCCCTTTTGGCCGAGGCCTGGTCTTCCCCGCCCGGCGGCTGCGCTGCTGTTTCCGGAATAGCAGCTCCGGAAGGTGGCTTGTCCAGTGACGGGCGGCGTGCACCGTCTCCTGCTTGCGCTCGCCCTCCGGCGCTGAACTTTATGCCCGTGCTCGCCTGCATGGATGTGCCTGCGACGGGTTGTTGGCCAGTACTGGCTTGTAAGGCACGCCTTCGAGCACTACGACGCTCGCTGCGGGACTTGTTACTCCTCTTGCCCCTAGGTTTTTTCATTGGGGCAGTGGAGGGGCGTGGGTTTGAACCTTCGCCCTTTTTCTTGTTTGTGTGGACCATCCACGTGCTCATGTATTCGCCCTCGTCATCCGGTGGCGAATGTGTACTGTGCTCCTCGCTGGCGCCTACAACCGGAGTCATTGAGCTGCCAGCAGGAGGAGGGTGCGTGACGTGTGTCTGTGCAGCGTCTGGGCCCTTGCTGGTGCTCGCGGCCAAGGCCGGTGAACTGCCTGCATGTGCCGCGACGATGCGTTGCGCGTGTGAAGTGTGTCTGCCCGCACCGGTGCTCTCGGCTTTTGCCGCTGAACTGCCAGCTTGGGCAGGTGATGCGCGTGGTGCGCGTGCAGTGTGAGGGCCCTTACTGGTGCTCTTGGCGAATGCCACTGAACTACCAGCTTGGCCCTGTACCGTGTTGGTGGACGGTCCAATGTGTTTACCCTTGCTAGCGCTCAAGGCTGACGCCTTAGAACTGCCAGCAGGGGCGGTGTGTGTAAAACCCTTGCCGGTGCTTCCAGCCGGGTTTGCAGGGCAGCTAGTGCTCTGCGTAATGGTAATATTTTTAGGCCTTGTTGAATCCATGTAAGATAAGTAAATAAATTCATCCTTCTGGCTTCCCACCCACCATGGAGCCCGCACATTTGGGAACATCTTACAGACATTAGGATTACCAGATGAATATAGGAACGAGAGGCTGGCTTACAGTGCGACATCGGGCGCTCGATCGGGTTTGCACTCAGGCCAAGTGTCTTATCACCCTCACTTACGCCGTCAGCATGACCTTTGCCCACCGCACCGGTCCAGACCAGACCAGTGCGGACCCCCCGCACCTCGCCAGTGGCCCTCTGACGGGACACATGACCATTACCCTGCCCCTGGCTAGAGGACGGGGCCACCGTTTTGCCTGAATTCCAGACCAAAGAGGGCGTGTTGCCTCACGGACACAATTACCGCCAGCGCCGATTGGCTCAGCCCCCCAGGACTCCTTCATCCCGCATACGGCGCTCAACTGCGCAGGCCCTAGCGCAGGTAGGTGCAAATATAAAATAGATGCTAAATAAGATACACTTACATATACTGGGCTATGTATATCGGTGCATGCCCAAGCACATATATAAATAACTAAATTAATATATAAGTCGATAGATATATAAATATAAGCCGTGAACTCACCTACTAGCTTCGGCCCAATATATATGAACAATAATATCTAGTGGTGGGAGAATACTAGGTATATACATGTGTTATACTACGTGCTATATACATATGGGGACTGCCTGAGAAGCAGGCTAACGGGGTTTTACCCCCAAGAGCCGGTGGTTCGGTTTTAGGGCGCCGAAGGTTCGCCCTCGTGCATCCATATTTAGCTACTACGGTCCCGAGGTAGATGAAATGTGTGGGGCTCGATGTAGACCGTAGCATTGTCCGGGGAGGACGACTCACAAGGGTGGTTGTATGTGAGTCCATCGCTGGACCGCGGCGGCAGTCCAGCGAAGGCGGGGACGTATATGGAGCACTTGTCGGTGCGCGCCTGATAGCCTAGCTCCACACACCTAGGCGTGCGCTACTGGCAGCTTAGCATTTCACTTGGCTCGAGTTCCCCGGTTAAAGAACACGCTCCACTAAGGCCTAACACCAACTCCCCCCCTTACACCAATTCACCAATTCACCAGCCTATAAGCAGTCTGGTATTATCACAATAAAAAAATAACTAGAAGTATCCGATGTTTTTTCTCAGGATACTATCTATTTCTTCGCCAAATTTTATTAATATCCGTTCAGCCGTTTAGTCATGAAAAGGTAACAACAAACTAAAATAAATACATACATTTCTTTCGAGTTTATAATATTACTAGTTATTTGCCCGCGTCTCCGCCCACGTAGATGTCGGTTATCGCGATAAAAGGTAGCCTATATGCTATTCCAGACTATAATCTATCTCTGTGCCAAATTTCATCCAGAACCATTCAGTAGTTTTTGCGTGAAAGCGTAACAAACTTTCACATTTATAATATTAGTAAGGATTTTGAATTGTTCTGTATTGGAGATATTTTTTATTTTCTATCTTTCCAGACACCACTGCATCCTTCAATACAAAGCATTTGCAGAAGAGAACGAGCATCCCTGCGGCTGGTACTTATATGATCTGGCCAGTACTCATGGAACGTTCCTGAACAAAGACCGTCTAAAAGCAACCCATTACACCAGAGTGAGGGTCGGTCATCAGATCAAATTTGGGAACAGTACCAGGACCTATATCATGTGTGTAAGTATACTGGTATATTGGCTCTTTAGTCAACTGCCCAATCCCGCTCGAATGACCAAATTACAACATTTTTAATATTTGATTGGGCGTTTTGCCCGATGGAGGTTTTGATGACAGATTTTGATGACAGATTTTGATGCTGTCTGTACATTTAAAGTAATAAAGCCTCCATCGGGCGAAACGGCCAATCAAATATTTAAAATTTTGTAATTTGGTCGTTTGACCCGCTCGGGCGAACCAATGGCGGGCGTTTCGACCTATAACTCATCATAAGCTGGTAACTAATGGTAACTGCTTATCAGCAGGTGGATCTTATGCTTGTTTGCTACCTTAGTAGTTTAAAAAAGGAACTTGCTGAACACCATAAGTCCTAAGTAAAAAATCTATCTTCGAACTCCACAGGGCCCAGACTTTGACTGCGAAGGAGAATCAGAGTTGTCGGTAACAGAAATCAAACAGAAAGCTCTAGATTTGAAGCTGGACAGAGAGAACATGATTAAGGAGGCCATAGAAGAGAGAGATAGGAAGAGAGTAGAGGAAGAGAAGAGGAGAGAAGAACAGGGCATTGATTGGGGAATGGGTAAGTTATTTAGTTTCGTTTTAGTACGCAGGCTATTATTATAATGCACAAATGTGTGTGCAAACACAGGTGTTCTCGATAATTTAGACTGCCTTGGTGGTCCAGTGGCCGCAGTATGTGCACGAGGCTGTGGCTTCGATTCCCACACAGGACAAAACTTTGTGTGACCCACAACGCGTTGTTCTGAGTCTGGGTATAATTTTTGTCCGTTAAATGTATTTTCGTAAAGTTCCCTGCGACACAGGGCTTGTTCTCTAGTGCGGGAGTTGTCTTTTTAAAAGACAAGAGATCGGCGGTCGTCAACGTCAGGCGGCTGCTGGACTATTTGGACGAGCTGGGGTGGATAGAGTGATCCCCCAGCTAACCACCCGCACGCAAAATACGCGCATCAGCGTGGAGTTGCGGACAATAGCCCGCCATACCATACCAAAAGACAAGAGAGAATTACTTACTCTCTTATACCAATGAGAGACCAATCTAACATGACCCGAGAGAGATCAGGCGTAGGACCAACGGATTCCAGTTCTTTCCGAGGCACGAAAGAGTTTTGCTGTGTTTATCTTTAGAAAATGGTTACCCATCTATAAATTGACTATGGCTAGCTTATAGCTATGCTCTCAACAATTTTCTGCGCCAGGTGAGGATGCGGAAGAAGAACCAGACTTAGCAGAGAACCCGTACGCTATCACAGCAAACGAGGAGTTGTATCTGGAGGATCCGAAGAAGACACTGCGAGGATACTACGAGAGGGAAGGACACGAGCTCAGCTATGATTGTGAGGAAAGGGGTGTTGGCCAGTTCATATGCAGGTACCGGTTCTTATCCATCAGAAAAATATCTATTAAACTTTTAACAATGGCATAATTTAGAGTAAGTACTTGTGTAAATATAAATTGTTACCTACTAATAATACTAACATAAAAAAGTAATGTCTGTGTGCTGACGGATTAAGAATACAAATGTCACCAACCCCTTTCATCCCGAGGGTGTCGTAAGAGTCGACTAAGGGAGTAAGTCTCGCAGACAATATCCACTGCAAGAGAGGGAAAACTCGAAACAAAACCCTATACCAACCCGTCTGGCCAGCGTGGTATAGTAGGCTAATATCCCTCAAATTTTTGGAGGAGACTCGTGACTAGTAGTGGGACGTTTATGGGTTGAGATGATGATGATGATGAAATAAGTAAGCCAAATTGTTACTAACGCACTAACATTATGGATTTTATTGTTGATCTGAATTAAAATTACTATTATTAACGATTTGTATACATATTATTATTATAATGACAACGGGTCTACTTAGCGTAATATTTTTAAGGTTTTCATACCTTTTTGTTCCCGACGTTTCGGTCGAATTGCACCGACCGTGGTCACGGGTTGACTATCCATCTGATCATGCTGGAGACAGACTTACAGTCTTTAAAAACGCTTTATCTCAGAAATGGAGATGCTTACAAAGCAATTCAAAAACATATTTTTTGGCAATTGCATGATCTGCAATCTATATTAATTATTATGATTGCGAAAGGTTGGATGGATGTACAATCACGCCAAAACGGCTGAACACATCTGGATGTAATTTGGCATTAAGTTAAGTTAAAGTCTGGAATAGCAAACAGGCTACTTTTTATCCCGAAAAATATCGCTGTTGCTGTGGGATTGTCGACTAGTTTTTGAGTTTTGTGGCCACAAACATACGAAAGGTGCTTTATAGGATATAAATAGCTGTTGTCCCCGTCTTTGCCCATGTGGATGTCGGTTATCGCGGCAAAAAGTAACCTATGGAGAAGAACAAGATTTTATCTCCTTGCCAAATTTCTTTAAGATCCGTTTAGCGGATTTTGAGATTTTTTTAAAGTGGACCAACTTATCATTTTTATAAAAGACTGGCTGTTGCCCGTGGCTCCGCTCGCGTCGGTGTTGAATATCATGAAAAAAGTAGCCTATGTGCTTGCTATTCCAGACTATAATCTATCTCTGTGCCAAATTTCATCCAGATCCGTTCAGTAGTTTTTACGTGAAAGAGTAACAAACATACATCCATACATTCTTACAAATCTTTCTCGTTTATAATATTAGTAGGAAATCTCACAAATATACATTGTTTTTTTTAATAAATATAATATTTTATTATAATAATTTCAGAGTAGAACTGCCAATAGACGATGCTCGAGGTAGACCGGTCATAGCCGAAGTGATACACAAGGGGAAGAAGAAGGAGGCTGTTATAGCTTGTGCCTTGGAAGCTTGCCGGATATTGGACAGAGCTGGGCTGTTGAGACAGTCCAAACATGGTGAGAATTTGATTTAAATTATTACATACTAGTCGTTGCTCGCGGCTCCACACATCATAGATGCCGATCGTAGCCTATGTGCTCAGACTATAATCTATCTCTGTGCCAAATTTCATCCAGATCCGTTCTGTAGTTTTTGCGTGAAGAGTATGTGTACCAACATTGGAGTCGATCGACCCCAGTGAATAAAAGTTTCATAGAAAATGCAACCCCACATTTCACCCTCTTAGGGGTGGAATTTCGAAAAACGAAAAACTACTAATATTATAAATGTGAAAGTTTGTGAGTATGGATGGATGGATGTTACTTTTTCACGTAAAAACTACTGAACGGATGTGAATGAAATTTACAGCGATAACAGACATCCACGCGGGTGGAGCCGCGGGCAACAGCTAGTTTATAATATTAGTAAGGATGTTTATCAGTTATCTGGTTGGGATCAGATGGCGATGTGCGAGTTGCCCCGAAAAATTATTAATTCTCAACGTATTTTTGAAAGAATCCCGTCGACGTAAGCAGCGTGACTGGTCAGCTGATGACTACTACGATTCTGATGACGACACGTTCCTGGACAGGACGGGCAGCGTCGAACGTAAACGCAAGCTGCGAATGCAGAAGCAGGGTGTCACTGAGAGAGAGGATGAACGACCACGAACATATGATGACCTGGTGAGTACCTACTATCAAGTCCTTCTAACTCAATTTCAGAAAAAACAGAACTTTTCTTTTTTTTTATACTAGAAAGAAGAAGAAGAAAGAAAGAAACATTTATTTGATACAACCAAAGAAGAACACAGCACAATTTGAGTCGATATGCACAAGCTTAGTAGGTACATACAAGCAGAAACAAAAACAGAAATTTTAACATATGAACATAACAAAATATTGAAATGACAAAAACTATTTAGGTACTAAAACTAGCATATAGTGCACTGCATGCCCCACGGCTGCCTCAAATAGGTGTCCAGTTCAGCTGTACTACTTGGGTGGCAAACAAGCATACGGCCCGCCTGATGTTAAGCAGTTACCGTAGCCTATGGACGCTTTAGGGAGTATCCCTAGGATAAAAAAACGTTTCTTCAAAACGCATCCCTAAATGAGCGCTGGAGACCTGTACTCACACACAGGAACACAACTACACCGCTGTGTAGTTATTTGGCTGTGATCTTCTGTAAGGTGGAGGTCTTTCCCCAGTCGGGCTCTTGCCCCACCTCTTAATTTCTGGCCTGACCCGGAAATCAAACCTGGTACTCCTGATAGTAGTCTCACTTAACGACCACTACACCAACTAAACAGTAAATAATGTTTTAATTTATTTTTCTATTTCAGATAAAACAAATAACCGAGATAGAGTCAAAGATATCATCAGAAGAACGTACCTTGGAGAGATTACGTTCATCATCAGCGAAGACACAACCTTCAGAAGACGAGGATGCTTTAGACCAGTTCATGAGTACACTGAGTAAACCCAGTATGGCAGAGAAGGCTGAAATATCTAAAACTAAGGTAATATTAGATCTTCATTCTACTTCTCATTATTTGGTTATTTATTTATTTAAAACTATTGACCGCGGTTCCACTCGCGTGTTTGTCGGTTATCGCGATAAAAATGTAGCCTATTTGCTATTCCAGACTATACTCTATCTCTGTGCCAAATTTCATCAAGATTCGTTCAGTAGTTTTTACTTGAAAAAGTAATAAACATCCATACTCAAATTTTCACGTTTTTTTTTTTGCTAAAAAGCCAACTCCCTCACTAGGGAACAAGCCCTGTGTCGCGGAGGACTTCACAAACATACAATTAACAGACTCAAAGTACACCCAGACTCGGGACAACCATTTATGGATCACACAATTTTTTGGCCTGTGTGAGTATCGAACTCACAACACGCCACGCAGTGGTAAATGGCGAGGTAACCACATAGGCCACTGAACCAGTCACATTTATAATATTAGTAGGATTTATATGGGAATTGAACTTGGGAGCTCGAGAAAACCAGTCAAACACATAAAAATGACAATCAAATTGTATCGCTGTGTTTTTTCAAAAACATAAAACATATAATATTTAAAAAACATTCTCTCTCTTCACAGATGAGCATACAAAAATTAAAGATGGAGTTATCCAAAACCCAGCGTTTAGCGGAACTAGCCAGGCCAGCACATCTGCCGCCGTTGATCAAGAAAGATGACAAAGTCATCAAACAAGCTAGTAACTCCGTCGTCTATGGGAAAAGGTGACACATTTAAAATCCTAATATATTTTTAAAAATACAATTATATTCTCGCACTAGCCTAATGCAGGTTGGTGAATCTGACATGTCTTTAGAATTTCTTCTAAGACATGTGGATTTTTTTGGACAATCCCACCCACATGCCCACCGCTGTGACTCCTGTGAGCCAGGATTAACAGCGGAGTAACCAACTGATACACCGAGCTTTGACACTCGTGCGTCCCGTGGACAACTAAACCTACTGTCTTGGACCCCGCAACGAATTTAATCATAAGTAAATAGGATGAGTTAGAAAGAAAAGTTTCCACTTCATGTGGATTTCTTTACGATGTTTTACTTCACCGTTAGCAGATGGTGAATCATTTGATTAGTACATATAAACTCCACAAAGTAAAAGTACTTACACCCGGGATCGAAGTCGCACCTCATATATAGTCATATAGCTAGACGAAGATACTAATTATTATTTAAATTAATAAAACACATGTTTAAACTTTTTTAATTACAGAATACGATTAAAGGAAGACACAGAAAAACGTCCAAAAATACGTCAGCAAATAAAGCAAGAAGAATCAGAATTTGTAGAAGAAGTAGACTCTGACGATGAAGAAGTACAACCGAAGAAAGAAGAACCAGAAGAGAAAAAAGAAGAAAGAGTGTCAAAAGAGAAGAGAAAAGAAGTTGAGATAAAAGAAGATAATAAGAAAGAGAATGTAGATGTTAAGAAAGTATACGGGCCTATGAGACCGCCTGGAAATTATGTGATACCTGAGGATTATTTTGATCAAGAGAGTGATAGAGATCTCCCAGAGATAATGGAGAAAGAGTAGTCTGGTAAATAAAAATAATTTAAATTAATTGTCTGTTTTATTACTAGCTGTGCCCGTGACATATTACTGATAGCAACTCTTTCCGGGTGAACATTAAAAAATAATATATAATCTATGTTACCCGCTGGTAATGTTAATCTTTTTCTTAGATTCGATCGAACACGCCACCAGTAGCAAAGACAATAACTACGAAATTAGAGAAAGAAATTATTTTTGTAAGTTTATTTCAACCTTATATCAGTGTAACAATTATAGCAAAATTATATTAAAATAACTATAGGTAAAACGCAAAATATTACAAAAACGTAAACTTTTACTCTTTTTATTTATTTTTACAATGCTCAAAATAGGGGATGAAAAAACCGGTGATACGCGAATAAACCAAAAAAATATAGGACATTATAATTTATTGCTTAAAATAAAAAATGTACACATGATCTACATTTTACGTTTATTCTATCAACGTTGCACTTAATTAACAACCGGATTTTACCGATAAACCGGTAACTTTCCAAGAACTGCAATATAGCTTGCGTAAAACCGTTTTATCGACAAAACCGGTTAATTTGTGTCTAAAATCGTTATTTATCGGTCAATTTCACCGAACACGACGTCCAATGTTCCTATAATTGCTACGATGTCGGCCAACATGGAGTTTTTACCGATTTTTTCTAAAGCCGCGAGGTGAGCGAATCCAGGAGCCTTGATCTTGCATCTGAGGGAAAAAACAAATAGGGATTACATAAGTCGAGACTGACTTTTAACGTGCCCTCCGAAGCACGGAGACGCTTAGATGAAATACTACTATACGGTCACCCATCAATTAGGGTTACCGCGCACTTGGTAGCTTAACCCGATGATAGTTTACCGAACAGCGAGTGCACTTGGCTATGAGCGCCTCAAGAAGAAGACCTAAATTTCATTTTTGAATGGTATATTGGTTTCCATTCCTTCTTGTTACCACAAATATTAACTCAATATCAACTCATACCAAATTGTAAATGTTGTCCACCGCTCATTTTGGGGATGCGTTTTGAAAGAAACATTTTCATATCTCAGGGATACTCCATCTTAAAGGCCTGCCGTAAAAAAGTAAGTGATACCTCTGGTATTGCTAGCGTCCATAGGCTACGGTAACTGTTTAAAATATGACAGGCCACATAGTAAATATTATCTTATAGTACATTACCTATAAGGCTTTGAACTTCCATCGGAGACCAGGTATACTCCAAACTCTCCTTTGGGCGCCTCCACAGCAGTGTAAGTAGACCCAGGGGGTACCTGGTACCCTTGTGTAAATAATTTGAAGTGGTGGATCAGGGCCTCCATAGATGTCTGTAAAAATAAGATAGAATAATGAAATAAGAGAGGTAGAGGTAGGTAGTACGGTTGGTAACGGAGTTAGCTGTACAGGGCCGCTATATGAAGATGAGTTTTTAAGGAAAACCAATCTTCTTCTTCTTATCGTTTGGTTAGTGGTCAATCTGGTGACAGAGTTATTTAGATCGACCATATTTAGGCCTCTGTCGTGATCTAACAACTGTTAACAGTCGCGACCGACTTTTAACGTGCCCTCCGAAGCACGGAGACGCTCAGATGAAATACCATTATGCCACCCATCTATAGGGTTACCGCGCCTTTGGTAGCTTAATCCGCTGATCGTTTACCGAACAGCAAGTGCACCTAGCTATGAGCGTCATAAAAACCAATGTATGAATTTGTGTCAAATATATTTTTTCTTTTTATACTACCAAGGTGGCAAACAAGCATACGGCCCGCCTGATCGTAAGCAGTTACCGTAGCCTATGGACGTTTGCAACACCAGGGGTGTCACTCACGCGTTGCCGATCCTTTAAAAACCTTATAACTCCTTTCTTGAAGAAACCATGCATGCGGGGTTGCATGCATGGGTTCTTCAGCTTGCTATTTGTAGGTTTAGTCTTATTGAATGTGAATTTTCCAGCGGGATCGAACTCGCACCTCTTGCATGCAAATCGTTTAACGGCCACCACCGCTTTATAAAGTCGTCTGTGCTATTCTAGACTATTTTCAAATTCAAATTATTTTATTTACAGATAATTACAATAATAATAATAATAATAATAATAAATATTCTTTATTGTACACCACATAAATGTTATAAAAATGAGAATGAAGAAAAACAGTAAAATAACCTTATAGTATGTACAATGGGCGGTCTTATCGCTAAAGCGATCTCTGCCAGACAACCTTTGGATGGACTTGCGGTTAGGAAAAGCGGCTGTTGATGGTATACAGACATAATACAATAAATATACTACATAAATACATACCTATGCAAACTAACTATATAAACTTATTTAATATATATACCTACATTCTAGCAATTTAATAAAATTAACATTACTAAATCGAAATAATTACATTTTATAATGATAAATAATGTTTTTTTACCATAGATTTAAATGTTGGTAGAGTCTGAGCGCGTCTAACATCTAGTGGCAAAGCATTCCACAATCGTATAGCGAGGACTGTGAAAGAACTGTCGAAAAAAGTTGTAGAATGCGACGGCATTTTCAGCTTAAGGTTTTCTGATGATCTTAGGAACCTCGTATGTGTGTCATGAAGGAACTCAAACCGTCCTTTAAGATATGAAGGTGTTGAAGGGTTAAACAATACATTGTATAGTAAAGAAAGGATATGTGCATTCCGGCGAAGTCGTATGGGTAACCACTTGAGCATTTTACGAAACTCAGAAACATGATCATACTTGCGTAGACCAAATATGAATCTTATACAAACATTTTGAAGTCGCTCAAGTTTATCTAATTGGTTCTCGGTGAGATCTGGATAGCTGGCATCCGCATAGTCAAGAATAGGAAGTAATAAAGAGTGTGCAAGCGCAGTTTTGGTGGCAATTGGCAGAAAGTTTTGTAACCTTCTTAAGGAACCTGCTGAAGCAAAGATTTTCCGACTCACTGCTTGCAATTGTGGTCCCCAAGATAATTCAGCATCAATCAATATGCCTAAGTCCTTGACTTTGTTGCTATAAGGTACAACGGTCCCGTCAAAGATTATACGAGGTAACTGCGACAAACTAATTCTGGAGACCCGCCTGGAGCTTCCAACAATAATAACATGGGTCTTCAACGGGTTCACTTGTAGTCCATGTGATCTGCTCCATTCATTTATTGTGACTAGATCTTTATTAATATTTTCAATCGCATCAGATAATTTCTCTAATGAAGCTTGTGAGTAAATCTGTAAATCGTCTGCGTAAAGGTGGTAGGAAGAAATGAGTTGATTTGAAATTGAATTAATAAAAATTGCGAAGAGAAGAGGAGATAGCACGCCACCCTGGGGTACACCAACATACGTATTACACCACGAGGAGAAGGCGTCCTCAACACGTACACGTTGCCGGCGTCCGCACAGGTAACTACGAAACCAATCGATTACCATTGGAGATATGTTAAGTGAGCGAAGTATATTGATCAGAATGTCGAAATCTACTGTGTTGAAAGCGTTGGAAAAATCTAAGAGGGCAAGAACAGTTAGATTTCCACATTCCATGCCGATTCTTATGTCATCCGTAATATTCACCAGGGCTGTAGTGGTACTATGACCTGGACGGAAACCAGACTGGAAGGAATTAAGGAGATTATTACTTGAAAGGAAGGTATTGAGCTGGTTATGGACAAGACGTTCAATGACTTTGGAGAGGAAGGGCAGGATGGATATAGGGCGATAATCAGTGTATGATGCAGGATTTGACTTTTTAGGTATCGGAGTAATTTGGGCATCTTTCCAAGATGTTGGAAAGACCCCACTGGATAAGGAATGATTGAGGATATGAGATATGACAGGAAGGATTTCATCAAGGAGGGGAAGGATCATATTACGGCTGACACAATCACTTCCAACGGCGTTGGATGTAATCGCCATAATGCTCTTCTTAACATCACAATTAGTAAATGGATTAAAAACAAACGGCTGATATATAGGAGTTGGAAGAGATGAAAGAAAATTAATCGTATTTAATTTAGTTGTCCTGTCAAAATTGGACGACGAAGAGAAATGTTGATTGAGTAAGTCAAGGTTTAAAGTTTTGGAAATATTGTTATCGCGTGATTTTCCAACTCCTAATGTTCTAAGAAATTTCCATACCTTTGCGGGGTCCCCGTTTTGAACCGAGTTGTGAATATGTTGGCGTTGTGCGTCTCTACACACCTTATTGCAGCGATTTCGGACAGCATTATACTTTTGTAAGTTTGCTTCATTAGGCCTAGTTTTCAATTTAAATTTAGCTGCGGCCTTCTTTGCCATTAGAGACTTGATGTCGTCTGTCAGCCACGGTGCAGGAGAATGTTTTAGTTTTATTGGTCTGACAGGCGCATGTTCGTCGTAAAGTTTAATCAGCGAGGCCGTAAAAAAGTTTACTTTATCGTCTAAAGAAGCTGAAGAAAAGAGTGGTGCCCAGTCGATATTTTTAGCATCTTCACGAAGGTTATCGAGGTTCATACCACCAAAATTGCGTTGCATAAGGATTTTAGATCTAGCCTTAGGTGGGCGAACTTTATAGGAGAGGAAGAGTAAATCGTGGCAAGAGAACGCGTCAGCAGAGCATTGACCATGCTTAGCAACGCGCTCTCTAGATGAAACCAATATAAGGTCAAGAAGTGAAGGAACAGAATTAGGGAAATGGTGAGTTGCACTAAGAGGAAGGATGTGCAAGTTACAGGATTCTGCAACTGCAGAGAAGGATGAAGAACGGGAATCATTTTTAAGGAGACAAGTGTTAAAGTCACCCATAATAATGGTGTGACTGTAGGAAGGGATTAGGTTTTCTAAAAGATGTTCAAAGGAGGAGAAATAGTCTATGCAATATACAATCCATATTATGTTAGTAACAAAATACTTATAGTCTATGTAAGTACAATTAAATTAAATAGTATTTAAAACATTCACAATTTATCAATTAAATCACATTAAATCATTGACCCACACCTCTCATCACTATAATCTATATCTGTGCACAATTTCATTTAAATCCGTTGAGCCGTTTTGGCATAAAGGAGTAATAATCATCTATACATTCTCAAAAACTATTCTGTTTATATATTAGTAGGATTAAATAAATAAAAATGTAATGTACCTTCATCTCGTCTCGTGAGGGTGGAGTGAGCTTAGAGTCGTCGGTCTTGATCTCGCCAGGAGGCATCTGGTTCAAGCACTGGTCGATGATGCGGAGGGACTGCCTCATCTCTTCTATGCGACACAAGTATCTACATGGACAAACAAATTATGTTGATATATATATATTACTAGAGGCACGTCCCGGCTTCGAACGGGTGAACGTTTATTTAATTTTCGTAGGGATCCTGTTATTTGCTAAAATATAGCCTATGTTACCCGCTGATAATGTAGCTTTCTAATGGTGAAAGAATTTTTAAAATCGGTGAAGAAGTTTTTGAGTTAAATCGTTACGAAAAATCAAATCTTTCTTCTTTGTAATATTATACATACATACATATCATCACGCCCGTCTCCCAGTGGGGTAGGCAGAGACTATGGTACGATAATTGCTTTATAATATTAGTTTACACTATTTCAAACAGAGATTTCTTTCCGGGATAAAAAGTTGCCTATGTGTTATTCCATAATCTATCTTTATATCCAATTCAATTCATATTCGTTCAGTAGTTTTTGCGTGAAAGAGTAACAAACGTACCTCCATACATTCTAACAAACATTCGCGTTTATAATATAAGTAGGGTATATAAATATAAAAAAGTTTTATACCTATCGTAGCAGTCTCCATGAGTTCCAATAGGGACGTCGAACTCCATAAGATGGTAAGCGTCATACGGTTGTGTTTTACGTAGATCCCACTTGATACCGGAGCCGCGGAGCATCACACCACTGTGTAACAAACATATAACAATGAATTACAGATGTAACATGTTTAAATTTATATTTTAGTGAAGATAATAAGTATTGGGCCTAATAGTGGTCCTTGCGGCAATCCAGTTTTTAATGTCATCATAAGAGCTTAGAAAGTGTGATGTTTGAATATCATTAGCTTTCTCCCTGTACTTATGCGCAGAGGAATACTTTATTATAATTAGTACATTAAGTAGATTGTTTTAATACAATATTTTTGCTTGATATAACAATCAAAAGCGTAACAAAAGTTGGAGATGTTCATTTTTATTGATGACCGCAGTGTTCACATAGTGTGGTATTTCATTTAAGCGCCTCCATGGTTATTGGGCACACTTAAACGTTTTAAGAAATGTTTCGTTTAAAACGCATCCCTAAATAACCGCTGAAAACCTGTACTAACACAGCAACCTGTTTGATAGTTATTTGGCCTTCTGTAAGGTGGAGGTCATTCCTCAGCTGAGATTGATCCGTTTTTGAACTTGCACTATAGAAAGTCTATACTTACCTAGTTAAATATTTTATATTGTTATTATACTATAACAACCACGTATTACATATAGTAGTGAAGTTCAAAATAAATATGTTTTCTTTCTTTCTTTTAATCGGGCATGCTATCTAGTATGGTGCTCTACCTCTCTTAAAGCTTAAGAAATAAAAGTCTTACGATTTCTATGGTAGCTAACTTACCTGAAGCCATAGTTAAGCGCATCCTGCGCGGTGACTACCCCAATGTCCTTAGTACGCTGCACCCAGATCCTGTTGGTAGTGAGCACGTCTTCCACCTCGTCCAGACGCTCGGCGAACTTGGACGAGAACTCGTAAATGTCATCCATCAGACCTATCGGCATATCCTGGAAAGGTGATAGATACAAGCTATAATAAGCCAGGAATATGGTGAGTAGACAAAAAAACTTCTTAAGTCAGGCGCGGATCCAGAATTTGTAGGGTGTTTAAATCTTAGCATATTTCACCGACTAAATCTTTCAAAAAAAGGATTTATAAAAAGTTACGAGGAATTGGTCTCAAGCCAAGAGAGGGAGGGGGCGGGCAATTGCACCCTTTGCCACCCCCCTGGATCTGCGCCTGACTTAGGTGGCAAACAAGCATACGGCCTGCCTGAAGGTAAGCATTTACCGTAGCCTATGGACGCTTGCAATACCAAAGGTATCACTTGCGTGTGGCCAGCCTGAATTTAAACACCAGGGTTTTGTGTTGGAGTATCCCTGGGATAGGAAAACGTTCGTTAATAACGCATCCCTAAATGAGCTCTGGAAACCTCTGTGTAATAATTTGGCTGTGGTCTTCTGTAAAGTGAAGAACCTTCAACAGCTGGGTTTGTTCCCTTGTATGGTGCCTTACCTCTATTGAACATTTGCTACCTAGTACTAAAGATCTCTTACCAAAGCAACTCCCCCAGGTCTAATATAAGCGGCGTGCATACGAGCGCCGCTCACTCTCTCGTAGAACTCCATCATCTTCTCTCTCTCTTCGAACAGCCAGAAGAAGGGAGTTAACGCTCCAACGTCGAGGGCATGAGTACCCACAGCCATGATGTGGTTCAGGATTCTGGTTATTTCAGCAAATAGAGCTGTCAAGAAGAAAAAAGGAGAATTTTTTTTAGAGAAGCCGCCAAGAACCGTTTTTTTTTAATCTACTTAGGTGGCATACAATCACATGGCCGCCTTGGTAAGTAGTTACCGTAGCCATCGAATTCTTGCAATACCAGGAGCATCACTTCTTCTATTTCTAACATATGTACCATATAGTGTCTATAAAACTAGCCTACTGGTCTAATGGTAACCCTGAATGCTAAGCCGTGAGTTCGACTCCCATACGGGACAAAACTTGGTATGATTAATTTTGTTCCGAGTTTGGGTGTAATTTGTGTCGGTGAGTTGTATGTTTGTAAAGTCCCCCGCGACACAGGGCTCGTTCCTTAGTGCAGGAGTCTTTTAAAAAAAAATGTAGAGGAAAAGTATGAAATGAAGTGTGTCTGGATCGAAGCAATTGGCGTACAATAGTCTCTGCCTACCCCAACAGGGGGTGATGATATGTATGTAAAAAACTTACTTCTAATATACTTGGCTCGTATAGGAATATCAATATTAAGTAGTTTCTCAACAGCCAAGCTGTAGCATTGCTCGTTGCACATCATGGAGACATAGTCCAGACGGTCGAAGTAAGGCAGCGCCTGGGTATACGTCTTGTATTCTATCAGCTTCTCCGTGCCACGGTGGAGGAGACCAATGTGAGGATCAGCAGCACGAACGGTCTGGAAGTAGCAATAGGCAGTTTAGTTTATTTATTTAAAAACTTAAAATGCATTCTCTACCAGTCGACCTTGGGTGATATAGAGATGAACATAGTAAAATAATATTAAGAGAGATAGGGTAATATACTAGTGACCAAGCCTGACTGGGGATGAACCTCTAACTTACAGAAGACCACATTAAATCACCACACACAGCGGTGTAGTTGTGTTCCCGGTGTGAGTACAGGTTACCAGAGCTTATGGCAGAAATTGCTTTTAGCGATAAGGCCGCCCATTGTACATAAATGTGTAAAATAATATCTGTATCATTAATGTTACTGGTGTACAATAAAGAGTTTTCTATTCTATTCTATTCTATTCTTATTTGGGATGCGTTTTTAACAAAAAAAAATCCTCTCCAAGAGAAATTCCATCATAAAATCCTGGTATTATTCTTGGGTTGGTAACACGCAAGTGATACCTATGTAAGCGTCCATAGGCAACGATAATTGCTAACCATAAGCTGGCAGCTGGGCCGTATGCTTGTTTGCCACCTAATATAAAAAAAACGAAGTAATCTTTGTGGTAAATTTCAAGTTTCTAGCCTCAGATGTTAGCTCTAGACTATACTTAGTACTACTTACTACTTATTCTAGACTAGATAGATACCTATCTCTGTACCAAATTTCGCATCTATAATATTATTGGATGTAGGATTAGAAGTGATGTACTTGTACTCACCTCTCCATCCAACTCGAGCACTAGACGCAACACACCGTGAGCGGCGGGGTGCTGCGGTCCGAAGTTAAGCACCATGTTGCGTACCTGCTTCTCACCCGGAGCGATCACACCTGACCAAATAGAATATATCGTATTTAGCAGAAAAATAAAACCTAATGATATTTAAAGAAAAATAAGCTACCTATATACTGAGCTGCTTTCAGTTTTGTTGCTATATTATTAAGCGTACCTACTAACTTAGATTTTAAGTATGAATGCGATAGATAATTCAGAACGTATGATACAGAAAGACAATGCAGGCTTGAAACCACATATCGTCCAGCTCCATATCCTCAATTTCTAGACACAAATAGTCTGTGATCATCTCTCGAACACTATTCACGGTAACTGCTTGGCGGACCCCATTAAGGAAAATATGGATCTTTGGATAGAGGTATGCTAAAGCTGTGGCGCGCATTTGGCTGGTATTTTGTTTCACACTTCATAATTGTCTAGTTTTACATCACATTTAGTATTTTAAGGGGTTTTTTTTTCGCATAAATTGACTGGTCTACAAATCTAAATGTTTCCTGTTATTGTTAATTTGTCTTCCGTTATAATAATAGACGCATCATTCTGTTAATCTTAGACTCAGAATCCATTTATGTGACTACGTACAAAATTATGAATAAGCTAGAAAGATGATGTCAGCTAAATGCCTACGGCAAGTTCGCTGACGTGGAGCCATTGCAAGAACTAGCAAGAAATTCACTATAATTACAAGTCCAATAAGTTATAGGTGTAATTTGTGTCCGTTAATTGTATGTTTGTAAAGTCTCCCGCGACACAGAGCTTGTCCTCTAGTGCGAGAGTAGTCTTTAAAAAAATAATGATGGTTTATATGCCGATAGTTTATGGCCGTGTGGTGACGGCTTAAGAATACAAATGTCACCATCCCTTTCCATCCTGAGGGTGTCGTAAGAGTCGACTAAGGGAGTAAGTCAGGCAGACAATATCAACTGCAAGAGAGGGAAAACTCGAAACAAAACCCTATACCAACCCGTCTGGCCAACGTGGTATAGTAGGCTAATATCCCTCCAAATTAATGGAGGAGACCCGTGCCCAGCAGTGGGACGTTTATGGGTTGAGATGTGTGTGATGTGATATGCCTATATAGTGTATATTGGTAGCTATTTGAGATGAATAAAATATAAAATATTCTTACTGTTGTATGGTGGTTGCTTTATTAGAGAAGTGATTTCATCTGGGTACATGACTGGACCAGAAAACTGCTTTACATACTCCGCGTCCGGCATCCATTTGTGGACGTTGCGCTGGTTGCTGACGATTTAAAATTGTTTAATTAGTCAAGTAAAATGATTTATTTGCAAACATTGGTAAATGGTACTTAGGTATTGTCAATAATATAAGTAAATAAATTTTTGAGACTGCTAAAATACTATAAAGCATACGGTTACAAGATGTTAAGCAGGTACCATTACCCATGGATGCTTGCAGCAATGAAGGTATTGTTCACGTGTTGTCGATCTATTTTCTAAATAGGATCTAATTGCATTAAATATATAGTGTTTGGCATTTCAGTATACCAGTTGTCTGGTTGCTACAGTACATATATCTAAAATACATTCATACATTTGTTTTATGTATAAAAATATATATATCACACTCATCTTAATAAAATCTTTGTGTGATGAGCACGAATGTTTGTTCTGTGTCTGGGTGTAATTTATTTATAATATGTATGTATTTAGAAATATGTATATAAGTATGTTTATCAGTTGTCTGGTTACCATAGTACAGGCTCTGCCTAGTTTGGGACCAGATAGCGATGTGTGAGTTGTCCCGAAAATATTATTATTATTATATTGTTTTTGATGAAAATTGAAACAGTGACACAAACCACTTAACCAACACGCCAGAATCTAGTTCAAATCAAAGAACAATAATAAAACTTTACTGTGTCCTTATAAGTTTCCTGATACACAATTAAGATCTAAATAAAACTTCTACACTTAACTGCACGTATTTTGTTATAGAATTTAATTTATATTATAGAAATAATGATAACAATCGAAATTAATTAACAAAATAAAGATACAACTTGTAACCTCAAACGTTACATAATTTTAATTTCACAATATGTCCGTAATTTAAGCTAAAATTGATATTTTATGTTAACAGACACTCACTTCACATTGTAAACCGCTGGTAAATTCTTTAACAGGGCAGTTGTTTGCCCTAAATTATTAGATTTTCGCAAAAAAACATTGAGTAGAGAGGCCATTTTTGACGGGACTGCGTTCCGTTCAACATAAAATAAAATAAAAATCTGTCAATTTTTAATCTGTCAGCTGGACTAAGTAAATAAAGATTTATTTTAAAAAATCATAACAATTATTTATTTATTATGTGTACAAAAACAACAGTTTCTTAAATTATGTATTAGTTTTGTGTCACAATACTGTAATATGTAATTTTATTTAATTTTTTGATGTAATGGAACGTTTACGTCAACTTTGGTTGGCTGCGTTTAGTTAGTGCTTTAGATTTTATTCGCAACAAAAAATACGTACCTTTATTATATTCTTAGATTTTTTTTTGTATTAACATATCGTAAAAATATTTATATTAATGTATAATTATATAGTTAAGTTTCTTATAATTTAATAACTATTTTTGCAAATACTATCTGCTAACGGTACCCAAAGAAGAAAAATATCGTGAGGATACCCAAATTTCTTAACAGAGAAATTTCTCCTTAATAAAATGGGTTTCCTCTGAAGGTATGTCTGATCCGCCAATCTGCATTGGGCTTGCGTGTGTGGGTTAATGTAAGCTCTCTTGATGAAGGAGAGAAGACCCATGGCCAACAGACGGACATATTATATGTCCGTATTTATGCAAACAGGAACCACCCAGCAAACACGCACTTCTGGGATATCAAAGGTTTTACAAAAACATGTGCAGCTCTGTTGGATGAAGTAAAATTATTATTTATTCTAATTGAATTTATTGATTAATTACTTATTTAAATATGTGTATATAAATTTGCTCTGAATACTCTTAAACTTTCTAGATAATAAAGAAAAATGTGCTTGTGGTTCCATTTTGTAAAAAAATATTAGCAAATAAATTATGATTTTATTTTACGCATAACGATACTACAGAAACTTGGTTCCATTTGGTGTATTCAAAATAATTGTTCATTATAGAAATATGTGTAGTATCAAGTATGTGTGGATCTTTTTTGTATAAAATGACTATGTAGTAATATCGTTTATTTGTTCCAACAATCGAGCCCCATTGTGCTGTGGTTCGGTTTTGCTTTATATGTAATGTTTGTAATTGCTGTTGGTTCTGTTCTGCTTTTTATATACCTTGCTTCCAACGGAAAAATCATGTGGTTCTTTTTTGTATAGGAATATAGACCACTTTTAAATTGGTATCCTTCAATAAAAGAAAAAAACTAAATTGGTCGGGTGGTTCCATTTTGTATAAATACGGACATATAGGTGGTATTTATCATATTATCAAGTAACAAAGGGTACAAATAAAACAACAATAAAGTCATTACTTATTTATTAAATTCATTATAATCTTACAATACAAACACATCTTTATCATTACACGATTCTTACTCGACGAAACTTTACCTAAGATCTTTGAACACAGTTTCTAAACAGGGGTAAAGACTTATAGTAGGTAGGTATCAGGCCCGGATCTAGGAGGGGAAGGGGGTTTTACTGCCTAAAAAAAACAACAAATAATGACTACAATATTATTTGTTATGTAATTATGCCTAGGAGGCGGCCCTTTTTTTGAAAACCTAGATCCGGCCCTGGTAGAGATAAAATCGTTTGCCAAATAGCAGAGGACACTAAATGTTTATAACACGAAGGTACATTTTATTTTTTACGTAAAAGTCACAATTTTTTTTGATACGCATGAGAGAGTTATCTCAAGAAAACTCTTTCACAAAACCCTGGTGTATCAGCAGCTATCGGGCTTGTTTTCTACATAAAAAGTATAAAATAAGCGTTGTGGCATTTTTCTTAAAAATATACCATAATGCCAACAACACTATTTCGATAAATAGTTTTCGTATTTGAAGGTTTACTTGACTCGTTTCTGTTGCCGTTGCCGATAGATGTCGTTGACTGGTGGTGCGACACCTAGTTCATCATCATCTGAGTCTTCACCTATCTTCCGTCGTCGAGCCTGGTGATACAAGAATAATACAAACATATATTAAATAAATAAAGCGCTAATTTTATGTAACTTAAATTGCATTCATTAGATTAGCCATCTTTTAATTAACGTATCCAGACTTGATGTTGTGTCTGGTATGTCTGGTTCGGATACTCCACTACCGACTACACCGACACTCTTTGTTCATGTGGTGGAGTCATGACTTCTTTTATTTTTTTCTCGTTGTCTTTCTATGCGACGGAGGTTCTGGAGTATTAGCACTGTGTGTGTGTATGTATGTGTGTGGTGTGTGTATGTGTGTGTGTGGTGTGTGTATGTGTGTGTGTGGTGTGTGTGTGTGTGTGTGTGTGTGTGTGTTTGTGCGTGCGTGCGTGTGTGTGTTTTTACGTAATATTGTATTCAAAGTTGTAGGGAGTGTGGATAAATCATACTAGCGCCGTACGAATGTTTTATCCCATAACCCTTTATGGGATAATACACTCGTGGACAAATTTAGAGGAACGCAAAAAAAAAGGTTTAATATTTCACGTTGTAATTATCCTACATACTGGCCACAAATATTGTTAAATCCTATTTAAAAAACAATGTTTTGGAATTTATTATTTTCGTATTTCATTTGTTTTTTTCTGTAATTATTGCTTAATAAGCATTCTTTCCTACTACGAAAATGTTTGCTAAGTTTGAATTTAAGTTTAAATTTAGATATTGTTTTAATTTTTGCCTTGACTATCTTGTTTATCGTATTGAGGGTGAGTTGTTACTGCAAATAAACTGAGAATGCCACATCTAAACGCCACTCAAGTTGCTAGGGCTGTTACTTTAATTGAAACTGGGCACACCTATCAACATGTGGCCCAAACATTAGAAGTATCAAAATCCGTGGTTCACCGAGTTGTCAAGAGGTATCAGCAGACCGGACAGTATACGAGACTCGCAGGACAAGGACGAAAAAGGAAAACTGTGGCCAGAGATGACCGGTTCATCGTTACCAGTGTGCTTAGAAACCGGACCTTAACTTCTTCTGAGGTGAGCTCCAAGAGGTTCGAGGAATTACGATAAGCACAAAAACTGTAAGAAGAAGACTGAAATCATCAGGCATAAATTCCCACTTGCCTGCTAGAGGCCCCCTTCTCGCCCCACACCATCGAGTAGCTCGAGTAAATTTTGCTCGCAATCACGAATACTGGAATGACGAAGCTTGGAGTCAAGTGTTGTTCACAGACGAGTCCAGATTTTGCCTGAAGCCTGATGATGGAAGGATTAAAGTGTGGAGACGCCCAGGAGAGAGGTACGCTCAGTGCAACATTATTGGAAAAGAGGCTTATGGTGGAGGGTCAGTAACAGCGATACGCTATGTAACTGAGATCTTGGAAGAAATTGTAATGCCATTTGCCCCTTTTATAAGGGATGGATTTGTTTTTATTCATGATAATGCACGTCCTCATACTGCGGCCGTAGTTTTCGAATACCTTCGAGCCGTGGAAATCAATGTTATGGGGTGGCCAGCGTGCTCGCCCGACTTGAACCCTATAGAGCATGTATGGGATAAGCTTGGTAGACAAATTAAAAAAAGAAATCCTGTCCCAGCTAATCTGAGAGACCTTAAAAATGCTTTACTGGAAGAATGGACCGCAATCCCTCAAGATTTTATTGATAATCTGATTAGAGGTATGCCAATGCGACTGGAAGCAGTGCGAAGAGCTCGAGGGGGCAACACTAAATACTGACTGGAATCCACGCCATAGCCTTTTTTATGCACTATGAAAAAATGTAATAAAAGTTAAGCATTAAAAATGTTTCTTCCTAGTTATTTTTTTCTTTTTTTTAACTTGGTTTATTTTTGTCATTTTGATCATTTGGTTTTCGAGGTTTGCGATGCTAAATGATCGAATAATAAGTAAAAACTAAATTTATGAACTGAGCTGTTACCAAACTGAACAAATATTCTGATTTTATTCTAACCACAATTTTACTTGCGTTCCTCTAAATTTGTCCATGAGTGTAGTTCACAAACATCAAAAAGTATATAAAATGGTTACCTTGCTAGCGACAGTGGTGATGCCTTCATCATCGACGATCCAGTGGACTGAGCGCGCCAAGTCGAACAGTTTTGTGTCGCAACCGTTTTCTTGCGTAGGCGCAGGCGCTATTTACAAAAAAAACAATATTACGTACTTTAATTACCCGACCCGCCTGATGGTAAGCAGTTACCGTAGTCTTATGAACGCTTTTAATACTGGAGGTATCACTTGTTGTCCACCCTTTTTTGACACCAGGACTTTAAGATGGGAGTATCTCTGGGATAGTAATACGTTTCTTTCAAAACGCATCCTTAAATGAGAGCTGGAGACCTGTACTATGTGCAGTTATTTATCTGTGGTCTTCTGTAAGGTGGAGGTCCTTCAGTCGGGCTTGCTCGCTAGTATGGTGCCTTACCTCTCTTTTATATACTACCAAGGTGGCAAACAAGCATACGGCCCGCCTGATGGTAAGCAGTTACCGTAGCCTATGGACGTTTGCAACACCAGGGGTGTCACTCACGCTTTGCCGGCCCTTTAAAAACTTTATAACTCCTTTCTTGAAGGAGTCTTTTTTTATGCCTTTAGCTAATATAAATAAATAATTTATAATACTTACGTTTGTCTGGTAGCGAGATCCTATTGAACAGCTGCATGAGCCTGTCGACGGAGACGAAAGGCCCTCGGAAGCAAGTCGGCGGCGGCATCAGCGTGCACAGGTGAGCTGCAGCCGTTGGCATTGGGAATGTACCACCTATATAAACAACAATTAAAAAATATAGCGGTGGTGGCCGAGTGGGAAGTAACCGACTTGCACGCAAGAAGTGCGAGTTCTATCCCGGGTGGCAGTAGATAGATAGATAGAATATTCTTTATTGTACACCACATAAGTACTAAAACTAATTACAAGAAGAATTAATTAAACACACAAATAAGTAGGTACAATGGGCGGTCTTATCGCTAAGAGCGATCTCTTCCAGACAACCTTAGGATGGACTTATGCAGTACCAATGTGAATTTCACTTTGAGGACTTTATATGTACTAATCAAATAATTCACCATCTGCTAACGGTGAAGAAAAACATCGTGAGGAAATGTCTTATTCACCAACCCGCATTAGGCCAGCGTGTGTGAATTAAGGCCTAAACCCTCTCTCTCTCCCTCTTGATAGAGAAGAGGAGACCCGTGCCCAGCAGTGGGACATATATGGGTCGTTATTATATAATTATTATTAATAAAAAATTAATAATTAATTAGTTAAATTGTGATTTAAAAGCGTAAGAATCACGAACTAATACGGTGTTATTCTTTTCTAAATAAACGAGACTAACAACAAATAGAACCTAATCTTCCTAAAGTTATCACATCCGCGTTCAAAGATTTCGTACAGTTGGCAACCCTATGCGTTATGAAGGGGCTTGCAGGGTAAAACGCGCTCTAGGTATTAATTTGTCGGATTTTGAGCAAATATAAAAGAGTGACGCTGCTATAAAGTCTTCTCTATACTATGGTATTACATCTTTACTAATATTATGAAGCTGAAGAGTTTGTTTGGTAGAAAGCGCTAATCTCAGAAATTACTGGTTCAATTAAAAAATACTTTTTTTGTTGAATAGTGCATTTATCCAGGAAGGCTATAGGCTATATAACATCACGCTATGATTAATAGGAGCGGAGCAGTAGTGAGATATGTTGCAAAATCGGGGAAAATGTTCTAAATTACGACGCGGACGAAGTCGCCGACGACCCTTACTATTAATTATGAGGTGTGGTTCGTCGTTCGAATCCGTGTGGTGACGGATTAAGAATACAAATGTCACCACCCCGTTCTATCCCGTGGGTGTCGTAAGAGTCGACTAAGAGAGTCACGCAGACAATATCCATTGCAAGAGAGGGAAAACTCGGAACAAAACCCTATACCAACCCGTCTGGCCAGCGTGGTATAGTAGGCTAATATCCCTCCAAATGTATGGAGGAGACCCGTGCCCAGCAGTGGGACGTTTATGGGTTGAGACGACGACATGTTTTTTTTTTTCCGAATCTCCTTACCGAATTTCGGTCACTGCGGTTAATCTCAGAGACTATCCATCTGCGCGGGCGACATTACAGTGCACTTATGTGTGCACAAACACAAGTGCACTCTTTATTCCGTCACTCTCATAGTCTGATGGGACGGCAATCTGACACGACCGGAGAGAGATCAGGTGTAGGACCAACGGCTTTACGTGCTTCCCGAGGCACGGGGGTGTAAACACCGCCAATTTCAAAACTCTGGGCATCTATTGTGAATTTCTTTACAGAAAACCCCAATATCGATTTTTGGCCCGACCCGGGAATCGAACCCTCGTGATCTGCAGTCACGTCATCGACCTCTGAGGCACCTAGGCACTTTTTTTTAACTACCAATGAGGGTAACAAGCATACGGCCCGCCTGATGGTAAGCAGTTACCTGAAATGGGGTGTTCTCCAGGGAGCGGATTGACCTTGGGCTTGTAAGGTATCATCTGGCTAATGTCCGGTCGGGCTATGTCTTTGTTCGGATCATTATCTCTGTAATATTAAAATAAATATTAGTTTTCGGATGACTGCAGCAAAATACATTTCTTACTTTCTTATTTTTAAAGACAACTCCCGCACTAGAGAACAATGTCTGTGTCGCGGGGGACTTTACAAACACACAATTAACGGACACAAATTATACCCAGACTCAGAACAAATCTTTATACTCACACAAAGTTTTGTCCTGTTTGGGAATCGAACCCTCAACCTCGTGCACAGTAGGCGCATACTGCGGCCACTGGACCACCAAGGCAGTCTTTTTTCTTTTACTCCCGCACTGTGTCGCGGGGGACTATACAATCATACAAGTTACGGACAAAAATTACACCCAGGCGTTCCATGTGGGAATTGAACTCACACCAATCTGGCTTAGCTTAGTTAACATTATTTATTACCCAATAATTTTGAAGAACCACAGGTTTTTTTATAGTTATTGTAAAAGGTGGTAGATGAGTCAACGGTCACACCGGTAAGTGGTTACCGCTGCTCATGGACTTCAGCAGTGACAGCTATCTTGAAGTTATGCACCAAGAGCCGGCGACGTATTTACTTTTGTCATGAAAAATCACAAATTAACTCTTATATACCTGCAGAATAATAAAAGGCTCTTTTGGCTACCCCCAGCCAGAGAACTCATTTTAGGGTTAAACACCCCTGTTTAATCCTAAAATAACAAAGAGAGTTTTTACTCTTTTGTTATTTTAAGGTTTACCAAATTAAGTTTTATTTTTTAAGTCTCTTCTTTCCTAGTGAATGATATTGTCATTTTTTTCTATTTTAAATAATTAAGTTTTACTTATCCCTACTTGTTGTTTTAGGGCCAAACACCCTGGCCAAAAAGATTTGCCAGAAGCCATTTATTATTCTGCAGGTATAACATCGCAATCGTAGAACGACAAATCAGATTTTTGAAAAAATAAATATGAGAACGTAGAATATAACAGGTCGGTTTCTGTAAACAACAAAAAATAAAAAATAAATCAAATCCATCTTTGTTCGACGTTCTAGTTAGTTTGTAAATTTTCATGACTTTTGAAATGACAAAAGTAAATACGTCGCCGGCTCTCCGTCTATGAGTCCTCTCTTAAAACGTCGTTTGAAGAAGGACATGTGTAGAAGATCGTGATAATTATATAGTAACTAGTGGACCTGGCAGACGTCGTCCTGCCGGAAAAAGCTGAAATACCGACAGCAGCGCCACCTACCGGGTCCAATTGTGAATCTAAACCATCCAGGGCCCTACCCGAACACACACACAAAATTTCATCAAAATCGGTCCACCCGTCTAGGAGGAGTTCAGTCACATACACACGCACACAAGAAATATATATATTAAGATGTATGTATCTACAATGTGTTGTTCTGAGTCTGGGTGTAATTTGTGTCCGTTAATTGTATGTTTGTAAAGTCCCCCGCGACACAGAGCTTGTTCTCTAGTGCGGGAGTTGTCTTAAAAAAAAACTTACTTTTGTCCCAGTATAACAGCAGCTAGCTCAGGAGATATTCCCGCCAAAGCGCCACCTAGCGCCCAAGATTTATTCGACATTGACGCCACCTACACAAAAATATCAATTCCTCAGCTTTTTGTTACCACAAATATTGTAACTCATATCAAATTCTAAATGTAATTAAAAATAGTGGCCAGAGTTTCTTGTAATTCTTCTCGAGGCCTTACCACTAGTCAGTGAATTGGCTGTAAGGAAAAATATGTTGGCATTTGTTTTTATGACGTTCATACATTTGATAAAAATGAATAAATGAGTTTGCCTTTGACAGAAGACTATAGTGACACTATCATTATATTTTATTATCTTGCAGATTCACCTGCGGGTATAATTCCACGGATATTTCTTTAGGATAAAATGTAGCCTATGGGCTATTCCAGCAACATTTGAGAGAGATCCAGTTCAATAATTCTGGCGTGATTATGGCCAGTCAAATCACACATTATAAGTTGTAAAGGTCATTAGGTCCTATGAGGACCTTATTTGCTATAAGTTTTATTTTATGTTTGATTATAATTTTAAGTTTTTGTAAGAGCATTTTTTTTTCTTTTAGTACGCAGGTAGCGCAACTTTCGCTTGCAAAACGTACTTTCTCATTACCCTAAGGGGTTCAAATATCATACCAAAAAATCAGCGTTACATCGTTTATAGGCGGTTTTGAAGTGAAATCTTCTTTAGGCGCGTTGACACTTTTTGGGTGAACAAAAATCATGGCACTCGCGTCATCGTCACTGAACGCTTTCCATATTTAAAAATAATAATCTAATAGCTCGACGATACAATTCACAAGTTACTTAGTTTTCACTTCTATCGGCAGTCCCCAAATACTTTCCGTTTTTTAGAAGATTCACCTGGATACCAGCTTGGACCCTTTGATCCAATCCAAAGACGCACTGTGAGGATTGTTGACGATCCCAAGCTCACAGGCGGTATTGATCCACTAAGTCTAAGGAGAGACTTCGCCTCCTTGTGTGTGTTCTACCGCCTGTACAATGGGCTGTGTTCTGAGGAATTGTTCGAGATGATGCCCACGGCCTCATTTTATCAACGCACCTCTCGCCACCGACAGGGAGTTCATCCTCACATCCTTGCACCTCAAACATGCCGTACCGTAAGATTCCAGAGGAATTTCTTACCACGTACGATTAGGCTGTGGAATGAGCTCCCTGCCGAGGTTTTCCCAAGAGACTATAGCATGGGGTTCTTCAAGAAAGGAGTTATAAGGTTTTTAAAGGGTCGGCAACGCGTGAGTAACACCCCTGGTGTTGCAAACGTCCATAGGCTACGGTAACTGCTTACCATCAGGCGGGCCGTATGCTTGTTTGCCAGCTTGGTAGTATAAAAAAAAAAAAAAAAAAGATTGTCTAGCCTATAACAGACATGTATCTTTCTAAACTCCGCGTTTATAATGCTAGTAAGATTTTACCTCAGTATATCCGATAGACTTCAACTCAGCAATACTGCAAGGGTACAGGTCCAAGAACTTGTACCTGTCGACCAACTGTGCTGTTTCTTTGCCTTCGAATTCTTTTATCTGGAAAAAAAGAAATAAGTTGCCTTTGTACATAATGTTTATCAGCCTTATCAATACACGTGGAATAGAATAGCTGCTGTGTCAAAGGTCCAAATTGCCTTGATGATGACCTTCATTAATAAGATGGCACCCCAAGAAGTAGAAGAAGAAAAGGTGTTTTTTTTTCTTAATCTTTATAAAGACAACTCCCGCACTAGTGATCAAGCCCTAGTTGCGGGGGACTTTACAAACATACAATAAACGGACACAAAGTACACCCAGACTCGGGACAACCATTTATGGATCACATTTTTTTTTGTCCCGTGTGGGACTTGAACCTACAACACGCCGCGCAGTAGTAAATGGCGGGGTAACCAATGACTATTCATTCACTACACTACGTTAATTCAATATAGCGGTATGGCTTCACACCTTATTATTATTTTTGCTCTTTGTAGAATCTACACATACATTTATTTTGTTTTACTAAGAAACCTTTAAATTTTTTAATCGGTCCAGTAGTTTCTGAGGCGCTCATAGCCAGGTACACTCGCTGTTCGGTAAACGATCAGCGGGTTAAGCTACCAAGGGCGCGGTTACCTTATAGATGGGTGACCGCATAGTGGTATTTCATCTGAGCGTCTCCGTGCTTCGGAGGGCATGTTAAAAGTCGGTCCCGACTGTTAACAGTCGTTAGATCACGACAGAGGCCTAAATATTGGTGATCTCTGTCACCAGGTTGGCCACTAACCAAACGATAAGAAGAAGATGAAGTAGTTTCTGAGTTAATTCGTAACAAACAAACAAAAAATCTAAAGTATAGATGACTGACGTTAGTTTATATCAATCTTTCAAGCGGTCTTTTTGGTTAAATCTTACCTTTTCTAGTACAGCCTGTCTTCGTTTCTCTACCTTGACGATACTGACTAAATCACCGATATTGGACTCAAACTCCAAGAACCTGTTCCATATGTCTACTGAGCTCTCAGGCTTCAGGCTGCCTGAGGAGAGCACCCGCTCGAACAGCACCCGGGTGTTATTATCCTCTGAAATATAATAACGTTACTATAGCATGGGGTTCTTCTAGAAAGGGGTTATAAACGGGGTAAAAACGAATTAGCCCCGTAACTAATAAATAAGATATATAAAAACTAGCTGTTGCCCGCGGCTACGCTCACGTGGATGTCGATTATCGCGATAAAAAGCAGGTAGACTATGTGCTAATCCAAACTATAATCTATCTCTGTGCCAAATTTCATCCAGATTTGTTCAGTAGTTTTTACGTGAAAGAGTAACAAACATCCATCCATCCATCCATACTCACAAACTTTCACATCTAATAATATTATAAACGCGAAAGTTTGTAAGTATGGATGGATGGACGGATGTTTGTTACTCTTTCACGTAAAAACTACTGAACGGATCTGGATGAAATTTGGCACAGAGATAGATTATGGTCTCGAATAACACATAGGCTACTTTTTACAGCGATAACCGACATCCACGCGGGCGGAGCCGCGGGCAACAGCTAGTTTATAATATTTGTAGGATATTATAATAACTTACCATTTAAATGCGACAGATAATCAATATAGCACAACACATATTCTGGAATGTGTGAGAACTTCTTCAGACCTAACTCAAATATCCTGAACGCTATGTTCTTATCCTTAGAGCAATAGTACTCCATTAAAGCTGCTGCCACAAATACATGGTATCGGGACCTGCAAACAAGCAAATGGACATATAGAGCACCATACAAGCAAGTAATCCTGACTGCGGAAGAACCCCTTATAGAAAACCACAGACAAATAACTACACACAGCGGTATAGTTGTGTTCCTGTGTGTGAGTACAGGTCTACAGCGCTCATTAATTAGAGTTTTGAAAGAAATGTTTTCTTATTAAATATGTTTAGCATTCTTGCTATGCAATCAGCTCAAATATACTTAAATATTAAAGCAAATATAAATTAATAATATTGAGTGGTTTCATTCTTTAATAACATTCTTTCCTCACTATTGGAAGATGTTGTACGTATAGACCTGTAACGGCTAACGTTTGAATGAAACTTACGTCACTCCAAAACGTAAACAAGCGGTGGACAAATTCGAACTCTGGAGTAGGAGCTCGGATGGCACAGTTGGTAGTGCGCTGGGCCGGAACCCGAGAGGCGCAGGTTCAAGTCCTGCTCCGGGCTCGTCTTTTTCCACATTGCTTTAATATTTAAATGTTTTCTTAGTCCAGGGATACTCCTTAAAGCCCTAAAGTGAGCTGTCCCGAATAATATTATTATTATTTGTGTGGATCCTTACCTGGAATCTTCTCTAGCCCTTTTGAAGACAGTCCTGGCAGATTTGATACCCTCAGCTCTTCGCGCGAACTTCATATACTGGACGTACGCCAGGGTAGGATCGATGTCTTCCATATCTAAGTATCTGGTGTATACTTGGTGTACCTACGATACAAAAAAGGATATGTCATTGGGCAATTTTGAACCTTGGCTGTTGAGAATAAGGTGTAAATTGCAATACAAACACGCTTCAACTTAAGTCATTTTTCTACTGCGGGTACGATATATGACTAGAGTCCATAGGCCCTTCTTCTTCTTCTCAGCCTGTTAATGTCCACTGTTGAAGAGCATCCGTGACTACGTTATCCTCACCTGCTACGTGTTTTATATCAATAGTGAACTATGATACAAAATCAAGGTAGCGAAATTGACGAGACGGTGAAAACCGAGTTCACCCGAAGTATATGTTCGGGCGTTTTCGGCGCTGTAGATCGCGCCCGACCGACGTTCGCCGTGTAACGGTATTATTATGGTTTAGACGCCACAAACGTAAGCCTCCCCTTATTTGTTGCCACAAAGGCCGGTTTTGAGTGACCTGCATCCAGTGGCTGTATGCAGCTCTGACCAGGTCATCTGTCTATCTTGTGGGAGGCCATAGGCTCTATAGCGATTAAAGATTTTTAACCGACTTCCAAAAGAAGGTTTTATGTTCGTCTGTATGTATGTAGGTATGTTTTCTTTTTCCTTTTTGTATGTTAACCGATATCTAGGTCAATTGTGAACCGATGTCTTAATTTTTTTAAGAGGGTATAATCTCGACATGGTCCCATATTCATTTTATTTGGTACTGGACCTTGGATCCCAGAGATACATCAAGAAACTCCTCAGAATCAAAAATACTATTTTCATGCACCTACATTTTCTGTCATTATTTTGCTCTGGTCATTAAAAAATTAGGAACAAAATTAAACCGACTTTAAAACGCGGAAACCTACTGAATACTGATTGAAGTCAGTGCTAGGTTCGTCTTGTCATCTAATATTGAGCTTGGCACCGACTTCAATCTGTATTCAGTTATTTTTCGATTTTAGAAGACGGTTTTTTTGTGTAAAATTTCCTGATCTTATTGTCTGCCTGACTTACGCCTTTACGGGGTTGTGACATTTGTATTCTTAATCCGTCACCACACGGGTATAAATGATACTAGGGATCGCCCGCGACTTCGTCTGCGTGGTAATTTGAAACGTACATTTCCTCGATTTTGCAATATATCTCACTACTGCCCCGCTCCTATTGATCATAGTGTGATGTTATATAGCCTATAGCCTTTCTGGATAAATGCACTATTCATCAAAAAAAGATTTTTTCTAATCGAACCAGTACTTTCTGAGATTAGCGCGTTCAACCAAACAAACAAACTGAAATAACGAACACAGATGTTGGCTATCAACTGACTTTATTCGACGCCATGCTTAATATCTACCCTCCCATACAATGATATATTTCATGTGCTTAGTTACTAATACCTTACACAAACAAACTCTTCAGCTTTATAATATTAGTATAGATACCTTATTATAATGCAGCCGGCTCTCCTCGTAGTCAGCATGTGCGAAGTGCAACAAGGTGGACTGCTTCAGAGGTCCGCTGGTCGCCCTCTCGTATACTGCTGCTGCTTCGTCAGAAAACAGACGGGCGGCGTTCGAGTCCTGAATATATTAGTTTTTATTTATTAAATATAGTGCCATGTCCCGGCTACGTGCTTTGTATTGATCCTGCCTATGTTACCCGCTGACCCGCTAGCTTACTAATGGTGAAGGTATTTATTAAATCAGTCAAGTAGTTTTTGAGTTAAATTGCAACAAACACACAAAAAATCAAATCATTCCTCTTTATAAACTAATAACTAGGATGTCGGTTATCGCTGTAAAAAGTAGCTTATGTGTTATTCCAGACCATAATCTATCTCTGTGCCAAATTTCATCCAGATCCGTTCAGTAGTTTTTACTTGAAAAAGTAACAAACATCCATCCATCCATATTCACAAACTTTCACATTTATAATATTAGTAAGGATAACTTTATGTTTTTTTAAATACAATTTTCTTAATCTTAAAAGTTTTTTTGGCATGAAAAGTAGCCTATATTCCAGACTGTAATCTATCACTGTGGCAAATTTCATCCATTTTGTTTAATTCAACTTAGATGGCAAAGCGGGCCCACCTGATGTTGCTAACTGCAAAATCGTAACACCATAGATTTGTTATTTATCATCACGTATTTAAGGTTCTACTCACCCCCTTCTCTTGCAGCAGCTTGGCAGAATGGTCGAGGAACTGAGCCGCCTGATGCCAGACATCAGGGTGGTGTGCCAGACACAGCAGGCACTGTTCTATAGCGAACATGACACGACGAGCCACCAGCGCCGTGTCTTCAGATCGGAGAGGATTTGAACGTTCCCAAGTTATATATTTCTTCCATAGTTCCACCTGAATAATAATAGAGGCTCGCGTTAGGTGAATGAATCAAGGGTCTGATGCAGAAGGCAGTGCTCCTCGACACGGCACGTTTAGTGAGGAAGTTCGTGTCTCTGGAGCCCTAACCGCCGGGAGCTTGTACCCGATACCGGTAGCGAACTGTTTTTTTATATTTTTTTATATTTAAAAATGTAAGTTATATGTAAAAGAATAAATAAATAATAATAATAGCAACCCATAAATGTCCCACTGCTAGGCACGGGTCTCCTCTCCTCAATCTAGAGAGAGAGAGAGGGTTTAGGCCTTAATTTACCCACGCTGCGCTGGCCTAATGCGGGTTGGTGAATCAGACATGTCTTTAGAATTTCTTCTTAGACACAAAAATAATAGTTTAGGAAAATGCGCAGGACGGATTATAGTGGATAAGTGTTTTTTTATACTACTTGGGTGGCAAAGAAGCATACGGACCGCCTGATGTTAAGCAGTTACCGTAAGCCTATGGACGCTTGCAATACTAGAAGTACCACTTGCATGTTGCCCACCCATTTTTTGAGACCAGTACATTAATATGGAATGTCTTTAGGATAGGAAAACGTTTCTTTGAAAACGCATTCCTAAATGAGCGCTGGAGACCTGTACTACACAGGAACACAATTACACTGCTGCGAGTAGTTATTTCGCTGTGGTCTGTAAGGTGGAGGTCCTTCTCCAGTCGGGGAAGAATGAGAGAGAGAGAGAGAGAGAGAGAGAGAGAGAGAGACACTTTTAAAACTTGCTTCAGCACTTATTTAAAAATACTTTTGATTTCTCAGGCATTACGTCTAACTTACAAATTACGTTTTTTTTTATTCTACTTAGATGGCAAAAAAGCATGCGGCCCGCTTGATGGTAAGCAGTTACCATAGCTTTTAGACGCTTGCAATATCTGGGGACACAAAAATCGACACCAAAGTTTTATTATGGAATTGTCCTGGGATAGAAAAATGATATTAAATAGTTATCTTACCTGCTTCATCTCTTCTCTGTCAGCAGTGGGTGGAGTGGCTGGCATGTTCCTGTTCAGTCCTCGAGTCACCGTCTCCAGCTCCTTGGCTACGCGACGGGCGTTCATGTACTCGCGGGAACGTTCCATGGCCATACGTTCGGCTGGAAGATAATCATAATATTATTATATTAGTACCGGAATCTATAATGCTATTCATGGTATAGGCAAAACCTGAAAGTAGAACTAAAAAAAGAATTTTGACTGCCTTGGGCTTTTACTGGACCACTCCAGTGGCCGCAGTATGCGCCTGTTGTGCACGAGGTTGTGGGTTCCAACTTTGTGTGACCCGCAAAGGGTTGTTCCTTTGCGGGGGTCACACAAAGTTTTGTCCTGTGTGAGAATCGAGTCTGAAGAAAGGAATCTGAGTCTGGTTGTAATTTGTGTCCGTTGATAGTATATCTGTAAAGTCCCCCTTGATACAAAGCTTGTTCTCTAGTGCGGGAGTTGTCTTTTCATAAGAAAGAAAAAGTTTGTTCACAATCAGTAACAGATTCGAGTACAATAATTTTTAAACCATGTTTATTTTTAAAGTAAAACACCCACATTTTAACGGGTTATATTTTAATGTTACAAATGCCGAATACACCGAAGTGGTTTGTTTCTTTATTACACGCGGCCTTAGCAAGCAACACATTCCACTAGTAACCATAATTGTGCAGGAATAACTAAGTACACAATGAAATCCTTATCCTTACTTCCTTACTAATATTATAAAAGTGAAAGTTTGTAACTCTTTCACGCAAAAACTACTGAAAGGATCTGGATGAAATTTGGCACAGAGATAGATTATAATCTGGAATAGCATATAGGCTACTACTTTTTATTGCGATAACCGACATCTACGCGGGCGGAGCAGCAGGCAACAACTAGTCAGCTTATAACATTGTTAGTTTTATTTTTACTAACAAATTATTTGTATGCTTGTATGGTGGAGAATGAAAATAATCTATTAAATTATAACTTACCTATAATAGTGTTGATACTCTGTTCAAACGCGATGTAATCCTTCCACAGCGTTTCTATTCCTATTATAGGAGTGATCACAGCTCGTTGGTATACCTGCAAGTTAAAAGAACAACCCCTGAAATTAGAGGCAACAGAAGAAGAAGGGAGAAGAAGCGAGATAGCTATAGAACTGTCAAACACCTATACGTGTTTGACAGTTCTATAGCTATCTCGCTTCTTCAAACCTCATCGAGTGAAGAGCTAAAGGGACGGCTACAGCCTGAATATTTTACGGCTTTTTTCGCAATGAAATGCCTTGTCTGAAAAAGCTTTTCTGATTTTTTAAGATGGAAGAGTGGAAGGTTAACGCGCTCAAGGCAGAATGCCGGCAAGATAGTCAGACGTCATTAAGAAGGCGTTTGGAGGTAGCATGTAGCGTGCGGTCTACACTTCAGAAGACCGCATAGCTTAGAGACGCGTTGTATGTGGTCGCGATTCTCAGCAGTAAAGGAATTACGATGATGATGGTCTAGTGCAGGGATTCCCAAACTATTTCTGGGCAAGAGACTTTTCCAAAATGAACTGATACCTCAGACCACCTCTGTGCAGCGTTCGAACCTAAGTTGCACTTTACCAGCCTGGTAAATCAGGTTCTACCATCGGGTCTGTGCGTTATACTCCCATTGCAACTTAATCCAATCCTTCACGCTGTCTTGCTTGTTTTGGTTCTTCTACTTTCTCCGTTGAGATTTACTGCTGTTACCAAAATCTGTCAGGAAGACTATTTTCCTAGAGTACTTTACCTTACCTTTCTAACAGCCGAGATCTTCTGATTCTCAGCATAGGAGCCCACAGCCTCAACACTCTTCAAAAAGGTGATGTAGTCGTTCCAGATAGGGTACGCATGGATGTCCAGGCCTATCTTGTCCAGCGCGAAGTCATAAGCTTGAGCCATTTTCTCTCTATCAAAAAAAATCGAGGTATAATAACATTGAAGGAGAACATGGTGGGGAAACTCGCATGGTTTAGAAGAAATTCTAAAGGCATGTCTGGTCCCAATTGGGACAGCGTATGTGAATAAGGACCTAAATTCTCACTAGTATAGTCCGGCAACTTCGTGCGCGACCGTCCCGCGGGGTACAGACGGTGGCGGGGGCGAGGTAGCGCGTCGTTCTTAGTACACGGCTACACACGATGCACGCGTTTCCCTTCCCCGCTACACCACCCGCTACCCGCTGACATCGTGGGTGCGACCGTCCCGCGGGGTACAGACGGTGGCGGGGGCGAGGTAGCGCGTCATTCTCAGTGCACGGCTACACACGACGCACGCGTTTCCCTTCCCCGCCACACCACCCGCTACCCGCTGACATCGTGGGTACCTCGCTACCCGCCAACGTCTGTCACCCCGCAGGACGGTCGCGCACGAAGTTGGCGGACAATAGCTTGATAGAAGAGAAATCTGTAACCAGCTATGGGACTTTTATGTGTTGGAATTATAATTCTCTATTTATCATTTTTTATTTGTCGTAGAGGGGAAGGTTCCTTATGTATTTTTATATAAAATATTTGCCTCTATTACTCAGTATAATGTAGCTTTCTAATGGTGAAAGAATTTTTAAAATCGGATGCGTAGATTTTGAGTTAAATTAGGCGCAGATCCAGGGGGGAGGGAGGGCAATGGCTGCAATAGCCCTTCCCCTTTAACCAAATCCTGCATCCGCACTTGAATTAAATCGTTACAAACAAAAAATCTAATCTTTCCTGTTTAGATTATAAAATTTACGCGGCCTAATTTTCGAGTTCGATTCCTAAAAAGGCTAAAAAGTTGCCTATGGCTGGCCTCTTCGTCTAGTGGTTTTGGTGACCCTTACTAATAATCCGGGGAGCTTAGGATCGATTCCTACACAGGACAAATCTTTTTGTGATGAGCATGGTTCTGTTTTGTCTGGATGTAATTTTATCTATAGGTATGTATGTATGTATATCAGTTGTCTGGTTGCTATAATACAGGCTTTGCCTAATTTGGGATCAGATGTCCCAATAGATATTAGTTCGAGAGGCTGATCATAAGTCCCGGTTTAGGCCAAAAAATTATATTGGGTTTTTCTGTCAAAAAATTCGCAATAGATGTCCGGAGTTTGGAAATTGATGGTGTTTACACCTCCGTGCCTCGGAAAACACGTAAAGCCGTTGGTCCTACGCCTGATCTCTCTCCGGTCGTGTCGGATTGCCGTCCCATCGGACTGAGAGTGAGGGAAGAATTCATGTGCACTATAATATCTCCCGTGCAGATGGCTAGTCGCGATATCAGATAGATAGAAATTTGGTTAGGAGGTCATTTTTATATATTACTGAAATCGGTACAGCCGTTCACGCGTGATGCCGTGACCAAGGGAAATAGGGATTCATTTTTATATATAAAGATTTCGTCAATGTCTATGATTCCTCCCCCTCTCCCTCTCTTGATAGAGGAGAGGAGATCCGTGCCCAGCATTGGGACATATATGGGTTGCTATTATATAGTCTATGATTATAGCCAGCATATAATAATATGCTCGCTACTTAATGGGACCAGCCTCCCTCTAGAAGGAAAAAGCGTGATGTTTAAAGGATTATACGTACTTGTAAGTAGGCAGCATACACTTGGTCTCCTTGACGTAATTGAGGTACAGCCTCCACAGCTCTATATTGAGGATCTTCATCAGGCAACGCTGGAACAGCTGCATGTCCAAAACATTTGTTAGTCAACTACCTATACACTGTACCTACTGGTTACATATTATATACAAGGGGTCGCCCGCGTGGTAATTTGGAATATTTTCCCGGATTTTGCAACATATCTCACTACTGCTCCGCTCCTATTGATCATAGCGTGAGGTTATATAGCCTATAGCCTTCCTGGATAAATACACTATTCAACAAAAAAAGGTTTTTTCTAATCGAACCAGTACTTTCTGAGATTAGCGCGTTCAACCAAACAAACTCTTCAGCTTTATAATATTAGTTTAGATATCAATAAAGACTAGCCTCTCCGTAAGTGTCAACAGCTCGACGTTTCTAAAAGCGAATCCCTAAATAAACGGGAGTCTTTAGAGCGAGAAAGAGAGACGGAGCTATACACTTGCTCGAATTACTCGCGTTTTAACACGTCTTGGTACTGATGACTTTCTTCTATCTACCTACACAATTTACATTATCTGTATCTTAATGTTGTTTATAATTTAATTTTACCCTACGCAAGCATCACAGTAGCTAGCACGGTGTCGAATATAAATGAAAAAAAAAAAACGTACACGCGTCCATCCAAAACCACAGGCTACGTTAGTGTTTTCAATTTTTGGTCATAAGAAAAAGAAAATAATGTACACTTACCTGAAAGAAATGATAAGTTGCTAGTCGAGTTCCCTAAATCCTTATACATATACCTACCTATATATCTACTGAAGGAAACATTAACTGTATTAAAGCAGAGATATCCTAATTTAAAACAGTTTTTTAGCAAAAACTGTTCTATTTATCACAATAAAAATCATATATGTTGTTCTTCACAATATTTACTATAATATAGTTGTCTCCGAAATACATTTAATTTAAAAAAACCATACGTAAAAATAATTCCAAAATCACCCCTTGAAATATATTTATAGAAAAAATAACCTAATTTCAAAAAGACTATCTCGTAAGAATTGATACCTAAATTCTTTTTTTTTTATTCTTCTTTCTTACTAAAAATATTTATTCTCGAGTTACTATACTCGATACCTACGACTAAATTTCAAATGGATTGTGTAGTGCATGCACTCTATCATGCATACGCTCTCTCGTGTGTACCTGTATTGGTTAACTAAACGTCACTTTGACAGTTGCACAAAAGCGCGGCAAAGGGTATGTGAGCTTTAAAACCGATTACCAAGAACATGGCTTTATCGAACCAGTGTGATAACGTGAGTAAACAACAAACCCTACAGATAATATCTGATACCCAAAAAGCTCTAATTCCAGTTACCTACGGCCTAGCCTTCATTCTAACGCAGAGAGTGACAGTACCTAGCTTAGCTTATAAGTATGAACATACAATGCAGCTTCGTGACCTAAATGTAGTTTCCTATGCTCATGCTCAGACTCGTAGTGTGGCCTACGATTAGTTCCGAATCTAGGTTTCCGAAAAGGGGGGGCAGACTGCGAGTTTGGCGCGCTCTAGGCAAATTTAGCTAACAAATAATATTGAAGTACATCTTTGTTATTATTTGGTTCCTTTTTTTTCTTTTTTTTTGGCAACCAAAAATAACAGGTAAGTAACTGGCTAGATCTAGTGACTGCTGCCGCCCAGTATTTGCCGCCCTGCCAGCTGATTCTCTAAGAAACAGCGATCGCAAACTGACAGTTGTGATTGCTCGGTGACGGCACACACGATTGCTAAACGTCAAAAAGGCTCGGTTTTCGGAATACCGATTTTCAATCTGACAGCCAGATTTTGCTCCGTTTTCGCGGTCGCTCGCGGTATTCGCTCTATCGGAATACTCCTGCCGGGCGACTCCCCCCCCCCCCCCTCCCACCTCTCTAGATCCGCGCCTGCATACGATTTAGATATGTTACCGACAACCTGTGTAATCTAGTACTCTAAAGAATGCCTAAGCTATGTAGGTACTTACTAATAAAGTAAGCAAAATAACTTATCAATATAGTAAGTATCGTGTTTTGACTGCATCAGTTTGCATGCTATCATAACTGTAATTTAAAAAATATTGTAACTATCTGGCGATTAAAAAGAGTAGTCTGAGTTTCTTGCTACCTATTCTTATGGCTCCACGTCAGCGAACTAGCCGTGGGCAAATTAGCTGACATCATCTTTCTGGCTTATTCATAATTAACGACCTTCATAAGTGTTACTTTGTGACCTAAATGAATTTTGATTTTTTTTTTCATTTAGGTTACAAAGTAACAATTATGAAGGTCATCCATTATGAACGAAGCAGGTTATTTGGAGATGATGGCAGCCAGTTTAGTTTGGCCATTTTTGAATAACTATTTTTTTGTTTATAACTGTACATGCATGGAACGGGGAAGAAGGATTTTTAAGGAACGCAATTTGAGTAAGCGCCTTTCAAATATAAAGTGACAGTCAACTGTTTTAATTAACCATTTAAACCAACTCGTACGATAAACTAAAGACAGTGAATAGTCCCAAGCATTGCTAGGTTTTATGTAAGCACACCTAGGGGCTAAGTAAAGGGGTTTTAGGGATTTACTGACTTTGAGCAGTTTCTACCAACCGATTATTCAGCCATCGTAGTCTTGTAATGAAAGGACTTAATAATTTTCAAGAGTATTTCAAAAAGGACTTCGAGTAAAAACTGGGACTTTTAGTAATAGACTCTCAACTTCGTAACACTGATGAAATGGCTACATAGGCCATTAAATTTTGAAAGGGAACTCAACTCTGTTTTGACGGTTCACAACTCAATCGATCTATTAACCCTTCCTTTTAAAAGTCCACAACTATGACTTAAGGTTTATTTTTTTAAGTCATTTCAACTCTCATTTATAATCGATTCAGTGACTATGAAAAGGTTCGATCCTCTTTATCACGACTCAGTCTTCATTTGCTTCACGACTCCCGCAAGTCAAGTCATTTCAAAAGGACTCGAACCTTTTAGTCTTGACTGAGTCGTTTAAAAATGGAAGTCTTTTAAATTGATCTAGTCTTTGGCCAATTAGAATCATAGTAGATAGGTACGTCTACTAGCAATTTGGCTTTACTATTACCAACTTTTTAGCAAAGTTGGTTAAATGGTTAACTAAAACTTGTTAGCCAGTCAGTTTTATTGTCAATCAAGCATTCAATCAATCATACAAACGCACACATATACGGCATATAAATAGGATTTTATCTAAGAGGGTTTATACATTTCAAAAGTGAGCTTTAATTTGTGAATGGATATTTAAAAAAGGGGGGAAATAATGTCCATTTTATAAAGTTTGCTATTAAAAGGACTTTTCTTTATAAAGATTGCCATTCACAATAAAAACTCGCCTCCAACATGTCTGAACACAGTATCCCTATCCGAAAAAAAAGATACAATTTCATAATTTTTGTTTTATTTAAATATTTTTAAACTTAACACTTATTCTACGACGATCATGCTATATATAGCATACTATCAATAGTACGCTACCTGTTAAACATACAAGAAGGCGACTTAATTAATAAAATAACTGAAATGGGGTACAATATTGATGCCATCTATAAATAAATAAAAATGAAACTCCCCAAATGTATGTACGCGCATAACTTCCAATCGACTGCACCAAATTAGATAGTTCTTTTTTTTGTGTTTGTTATTGTCAGGACAAGGTTTGTATAAAAGAAAATTAAAGAAAAAGACGTTCGCCGAGTCAGCCAGTAAAATATCAAAATAGATTCATTTACTGCACGGTCGGTGGTTACCTCGCTCCGAGGTGACCACCGACCGTGCAGCAGGTGGACCAGCAGGTGGACCAAGAACCAGCGACGTATTTAATTCTGTCATTTCAAAAGTCAAAATTCACAAACTCTTATTTACCTGCATAATCATAAGAGGCTCTTCTGGCAACCTTCTGCCGCTTCTTTAGAGAAAGAAATAAAACTTAATTTGGTTTTAGTATTAGTCCTAAAATTTGTAGTAAATGATATTGACAGTATTTTCTATTTTAAATAAAGTTTTATTTCTTACCCTCTTTGTGTTAAGGTTGCCAGAAGAGATTTATTTTGCAGGTATATAAGAGTTAGTTTGTGAATTTTCATGACTTGAAATGTCAAACGTAATTAAATCTAATACCGAAATAAAGTTATTTTTCTTTGCAGAAGCTAGTACTATCGTATATCGGCCACAGTGTCTAGGAAGTAAACATATTGAGATAATAAAGATGTCGGCACCGTATCACGATCTGGTCAAAACCTTCAGGTATTCTACTAATTAAATCGTCTTCCTGTATAATGTACATTTTGAAAGTAAGCTTATAGTTGGTGGCGCTACTGTCTTTGTAATTTTATATTGGTGTTCTAAAAATAGTATAGTTTATAATTCCACCTTTTTGCTATAAGACTTCTTTCGTTGTACTTATTTCAGTCTATTCCAATTTCCCACCAAAATACTGGCTGGTATCACAGAATCTTTATTCAAATTTAAAATTTGAACTTATTTGTAATTTCTAAACAACTTACAATGTTACAATACTAACCTTTTCGACTTTTTCAAAATTTCTCGCTTTCATCTGAAATAGAATATTTTTTTAAATGTACAAACAGTATTTCAAATATGCAGTGCCATAAACATATTAATCCCTTATACTGATATATTATGACTTATATATTAAACTGCTTTGTTCGTATAGTGAATTGTGATCAGTAAAACACTGATCACAAAGTAATCTGTCCTTACCGGAGAGAATTCAGGCGTAGGACCAACGGCTTTAAAAGCTCGTCAAAACACGGAGGTGTAACCGTAAATTTCTAAACTTTGGCCAAACCCAGAATTCATACCCAGTCCTTCGTGACCAGCAGTCTCAGTCAACCATTGGACTAACGAGGCAGCATTCTACACAAAAAACATAACTTTATAACCAAATTAATATTACCTCCTGTTCAATATAAATCTTCCAATACCGGCCAGTGGTTGGAAATGCTGTGATCAACTTCTCGTACATCTGCCGTACTTCATTGATGGCACGGGTCTGAGCTTCACGGATGAGCAGCGACCAGGAGTCCACATCGTAGGTATTCGCTTCCACTGCACGCTGGGCACGGCTGAGTCTTTCATTGCCCCAGTCCTGGAATTACATTATTATTACATTTTAATACACTAATGCTGGGAGCAGCTGGATGAGGGAAGTCGCGTACACATGGAGGCCTATGTCAAGCATGAACAACTAATATATCTTTTGTGTAAGTACTATAAGGAGTTCTTCTTATCGTTTGGTTAGTAACCAAACTGATGATAGAGTTATTTAGATTTAAGCCTCTGTCATGACTTGACAACAGTTGGGAACAGCTTTGAACTTGCCGCTCAGATGAAACGCCACAATGCACCCATCTACAAGGTTACCATGCCTTTGGTAGCATCGATTGCTGTTTATATATGGGATTGCAAGCCCAAAATATTAAAGCAGCCTGCCCACACTCAACAACTGCAGAATAACACCTTGCTTAGACTTATTCAGAAATTCTATTACACAGATATGAAGTAAATAACTAGGTAACCACTTAAGCCACTGAACTTGAGTTCAGTACAAAGTCCGGCAAACAATACTTTGAACAATAGTCAACATAGTTTGTGCATGTCTTAAACTTGGTTCAATCTTCTCTTCTCTTATCGTTTGGTTAGTGGCCAACCTGGTGATTTATATCGCCCATATTTAGGCCTCTGTCGTGATCTAACGACTTGGTTCAATTGCAAGGTGCATACTTACAAATACAAATGTTTAATTGCCAGCTAAACAATATTACCCAATTATTGTTGCGCCCAGCACATGAACTACCAAAGAGAAAATGATTTTTGCTCAATTTGTCAAGACATTTGCCAGGCATAACACATGCTTTGCCTAGTTTGCATCACATAGCTATGAATGAGTTGTCTCTAGATACAGTGGCCTTGCGGTAATCTGGCCTCTGTCTAATCCAACATGCAACTGCAACTCGCCGTTGAGTGCAATTTAATTGTTAGAAACTTGTTTGGTGACATTGCTAACATTATTGTGTATTTCCTATTGTTATCATAGTACTGTATGTTTCTTATACTGCAATAAATAAATAAACATGCTTATTGCTGTTGAATGTAGGTACACAATTTGGTAAATCTTGTAGTATTTGTTAAGTATGATTTGTAGTTCACATAAAATGTTATCATTTTGGTCTATAATTTGTTGGATTACAAATCTGACAAATTCAGTAGTCTGACACTGCCTTGCAAACTGTTTGTCAGACTACCGGGGGGTCCACTGTATTATAGAATGTTACCAGGCACTACAAATATACGCTTATTATGTGAAAGTACCATCTACCATCCTACTAATATTATAAACGCGAAAGTTTGTAAGTATGGATGGATGGATGGATGGATGTTTGTTACTCTTTCAAGTAAAAACTACAAGACTTCACTCGGTTTAGGGGGTTTAATTTATAAAATAAACCTATATCTCATATTTCAACTTCCTAGAATTATAGATTTTGGCTCTGCCATCCATACTACCATAAATTATAGTCAAGTGAGTCCAGTGACGACAATCGATGTTATATACAGGATATATAGATATCATTCTTTATATACTACTAAGAAGAACAAATATTACTGATAATAATATTATTTTTATTTTTACTTACAATTTCAGCATTTTCTTCCGGAGGCGAGGGGTTGACGGGTTCAGTCATTGTGTCTGGTCTAGATTTTATAGGTTAAAAATAAAAACTTATAACTTTATTATATCAGTCACCTAACACATAAAGTAAACGTAATATTTTAAAACACGCAAAATAAAACCACTGCTTTTACTTTAATTCACTAATTAAACAAAAAAAAAACTACACTAGCGGCATTAGTCAACGCAACAATTTCTCAGACGCCATATTAGTTCAGAAATCAACTTTGGTATTCATTACTCCATCGGCCACTTTCAAAACCAGAGTTTCGAAACTAGTTTGAAGTTTCGGATAAAGAATAAGCTAAGTAAAGTTTAATTAATTTACATTGTAATTTGTACACATAAATTATTAATGTAGAAATTTGGAAAAAAACATGATATGTATTATACACTGGTGGACCATCAGTGGCCCCAAGGAATTACTGTTAACTGTTCTTTTTATCTCCTTTTTTTTACATATAATTTTCATTTTTTGATTATTATTACTAGCTTGCAGGCGCGGACCTAGGCAATGCAATGGGTGCAAACACCAGAGGGGTGTTTGCACCCATTGCATTGGTTTGCACCAATTCTTCTAAACTTTTTACATATCACTTTTCTAAAAGATTAAGTTAGTGAAATAAACTCCCCCTAAACCAAATCCTGGATCTGCGCCTGTTATCTTCTTGGTAAAAAAAGGTGGCATTTGTTTTTATGATGTTCATAAGTATCATATCATGTATCTGATCTAAATGAGTTTATTATTTTATCTAAATGAATAATGAACTTTAATCACTTCCTTAAGTCTAGCTAATTTCTCATTAAAACATCAACCGACTAAATGTTGCAGGCTGATCCATACAAGTAAATGAATCCGATTCTGAGTCCTACTTCTTCATTTTGATGGTATGTCAAAACCCAGAATTATGCCACCTCTGTGTTATCAGATGCAGAATAAATGTAGGTAGTAGGTATTGTAAGCCCCAGTGATGTATTATCCCTAAGTCAAACTTGGCACGTACCTAAAGGGTACTAGAGCACAATTTCCACAAATTTAAACCAACAAAATAAATTTACGTTATATTACCGAAAGAATCCGTGTGGTGACGGATTAAGATTACAAATGTCACCACCCTGTTCCATCCCAAGGGTATTGTAAGAGTCTACTGAGGGAGTAAGTCACACTATACCAACCTGTCTGGCCAGCGTGTAGTGGTATAGTAGGCTAATATCCCTCCCTAGTGTATGGAGGAGACCCGTGCCCAGCAGTGGGATGGGCATTTATAGGTTGAGATGATGATGATACCGAAAGAAAGCTAAATATGCAGGTTCTGTGGAGGTGATTTTTTTTTAATATCATAAATCCTTTTTGCTAAAATCACTTTTCTAAAAGATTAAGTTAGTGAAATAAACTCCCCCTAAACCAAATCCTGGATCTGCGCCTGTTATCTTCTTGGGCGACCACTGTTGAAAATAGGCAATATTTTATTATTATTTAAAATATAATAATATATACATACATACATACATATCATCACGCCCGTCTCCCAGTGGTGTAGGCAGAGACTTATGGTACGCCAATTGCTTCGATCCAAACAAACTTAATTTTATAATAATGATAATTCTTTAATTTGGAAATTATCCATATTGATTAGTACCTATGGACTTACTATCTTAGTAACATAAAATCCTTACTAATATTATAAATGTGAAAGTTTGTGAGAATGGATGGATGGATGGATAGATGGATGAATTAAAGGTTGTTACTCTTTCACATAAAAACTACTGAACGGATCTGGATAAAATTTGGCACAGAGATAGATTATGGTATACTTTTTGCAGCGAGGGATTATGGTATACTTTTTGCGAAGCCGCGGGCAACAGCTTTATATTAAAAATAAATAATGAACCATCTTGTCTGTCTCCTGGTGCACTAGAGCTGCACATAATATGCATATGGATTCATTGACCTCTGATAGGACAGTCGGTTCGACCTGCAATAAGTTTCAAAATGCTGTTGGAACTCCCCCTTGATCGCAGCATCAGGTATGCAGTTCATTTTCTTAAAATTGCTTGAAAGCTATCTATATGCGCTTCAGCAAACATGACAAAACGAGGGAGACCCATCAACACCCTGAAAATATTATTGTACTGTATACGAAGAATATTATAGGCCCGTTGTGTATACCGCACCCACGGGCTACACGTGTAGAAAGTTTGACAATATGCTTTGAAAAGCGTAATTTTCACTTCACATGAATATCGAGCAAACCTGCGAGCCAGCATATTACCTCGGACCGACAACGCTCTTCGCTCCCTCTCTATATCACTGTCATCCGTAAGGTCTTCGGTGACTATGAAACCTAGATATTTATAAAGTGACACCCTATTTAAAGCCGCATCATTAAGGTAGATAGGCGGCACAGTTTCAGGCTTTCTAGAGCCTACCCTAAACACCATGAGCTTACTTTTATTTATGGCTAAATAAGATCGGATATTTCTTTAACCCATCCATTACTGAACGTACTATAAACGCCACTTATGCCACTTTGACATTTCATTTTTCAATTCTTGTCATTTCTTGTTTCTCTCTGACATTTTCAAGCAAGCCAATTTCAGGCGGTTAAAAGCTTCGTCAAAATAAATAAACAAAAATGTTATTCTACTCGTTCTTTAAATCTTTGGTGGGAAAAGACGTTGTGGTAGAACTAAAGAACGATCTTAGTATATGTGGCACTTTACATTCTGTCGATCAATATTTGAATATTAAGTTGTCGGATATAAGCGTCATAGATCCGGAGAAATATCCTCACATGTTGTCAGTAAAGAACTGTTTTATACGCGGTTCTGTAGTCAGATACGTGCAGCTCCCTGCAGATGAAGTGGACACCCAGTTATTGCAAGATGCAGCGAGGAAGGAGGCCACAGTCTCTACGAGATAATCATAACCTATTTGATTTGGACATTTGGTGTTTTGGACTATGAAGTGCGTGTAAATAATAATATAAGCGTAAGTTTCACAATAAAGTCGCAATGTGAATGTTTGGATATGGTTTTTTAATTTTTTTCGCATCCAAATTAATTTATCTATAGTACAACTAGATCGGAAGGTTCACCTATATTCCCCAGACATGTTTCTACATTATATTCACACTATTGTATTAAAGTACCACATTACCATATTATAAAGAAATCAATAAATTAAATTTAATGTTGACTTTAAAAATGCTAGATTACATTCAGCAGAGCGGCACTCTACTGATGGACAAGACACTAATTTTTCGTATTCTCCCGGTTTTTCATTGAATATGTTTGTATGATGACCCAAGTTTCTTGCCAATTCTTCATAATGCCCTACCCTAGTCAGCAAATTGACCATAGGTTAAAAAAGGTGGCATTTGTTTTTATGACATTCATAAGTATCATGTCATGTATCTGATCTAAATGAGTTTATTATTTTATCTAAATGAATAATGAACTTTAATCACTTTCTTAAGTCTAGCTAATTTCTCATAAAAACATCAACCGACTAAATGTCGCAGGCTGATCCATACAAGTAAATGAATCTGATTCTGAGTCCTACTTCTTCATTTTGATAGTATGTCAAAGCCCAGAATTATGCCACCTCTGTGTTATCAGATGCAGAATAAATGTAGGTAGTAGGTATTGTAAGCCCCAGTGATGTATTATCCCTAAGTCAAACTTGGCACGTACCTAAAGGGTACTAGAGCACAATTTCCACAAATTTAAACCAACAAAATAAATTTACGTTATATTACCGAAAGAATCCGTGTGGTGACGGATTAAGAATACAAATGTCACCACCCTGTTCCATCCCAAGGGTATTGTAAGAGTCTACTAAGGGAGTAAGTCAGGCAGACAATATCCACTGCAAGAGAGGGAAAATTCGAAACAATACACTATACCAACCTGTCTGGCCAGCGTGTAGTGGTATAGTAGGCTAATATCCCTCCCTAGTGTATGGAGGAGACCTGTGCCCAGCAGTGGGATGGGCATTTATGGGTTGAGATGATGATGATACCGAAAGAAAGCTAAAGAAGCAGGTTTTGTGGAGGTGATTTTTTTTTAGTATGATAAATCCTTTTTGCTAAAATATCCTTTTTAATAAAGTAGTATCTAGTGCAAAGTAGTAGAAGTTATTATAGCAGTACCATCTTACGTCGAGTAGAAGAAGCAAAGAGAATACCATTACTAGTAAAAGCACTATCTAGTGTCAAGTAGTATAAACTATTTGTTGACCTCCATTTATCGATAGACCTAGCCGCTATCAGAATTAGTCTAGAATTCAAAGCCGCTATCTAATGTTAAGTAGTGGAATTTATTAGAAAAACTATCTAAATATTACAAGGAGGAATCTTTCATCTTTGAAATATTACTAAGGTAAAACCTGACGACAATAAAATTAGACAGCTGTCAAAGAGTAAATATTTCACAAATTATTTTTCACAAGGGAATGATGAATGAATGACCTAACAGATTCTTAGAAATAAATTGTATTTCGGTCAGACCAGAAAGTTTTGACGTTATTGTAATTGCGTGGGATGAAACGTAAAAAGCTTTTTTGTTTTGTTTTGCAACAAAGATAAAAGATTTTTCCTCCTTGTTTTGCAACACCAGCGCCATTTTTCATACCCAAACAAATAAAATCTACTATAATAGTAGATAATAAATTTTAAGTAATCTCGGTGCGGTATGCGGTATGATGTATCAATTATCATCATCCCAGCCAAAAGGCACTCACTACTGGACATATACCTTCCTCAAAAATTTCCATAGCATTAAATCCCGTCTAATGCACGGTATTATTTTCAAACTTCGTGCCTAAATTAATATTTTTAATTTAGGCACGAAGACCCTTTGCAGAAGATTCCTCTACTGCAAATGTAGCGAGTTTTACACTAAGTAATTGATGAAATATTAATAAAGTTCAAAAGCAAGCTTTTAATTTTTGTAGTTTGACTATGTTCCGCCAAATGTTTATATATAATATATAGAAGTTAGAAGCAAAAACTCCATGTAAAAATAGTTGCACTAAGCCATGCTTATCTGATAATATTTTTATAAACCCATATTTATAGGCCAGAGTGTGTGGATTATGACGACTCAGCTTCTCTTAATAGAGTAAAAGAGACCTCTGCTCAGCAGTGGAAACATATTACTATATTGATTATTATTATTATGTTAAAAAATAGCAGAATGATAAATATATATCAAATTTTTAATACTGATGAGAAACACATAATTATAATTCAGTAATATTAATCTACTAAGGCTTCCGAATATAGTAGAAATGTGGCCCCAAAAATTTGCAGGTGGTAACACTATATTCCTTCATTTCATTCAACTTTTTCTAAGCTTTTCGCCCTTCGCCTTCGCGTTTGGTATTCGACACTTTAGCCCGCTCTGCATTTTGCGAAACTATCGTCTCTAATCAGTTGTATTATCTATCAAAAAGATAATATATCTCGATTATCTACGGCGCGAGTGATGCATAGTGCCAGTTTTATTTCAACATATAAACATAAATACACTTTATTCAACCGAGTGTTTTCTAACATGTGATTACAAATGTAAATAATTAATTAATATTATCGCACAAACGCACAAAATGGACGTGAAAGGTTGTAATCGTGGGTGTGATGAGTGATTATTATATTGTTATTGTGTTCTTTTCGTCTTGTGTATTGTGAGAAAGTGATTTTGGCGAATTTGACGTTCATCCGACTCAATCGAACTCGGCTTTGCTTGGAGAATAGAAAGTAAGTTAATATTTACATTGTTTACATTATAACGATTTGTTTTATTCTAATTAATCTGCTACATCTGTCTGCAATATGTTTGGCAAAGTGACTCATGCGTAACTTATAAACATTGCTTTTTTTTTTATTTGTCAGAGTAGCAATTTAGGAAATGTGAACTCTTCGTCCAATTACCGTCAATTAACACGATTCAGTGGCTGCAAATGCATTATTTATTTTGGTGTTTATTTATAGAATTAGCTTTTCTTCAATGTTCGTACTTCGAAAGCTTTTAGTGGTAGGCTCAATGTATTTTGTTCTTTTGCCCATAATATAAAAATGTTTATGTGAACGTACGATGTATTAAAAAAAAATTTGTAAAACACTAATGTTTTTTTTTTAATACATCGGTAATTTATTGACTACTAGTAGCCTATCTCGGATTTATGATTTACTAGCTGTTGCCCGCGGCTCCGCCCGCGTGTATGGTTATCGCGATAAAAAGTAGTCTATTTGCTATTACAAACTTTAAGTGAAAGAGTTTGTTACTCTTTCACTTCACTTCTTTTATTACTCAGCGATAAATGTGACAAATATAACATATTTTTTAAATTGACAGTATTTTTTTATAGTAGTAGATAGCAATGTGAAAAAAGACGAGCCTGGAGCAGGATTTGAACCTGCGCCTCTCGGGTTCTGGCCCAGTGCACTACCAACTGTGCCATCCGAGCTCCTACTCCAGAGTTTGTCTTTTTCCACATTGCTTTAATATTTAAGCATATTTGAGCTGATTGCATAGCAAAAATGCTAAAAATATTTAATAGTTTTTTTTTGAGCTTATATTTACATTTCAAACGCCAGTGGTGTAACATTGCATTATGGGCAAAATACCACTGACTGCCTGGCTACTTTGTAGTACCTACCTTCAAAAAGAACAAGGAGTATTTTTGTAACTATTTTTACAAAGATATTTTATAATTATTATTAGTAGCCTATACTGTCCCACTGTAGGACAAAGGCCTCCCCTTCCTTTTTCCATGACAGTCTATCTTTTGCCAATTGTAGCCAATCCCTTTTATAGGTGTCAAGCTCATCTCGCCATCTCATTTTGGGTCTACCACGTGGCCACTGTCTAGTGTTTGGGACCCACTGCGTCATTATTTTTGCTCACAGCTCCTCCGGCATGCGACTTACTTGACCTCCCATATTAGGCACAGTATGTATGTAAAGTCCCACGGTACACAGAGCTTGTATTCTAGTGCAGGAGTTGTTTAGAAAAAAAAAAACCTAATTTGAGGATCAAACCCAAGACCTCTCGACGTTAATGAAAGTGTTTTGCTAATAAGTTAATTGCATTCGCTTTTTAATCTTTAAGTACCATATTATAAAGAGGTAAAGTTTGTGACGTTGTAGGTACTTTCTAATGGTAAAAATTCTTTTACCAATAGAAAGCCACATTATTTGTAAGTGTCCTAGGTTATATTTTATTGACAAAAACATTACGAGACCCCAAAAAATACCACTCGTTTGAAGTTTTCGGTCACGGTGGCAAATCTCAAAGAAGATTAGCCAAATGTTATTGACAAAAACATTACGAGACCCCAAAAAATACCACTCGGTTGAAGATTTGGGTCATGGTGGCAAATCTCAAAGAAGATTAGCCAACTGTGCAGGACATGTAATAGTGAACAAGTGTGTGCACAAACACAGGTGCACTTTCTATTCCTTCCCTCTCATAGTCCGATGGGATGGCAATCCCACCGAAGAGAGCTCAGGCGCAGGACAAACGACTTTTATCTTTGTTGTGCTGTATCGCTATTATCAATAGGAGCGGAGTAGTAATGAAATATGTTGCAAAATTGGGGAAAATATTCCAAATTATTAAGCGGACGAAGTCGCGGGCGACCCCTTGTATTATAAATGTGAAAGTTTGTGAGTATGGATGGATGGATGTTTGTTATTCTTTCACGCAATAACTACTGAACAGATCTGAATGAAATTCGGCATACAGGTAGATTATAGTCTGGAATAGCACATAGGCTACTTTTTATCGCGATAACCGATACCGCGGGCGGAGCCGCAGGCAACAGCTAGTACATTTATAATTATTCTTATAAGCTTGCTCAATACGAACAAATGACAGATTTTATTTTCCCCGCATAACAATTTACATAGTTATGTTGTAATTACATATAATTTACATCAATTAGTATTATCTATGTAAACATAATTGTATGTAATTATAATTAACTAAGCTCATTATGGTGAGTTTGTTTACTTAGATAGTGTAGTTTTGTTGGCTCAGTGATACTGAAGGTCGATTGGTGGTCGAAATTTGACCATTATAATACCAGTGGTATCACTTGCGTATTGTCGACCCATTTTTGGATACCAGGGCATTAAGATGGAATATATGTCTTCTTTCTGAATGAGCACTGGAGCAGGTCTTCAACTACTACTCAGCAGTGTGTAGTTATCTGGCTGTAGTCTTCTGTCAGAGTCGGGCTTGCTCGCTAGTATGATGCTCTACTTCGCTTAGTATCTTCTAGGTAGTATAAATATATAGTAAAAGCATCTACTGATCTTGAAAGGCCTCGTCTATAAGACCATAATACGGCCAGTCTTGATGTATGGCAGTTTAGTCTGGGCTGTCACGGAACGACATGTCCATGCCATCTATGTCACAGAAAATGTTACGATGGATGTGTGGCGTAACCAGGCTGGATAAGATCCGGAACGAGTATGTGCGAGGAAGCCTGGGAGTCTGTGACATAGCGGAGAAGCAGCAAGAAAGCAGAATGAGATGGTATGGACATGTCAGGAGGAGACCACCAGATTACATCGGTAATCGAGTATTAGAACTGTCTGTACCTGGAACGAGACCGAGGGGAAGAGCAAAGACCGCATGGACCGATGTAGTACGCAGAGATATGAGGGCATGCAATGTTTTGGAAGACGACGTCACAGATAGAGCGAAGTGGAAGAAGAACACGGAAAGGGCTGACCCCACCACCATGTGGGATAAATAGTCAGGAATAGAGAGAGATTTCTCCTGGTTTTTAGTACACAACAAGCGTGAATACACGCATCACCATACATTCCAAGATGTTTACACACATGACACTATCATTTCCTTAATAAAGAATACGTGACAATGACCCTTTATCAGTGTCTCGAGACGTGTTTGTATGCTTATCAATTCGTAATATGTCGCGTCCGATTATGTATGTGTCAGACCTTGGGCGAATATTTTATTTTGTGCTACTTATTTTGCGATATTGACTTTTGTAGTATCGTGTTGTATGATATACAAACAGGCGCGGATCCAGGGGAAGGCAGGGGCAATGGATGCAATTGCCCCCTCCCACACCAATTCTTCTTAACTTTTTACATATCACTTTTCTGAAAGATTCAGTAAGTGAAATGAGCTAAGATTGCCCTCTACCCCAAACCCAAATCCTGGATCCGCGCCTGTATACAAAGTATCTATACTAATGGTAGCTGTTGCCCGCGGCTCCGCCCGCGTGGATGTCCGTTGTCGCGATAAAAGTTTTACCATTAAGTCGTGAAAAGGTGACATACAAACAAACACTGTAACGCTTTTTTATGGCCAATGGGTGGCAGAGGAGTTTCTTTTAATGACAACTCTCCCGCCCTAAGGAACAGGGCCTGTGTCGCGTGGGACTTTACAAACATACAATTAGCTGGCACAAAGTACACCCAGACTCGGGAAATTTATGGATCATACAAATTTTTGTCCCGTGTGGAGACTTGCGAGGGATGTTAGCCTACTTATACCATGCTGGCCAGATGGGTTGGTATAGGTAATTGTTTCGAGTTTTCCTTCTCTTGCAGTGAATATTGTCTGACTTACTCCCTTAGTCGACTTTTACGACACCCTCTGGATGGAACCGGGTGTTGAAATTGTATTCTTAATCCACACAGACACGTGAATTGGTGGAAACGTTATGGACACAGCCAAGTCTGGTTTTAACCCCACCCGCCGGCTGATTCTCTAAGAAACAGCGATGGCAAACTGACAGTTGTGATCGCAAACTGACAGTTGTGATTGCTCGGTGACGGCACAATATATTGACTAAACGTCAAAAAGGCTCGGTTTTGCTCTTACGGAATACCGATTTTCAATCTGACAGCCAGATTTTGCTCGGTTTTTGCTCTTACGGAATACCCCTGCCGGAGTCAGGAGTTTCGAGTTCATGTTACATGTATGTGGGTAAAATTAAACCTTTTCTTCCATGAGAACCACTATATTTGGTTAGGACATACTTAAAGTTCGCTAGTGGTTTCCTTTATTTGCTTACATGATAAGAACTGATTATCAAGATATTTGCTGAGCACATTCCACTTAAATCGCACTTTTACTGTGATAGATATATATTTTCACGCGACTGTCGTCATCAGATATCCTCTACAAGACCCAAGTCAGCGAATTGGCTATAGGAAAAAAAAGCTGACTGAATGAATGCTTGTTTTTAATGACGTAAAATCAAATGTCAACATTTTTTTATGAGTATCGTGCATTTGATCTAAATGAGTAAATTAATTAGTACACTCGCTGTTCGGTAAACGATCAGCGGGTTAAGCTACCAAGGGCGCGGTAACCCTATAGATGGGTGACCATCTGGTGGTATTTCATCTGAGCGTCTCCGTGCTTCGGAGGGCACGTTAAAAGTCGGTTCCGACTGTTATCAGTCGTTAGATCACGACAGAGGCCTAAATATGGACGATCTAAATAATTCTGTCACCAGGTTGGCCACTAACCAAACGTTAAGAAGAAGAATTACACTTTAATTTACATGTTCTTCTTATGCCGAAAGACGTCCACTGCTGGACATTTGCCCGCAACCTTTACTTGGTAGTCGGTGCACCCAAGATACTATATCTCTTTAATATCCGGTTAACCTTTTACCAGCTAAATCTGATACTAACTTAGTCGGTAACCCGTGACCTTCCAAACGCACCCTACGCCTACACATTGCGGCATTGTTATAAAATTTGCAAAATCATTGCTTTTAAATATCATTGTGTAAGAGTAGTTTTATATTTAAGTAGGCAGTTACCTTAACTGCCTCGTTATTTGTGACTGCTGATCACGAGGTCTAAAGTTCGATTTCGGGCCGGCCAAAAATAGATAAGTATTGGGTTTTTCGGTCAAAAGGAACTCACAATAGATTGTCAATTGTCATCAACATTGTCCGTGTGGTGACGGATTAAGAATACAAATGTCACCACCCCCTTCGATCCCGAGGGTGTCGTAAGAGTCGACTAAGGGAGTAAGTCTAGCAGACAATATCCGCCGCAAGAGAGGGAAAACTTGAAACAAAACCCTATACCAACCCGTCTGGCCAGCGTGGTATAGTAGGCTAATATCCCTCCGAATGTTTGGAGGAGATCCGTGCCCAGCAGTGGGAGGTTTATGGGTTGAGATGATGTCATCTAGACTGTTTTGAATCATGGCGGCCAATCTGTAGTAAACAGTGTCGTAAGTTAATATCATGATGGGAAGTGACCAATTGTCGTAAACAGCTTGTTATATGTAAATAATAGTCGTCCAGACCGATTTCAATCACGCGGCCAATCTCTCCGGAGATTAGCCAACTGCGCTCGACATATTAAAGTGCTCAAGTGCGTGCGCAAACACAGGTGCACTATTCCTACATTGATGGATGGGGACAGCAATTTTTTTACAAATATTTTTTTTCGTTTTGTGCATAGGTAAAATTTATCTATATGTACTAGTGGACCTGGCAGACGTCGTCCTGCCGGAAAAAAGCTGAAATACCGACAGCAGCGCCACCTACCGGGTCCAATTGTGAATCTAAACCATCCAGGGCCCTACCCGAACACACACACAAAATTTCATCAAAATCGGTCCACCCGTCTAGGAGGAGTTCAATCACATACACACGCACACAAGAAATATATATATTAAGATGTATGTTTACTACTTGTCTGGTTGCCATACTACATGCTCTGTCTAGTTTTAAATTAAATTAGTAGATATGAGTGAGTCCCAATAATTAGTATAAAAAATTGCTTAGTAACAGACGGGCGCGGCGTCGAGCGGCTGATTAGACGATGGGTTTGCCCCTTATCACGTGGAATTTAACCAAACCAAATGTTGGTATCGTACATTTCTGCCTACCTTTTCGAGGAAAAAGCGTGATGTTATGTTTCTTTATATTTGTAAATAACAAATATATTCCTTAACAATATTGAAAAGTAAAAAAATGTGCTATTATTGAGTTTAATTACCATCTCATTATACCAATTAAGGTTATAATTAAAACAAAATACTTTATACAAATAAAAAAATGACAAAAAAGGTTTTTGACAGCGGTGGGATTCGAACCCACGCCCTTTCGGACTGGTGCCTAAAACCAGCGCCTTAGACCGCTCGGCCACGCTGCCTTATATAAGTGACAGCGAAATAACGGTTCTTATATGAAAATTAAGTTTTTCTTTATATGGTTTTTTTTATTCGCATCTACGGTAGCATGCGGTTGGAAATTACTGATACCTACTGTTAGAACGGTGTGTAGTGGGTTCTAATCCAACACGGGACAAAAAATCTTGTGAATATATGACCTATATCCAGCAGTAGACGTATTTCAGTTGAGATAAATATGTTTTGTTGAATCTAGGTGTACTTTGTGTTCGGGACTACAATGTTTGTAAAATACCCCTCTATACAGGGATTATTCCCTAGTGCAGAAACAGAAAAAGTCTATACTACAGTAAATTTTCACGTTTCTACGTACTAATCTCGGAAACTACTGATCCGATTTTGATGATTTGTTTCACTTGTCGAAACCTAAACAAATCCCGAGTAACGAGGCTACTTGAAAGCCCCGGGATAGAACCTTGTTATCAATAGAACTACAGAAAACCGCAGCCACATAACTAACTACACACAGTGGTATAGTTGTTTTCCTAGTTTATATTTGTAATTTCTCATTAAGGGAGCCGTTTTTCTATCCCAGAGATACTCCCATCAAAAACCTGTCTGATGGGAGTATCTTTGGGTTAAAAACTTATATCGCAGTCTACTGGTGGACATAGGCCTCTTCCAACACACTCCACAGCACACGGTATGTATTTTTACCTATATGAAAATTTTGAAGGCCACCGTGTTCCACCACCACAGTCTGGGTGTAATTTGTGTCCGTTAATTGTATGTTTGTAAATTCCCCCGCGATACGGAGCGTGTTCTCTAGTGCGGGAGTTGTCTTTTTAATAAATAAAAAAAAAAAGAATTCCCTGTAAACTGACGTATCCAGTATATTTTTATTAGGTACTTAATAGGTTGTCGAGGTCATAGTTATAGGAACAAGGTTATTCGATTGTCTTGAGTATCGATCCGTATAACTAGTATATTTAGCATCGTATCGTTTTTATAGTATTAAGGTTGCAAACAAGCATACGGTGGCCTGAGTTTCTTGCTAGTTTTTCTCATGGCTCGACGTCAGCGAACTAGCTGTAGACAAATTTAGCTGACATCATCTTTCTGGCTTATTCATAATTTATGACCTTCGTAAGTCTTACTTTGTAAGCTAAATCTTCTTCTTTGCCCTTTCCCATTTTACTTGGGGTCGGCACTCCGTATCATTCGTCTCCAGGCAACTCGGTCCTGGGTCGTCTCTTTGTCGACTTGGGCTTCTTTGAGGTTCTTATTTACTATAGACATCCATGTGATTCGGGGTCTTCCTCGTCTTCGGGGTTTAGTTTTTATGTCTAGTGTTTTTCTGGTCATGTGGTCGGATGGTCGCCTCATGATGTGTCCGTACCACCGCAGACGGCTCTCCTGTTACTTTGTAAGCTAAATGAATAAATAAATTTGAGTTTTAATGGTAAGCAGGTGCAATACCAGAGGTATCACTTGCGTGTTACCGATCCTGAAAGTTTTAACAACAAGGTTTTATGGTGGTTATTTTTCTGGGATAGGAGAACGTTTCGTTAAAAACGCAACTGTAAGGTGGAGGTCCTTCCCCAGCCGGGTTTGCTCGCTTGTATGGTGCCCTACCTCTCTCAAAAAGTCGGTAAAGTTAACCTATTCTTCCATGAAAACCACTACATTAGTACACGTTTCTAATTCGCCATTGGACACGGACAATCCATTTATTTCCTGTGACGAGTTATTTTATATAGTGTCCGTTAATTGTATGTTTGTAAAGTCCCCCGCAACACAGAGCTTGTTCTCTAGTGCGGAAGTTGTCTTTAAAAAAAAAAACGATCGATTTTTTTGATATTACGACAACCCAATTCAAAGTTCTTAGTATTTCGCCGATCCTCCCTTTTGCAAGTGCGTGCAATTAAAATGATTTTCGTAATAGCAATTGGGGTTGAAAACGAGGGGTTATATCAAAAAGTTTACGTTAGTATAATTAAGTGTAGGGGATGGTGCTGGTTTGGAGATGAGGTTTGCTGCCAATAAAAGAATTGAACATAAATCAACTTTATCATTATAATACTTAGAAGATTATGAAGCTGGAATTTCTTTTTGGTCACGACAGAGAAAAGCTTGTGATTTCCAAAGTACTCGGAATACTCAGAACTAGTATTAAGTAATAATGTAATAAACAACACCATCACTGGTTTTTAAACGTTCTGGCCATTCCTGTCCAGCCCAAGGTTGTCTGGAAGAAATCGCACTTAGCGATAAGGCCGCCCATTGTACTAGATTATTGACTGTTTGGTATTTATAAGTAAGCTTTTGTAATTTTATGGTGTACAATAAAAAAATCTATCTATGCATATCAGTGTAACGAATATTTTTTATTTTATTTATTAGGTTCTCCAACAAATAAAACATTGGTATTTGTCAGATTTCATTCTAAGTTAGGTAGAGCACTATACAAGCGAATAAGCCCGACTAGGGTAGGCTCTTACAGAAGACCATCGCCAAATAACTACACACAGTGGTGTAGTTGTGTTGTTGCGCGTCACTACAGGTCTTTAAAAATTATTTAGGGTTATATTTATTAAATGAGTATCGCTGAGTTTAAATTATAGGTATAATAATATTAAAAAAAAAAAACTTTATTTCATAAGATTACACGACTAGTTATTAAAATGAAAGTAACTTAACCTAAACTACTTCCAAACAATAAGATATTGTATTTAAAGGTATATTAACCTACAAATTAAATATCTGATTGAGGATCCCTGAGATATAAAAAAGTTTCTTTCAAAACGCATCCCTAAATGAGCGCTGGAGATCTATATTCACACACAGGAACACAACTACACCGCTGTGTGAAGTTATTTGGCTGTGGTCTTCTGTAAGGTGGAAGTTCTTCCCCAGTCAGACTCGCTCGATAGTTTGGTGCCCTACCTCTCTTAAAATTCAATTCATAAATTGATCATAAAACACCGACATTAAAATCGCGTCTACATCTAAATCCACTAAGTAATTGTGCAGGACAGCTCCTTATATTAAATATGAACGCCATAACTCATATCACGAGGGGTTGGTGTTATAAAGAGGGTTGAAAACAGAATGCGTTTTGTTGTAATTTATAAAATGTTTGCTGTGATGCGTTTGTTTTAAAATAACATTTTTTTAACGTTACTAGCTGTTGCCCGCGGCTCTGCCCGCGTGGATGTATAAAGTAGCCTATGTGTTATTCCAGACCATAATCTATCTCTCTGCCAAATTTCATCCAGATCCGTTCAGTAGTTTTTACGTGAAAGAGTAACAAACATCCATCCATCCATCCATTCATCCATACTCACAAACTTTCACATTTATAATATTAGTAAGGATATAGTATAGATGGATATTGTTTATAGGATTTTAGGAATAGCAGCCCATTTATCTCCCACTGCTGTGTACAGGTTTTCTCTCTATCAAGAGAGCTGAAAAAGTTTAGACTTTAGGCCTTAATCCACACAAGCTGGCCTAATGCGGGTTGCTCGATCAGAATTACTTGTAAGACATGTGGGTTGTTGAATGTTTTCGTTCACTGTTTGCCACTGGTATTTTTTTAACAGTATGTGTAAATCACACAAAGTACTGGTAAAAGGGATTGAACTGAACTCCACCCTATATAAATTGTAGCCGTATAAGCAATCCCACGGAAAATGATTTCTTTTGTTATAAAAAGTAGCCTTCTATGTGCTATTCCAGACTATAATCTATCTCTGTGACAAATTTCATCCAGATCCGTTCAGTAGTTTTTGCGTGAGAGAATTATAACAAACATACATCCTTACATTTTTACAAACTTTCGCGTTTATAATATTAGTAGGATAATACGGAACAGTTTTTTTGCCAAGATTAAACTCGAGACACAACTACCAACTCACTACTGAGTCATATCCAGTATGACGCATCCAGTAGCCCTAATCTCCCCTACTGCAAGGGTACAAGGGGCTTCATTCATTGACAAAGTTCGTCGACATAACCGTCTGCCACCCCTGCGAGCACCCCTGCCTTCTGCCAATCAATATCGTTATATAATCGTCTGGCGAGGGTTGACTCGTGCCATTCGCTGTTTTTTTATTATTTATTAATGGCCGAGACCGTGGCCATGGACTTCGCAAATTTTTATGACAGACATGTCTGACGATTCTAGTTAAATAAGGACTGGCCTGTTTGGTATAGCGGTTAGTGACCCTGACTGCAAAGCCGGATCTTGTGAGTTCAATCTCCACACAGGACGATAATTCGTGTGATCACTAATTATAACAAAAGTTATCTTCTTCTTCTTATCGTATGGTTAGTGGCCAACCTGGTGACAGAGTTCGTCGCCCAAAAGTTATAATTATGTATGTTAATCTGTAAGGTGCTCGAATGTATCTATGGATTGTATTATCTGTAAATAAACGATCTTGTATCCTTACTAATATTATAAATGTGAAAGTTTGTAAGAATGGATGGATGGATGTTTGTTACTCTTTCACGTTAAAACTACTGAAGGGATTTAGATGAAATGTGGCACAGAGATAGATTACGGTCTGGAATAACACATAGGCTACTTTTTGAAGCGATAACTGACATCCACGCGGGCGGAGCCGCGGGCAACAGCTAGTTATTATTATAAATGATTTAGAGTCTGGGTGTACTTTGTGTCTGTTTGTAAAGTCCCCCGCGACACAGGGAATTGCTTTAATAAGAAAAAAGAATTGTCTCGGACGGAGGATCAAACTCGAGACTTCTGTATTTATTCATTCATAATATATATTTTTATAGCGATAGTTAATGTACATTGGCAATTGACATGTGAACAATTTCGAACGTGAAGTTTAGTTTTATTAGCGTGAAATGAGTTCAAGGTTATGCTAATAAACGTCAATGGTACTCTGAATATATCGATTTTATTATTAACTAGCGAGCAGCCCTCGCTTCGGTTTAGTCTGGATTTGTCTACTATAATATGCATGTATTATACTCATATATCCTACTAATATTATAAATGCGAAAGTTTGTGAGTATGGATGGATGTTTGTTACTCTTTCACGTAAAAACTACTGAACGGATCCGGATGAAATTTGGCATAAAGTTAGATTATGGTCTGGATTAACACATAGGCTACGTTTTACAGCGATAACCGACATCCACGCGGGCGGAGCCGCGGGCAACAACTAGTACATTATAAACCTCCCTCTTGAATCACTTATCCTTACTAATATTATAAATGTGAAAGTTTGTAAGAATGGATGGATGGATGGATGTTTGTTACTCTTTCACGTAAAAACTACTGAACGGATCTGGATGAAATTTGGTACAGAGATAGATTATGGTCTGGAATAACACATAGGCTACTTTTTCCAGCGATAACCGACATCCACGCAGGCTACTATAAAAACCGCATCAAAATCCGTTGCGTAGTTTTATAGATCTAAGCACACATACGGACAGACAGACAGCGGGAAGCGACTTTGTTTTATACGACATAGTGACTACTAGACTAAGCAACGGGCTAGTTCTTATTTTAATTTTGCACGTGTATAATTTGATTATTTTTGACTGCCTCGGTGGTCCAGTGGCCGCAGTATGCGCCTGCTGTGCACGAGGTTGTGGGTTCGATTCCCACACAGGACAAAACTTTGTGTGACCCACAAAGAATTGTTCTGAGTCTGGGTGTTATTTGTGTCCGTTAATTGTATGTTTGTAAAGTCCCCCGCGACACAGAGCTTGTTCTCTAGTGCGGGATTTGTCTTTAAAAAAACTAAAGCCTTAAAGCATTCTCTAACAGTCAACCTACAACCTGGAGAGTGATGCTGAGATAAAATACGTTTTATTATTTTAAACTAGCGGAACGTCCTAGCTTCGCACTGGTGTCCTTTTTTATGTTTCTAGCTGATAACGTGTCTATCTAAAAGTGAAAGAATTTATAAAATCGGTCCAGTAGTTTTTGAGTTTGTTCATTACAAAAAATCCTTACTAATATTAAAAATGTGAAAGTTTGTAAGAATGGATGGATGGATGGATGTTTGTACTCTTTCACGTAAAAACTACTAAACGGATCTGATGAAATTTGGCACATAGATAGATTATGGTTTGGAATAACACATAGGCTACGTTTTGCAGCGATAACCGACATCCACGCGGGCAGAGCCCGGGCAACAGCTAGTATAAAATACAAATCTTATCTCTGTATATTAGTATAGATAGATTTCAGAGACATCTCGGTTGCCATCGTGTTATCTTATTCATGAGCCTAGATTAAAAGTCTAGCTAGACTAAAGTCGTTTAGAGGACTGGGTGCTTCGGTTAATAAACTTAGTGTCTGCATCATATTTGTAATTTTATTATTTTATAACTACTCCGTTGTTTCACTCGCGTTCAATTTTGATTATCATTGACATACCCCTCTTTGGTCATAGCGTAATGTTATTTAAATAAAAGTTTTCTACACGGAAACCGGTATTAACTCAGAAACATAACTACAACATTGTAGGTAGTTATTTGGCTATGGTCTTTTGAAAGCTGAAAGTCTTACCCCAGTCAAGCGTGCTCGCTTTCATAGAATTTCATGGAACTCTTTTTGTAGTGACTCCTTTGGGTGCGTTGAACACTTTTTGAGTGAATAATAATCATAGAACTCGCGTCATCTTCACAATAACGTTTTCCATACTTTGTTTACTTTCCATACTTTTTTTACTTTACATACTTTTTGGGTGAACAATAATCATAAAACTCGTGTTATCGTCACCAAACGCTTTCCATATTCAAACATTTTGGGTGAACAATATCATAAAACTCGCGTTATCGTCACCAAACGCTTTCCATATTCAAAAATAAATATTCTAATAAGTTGACGTATTACTTAGTTTTCACTTTTATGTGCAGTCCCCAAAGACTTCCCCGCATGTCTTTTTTGTATGGTGCCCTACCTCCCTCCCTTTCGTCTTCATTCAGACCAATTTCGTACCTGTTTCTCACAAAAACTAAAATACCTATATTGCCTCTTTTCAACAAATATAATATAATGTAACTAAAATGTCTGTCCTGAGAGCATGACCCGTCTGTCAGCGCAAATAAGTCTAGACAGCATTGATTGCTATCATATTGACATCGGCAGGGTAATAACCTATCTTGGAATATTTACCCCAAGTTCTTTCAACTTTTCATCATACGGTTATTTTGGGAACAAATAAGCATACGGCCCGCCTGATGTTAAGCAGTATCCGTAGCCTATAGACGCTTGCATTACCAGAGGTATCACTTGCGTGTTGCCAACCCTTTTTTTTACACCAGGGCTTTAAGATGGAAGTAAACCTGGGATAGGAATACGTTTCTTTCAAAACGCATTCCTAAATGAGCGATGGAGACCTGTACTCACACACAGGAGGACAACTATACCGCTACGAGTATGTATAGTTATTTGACTGTGGTCTTCTGTAAGCTGGAGGTCCTTCCCCAGACGGGCTTGCTCGCTAGTATGATACCCTACCTCTCTTTGACTTCGTCATGAGAAAACTAAAATTGTTGAGCACCATATATGTCAAGACCTGAGAGAAATCATACATATAAACGCGAAAGTCTGTAAGAATGTCTGTTTGTTACTCTTTCACGCAAATACTGAACGGATCTGGATGAAATTTGGCACAGAGATAGATTATAGTCTGGAATAGCATATAGGTTTTTTTATCGCTATAATAGACATCCTCCCTGGCGTCTATTTAATATTTAATATAAAGCAAACCAAGGTATACGAGGCAGCTCGGCAACTATCATTTTATTATTTCAGCCAGTCCGTTTTATATAGTCGCTTTAAAAATAGTTGTGACAACAAAGTATGAACCAACAAACAGGACTATCGCCGTTGGTAGAGAAACTCCAGGATATAATACACAAATAGTTTCACACTGAGCGTATCTGCAGTTTGCTAACTTAGTTCTTTTTTAGTTCAGTTTATATGCAATAGCTGGGTATCAGTCGCGTGTAGGCAACCAAGGTTTTGAGTATAATTTATTTATTTAAAACTTTTTGCACATAAATTGTGTACAAAGGCGGACTTAATGCCAGAGGCATTCTCTACCAGTCAACCTTTGGGTGATGCAGAGAGAAAAATAGGTAGGTGCATTTAACCATAGTAGGTACTTAATAAAATAGTAAATTATTAAATATTAACATATCATACACATTACATTATAAAATAATTATATACATGATATAAATATTATACATAAATAAATATACAGGTATACATAAAATATATAATACATATTTAAATATATAATACATATTTAAATATATACATTTTAAACGTTGTTATAATAGTTTATGTTTCATTTTGGTAGCTCTGTCTTGTATATACAGACATGTACACATGGCATCGGAGTTAGCTATACAGGGCCGCTATATGATATAATATATATCATTCATCAAAGCACTTATAAATATTATGTAACTTTGTGTTGAGGAAATAAAATAAATTATTATTATTACTATATGAAGATTCGTTTTTTTAAGAAAACCATTGTATATATGTATTTCTGTGGAATTTGGTAACAGTTTAAGTGATAAAAGACCTTCAGATAAAATTATATTTTACACAAATTCATACATTGGTTACCTAAACAACTAAACTTCGTATAGCGGTCCTGCCCCTCTAGACAAGTGGCATAAACGGTAGTCGAATCGAAAAGTCAAAAAAAGTAAATGTATGGGATTTGACGTAAGTCATAAGTCATTTATTTCAAAAACAATATATAATTGTGTAGAAAATTTTACGGTTACATCAAAGTTTACGACATTATATCGTAAACTTACGTCCAATCTCATACATTTGATTTTTCGATTCGACTACCGTTTATGCCATTTGTCTAGAGGGTCTGTACAGCTAATTCCGTTGCCGACCGCACGTTCTTTTTATATTTATTTGTATGTTTGTTACTTGGATTTATTATGTAAATTATACCATGTGTTATTCTATTGTGTCTCTGAAGTTTAAATAAATATTTTTTCTTTCTTTCTTTTTTCCTGTGTGATGTTGGTATACTGTTACAGAAAGAAATATGGCCGAGTGTTTGAGCATTGTCGTGTAGAGTCACTACTTTTAACCTAATAAAGAATTATAATTAAAACCTCTTCTTCATTTAACCTCAAAATTGTAATACCATCGGTTTTTTGTTAATGATAGGAAACGTTTCTTTAAAATGCCTCCCTTTAGACCTGTACACTTAAAACACCGCGCTGAGTATCGTGGGTTCTTTTCTCAAGGAGACAAAAATGTATATCATCCACAAAATATGTTTGTTCTGAGTCTGGCTGTTCTTTATGTCCTTGAATTTTATGTTAGAAAAATCCCCCTCGTCACTGTGCTTGTTCCATAGACTAGGCATTGTCTATAAAAAAAATACCGTGCAGAACTTATTACCACCCTTGTACTTAATATATTGATCATTTGTAGATTAAACCTGGTTAGGTACCGGGTTTAACTGCCAAGGTGCGAAAGAACTGGATCATCTGAATCAGTCGTGAGATGTGACGTCATAGCCTACGTCACTATCGAGGGCGTCTCGAGGTGGTCTGAACACGTCGACCCTTTAGGAATACTAAATCCGAGGGCCGGAGTTCAATGACATCTAGTTGGATCTGCTTTATATAATAAAATAAATTTTTGCTTTTAATAAATACTTATTCGGTAAAATTTAATAAAGTTCGATCATAATTCATATATTTTTTTAAATTTGACACTTTATTTAGGGGTGCGTTTTAAAGAAAAAAATATCTATCCCCGGGATAAACCTTATTTTTGGGGTATTGCTATTTATCCTTCAAGGGATTTATTTTTTATCTTAATTTGGATTCCGAATATAAATAGTTTTTTCGTGAAAGAATACATACATACATAAATCCATCCATCCTTACAAACTTTCACATTTATAATATTAGAAGGATTAAGTTGTCATATTACGAATTTCAAATTAAGATCCTAAATAAATCGCTAAAAGGCTTACTATTAGGCTGGTACCAATCTAGTAAGTAAAATAAAGTAGTACCCAATAAGGTACACCAGTCGGTGTTTGTCTTTTTTTATAAACAAATAGTGCATGCAAATGAGTGTGCAACAACACTAAAAACGGCATTCAGTAGGAAGTCTTTACAAGGCATGTATACAGGAAGAACCCTGATGACGAGATTGTCATGTTTAGTGGTATTAGGCTTGAACTTGCGATTGTCGCGAAATATACAACATTTTTTAAAGACCACTCCCGTATTAGTTTAATGAACGGACACAAAGTACACTCAGACTTTTTTTTCCTTTTTTTTTCTTTAAAGAGACAATTCCCCCACTAGAGAACAAGCTCTGTGCCGCGCGGGACTTTACAAACATACAATAAACGGACACAAATTACACCCAGACTCAGAACAACTCTTTGTGGGTCACACAAAGTTTTGTCCTGTGTGGGAATCGAACCCACAACCTCGTGCACAGCAGGCGTATACAACGGCCACTGGCCCACCGAGGCAGTCTAGTAGTAGTAGTACACATAGTTTTAGTTTTGTTTATATAATACGAATGATGTCGCCCTACATAACGCTATGCAGCGCGGCGCGGCGGTCGCCGCCTGGTGATCTGACGTTATTGTAAAACAAACTCTAATCTTTAGCAGCTACGTTTAAATTTGATTATCAAAGAAACCCTTTACGCCACCACTGCGAACTCGAATTATACAGATGCTCTTAATCTTTTCTGAAATTCACACAGCCGCGCTGCTAGATAGTTGCGAAGAATTGATGCAGTATCACAGAATACTTAATAGTACAGGTACAGAAGGTTCACTTCGCAAAATCATTTAAACAAATATCAACTTTGCTTGCACACAATAGAGCACAATTCAGCTACCCAGCGCTAACTTACCTACTTTTTTATTCACCTACAAGTTGTCTCTCTTTGTCAGTATGTGCAGACGCTGACGGCTGCACGTGCTGCTGCCGCAGTGTTCTAAAGCCATCCTTATTAATATTATAAATGTGAAAGTTTGTGAGTATGGATGGATGTGTAGATGGATAAATGTTTGGTACTCTTTCACGTAAAAACTACTGAACGGATCTGGATGAAATTTGGCACAGAGATAGATTATGGTCTGGAATAACACATAGGCTACTTTCTACAGCGATAACCGACATCCACGCGGGCGGAGCCGCGGGCAACAGCTAGTTTCATATAAATACATACAAAACAGCCGTGCTGCTGCTGCAAGTGCTGTCGGCAGTTGCCGTTGGCAGCTCGGTTCGTAATATGTAGTACCTTAAGTTGCCTCGATGTACATAATAAGTTGACATATTGTAGGCGTATTGTGTATTGTACACTAATAATATGAAGGTTGATGACTTGTCGAATTAGGCGGGTGGACGTGCTTCCGATTATATTATTAACTTTAGGCTCGATTCACACCGAATGTTGCGATTTCGCGCGTCGCTACGCGCAAAGTAGTGTATGTATGCAGGTTTTAAAACTGTATCTATTTACTACATTAGGTGTCTATTACATTATCGCAGAAATCCATTTTTTTATATAAAAAGGTTGATGTTGAAGTTTTTAAGTTTATTTCATACAAATAAAATACTTTCCTATTTGGAATCGTCTAATCGTGAGCAGTCGCTTTCGCTTTCTACTGCATCTTTTTCTGAAAGAGATCTCATTCAACGACGAGGCTGACCATTGTACATATTTTTACGCACAAATACAAAAGTAAGTAGTTTTATAGAACGATAAAAATGTACTGGGGCAGATTCCGCACTATGCGTTTCGTCGTTCGCTAGCTGTCGCAAGTCGAAGTTGCCAGGCAAGACGTTGCTAGCCACTCTCGGTGTGAAGTGAACCTTATTAGATCTTTATCAGATAATTTCTTATTCTATTCACGATTTTAATTATGATTAATAAGGTTTATTTTTATAATGATATTATGATTGCTTCTAAATTTGATTTGGTGGCGTAATGGCAGTTCGTACGACTACCGTGTGGTCTTAGGTTCGATGGAATCTTTCTATAGGTTCCAAACAGATATACGAACCGTTTCGTTCTCTCCTCTGTGCCTCGGAAAGCACGTAAAGCTGTTTTACCTGCGCCTGAACTCTCTCGGGTCGTGTCGGATTGCCGTCTCATCGGACTAGAGTGAAGGAATATAGAGTGCACCTGTGTTTGCGTACACACTTGTGCATTATAATATGTCCTGTGCAGTTGGCTAATCTTCGTTGAGATTAGCCGCTGTGACCGAAATCGGTCTGTACGACTATTATTTCTTGCCTAACAAGCTGTTTACGACAATTGGCCACTTCCCATCGTAACATTAACTTATGACACTGTATACTAAACAAGACAAGGAATGTGTGTCACTCATCTATCTATACTAATATTATAAATGCGAAAGTTTGGATGGATGGATGGATGTTTGGATCTTTGTTCTTAATCACGTCAAAACGGTTGAACGTTTATTAGTTAACTAGCCGCCCGCCCCCGTATTTTCCAGGATCCAGTAATGTTTTTGTTAATCAAATATAACCATATAGGTTTTTAAAAGGTCGGCAACGCGTGAGTGACACTCCTGGTGTTGCAAACGTCCATAGGCTACGGTAACTGCTTTCCACCAGGCGGGCCGTATGCTTGTTTGCCACATTGGTAGTATGAAAAAAAAATTACCCTATGACAATTACAAATAACGTGGCTTTCTATTGGTAAAAGAATTTTCAAAATCGATTCCGTAGATCCAGAGATTACCCCCTACAACGTCACAAACTCACGAGCTATACCTCGTTATAATATAGTAAGTAAAAGATTAAATAACAAAAGATGTTTTTTTTTCTATACTGCCTGATGTTACCGTAGCCTATGGACGCCCGCAACACCAGAAGCATCACTTGCGTGTTGCCAAACCAATTTTTTACACCAGGGCTTTATGATAGGACTATCCCTGGGATAGGAATACGTTTCTTTCAAAACGTATCCCCAAATGAGCGCTGGAAACCTGTACCTACTCATTTTCATACTTTTTCATCCCGGCAAAATTAACGGTATCCGTGGGACTGTACACGCAGGCGAAGCCGCGGGCGGAAGGTAGCACCTATTATAAACATGTAATACACTTTTTTTATACTGCTTGGGTGGCAAACTACTACCCACCTGATATTAAGTAGTAACCGTAGCCTATGGACGGTTGCAATACCAGACGAATCACTTGCGTGTTACCGACCTATTTTGCACTAAGACTTACAAAAACTTTCCTTTAAAACGCATCCCTTAATGACCGTTAGAGACCTGTACTTACACACAGGAACAAAACTGCACCGATGTATGTAGTTATTTGGCTGTGGTCTTCTGTAAGGTGGAGGTGCTTCTCCAGTCGGGATGCCCTATCTCTCTTAAAATACATGATTTAGTACTAAACATTTCTTACGATTGCTTCACACGACGAATTCAAAAGGTTATCCGATCTAGTGAATGCTCTAAATATCTCTCATCCAACGCATAATACCGTATTATATCTTTAAATAGCGCTATTGCAACATTGCACTGTAATCGTATAACTATTTTCATTCGGTATCTAATCTATTCTAATCTACGTGAAGAAGAATTGTACCTCTGTTTAAGCACATTGCGCCTTCAGAGTAGTGTAGGATTTGATACAGTAATAGTTCGTACTGTTATACCCTAATCCTTACTAATATTATAAATGTGAAAGTTTGTAAGGATGGATGGATGGATGTTTGTTACTCTTTCACGTAAAAACTACATAGATTATGGTCTGGAATAACACATAGGCTTTTTGCAGCGATAACCGACATCCACGCGGGCGGAGCCGCGGGCAACAGCTAGTAATGAATATAAAAGGGCTGAGCAATCCCCCTGACTAGTTCTAGACTGCCTAGTCAGCATATAGACAAGACGGGGATAATTCATTCATTAGCGAGGAGAGTCAGTCGATCAGATCTCTCGGCGCGGATCGGTCATTATTACTATATTCACTGTTTCTTATATTATTACTAGCAACCCGCCCCGGCTTCGCACGGTTAATGTGGGTTATCCCTAAAAGATAAACATATACCATCGCGGACTTTTTTGTAGGCCTTTTTATGGTGTACAATACTGTAGTACATTAATTTGATCTAACTCGTAGGGTTTAGGCAGCGTTTTTGCTAAATTGCTAAATAAGCCCAAAAAAATAGGTTAATTTACGACATCACGTTAGAAACCTCTAAAATTAGCAATGTTGCCTTAGTATATGATGCATGTATTATACATATAAACCTTCCTCTTGAATCACTCTATCTATTGGAAAAAACCGCATCAAAATCCGTTGCGTAGTTTTAAAGATTTAAGCGCACATAGGGATATAGGGACAGAAAAGGCGACTTTGTTTTATACTATGTAGTGATATCATTTCTGCTAAGTTCTTATAAGTTTTTAGATAATATAAAAAGTGTTTTTTTAAAAAGACGTTTATCATTTTTCCTATAAACAGAGCCTCTTGACAAGTGGCATAAACGGCAGTCGAATCGAAAAGTCAAAAAAACAAATGTATGGGATTTGACGTAAGTCTACGATATAATGTCGTAAACTTACGTCAAATCCCATACATTTGTTTTTTTGACTTTTCGATTCGACTATCACTTATACCACTTGTCTAGAGGGACAGTACGGAGAAGGACTGCAGAAAGCAATTACGGTCCACTCGACCTTGCTCAATTGTATTATGTTCTACCTCTCTTCTTATATATAAAATTCTCATGTCACAATGTTCGTTCCCGTACTCCTCCGAAACGGCTCGACCGATTCTCATGAAATTTTGTGAGCATATTGGGTAGGTCTGAGAATCGGCCAACATCTATTTTTCTTCCCCCTAAATGTTAAGGGTGGTCCACCCCTAATGTTTTTATTTAATTTTTTAGACCAATTTTTACTTTTTTGTGATTCAGCATTTTAAAATACATACAACCCTTAATTTTCACCCCTCTACGATCAACCCCTGTTTTTTAATAGCGATATTACTATTTTAGTAGCAAAACAACGTTTGCTGTGTCAGCTAGTAATCATATACAAATGTAACACAGCAAATATTAATACTGATACTCCAGAAAATGCTCCAAAAACTACTTTAAATTCCGCTATCACAGCAAATACTCAAAACCTTGTATCCAGTCGACACAAAAATCAAACTCAGCATCGAAGTCAACGCACGTCTTCCACCCACGTACCAAGATTATCTAAAGTGGTACAAAATGTAAGAAATATTAAGTTTTTTTTTTGCTATCTCTGCAAAAAACCGTACGTGTTCTCTAAACTGTTGGCGTTTGCTGGTAATGCTGTGTCGACAAATCTATCTATGTGTTATACTAATATCTATTATAGGTTGCCACTTTGTCCGCGTGGTAGTCGAAATTAGCTATCGAAGATGTTAAAACTAATGAAAAGAGTTTAAACACCGATTTCAAATTAAATCTGAGGAATAATGTTTGGAACCCCTTTATCATTTTAGGGGTCGAATATAAAAAAAAACGATGTATCACGTGTTTAATTAAATCTTTTAAAAACAAGTATGAAGTTGATCAGACCAAGAAAACGCGTTGTTTCATAAAAAACTTTGCAAATCCTTTTCAGGACTGTGACTGCTAAGCCCGAATTCATGTGTTCAATCCCCAAACGGAACAAAACTTTGCAATTTGTGTCCGTAAATTGTGTCTTTGTAAAGTCTCCCACGACACAGGCTTTGATACCTTTTTTAATAATTACTTAGTTTAATAATGTCTTACATCTATTTGGATACACCTACACAATTACCAAAATACCAATAATACTCCATCCCAAATTTCCTCAAGGAGGCTACAAAACTTTGAAAGCAAAGCCGGCGATACAAGCAAGTAATCAATACTTCCCCAAACTCTAGTTTGTTTAACAAGTCAAAACAAGTTGCCCGCCTACGCCAAAATAATAAATAAGATCTGTTCATGGACGATATCCTGGAGATAACGGGATTTTGTAGACAATAATGCTATTTGCTGGGATTCCAAGGTCCTAGATTTTTTGGCATTGTTTGTTGTATATACTCGTGGTATATGTATGTGTATAATAATAAAATAAGAATATATTTGTGAGTAGGTATATAAATATGTTAGATGTAAGCTAACTTGCCTACAGACGGATTCGCTGACTGAACAAAAAACCGGCAATTTATCTTTGGAATTAATGAACCGATCGTGAGCGCCTGGATTCGATATCTGGAATTGACAGTCTTATTTTTCTGTTTGAAAAATCTTAGCCGAATTACGATTACGATTACAAGTCTTCCACCTCTAATTACTTGACACCTAAGGTAACTGGTAAAGCACGGGTGTTATACACCTCTGCTCACCTCCTAAGACAAAAAACCGCTATGTATTTGATACTAACTGTTGCCCGCGGCTCCGCCCGCGTGGATGTCGGTTATCGCTGTAAAAAGCCTATGTGTTACTCCAGACCATAATCTATCTCTGTGCCAAATTTCTTCCAGATTCGTTCAGTAGTTTTTACGTGTAAGAGTAAAAAACATCCATCCATCCATACTTACAAGCTTTCGCGTTTATAATTTTAGTAGGATGAAATTCGAAAAATATTTTATTGCTCCAAATAAACTCATACTTTACTGAAAGAAAAACTCCTATAATTTTATTTAAATATTTTCCATCTTCAATGTGCAGCATATATATTTCAAGATAGAGACTGTTTCCCTCTTCACAATAGATATCTAAATAGGTCGCAGTTCCACTTCTCGTGGACGCTCCATCAATACATCGGAAAGCACTCTGTAGTATACATATGAAGACACAATATTAAGTCGAAACGAAGAACTGGCGGAGCGTGAAGCGTTTAATTTAAGTATGCTACGTGATCTAATCTTATCTTATCTTGTGACGGGGTTGTCCTTTCGGCCAGAGCACTTCGACCCTTGGGGTCTTTTGTGCATGCCCCTACCTTACCGCTCACCCTACGTCCTGAGTTGATGTCTATGAGTTTCAGTGCATCCTTGACGGGGGTGTGCCTGTAGTCCTCTGGTTCGGGGTATGCCAGTCGAGACGAAGAAGTGGCGAAGCGTGTAGCGTTTAATTAAGTATGCTACGTGATGGCTCTCTTTCTATCATCTTCCTTTTTTTTTTCTACTACTAAGATGAGCAAGAATCATACGGCCCGCCTGATGGTAAGCAGTTAACGTAGCCTATGGACGCTTGCAATAGCAGAGGTATTATTTGCGTGTAGCCGACCCAAAAATTGGAAGACGAAGCGTGGGCAGGCCTCCAACAAGGTGGACCGACGACCTGGTAAAGGTTGCGGGCAACCGATGGGCTAGGTCGGCTCAGGATCGAGAGTTGTGGAAAACCTTGGGGGAGGCCTATGTCCAGCAGTGGACGTCTTTTGGCTGAGATGAGGATGATGATGACCCAAAAATTTTAACATCAGGTTTTGTGATGGAGCAGCTGGAAGATGGGTGCTGGAAACCTGTATTCACACAGTAGTGTAAGGTAGAGGTCCTTCCCCAGTCAGGCTAGCTCGCTTGTGTAGTGCCCTACCTCTCTTAAAGTATACTATGAAGTTGTTCTCTTTATCCACTTTGATTTATTGATTCCCAAATCCTAACAAACAGCTTCCCGCTTCCGCCGTCACCACATTCCTACGAAAGCTTCCTTCTAAGAAAGCTCCAATAGTTATGAACAAACAGAAACTAGGACAAGCTTTCAGTGAATGACAATGTGCATACAATGCGTCTTTGTAAATATCGGAATATGAGAATAGGAGTATTAATCAAAACAACACTTTGTGACGGAATATCTCTGCAAAAATAGCGCATATTCAGTAGAAGAAAAAGCTAGATTAAAGTAATTACTTCGCCGAGTGCTTTGTTTCTGGCAAATAAGCATACTGTCCGCCTGATGGTTAGCAGTTACCGTAGCTTTTAGACGTTTCCAATATCAGAGGTATCACTTGGGAGTTGCCAAACAAAAAAAAAACATAGATAGGCCATTGGCTCGTCTGACATCTTTAGAAATAAAATAATATTAATTTAAAAAAAAACACTCGTCATCACAACTCGGTATCGACGTCACGAGGCCGCCTCGCGAGGAATGCCGCGCGAGGCAGGCTGATTCAAATCAGTGCAAGTTGCAGTTACAATGCAACTCAAACGCGTTGTCCACATGACGGTGCGTCTGACTCGCGAGCCAATTTGAACGTTGCCTGACTGACTGACTGCTCAATGCGAGCACTAGATGAGCAGCCTCGCGAGGCAGAGAGAGAATTTCGATACCGCGCTTTTTAGAGACTCCTTTTATGCTAATTGGCATTAAGTTAAAATTATGAAGTGATATTGCAATTTTATATTTGATGTCAATGAAATACGATTGCTAAGCGTATTATAATAGGGTTTATAATAGTGTAAATATTGTCAACAAGATTATGTCTATAAAATTGAGAGAGTTTCGTTAGCTCCAAATAAATCTTTCAATATTTGTGTTTCGTGTTAAAACCCACGATACAGGGATTATTATAACGAAGATAAACAATAAACAACGTCGAAAATAACAATATTACGAAATACACGAAAAGACGAGCAGAATACCACAGCCAAATAACCTTACAGTGGGTGTAGTTGTGTTCCTGTGTGTGAGTATAGGCCTCCAGTGCTTATATACGGGAATCGTATTCCTATATTTTTTACGAGACACAGAAGGACATTGTCAGGCTCTCAGAAGAGAGGTAGGCACAATTGAAGCGAGTAATCCTCAATGGGGAAAGACCTCCATCTTACAGAAGACCACAGCCAAATAACTATACGGTGGTGTAGTCGTGTTCTAATGTGTAAGTATAAGTACAGAAGTGCTCATTTAAGGGCATCGTTTCCTATATTTTATACGAACTCAGAACAAAGTTTCGTCTGTAAGCCTCAATGGGGAAGGCCTTCATCTAACATAAGACCACAGCCAAATAACTCACACTGCGGTGTCTTAGTTGTGTTTCTGTGTGTGAGTACAGGTCTCCAGCGCTCATTTAGGGATGCGTTTTGAAAGAAACGTCTTTCTATCCCAGGGATATTACATCTAAAAGCCCTGGTGCATAAAATGGGTCGGCAACATGCAAGTTATGCCTCTAGTGTTGCAAGCATCTATAGGCTACGGTAACTGCTTACCATCAGGCGGGCCGTATGCTTGTTTGCCACATACGTAGTATGAAAAAGAAAAGTTAGCTATCCGTCTGTATGTTATACTCGCCGTAGGGTCGCCCGCGAGTTCGTCCGCGTGGTAATTTGGAATATTTTCCCCGAATTTGCAACATATCTCACTACTGCTCCGCTCGAATTGATCATAACGTGATGTTATATAGCCTTCTTGGATAAATGCACTATTTAACAAAAAAAAATGTTTTTTAACCAATTCAACCAAACAAACAAACTCTTCAGCTATATAATATTAGTATAGATTCCAAAAACTTACTGCAGTTAATTTCTTCTATAAATAGCATATTATTCTTGACACACGAATTTCCCATCCATCTCATAAACATTACTAAATCAGGAAAAGGTCAAGCACGAGTGAAACAAGGAAACAAATACTAGCTCCGTCCTATTCACACAAGACGGATAGCTTCCGTCGTGTGATGAATTTATCATTACACCAGAAGCAGATGGACTTATGTGGGTCGTGTGCTGTAGGGTTACCGCTTAGAGCGCCTTTAGTTATTTTTAAGTAGATAGATAGATAGATAACTCTTTATTGTACACCAAAAAACATATTGCTTACATAGTTTTGCTTAAATAGTAATGCACAATGGGCGGCCTTATCGCTAAAAGCAATTTCTTACAGGCAACCTTAGGATGGACAGAATAAAGTATAAAGTATAAGTATAAAGTAATATATATTTTTCTTATATCTCTTTTCATATTGTTGTTTTTTTTTTGCGTGTAGCTGAGTATGTCTTTTTGTTGTTTTTGTAATCCTTTGTCATTTGTTTAAATACATTGTTTTTCTTTCTTTTCTTTCTATAATTTAGTTAACTAGTTAATCACTAAACATTCGTATTTTTTTTTATTTTTCTAAGGGGATAAAAAGGTATACGGTACACTTGATGGTAAGCAGTCACCGTAGCTTATGGAGGCAGCACCAGGGGTGTCACTCGCGCGTTACCAACCCTATAAAAATCTTTTATATAAATACAATTTTGTACACAAAATAAAACTTTAACAGTCCTTTAATGATGAACACTGCCATTAGTGTCATCAGCGGCCGTAACTTGACTTCTTAATAGCGATTTATTTTCGATCTTTGTATTTACAGTTTCTTTTTTATTTTCAGGTTTTTGCTGGCCAGTTACAGCAGACACTTGGTGAGTACATCGAGACCTTTATAATTTCTTAGTAATATTTAATTGGCTTATGTCCAGCTGTGGACGCCTTTTGGCTGAGATGACGATGTAAATGGCAATGGGAAGAGTACCTACATAGCTCGCAGAACATATGGCCACTGGGGTAGAAAGGTTCTGGAGTGACGACCACGTACTTGAAGAAGTAGCGTAGGCAGGCCTTGAAGAAAGTGGTCCGAAGACCTAGTGAAGATTGCTGACGGTCGATTGACAAGGTCATCTCAGGACTGCTCAGCTTATATCCAGCAGGTCCACTGCTTTCTTTTAGCTAAGATAACAAAAAAATGGAATATAAATAGAAAAATTAACAAAACAAGCATTTAACAAGCATATCTGATAGTAAGCAGTTACCGTCGCTTATGGACGGTTGCAACACCAGAGGTATCACTCGCGCGTTGCCGACCGTTTAGAAACCTTATAACTCATTTATTGAAGAACCCCATGCTTAGCTGTCAGGGTCTATTTACAAGTAAAACACACGCGGAACAAAATGTGTTCTGTAAACGATTATTCAGGCAGGGGTATTCCGTAAGAGCGAAAACCGAGCGACCGCGAAACCGGAGCAAAATCTGGCTGTCAGATTGAAAATCAGTATTCCGTAAGAGCAAAAACCGATCCTTGTTGACGTTTAGCAATCGTGTGTGCCGTCACCGAGCAATCACAACTGTCAGTTTGCGATCGCTGTTTCTTAGAGTCTGGGTGTACTTAGTGTCCGTAAAATTTAGGAATTGTTCCCTATTGCTCTTATAACACTCCTTTTCTCATCATGCGCGTGCGTCGGAAGTTGGACAGATATCTTGACATTATTTGTTGCTATAAATGTCAATTGACAACAATAAATCAATCATTTGTTTGACAACTCGTATACTTTGATTACTTGTTTATATGCGTATATAATTTATGTGTGAGATAAGATTTATGTTATGACCGCTACGTTGCGTGTGTCTTGAGGTCCTAGGTTCAGAGCCTCTAGACAAGTGGCATAAGCGATAGTCGAATCGAAAAGTCAAAAAAGAAAATGTATGGGATTTGACGTTAGTTTACGACATTAAATCGTAGACTCACGTCAAATTCCATACATTTTCTTTTTTGACTTTTCGATTCGACTATCGCTTATGCCACTTGTCTAGAGGCTCTGTTCTACGATAGCCAATTACGAATCAAAATGGTTTCACTCATTTTAAATTTGGTTTTTGTCTTGTGTTACGTTAAGACTCTTAATCTCCTCTTGCCACGTACGATTAGGTCCTGAAATGAGTTAGCTCCCTGCCGAGGTTTTCCCTAGAGACTATAGCATGGGGCTTTTTCATGAAAAGAGTTATAAGGTTTGTAAAGGGTTGGCAACAAGCGAGTGATACTGTTGTGTAGTATTTCGTTATTTTTAAACTAAGAAGCAAGATAATACATATGTGTATACCTGTTTCTAGAAAGAAATAAATGGATACATATATCAGCGTTTTTCAAAATGTTTCCCCTAATTTTACCCCTAAAGGGTAGAAAAAGGTTTTTTTTATACTACCAATGTGAGCAGTTACCGTAGCTTATGGACGTTTGCAACACCAGGAGTGTCACTCACGCGTTGCCAACCCTATTTTTTTTTTTATTCAAACTATTTCTATAAAAAAAAGTCGAAGCGGGCCTGCTAGTTCTTCTTATAACATAACTATAACAATTCCAACTTTATTACAAAGACTCAAAGATATTTTATATCCATTATTTATTCCAACCCCAATAGATTGAACTTTTATAGTCCACAATAGTTGCCAAGACAAATAACCGAATAACGGAACTCAAATAACATTATCTGATGTCCTTGGTGAAGTTATTGGTAACTTGTTATTTATTTGTTACACTAACTGCTTCCCGCAGTTTCACCCGAGTAATTTTTTTTTTGAAGTGAAAACTTATTTAGGCGCGTTGAGCACTTTTTGGAAAAATCATGGAACTCGCGTCATCGTCACTGAACGCTTTTTATGAGATAAACCAAAAATAATTCAAAAATCCTTACTAAGATTATAAATGTGACAGTTTGTGAGAATGGATGGATGTATGTATGGATGGATGGATGGATATAACGATGGATGGATGTATGTATGGATGTAGGGATGGATGGATGTTTGTTACTCTTTCAAGTAAAAACTACTGAACGGATCTGGATGAAATTTGGCACAGAAATAGATTATGGTCTGGAATAACACATAGGCTACTTTTTACAGCGATAACCGACATCCACGCGGGCGGAGCCGCGGGCAACAGCTAGTAATTACATAATTCTAATAGCTTGACGATACAATTCAAGTTACTTAGTTTTTACTTCTATCGGCAGTCCCCAAAGACTGCCCCGCATCTTTTTTAGGCAGGCCTTAGCCTATGGTCGCTTACATACCAGATGTATCAAGTCTTGTGTGTTGTCGACGCAAAAATCTGAACACCAGGGTTTTGATGGAGTAGAACTGTGATAGGAAAGCTTTTATCTAAAAACGCAATTCTAAATATGCGGTAAAAACTTGTACTCCCTCGCACACATGAATACAACTACATCGCTGTGTGCAGTTTTTTTTATCTGTCTGTTGTTTTAGCCTCGAAATATTCCTCAACATCACTGTCTACTGGGAACGTGCCCAGAAGGCTGGCGGCATTGCCACATTGAATGGCAATGCTTATTCTCTGTGCGAGAAACAAACCAGCAAATATGTGTGCAGTTATTTGGCTAGGTACGTTCTTCTGTGAGGTGGAGGTCCTTTCTCCATCGGGCTTGTTCGTTTATATGGTGCCCTACCTCTCTTCTTGATGTCACGTTTATTCACGTTATTCAATTATTGTTACTGTCATGTTCCCCTTGAGTTGTAGCGTCATGTTAAATAGCCTATAACCTTCCTTAATAATTTTGCTATCAAATGCAAAATTACATTGTTAAATACGATCGGCAGTTTCGGAGAGATTTGCGCTTAAACAAACAAACCTTTGCTTCTTCTTCAGCTTTGTTTTAGTATAGATTATTTTTATGCCTTTTCCTTGAGTCACGAAGGGTCCAAGTTATTTAACGAATATATTAAGTTAATTGGGTAATTTATGGCTTTTGCGGCATTACTATGAAGCATTGTGATTGGCCTGTCGGTGTAGTAGTTAGTGAAGTTAACAGCTAGCTGGGAGTGGGTTCAATTCTTACCTAAAATAAATCTTTGTGTGATGAGAGGAATGATGTGTTCTAAGTTATGCCTAATTAATGTATGATTTTCGACTTAGCAATCATTAGACTAGACGAACAATTCTATAGCGATTAATTTTCGTTATTAATTCGTAAAATGTTAAGTTTATTATCCAGCTTTAAGATTGTACGAAATTCTTATTAATATCGAAAATACATTGCTATAAGGACGATATTGGATATTTGACGGCCGCAGGGTAATGCTTACTCGCGCGTTGTTGACCCATTAAAAACCTAATAACTCTTTTCTTGAAGAACCCCATGCTATATCGATATTACAATATCGTTTTGTGGAGACGCGATTTCCTCGCGAGCCAATTTAAGCGTTACCTAACTGACTGAATGACTGTTTTTTTTTTTATACTACTTAGGTGGCATACAAGCATACGGCCCGCCTGATGTTAAGCAGTTACCGTAGCCTATGGACGCTTGCAATATCAGAAGTATCACTTGCGTGTTGACAACCCATTTTTTTTTACTGGTGTAAAAAAAAATGGCTTTATGATGGCAGTATCCCTAGGATAGGAATACGTTTCTTTCAAAACTCATCCCTAAATGAGCGCTGGAGACCTGTACTCACTAATCACACACAGGAACACAACTACACCACTGTGTGTAGTTATTCGGCTGTGGTAATGCGAGCACCAGGTGATTTTCTCGCAAGGCAGACTCGCAATGTCGATATCTTACGAGTACCTTAAGGAAATTAAAAAAAAAAAAGAAATGGGCCGGACTGGGCCAGCCAACCTTTCTCCATTCTTTTAATAAAAATAAATATAATTATTCCCCCAACGTGACAATAGCACGGCTCATTTGCGTGACCTCAAACGGGAAATTACGGCCCGCCAGTGTGACACTATTCATAATAGCATTGTTTCAACCATCATTGTGGCAATGGCAAGGTATTGTTGCGTAAATAGGTAAATATTTACCAGGGAAAATGCTGATGGTTGATTAGAAGGCGTTTTTTTATTTGCAAGAGCTAGGTGGAATTACCACTGCAGTTCTTCTTCAATAATGTAACTGTGTAATAGAGGGCATTGTACTAGTGAGCACGATTGGGGAAGGATCTCCACATATCAGAAGACCACAGTTAAATGATAATATTTATAAGTACTATGATTGCAAGTGATGCCTTTGCAGGCGTTTATATGCAACTGCTTACTGCTTTGTTTGCTACCCAAGCAGTATATAAAAAAAACTGCCTGCTAGGGGGACATCTTTATTCAGTGGTGCTTGCTCTTACGGTGTCCTACTTCTCTTACATATATATTTTTTAAGAGAGTTAATGCACCATACAAGTAAGCAAGTCCGACTGGGGAAGGACCTCCACCTTACAGAAGACCACTGCCAAATAACTACACACAGCGGTTTAGTTGTGTTTTGCGTGTGAATACGGGTCTCCAGCGCTGATTTAGGGATGCATTTTAAAAGAAACGTTTTCCTATCCCAGGGATACTTCATCATATAACGCTGGTGTAAAAAAAGGCAAAGATCCTTCCCCAGTTGGACTTGCTCGCTAGTATGGTGACCTACCTCTCTAATCTATACAACTAAATTATTACACCAGTGACATGCCAATGTTTATCAAAACATAAAGACGTGGGGGGTCTATAATATTCGCCTACTCAATATAATGTCTCTAGAAATAGACTTGAAACTAAAACTAGGATGCCGTATAATGTGTAGAGAATGAGTTATGTGTGTAGTCAGGCACGATACAGGACGATTGCTCGTTCTTAAGTCTTTAGGAAGGTTCAGGTATATCTTGGGACTGGGATCACTCAACAGTGCTGTAGTGGGTGTAATTTGTGTCCGTTAATTGTATGTTTGTAAAGTCCCCCGCGAAACAGAGCTTGTTCTCTAGTGCTGGAGTCGTCTTTTATAAGAAAGAAATTATTGTGCTGGATCTAGCTTTTCAAAAGGTAGACTGCAAATTTGCCGCGAACTAGGCAAAATAACTTACCCGCCGGGTCAAAAAAATATTTTCTTTAGGGGTTGTTTTATTTTCTACCTCTTAAGGGTAACATTCTAAAATACTTCGATACACTTACGTGTGTAAATGATTGCCACTCACAGAAATAGATCTCGATCTATTTCTGTGTTGCCACTGCTCTATTTTTCCATACAAACGTATTCCCTATTTTCCTTCATGGATTTTGAGCCTAGAACAACGAAATTTTAACCTGATATAGATATCAGGCTTGACAATGACGCATGGTTTAGTTTTTTTTGCATAAACAGGTTTTAAATAAACTTGTACTTGTAAATGTATTGATCAAATTACATGTTTATTATCTGCCAAAACACATCGTGGGGGGTCGATTATTGTGTTCACTTACAACAAATGGACTATATTTATATATAGCTTTTATGTATTTATATATTGTTTATTTGTGAACGATTTATATTTAGGGTTGGAACTTTGAGATTATTTTGGTTAAAAATTTTGTTTATTTTATAAGACAGCTATTACGACACCCAGACTCGGAAGAAACATGATTTGTACAAAGCTTATGTATTTATGAAAGTTCTAGTACATAGGTAGACTAAATGCCGAAGGTATTAGGTAATTATTCCTTCAGAGATTGATCACTTTAATAATTCCTATTATTAACTCTATTCCTATTAGGTAATTATTAAGACTTCTCTCCTCTATCAAGAGAGCTGAACCTACCCTGTTTCTCTTAATTTTTTTTTTAATAGACAACTCCCGCAAATCGGACCAAGCCCTGTGTCGCGGGGGACTTTACAAACATACACCCAGACTCGGAACAAACATTTATGTTTGATATGATTACACAAAGTTTTGTCCCTTGTGGGAACCGAAGCCACGACCTCCGGCGTAGCAGTCACTAACCACTAGACCAACAGGCCAGTCATATGATTTCCGTACAACCCTACGCCACATACTAACATGTCGCCTGTCGCGTAGGCGTGCCGCAGACTCGTAATTTTTAATACAGCATCTGTATGTAAACGAGATAAATGTACGAATACGTGAGATCTTGATAATAAAATGTATATTGTGTTCGTTTTATAATCAATTAACGTGCTAATGTGAACGTTTTGCTAAGTATACTTAGTGGAATGTTATAAGATAAAGTAAGAAATACATACATCTATACTAAATCCTACTAATATTATAAATGCGAAAGTTTGTAAGAATGGATGGATGGATGTTTGTTACTCTTTCACGTAAAAACTACTGAACGGATCTGGATGAAATATGGCACAGGGATAGATTATGGTTTTTACAGCGATAACCGACATACACGCGGGCGGAGCCGCGGGCAACAGCTAGTAATATTATAAAGCTTTAGAGTTTGTTTGTTTGCTTGGTTGAACGCGCTAATCTCAGAATGTACTGGTTCGATAGGAAAAAATCTTTTTTTTTGTTGAATAATGTATTTATCCAGGAAGGCTATAGGCTATATCACATCACGCTATGATCAACAGGAGCAGAGCAGTAGTGAGATATGTTTTAAATCGGGAATAAAACATACGTTCTACATTACCACGCAAATGAAGTCGCGGCCAACCCCTATATAACATACAAGAGGTAGGGCACCATACTAGCTAGCAAGCCCGATTGGGGAAGGACCTCCACCTTACAGAAGACCACAGCCAAAGAACTACACATAGCGGTGCAGTTGTGTTCAATCAATCATTATCTGTTGTGATGTAATAGAAAGACTATTCTGCTCCAATTCTTCTTAATATTCAATATGTCCCGTATTATATGATCAATTACAATGTCTTCATGCGGGAAGGATAACAATAGCATGGTAAAGAGGACTCTTTATTAGTTCAAGTACAATTTTTTATACTACCCGTCTGATGGTTAACGCATCACACAGCGGTGTAGTTGTGTTCCAGTGTGGGAGTACGTCTCCAGCGCTCATTTAGGGATGCGTTTTGAAAGAAACGTATTCGCCTATCCGCTATTCCAGACTATAATCTATCTGTATGCCAAATTTCATCCAGATCCGTTCTGTAGTTTTTACAACAAACATCCATACATGCATCCATCCTCACAAACGTTCATATTTATAACATTATATTAGGATTAGGATTTTATTTGTCAAACAATTTTATTTATCTATTTTCGTAGGAAACCTTTAATTTTATTTTAATAAAATATAGCCTATGTTACTCGCTGATAATGTAACTTTCTAATGGTGAAAGAATTTGTAACTATCTGGCGATTAAAAAGAGTGGCCTGAGTTTCTTGCTAGTTCTTCTCAAGGCCCCACGTCAGCGAACTAGCCGTAGGATTTTTTTTGCTGTCTTCTTTATGGCTTATTCATAATTTATTATGACCTTCATAAGTGTAATTTTGTAAACTGAATAAATAAATGAATTTTGAGTTTAAAATCTGTGCAGTTGAGTTACATCGTAACATACAAACAAAAAATCTAATCTTTCCGCTTTATAATATTAGTTTAATTAATTAATGCTCTAATCATTACAAGTAGCGTTTTCTCATTTATATAAGAACCTCAGGAATTATCCCTGGTAATGTTATATATGTTCCAGCACAGATTCTTTACTATAATCTTTAATCCACACATTACCCGCTCGGTGACCTCGTTATTTGTTTATTGTTAATTATAATACGTAAACAGTTCTCGGCAGAATATTTTCTCAAAGCTGAACACGTGTTTCCGTGTTGTATAAGTAGATATCAGATGCGGCTGTGAGCTGTGGCTTGCTGTTATGGGTTTGCGACCGATGTGTATTGCATAGATACTTGAATTTAGACGCTTTGTTGTTCTATTATTAGCATCCCATATATGTCCCATTGCTGGGCACGGGTCTCCTCTCCTCTATCAAGATATAGAGGGTTTAGGCCTTAATTCACACATTGTTGGTCTAGTGGTCGGTAAATACTTCTGTTGACACCGAGGTCCTAGGTGTGATAACCGGATCAGGTCATAAATTGTTTTTTTTTTTATCTGGAGTTTAAGATTTAGTATTCCTGGGATAGGAAAACGTTTCTTTCAAAACGACCCATAAATAAGCGCTGGAGACTTGTACTCATACACAGGAACAAAATACACACACCGCTGTGTGTAATTATGTGGCTGTGGTCTTCTGTAAAGTGTAGGTTTCTCCAGTCCTTTGCGATATGCTTGCGGGGTAAGACGCGCTGTAGATATTTATTTGTATACTAGTGGTTGCCCGCGGCTCCGCCCGCGTGGATGTCGGTTATCGCTGCAAAAAGTAGCCTATGTGTTATTCCAGACCATAATCTATTTCTGTGCCAAATTTCATCTAGATCCGTTCAGTAGTTTTTACGTGAAAGACTAACAATTATCCATCCATCCATCCATTCTCACAAACTTTCACATAGATTTGTAAGCAAATATAAAAGACATGTCCGTGTGGTGACGGATTAAGAATAAAAATGTCACAACCCCGTTCCATCCTAAGGGTGTCGTAAAAGTCGACTAAGGGTATTTAGTCAGGCAAATAATATCCACTGCAAGAGAGGGAAAACTTGAAACAAAACCCTATACCAACCCGTCTGGCCAGCGTGGTATAGTAGGCTAATAACCCTTCAAGCGTATGGAGGAGACCCGTGCCCAGCAGTGGGACGTTTATGGGTTAAGATGATGATGATGATAAAAGAGTGACGCTACTATATAGTCTTGCCTAAACTAAAGTCTCCCATTACCTAACAGAATGCTATCTGCTACACTATTTCAGATTTTTTAGTCATATGTTATGCATTCGCGTGGGTTGTTTGAGGTCGTATATTGTAATTTAACGTGTGGGGTATGACCTTGCACTTTCTACTAGTGTAAAGGAAGGAGTTATGTTGAGGATATATCAGTTTTATTTTAGGTAGTGTAAGATCATATTACCACTGACGTCATATCAGGTGCCGGTGGTCCACCCGCCACCCTGCTAATGGGTTACCGCGCCCTTGGTTGTTTAACCCACTGGTCGTGTACGAACAGCAAGTCGACCTGGCTATGGGCGAGTTAAGTATGCTGAGCCAGCTAATGTTAGCTGCATCATGACATCTCTCCCCACCAAATGTTCTTGTTAGCAATATTGATAAGTTAACAATCCTTACTAATATTATAAATGTGAAAGTTTGTAAGAATGGATGGATGGATGTTTGTTACTCTTTCACGTAAAAACTACTGAACGGATCTGGATGAAATTTGGCACAGAGATAGATTATGGTCTGGAATAACACATAGGCTACTTTTTGCAGCGATAACCGACATCCACGCGGGCGGAGCCGCGGGCAACAGCTAGTCTGTATATATAAAAGGCAACCGTTACTGACTGACTGACTGATGTATCAACGCACAGCTCAAACCACTGAACGGATTGCGATGAAATTTGGCACGCAGATAGTTTTTATGACTTAGGAGACTAATAAAGGATTTTTAACGATTTTGAAAGTTTGTATGAAAGTCCGTTAATTTCGAAGTTGGGATCTTCAAAGTTTGTGTTTAGGCTAACGATTAAACCGACGTCTACGCGGGCGAAGCCGCGGGCAGAAGCTTGTTAGTTATAAATAGTTACGTAAGTTTTATTACAATAGTTTATTATCTTAACACTAGCGCAACTTTCTTTCTTTTTTTTTACATATGAATATTCTCCTGACAATAACAGACACAACAAAAAAACCACTCCACACAAACAAGAAAACTTCTCCTCTACCACTCTAAGGTTTGCTGGTAGAAAACTCATTATGAGTTAAGCTCGCCTTTGTACATGATTTTTATTATTAAATATATTGTAATGTTTATTTGTGTGAACAATAAAGAATTAAGAAAAAGAATTACTGAAATCGGTCCAGCCGTTCACGCGTGATGTCGTGACCAAGGGAAATAGGGATTCATTTTGATATATAAAGATTAAATACGCCGCCATTCTGCCAGATTAATAAAATTCTTTTTATTTTAATATTCCGTGTGAACTACTTAATTAGCGCCTTAAAGTAGATTGATTTCGTATAAAACTGGGATCAATTGTAACGTACAAGTACATTGTTTTTTTAGAAATGTGATTTGATTATGAAGAAAAGTTCTCGAGTGGTGAATAAACGGTCTACAGACAGATAATGAACGATGACACATAGGTCGCAAAAGCGTAGATTGATTTCGCAGAAAAGTAGATTGATTTCACAGAAATGTAGATTGATTTCACAGAAATGTATTGGAGTGATAATAAGAAGACACCCATAAGATTTCTTACAGGTCGTAGACGCTGTAGGGTTAGTTGAGGCAACAAGTAAAACGAGCTAATGGTGAGAATACACTGCACTTATTATAATGTAACTTTCTAGCTGACCCAGCAAACGTTGTTTTGCTTCTTAATTAGTAATATCGCTATTACAAAATAGGGGTTGATCGTAGATGGGTGAAAATTAAGGGTTATATGTATTTTTTAATGCTGAATCACAAAAAAATAAATACAAAAAAAAAATGTCTAAAAAATAAAAATAATAATTTAGGGGTGGACGACCCTTAAAATTTAGGGGGATGAAAAATAGATGTTGTCCGATTCTCATAGATACCGGATAAGCACAAAAAATTTCATCAAAATCGGTCAAGCCGTTTCGGAGGAGTATGGCAACGAAAACTGTGACACGAGAATTTTATATATTAGATTATATATAATTGAGGATTACATGTATTGATTATGAATAGAACGAAGAGGTCACCACAACACTATGGTTATAGAAGACACCCATAAGCTGTCTGACAGGTCGTAGACACTTAGGTTCATTTTACAGAAATGTATGTCATACAATTGCAACTAGGGGTCGCCCGCGACTTCGTCCGCGTGGTAATTTGGAATATTTTCCCCGATTTTGCAACATATCTCACTACTGCTCCGCTCCTATTCATCATAGCGTGATGTTATATAGCCTATAGCCTAGGATAAATGCACTTTTCATCCAACCAAAGTGACCGACATAGCTCGAAGAATTGCCTCAATTAAGTGGCAATGGGCAGGGCACATAGCTCGCAGAACCGATGGCCGTTGGGGCAGAAAGGTTCTAGAGTGGCGACCACGAACTGGAAGACGCAGCGTGGGCAGGCCTCCAACAAGGTGGACCGAGACGACCTGGTAAGGGTCGCGGGCAACCGATGGACAAGGTCAGCTCAGGACCGAATGATGTGGAAGACCTTGGGGGAGGCCTATGTCCTGCAGTTGACGTCTTGTGGCTGAGATGGAAGTAATTTGTCAATGTATTCGTGTCCATCTGTGGGATGTTTGACACTGATATGTGTATACGCTTATGTAGTTACAATTACAGCTGTAGTCTTATTGTAAACATCATTGTGTGCATTCAAGGTTAAACACACAATGATGTTACTATCCTGGTTAAGTGTAAGTTCACATTTAACGCGCGTTAACGCGATGTTTAATATACAATGTTTCTAACTGTGCAGCTGTCATTGTCAAAATTTTGCCATGTTGGTTGCATTGGAGAAAAAAATAAATGATAATTATAATTGATTTTTTTGATTGATCATATATCTGTAGCTAAGAGGTAAAGAATAACAAGCGCCAAATCTAAAACTTTACACGGTGAGCTTTTAAAAGACCTGGGCGGGACTTTTCACACACACTTACAACACACTTAAATAAGAGCAAACAGTTGCGGGGTAAATAATGACGAGTCCGTCTCCAGTGGCGCTGCGAGCAGCGCGCTTGGACTTATTACCTAACTGTTGTATCGAGTGCTCTCCCGATGCGGCAGGTAAACAATCATAAGGGGACTTATTACAATTTAACAATTAATCTTCTATTGACTTCTTACTGTTTTATTTTGAGTAAATCAAAAATTATTGTCGATAGGACTTTTTACCACGCTCTAGATTACACATTTCGGAATCCAAAACCACGAAAAAAATTATTTAAAAAAAAGTGGACTTATTATTCTTTACCTCTTAGACAGCTATAACCGTTCACATGCGCGCGAGTTAAAGGTTGAGGTTCTCTAGACGCGCGTTTTTAAGTCACGCGTCTAGAGATCCTCCACCAAAGTATATTTCAAAATTTTTCAATCTGAACATAGCCTTAATCCTGTATATGTGTAGCTATTGCTTGTACATAGGTATATGTATAATGAATCACTGAGTCATATTATATATCGCAAATGTTAGGTTTTGGCAAACATGTATTATAAATAACAACCCATATATGTCCCACTGCTGGCAGAGTCTCCTCTCCTCTATCAAGAGAGAGAGAGAGGGGTTTAGGCCTTAATTCACACACGCTGGCCTAATGTGGGTTGGTGAATCAGACATGTCTTTTAAAATTTTTTCTAAGACATGTGGGTTTCCTCACGATGTTTTCCTTCACCGATGGCAGATAGCGAATCGAAGTGAAATTCACATTGGTACTGCCCGGGATCGAACTCGCACCTCTTGCGTGCAAGTCGGTTACTTTCTTACTCGGCCACCACCGCTTATAACATGTATTGCCGACCCAAAAACCTTTAAAAACTAGGGTTTTGAGATGAAGGAGGTATCCCTGGAATAGAAAAACGTTAAATACATTTCTAAATGTTCACTAAAGACTTGTAATCCCGCACAGAAACTACACCGCTGTATGTAGTTGTTTGGCAGGTCTTCTGTCATGTGGAGGTCCTTCCCCAGCCGGGTTTGCTCGCTTACTGCTCTACCTGTATTAGTTAAAAAAAAAACTTTCCTAACCTACCTGATTACAGAGTAATTTAGATCGTCCATATTTAGTCTACTAACGTGATCTAATGAATGTTACCAGTCGGGACGGAGACGGCACGGAGACGCGACGTAAGTCTACGATATAATGTCGTAAACTTACGTCAAATCCCATACATTTGCTTTTTTGATTCGACTATCGCTTATGCCACTTGTCTAGAGGCTCAGATGACATACTACTATGCGGTCACTGCGCTAATCGTTTACCGTACAGCGAGTACATCTGGCTATCAGCTCAGAAAAACAAAAAGAAAAATCTCCTGTCCTATAAGAAGTAAATTACACGTAACAACCGAACACTATCGATCAAGGACCCCTTGGTTATCAAACGCAAGCTTGATCAGGACCCTCGTGATAGATGAAACTGTTCGTAATTGGATTTTTACGATACAATGAACATTACAACCATTTTTTATTCTAACTTGTAAAAGGAGTCGTATATAGATCCCAATTGGAATAAAAAGCTGAAATATACATACATACATATCATCACGCCTGTGTCCCAGTGGGGTAGGCAGAGACTATGGTACGCTAATTGCTTTGATCCAAACAAACTTCCTTCGCCACCTCTTCATGCATGAACGTCGATTCTGGGTACCTACTTTTAATTTGGCCCTTTTTTTGGAAATCCCCTACTTGGTCGCTGTATGTTCTCCTAGGGAGGCCCCTACCGATATCTCCATTAATTCTTGCACGATATACCTCTATTGTTATTCTTCTTTCATTTATCCTTTCTGAAATAGCTGAAATATAACTTACTGTTAAAATTAATAACATGTAAAAAAGTGGTAAAGGTTGCGGGCAACCGATAGAGCAAGTCGGCTCAGGATCGAGAGTTGTGGAAATCCTTGGGAAAGGCCCATGTCCAGTAGTGGACGTCTTTTGGCTGAGATGTTGATGAAGAAAAAGTGTGGGGTAGTTTGGATAGTTTTATTTGTGTTTCTGTAAGGTGGAGGTAGTCCGTGTGGTGACGGATTAAGTATACAAATGTAGCCACCCCATTCCATCCCATGGGTGTCGTAAGAGTCGACTAAGGGAGTAAGTTATGGAGACAATATCCACTACAAGAGAGGGAAAACTCGAAATAAAACCCTATACCAACCCGTCTGGCCAGCGTGGTATAGTAGGCTAATATCCCTCTAAGTATATGGAGGAGACCCGTGCCCAGCAGTGGGACGTTTATGGGTTGTGATGATGATGATGATGATGAAGGTGGAGGTCCTTCTCCAATCAGACTTGCTCGCTAGTATGATGGCCATACCTCTCTTCAAACTTTACAAATTTCTAATTGAAGCAAAAATCATAGGATGCGAGATAACTTAGATATTGTAAATAAATGATTCATATCTAGACATCGCATAACATGATCTAGACGTAAGACAACGATAAACTAAGACCTAGAACGTATACTGATAACGAATGACTAACGTACACATAGTTTTATTATGAATAATATTGTATTACTAGCTTCCTCCCGCTGCTGCACCCGCGTGTACAATATACAATGGGAACAGTGACTTTAAGCGTACATTTTTCCGGGATGTAGCCTATGTGCTATTCCAGGCTATAATCCGTCTCTGTGCTCACTTTCATCCAGATCCGCCCAATCGTTCTAGCGTGGTTAAGAACAAAAAAATCATCTATCTATCTTAAAAATAGATGTAAATACCTACTGATAAGCCTTGTTACGATCTTCACAAAGTGGCTAGAAGCAGCTGGATGCGAACAGCCGAAGTCCGTGCCAAAAATGGGTTATGTCCAGCAGTGGACTGCGAGATAGGCTAATAATGTCGATGAGCTTTTCATTTTTGATTTGCTTGCAGCTCCGCCTGCGTGTAAATTGGTTATGGCTATAAAAAACCCCTATGTCCTTCCCCAAGATACCATCTATCTTGTTGCTAAATTCCATCGAGATCCGTTTAGGCGATTCGAATCGATCGCGAAAAGGTAACAGACATATAGAGTTACTAGCTGTTGTCGGTTATCGCGATAAAAACCTACATGCTATTCCACACTATAATCTATCTTTGTGCCTTTCATCCAAATCCGTACAGTAGTTTTTGCGTGAAAGAGTAACAAACATACATCCATACATTCTTACAAACTTACGCGTTCATTATATTAGTAGGACTTCTTCTTCTTATCGTTTGGTTACTGGACAACCTGGTGACAGAGTTATTTAGTTAGTAGGACTACAACAACAGCTAGTTTTTATTATATTTACTCAAACCATGGCATTATAAACTTCAAAACTAAAAAAACCAAAGAGATAACTAAATAATATCCACACAAATTGATAGATTTATCTCCCCGGCCACGATAAAATTGTACGCCTAAATAAACACAGTCATATTTTTATACCAAACTTTGCGCTACCGTGGTAAAATATTTGACTATCCACTGGAAAATTCACAGCACCGTATTTGCACGCGTCGGAAAATGTTTTAGTGTGGTTTTTTTATTATTTCGGAATGATGGAGTTATCAAAAGCTTAATGTTTTTAAAATCGGAATAGACAGAAAGACATGTTATTGTTATTGCAAATGTCTACAGGCTACGGCATCTGCTTAACATCAGGTTGTTTTTTTCTGGCAAATCCTCATTTTATCAACGCACCTCTCGCCACCGACAGGGAGTTCATCCTCACATCCTTGCACCTCAAACATGCCGTACCGTAAGATTCCAGAAGAATTTCTTACCACGTACGATTAGGCTGTGGAATGAGCTCCCTGCCGAGGTTTTCCCAAGAGACTATAGCATGGGGTTCTTCAAGAAAGGAGTTATAAGGTTTTTAAAGGGTCGGCAACGCGTGAGTAACACCCCTGGTGTTGCAAACGTCCATAGGCTACGGTAACTGCTTACCATCGGGCGGGCCGTATGCTTGTTTGCCACCTTGGTAGCTCAGACTAATAGAATAAGATAGACGGAGCGTTTCGAACAAATCGGTGAAGCCACAGACACCGAAAACGATGTGTGCGTAATGTTGCCAGCAAATGAAAAACTCCCAACTATTACATTTTAAAAAACCTTTACTCGTGATTATAATATGCATTACCAATATTAAAAATTATACTTCAAATTGTTTGTTTAAATAATGTTATTATTTTTAATTATTTTACACTAATATTTCAAAATAAATAGGAAACAAACACTAAATGCATGCTTTAATTTCTGACAAATAAATGAAATCTTTTTAAATATAACATCTATAGGCTACGGTAACTGCATAACATGTATATGGTGTATGCTTGTTTACTATCCAAGTAGTATAATATAAGTAGAACAACAATTTTTTTTTTCGCGCGTATCCACAACTGTCATTCAGATTTTTTTTAAATAGTACTGATTAATATTGTTTAATATTCCCACTTATACGTTGCAAAATATTTTAGGGAAAAAATATGATAAGGATGGCATCACTGTAGAACATGGTAGAGGTTTTGTGTTCCAAGTTTGTGTAACTAAAATATTTACGAAAATAATAAGAAATCTATAATGTTAAAGTTATTTACCTATGGAACGATATTCCAGAACTCTTTTTGTGATTTATTGAAGTAGTTTTACAACGTTTTACTACACAATACGGCATTATAATAATATTTTGTCAGAACGTGTTTATACGTGCATACTTACTAGCGGCTCGAATCGACTGCGAGCGAAAACGTATGACATTGCTATTTAGTATGACTTTTGGCGGCTTCACGCGCGAGTTCTACACGCTCCGTCTATCTTATTCTATTAGTCTGAGCTTGGTAGTATATAAAAAAAAACAAAAAAAATAAGCATACGGACGGGCTGACGGAAAGCATTTACTTGAGCTTAGAGACGCTTGCATACCAGAACATTATTGGTGTATTTCCAAACCAAGTCCCTTTAACACTAAGGTTTAGTGGCTATCCATGTGATAGAAAAACGATGACTATGAGACTGTGATTTTTAAGGCGTTACCTCACTTCACTTGCACCAGTCCACCCGAGACCACGGTCGGTGCAATTCGACCAAAACTTCGGATAACAAAAGGTATGAAAAGCTTTAAAATATAACGCGATTAAGACTCGTTGAATTTCACTTTGTGAAGTTTATTATGTACAATCAAATGATTCGCCATCGGCTAACGGTACAAGAAAACATCGTGAGGAAACCCACAAGTCTTAAAAGAAATTGTAAAGCCATCTCTGATTCACCAACCTGCATTAGGCCAGCGTGCGTGAATTAAGGTCTAAACCCTCTGTGCCCAGCTGTGGGACAATATAAGCGTTGCTATTATAACACGCGTAGTCAATTACAGTAATAATATGTTTAAAAATCGTTAAAGTTTATATAAGATTTAACAACATGTGTGGCATTGAAAAAATACGAGTCTGTTCTGTTGCTAAGACAGAGAACAATTCAAGAACAGTTCCTCGTAAAATTAAGCCACAAGATCTAGTTAACACAATTAAAACTTTTCCTAAACTGTTCGTTAACTGACTAGCAATCTCAGGCGGCTGAATTGTTTACAACTATTACGTCACATCGACGAGAGAAGGGCATATCTTCAGCTGGGTAAATAATAGACAGCTGGATGGATGCCAAAGGTGTTCTTCTGGATAACATTATAGCGTGCAATTAACTCCTCTCAAGATTTATGAGAGGTAGGATACCATACAAGCGCGTCAGTCTGTCAGAGAAGAACAGAAGACTACAACACAACCATATAACTCTACGCACAGCGGTGTAGTTTAAGGTTGCCAACTTTTTTTACTAGAAATAAAGTATATTCAGGTCTACGAAGAATATTAAGCAGTATTTTAGAAAAATGAACAGTATTTTATTTATTTATTGTTTTAAATACACATTTTTAGAGCTTCTCGCACAACTTACTAATTTACAATCTTTTTTAAAAACTTCATACGCCTCATCACAATTATAACTGAAATTAATATAAATGAGGCGCTCATTTTTTGTTAAATTTAGAAACTCAGTGTGATTTGTTTGTGGCTGCGCTGCACTAAGCAGTGAACACCCTCTGACTAATTAATGTAAACATTATTTTGCTTTGTTCAACAGTAAAAAGTATTATTTAGTGCAAAACAGTATAATACTGTTTAAAACAGTATAGTTGGCAACCCTAGTGTAGTTGTGTTCCTGTGTGTACACGTACAGCTGGTCTTCAGTGTTCATTTAGGGATGCGTTTAAAAAAAAAACATTCTTATCCCAGAGATCCAACTTAAAGCTCTGATGTAAATAAACGGGTCTATAAGCTACGGTAACTGCTTACCATCAGATGGAATGCATCAGATAGCTTGTTTGTGAAGTAAACCTAGCAGATCTACCTGATTATTTACCACGAGCTTCGTTCCTCGTTGCTTCAAAATCTAAACTTAAATAATATAGACAACCCATAGGTATATGTCCCACTGCTGGGCACGGGTCTCCTCTCCTCTATCAAGAAAGAAAGAAGGTTTAGGCCTTAACACGCTTGGCTAATGCAGGTTGGTAAATCAAACAAGTGTGGTGACGGATTAAGAATACATATGTCACCACCCCGTTCAATCCCGAAGGTGTCGTAAGAATCAGGCAGACAATATCTACTGCAAGAGAAGGAAAACTCGAAATAAAACCCTATACCAATCCGTCTGGCCAGCGTGGTATAGGAGGCTAATATCCCTCCAAATGTATGGATGAGACCCGTGCCCAGCAGTGGAACGTTTATGGTTTGAAGTGATGAATCAAACAGCCTTTAGAATTTCTATTAAGACATGTAGGTTTTCTCACGATGTTTTCCTTCACCGTTAGCAGATGATAAATCATTTGATTAGTACCTACTTATAAAATTTTACTTAAGTTAAATTTACATGTACTAATAATACGTGATGTAAATATAGCCTTCGAGTTAGCTTCACCATATATAACAGACTAGGAGCCGCCCGCGACTTCGTCCGCGTGGTAAATTGGAATATTTTCCCTGATTTTATATTATCTCACTGCTGCTACGCTCCTATTGATCATAGCGTGATGTTATATAGCCTATAGCCTTGCTGGATAAATGCACTATTCAACAAAAAAAGCTTTTTTTCTAATCGAACGAGTACTTTCTGAAATTAGCGCGTTCAACCAAACAAACTCTTCATTTTTATAATATTAGATAACGAATAACAACGAAGGTACATAACAAATGTTTTCCATTCGTCTGGTCCCTGCAGACATGTCGTTAGGTATTCAACCGCTAGACAGCTGACACGAATCTGAAATATTCAGGCAGCGTGTGCTTATAATTCGAGAATGTCTGTGTTATGTATGATACAGATTTGTTTGATAAAACATTATGTTTAACAGTGGACTGCAATAGGCTGATTATGTTTGTTTGTTTTTAAAAAAAGGACAACTCCCGCACTAGAGAACAAGCTCTGTGTCGCGGAAGACTTTACAAACATACAATTAACGGACACATATTACACCCAGACTCAGAACAACTCTTTGTGGGTCACACAAAGTTTTGTTCTGTGTTGGGAATCGAACCCTCGTGCACAGCAGGCGCATACTGCGGCCACTGGACCACCAAGGCAGTCTAATGATGATGATAATGTTCATCAATAAGGGTTGTAGTTAAAAAATAGGCGCGTGGATCGATGGCTTTTTTATACTACTTGGGTGGCAAACAAGCTTACAGCCCGCATAATGTTAAGCAGTTACCGTAGCCTATGGACGCTTTCATACCAGAGGTATCACTTGCGTGTTGCCGATCCATTTATTACACTAAGGCGTTAAGATGGAGTATCTCTAGGAAAGGAATACGTTTCTTTTAAAACGCATGCCTAAATATGTCTTAGCTTAGCTGCAGGCTTATTTTTTTACATTACTAGCTGTTGCCCGCGGCTCCGCCCGCGTGGATGTCGGGTATCGCTGCAAAATTGTTGTAAGTAGCCTATGTGTTATTACAGACCATAATCTATCTCTGTGCCAAATTTCATTCAGATCCGTTCAGTAGTTTTTACGTGAAAGAGTAACAAACATCCATCCATCCATCCATACTCACAAACTTTCACATTTATAATATTAGTAATTAAGAAATACGTAGATATAGCACTAGCTCGCGAAAACTGTTGCCGCTAACAGTAGCTATTATAAGTGTCTTCATTTCATATATCACTATCTCTTTCTGTATCATTACGTTCCGTATTATCTATCACATTCGTACTTGAAATCTATAAGCAACGACGCACCAAAGCATGGCAACAAAACTGAACGCCGCGGCGCCGCTCAGTATGCAAACAGCCGGGTTTTGTGTTAGTAACCCTGAGTACTAACGGTATTTAAGATAAAATTTTATTTAAAAAAACACTGAAGGACTTTTATATTATAAGTAAGCTTTCTACCTTCCATTTTTCCTTATTTTCCATATCTACGTCTAAAAGTCTACACAGTAAAGTTATAATTCAATTCAGCAAGGGCTCAAAACATCGTCAAAATCGAAATACAAATTCAAAAAATCAAATCTACCTTCCATTTTATTTGCGTCTTTAATTTCTATTTAATAGAGTTCATTTTCCCTTTGGTGTTAGCTTTGAAAATTGAATAAGGACCGTCTATTGATAATTTAAGCAGGAAGTGCCCTTTAACCTTTATTAGTATGCATAATTAAACGATTTTGACCCTTATTGCGATGTAATTAGGGTGTATTTATGTTTGTTTAGTGAAGCAGACGAATTTAGTTGTGTTGGCTGTGTTTTAGACTGCTGTATTTCTCTTCTGCGATGTCGATTAACTTAATGGAGGTTTGGTTTACCTAAATTTACGTGGACTTTGTAAGTGGACTCTTAGGTAGACTAGGCGCTCGGTATAGTATAGTAGCTAGGTTTTAGCGGTGCGGATAGACCTGCAAGGTTAAGCAAGCTTGCCGCGGTAGGTCCGTAGATGGCTAACCATTTTTTTTATTATACTACTTACGTACCGTGGCAAACAAGCATACGGCCCGCCTGATATTAAGGTACCGCCTATGGACGCTTGCAATAACAGAAGTATCACTTGCGTGTTGCCAACCCATTTTGGTGGGGCACACACCAGGGCTTTATGATGGGAGTATCCCTGGGATAGGAATAAGTTTCTTTCAAAATGTATCTCTAAATGAGCGTTGGAGACCCGTACTCACACACAGGAACACAACTACACCACTGTGTGTAGCTATGCCACCCAAGAAATATGTGTCAGTCAGTCAGTCCGACCAGTTTCGCAACGGACCGGTGTGGAACCCGGAGAAACTTTTATTTTATTTTATTTGGGAAAACAAACAGTTACACAATATACTTACACTAGGATTTTAACATTAATGTATATATTATTGTGTAGCTCACAACGTTATCCACATCTTAACTAACAACATTTTAGCTTGTGAACTCAGTGAGTGAAATCAGAGTTTATACAAAATCAAAAATTACAGTAAAGTACAGGTAAGTATGCTTTTTTTATCTTAATTTACTAATTAATATTAATAGTATTTTGTTCAAGGATTTATTTTTTGTAAAAGTAAGTTTCTAAATTTGCTATGTGACAATGCAAAAATATCTAAATCTATGAAAAATGTGTTATAATTATTAATAATACGACGTAGAGGTGCACGCACACCGGCATTAGTGCGACAAGAGAATACAGCAAATAGTGGTCGCACGCGCACCTCTCGTCTGATGACAGTCCTCGGAACAATATAGCATAGTTGATTTGTTAAATCAGAACAGTCGAATCTGTTATTGCACAAGCCATACAAGAACATTGTATCAAGAAAGAGACGTCGAGATTGTAAATTTGGAAGGGTAATATTTTTGTTAAGGAAACCAGGGTTGTTATTTATATAATGGCGGCAACGGTACTGCATTGCTTTGAGAAACTTACATTGAACTCCTTCTAAACTATCCGTGTATTTTTGGTAGAGCGGGTTCCATATCAATACGGCATATTCTAATTGAGATCTGACCAAGGCCTTATATAAGTGTATATATGTGTCAGTGCGCTTTAAATCTATGGTGGACCTCATGACGAAGCCATACATACGGTAGGCGTTATTAACAATTTTGTCAATATGTTGATCAAGGTGCAGCTTAGGATCCAATAATACCCCAAGATCTCTCACTGTCGAAACTTTGCTCAATGCAGCATCGGATAATGTGTATGGGTATGAAATAATATTTTTATTTTTGGTAAATGTGATTGTTACACATTTAGGTATACTCAGCTGTAATTTATTTCCACTGCAATAGTCAGAGAAGCGACGTAAATCTTCTTGCAATAAAATACAGTCATTAATTGTGCAAATAGATCTGTAAATTTTCAGATCATCAGCGTATAATAGAAATTTGGAATTTTGAAAACAACTTGAGATATTATTAATAAATACAACAAAAAGAATCAAATTGGAAATGAATAATAATTATTGCTTACGCAGGCGTAAGTCAGGACTCGTTGCTATTAAAAATATCCTAGGCGTTAAAATACCGCCTACTGAATAGTATAAAGTAAAAAAAAAAAAACATTTAACAAAATAAACCAACTTCAAGAAACGGAAAATACAGAATGAAGCTGCCTCGGTGGTCCAGTGGCCGCAGTATGCGCCTGCTGTGCACGAGGTTGAGGGTTCAATTCCCACACAGGACAAAACTTTGTGTCACCCACAAAGTGTTGTTCTGAGTCTGGGTGTAATTTGTGTCCGTTAATTGTATGTTTGTAAAGTCCCCCGCGACACAGAGATTGTTCTCTAGTGCGGGAGTTGTCTTTTTAAAAAGAAAAAAGAAAGACGGTGCTAAGGCTAAGTTCACTCCTGTCACTTAATATTCAGCTTGGCACAGACTTCAATCTGAATTCAGTTACTTTTCGCTTTTTGAAGTCGGTTTTTTTTATACGTCCACTGAATTGCAACTCTTTACTCCCAAGTTCCATTTGGCTTTAAAGTCACATCGCAAAATTATAATCCCACAATTTTCTCCCATAACTACCCCAAACAATTCATTCCAACGACCGTTTAAACCCGCATACTAATTGCCCTCCCTTTACACAACCTTTTAAAATATTTAGGTACTTTGTGCCCGTCCTTAAATACCTTATATGAAAGGTTTGAAAAGGCCACAGAGCCCTCAAAGCCTTAGGCTTAGCGTGTAGCGCTCGTTAGGGTACCTCATCAACGCAGTTTTGTTTTTGACGTGAAAGAATTTTACGTGTGTGTGGATGATTTTATACTCTTTTGTCGCCATTTTGAAGAGTTAAGATTATAATGCTGATGATTTGACCCTATTGTTCTTCCATTTTTATAAATATAAAATGTCCTCCTAACCGTATTTCGAACCATTCTGTTTTGGTGTTGTCCTTGATGGAAATTGAACCCTTGACCTTCGGCTTACCGATGTAACGCACTAGAGAACTTGCCCTGTGTCGTGGTTGACACAACATTCACGACAAAAAAAATTACACCCAGACTTGGAACTAACATTTATAGATCACACAAAGTTTTGTTCCGTGTTCGAATAATTTTAAAGAGTATATTTGTAGAGACCTGGGCGCCAATTCTGCTAATTTACGGATAGCTCAATTGAATTTCAGTAGCATTTTTGATATTCTGCTAATAATTTAAGACCAATGGTTGGAAAACTACCGGCCTTAAATTATTTAGCAGAATACCAAAAATGCTATGCAAAAATTGAGTCATCCGTTATTAAGCAGAATTGAGGCCCTGTAACAATGCTTTTCGTAAGGCATCCTACTTAAAACAAGCGCTGTGGCATAAGTATTAATGCCACAGCAAGTAGCTGAGTGGGGTGGCCTATTGTTGGTACTTTTTGTTTATACCTATGTCATAAGTGCCTTGTAATTTATCAACAATAAATATTTCTCTTTCTTTTCTTTCTTTACAGACCGCCCATGTGTACCTATCTTAATGTTATTTTTTTAATCAGTAACAGTCTATTGTCTCTTTTGTTACAGATATTCTCAACCACCCACCATCATCAAAAATGACTTCAGCAAAAATCAAAAACAGTGATACACTGTGAAAAAAAACTAAGACAACAGTCAAATCTCATAATGACTTGAAATATATAGAGAACCTCAAAATAGTTGTGATAATAGGTATACAGAAGGCCTATTTTATTATCTAGAAAGTGAAAAAACCCGTGTTCCTGTAGTCATAGTGTCAATTAGCGAAAACCAAAGTAAAATTAGGGTCCTACCTCTAGTTTCATTATAAAAAAAAGTTAAATTAAACAAAGTATATTTTCGAACCAAAGTTTAGTTAAGGATGTCGAATCAAAATCAGATACCTATATACAGTCAAGTAGTTCCGAAATCTCAGTATAGAGCCAAAAACTCGAAGGCAAATAAAACGCAAAATTTGCGGACTGATTTTGACCCTTTAAATCATAACAACGGGGGTAATTTCGCATTGAGTACGCCAGTTGAAGGGAAAATGGAGAAAACTGAGAAAAAGGAGCCGAGGAGGGTTAAGGAAGAGTCTGCAAAGGTACGGAGAGTGCAGAGGAATGAAGCAAGTGAGGGTAAAGTGGAAGCGTATTTGAGGCAGTACCAGGTCAGCATGAGGCAGCAGCAGCATCGGCATTCAGCTGTCAGACAGGCTGAGCATAGGGTCAATCTCAGGTAATTGTTTTTTTTTAACTACTACTGTGACAATTAATCGTTTCCAAAATGCCCATACCTATTATTACTATAATGAAAAACGGGTCTTAATCGCGTAATATGTTGTTTTGGTCGAATTGCACCGACCGTGGTCACCGGTTACCAAGTTACCTAGTTTCTAGCGGCCTACCTGATGGTAAGCAACGACAAGGACAAGGAAGCAGTAAGTCAATCAGCTGCCTATCGTAAAGTCAGTGGTCTTTTCAAACCTCGTTTGAAGGACATGTCGTAGCAAAGATTTTTGTCTTTCTGAAAGGGCCTCAAATCTCTGTGTATTGATGGACCTTAAGAAGCCCCGATCTTACAGCATTTGTGATGATCATTATGATGATTTTCCAGGTCCTTACCGCTGAACGACATGGCCACATCACGCGGTCACGACAGGACACCTACAGACCGACATCGAGGCTTCCCGGAGAGAGATAGAGAATCCAGGGAACACAGGCGGGAGAGGGACAGGGATAGAGACCGTGAAAGAGACAGAGACAGAGATAGGGAAAGGGATAATTTTGATTTTGATGGTGAGTATCTTTTATGGTAATCCTGATATCAATTTTTAGCAGCGAACGTCAGTCGTACCATGCTGTGATCTCAGGTTCGAACACTGCCATTGCTGGTGATACACCTTTGTCCGCAACTGTGAACATGGAAAACTTAATAAATTTCTACCCGTACGAAGCCGGGACGTGCCGCTAGCATATTCGAGTAGTCCATTCGTCTCTAAAACAATCATGTTTCCTCTTTCAGGCACGCCGCTGAGTCCAATAGCTTCTCGCTTACACGACAGAGAATCTCGCGGTGTTCGTAAGTCAACGTCAGCTCAGCGAGTGACGGAACCCAATATATCTACGGACAAGAGGCGGTTCTTCTGTCGGGAGTGGGCTTTTCAGAAGATAGCTCATTGCTTGGAGCAGCGGCCAGTTAGCAAGACTTGTGGAGCTCTTATATTGGGTAAGATTCATGATTTGAAATTCAAAGATCAATCTAACGAACAGGCCCGACTGGAGAAGGAGCCTTCAAAAGACCACAGCCAAATAACTATATACAGCAGTGTAATTGTGTTCCTGTGTGTGAGTACAGGTCTCCAGCGCTCATTTAGGAATGCGTTTTGAAAGATACGTATTCCTATCCCAGGGTTACTTCCATCTTAAAGCCCTGGTGTAAAAAATGGGTTGGCAACACGCAAGTGATACCTCTGGTAATGCAAGCGTCTATAGGCTACGGATACTGCTTAACATCAGGTGGGCCGTATGCTTGTTTGCCACCCAAGTAGTATAAAAAAAAAAAATAAAAAAAAAATACCTCCGGTATTACAAGCGTCCAAAGACTACGGTAACTTCTTAACATTAGGCTTATTGCGTGATGGTAAGCAGTTACCGTAGCCTATAAACGCTTGCAATACTCGCTTGTTGACGACTTAAATATTTTTTTTCATTATTAATTTCTGACACATTATTATTATTATCTCGGTCGAAAAACTTCCTCCAATCTGACCCCAAAGATTTCACAACATTCGGTGGTGATTTGACCTTGGTCATTGCCGCCTGCAACCTTCACCAGGACGTCGGTTCACCTGGCTGGCGGCCAGCTCACTCTTCGTCTGCCAGTTCATAATCGCTATTCCTAAATACTTTTGGCTAAGCAGCCCCGGCACAGCACTCAGCAGCCCCAGCATTCAGGTTTTGTTTTCTTCAGTTATCAATGTAAGGCCGATAAAATCTGAATGCTGTGGCTATGTGATCCTCGTGGTGTGCAATCCTTGGCCATAGAAGAGCCGATGTCCAGTAGTAGACATCATTGTAACATGAAAGAACATGTATTATTTCGTCGTGTTCATTATAGTAATTTTTAAACAATTTCAGGTGACGCTGGCAGTGGTAAAACAGCTCTATGCCAAGAGCTGAGCGAGCCAGGCCAGGGTTCTCAGGCAAGGCAGCAGCGGGCTCTCAATCGAAGACTCCTCGCCAGACATTTTTTGCAGGTAGTTCTCACTATGACATAAGAAGACCACATCAAACGTTCTCATATCAATGTAATATCTCCAGACTCAGCTCCAGAATTAGCTTAATGTGTGTATCTGTCTATATCATCGAGATATCCAAACGTACAGTCCGATTTTAATGCGGTTTTCTTTGTTTAAAAATTACTTAATTTAAATATTTCATAAGAATTGGTTAAGCCTTTTTGTCAAATACATTTTTAATGCTAACTTTCAGAGTCACACCGAAAGCAGTCTACGCCCTGGTGAGTTCGTACGCTCTCTCGCGATGCAGATCTTGAGCCACTCATCACGAAGACCAAGAGCTGATAACTCTGACCTGTCGCCTCGAGACCCTGACACGCCTCATAGTCATAGGTATGTATAGCAATTTGTGACGAGTACTCTCTTCTTTGGCCCGCTTTTAGATGGAGTATTCCTGGGATAGAAATGACCGCCGGAGACCTGTACTCACACACAGAAACACAACTACACCACTGTGTGGAGTTATTTGGTTGTGGTCTTCTTACAGCTTAACCCACTGATCGCTTACAGAAAAGCGAGTGCACCTGGCTACGAGCGCCTCTAATATCAATAATAATACTTATATTATATATCTTTACAGGCGTAACTCGGAAGAAGAGCGTCTTATCAGTCGATTCCGTGAGCTCGGTGATGATGGTGAAGAAAGTTCCAAGCCGCTGCTGGCTGATAGCGAAGGTAATTAATACATTGCTGTTAAGCATAAATCGATTCTCATATTTTTTTTCTTCAAAATGTGGGGCCGTACCTTTACTTGAGTAGTCCGAGCGAGAAAGAGGGATGGAGTTATATACCGTGTATAGCTCCGTCCCGCTTTATCGTACTACTCTGCCTCCATGGCTCAGTGGTCGATGTGTGAGACTGCTGATCACGAGGTCCCGGGTTCGATTCCCGGGTCGGGCCAAAAATCGATATTGGGTTTTTCTGTTAAGAAATTCACAATAAATGCCCGGAGTTTGGAAATTGGCGGAGTTTTCACCCCCGTGCCTCGGAAAGCACGTAAAGCCGTTGGTCCTACGCCTGATCTCTCTCCGGTCGTGTCGGATTTGCCGTCCCATCGGACTATGAGAGTGACGGAATAAAGAGTGCACTTGTGTTTGCGCACACACTTGTGCACTATAATATCTCCCGCGCAGATGGCGAGTCTCCGTTGAGATTAGCCGCCGTGACCGAAATTCGGTTAGGAGGACATTACTACTTATAACTACTTATAACTTCTTATGGACCAAGAGCCATCGACGTATTACTACTGTCATTTCAAAAGTCACGAAATGTCACAAAGTAACTCTTCCCTGCAGAATAATAAAAGGTTCTTCTGGCAACACGCTGTGGTTGGTGTGTTTCACCCTAAAATAACAGAGAGGAAATTTAATTTGGTTATAGTATCAGACCAAAACATTTTAGTATAATCCATTTTTTTTTAACTGTGCAGCTGTGCTGTCTATGATAATTATAATTATTTTGATTATGTATATAAGGTATGTACAGTAACTTGCATAAAAATCATTTTTATTATAAGACGACAGGGAGTTCATCCACACATTTTAGAACCTTTATCGTAAGGAGTTATAAGGTTTCTAAAGGGTCGGCAACGCGCGAGTGGTACCCCTGGTGTTGCAAGCGTCCATAGGCTACGGTAACTGCTTACCATCAGGCGGGCCGTATGCTTGTTTGCCTACTTGGTAGTATAAAAAAAAATAAAAAAAAAGAGCCTAAGAGGGATATGGATGGATACTCAAATAGCGCAGACGACACGAAAGTGCAGACCGTATTTATTTATTGATTCAAAGAAACATACAGCTCAAATATTTCTTAGGAGATAGGTAAAGATAAATATTACATTAGCCAAAAACAGTTTCCAACATTAATTAACACAATAATGCAAAGACACTCAGAAGTGACAGAGTTACCAGCAGTAAGTAGTAATAATAGTTATTTAAACTAGCCAAGGTAATTACAAATTATTCAAAAATATAAGTAAGTACAATAATCTAAACATGCCAAATGATCAAAACCAAAAACACAAGAAATGCAAAATTTTATGAAAATGGATACACATTGTCTCTCTACAAAAAATCAAACTACACATTTATGCAATTTACCTTCTTAACATTTGATATGAAACCACACAAACTACAATTAAAAATATCAATATGATGGTATTGACAGCGACAGGCGCCGGCGGGGAGGTAGGAAGGGAAGCGGGCGGGGGAATTAATTTATCCTAACCTAACGATATTTGACTGCCTTGGTGGTCCAGTGGCCGCAGTATGCGCCTGCTGTGCACGAGGTTGTGGGTTCGATTCCCACACAGGACAAAACTTTGTGTGGCCCACAAAGAGTTGTTCTGAGTCTGGGTGTAATTTGTGTACGTTAATTGTATGTTTGTTAAGTTCCCCGCGACACAGAGCTTGTTCTCTAGTGTGGGAGTTGTCTTTTATAAAAAAAGAAATAAGAAGAAAAGAAGATTTTGACAGCTCCATCTACACAGTTATAAAAATTGGGTTAAAATTATATTGACAGTATTTCCTTTTTTAAATTAAGTTTTATTTCAATCAAATAAATTGCTATTATAATGTCACAAAATAATGCGTTCTCTGTTCGTGAATCAACATTACATTAAGTACACGCGATGATTTAAAAAACAATACACAAAGAAGTTAACACAATAGATGTTATTAATTATGTATGTACATGTCTTCAAAATTATATGTATTATATGTTAAGTAAAAAAATGTGCTTGCATTATTGCCAGCTTATGATTTAAAGGGAAATTGGTCGGCGATTTGACCATAGGTATGCATCCGATTCAAATATGGTATCTTTTTATACTACTTGGGTGGTAAACAAGCATATACCTATCGCCTGAAGATGGAAAACATTTGTTTCAAAATGCATTCCTAAATGAATGCTGGAGACCTGAACTCACACACAGTAACACAGTTACTGTGTACACAAGTAGGCTGTGGTTTTCTGTAATGTGGAGGTCCTTCCCCAATCAAACTTGCTCGCTAGTATGGTACCCCACGTCCCTCATATCTATCAATTCTTTCCTTCATATCTATCAATTCTTTCTTTCATATCTATTTATTATTTATTTATTATCTATCAATTCTTTCTTTCATATCTATAAATTCTTTCTTTAATATCTATAAATTCTTTCTTTCATATCTATCAATTCTTTCTTTCATATCTATCAATCCACGCCGCTATTACTGAACGATGAGACGTCTAAAACCTCATTATGTTGAATTTCCAGACCAGCGTACAGACGACGAGGATATGGCGTGCAGTGCACGTCGCACGCGCACCATACACCGTATACACGAGAGAGATGACTATCACGACTTGCACGCTGACGCGCCGCTGTCTAATGCTGATGATTTACAGGTTAATAGTTTTTTTTTGTATTACTAGATTAAATCCTCTCTCTCTCTCTCTTTTGATAGTGGGGAGGAGACCGGCAAGGGTATTCCGTAAAAGCGAAAACCGAGCGACCGCGAAAACGGAGCAAAATCTGGCTGTCAGATTAAAAATCGGAGCAAAAGCTGGTTGTCAGATTGAAAATCGGAGCAAAATCTGGCTGTCAGATTGAAAATCGGAATAAAAGCTGGCTGTCAGACTAAAAATCGGTATTCTGTAAGCGTGAAAACCGAGCCTTTTTGACGTTTAGCAATCGTGTGTGCTGTCACCGAGCAATTACAACTGTCAGTTTGCGATCGCTGTTTCTTAGAGAATCAGTCGGCCATGCCCAGCAGTGGGACATATATGGGTTGCTATTATTATTACTAGATTTTAAAAGGGCGGCGGTAGCTGACTGGGATAGTAACCGACTTACCCGGGTTACCTCAGTAAAATTATTATGTTATCCACTAGTGGATGATCCGAGGTCTGGGTGTTCTTTGTGTTCGTTAATTGTATGTTTGTAAATCGATGCAGGGCTTTGTTTCCTGGTGCCAGTAGACGGTTTTAAAAATAACCTTTTTTTTTTACTCCTCAGCTGCCAGAAATCTTGCCAAGATCTTCAATCAAAGGAAACAATCCATTTGCTTCCGAAGACCAAAAGGACGATGTCCGACTCTACGAGAACCACGAGAACCTCTTTCTCCGCAACATATCTCAGCGTCAATCTAAAGAGTTGCGTAATTCTCGTCTTCTAAGACAGTCTTCTGAGCCGTTGAGTGAGAAGAAGGCCAATGTACTCCAGAAAAGTCTGTCTACTGAACAGAAGAATGACAGTTCTGGTGAAGAAAAGAAGATTGAGAATAGTCCGCCTAAGTCGAGGATTCCTGTGGCTAATTTCAGGTTGAGTAAACTTTATCGATTTTGCTTCATAAACTCCTCCAGATCGATACAGCTGACGGAATTTGGGCGTAGGACATAGAAAAAGAAAGCTTCGACGGAAATGTTAAAGTTAGGATTTTTTTTCTTCGGCTTCTCTTGCGCATATTTACGTCTCTGTCGTGATCTAACGACTGTTAGCAGCCGGGACCGACTTTTAACGTGCCCCTCGGAGACGCTCTGATGAGCGTGACCTATTTATAAAGAAACCGCACCCTTGGTAACTTAACTCGATGATCGTTTACAGCACAGCTCGTAAAGCCGATGGTTCTACGCGGATCTCTCTCGGAATTATGAAAGTAAGGCAATAAAGAGTTCACCTGTATATAAGCACACACTTGTGCTCTATAATATGTCCCGCGAAGATGGGTAGTCTCCATCGAGATTAGCTACTGTGACCAAAATTCGGTTACACTCGGACTTCATTTTTATTTACTTCTTAAATTTTCAGATACCCTAACAAAAGCGATCTCCGTTCAGCCGACTCATCACCCCTCAAGAAATCTGACCGTCCCTCCTCCCCTAAACCCGACGACCCAGAAGAGCCTCCCGAATACCAGAACATCATCAAGCTGCCTGAAGAACCTGAGCCTACGGAGAAGGATGAACCTCCTCCAATACCTAGCTTACCTGTCAGTCCTAGGACTTTGATAGCTAATGCTTATTACGACAAGTTGTTGGCAGAGCCGCAGGTACAGCAGGTATGTTAAACCAGAAGACGTGGTATTTCATACCCAAACAATGTAATGCCAAAGAGAGGGTATACCGTGTCCAAAGACATGGTATGTCATATCCAAAGATAGAGTTTCTCATCCACAGTAGGGTATGGCATCCCTAAGGAAGGGTGTCATGTCTAAAAAAGAGTATTCAAAAAAGACCATTACTCAAAGATACCCAAATATACCCAAAGGCGATATATTGCTGAGTGAAAGAAAAACGCTCACTAAAACGAAAAATGGTAGTTCGTATTAAAACTTGATAGAAAATGCAGATAATTTTGTAAGTTAGTAATGAATAAGCTCAAAAACTACTAAAGCGATTTTAAAAATTCTTTCACCTATCGTAAGATAGATAGAATATTCTTTATTGTACACCACATAAGTACTAAAACATTAAGAAGTACAGTAAAAATTAAACACACAAACAAGTATGTACAATGGGCGGTCCTATCGCTAAGAGCGATCTCTTCCAGACAACCTTAGGATGGACTTATTGATAGAGGAGATGGTAAGCTACATTGCCACCCGTACGAAGCCGGGACGTGTTGCTATGGTCCTTAATTTAAGAACCCTTTACCACTGTACTCCATGTTGTGGGTTCGATCCCAAATGGTATAATAGACTGCCTTGGTGGTCCAATGGCCGCGGTATGCGCTTGCTGTGCATGAGGTTGTAGGTTCGATTCCCACACAGGACAAAACTTTGTGTGACCCACAAAGAATTGTTCTGAGTCTGGGTGTAATTTGTGTCCGTTAATGTGTATGTTTGTAAAGTCCCCCGCGACACAGGGCTTGTTATCTAGGTTGTCTTTTAAAAAGGAAAAAAAATAAGGCATGAAAGTCGTATAATTGTGTATTCCAAAAACGATAGTACCGAGTCTGGGTATTTTTTTTATCTCTAACTGCTTTACCAATGAAGTCAATTTACCTATGATAATATTATAATTAAAATATATCTGGTCCACAGGCTCTGTTACCACAGAACTTGGAGAAGAATCCAGATGAATGTTTCAAGAAGGCGCTGCTTTTCCCACTGCTGGAGATCGATCCGCCTAAACAGTGTCTGTTCCTGCTAGTCGATGCTATTGACGAAGGGATTTCGGGTGGTAAGTAGACTTCCAGCTCAGAAGAAGACTTTCATTTTGCAGTTTTTTTATACTACTAGGGTGGTAAACAAGCATACGGCTCGCCTGATGTTAAGCAGTTACCGTAGCCTATGGACGCTTGCAATACCAGAAGTATCACTTGTGAACACACAAAAAAAACACACAAAAAATAGGTCCTATAGGACTAGCCCTAGTGTTAAGAAATAGGACCTATTTTTTAACACTAGGGCTTTAAGATGGAGTATCCCTGGGAAAGGAAAACGATTTTTTTCAAAACGCATCCCTATATGAGCGCATGGGACCTGTACTTATTTACTTACACACAGAAACACAACTACACTGCTGTGTGTAGTAATAACTACACACAGCGGTGTTACCACGTTACAAAAGAGGTCCTTCCCCGATCGAGCTTGCTCGCTAGTATGGTGCCCCGCCTCTCTCTATTTTTGAATTTGCGGCACTCAAATGATACTTTGGGTATTGAAAGCGTCGTATAGGCTACGGTAACTGCTTACCATCAGGCAAGACGTAAGCTTATTTATTACCATTTTAGTACCTATAACAATAAATGTATGTATCTATATAAATTGTGTCCTCAGGTGTTTGCGAAGACCGTGACGGAACAGAAGGGTCCACAAGCGTAGCTGGTCTACTGTCTCGACATCAGCACCTGTTCCCTCAGTGGCTGCTCCTCGTCTGCACCGCTAGGAGACACTGCAGGAACCTCACTAGAATGTTTACAGGTAGGGCAATCAAAATTCAACATTATAATATTCAACGTCATCTATCAGGCCAATAGAATAACGCCACAACAAGCAACGAAGTTTAACATAGAAAACACAGATGTCACTATCCCTAGAAACACGCAACCGCAGAACAAATGTTCGAGATGCTGGATCGCGATATCAAAGTTTACATAGACACTCAGTATATATACAACGCCCAACGACTAACCGTTGTGCCGCGGCCCTCCAGGCACCATCACCTAGCCTGCGAGGAGAATCGGGAGGATCCTCCTCGCTAGACGTATGTATCAGTCTCCATAATATCAACATCATCATCTCAGCCAAAAGACGTCCACTGCTGGACATTGGCCTCCCCCAAGGTTTTCCACAACTCTCGATCCTGAGCCGACCATGTCCATCGGTTGCCCGCAACCTTTACCAGGTCGTCGGTCCACCTTGTTGGAGGCCTGCCCACGCTTCGTCTTCCAGTTCTTCGTCCTCCATAATATGCTATAATAATAAATGTAATGTGTTCAGGGTTCCGTAAGATAACACTGGACGAGCTCCAGCGTGCGCACGTGTCCGCAGACGTGCAGCGGTACGTACTCGCCAGGCTGGACACCGAGCCGAGACTTAGGTGAGCACACGTTGTTTTTATTTTTAATCACGGCCCTGTTTGGCCTAGTAGTTGGTGACTCTGATTGCTACACCAGTGGTCGTGAGTTCAATTCCCACCCAGGAAAAATATTTGTGTGATGAGCATAAATGTTTGTTCTGTGTCTGGGTGTAATTTATCTATAATATGTATGTATTAAATATATAAGTATGTTTATCAGTTGTCTGGTTGCCATAGTACAGGTTCTGCTTAGTTTGGGATCGGATAGCGATGTGTGAGTTGTTCCGAAAATATTATTATTATTGTTTATTTAAAAACGATTGCACAAAACATTTTTACATGGTGGAATTAATGCCAAATGCATTATCTACCAGACAATCTTTGGGTGATGCAGGGTTAAAAGGTTAGGTGTTAAAAAGTGTAAAAAAATGCCAATAGTTGGCTGCATTGGAACAAAATTTCAATGGTAAAATCATTTTGATTGATACGTATGTACAGTAATGTGAATAAAAATAATTTTTATTATATCAAAGAGGGATATGGATACTCAAATACCGCAGACGACACGAAAGTGCAGACCGTACTGACAGGGACAGGCGCCTGCGGGGAGGTAGGAAGGGAAGCGGGCGGGGGAATACAATCATGCCAACCTAACGATTTTGACAGCTACAACTGCACAGTAATAAAAATAGTGTTATATATGGCCATATGCTTTGTTAAGTTATAGTTTAATGACCATGTATGATGTTCGTCCCCAGAGCGCGCGTGTCGAGTGACTCGACGGCGGCGGCGGCTGCGGCGGCCGCGCTCGACCACTTGCGGATAAAGAGTGATGGTTGCTTGCTTTATCTGGAAAAGGTAATTATTCACTTTCTTCTATATTAATGCTTTTCTTTCTTTCTTTCTTTATATGGTACCGCCATATAACCTTGACTTATAAAATTATTTTTTAGTCATTGTATATTATTTGTTACAATATTAAATTAAATATTTTTTATTTGCCAAAATTGCATTTTGTATGGTATATTGGTTTCCATTCTTTTTTATTACGTTTTTATAAATATTGTAACTGATAACAAATTGAAAATTTTATACTCTGGTGATTAAAAAGAGAGTGGCCCAAGTTTCTTGCCAATTCATCTCAAGGCCCGACCCTAGTCAGTGAATTGGCTGTAGACAAAAATATACTGGCATTTGTTTTTATGACGTCCATAAGTATCATGCTTTTGATCTAAATGAGATTGACTTTAACTCTAGTACATCATCATCATATCAACCCATAAACGTCACTGCTGGGCACCGGTCTCCGTCCTCCATACATTTGGAGGGATATTAGCCTACTATACCACGCTGGCCAGACGGGTTGGTATAGGGTTTTGTTTCGAGTTTTCGCTCTCTTGCAGTGGATATTGTCAGCCTCACGTAATATATGTTTTACCTATATTCCAGGTGTTAGACGGCGTGGCAGATGGATTCATAGCGCTGCGAGAGATCCGCGAGATTCCGGGCACACTCAACGGGCTGTATCTCTGGCTTGCACAGAGATTGTTTCATGGACGACGGTTTACTAAGGTAATTATTATATCCTCCCCACCAAAATTCTATTCCATGTAATAATACCATAATAACACATAAATAAATGAATCAAAACTTTCGCATTTATAATATTAGTAGAAAACCTTGGAATTTACAGTGGTTTTTAAAGACCTCCCGGTTAATGAAATAGATAGATAACTCTTTATTGTACACCAAAAATACATATTGCTTACATAGTTTTGCTTAAATGGTAATGCACAATGGGCGGCCTTATCGCTAAAAGCAATTTCTAATAGGCAACCTTAGGATGGACAAAAAAATAGATACCTAAAGATGTTTATAAAGTGAGCAGTTTGGTGTTGCTAGTAGATGGAAATATATTTACTTACATAGGTAATTAATACCTACCTATAACTAATATACTAATACTCATAAATACTAAGTAAGAATATAACTAAATCTTTCTTTTTTCTATAGGTCCGTCTACTGCTCGACGTTCTTCTGGCAGCCCGCTGTGGAGTCACAGAAGAGATGCTGTACAAATGTCTTCTAACCAAAGAATACAGTGTTACTAGAGAAGACTTCAATAGAAGACTACATCTTCTTAGAAGGTGATTAATTCTTAGTCTACTAAGTGTGGTGATGGATTTGTCAGTGTGGTGACGGATTAAAAAATACAAATGTCACCACCCCATTCTATCCCGTGGGTGTCGTAGTCGACTAAAGGCCTACGCAGACCGGGACGGCATGGTAAGGGATTTTGCTGTCAGTCAGCGCACATTAGCCTCTTAGATACCGCGGCATTCCAGCGCCTTGCCACGGCATGCTCACTCCGTGGTATGTCAAAAACGATCGCCGGAGTCCTTGGCATGCCGTTGCCTACCGCAGTATGCCACGGCATCCCGCCGCGGGAGCCCGGAGCGCGTCTGTCAATGCCGTGCAATGAAATCCTTTTCGATTTTCATTTCAGAGATCATTTTAAAGCATAGAAATTTATGTCGTATTTCTATATCGATACGTTTGAATGTCCATTAGTAAAAATTTAAGTCCCTTGCCATGCCGTCCCGGTCTGCGTAAGCCTTAAGGGAGTAATTTTTGGAGACAATATCCACTGCAAGAGAGGGAAAACTCGAAACAAAACCCTATACCAATCGGTCTGGACACGTGGTATAGTAGGCTAATATCCCTCCAAGTGTATGGAGAAGACCCGTGCCCAGCAGTGGGACGTTTATGGGTTGTGATGATGAGTCTACTAAGTAGTACTTAGTCTTAGTCTCGAAGAAATTCTAAAGGCATGTCTGATCACTGGCCATTATTAGGCCAGCGTGTGAAATGCATTTTATTAGAGGCACTAGCAATGCGTTTCGATTAATAAAAGTATAAAATACTTTAACTCTATAAATTGCTTTATGCATACGGCACGCCTGATGGTAAGCAGTTACCGTAGCCTATGGACGCTTGCAATACTAGAGGTATCACTTGCGTGTTGTCGACCCAACATTTTTAGTATCGAGGTTTTGTGATGTAGTAATTCTGGGATTGAAAAACCGTGTACTATAAATGAACGCACAAGTGTATTTATTGAGTGTAGTTATTTGCCTGTGGTCTTCTGTAAGGTGGTGCTTGTCTCTTTTTTTTTTTAATAAGATGTCTCCCGCACTAGAGAATAAGCTCTGATTCGCGGGAGACTTTACAAACATACAATTAACCGATAAAAATTGCACCCAGACTCAGACTCTTACACAGAACAACCTATAAAAGTCCCACTGCTGGGCACGGGTCTCCTCCAAACATTTGGAGGGATATTAGCCTACTATACCACGCTGGCCAGACGGGTTGGTATAGGGTTTTGTTTCGAGTTTTCCCTCTCTTGCGGTAGATATTGCCTGTTAGACTTACTCCCTTAGTCGACTCTTACGACACCCTCGGGATGGAAGGAGGTGGTGATATGTGTATTCTTAATCCGTCAACACGCGGACAAATTAGACAGACTCTTACTCTCAAATTCTTTCTAAGTTTTGTGATTGTAAAACGTTTTAATTTTGACCTCCAGGATCTTAGTGATGGAGCGTTCCACCGGATACCTGTCGATCTTCCACCACTCGTTCGCCAAGTGGCTGGTGGACGTGAAGCATTGCACCCGGAGGTACTTGTGCTGTCCTGCTGAGGGAGATGCCGCGCTCGCTATGTACTACACGCTAGATGCCAAGAGGTACAACCCTTATAATTACTTACGTGTGAAGTCTACCTCAGGTGGTAGGCGGAATGATGTTTTGTGGACTGTATATATATATATATCTTTATATATATATTTCTTGTGTGCGTGTGTATGTCACTGAACTCCTCCTAGACGGCTGGACCTTTTTTGTGTGTGTGTTAGGGTAGGGCCCTGGATGGTTTAGATTCACAATTGGACCCGGTAGGTGGCGCTGCTGTCGGTATTTCAGCTTTTTCAGGCAGGACGACGTCTGCCAGGTCCACTAGTATATATATATATATATATATTTATACTACCAAGGCGGCAAACAAGTATATGGTCCGCCTGATGGTAAGCAGTTACCGTAGCCTATGGACGTTTGCAACACCAGAGCTGTCACTAACGCGTTGCCGTCCCTAAAACCTTTTAACTTCTTGCTTGAAGAACCCCATGCTATAGTCTCTTGGGAAAACTTCTGCAGGGAGCTCATTCCACAACCTAATCGTACGTGGTAAGAAAGTACTCTGGAATCTTACAGTATGGTACAAAATAATTATTTATCTAAGATGCTATATACAGTGGTGGGCGCCGGTCTACGGAACAAAAATTAAGTGCTTGTATGCGTGAACGCGGTGGTGGCCCAGTGGAAAAGTAACTGACTTGCACGCAAGAGCACTGCCTGGGATCGAACCGTGCGGGTTCACTTTGTGGAGCCAATGTTAATTTCACTTTGTGGAGTTTATATTTAAATGATTTGCCATCTGCTAACGGTGAAGGAAAACATCGTGAGAAAACCCACATGTCTTAGAAGAAATTCTAAAGACATGTTTGATTCACCAATCCGTATTAGGCCTGCGTGTGTCAATAAGGCTTAAACCCCTTCCCTCTTTCTCTCTTGATAGAGGAGACCCGTGCCCAGCGGTGGGACATATATGGGTTGCTATTATTTTATTTTTATGCGTGAGCGCGGCGTTCCTTGCGAATGGTTTTTTTATTTTATTTATTAAAGACAACTCCCGCACTAGAGAACAAGCTCTGTGTCGCGGGGGACTTTACAAACATACAATTAACGGACACAAATAACACCCAGACTCAGAACAACACTTTGTGGGTCACACAAAGTTTTGTCCTGTGTGGGAATCGAACCCACAACCTCGTGCACAGCAGGTGCATACTGCGGCCACTGGACCACCGAGGCAGTCTACCAGTTTACCAATGAGTGGCAAAAGTAAAGCTTTTCTTTAAATAAATAAATAAAAATATTATTACAGATTATCAGCATTAGAGATCCACAACTACGTGTTCCACATGACGAGTTTAGAACAACATATTATGGCGCAGAAGAAAAGTAAAAATACGTAAGTATTATTATTAATTTTTGTATAGTACTTAGGTGGCAAACAAGCATACTCCCTAAATGAGCGCTGGAAACCTGTATTCACACACAGGAACACAACTACACCGCTGGGTGTAGTTATTTGGCTGTGGTCTTCTGTAAGGTGGAGGTCCTTCCCCATTCGGGCTTGCTCGCTAGTATGGTGCCCGGTTTTGGTGTTTTGGAATTCGTTTTTAACGAAACGTTTCCTAGAGAAATTCCATCCTAAAACTCTCGTATTATCTTTTGGGTCGGCAACGCGTAAGTTATACCTCTGGTATTGCAATCGTCTGCTCACCATCAGGCGGACCGCATGTTTGTTTGCCACCAAAGTAGTACAAAAAAAGTATTCTTATAGAATCGAACCTGTGACCGTAGCACAGAAGCACCTACACTACCACTGCTCTATCAACGCCATTTTACCAGACATAATATGTTACAGTGAACAGCCGACTGACCAGCTGGATCTCCATTCACTCATACTTCTGTGGGTGCTGGACTCTGGCTGCGATGTGGAGTCAGCTCTTAGGAAAGAGAGTGACTCACAAACACCAACACACTTATTATTACAGGTAAATATATTATACATCTTCCTAATCTATAATAATATTATAAGCGGTGGTGGCCGAGTGGGAAAGTAGCCGAGGTGCGAGTTCGATCCCGGGTGGCAGTACCACTGTGAATTTCACTTTGTGAAGTTTGTATCATCATCATCATCATCATCTCAGCCAAAAGACGTCCACTGCTGGACATAGGCCTCCCCCAAGGTTTTCCACAACTCTCGATCCTGAGCCGACCATGTTCATCGGTTGCCCGCAACCTTTACCAGGTCGTCGGTCCACCTTGTTGGAGGCCTGCCCACGCTTCGTCTTCCAGTTCGTGGTCGCCACTCTAGAACCTTTCTGCCCCTTTGGGGCAGAAGTTTGTATGTACTAATCAAATGATTCGCCATCTGCTAACGGCGAAGGAAAACATCGTGAGGAAACCCACCTGTCTTAGAAGAAATTCTAAAGACATGTCAGATTCACCAACCCGCATTAGGCCAGCGTGTGTGAATTAAAGCCTAAACCCTCTCTCTTGATAGAGGAGATGAGACCCGTGCCCAGCAGTGGGACATATATGGGTTGCTATTATTATTTAATATTGTGTATGTTTGTTACTCTTTCACGTAAAGATTACTGAACGGATCTGGATGAAATTTGGCATAGAGATAGGGAATAGCGAATAGGCTAGTTTGTATCTCGATAACCGACATCCACGCAGGCGGAGCCACGGGTAACAGCTAGTATTATACATGTTTAATATTATGTTACAGCATTCGTTGTTGTTACAGCAAGATACGAAGAACGAAGAGAAAGATGGCGACCTCGACTCTGAAGAGAAGGAGTCTTTGTCAGGTGAGACATTGTCATAGCCCTACTAATATTATAAACGCGAAAGTTTGTAAGTAAGGGATATATATATATATATGTATGTTTTTTTTTTTAAAAACAACTCCCGCACTATATATACTACTAGTGGACCTGGCAGACGTCGTCCTGCCGGAAAAAGCTGAAATACCGACAGCAGCGCCACCTACCGGGTCCAATTGTGAATCTAAACCATCCAGGGCCCTACCCGAACACACACACAAAATTTCATCAAAATCGGTCCACCCGTCTAGGAGGAGTTCAGTCACATACACACGCACACAAGAAATATATATATTAAGATAGAACAAGGTCTGTGTCGCGGAGGACTTTACAAACATACAATTAACGGACACAAATTACTCCCAGACTCAGAACAAGTCTTTGCGGGTCACACAAAGTTTTGTCCTGTGAGGGAATCGAACCTCGTACACAGGTGTTCTGATTCAATTCGTTGCGGGGTCCAAGACAGTAGGTTTAGTTGTCCACGGGACGCACGAGTGTCAAAGTTCGGTGTATCAGTTCGTTACTCCGCTGTTAATCCTGGCTCACAGGAGTTACAGCGGTGGGCATGTGGGTGGAATTGTCCCGAAAAAGGCTACTTTTATCCCGGTCAAATCTCTGCTTCCGAGGAATTGTACGCGTGGGTGGAGCCGCGGGCGGACACTAGTAGTAAAATATAGGCCTGTTGGTCTACTGCCCTGCTAAGAAAGAACGACGTAACTGCATGATAAAGGCTACGGTAAAAACACATGTAAATTATCAAATTTAAGACATGTTTTGCTTTGATACTTGTCTTGTACTTGCGTGGTTCCTTGTAGGCAAGTACAATGTTCTTCAATAATTTAAGTCTTCAAGGTAGGTACATTTAGAAATTTTGAAGGAAAATCATAAATCAAAACTCATTTTTTAAATATACGTAATAAGTCGATCCGGAGCAGGATTCGAACCCGCGCCTCTCGGGTTCCGGCCCGGCGCACTACTATCAATTGTACCATCCGAGCTGCTACTCCAGAGTTCGAATTTGTACACCGTTTTTTTTTACGTCTTGGAGTGACGTATTTTTTTAAATATATATACCAACATTTATTACTAGGGGTCGCCCGCGACTTCGTCCGCGTGGTAATTTGGAATATTTTCCCCGATTTTGCATTATATCTCACTACTGCTCCGCTCCTATTGATCATAGCGTGATGTTATATAGCCTATAGCCTTCCTGGATAAATGCACTATTGAACAAAAAAGGGTTTTTTCTAATCGAACCAGTACTTTCTGAGATTAGCGCGTTCAACCAAACAATCAAACAAACTCTTCAGCTTTATAATATTAGTCTATCATATAACAGTACAAACCGGTACCGGTATGCAAATTAGCTGACGTCATTTGGCATTTTTGTCTGCACAAGTGTCACATAGTGATCTATATGAATAAAAGATTTCGAATTTATAGTTGCGATAAAACTTCAATCAGTTCAATCTTAGTTCTGCATACGGAAAGGTTCCTGGCTCAAACAAAAACATACATTAGCAGCGAAACGACATCCGCGTAGACAAAGCCGCGGACAAAAACCAGCATATATTCCTGTACAACAATTGGGTCAAAGTCCAATGCACTTGCAAATGATAAAAATATAAACTTACAGTGAAATAAATAATATAAAAACAATGTAGGTATACAATTATACATCCCGTTTTGCGTTCTGTGTTTCCCTATGTACCGATAAAGTCCCTTTAATATATTTAATTGATTGAGGAAATACTATTATTAAGTACTTTACTAATATTATGACTGGCCTGTTGGTCTAGTGGTTAGTGACACTGACTGCTACGCCAGAGATCGTGGGTTCGATTCCCACCCAGGACAAATATTTGTGTGATGAGCATGAATGTTTGTCCTGTGTCTGGGTGTTATTTATCTATAATATGTATGTATTTAGAAATATATAAGTATGTTTATCAGTTGTCTTGTTACCATAGTACAGGCTCTGCCTAGTTTGGGATCAGATAGCGATTTGTGAGTTGTCCCGAAAATAATATTATTATAAACGCCAAAGTTTGTAAGAATGTATAGATATATGTTTGTTACTCTTACACGCAAAAACTACTGAACGGATCTGGATTTAATTAGGCATAGATATAGATTATAGTCTAGAATAACACTCAGGTAACTTTTTATCCCGGAAAAATCTCTGACCCCGAGGGATTGTACGCGCGGGCGAAGCCACGGGCGAAAGATTAAATATTGATTACGCTTGTAATAATAAGAAATATGTAGACTGAACTAATACTTTTTTGTAGAAATTTACTAGCGAGTAAGCCCGACTGGGGAAGGAACCTCCACCTTACAGAATATCACAACCAAATATACTAATACTACTATACTAATAATACACAAAGCGGTGTAGTTGTGTTCTTGTGTGTGCGTATAGGTCTTCAGCCCTCATTTAGGGATGCGTTTTGAAAGAAACGTTTTATATCCCGGGGATACTTTATCTTAAGTAAGCTGTGGTGTTAAAAAATTGGTCGACAACACGCAAGTGATACCTCTGGTATTGTAAGCGTCCATAGGCTACGGTAACTGCTTAACAACAGGCGGGACGTATGCTTGTTTGCCACCCAAGAAGTATAAAAATAACAACCAGACTCGGGATCACCATTATCACACCATTTAATGTCCTGTGTGGGAATCGAACTCGGAACACGCGGCGTAGTGGTAAATGGCGAGGTAACCACTTGAGCCACTGAACCAACCGTGCATTTTAGTACTATCGAACACAACTACACCAGTGTATATAGTTATTTAGCTGTGTCAGTTTGTCCTAGGAAATCCGGTAGACCTGGTAGGAAGTTCATGACGTACCACCTGCGTAATATTGTATGAGTAACTTCACCGCAATGTAGAATTTGTTTGAATTGCAATTTCCTACGAATTGACCACATGAGGTACTTGTTTCGTACTATAGAGGTACTATACTTAAATATTAAAGCAATGTGGAAAAAGATGAGCCCGGAGCAGGACTTGAACCTGCGCCTCTCGGGTTCCGGCCCAGCGCACTACCAACTGTGCCATCCGAGCTCTGGAGTAGGAGCTCGGATTTATCCACCGCTTGTTTACGTCTCGGAGTTACGTTTGTTTGTTTGGTTGAACGCGCTAATCTCAGGAAGTAATGGGTTGAATTGAAAAAAATATTTTTGTATTGGATAGTTTCGTTTATCGAGGAAGGCCTTTTCAACATCACGTTGCAACCAATAGGAGCGAAGCATTAATGGAAAATTTTGCAAAAACGAAAAAAAAACTTTATTGAGAGCTTCCGTTGCGTGCGCTCATACTGTTACGCAAAATCTTATATGATGGATTGTTCTTCATTTAAAGCTAAAAACAAATCGTTTAGGATCAAACTCACACCTCTTCCGTACAAGTCGGTTACTTACCCATTCGGTTACTACCGCTTCGGTCACAGATAAAAAAACACAATATACCTATAAACATTAGGCATAATACCTTTATCAGTATGCGTAACTGACCTAACTATTTTTCATATTAATTTGTTTAAGTTATGAATAATTATGTTATCTCATCCTGTGTCGCATACTAGTTATATGTTGTGGCTTTGTCTGAATCATATTTTTTATAATAAAAAAATAATATTATTAAGAGGAAAACTTTTATTTTTTGTTTGTTACGATTTCACTCAAAAACTACTCGACTAATTATAAAACACTTTTACCATTAGCTACATTAATCTAAAGCTAAATTATCAGCATATTTAATTTTAAAAAATACGGAATCCCTACGAAAACTTAATAAATATTGACCCGTGCCAAGCCGGGACGTGCTGCTGTTTTATTACAAAATAATGTCCTTACCAAATTTCGGTTATCGCGTCTAATCGGTGGAGACTAGCCATCTGCGTGGATGATACTCTCAACAAATCAACCAACGGCATTATGTGATCAATCACGAAACTTTAATTTTCTTGATCGCTCTTTGGGTGCCATCATAGCCACAAGACGTCCACTGCTGGACATAGGCCTCCCCCAAGGTTTCCACATCATTCGGTCCTGAGCTAACCATGTCCGTCTTCCAGTTCGTGGTCGCCACTCTAGAACCTTATAAAAGCCTTGGGTAAAAGGTTGAAACCACTAGATGACTCGGCGAACTTCATTCCGCCATATTTGGTTTTCTTGAATATTATCATTAATATTTTTTAAAACCTTGTCCTGACAAAAACAAACAAAAATATAATAATTATCTAATTTGGTGCAGGCGATCGAAAGTTATGCGCGTACATTCATTTGGGGAGTTTAATATTTATTTATATAGATTTAGGAATATCCCATGACGTAAAAAGAAACAATTCTTTAATAGGACAAATACGGACAAGTATATAATTTTATTATTAATGAATAACCAATTAGCGTTGTACCTTATCGCATGTAACATAAAGTTGAATTTGTAATAATTGAATTATTAGGAAAAATATATGAATTATATTTCAGTGTAATTGTTACAGCGGTATTAGTTAAACGTGTGGTTAGTGTACGAAATATTTTGTCAAGAAAATGTGATATTTAAGAGGTGTTTGTTATTGTGTTAAAGTGTATTCAAACTTTATAGTTTTATGTTCACTATCTATCTACACTAATATTCTAAAGAGGAATGATTTGTTTTTTTTTGTATATCACGAATAAACTCAAAAACTACTCGACCGATTTTAAAAATTCTCTCACCATTCAAAAGCTACATTATCAGCGGGTAACATAGGCTATAGTTAGTTTATTTTATTTATACTAAAATTACGAGATAAATGTCCTCTCGTGCGAATCCGGGACGAGCCACTAATGTTTCATATGTTTATTATACACAAGCGGCTTCGCACAGGTGGACATTTATGTAGTTTTCATAGGAGACTCGTATTTTTCTAAATATAAAATGTAGCCTATGTTACTCGCTGATAATTTAGCTTTCTATATGTGAAAGAATTTTTAAAATCGGTCCAGTAGTTTTTGAGATTTTTCATAACAAAGAAAAATCATAGATACAAATCTCTTTCTAATATTAGCATAGATACATAGACCTATGTAAAATTTAATCCAGCTGTTTTTCACATTGAATTTAGATTTTATCCCGTGTCAATAAATTGACTTTTGAGAAATGATATAAATGCACGTTTTGGTTAGTCGTTCAAGTGGTTAACTCGTCGTTTTTCTCCGTAGCGTGGTGGTGTTTCGATCCCCACATTGGACAAAAATTATTGTGATCCACGATTGTTTCGAATGGGAATATTCCAAATTGGACTTTGTGTTCGTGGCTGGAATAATAATAATAATATTTTGGGACACAACTCCAATACCGCCATCTGATCCCAAACTAGGCAGAGCCTGTACTATGGCAACCTGAATGTTTGTAAAGTGAAATTGTTGTGTAAGTCATAAAAAGTAAAGCTTTCTGTGATAGACAGATGAAGTCTGTTATGACGTAGCTTGAGAACATTAATGAATATGTATAGCAAATTTGTGAGTGACAAAAATAAGTGGGTGTATAGTTCATATTATCATTACAATAATATTAATGGTAAGTGTTAATATTATATAATACTAGGGGACGCCCGCGACTTCGTCCGCGTGGTAATTTAGAATATTTTCCCAGATTTCGCAACATATCTCACTACTGATCCGCTCTTATTGAACATAGCGTGATGTTATATAGCCTTCCTGGATAAATGCACTATTCAACAAAAAAAGATAGAAGTACTTTCTGAGACTAGCGCGTTCAACCAAACTCTTCAGCTTTATAATATTATAGAGAGTATAGATGTTAATTGTTGAGAAAACTTTGGATAATAATAATAACATTGACTGGCCTGTTTGTCTGGTCAAAACTTTGTGTGATTAATAAATGTTACTTGCGAGTCTTGGTGTGATTTGTAAAAAGGCATTTAGAAAAAAGAACTGTTATTTCCATATTAAGAACAGACATTTAAATTTTATTTATGTGTATAAATTGATGCTGTCTTGTTGATTGTGTCTTGTTTATTCTGTGTATTGTTTGTAAAGTCCTCACGATACAGGGCTAGTAACCTAGTGCGGGAGTGGCCTTTAAAAAAAAGGAATTAGGGATTCGACCTCCGGGTGACTTCTTGTTATAATAACTATCTCTTTGTCCCCAGCAGAACCAACACCACTCGAAGCTATAATGCCGGAGCTGATCGCAGGGGAGACGGCAACGAGATGGCCGCGAGACCGTCGGGTGTTGATTGCTCTGTTAGAACTCAGCCGGGCCGATTCTGTCCCGCCAGAGGTGACGCATGACCCCATGTCGGTAAGTATATCGCTTGCCGTCCCATCGGACTATAAGAGTGTGGGATTACAGAGTGCACTTGTGTTTGCGCACACACTTGTGTACTATAATATCTCCCGCGCAAATGACTAGCAGGAAGAGTCAGTGAGTTGGCTGTAGGAAAAGAATATACTGACATTTGATTTTAATGACGTTCATAAGTATCATGCTTTTGAATAAATGAGGCTGACTTTAATTTACTTGGTTTACTTGCTGCAGCCAGACCGCAGATGGGTGATCGTTTTAAATATTTAGACACCTCTCCGTGCCTCGGAAAGCACGTCTTCCTATCGAGTGATTAGTGACCTAGTTATAGAATTGTTTCAGATCGCCCATATAGGCCTTTGCCATAATCTAACGACTGTTAACAGTCCAAAACCGACTCCGAACGTGCACATGCACCCTTCGAAGCACGGAGACTCCCTTCCATAACGTTTATCGATTAGCGAGTAAATCTGCACTTAATAAGCTTGAGCCCCAATTCTGTTAAATTACGCATGGCTCAATTGAATTTGAAGTGATTCTCTCTGTTTGTTCGTATATATGGGATCTTGTGTCTCTTAAACTTTTAGATAATTTCTTTTATTTATTTACAGTTATCATCCGATTTACCTTTGGAAGATGAAGTAAATAAAGAAACTGCTGAAGAAGCAGAAGACGCTGTCCCGTTAGATCCTAATGCAGTCCATGAGTTAGCTGCTAAAGGTGATGAAGAAGCCTTGGTTGCATTACTTAAGGTAAGAATTATTGAATATGGGAGTAAAGCAAGTGAGATAAAGGAATGTAAGGTTGTATGTGAAATGATTGGATAAATATATATATTTCTTTAATACTGCTTGGGTGGTAAACAAGCATACGGCTCGCCTGATGTTAAGAAGTTATCGTAACCTATGGACGTTTGGAATACAAGAGGTATCACTTGCGTGTTGCTGAAATATTTTTTACACCATTTATAGGAAAGCGTTTCTTTGAAAATGCATCTTTAAATTAGTGTTGGAGACGTGTATACACATACAGGAACACAACTACACCGTTGTGTGTGGTTATTTGGCTGTAGTACTTTGTAAGGTTTAAATCTCTACTCAGTCGAGCTTGTTCGCTAGTATGGTGATTTACCTTCCTTAATTTGCTTAGATGGATTAAATAAGTACATAAGTCGAGTGTGAATGGGGTTATCGAATTGAATTTATTTAGAAGTTAAGGTGGTCATGTCGCCATCACACTGCGTTGGGTAATGTATGTTAATCTATGTGTGATTTATAAATGTTTGTTTTGAGTTTGGGTGTAGATTGTGTCAGTGAGTTATTTGCTAAGTTCTTTGTGACTTAGAGCTTGTTTCCTATTGTAGAAGTTTTTAAAACGAAACATGATTATGTTGAACTTTCGCGCACCAAAACATTTACGTTTGTACACTTGATCTTTTTCCGGTCGTGTCGGATTGCTATCAGACTATGAGTTTGAGGGAATTAGGAGTAGACCGTATCAGTCGAGTAGACGTATAGTGTCTGTAGAGATACGTAGTAAGTGAGCGTGTGTTGTGTTTGTGTGCAGCGCTACCCTTTGGCGGCGGCGGCCACGGACGCAGCGGGCGGCACGGCGCTGCACGCGTGCGCGCGCGCCGGCCGCGCCCGCGCCGCGCTCGCTCTACTGCGCGCCGCCGCACGGCCCGACGCTGCTGACGCGGACGGCTGGAGCCCGCTCCGGGCCGCCGCCTGGGCCGGACACACCGAGGTAACATATACACTTTTTATTTATTATAAGCGACCATTATTCCGACATTTATGTTGTTACCAAGTGTGAAATTTCATTCATTCAAAGATAGAACCCACACTGTGCTTGTGAAAATGTGTAAGACAATAATCTCCTAAAATATATCAAAACCACTTTGTATGTCGGAGAGAACATATGACCTATTAGCCTGCACCTTATCTCTCTTTAGTAGTGACGTTTACCGTCCGTTTTGACTATGGCAGTGGAAGAATAACAAATGCACCTGTTTGCGTGTAGGTAATGGATATATTTGTATCAAAATGTAACTACTAGCGACATCTAGTCTATAGTATGTGAAGTAGCTAGAGATTTATATAACAACAATTTATCTATGTTTTAATACTGGTCTATAATAAAGTATTAATAATGTGTAACCTTCTAGAATAAATTCACTCTGCACTGAAAAACCAAACGTGTTCTTTCTTTAGATTGCGCACGTACTTACATATATTTGTATAATATTTGTTGCTTTAACACATATATATTTATTACAGGTTGTTGAAGTGCTGCTAGAATTCGGATGTGACGTCGACTGCGTAGACGCAGACAACAGAACAGCTTTAAGGTAACTGTAAAATTTAATAACTATTAACGTCCTTTTATGAAACTATTTTATCTATACAATCACAAAACACAACAATACCGCGATAACACTATGATGGATGACTAAAAATTATAATAGTATTTCAACTGAGCGTCTCCGTTCTTTAAAACGTGCTCGTGCACGTTAAATGCGTTCAGGTTCAGAATGTTCAATTCTCAAAATGTCCAACGGTTTCAAAATGTCCAATATTTAAAATGTCCCATTCTCAAAATGTCCAATTCCTAAAATGTCCAAAATGTAATGTCCCAATTATTAACAGTCGTAAAATCACGGCAGAGACTTCTATGGGCGGTCTGAATAACTCTTCCTGGTGAAAGAGTTGTTTAGATTAAAATTCTGTTGCTACAAGATTGCAACCGTCTAATGGCTACGGTAACTGTTTACCATCAGATGGACGATATTATAAAATATCTATAAAAGTAACCTATACCACTCAGGAGAAAATGTAGCTTTCTATTAAATTACTGCAAGTAATTATGAGACTCAGATCAGTAATTCCAGAGATTACACCGCTACATCTGAACTTACTTTTATTTCTTTATAGTATTAGTATAGTTGCATTGTATTTATAGAGCGGCAGCCTGGTCAGGTCACGAAGCTGTAGTCTCCCGCCTCCTAGCCGCTGGAGCAGATCCTGACAAAGCAGACGCTGAAGGTCGAACCCCCCTCATAGCAGCAGCTTATATGGGACACGCAGAGATAGTCAGAGCACTCCTAGATGCTGGTGCGAAGATCGATCATGCTGATGAAGATGGTGAGTAGACCTGAGCATCTTAGATAAATAGGCGGTATTGCAGCAGCTTTTTGATGTATGTCATCTTTCCCCTCCTCCTCCCCCATAGAAGACCATCTCGAACCTCCCACCCAAGTAGGAATAGGTGCAGGTTTTGTGTACTATGTTAATAAGCTCATGTGATCGGGGGAATTGGATCCATTGCTACATGGAGATAGTCTGAGTAATATTAGATGCTAGCTGACCATGTAGATACACCTGGGTATCTTGGATCAGATGGTGGTATTTTAACAACTAACTTAAGTTAATAGAACATGACGCTTATTTCCCCGAAGGGGAAGGCATAGGTGTAAGATACGCAAGTCTTGCATTATTAGGAGAATTTGAGTGATTCTTCATTAAGGGTCAGCAACGCGTGAGTGACACCCCTGGTGTTGCAAAACTCAAAACGCAAGTGATACCTCTGTAATTGGAAGCGTCCATAGGCTACGGTAACTGACTAACATCAGGCGGGCCGTATGCTTTTTTGCCGTATTTTTTTTTAAGTAGTATAAAAAAAACCAGGGTAACGTTGCTGAACCTGGCAGTTTTTTTTTATCCTATGGACGCTTCCAATAGCAGAGGTATCACTTGCGTGCTGCCGACTCAGTTTTCATACTAGGGTTTTAAGATTTAGTATTCCTGGGATAGGAAAACTTTTCTAAAACACAACTAAAAAACGGGATGCGTTTTGAAAGAAAAGTTTTCCATAGGGAATATAAATGGTAGTGGGAGATGGTAATGGCTAGTGCGGAGAGACATCGCCATGCATTTTTTGTGCAAAGCATTTTGTGTGCTCGATCTCTCTACGGTTTTTTCTGATTATAAGAGTCAAGCAGTAAGAGTGCTCCTGTGTTTGGCATAGAGATAGGAAGAAAAAACACTATTTGTTCCCTTTGGATTGTACTCGCGGGCGGAAAGGATTTATTTTTATACTTTGGCTATCTGCAATCAGTACAAGTACTATGAGCAGATGAGTTGAAGGATATGGGCGTGGTAAGATCCTTGTACAATGACAAGGTCTTTACATTTCAGGTGTGAATGAATCTCTCATCCAGCTGCAGGATATTAGCTTTTTTTAGTGTTTTTGCTGGGTTATTAACAAGTAGCTCCTGGGCCAGTTCATTTGGATGAATCGCTAGACGTGCCTTGTATTTAGTGCTGATATTGCCAATTTCTTCTCTGACTGTGGGGACATTGGAAAAGTGGTGAACTTCTGAGTTAGTGATGAACCAGGGTGCCTTTAAGATGCATTTAAAAATGCTGTTTTGGCAGCGTTGAAGGACTTCAATGTTCGAGTGACTGGCGCTCCCCCACAATTGTGTGCCATAGGTCTAAATTGGTTTGATTGCAACTTTTTATATAAGAAGCTTGTTTTCTGTGGATAGGTATGAATTTCTGCCAAGTAGCCAGTCCAGACTTCTAAATCTAAGATTGGTCTCATCTCGTTTAGCTTTTATGTGATTTTTCCAGGTGAGTCGACTATCCAAGTGAATACTGAGATATTTGACTGAATCGACATGTGGGAGTCGTTCATGGCTCAGAGTGACCGCTGGACAAGTTACCTTGCTAAAGAGCGAATGTTATTTGTTGAGATTTCGCAGCACTAGACTTGATTCGCCATGATTTAAGCCATTTGTTGATTTCATCTAGGTGCGTTTGGAGCATCTCAGCAGCGACTTCGGGCATGGTGTGACTATCCAGTATGGCGGTGTTGTCTTCGTAGGTAGCTGTGATCACCTGATCACTGGTTGGCAGATCTGCTGTAAACCGCGTGTACAGATAAGGACCCAGTATAGATCCTTGAGGAACTCCTGCAGCAATGGCATAGAAGGCAGACCTAGCATCCTCTTCCTTGATAGGATTGGAGAATTTCAAAGAACGAATGTGGGAGCAGAGATTTTATTTTGCAAAGGAGTGTGGTAACTTTGGTTATGACTTCATGGAGATTAGGTGTTGATGTAAATAAGTACACGTCTATTTGCGGTTAGTGTCGTTTATTGAGTCAAGAATAAAGTATTACAAAATATGGAACTGTATAAAAATGCTTACTCTATAAAACGTGAGAATACATGTTGTAATTACGGGAAACGGGCGAGGCATCGCCTTACACCTCCCCTGAAAAGTTTCCCTTATACCCCTCATCAGAGAGAAAAAAAAAATAAGTTATACATTTTTTTTATACATATAATATCCAAACTACTTAAGGTATAATTAGATTGTAAAAAAAAAAAAAAAAAAAAAAAATAATAATTCAGACAAATCCATATTTTGTTAGTAATACACACACCTTATAACTATGTTAGTAACAAATAATATTAAAATATATTATTTACAATCCTAACATTAATTCATAAACCTGTTTCCACCATCTGACGCACTAGGGACATGCACATGAGCCCGAACCCAGTGCGCCATGATGGGACAACACGGCTTGCTGCTAATGACCTCCAGAATGCTGTTGGAGCTCCCACGCACTCTACGCATCATGGATGCTGTTCTTTTGCGGAGGATAGTTAAGAAACCGTCCGTATTTGTTTCAGTAAACATTCCTGATGCACTACAGTAACGTGGAAGCCCCAACAACATCCTGAAGGCATTATTATATTGCACTCTGAGAGCGTTGAATGCCCTTTGCGTATATCGAACCCACAGGGTGCACGTGTACAGAGACTGGCAGAATGCTTTAAAAAGTGTAACTTTGACCTCTGGTGTACAACGTGCAAACCTGCGGGCCAACATATTACATCGGACAGCCAACGCCCTCCGTTCTCTCTCAATATCAGCATCATCTTTCAAGTCCTCAGTCACAATGTGCCCTAAGTACTTGAAATCCGACACTCTCTCCAGTGCCACACCATTCAACACAACCGATGGGATATGAGCTGGCTTTCTATTGCTAGCCTTAAAAACAAGCAATTTGCTTTTGGTAACATTATATATAAGGCCATGGTTATTTGCAAATGCGACACAGACTGCCAGCAACTTTCTGATTCCGTTTATAGACGGGCTCAGTAGCACCATGTCGTCGGCATAACTAATATTGTTAACAAATAGGCCGTCTATAGAACAACCGACATGTGTATTACCGAGCTCGACAATCAGCTGATTTACGTACAGGTTGAAAAGCGCAGGTGAGGTCAGTCCACCCTGTCTCACCCCGCATTCCAACCTGTACTCCTCAGACAACTTGTTAGCCCACCTTACTTGATTGATTTGGTGGCCATACCAATACTGAAATAGATTAACTAACACGTCAGGCACTCCCTCTCTGCGCATCTTACTCCACAATATGTCGTACCTTACCAGGTCAAATGCCCTGGAAAGGTCTAGGAAAACCGCATATATCGGCGTATTTCTTCGTGTATAGTACGAGACAGTATGCTTGTAACTTATACAATTCCAAATAGCAAAATTATATCTTAAAATATACTTAGCTAACAATCTTAATAATACTTATGGCTAAGAAAAAAAAACAAATGAAAAATTTGGTTAACAATGAAATAATTTGGTAAGATTTTTATGAATAACATATTCTTTTCCATCTTTTAATATTTTTACATTTGGAGAAATATCCATTATTACTTTGTTTGTTACCTGTTTGATTTTTTATTAATATTAATTCACCTTCTTTGTAACTAATTGTATGTATATTTTTATCATAATTTTTCTTTCTTATATATTTACTATTTAACAAATTTTCCTTGGCATCAGCATGTGCTTTTTGTAATCTATATTTCAATTCTAAGGGATAGCTGTCAAAATTATACAATGGATCAACATGATTTTGCAAATTACTAGGTAGAGTACATAGTTTGCCAAAAACTAATTCGTACGGAGTATATTTTGTTTCGGTATGTACTGTAGTGTTATAGGAATAACACCAAAATTGTATCCAATCGCTCCAATTTTCTCTATTATTGCTACATTGTATTCTGAGAAAAGCTGCCAAATGTTTATGTGAATTTTCTATAGCGCCTAATGTTTCATGGTGATAAAGTGAAGAATTTATTTTTCTGATACCTAACAAATTACAAGTTTCTTTTAAAACTGATGACATAAATTCAGTTCCGTTATCTATTATCTCTCGAGGGATGCCGTAACGTAAAATAAAATTGTTTACAAATGTTCTTGAAACTGTAACCGTATCCTTACGCTGTATCGGATATGCTTCTATAAACTTAGATAAATCGCATTGTACCGTTAAAATATATTTATTATTATAATTATCTATATCTAAGGGGCCCATTAAATCTAGACTAATCCTATCAAGAGCCGAATTGGCAGTGGACGTTATAACCATTGGTTCTTTAACGTTTTTATTGGTATGTTTCTGCGATTGACAACTCTTGCATTTTTTTACATATTTGGCTACGTCTGTAGACATACCTGGCCAAAAATAGTATTTTTTTATGTTATTTATCATACGATTTATCCCTGCATGGCCACTGCTGGGTAATAAATGAAAATCGTTGAGAATAACTTTTTTCTCGTCGTCATGTAAGATTCTCGTTATGTCCTTGACTATTAAGAAACCAGGTAAATTAAGTTGCAACTTTTTACTTTCACTCAATATTTTTTTAATAATGCTAGCATTTTTATTTTTATTTATTAGCAACTCTTTTAGGGCTAATCGTTCACAAAATTTATCTAAGTCCCTCGCTAACACCTCAATGGTAGATAACGATCGAGAGTCTAGATATATCGCTGATTGCGATGGGATAAATATACAAAGCTTTGCATCTGAAATAATATTATCTTTACTTTTCAAACATTTTTCTTTAAATTCTCTAGAGAAAATCAATTCTACTACATTGTCTGGTCTTTTGAGTATTTCCACAGCAACGGGTTGATCAGACCTGTTAGCTGAAGGCGTCTCATTAGTCAGTCTTTTATTTACACGAGTCAATGCCAAATTTTTACTTTGATTTCTTGTCAAAACATTGACTACATTTTCTTGCATGTCTTTTAAGTCTTTGCATGTTACAGAAATTCGACTCAATGCGTCTGCAGCCACATTGTATCGACCTGGAACATATTCTACCTCAAAATCATATTCTTCAAGGTATAAGCGAAATTTAGTCAACCTACTAGAGGGATCCTTTAAATTAAATAAATAAATAAGTGGGTGGTCTATGATCTGTATAAATTTTGAATTTTCTTCCATATAAATATGGTTTGAAATGGTTTACGGCCCACACAATAGCGAGTAATTCTAATTCTATTATGGGATATCTTGTTTCAGCAGGTTTCAAGTTACGACTGGCGTATGCGACAACTTTGCCATTACCGTTCGATAATATTGCACCTAAACCTATTTTTGATGCATCCGTTTGTAACTTAAAAATATTATCCTCCGAAAAATCAGGGTATTCCAAAACTGGTGGATTTGAAAGGGCTAATTTTAAATTTTCAAACGCTGCTTGGCAGTCTGATGACCAAATGAATTTTGCACCTTTTTTACACAATACATTCATAGGATATACGATATCGGAAAAACTGTGTATAAAACGCCTATAATAATTTGCAAACGCAACAAAACGTCTTACATCATCTGCGCTGGTAGGTATTGGATAGTCGCGCAATGTTTCAATTTTTGATGGGTCAGGAAAAATGCCATCCGATGTTATTTTATGACCTAAGTAAACGATTTCGTGTCTTAAAAAATCACATTTCATAGGGTTTAATTTTAAATTAACTTCACGTAAGCGGTTTAATATACTAATTAGGTTTTTATTGTGATGTGATAACGATTTTCCAATGCAAACACAATCGTCTAGATATATGAAACATTTTTTATAGTTAAGACCTGACATTGCTATAGTCATGAGCCTTGAAAAGACACTAGGACTTGTTTTAAGACCCATAGGGCAGCGTTTCATCTGGTATTGCTTGCCTGCCGTAAAAGCTGTACATTTACGTGAATTACTGTCTAAAGATAGTTGATACATTTTGTCTACACTGAAAGATGTGTATTTTCGTGAATTTTCACTAAGTGAAAGTTGGTAATAACTTTGAGAAAGGTCCAATTTGGAAAAATAAATATTGCCTGATAAAGAGTCTAAAATTTCGGTTATGTTGGGTAGTGGAAATTTATCATCTTGGATTTTAGTATTTAAATGACGATAATTATTAACAAGTCTCCATTTTTTTTAATTTGACTTGTCTGCTTTCTTTGGTACTAACAACACTGGACTCGACCATTCGGATGAGGTTTCTTCTATAATATCATTGTCCAACATGTCTTGAATTTGCTTTTGGACTTCAGTTTTTAGAGCATGTGGGATCCTATACGGTTTTACGTAAACGGGAGCTTCGTTGTCTTTTAATGTGATAGAATGTTCCATCAAATTGGTGACCGACAATTTATCACCTGGCAAGTGGAAAACATCGGCGTACTTCGCACATATGTTTTCTATAATTATTTGTTCCTCTTTATTCATATTAGTTAAATCGAGAAAATTAAAAAGAGTCTTAATCCGATCGACTGAATTGTGCTCTTTGTTAAATTGACAGACGTCAAATTCGCTATAAAAATTAACACATAAGTTAGATAAATCAACTGTTACTTCTTCATCTCTCGTATTCAAAATCCTTAATGGTATATAGTTATTTACTGGTTTTGCTATTAAGCCAGCTATAAAAACGCCTGAACAAAGTTCATGTGCTAATACTACAATATCTTCATTAAAACTACAAGGAATATTCCTAATTACCTCACAACGGGGTGGTATAACATGTCCAAACCTGTTATCACTTTCTAAACTAATACACACTGTGACAGTATTAGATGACAAGCAAATAGTCATCTTGCTATAGTCAATAAGAGCGTTATACCGCTTCAAAAAATTATGGCCTAATATTCCGTCACTCATACAACTCAAATTTTTAAAAACATAAAACTGCTGATTAAAAACTACTCCATCATAAACTAAATCTAAATAAACATAGCCTTCGGACACTAACTGTCCACCTATACCATTTATAGTTATTTTATCATAACAAAGCTTATCTAGTAAGGACTCATTCAACCATTCATACTTTAATGTGCATATAGTTGCTCCACTATCAATTAAAAAATTAGCATAGTTGCTAGAACTAACATTAAGAGAAATTATACTAAATTTACTGTAAGTAAAAACATTATCATTCGTTGAAGGGACGAAAAAACTCATCACTTTTATTCGGTACTTCTACTATGTTCGGTTTTTGCAACTCGTGAGAAAAATTCTTTACATGTGCACGTGCATTATAGTTATTACGCGGAAAGTATTGCGATGCACTATGTGCAGGTGCGCGAGGAAATACGAAACCTCGGCCACGCGGTGTCGGGCCGCGTGGGCTGCCGCGCATGTACCTGTTGCTATAATTAGACGTGGGAAAATAAGATTGTTTAAAATTTCTATCACTTGATTGATAGTAATTACGACTTTGCTGATAAGTTTTAGCGCCCTTGTTTGGCTGTGAAAAGTTGTGTTTATTATGTAATCTGTTTTGAGGCCTAAAGTTCAAAACATGGTCTTCATTTGGAGATAACGTATGCTCGTCAACTGCTGCTCTAAAAGCTTCTGGTAACGACCCAAATTGACGGGCGGCTATAATTGTACTGAGCCGAGTATTGTTTAAACCGTCTGAAAAACGCTTAATCGCTAACTTTTCATTGATCGGACGTAAAATGGATAACTTGGTATCATCTCCATCGGCCTGTGCAATGGTCAAATTTACTAATAATTTTTCTAAATCATCGCCAAATTGTTCAATAGACCTACGCCCTTGTCTACTACCTAAAAGTTTTGAATGAATCGACACAGCGGATTTTTTCTGAATTAGGTTCTTCAAGAAAGGAGTTATAAGGTTTTTAAAGGGTCGGCAACGCGTGAGTGACACCCCTGGTGTTGCAAACGTCCATAGGCTACGGTAACTACTTACCATCAGGCGGGCCGTATGCTTGTTTGTCACCTTGGTAGTATAAATAAAAAAAAAGGTGTATACGCATATCATTAATTAAGCTGTCTATAGTAGCATAAGTAGATTTTAAACGCAATTTTGCACTCTTAGACAATCTTGTTTTTAAAACAAACTCTACTAATTGACCTTTAGTGTTATCAGTAATCATAGAACTATATAATTGTATACCATCTATTAAACGCAAGGTATCTTGTTCCTTACCAGTCATGATCGGTAAAAGTGCAATGGCTGTTTTTAAGTTAAAAGATTCGCTGCTAGCCATTTTTAATGACGAACTCGAACCATCTGACGAAGTCGAGGTCATTTTGCAAAGAGTAATTATTTTGTTATATAAAATATGAATGTTACTTATAATTGAATGGATAGAATTTAAACTTTCGGCGCTTATCTCTGAATTTTCAACCTTTTTTTGAACTTCGAACAAAATATACTCTAATTTACAATATTCAGCTTGAGCTGACAACACTTTTTGCTGTGCTGTATGGGATGTCTGTCTCCGTACAGAACCAATTTTTATTAAATAATCCCTTGTTTCTTTTAATTTATCCGAAATAGATACTAAGTCCTTTGACGGCATAACAAAAAAAACATACCTAAATTTAAACAAAAATAAACATTTCAGGAGTCTCTAATGTTAAATTAAAATAGTAAAAACCTGATTCCACGATGAGGCACGATGATGAGGATCCCAGGCATGGCGTGGTGTATTCCTCGTATAATCCCAGGACTCTGCTGCTGTACTGCTGCTGATTCGGTCCAAGCTGTATTTTCTTGAGTTGGGCTGATGGCTGATATTGTCCTCTTAAACTGATGAAACGGCTTCAGGTCGGGTAGCAATGCTAAATGTACTGGCGTTGAGTTCTCTTCGAAGTATCCTGACAGCATTCCTTTGACACTTTTGGAAAATGATGTAAAGTGCTCTAAACAGTATCAGAATAAGTATTGTTATCAGTAATATTTCAACAATACTCATTGGTTTTCCAATGGACTGGCTGGTAGAGGCATTGGCTTCACCATTTGCGTTCTGGGCTATAACGACCTCTTCTTTTGAATATGTTTTTCCCATCTTCTATCTGGTGTCCTTGAATCTTCTAATTTTCTTCCAATTTGTGGTCTTCTTTAGTCTTCAAATTTTTGCTTCATTCTTCTTATATCTTCATATTATTATTTTTTCTTCTTTCTTCCGATGTTCTTGAAGGCAGGGTCGCCATGTGGTAACTTTGGTTATTACTTCATGGAGATTAGGTGTTGATGTAAATAAGTACACGTCTATTTGCGGTTAGTGTCGTTTATTGAGTCAAGAATAAAGTATTACAAAATATGGAACTGTATAAAAATGCTTACTCTATAAAACGTGAGAATACATGTTGTAATTACGGGAAACGGGCGAGGCATCGCCTTACAGGAGTCCTTTGTGCCAAAGTCTGCCGAACGCCTGCTGGATGTCAAAAAAAGCGGCTGCACAGTATTTCTTTTGCTCCAAGGATGGGCGGATTTTATTACAGATTCTATGGACCTGTTCAATGGTGAAGTGGCCTTGCCGGAACCTTAATTGATGGTCAGGGATGGTCTTAAGGTCTTTTAAAACAGGGATTAGTCTCCTTAGAAATAATTTTTCTCACACCTTGGACAGAACTGGAAGCAGACTTTTTGGCCGATACGATGACACAATACTAATTGGTTTGTCTGGCTTGTGAATCATAACGATCTGAGAGATTTTCCAATGATAAGGAAAGTAAGATAATCTGAGAGTGGCGTTTATTAGAATCATTAGGAACACAATAGCTTTTCTGGAAAGTTCTTTGAGTACTCGTGAGGTGATTAAGTAATAACTAGGGGCATACTTGTTTTTTAATTTTAAGATTATTTGCCGGATCTCTCTAGGTGTTGTGAGTCTTAGAGGTAGGTCTAGCTGTAGTGGTTGATTAATTATTTAATTTATTGAAGATTAGTCTCTGCTTTCTCCTGATTGGATCTGGCCCATTTGTTTTCAGGAGTTTTGATTGGAGGTTTCGGTTGTTGTGGCCGGTTGATATGCTCAGCTGCTTTTCACAGGAAAGTAATGTGAAATATATATTGTTCAGGTCGCACGGCGCTGTCGGTGGCGTCGCTGTGCGCGAGCGGGTGCGCGTGCGCCGCGCTGCTGCTGGAGCGCGGCGCCGACGTGGGCCGGGCAGACCGCGACCGCGCCACGCCGCTGCTCGTCGCCGCCTTCGAGGGACACACGTACGTACCGACAATTATTACTAAGCGGCAGTTTTGTGTTTTAAACATATTCTTACGTAAGGTTTTATTCAACAAATTATTGCTCAATGAATGAGTAATCGCACCTTTTTATTTTCGAAAATGTAAAATGGAGTAAATTTGTGTTTTTTTTTACAAAATAACACTATTGTTATTTTGTAAAAAAAAAACACAAAGCCTATGCTTAACTTGCGAGAAACTGGTGAAAAGTAATGATTCAACACTTTTTTATTTGTAGCACTTGTTGCAAATCAATAATGAATGATATTTTGTGACAGTGAGATCTGCGAGCTGCTGCTGGAAGCGGAGGCGGACGTGGAGGCGGTGGACTGCGCGGGCCGAACAGCGCTGTGGGCAGCCGCCGCCGCGGGGCACGCGCGTGCGCTGCGCCTGCTGCTGTTCTGGGGCGCCTGCGTCGACAACATGGACGCGGACGGCAGGACCGTGCTCAGTGTCGCCGCCGCACAAGGTACACACAGTTTGTTATAGTGCAGGATTTGTCTTTAAAAAAAAATCTAAATAATAATAATAATCATTTATTTTCAGAAAATACATTCCATAGATAGAGACATACCTTACAGACTAACATACATAATTATAGCTTTTGTTAGTTTATATTACTTAAAACTATGTTAGTAACACTTCACTAGCACTTGATTGTCTCAGTGCGTTCAGGTGGCACTTGTCCGCGGAAGCGACGATACACCACACCTTTCGGCCAGAAGTCTTCTTTCATAACGAGGTGCAGAAAACACGTCGGTACTCGCACCACGAACGCCAAATATATCTGTATATGTAATCTGTCTGTATAAATATATCGAATATTCAGATAGTTTATTTGATTGGATCTAATGACTAACAAAATAAGTATATAAGATATATTTTTAATTACAGGCAACGTGGAGGTAGTCCGCCAGTTATTAGATAGAGGATTGGACGAGCATCACAGAGATAACTCTGGGTGGACGCCGTTGCACTATGCTGCGTTTGAAGGTACGTGTCAACTTTATTAGTACGTGGACGCGTACGTATGTAGTGCGTGTTCTAGGTAGGGATCCTGACTTGGTGCCAATGGGACCACCTAACGAGCAGAGATGGGCAAATTGCAATCAGATTAAGGATTAAAGATTACGATTACATTGTGTAATCTTTACTCATGATTAAGGATTAACGTACTTAATCAAAAATGTAATCATACTAGAGATTGAGGATTATTAATCTTTAATCATAATCTGATTACTTTTTTTGATTGATATCAAAATAATAATGTAAAAATAAGCCACCGTTTTATAGTGTAAATCAACTTTCGTCAGTTCTTCTTATCGTTTGGTTAGTGGCTAACCTGGTGACAGAGTTATTTAGATCGCTCATATTTAGGCCTCTGTTGTGATCTAACGACTGTTAGGCCTCTGTTGTGATCTAACGACTGTTAACAGCCGGGACTGACTTTTAACGTGCCCTCCGAAGCACGGAGACGCTTAGATGAAATACCACTATACGGTCACCCATCTATAGGGTTACCGCGGCCTTGGTTGCTTAACCCGCTGATCGTTTACCGAACAGCAAGTGCATCTGGCTCGTCAGTTAAAATAACGTAACGTTCGTAACGGAGTGAATTTCCGTTTATCCCTTTACGCACGGTAGGGTAGGACCACGGTAGGACTGACTGACGGACGAGCGACGCGTAGTTCACCATTCCACCGCAAACGCAGCGATACCCTTGTCCCCGCGGCCCGCACGCCTCCCGCATATACCGAGCGGCTGGATTTTATATTTTATTTTATTTTTTTGAATTTCTTGTCAGAATCACCCAATATCAATTTTTGGCCCGACCCGGGAGTCGAACCCGGGACCTCGTGATCAGCAGTCGCACACATCCACCACTTTACTATAGCAAAAAGTGTCGCGACAACTTTTCGTAAGAATGTTTTCTAGCCCCCTTTCACAACGCGCGATAAGGAACTTCGTTCCAATAACAGCGCGCTACGAACAATAGGAGCGGATACGAAATTCCACCCGAAACAGAGTTCGTGAAAAGTGACTTAATTTTGTAATCTGGATTACAGATTACTGTAATCAAGATTAATGATTACTCAGTAATCAAGATTAAATGTAATCTAGATTGAAAGTAATCTGATTAATATAATAAGGATTACTTTCAATCAAATTACTTAATCTGATTACAAAAGTAATCGATTACGCCCATCTCTGCTCAATAAAAAAATAATCGGTCCACAAATGGCGAAGAAATCGGTGAACATACATTAAAAAAAATACATACAGTCGAACATGGAACCTCCTTTTTTGAATTCGGTTAAAAACAAAAACAATTATTATTTACTTTTTGTTATTAAATCCTCTTCCCAAAATGACCTGATTCCATTTTTTTTCCAACTAGTGATTGTCACCGAATGTCTATTTGCCAAAACGACCCGTTCCCTAAATTTCCTAATAGAACCTTCTCTTTTCAAGTCGGTTAAAAACAAAAACAATTATGCCCGTAGTAACGCAATTGGCGGTTTTTATCTCTCATCTCTTTACTCTGTCATTTCACTTTTGACGTGGATTGCCGTCCCATCGGGTTATTAGAGTGAGGAAAGAGTGCAATTGTGTTTGCGCACTTGTGTACTATATCTTCTGCACATATGGCTAGTTACGGCGGAGATTAGCTGCCTTGGTCTAAATTTAGTTAGATGGACATATTACCCCAGTCCGCACTTTTTTTAAGGATTACTATTCCTTTTCTTAGGTCACATCGAAGTCTGTGAAGCTCTACTGGAAGCTGGAGCCAAAGTAGATGAAGCGGACAATGATGGGAAAGGTCCACTCATGCTAGCGGCTCAAGAAGGTCACACCAAGCTTATGGAGGTACTCCTCGATACGTGGGGGGCGCCCGTTGATCAGCGAGCTCATGATGGGAAGACTGCGTTTAGGTATGTATTATTCATAAGTAGAGTATTATATTTTTGGTAATATATTGACCGTTTATAATGTACCCTGGATTCAAGATGTCAGAATGTCCCTTTTCCCAAAGTGTTTTGTTCCCAAAATATACTTTTCCTAAACGTCACTTTCCCCGAATGTCTCAATGTTCCAATGTTCGTTTCCCAAAAGATACTTTTTCCCAAATTGTTTTGTTGCCAGAATTGGGAGCAACCAAGTAATCCGAAATATTTTATGCTGAATTTCGATATTCAGAATTTCATAATACCTAAGAATTGTAATGTCTAGTATTAAATCATAAAATTTATTTTACCAAAAGTCGTAAATACAATTTTTGTTTCTTTGCGATTTTTATAAATTTGTAGCGTCATCAACGAGGCCAATAGAATAACGCCACAACAAGCACCGCAGTTTAACATAGAAAACACAGATGTCACTATCCCTAGAAACACGCAACCGTAGATAGAACAAATTCGCGAAGCTGTACCGCTATATAGAAGTTTACACAGACACTCAGTATATATACAACGTCCAACGACTAACCGTTGGGCCGCGGCTCGCCAACCACGATCACCTAGCCTGCGAGGAGGATCTTTTTTCGTTGGAGATGTGTGACAGTCTCCGTAAGTTCTAAGAATCAAATACTCGATGGGTTTTCGGTCAGAATTGAATCGTTTGGATTAGATTAGGTTAGAACAGTGACTATTAAAGATACTCCCTATTGTTGGTGAATCATTTGGGTTAGGTTAGGTTAGAACAGTGACCAGCGACCAGCGAGCGAAAGTATTTTTATTCGAAAGGAAATATTACGGAATTCTAATTAAACAATGTTTTTATATTCGGAATTCGTATTTTTGATGTTTTGAATTTTATTATCATTAGGCCGAATTTTGGTTTCCAAATTACCTAACTCAATTCTTTTTTCCAACGGTTATTTTTTCTAAATGTCCATTTTCCGAAACGTTCCGTTTCCTTAATTTAAGACAATCTGGGAAAGGGAAATGGTTAGGTGTGTGTGGGTTTGTCGGTCGTTTGGCACACCTACGAAGGTACTGATGGTTGGTGATGGTTCAGGCTGGCGGCGCTGGAGGGTCACGCGGGGGCCGTGGGCGTGCTGCGCGCGCGCGGGGCCGACGTGGACGCGCTGGACGCGGACCGGCGCAGCACGCTGTACGTGCTCGCGCTCGACAACCGCATGCCCATGGCGCGGTACCTCATCTCGCACTGCGCCGCCAGCGTCGACACCACCGACAACGAGGTACGTCTTACTTTACTCTACGATATGATTGCACAAAATGATTCAGCGGTTTATGCTTACGAGTACTTCGTCATTTTAAAAGTTACCCCAGAATATGTAATTTTTTATAAAGTTTTTATCCTTATTCAGGGCCGGACTCCACTTCACGTTTCGGCATGGCAAGGTCACACGGATATGGTCAACTTGCTGATAAAAGTCGGTGAGTAAAATGTAGACAAGGATCCAGAAAATGGACCGAAAAATACCCGCACAATACTGTCCACCCTCTAGAAAACAAAACGACTGTTCGGTAAATACCTGTCTCTTTTTTGTAGGTCTTTTTTATTGTATGACGTCGCCAATCAGTATTCTAGAAAGAGACGACTATTAGCCGCACGTTCGCTTTATCTTTTTCATTCTTTATTTTACTCGTATTCAGAGTTGGGCAAATTGCAATCACATTAAGGATTAAAGATTACGATTACATTGTGTAATCTTTACTCATGATTAAGGATTAACGTACTTAATCAAAAATGTAATCATACTAGAGATTGAGGATTATTAATCTTTAATCATAATCTGATTACTTTTTTGATTGATATCAAAATAATAATGTAAAAATAAGCCACCGTTTTATAGTGTAAATCAATTTTCGTCAGTTCTTCTTATCGTTTGATTAGTGGCTAACCTGGTGACAGAGTTATTTAGATCGCTCATATTTATTGTTTGATTTTTTTTTGTTTAAACTCGCTAATCTCAGGAACTATCGATATCGGTCAAATTGAAAAAATATTTTTTCGAATAATCTATTGGTGGCAACGTGATGTTATATGGAGGAACGCTTATGGCTATATAACAGCACGCTACGACCAATAGGAGCGGAGTATTTATACGAAATTCCACCCGAAACAGAGTTCGTGAAAAGTGGGACTTAATTTTGTAATATGAATTACAGATTACTTTAATCAAGATTAATGATTACTCAGTAATCATGATTAAATGTAATCTATATTGAATGTAATCTGATTAATATAATAAGGATTACTTTCAATCAAATTACTTAATCCGATTACAAAAGTAATAGATTACGCCCATCTCTGCTCGTATTTATGGTTGGATAGGGAATACTCCGTCCATTTTTTATAACTATGGATATAATGAATAGCGTTATATTGAACGGAGGATGTTTTTTAATGTCCCCCCTCTTCCCTCCCCCTCCCGCAGGTGGTGCGGCAGTGGACGGTCGTGACCGGTGCCTGCGCACGGCGCTGCACGCGGCGGCGTGGCGCGGGCGCGCGCCCGTGCTGCGCACGCTGCTCAAGCACGGCGCCGACCCTGCTGCTGTGTGCACGCAGGGGGCCACACCGCTAGGTAATGTCCCCCCTCTTCCTCCCCCTCCCGCAGGTGGTGCGGCAGTGGACGGTCGTGACCGGTGCCTGCGCACGGCGCTGCACGCGGCGGCGTGGCGCGGGCGCGCGCCCGTGCTGCGCACGCTGCTCAAGCACGGCGCCGACCCTGCTGCTGTGTGCACGCAGGGGGCCACACCGCTAGGTAATGTCCCCCCTCTTCCTCCCCCTCCCGCAGGTGGTGCGGCAGTGGACGGTCGTGACCGGTGCCTGCGCACGGCGCTGCACGCGGCGGCGTGGCGCGGGCGCGCGCCCGTGCTGCGCACGCTGCTCAAGCACGGCGCCGACCCTGCTGCTGTGTGCACGCAGGGGGCCACACCGCTAGGTAATGTCCCCCCTCTTCCTCCCCCTCCCGCAGGTGGTGCGGCAGTGGACGGTCGTGTGTGGTCTTATGTGGTCGTGAATACCACACTCCTCATATATCAACATTTATTCCAGACGGCAGCAGCAATGTAGACAATTAAACTTAATATACGTAACTAAAAAGAAAACAACAACAAAATAACAAATAAGTATTCAGTATATACCCTTGCTGAAAAACGTCGCCATTTCAGCATAAGAACATAATGTCGCATAAAGTTCTCTTAACTTTAACTCAACAAAGACAGCCATCTGCGCCAGAGATATTATAGTGCAAAAGTGTGTACGTAATCACAGGTGCACTCTTTATTCCCCCACTCTTATAGTCCAATAAGACGGCAATTCTAAGTTCAGGCCTAGTTGAACGGTCAAGTGCGGAAAATGCCCCGTCTAACTATCTAAGACGGCAATCAGACATGACCGTAAAGTTGTTAATCCTACTGAGTGGAAGGGATACGGTATCTAGAACTAACATTATTATATCGTAATTCAACTGAAAGACACACATGTCAGGTGCTAAATACCAATACCGGTACCCCAAAGATATATTAAAAGCGTTCAAGACACTTGACACACTATTTCTGTAAAACTAGTTCACAATATAATTTTGAATATAGCTCCACATCTTGCAGCAATATTAAACAGATGTGTTGATACAGGCGTATTTCCTGATCTAATGAAAAACAGTAAAGTAATACCTTTGTTCAAAAACGGATCTAAAAATGACCCTACTAACTTTAGACCAATATCCATATTGCCTGCTATTAGCAAAATTTTTAAGAAAATTATGTTGCTGCAATTAGAGAGTCACTTTAATTTAAATAAATTATTACATAATGAGCAATATGGTTTCAGAAAGGGTCGTTCTACAGTAGATGCAGGAGTTAAATTGTTAAAGCACATTTTCAAGCCTTGGAGAATTCGATGGATGCTATTGATGTTTTCTGCGACCTTTCAAAAGCCTTTGACTGTGTTGAACACAATACGCTCCTGAGAAAACTCAGGTATTACGGTATTAGAGATGCTGCACTCAACCTTGTTGCCACCTACCTAAGTGATAGAGTTCAATTTGTAGATATTAATGGAATTAGATCTCTAGGATTACCCATAGGTATGGGTGTCCCACAGGGCTCAATTCTAGGCCCTTTTCTCTTTTTAGTGTATATTAATGATTTGCCTTTCTATGTGCAGGATTTTTGTGACATTGTACTATTTGCAGATGATACGTCGCTTATATTTCAGGTAGACCGTAAAGAATCAAATCTTGATGCTGTAAAGGGTTCACTCGCGAAAGTCCTGGACTGGTTTAATGCAAATAATCTACTGTTAAACTCAAAAAAAAACCAAGTGTGTTAAATTTACTATACCCAATACAAGAAATCTTACATTAAGTAATATAATTTTGAACGGTGAAACTTTAAGTTTCGTTGAATCTACAGTGTTTTTGGGTTTGACTTTAGATCGGAAGCTTCAGTGGGGGGGGCATATATCTTCTCTTGCAGGGAAACTTAGTTCCGAAGCTTTCGCAGTTAGAAAGGTAAGGCAGTTTACAGACGTAGAAACAGCTAGGCTTGTATATTTTAGTTATTTTCACAGCGTTATGTCTTATGGCATTCTACTGTGGGGAAAGGCTGCTGACATTGAAACTATATTTATACTCAAGAAAAGAGCAGTACGCTCTATTTACAATTTAGGCGCTCGAGTTTCACTTAGAGAAAAGTTCAAAGAAATAGGCATTCTCACTGTTGCATCTCAGTACATTTTTGCCAACATCATGTTCGTCAAACTAAATATACACCTGTTTTGTAAAAACAGTGACATTCATTCAGTAAACACAAGGAACAAACACAAACTAGTTGGTACGTATCACTGTCTCCATAAAGTCCACAATTCATTTGCGGGACTCGGGGTACGATTTTGTAACAAACTACCTATTGAAGTTATGAACCTACCCTTACACAAATTCAAACTAACAGTTAAAAATCATCATTTTGGCAAGGGTTATTATACTATTAACGACTATTTAAATGATAAAAAGTCATGGGATTAGTTGCTAGTTTTTATGCAGAATTATATAAGAATAATAGTTATAATTGAAATGTATGTGATATGAAGCGTTTTGTGATCGTTATTGACTTTCTATTTAGTTTTTATTTTATTTTTATGTCCTTGATTGTCATGCTCACTGAAATGTCATTGCTTGTGGTGTCGTATTGGCCGGGTCATTTCCTTCCCTCTAATATGGCGAAGGAAATGATGGCTGGTCCGTGCGTCATTGCTCGTGAACGGGTGCTACTTGGGGTGGCTGGTCAATCTTGGCATGATTTATTTTTAAATAATAGTTTTTAGATTTTACTAAGATTGCAATGTGATCTCTCGACACGTTTCTATCTTATTTTTACAAAAAGAAACGATCCCTCATTACCATACTAAATTCATTTTTTTATTTTTAACTCATATCGTTTCTTAATTAATTAAATTAAATACTTATCTTAATTTCATTATGTATGGTATATTGGTTTCCGTTCCTTTTCGTTACCACTAATATTGTAACCTATACCAAATTGTAAATGTTATATTCTGGCGATTAAATAGAGTGACCCCGAGTTTCTTGCCAATTCTTCTCGAGACCATAGTCAGCGAATTGGCCGTAGGAAAAAAGTATGCTGGCATTTGTTTTTATGACGTTCATAAGTATCATGTATTTGATCTAAATGAATAAATGAGTTTGACTTTGACTTTGAATACTTACATAAATGGCTCAGTGGTCAGGTCAAAAATTGATATCGGGGTCGTCGTTCGTTCTACGCCTAATCTCTTTCCACTCGTGTCGAATTACCGTTCCATCGGACTATGAGAATGAAGGAATAAAGAGTTCACTTGTGTTTGCGCACACATTTGGGCACAATAATATCTCCCGCGCAGATGGCTAGTCTCAGTTAAGATAAGCCGCCACTAAGAGGACATTATTTATAAGTATTTACGTACCTCCATAGTTGTTGTCCTTTTGCAGCACTATCACCAGTTTTGTTTTTCGAGAGCGTTTCCCTTCCACGATTTTGATTTGAATATATCACTTTTCCAGGTATAGCAGCTCAGGAAGGTCACGAAGAATGTGTATTATGGCTTCTACAACATGGCGCTGATCCTCTACAAGCAGATCATTGTGGTGAGTGAGAACTGAAATTCAATTACATATTATTTTTATTTGAAAATAGTAACCCATATTTGTCCCACTGCTGGGTTTTAACTCACACACACTGGCCTAATGCGGGTTGGTGAATCAGACATGTCTTTAGAATTTCTTCTAAGACATGTGGGTTTTCTCACGATGTTTATTAGAATAAATATAAATAAAGTTTTTTATGATGTAGGTCGCACTCCCGCTAAGGTAGCGTGGCGCGCCGGGCACGCCAACATCTGCCGCCTGCTGGAGCGGTGGGGCGCGCCCTCCGCCCCCGCCGCGCCGCCCGGCCCCGCGCCCGGCCCCGCGCCCGGCCCCGCCCCCGGCCCCGCCGACCCGCACCTGCGCCCGCCCAGTGCAGGTACCACTTTACAACCAGTTGTAAGTTTGGCTGATAGGGAGTAATCTCGAGAACTACTGATCCGATTCAGATTTTTTTGTCAGAACATAAAACTGCATTAATTTTATAGGTTACTTTTAACGTACCTTGCAAGTGAAGCCGCAGGTTAAAGCTAACGGTAATATATTTTGTTTTTTAGGATCACCAGAGTACAAACGCCGTAGTGTCCACAGCTCAAACTCCACAAAGTCTTCATCGAACTTGACTGGCGGGTCGGCACGTTCGCATGAACCTCAGGAACCTATAGAACCTGGACATGAGAAGGTAATCTATATATTAATAGGTGAAACAAGAACTGATTTAATACCTTAAAGCCCTGGTGCAAAAAAATGGGTCGGCAACACTCAAATGATAACCTCTGGTATTGCAAGCGTCCATATGCTACGGTAAATGCTGGTTTATTACCCAAGTAGTGTAATAAAATAGAGTGAGTTTTGCATACCTTAAATTAATATGGAGAAGGACTGTAGAAAGGAATTACAGTCAAATTTCCACCAAACTCAAACTCAAAATTCATTTATTTATTTAGGTTACAAAGTAACACTTATGAAGGTCATAAATTATGAATAAACCAGAAAGATGATGTCAGCTAAATTTTCCTACGGCTAGTTCACTAACGTGGAGCCTTGAGAAGAACTAGCAAGAAACTCAGGCCACTCTTTTTAATCGCCAGATAGTTACAATCTTTTGTAAAATACAAGTATGATGCACTCAAAACAGGATACTAACTTTATTGATAAAATAAGGTAATCGTACTTAGTACTGGTCGTGCGAGAAAAAAAAAGTATGGTGTTAAAGTCTGCTTCAATTTACATATTGCTATTAAAGAATAAGGCAATATGTGAATAGTGAAAATTTTTATTGTAAAATTTAACGTTTTGCTACTAAAGAAATAAACAAAGAAAAAAAAAAAAGAAAACAGAATTATCACTAGAATTCACAATGTTCCTCACGTCACAAACCGTGACCGTTGGGCGACCTCTAGTTACAAAAATAAAATGTTTTTTTTTGAACCGCATACTAATTTGCCCACTAAAGTATTTAAAAAAATCCTAATATATAAACAAGTAAACGTTTTGTTCCAGCCGTCCCGCGCCCACCTCTCTCTATCATTCGCCCAGCAAGTGGCTCGCTGCGGACGTCGTCGTGAGCCTGAAGTTCACCGAGAACCTCCACAGCTTCATGCTCAAGAAAAGGACTCCAAATTGAGGTAAATAATCTTACTTATTTATTCTCTATACTAATATTATAAATGCGAAAATAAGGGTGTTTGTTACTCAATCACACCATCTGGATGAAATTTGTACAGACAGAATAGTCTGTGCCCAAACACAGATTACTAAATAGATACTACGTAACAGATACTTCACTCAATAGAAAATTACTAATACCTACTGCTATAATAGCCTACTTTTTCGCGTAAGCAAACGCTGGATGCTAAAATGTGCCTAAATGCTCAAGCGTACAGTTGTGATTGCTTCGCACCGCGCGATCCCACAGCACTGAACTTGGTCCGCAAACGGCCCGAGACCGCTCGGCCGGCCGGTAGGTAATTATAGCGCGCAAGTACATGGAGTGACGGAGGCCTGGCCCAACTATATAAAAATACGACGTTGCCAGCTCGCAGCGAATATTCGCTCTTAAAAGGATACACACATGTTTGCGACATAAATAAAAGATAATATTTGTAATTAATTTACTGTTTAATGTGGATTTTACAATGCTTTGAGCTGCGTTAACGTGACTAATTACGCATCAAAAGTCCACGCTAGCAGCGTGGACACACAAATACTAATTTCAAAATACCAATTTTCATAATTACGAATGGTTTCAAATTCCTAATATAACCACTCTTGGAAATCGGAAAATGGAAATTCGCAATGAAATATTTCGGTATATTTGGGTGTTTCCTTCTCAAAGACGTCCCGAATGGCCATGGTAATAAATGTCCAGATAGAATACTCCCCACCTCTCGTCCTAATAATGAAGTTAAAATATGTTCTGTTTCAGGAGTTACCTAGCGAATGAAAGGGACGCAGAGCTAGGCGCGTGGAGTGCGTGGCGAGGTGATACTAGTCCACTGTACGCGTCACCTCCCCGCACACCCATCAGCGACATCTGTAGCCCTACACAACCTGCTGTAGCTTTTGGTAACTATATTTTTTTAATACTAATAAAGTGGTAAACAAACATACGGCCCGCCTGATGTGAAGCAGTTACCGTAGCCTATGAACCTTTGCAATACCATAGATATTATATGCGTGTTGCCGACTCATTTTTTAAAACCAGGACTTGAGATGGAGTATACCTAAAATAAGCAAACGTTCCTTTCAAAACGCATCCCTAAATGAGCGCTGGAGACCTGTACTCACACACTCTGACTGTGATCTTCTATAAGTTGTAGGTCCTTCCCCAGTCGGGCTTGCTCGCTAATATGGTGCCCTACCTTTTTTTTGTTACTATTGTATTTATTTCTTTACAGACACTTTTCAACCCGATTGTTTCTAAAAAAGACCAGTTTTTCTTGTATACATCAAGTATACTGCCATTTTCTGGAAAAAGTCCAAGAAGTGACTCGTTCTTTACCTTCCCAGGATCTCAACCACCAAGCTTGACTGCTGTACAGCCAGCGCTAACAGACACACACTTCAACAGGGACACGCATATGCGAATTATTCTTGGAAGGGACAGCAAACCGCCACAGGAAAGATCTGATAGGTAAATACATATTATAACTACTTTATCTATATTGAGTTAAAAAAAAAAAACACTTGAGGACTGCCTCGGTGGTCCAGTGGCCGCAGTATGCGCCTGCTGTGCACGAGGTTGTGGGTTCGATTCCCACACAGGACGAAACTTTGTGTGACCCACAAAGTGTTGTTCTGAGTCTGGGTGTAATTTGTTTTAGTTAATTGTATGTTTGTAAAGTCCCCCGAGACACAGAGCTTGTTCTCTAGTGCGGGAGTTGTCTTTTAAAAAAAAAAAACTTGTAAACTAATATTACAGAAGCACTTGGCCTTAAAAGAGGTACAATTCACTGAGTCCCACACTAGGGCCCCCTGTGTCGTGGGGCTCAGTCTCTTCCCATATTAGTACTAAAACTATTGTTAACATGCAATACTATACTGACCTGAGAAATAATTATCTGGATAAATATATTAGTTATAACATGATTTGCTGTCAATTTTATATTGCTATGTTGGCTGCATTGAGGCAAAATTTCAATGATAATTAATTCTTTTTGTTTTTGGGCAACTTCACACACCGCCATTTGAACCCAAACTAGGCAGAGCCTGTACTATGGCAACCAGACAACTGATAAACATTATATCTTTCTAAATATATACATATTATAGATAAATTATAACATCCAGACACAGAACAAACATTTATGCCAATCACACAAAGATTTGTCCTAGGTGGGAATCGTACCCACGACCTCCGGCGTAGCAGTCACTAGACCATTAGGCCAGTCATTAATAAATAAATACATTATAATCTGTCCGATGGATAGGTATGTACAGGCGAATGAATGCCATATTTACGAGAAAACCTTTTTGCTACGAGAGTCTGAATTGAGCTACTGGAGTTCTTATAAAGACTCAGTATAATATACAACGCCTGACTAACTTTTGGCTACCAGGAGGTGTATGGAAAGTTGCACATAACTGTATAGATCTGTGGCGTCTGTAAAAAAAACATTCGGGGCAGTCTTTGAGGAAGTAAAAACTAAGTAACTTGTGAATTGTATCATCGAGCTATTAGATTATTATTTTTAAATACCTATAGAAAGCTGACGATGCAATTCTTGTTTAGCCAAATAAAATAATACATTTTATTTTATTTGGCTTGCTATTTAATGCTTTTGTATATTTGTATCAAGGACCGTCCGTTCGGATACTTGTTTAGAAGGTTTATAAGCGTTTTACAGCAGGAGCCTCCCGGATACTTGATCAAACGGTTATTGAAGCAGCAGTGGCATAACTTTACCTTCTGAGGCCTGTGGCAATGTTGTTAGTTTGACGGGTTGTTATCCGCACTTGCCCGCTCAGGTGGGCCTTTGTGCATTCCTTGTGGCTATTCCATCCAGCCCAAGTTCTTCCAGAAAGCCAGCAGGCGGCCGAGGTGGCCTTAGGCTTCCGGTGGATAGTCCGGTTGCTTTAGGGTCTGTGCCCTGTGGTCTTCTACGCTCCTAAATCCCAAAACGACGTGGGCGGGTGTCTCCTCAGCCTCCATGCAGCCCCTGCAGAGTGGGCTGTCGGTTAGGCCTAGTCTGTAAAAGTGTTTATGTTGTATTAGGATCCTCCTGTGCTCACAGCCACTCTCGCCGGGAGCCTGTGGCATTTGCCTATAATGGCAAATTATTACTACTACTAATTGCCATTGCGAAGGAGAATTTTTAACAAAACTCCTATGATATGTGTAACTCTTTGAACGGAGATAAACCCATTTATTTGATCATTGCAAATCCAAGCGCCAAGCAGTAGGTATCAAGCTCTTAAAAATACCCCTTTGAACGAGTTTCTGGATGGTCCTTGTTTTATATATGATTGTTTCTAACATTTTAATAGTTAATTATAATAGTTCTTTGTCCTGCAGTGGGACAAAGTGTGCTTAAATAATATAGTTAAAGTATGTATTGTACGTATATGTGCAAGTAGCGAGCTGTGGGGAGCGATGGGGCGCGTTGTGTACGGCAGGCTTATGGGAAGTATCGGCCGCGCTCGGGGCAAGATATTGAAGAAAACGTGAGTCGGGTACAAGGTTGTTTTGTTTAGAGGTGGGGCTGTACTGTCCTAAATACTTGGTCTATATACAATGTCAATCTAAATGAAAATAATGTAAAATGAACCTTATACGTAGTGGGCGTAGGTTTATTGTAGATCGATTTTATCCACTAAAACTGTGAAAAGGAGCGAAGCTAAAAGTATAGTTTAGTAAATGTAATTGTATTAATAAATAAGACATGTCGTGCGAGTACAGAAACGAACGTAAAAGGAAGAAATAATTAATAGACGAGGCGCTACTTATATCTAGCAGAACTAGATGGCGTTTCTGTTCATGTATATACTACAAAAACATTATTTTAAAATCAGTTTTCTTGAATAAGTACTGTATTCACGCACAGGACCAGAACATCACTGTGTGTAGTTATTTGGGCTGAGTGTCTTCCCCAGACGAGATTGCTCGGTTGTATCTTGCCCTACCTTCCTTAAATGACATTAATTAATACAAAGCTTGAAAATATTTCTTATCGACTCGTGACACACATTAGCGCATTAAATTCGGTGCCACTATAGTCTATAGTACAGCAGCATTGCATGCCGCGGTGATACTCTATCTAACCCTTATTATTTTTTCCTCAGGGTGTTTCAGAATATAAATTATAACAAGCATAATAAATAGAAATATAAAATGATTAACTTAATAATGTGACGATCTACAAACAATTCGCTACCATAAGAATACCTATTTATCAAATGTAATGTTGTCCAGATTTAAGAACCCACATTGCGACGCCTGGAAAGGGCGCTAAGTGATGTTCTACCTAAATATAAGAACTGTTAACTTAGCTGGCAAATATATAATTTGAATTTGAATTCAGAAAAGTCGCTAAACATTTCTAGAATATTCTAAAGAATCTTATACAAGTATTTAATGAAGGACGAACAGCCTCATCTCTATATTTCGGCTGGGATTGGCTGTAGCTGGTGAATAGGTTTGCTGTAATTAGGCTTCATCATCATCATCATCTTCATAACCATTATGGCATTTTAAGGTGTTTGGCTAAATTTTGGTGGGGTAACCTCAAAATAGTCGGAAAAGTGTTTTTTTTTATTTATTCTACTTGATGTTAAGCAGTTACCGTAGCGGACCTTGCAATACCAGAGGTATCACGTGCGTGTTGCCAACCCATTTTTTTTACTCCAGGGCTTTAAGATGAGAGTATCCCTGGGATAGGAATACGTTTCTTTCAAAACACATCTCTAAATGAGCGCTGCAGACCTGTACTCACACACAGCACAACTACATCGCGCTGTGTGTAGTTATTTGGCTGTGGTCTTCTGTTAGGTGGAGGTTCTTCCCGAGGCGGGCTTGTATGCTTGTAGTATGGTGCCCTACCTCTCTTAAATCAATTATGTATATGCCATAGTAGGTGCCATGCATTAGTGTTAAGAGGGTTTACTCGCTGTGAGCTGGCAACGTCGTACTTTTTATATAGCTATCATCATCATAATCATCATCATCATCTCAGTCAAAAGATGTTTACTTCTGGACATAGGCCTCTCTCAAAGATTTTCACAGCATTCGGTCCTGAGCTGACCTTATCCATCGACTACCCTGTAAAATGACTGCCTATATTGAAATTTCTACTATACATAAACTTGTTAAACGAATTTATGTTTTTAAACACTTTCATCGGACAAACTAGATAAAACTATATAAAAATGGACATTGCCAGCTTGCAGCTGTGTATTCATCTCAGCCAAAAGACGTCCACTGCTGCATAGGTCTTCCCCAAAAAATTCCACAACTCTCGAACCCTCTTTAAAAAACTTTACTAATATTTAATAAGAAAATGCAATAATTCAAACATTTAGCAAGCTTTGCGGCTACTAATATACTAATATAATGGTTATGGAACGCGTGTTGCCACTAACCTAGACGAATAACACACTGCTTCGCGTGATCTTGATACAGAACTTCACATTCGCAACATGACATCGCCAAAAAATTGGTCAGTCTCGCAAAATGTATTTATAATAACAGAAATCTTATTGGTAAGTAAACCAATGCACAATAAATTATCCTTTCTAATATTATAAATGTAAAAGTTTGTAAGAATGGATGGATTGATGTTTGTTACTCTTTCACGTAAAAACTACTGAACGGATCTGGATGAAATTTGGCTCAGAGATAGATTATGGTCTGGAATAACACATAGGCTACTTTTTGCAGCTATATTCGACATCCACGCGGGTGGAGCCGCGGGCAAGTATATAATAAAATGTCATTATAGCTAAAACTACATTTTCCCATAAAATTATTTCTAACTAGCTGTCTCTGTGCCCAATTTCATCCAGATCCGTTCAGTAGTTTTTACGTGAAAGAGTAACAAACATCCATCCAACCATCCATTCTTATATACTTTCACATTTATAATATTAGTAAGGATAAAGTCACTTCGCACATTCGCAGAATGTCATTCACTTGAGTGAGACCTTAATACTAACAATATATCTATAATATTGTTATTTAACTGCGACAAACCTTTTAAAACTAAGTTCTGTCTAGCCATATTAGAGGCCATCTTAGAAAATAATATAATGAATTAATAGTAAAATATTTTTGTAAATAATAGTGTTAATTTTTGTCTGCGTCGCAGTCATCGAAATCAATGAGGAGCACTTATTATACTAACAAGCAGTAAAAATATTTATGACATTCTGCGAAACTTTTGGTATAAGTGATTTTCTGCGAAATGAAATTATGCGAATGTGAGCAAATTTTTGGCAATGTCATTAAACGAAAATTAAATTTTGCATGAGCCCGTGAGCGGCCATCTTTCAAAATCGGCAGTGGAGCATGCTTTAAAAGATAATTATATCCTTCTAACCTAATTTCGGCCATGGTGTCCAATCTCAATGTAAACTAGCCACCTGACGAAGACTTTGCCAGAATGAATTTCTTGACAGACAAACCCAATAACTATTTTTAATGGACCCAGGACTTGGACAGCAGCGACACTCAACGACCACTAGACCATAAAGCAGTTAACCCTAGATAATTACTATATTATTTATGTATTTTAATGTAAATTATGTTGTTTTTTTATAGTAAGAACAAGAGGAATGGCATAGTGACGAACCCGGCTATGCGACTAGTCGCCAACGTTAGGAACGGTCTTGGTTAGTATACAAAATGTTTTACATAACCTTTAAATAATTAATGGTATAGAAAGCTATGGAGTTTATCTACGAGATCTCGAATCAGAACCAAGGAGATCTGTAGAAGAACCAAAATAACCGACATAGCTCGAAAAACTGCCTAACTGAGGCAGTTTTTCGTGGCAATAGGCAAAGGACCTACCATGATATGTTTATACATCAGTCGTTCGAGCGATAAAGAGGGATGGAGCTATACACCCTATATAGCTCCATGCTCCATCCTTCTTTCTCGCTTGGAAGACTCATGTTTTAACAGGTAGGAGGGAAGCCCTCAGGCTAAAACGGTTATGAAATCCGACCACGACCTGAAAGATGTAGCCTGGGCAGGCAAACAAAGTGGACTGACAAGCTGGAAAAGGTTGCAGGCAGCTGAAAATCTAGGTCAGCTCAAGCTGCATAAATCCTTGGGCAATCTCTATGTCCAGCAGTAGACGTCTTTTGCCAGAAGAATGATGATAAATCCAATAATTTACCATCAGCTAATGGTGAAGGAAAACATCGTGAGGAAACCTACAAGTGATAGAAGAAATTCTTAAAGCATGTCTAATCCACCAACCCGCATTAGGCCAGCGAGTGTGGATTAAAACCCAAACCCTTTGGGCTAACTCCTCTTGATAGAGAAGATGAGACCCGTGCCCAGCAGTGGAACATATATGTTCTATTTTCTGTTACAGATAGCGCAGCAGCGAATATTCGTCGAACAGGCGTAGCATTAGCGGCAAGCGCGAGCTCTGCCAACCCTGCCGTCAAAACCAACGCTTTCCAATGGAGGAAGGAAACACCACTATAAAGTGTAAAGTCCAAATATTTATATTGAAAACAAATTGAAGAGATATGTGCAAGTGACAGACAATTACACTTGAGTTTTAGATTTGATAGTATCAGAAAATGTATGTTCTTATAATTTGGTTAATGGCCAACCTAGTGACAGCTGTTTAAAGCCCAAATTCGCACTAGCAGGAAAATAACGATATATACTATGGATAATCTTCTTATATATAAAATTCTCGTGTCACAATGTTCGTTCCCGTACTCCTCCGAAACGGCTTGACCGATTCTCATGAAGTTTTGTGAGCATATTGAATAGGTCTGAGAATCGGCCAAAATCTATTTTTCATACCCCTTAATGATAAGGGTTGTCCACCCTTAACATTTTTCTTTAATTTTTTAGACAAAATTTTTTGTATTTATTTTTTTGTGATTCAGCATTTTAAAATACATACAACCCTTAATTTTCACTCCTCTACGATCAACCTCTATTTTTTAATAGCGATATTACTATTTTAGTAACAAAACAACGTTTGCTGGGTCAGCTAGTAAAATTGTAAAATATGGGTCACGTATTAAGGGTATGTTCCCTTAACAGTCGGGGCGGCAATTTAATGTACCCTCCGAAGCTCGGAGACGCTCACATAAAATATCAACTTTAAATAAAAAGACAATTTTGAACAATTACATATTACTAACAATTTGTTTTGTAATATATTTTTTCAATATATCAAAACGCGCTTATGATGTTATTGTAAAAGCCCTATATCATCCCAAAATATTTAAAATAAAGACTTAAAAATTATAAATAAAAAATAAAACTCGGTAATAAAATGGTTCAAACGATATTAATCAAACAGTTTGAATACAATCAAATAAGCTATCAAACAAAAACAACCACATCGAAATCGATCCATCTATTTAGGAGCTACGAAGACAGATACACAGAGGCTTCACAAATAACATCCTTCTTTTCGTTATAGGTTAATAATAGACTTTCGCCGACCTAATTTTGACATTGTATTTTTTATATATATTTTTATTACTCACAGATAGATATAGGCGTTGAGTCATAGTGAAGTGATGTTCAAGCGATCATCACCATCGATGATGATGATGGTGATGATGATGGTATATTAATATTCTATACTTTTTTTACAGTAAATAAATATTATCATTTGAGTACAATATCGTAAGAATAGGAACCCATTTTAAGTCCTACTTACTTAGACCACAGCCAAATAACTACACACAGCTGTGTAGTTGTGGTCCTGTGTGTGTTTTAAACGTTTTAAAAGAAACGTTTTCCTATCTCAGGGATACTCCATCTTAAAGCCTTTGTGTAAAAAAATGGGTCGGAAACACGCAAGTGATACCGCTAGTAGGTATAGCAAGCGTCTATAGGCTACGGTAACTACTTAACATCAGGCGTGCCGTATGCTTATTTGCCACCCTATTAGTATAAAAAAAAATGGTGACGGAAAAAATTGAGGTAACACACCATGTCTTTAAATAAATTCTAAAGGCATGTCTGAATCACCTAAATCCTCATCCTCCTTGTGCTCAACAGTAGGACTTATATGGATTGCTATTATTGATAAAATATGCTTTTCTCATCCATATATGTTTCTATGAACCATTTCGATGCTATTATTAAAATTTATATTTCAACCAGCACATCGCTTCATGTGCCTCAAGCTTTACTTTTTATACACTTCTTTTTTACAAAAACTTATATTATCAGTATTAATATTTACTTTAAATTAATAACATGCTATTCTAACAAAAATAATTGTACAATATAAAAAGTGCA